>CM060914.1:156849164-158330892 GCA_030737875.1 Allium sativum
ATTTGTCGATCTACGCCTACTATGCTTAAACTACCCCTACTTCTCTTAATATTTCAAAAAAGCCATTCTTTTTAATCCAACCCCTATTTCTCTAAATAGCCCTTACATCCAAATATTACCCCTAATTTTTGACTATTGTGAAGGTTTGGTTTTTGCAGCACCCAATCCAAAAAATTCACCATCTTTCATATTTGTCGATCTAATCATACTACGCTTAAACTACCCCTACTTCTCTTAATACTTCAAAACATCCCTTCTTTTTAATCCAACACCTAATTCTCTAAATAGCCCTTACTTCCAGCAATAACCCCTATTTTTTAACTACAGAAGGGCTGGTTTTTGCAGCACCCAATCCAAATGATTCATCATCTTTCATATATGTCGACCTACCCCTACTATGCCTAAACTACCCCTACTTCTCTTAATACTTCAAAACAACCCTTCTTTTTAATCCTACCCCTAATTCTCTAAATAGCCCTTACTTCCAACAATTACACCTATTTTTTAACTACTGTGAATGGTTGGTTTTTGCATCACCCAATCCAAATTATTCATCATCTTTCATATTTGTCGATCTACCCCTACTTTTCTTAAACTACCCATACTTCTCCTAATACTTCAAAACAGTCGTTCTTTTTAATCATACCCATAATTCTCTAAATAGCCCTTACTTCCAACAATTACCCTTGTTTTTTAACTACTTTGAAGTGTTGGTTTTTGCAGCACCCAATCCAAATGAGTCATCTTCTTTCATATTTGTCGATCTACCCCTACTATGCTTAAATTACCCCTACTTCTGTTAATACATTAAAACAACCCTTCTTTTTAATCCTACCTATAATTCTCTAAATAGCCCTTGCTTCCAATAATTACCCCTATTTGTTAACTACTGTGAAGGGTTGGTTTTTTTAGCACCCAATCCAAATGATTCATCATCATTCATGTTTGTAGAACTATCCCTACTATGCTTAAGTTACCCCTACTTCTCTTAATACTTCAAAACAATCCTTCTTTTTAATCCTACCCCTAGTTCTCTAAATGGCCCTAACTTCCTACAATTACCCCTATTTTTTAACTACTGTGAAGGGTTGGTTTTAGCAGCGCACAGTCCAAACGATTCATCATCTTTCATGTTTGTAGATCTACCCTTACTATGCTTAAACAACCCCTACTTCTCTTAGTACTTCAAAACATCACTACTTTTTAATCCTACCCCTAATTCTCCAAATGGCCATTACTTCCAACAATTACCCCTATTTTTTAACTACTTTGAAGGGTTGGTTTTTGCAGCACCCAATCCAAATGATTCATCATCTTTCATATTTGTCGAACTACCCCTACTATACTTAAACTACCCCTACTTCTCATAATACTTCAAAACAAACCTTCTTTTTAATCCTCCCCCTAATTCTCTAAATAGCCCTTACTTCCAACAATTACCCCTATTTTTTAACCACTATGAATGGTTGGCTTTTGCATCACGTAAACAAAATGATTCATCATCCTTCATATTTGTCGATCTACCCCTACTATCCTTAAACTACCCCTACTTCTGTTAATACTTCAAAAAGCCTTCTTTTTAATCTCACCGCTAATTCTCTAAATATCCCTTACATCCAACAATTACCAATATTTTTTAACTACTGCGAAGGGTTGGTTTTTGTAGTGCCCAATCCCAATGATTCATCATCCTTCATATTTGTCGATCTCCCCCTACTTTGCTTAAACTATCCCGACTTCTCTTAATACTTCAAAAAAGCCCTTATTTTTAATCAACCCCTAATTCTCTAAATAGCACTTACTTCCAACAATTACCCCTATTTTTTAACTACTGGGAAGGTTGGTTTTTGCAGCCCCCAATCCAAATGATTCATAATCCTTCGTATCTTTCGATCTACCCTACTATGCTTAAAATACCTCCCCTACTTTTATTATTGTTTTCCTTTATTTATTCCTTTATTCGTTTTTTTTGAATTATTCATTTCTTTCTTTGTAAACCAATTATCATTCTACTTCTGTGAATGGTTGGTTTTTGCAACACCCAATCCAAACGATTCATCATCTTTAATATTTGTGGATCTACCCCTACTGTGCCCCTACTTCTCTAAATACTTCAAAACAGGCCTTCTTTTTAATCCTACACCTAATTATCTACATAGCCCTTACTTCCAATAATTACCCCTATTTTTTAATTTTGGTGAAGGGTTGGTTTTTGCATCACCCAATCCAAATGATTTGTCATCTTTCATATTTTTCGATCTACCCATGCTATGCTTAAACCACCCTTACTTCTCTTAGTACTCCAAAACAACCCTTCTTTTTATTCTTACCCCTAATTCTCTAAATATCCCTTACTTCCAACAATTACCCCTATCTTTTAACTACTGTTAAGGGTTGGTTTTTACAGCACCGAATCCCAATGATTCACCATCTTTCATATTTGTCGATGTACCCCTACTATGCTTAAACTACCCCTACTTCTCTTAATATTCAAAAAAAAAAAAACTTTTTTTTATTCTACCCCTATTTCTCTAAATAGCCCTTACCCAATTATTACCCCTATTTTTTAACAACTGTGAAGGTTTCATTTTTGCAGCACCCAATCCAAACGATTCATCATCTTTCATACTTGTCGATCTAACCATACTATGCTTAAACTACCCCTACTTCTCTTAATACTTCAAAACATCCCTTCTGTTTAATCCTACCCCTAATTCTCTAAATAGCCCTTATTTCCAGCAATTACCCCTATTTTTTAACTACTGTGAAGGCCTGGTTTTTGTAGCACCCAATCCAAATGATTCATCATCTTTCATATTTGTCGATCTACCCTTACTATGCCTAAACTACCCCTACTTCTCTTAATACTTCAAAACTGCCCTTCTTTTTAATCCTACCCCTAATTCTCTAAATAGCCCTTACTTCCAACAATTACACCTATTTTTTAACTACTGTGAAGGGTTGGTTTTTGCAGCATCCAGTCCAAATGATTCATCATCTTTCTTATTTGTCGATCTACCCCTACTTTTCTTAAACTACCCCTACTTCTCCTAATACTTCAAAACAACCGTTCTTTTTAATCCTACCCATAATTCTCTAAATAGCACTTACTTCCAACAGTTACCCTTATTTTTTAACTACTGTGAAGGGTTTGTTTTTCCAGTATCCAATCTAAATGGTTCATCTTCCTTCATATTTGTGGATCTACCCCTACTATGCTTAAACTACCCCTACTTCTCTTAATACTTCAAAACTACCCTTCTTTTTAATCCTACCCTTAATTCTCTAAATAGCCCAAACTTCCAACAATTACCCCTATTTTTTAACTATTGTGAAGGTTGGTTTTTTTAGCATCCAATCCAAATGATTCATCATCATTCATATTTGTCGAACTACCCCTACTATGCTTAAACTACCCTACTTCTCTTAATACTTCAAAACAACCCTTCTTTTTAATCCTACCCCTAGTTCTCTAAGTAGCCCTTACTTCCTACAATTACCCCTATCTTTTAGCTATTGTGAAGGGTTGGTTTTAGCAGCGCTCAATCCAAACGATTCATCATCTTTCATATTTGTACATCTAACCTTACTATGCTTAAACTAACCCTACTTCTCTTAGTACTTCAAAACATCACTACTTTTTAATCCTAACCCTAATTCTCCAAATGGAAAATACTTACAACAATTACCCCTATTTTTTAACTACTTTTAAGGGTTGGTTTTTGCAGCACCCAATCCAAATGATTCATCATCTTTCATATTTGTCGAACCACCCCTACTATGCTTAAACTACCCCTACTTCTCATAATACTTCAAAACAAACCTTCTTTTTAATCCTCCCCCTAATTCTCTAAATAGCTCTTACGTCAAACAATTACCCCTATTTTTAAACCACTATGAATGGTTGGTTTTTGCATCACCTAATCCAAATGATTCATCATCCTTCATATTTGTCGATCCACCCCTACTATCCTTAAAGTACCCCTACTTCACTTAGTACTTCAAAAAGCCTTCTTTTTAATCCTACCGCTAATTCTATAAATATCCCTTACTTCCAACAATTACCACTATTTTTAAACTACTGCGAAGGGTTGGTTTTTGCAACGCCCAATCACCATGATTCATCATCCTTCCTATTTGTCGATCTACCCCTACTTTGCTTAAACTACCCCTACTTCTCTTTATACTTCAAAAAAGCCCTTATTTTTAATCCTACCCCTAATTCTCTAAATAGCACTTACTTCCAACAATTACCCCTATTTTTTAGCTACTGGGAAGGGTTGGTTTTTGCAGCCCCCAATCCAAATGATTCATCATCCTTCGTATTTGTCGATCTACCCTACTATGCTTAAAATACCTCCCCTACTTTTATTATTGTTTTTCTTTATTTATTCCTTAACTCAATTTTTTTTTGAATTATTCATTTCTTTCTTTGTAAACCAATTATCATTCTACTTCTGTGAATGGTTGGTTTTTACAACTTCCAATCCAAACGATTCATCATCTTTAATATTTGTGGATCTACCCCTACTGTGCCCCTACTTCTCTTAATACTTCAAAACAAGCTTTCTTTTTAATCCTTCCCCTAATTATCTACATAGCCCTTACTTCCAATAATTACCCCTATTTTTTAACTTCGGTGAAGAATTGGTTTTTGCATCACCTAATCCAAATGATTTGTCATCTTTCATATTTGTCGATCTACCCGTACTATGCTTAAGCTACCCCTACTTCTCTTAGTACTCCAAAACAACCCTTCTTTTTATTACTACCCCTAATTCTCTAAATAGTCCTTACTTCCAACAATTACTCCTATCTTTTATCTACTGTTAAGGGTTGGTTTTTGCAGCACCCAATCCCAATGATTCATCATCTTTCATATTTGTCGATCTACACCTACTATGCTTAAACTACCCCTACTTCTCTTAATATTTCAAAAAAGCCCTTCTTTTTAATCCTACCCCTATTTCTCTAAATAGCCCTTACATCCAAATATTACCACTATTTTTTAACTACTGTGAAGGTTTGGTTTTTGCAGCACCCAATCCAAATGATTCATCATCATTCATATTTGTCGATCTACACATACTATGCTTAAACTACCCCTACTTCTCTTAATACTTCAGAATATCCCTTCTTTTTAATCCTACCCCTAATTCTCTAAATAACCCTTACTTCCAGCAATTACCCCTATTTTTTAACTACTGTGAAGGGCTGGTTTTTACAGCGCCTAATCCAAATGATTCATCATCTTTCATATTTGTCGATCTACCCTTAGTATGCTTAGAATACCCCTACTTCTCCTAATACTTCAAAACAACCATTCTTTTTAATCCTAACCCCAATTCTCTAAATAGCCCTTACTTCCAACAGTTACCCTAATTTTTTAACTATTGTGAAGGGTTGGTTTTTCCAGCATCCAATCCAAATGATTCATCATCCTTTATATTTGTGGATCTACCCTTACTATGCTTAAACTACCCCTACTTCTCTTAATACTTCAAAACAACCATTCTTTTTAATCATACCCCTAATTCTCTAAATAGCCCTTACTTCCAACAATTACCCCTATTTTTTAACTACTGTGAAGGGTTGGTTATTTTTAGCACCCAATCCAAATGATTCATCATCATTCGTATTTGTTGAACAACCCCTACTATGCTTAAACTACCCATACTTCTCTTAATATTCAAAAAACCCTTCTTTTTAATCCTACCCCTAGTTCTCTAAATAGCCCTTACTTCCTATAATTACACCTATTTTTTAACTACTGTGCAGGGTTGGTTTTAGCAGCGCCCAATCCAAACGATTCATCATCTTTCATATTTGTAGATCTACCCTTACTATGCTTAAACTACCCCTACTTCTCTTAGTATTTCAAAAGAACACTTCTTTTTAATCCTTCCCCTAATTCTCCAAATGGCCACTACTTCCAACAATTACCTGTAACGGCCCGTAAATCCGTACCAATTTGAGCTGGCTAATATTCTGCACATTCAACTCAAAGTGCAAGAAAATACAGATCATTGATAGAAGAAATTAGAGGGTGAGACAGATAAGAAAGAACTATTAGAACAGAAGAACAAGAAGAAGAATCATCATCACACAGAGTCTCAGATCGCAACGGAACAAAATATAATACAGAAATAACCTTTATAAATAACTTAGTATAAATACTTACATCCATCAGAGTATAGTAGACCATCTGCAAATATAATACAGAAATAACTTTTATAAATAACTAAGTATAAATACTTACATCCATCAGAGTATAGCAGACCATCTGCACAGTTATAATAATCTGTCTTCAAATACATCACACAGCGGAATAAATACTTGATAGTATCATACATCTGAACTCCTTCAGTTCGTCTCTGAACTTCATGGCACTCGATAACCCGAACCTGCACTCGGGCTGACCCGAGACATTACAAACGCCACGGATCAGTCTGGAGAACCAGCTTGAGAAAAGCTCACTAAGTTTAACTAAACATCCATACTGATTAAAAGTCCAAAATCCTTTCGAAAGAAAAGGATAATAGTAAGACCAGTGCACACATAAAAACGGACGGTTTTTACCTTACTATAACCCTAATAGTTTTGATGTCAAATTCGGTGATATTATAATAATGTCTATCAAATAAATAACCAAGTAGTAGAACGCTTGCATCTCATGCTCTACATATATATAGTCTATAATCAAGAACCGCGGGCGCTTATTGGAGATTGAATTCCAACTAGACATGGTATGGGATCACCTTTCAAATAGTGTACTCTAGAGAGGATACACCCAGGGTTCAACAAGAACATCTTGCAACCCGGCCTCACATGACCGACCACTCATTTAACTTGAGTGTATCGAATATATTACCACCAACGGTCTCTCCCCCCGTTAAGAAATTTCGCCCCCGAAATTTCCTAATCAAAATACACACAAAGGTTCTCGCATGCCTATTAACCATAAAACAACCATCAAACATGCAAAACAAGTAAAATAAGCCCATCCTAGCATGTGGAATAACTAAATCGCAAAGTTAGTCTTACCAGGCAAAGATTTCTGGATATGCCTTCCTAATGCTCTCCTCTGTCTCCCAAGTACAATCTTTCTCGTCCTCGCCCCACTGAACCTTGACTAGCTTCACCGCCTTCCTTCGATGTTGCTTCGTATCGTGCCCTACAATACGAATCGGCTTGCTGTTCCCAACCGCCTCGGGTTCTACTTCGAAGTCCTCTAACTGATCAGGTGAAATAGTCATATCGGAGTCGTGAATGAACTTCCTTAGTTAGGAAACATGAAATACATTGTGAACTCCCACCATTTTCTCTGGTAAGCCAACTCTATATGCCAAATTCCCGACTAATTCAAGAACAGGGAATGGGCCAACAAATCTTGGTGCCAACTTGCCTCTCCTGCCAAATCGAATCACGCTCTTTAACGGAGAGATCTTGATGAACACCAAGTCACCAACGGAGAATTTCAAGTCTCTTCTCCTCTTATCTACATAACTCTTCTACCAATCTTGGGCAGCCTTCATTCGTTGTTGAATGATCTTAATCTTATCGGAAGTTTCCCTCACCACATCTGGTCCAAGCACAAACTTCTCGCCAGTTTCTATCCAACATGATGGTGAGTTGCATGGTTTCCGTACAAAGCTTCATATGGAGCCATACCGATACTGGATTGGTAGCTATTATTATATGCAAACTCTACTAGATGCAAATGGTCATCCCACGATCTACCAAAATCCAATATACAAGCTCTCAAAAGATCTTCCAATATACGATTCACCCTCTCCGTCTGACCGTCAGTCTAAGGATGATATGCGGTACTGAGATATAATTCTGACCCTAGAGTCTCTTGTAAGCTCTTCCAAAACCCACTAGTGAACAACGGGTCTCGGTCACTCACAATGCTTTTGGGTACACCATGAAATCTCAAAACCCACTTCATATACAATTCTGCCAACTTGGCTGCCGTTCTGGTCGATTCGACTGGTATAAATCTTGCACTTTTAGTCAATCGATCCACAATTACCCAAATGCTATCATATCCCGATCTAGTCGTTGGTAAACCATAGATGAAATCCATCGAGACCTGCTCCCATTTCCATTCGGGAATCTTTAATGGTTGCAACAACCCACTAGGCTTCTTTTGCTCGGATTTAACTAGCTGGCAATTCATGTATTTGGATATAAACTTCCCAACGTCTCTTTTCATCCCTTCCCAGTAGTAGTTTTGCTTCATGTCTCGATACATTTTATTACCACCGGGATGTATAGTCAGTTTTGAGTGATGACATTCTCTAAGCACTTCATCTCTCAAACCATTCACATTGGGCACAACTAGCCTTCCATTGTTTCGAAGCCATCCATCTCGATCAAGCCCATATACATTCATCTCCTCATCGGTACCCATCTCTAACTTGGAGATGATTTCCAATAGGTTAGGATCGTCCCTCTGACTAGAGCCAATCCGCTCTACCAAAGTGGGTCTGATCGTCAAACTAGCTAGCATAACTGGATCCAATTCGCACTTTGGTCTGAAATCAAACCCCGCTATATACTCCAGTTGCTTCCATTCAAGAAACATTGCCCCTAAGCTGGCATGTCTCCTACTCAAGGCATCGGCTACCGCATTACCTTTCCCAGGTGTGTATGCGATATTAAAATCATACGAAGCCAAGAACTCCAACCATCTTTGCTGACAGAGATTCAGATCTTTCTGAGAGAAGAGATACTTTAACGATTTATGATCGGTAAACAACTCGAATCTTTCTCCCAAGAGATAATGTCTCCACATCTTCAGCGCAAACACGATCGCTGCTAATTCCAAATCATGGGTAGGATACTTCTTCTCATGCGGCTTTAGCTGTCGACTAGCATAAGCTACAACCCTACCTTCTTGCATCAATACAACACCCAGTCCGGTACCACAAGCATCCGTGTATACCGTCATCTCTTCATTCCCTTTAGGAATGACTAACACTGGCGCACGCGTCAACTTCTCCTTTAGACTCTTGAAGGCATCCTCACACACTTCGTCCCAGACGAAGGACTCATTCTTCTTAGTCAATTGAGTCAACGGTGCTGCTATCTTGGAGAAATCCTGGATAAACTTACGATAATATCCAGCTAATTCCAAGAAACTTCTTACATCCGTTATATTCTTGGGCGTAGGCCAATCCTGTATCGTAGCCACCTTCGCAGGGTCCATGGCAATACCACTCTCTGAAACAACATGACCCAAGAATCTTACTTCCCTTCTCCAAAAATGACACTTAGAGAATTTCACTTTCAATTGGTGTTTCCTCAACACCTCCATCACTAACCTCAAGTGTCCCTTGTGTTCCTCAAGTGTCCCTTGTGTTCCTCCTCTGTCCTTGAGTAAACAAGGATATCATCCACGAACACAAGAACAAACTTATTCAACTGATCTCTGAATACTCGATTCATAAGATCCACAAAGTAAGATGGTGCATTGGTCAACCCAAATGGCACGACCAACCACTCATAAAATCCAGATGGCGTCCTAAATGCCGTTTTCGGAACACTCTCATCCGCTACTCGTAGCTGATGAAATCCTGTCGCGAGGTCCAATTGGGAGAACACTCTAGCTCCTTCCAGTTGATCAAACAAATCATCTATCTACGCTAGAGGATACTTATTCTTCCTCGTCACCTTATTCAACTCGCGATAGTCCACACACAAACGAAGGGAACCATCTGCCTTAGTGGAAAACACAACTGGTGCTCCCCACTCGGAGACACTCCTTCTAATAAATCCCTTCTTCAAAAGATTGCTGACTTGCACCCCGAGCTCTCGCTGCTCCCTTGGTGCCATACGACGAAGTGGCATCACTATTGGTCTGGCATCTTTCACTAAATCAATACGGAACTCAATCTCTCGGTGTGGTGGAAGCCCGGTCACCTCCTCGAAGACGTCCGGATACTGGCCAACCACGGGCACATCTGACAACTCATCCTGTGAGATGTCGAGGGAATTTACAAAACTAGCCATAACCCCGTCACTAGGTAGACTACCAAACACTACCCTCCGCCCTCACTGTCACCAAAAAGCCCTCACTGTCCACCACCACCCCGTATCTTTGGAGCCAATCGACTCCCAATATAATGCCATACCAAGTAAAGCCCAAAACAAAGCAATCACAAACAAACATACATCCATGACTCGATAAGACCAAATTCCTGCAAATCATACTAAGGCTAATCGAACCACCAATCGGGTTCGTCACAACCACTAGTCTATCGACTATCTCGGGTTCAAGTCCCAACCTATCTACCAGGTCACTAGATATGAAGGAACGGGAAGCCCCAGTATCAAACAAAAATCGAACTGGTACATCATAAATAGAAAGCATACCTTGAGTAACAACATTCTTTCCTTTCTCTGCCGCAGTTGGGGTATTCGACGAAGAAGGAACAGCATCAATAGCATATGCTTTCACAATCTGCTTCTCCTTAAGAGGTTGCGGACACTTATCCTTGAAATGTCCCACTTGACCACAGTTGAAGCACTTCTTATCCGCTGGCTTGGCCCGACAATCTTTAGCATAATGGCCCTTCTTACCACAGCTGAAGCACTCAACATCCTTCTTACCCTTTTTCTGACCACCCTTAGATTAGTCCTGCCTCCTCTTATTCTGAGAGTTATTCTTGCCTCCACCGCCTGCTTGCGGCTTTGGCCCTTCTGCAGATGCAGCCTCAGTCTTTGACTTAGGGTAAAGACTCTCTGATCTCAATGCTTTCCCCACGATCGATTCAAAAGTCTCATCGATGTGGTTGATAAGCCTTTCACCCAAGTATCCATCCAAGCCAGTAATGAACTTCTCATTCTTCTTCTCAGGAGTGTCGATAAGAGACAGTCCATACTTCGACAAAGTGTCGAACTCAGCAATATAATCAGAAACTGCCCTTCCGTTCTGCTTGAGTTCCAAGAACGTCTTAAACAACACTAACTTCTGGGCAGCTGGGATAAACTTCTCGCTAAAGCGAGCCTTGAACTGAACCCAAGTAACCTGGTCCTCTGGAGTGGTTGTTCTAATGGCATTCCACCAGTTCATCGCTCGCTCTTGCAGCTGACGAGACGCTAACCTTCTCTTCATCGCATCCTCAAGACCCAAGTCATCGAAGATACGGTCACAGCTATCCATCCAAATATCAGGTATAACTGTTTGTATTTCAAAAGTTATGTTATATTTTATTCGTTCCGCTGTGAGATTCGTGTTTGCTCTGACGATGATGTCCTTCTTTTTCTTCTTATATTATATTAGTTCTAACTTATCTATCCTCGCCCTCTATCTTCTTTCTATTAGTTTCTTGTTTTCCAGTTTAATTTGGGGTTGGACTTGTGTTTTTGATCAGCTCAAATTGGACCGGATTTTCGGGTCACTACAACGGGGGTCGTTTGCAGATGTCTATTTTCAATAACTTTATTATTATTTAAAAATGGAAATTTTAAATTCTGACTCATTTTCTGTTAAAATTTCTAAAAATAAAAATTTTAAATTGGTCCTGATTTTCCGGGTTGTTACAATCTCCCCGACTTAAAATATTTTCGTCCTCGAAAAGGAACAAAGCTAAAAGCTGTTTAACAAATCAACTAAATTTTCCATTCTTTTATTAGTTTTAATAATTTTATTAGTTGAACTAATAATCAAACAACACAATCATCAATCAATAAGTTGATTAGCCTTTCAAATATATATAACTTTTATATATTCAAAATCATATTTTCTAAAATCAGATTATATATTCACAAATACGTTAATAATAAACTTGGCACTCTCAACTCATTCTAGGGCATTTCTAACCCCATCTCTAATGAGTTTTCTCGTTCTAGGATACTACTGATCCTATCTCTAATGAGTATTCCTTTATAGGATATTACTAATCCTACCTCTGATGAGTCTTTAGTTCAGTCCTAATGAGTTGTACCCCCAAAGATTTGAGCTAACCAGAGCTCTGATACCAACTGTAACGAGAAGGATTTTGCCCAACCCAAATCGACCGCTAAATCAACTAAGACCGTTCAAAACCCGAATACGCTAACTCTGGGAATACAACACATCAGAACATATAACATAAGACTTTTATAAATGTTATAATAATGTTACATCAGAGTACAGAATATCAGAGTACAATCGATAAATAATAATTCAACGGAAGATAAATTACAATAATTTAATACAAAGCAGCGGAAACAAAATCTAACACAGCGAAAGGCTATTAATGCTCTATACACAGCTTCAAGCTTCGATCCAGAATCCTGCTGAATATATCTGCAAAATAAGCTACACGACTGCCCGTATGGAAAGTATGGGCACCCGAGTTTGCCAGTGAAACAAACTACAGGTCAGTCATGGGACTGGTATGAGAAATCTACCTAACTTATCTAATTAATATGGCTAAACATAGGACCACGCCGCTAACGCGGAACAGGTTTACTCCACTGGATTGCTAGTGTATAAATAAGGCAAATCATTAAACAACGCAATGCTTTTTAGAAAAATGAAACCATTATAAGACCCAAGTCCCATCACACAATGCAACGCAAACCGGAGGATAGGGTTTTACCTTATAATGATCAAAAGATGACAGATACGTATAAAATGATATTTAATATTATTATTAGTGAGCATATATTTCAAAAACAATTTCAATCATAATGTATCAATCATAGACGACATGGCTGCCATATACTATGTCACCATACTAGTTTTACAATCAAAACCGCATAGTGTCGTATTGGAAATTGGGTTTCCATCATGAGTCGAAGCTAGGGATCATCCACTCCGATTCGAGACACTCTAGAAAATGCCTCAGGATTCCCCGCAGTGAACCCTTGGATCTTCAGGGCCGGTCCACACATAACGCTAGTGGATTAATTATGCCTGAACACACGCTTCCCGGTTCCTTTGAACCTCTAATATGACCACTTCCGCCCTATAAACCCGAGGCACCTCAATCCGTCAACCACATAAGTAAAAATGTCAAGGCTGGTAAGTCGCTGACTCCACTTTTAGCTAGAGAGAAACGTGTGCACTCCCTGTAGTCCTTATCTCGTTTTTGACTCATACCGGGGTGTGAGGCTCGCGAAGTCACGCTATACACAAAGCCATGCTATTTAAAGTTGTGCTTTGATCATCAACCACAAGGCTCTGCTTTTCAACAATAAGCCTTGATCCATGCAACTCAGCAGGTCACATTGTCAATCCATACCATACCCTTTGATTTCTACCAATATATAACCTCTAAGCTCGTACGTCTCAAAGAAGGGTGTTAAGCAAGAGAATTAATTCTCCGCCACCAAACATATATATATTTATCCGAGATCAACAAATACATTATAAAGGAATACAATGTCAAACATACAATCCATTGACAACTCCGTTCTAGGTCTGAACGAAACCGGAGACACCTTATTCCTCGTCCCATATGTCAAGTACAGGAGAGAGGCTCTCGCATATCCGGACAATAACCAAGTACGTCCGTACAACTACCACTTTTAACCCTTTCCTGGGAGCAAGTCAGTTCAGGGCATCAGTAGTCGCCCGTTCGATGTGAAGATCGCCGGTCTTCAACCACCGTCTTCATCTTCGACTTCAATCGTCGCAGTAGTTATTCAGAATGGGTTAAACCCGGTCTTTCCGCATAACTTGCGTATTTTATAATCAAAATCAAGTGCTATAAAAACACATCATACATCACATTCCAACTCAAAATATTCTTTTAATAAAATATTCATATTTTTAGGGGAAGGTTCCCATTAATTTTATCAAAGATAAATTATTTTGAATTTATTCTTTTAATCATTTCATTGTCTCATTCCATTTCAATCTAATTAGGAATTCATTAAAAGTCAAGTTTGTTTTAATCTCAAAAATCATTACTCAATGATTATTCAAATTTAAGAAATTAATCTTATCTTTAACTGGGTTAAAGAACTAATGTCAATTAAAAACATTGTTACCGATATACCCAAAAATCATTTTCCATTAAATATGGAATTTTCACAGAAATCAAATCAATATATAATCGATATAAATTTCTTTATCAGACTAATAGTATAAATGGAATAACGGAAAAGCCTCTTAAATTCCATATATAGTATCGGTCCTCTTTTACAAAATCTCATCTCGATTATTATCAAATCGAATTCCATTCAATTCCAATTTAATATATTAAATTGGAAACTTTATTTTTGGAAAGTTTCTATTTAAATCTTAATAAAAGATTTATAAATTCCAAATTTTATTTTCACTGTTAATCGGGTTAAAGAACAAATGTCGTTTAAAACATAGTTCACAATAAACCCAATTTACATTTCATTTTATTCCAATTATTAAATATAATTGGAAAGTCTAATAATCTTTAATTAAAAGATTTATTCTTTTCATACGGGGTTTAAGAACAGTGTTATTTAAGACACTATTCATGACAAACCCAAATCTAATTTCACTTCAATTCATGTTGGAAAATTTGATTATAATAAAACCATTATAAATCCACTTTATTATTTTTAAAATAATTGGATTATTATTCTGGTTAATGTAATGGCCCGGTAATCCATGCCAATTTGAGCTAACTAGTATTCTACACATTCAACTCAAAGTGCACGAAAATACAGTTTTTTAATCGAAAGAATTTGGATGGTAAGAAAGATAAGATAGAACTAATAGAATGGAAGAGTAAGAAGAACACACTGAACAGAATCAGAGTACACACGAATCTCACAGCGGAACGAATAAAATATATTATATAACAAAATCTTGAAATACAAAATTGAATTTGTATATACATACCATATCAGAGTATAACTCATATACATCACGGCGGAAATAATCTCTAAATATCTAATGGTGAAGCCTCCTGCTTTGAGCTCCTCCAAATGAGTCTGTAAATACCTGAACACTTGACTGCCCGTACAAATTTTGGCACCCAAGATTTTAGGGAAAACACAAACAAAATAAACTCTGGGTCAGTCATGGGACTGGTGTGAGTAAAATCCAATCATATTGCTTATTTTCGAAAATCCTTTGAAACAAAGGACAATAGTAAGACCAGCCCACACATAAACACGGATGGTTTTTACCTTACTATAACCCAAACTATTCTTGATATCAAAACCCAGTGATATTATAATAATGTCTAATCAAATAAATAACCAAGCAGCGGAACGCTTGCATTTCACGCTCCACATGTATATAGTATAAAATCATATGTGCAGGGCGCTTATTGGAGAATGGATTCCAACAGACAAGGTATGGGAGCACCTTCCGATCAGTGTACTCTAGAGGATATACACTGGGGTTCAACAAGAACGTCTTGCAACCCGGCCTCACATGACTGACCACTCATTTAGCTTGAGTGTATCGAATATATTGCCACCCACGTTTGTTGGCCATCCAACCTTAATCCGAAGATACAGAATCGAAAAGAAGAACAAATATGTATTTTCTCTAGATCGATGACAATACACCCTGGTTGGGTATGACCCAACTAGCTATGCTGCCTAGCCCAACTTCTGTCATATCCCGGTTGTGAGGCTAGAGGCTACGTCTATCTTCAGAACATCTGATCACCATTCACTTTGAATGTCACATCGTCAAACCGTCAATTCACTAATCGATTTCCAAAAATATAACGGGTATAAAAAGCTAAGAGGAACGAATTCCTCCGCCACTAGACGTAGCCTTGGGTCTGGGACAGAACGAATTCCTCTTATAACTGGGACGGAGGAATTTGTCCAAAAATCATCGAAATGCTGTCATCGTTTTCTGACATGATTCTCCAATTTCTCTTTCTAAACTTATTCTTATATTTTCTTTGGACAAATATTGTTACTTATTACTTTCGAATAAGTGGATTTCAAACCAAGTGTTTCCATTTCCTAGGGATAGTGTTGTAGATAAATATCACGCTTAAGCTTGGTCAACAACGTTAATTTATCGTTCTAGTTCAAACTTGCAATACGCTGTAATATTCCCCCTTTTATAACTAATGCCATACGCTGTAATATTTCCCCTTTTATAACTAATGTCGGACGCTGTAATACTCCCCCTTTTATAACTAATGCCATACGCTGTAATATTTCCCCTTTTATAACTAGTGCCATACGCTGTAATATTTTTCCTTTTATAACTAATGCCATACGCTGTAATATTTCTCCTTTTATAACTAATGCCATACGCTGTAATATTTCTCCTTTTATAACTAATGCCATAAGCTGTAATATTCCCTTTATAATTAATCTTAACATCTCTTTCCGTTACAAACTGATACCATTCCTCGACAATAGTGAAGCTGTTCAAGTTGGTGTATTTTATTTACCTCTCAGACCTTGATCGACAACGTTCTCATCTTAGAATAGGTATAAGTTCGTAACTTTAACCCCTTATACTTTATAATCCGTCAAATAATCGTTTATATTTACATTATAAAATCTAACCACAGAATGTTTATAATAGAATTTCTATTATAATTTAAACTTTGCTTAAATTATAAAAATATAATTTTTATAATTATCTTCGTTGATTTGTCTGATGGCCAATCAACTTCATAACAAAACGATGGGTTTAGGATCGACTGTTGCCACTTTCTTAATCGATATCATTTATTGATTAAATCAAAACAAATGTTGAATGTCCATTCAACATCAATATCTACATAGGGTTTAAATGTCATTGGGTTCAAACAGTGCATAGGTAAATAATATAAAATAACAATACATATAAATATTGAGGAATTTGGTTTGATTCCTCTAACCGGTTTCCCGCATCCATAGATGTTAGTCAGCATAATTTATACTAATCCCATACTAGGGAATATCAGTATTCAACCAATGATGTGTACCTATACAACGATATATATATTTCGACCAATTTAATTGTAGTCTACCTACACGAGCATCACACAGCATTCAACCATTATTAAAATATAATTATAATATTTTTAAATAGATCAGATTTAGTGAATTTACTCACCTTTTCGCGTTAACCGTTAAATAATGATTTGCGTCAGTCGATTAAACCAGGCGCTCAATTCTACCATAAATCTGTAACGTGCTCCAAATGGTTCCGATCTATCTTCATAATGCAGCTTGCGTCTGTATGGTTTCGACGTGACAGACCGTTCGTGAAACATATTTTCCCACGTCGGCTCACTCCTTTTTAACCCATTCCAAACTACCGGTCCCTCCTTCCGCAAGCTTTAGTGTATATACACTTTATCTTCACGTCCCCCTTTAGGCTTTAAAAATATTGTTAAATATAGTAGTCCTTCTTCCAATGGAAAAGAAATAAAACCAGACTCCTGTATAAACTTTTCCTATCCTCAACAGCTTCATACCATCTCCTTTATCCACATTTCTATTTTCTTTTCTTTTTCATATAACATATTTGAGCTTCTCATAATAATCTGGCCCCTCTCCTCATTTAAACCCACAACCAGCTCCCATATGAACAACGTTTCTCCTTCAATGGGATGCCGCCCTCCAGTGTTCCCTTTTTCAAATAGTTTTGGTGTCTTTCCCCGTACGTTTTGGTCCTTCCCCTCTTTTAATATATGTGAACCCAACACAGCAAAATACCCATGCACCGTATTGCTCACCCCATCATCCCACCATGCAACTCACTACAATACTCCTTGTCATACATATAAAACACGTATGCTTTCCTCTCCTTGTATGAAAAGACAAACACGCATGCTTCCCATTAACTGATTTAAATGCCGTCCCAGTATTAGTTCGAAACCCAGACTTCTAGAAGATCGAATCCTGAGTCTCTGTGTAAAGTGTCCAGCGAGTACTCCATTCTCTCCTATACACAAAGAACCGCTCCCTGCAAAATATTCCATCACCTTGCACTTAAGCTTCTACCGCCACTCTTCACTCACAGTCTATGCAAATTAATCGTTACACTATCCCATTCACAAGCTCCTCTATACAACATCGCATACACCATCAAACCCTCTTCTTTATACTACTGTCCTGCCATTTGAAATCCCCTCCTATTTCTCTGCATGCAGCACTCCCCTTCTAACGCACAAGTTCCATTTATTCCTCCTATTGAAAGCATGCCGCTCCAACAAATCTCCTCATCGCTGGAAACATAAACTTTTTCAATACTAACATTCGAAATCTCCTTCTATTTATTGACAAAAGAAAAATCCTTTTCCTGTACCCCCTGATATCGTATTGAACCATGCGCCACTTTTGTTTGCTTAACCCTCCTTCTGTTCTCACGTGCGCCACAATTAAACCCCCTTCCACTATAATACCCTCAAAAGCTTCTTCTCCCTCACTTTCGCAGCCTCTCCGTCCTTCAACGTTCAACTTCCCGGATCCGTTGGCTCAACACATAGCCAAACAAAACTGAAGCTCTTGGTTCGTAGAAGGAGTATACAAGAGTAGTGTTTTTAATTTATATATTTCCCTTTGCATTGTTTTAGAATCTTGAAAACTTTCGGATTGATTTACAGAGAAATGAACGACGGTTGTTTTGTTTTAGATGAACGTGTTATTAAAAGAAATATAAGATTTAAAGTAAAGGGAAGTTCTCATTTCTTGCTGAAGCAACCCAACCGAACTGCTGGGTATTTATAGAGTTGGAACTCTTTGTGCTAAAGTAATAGGTTTACAAGGTACTACATTTAGTAGCTTAAATTTCCGATGTATATGTATATGTAGGCTGTACAGTTCCTTAGTGGTTAAGGAATAGATGATAGGATAGGCACGTTATTAGGGTATGGCATGGCTTTCACTTCATAGACATGCGCTTTAGCTTAGCTTAGGTAGGATAGGATTAATGTTTCTAACTTAGAAAGGAAATATAGGTGTTGACAATTGTGTATAGACCATACGTGCAATGCATGTGCTACCTATTTGCGTGCAGCTTAGGCTATATATTATATATTCTACCATATATATTGAACCTACTCCTATGATTCCTTCTACCGCTACCATAGTTTATCGGGTTTGCCAAATGGAGAAATTTTGAATTGTTTAAGATTTAAAGGTTTACATATCCCGCTATGAAAAATTATATTCATGAACGAGTGTCACAGACTGAAATAAAAATACAGTCGTGTTCAACAAGGTTCCATGATTCCAAAAATATAATAATATCGGTAGATTAGCTTATTCTGTGAAACCCCGAAATACCGCTGTAGGGTGCAAAATACTCCAAATAAAAAGTAGCATATTTAATTAATTAAAAATTACAGTAAAATTCTAAAAATTAAATTATTACTATGTCTCAAAAGAACCTTGTCTAAATTCGAAACCGATATCTAGTTATATCGAATAAACCATTACGGTCGATAAACGATTTTACAGCTACTATTTGAATATTTGATTTTGCTATAAATCAGAATCTATAATCTGAAATCTCGAATTTTCACTTCTGTTAGGAAGACACATTTAAACAGATCCCATCGTTTCTTGTTTCAAAGAAATTCGGTTTATAACGAGTCTTGTGCACTAAGTTGAAGTTCAGAACGTTAAATTACGAACTACCTTAATATTACGGCCTCGATTATATTTAATATATATTTTTATACGATTCACTTCATTTTAATTAATATATATAAATCCATTTATATTATGATTTCAATATTTAAACTGATTTAAATATTCAGATACAAACCGATAAAAATGCGGGACGTTACATTCCTTCCCCCTTAAAAGAATATCATCCCCGAAATTGCCAAGGTAGAAAAATGTTGTAATCCATATTATAACCAGGTTAAAAATCTTCTATTTAATTTCTTAAATTCAGTTTTCAATAGAATTGATTAATTCTAATTAAAAATTAATTCCTTCTAATTAACAAATATTTTCGAAAATTTGAAAATTTCCTAACAGCTTAAATTTTCAGAGAATTTCGCCAGAATCCCCTCTGTACGGCTCATTCGGTACTACTACAGATTACCTCTCTGGGCATTTTCCAATCCAAAAGAAAATCAAACAGCCAAAAAAATCTCATACCCATTTAAACTTGTACCTTTTTGTTGGGAACTCAACTCTATCTCTTCCACCTGCTATCAGTTCAGCTTATTCAAATGCCATATCAATCCATCTCTACTGAATGTACCCTCAATCCAATCATTCTTTTATACTCAAGTCAAACTCCATTTCAACGTCCACTTCAAATCTCGACCCCAAACTCCTACTCAACAATCCATTTTCATCCTATATTATCTCTAATCCATCCAAGTTTATTTAACTTAGTTTATCTTAAATTCTAATTTATTTATTCACGTTTACCATTTCACTTTATTTAACTTCATAAGTTAAATTCTAAATTGCAGAATTCAAATTCCTGGTTTTTTTTATTTCAAATCAATTTGAATTCACATATATTTACATATAATAGTAGGAATAGAAAATATTTCAAAACAATTCAAAACAAAATCTCATGTAGTAATCCGTCACTTAGTAACTCAAAAATGAACACCGATGATACTGCAGTCATCATCAGAGTTTATTTTCCAGCTATCTAAGTGAGTTCAATACTATATTAGTTAAACCATTTTTATTTTGAAATTATTTCAAAATATCCTTTACAAATGCTTGGAAAATATTTCTGAATTCACCCGGGATCTTAAAATTCCATATATTTAATTCAAATTCCATTTCAAACACCTTTTCAAACTTCCAGAGTTAAATTTCAATTCTGGTTTTATATTCTGATTTAGTCCATCTGATTTTGCATATTATACTTATATAATATTTCGATTGGTTATTTATATAACCAACTCAATTATAAATCTTATTCGATCATAATAACGATCACACATCCAATATATTATAATAATATCAAGATGTATACTTCTTTATATCAAAATATAATTTGGATAAAAATATTTCATTTATCCATCTTTTAAAACAATATTGTGTCGAATAACTTTGTTCAAGAGTTTAGAAACACCTATCGATACAGTTTGCACTACCATATCGACCAAAATTCACAAACCACTCGACAAACCAACCAACACAATATAAAATAGTTTTTATATCAGTTTTCAAATACGCGCTCATATATATACACTCAAACTCAATCTAGGGTATTACTATCCCCATCTCTATTGAGTCACGCCACAGAGCCCAGATAATTACTTAACCTTCAGCTCTGATACCAACTGTAATGGGTCTAGGCTTTTCAACCATCAACCACTGGGCTAACCTCCCAGCGTGGCACTACATAGATACCTCAGAACTTCTTTTACGGCCAGCCTCACGACTCGACCAACCCTCATTGTCGGGACATGTAGGGTTAAGAGTCTCCCGTTTGCCACCAAACCGCGAAGCGAGAACCCCCTATCATGAGTACCAATTAAGCAACCAGCTCAGATACCAACTGTAATGGCCCAGAAATCCATGCTAATTTGAGCTGACTAATATTCTACACATTCAACTCAAAGTGCACGAAAATACATGTTTTTAATAGAAAGAATTTAAAGGGTGAGAAAGACAAGATAGAACTAATAGAATGGAAGAGTAAGAAGAACACAATGAAAAGAATCAGAGTACACACGAATCTCACAGCGGAACGAATAAAATATATTATATAACAAAATCTTGAAATAAAAATTTGAATTTGTATACACATACCATATCAGAGTATAACTCATATACATCACAGCGGAAATAATCTCAAAATATCTAATGGTGAAGCCTCCTGCTTTGAGATCCTCCAAGTGAATCTGTAAATACCTAAACACTTGACTGCCCGTACAAATTTTGGCACCCAAGAGTTTAGGGAAAACACAAACAAAATAAACTCTAGGTCAGTCATGGGACTAGTGTGAGTAAAATCGAATCATATTGTTTATTTTTTAAAATCCTTCAAAACAAAGGATAATAGTAAGACCATCCCACACATAAAAACAGATGGTTTTTACCTTACTATAACCCAAACTATTCTTGATATCAAAACCCAGTGATATTATAATATTGTCTAATCAAATAAATGACCAAGTAGCAGAACGCTTGCATCTCACACTCCACATGTATGTAGTATAAAATCATAAATGCAGGGCGCTTATTGGAGAATGGATTCCAACAGAAAAGGTATGGGAGCACCTTCTGATCAGTGTACTCAGAGGATATACACTGGGGTTCAACAAGAACGTCTTGCAACCCGGCCTCACATGACCGACCACTCATTTAGCTTGAGTGTATTGAATATATTGCAACCCACGATTGTTGGCCATCCAACCGTAGTCCGAAGATACAAAATCGAAAAGAAGAACAAATACGAATTTTCTATAGATCGATGACAATACATCCTTCTTGGGTATGACCCAACTAGCCATGCTGCCCTGCCCAACTTCTGTCATATCCCGGTTGTGAGGCTAGAGGATACGTCTATCTTCAGAACATCTGATCACCATTCACTTTGAATGTCACATCGTCAAACCGTCAATTAACTAATCGATTTCCAAAAATATCACGGGTATAAAAAGATAAGAGAAACGAATTCCTCCGCCACCAGACGTAATACCTTCAAGAGATCAACTGCACGTGATTTGTTAGGTATACTCTGTCAGACACTCGTCCATAAAAGTTGTCCTAGGACTGGACAAACATAAAGCACCATTATGGAACAGGATGACCCTTGCATTTCACTCTGTCTTCAATCCTCTTCAGCATTATATAATTCGCAGCGCTTATGCCAATACGGAGTGGTTTTCAGATAATATATCCAACTGGTCTCTCAGTGTTGGCAACGATGGTCAAAACACTTCGATGGTCGGTTATTTAACTATCGAAGTAAAAGCAAACATCCATTCTAATGTGTAACTAAACATCACACAATCACTAGCCCTTTTTAATTAGCATTCATATATCTTCCAACTTTTCATATCTTTCTAGATATTCTAAAATTCCGTTTCAGCCCTTTCACTTCTTTAAATATTATAAATTCTTATTTTCCCAATATCCCAGAAATGTTAATTATACCCCTAATTCTCTAAGTAGACCTTACTTCCAACAATTACCCCTATTTTTTAACTACTGTGAAGGGTTGGCTTTTCCAACACCCAATCCAAATGATTCATCATCTTTCATATTTGTCGATCTACCCCTACTTTGCTTAAACTACCCCTCTACTTCTCTTGATACTTCAAAACAGCCCTTGTTTTTAATCCTACCCCTAATTCTCTAAATAGCCCTTACTTCTAACAATTACCCCTATTTTTAACTACTGTGAAGGGTTGGTATTTGCAGCACCCATTCCAAATGATTCATCATCTTTCATATTTGTGGATCTTCCCCTACTATGCTTAAACTACCCCTACTTCTCTTAATACTTCAAAACAGCCCTTCTTCTTAATCCTACTCCTAATTCTCCTAATAGCCCTTACTTCCAACAATTACCCCTATTTTTTAACTACTGTGAAGGGTTGGTTTTTGCAGCACCCAATCAAATATGAAAGATGACGAACCTTTGGGATTGGGTGCTGCAAAAACCAACCCTTCCTTGTTGTTAAAAAATAGGGGTAATTGTTGGAAGTAAGGTGCATTTAGAGAATTAGAGGTAGAATTAAAAAGAAGGGCTGGTTTTTAACTTCCATGAATTAGAGGAATCTAGAGAAATAGGGATAATTCCATTATTAGGGGTATACCATTCTCCTAATCCAAATGAATAATCATCTTTCATATTTGTCGATCTACCACTACTACGCTTAACTACCCCTACTTCTCTTAGTACTTCAAAATTGCCCTTTTTTTAATCCTACCCCTAATTCTCTAAATAGCACTTTCTTCCAACAATTACCTCTAATATTTAACTCCTGTGAAGGATTGGTTTTTGCAGCACCCAATTCAAATTATCCATCATCTTTCATATTTGTCGAACTATCCCTACTATGCTTAAGATACCCCTACTTCTCTTAATACTTCAAAACAGCCCTTCTTTTTAATCCTACCCCTAATTCTCTAAATAGCCCTTACTTCCAACAATTACCCCAATATTTTAGCTACTGTGAAGGGTTGATTTTTGCAGCACCCAATCCAAACGATTCATTATCTTTCATATTTGTCGATCTACCCCCACTATGCATAAACTACCTCTATAGTTTTATTATTGTTTTCCTTTATTCATTTATTTATACAATTTTTTGCATTTTTCATTTCTTTGTAAACCAATTATCATTCTACTTCTGTGAAGGGTTGGTTTTTGCAGCACCCAATCCAAATGATTCATCACCTTTCATATTTGTCGATCTACCCCTACTATGCTTAAACTACCCCTACTTCTCTTAATACTTCAAAACAACCCTTCTTTTTAATCCTACCCCTAGTTCTCTAAATAGCCCTTACTTTCGACAATTACCCCTATTTTTTTAACTACTGTGAAGGGTTGGGCTATTTATAGAATTAGGGGTAGGATTAAAAAGAAGGTTATTTTGAAGTATTAATAGAAGTAGGGGTAGTTTAAGCATAGTAGGGGTAGATCGACAAATATGAAAGAAGATGAACCATTTGGATTGGGTGATGCAAAGACCAACCCTTCATAGTAGTTAAAAAATAGGAGTAATTGTTTGAAGTAGGGCGTATTTAGAGAATTAGGGGTAGAATAAAAAACAAGGGTTGTTTTGAAGTATTAAGAGAAGTAGGGGTAGTTTAGGCATAGTAGGGGTAGATCGACAAATATGAAAGATGATGAATCATTTGGATTGGGCACTGCAAAAACCAACCATTCACAGTAGTTAAAAAAATAGGGGTAATTGTTGGAAGTAAGGGCTATTTGGAGAATTCGGGGTAGGATTAAAAAATGAATAAAGAAATGAATAAAGGAAAACAATAATAAAAGTAGGGGGTAGTTTAAGCGTAGTAGGGGTAAGTTGACAAATATGAAAGATTATGAATCGTTTGGATTAGGTGCTACAAAAACTGACCCCTCGGAGTAGTTAAAAAATAGGGGTAATTATTGGAAGTAAGGGATATTTATAGAATTAGGGATAGGATTAAAAAGAAGGGTTGTTTTGAAGTATTAAGAGAACCAGGGGTAGTTTAAGCATAGTAGGGGTAGTTTGACAAATATGAAAGATGATGAATCATTTCGATTGGGTGCTGCAAAAACCAACTCTAAACAGTAGTTAAAAAATAGGGGTAATAGTTGGAAGTAAGGGCTATTTAGAGAAATAGGGTTTTTTTTTTTTTTTTTTTTTTTTTTTTTTTTTTTTTTTAGAGTACAAGATGAAAATGTTATATTAAGTCTTAGGAAACTATGCTCATTGTTGAAACCTTTTAGATTGCGGTGTCCTTGAGCTAATACTCTTTTTTTTCAAGGACAAAACAGATACCCATCATAAACAACAAAATAGGAATACAGGCTGAAGCAGCAGCGGTCATCAAGGCCGTAGGGCCACATCATAATATCCGGTAAGTGAACGACGATGCTTGATACCCCAACCTCCACGGATATCGCTAAGTAGCTACAACGGCTGATGAGCCATCGACGAAAAACTCATATCTGGAAACCGACCGCCCTCGTCCGCTGTATCCCCCAGGTCTTCAATGACCAACATACCCAACGATACCAATGTAGAAAGTAGTCCCCCAATCCCTTGAATCATAGTAAGCTTCCGCGATGCCTGCACCTTCAGATCCTCCTGTGATAAATAGGTGGAAGCACCAACCTGCTCTTGTCCGATTAATCCGATAACCTATCATCCAGTATCTTCACACTAGCAAATGAAATAAGATCAAATTGGGGGGGGGGGGGAGTGATGGTTTGGGGTAAACAACAGAAGAAAAACAAGAGTAAACAAATAACCAAACATCAACCGATACCTGCCCTAGGAGTGGCCGAAACCGACGCAATACCAAAAGTTGTAGCCCACCTCCTAGATCGGGAGCTGATGACTCCCCGGAAAGGTCTACCACGAAATGCGAGGAACACATTGTTCCTCACTTTTCGTATAATGGTGGACGGGTCCATAGCCACCTCGTCAAATATTGCCTTATTCCGCGAGCACCAGATGTGCCAGCAGACAAGGCAAGGAATCATACGAAGAAGAATCGATCGGAAAGATTTTCCAGGGATGCCTGACCACCAGAAACTCAGAAAAGCTTCAAGCGAGATTACATTCCCTCGGTAACCCATCAGATTTCCGAAGTAATTCCAGACAGACCGGGCACAAGAACCGAAGAGCAACAAGTGAGTAGAGGATTCAGAGTTACCAGAAGTGCAGCATCTGCACCTGGATACAAGAGGAATGTCGATTCTCTGAAGGTTCTCATCTATTGGTAAGCCATTATGCAAGGATTTCCACATAAATATAGAAACCTTCGGAGGGATACGGACATTCCAAACGCAGGAGAAAAGATGGAGACGAGGACCTGGAGATCTTACATAATTCCATGCCGCCTTTAGCGAGAAGGGACTGTTCTCCCACATAGTGCCACCCCCATGAGCATCCGATAAGGCCTTCACGAATTGCATCCGTTTCCACGTCTCACTAGCGTAAGACGGGACACCAGTGAAATTCGTACCTTCTAATCTATGATACTTGGCGTGGAGGAACGTCGCCCATAGGGAGTTGTTCTATTCAAACCTCGCCCATAGCTTGCAAGCAAAGGCCGTGCAAATTTCCTTAGGGTTTCGCAGGCCAAGACCTCCCTCACTTTTCGGACGACGGATTGAGTTCCAAGAAATCCAGTGGTGGCGAGAAGCATTGTCCTTGTTTCCCCAAAAGAAGGAAGACGCTAAGGAGCGGTAAGAACGAAAGAACGATTCGGTGGGAGTCATAGCAGCGAAGATATGAGATCCCATCGAGTCGAGAACAAACTTTATGAGAACCAATCTGCTAGCCTGAGAGAGGAGGGCAGCATTCCACCTAATGATCTTCCCCCTGACTTTGTCAGTAAGGGGATCGAAAATGGCGTTGAGTTTCCTACCTCGGTATAGTACTATGCCGAGGTAAGTTAGGGGAAGAGAGGTCGCCTTGAAACCAGAATAGGACTCGATCCAGGATGATCTGAAGTAGGGGTAGTTTAAGCATAGTAGGTGTAGATCGACAAATTTGAAGGATGATGAATCATTTGGGTTGGGTGCTGCAAAAACCAACCCTTCACAGTAGTGAAAATATAAGGGTAATTTCTGGAAGTAAGGGCTATTTATAGAATTAGAGGTAGGATTAAAAAGAAGTGTTGTTTTGAAGTATTTAGAGAAGTAGGGGTAGTTTAAGCATATTAGAGGTAGATCGAAATATATGAAGGATGATGTATCATTTGGACTGGGTGCTGCAAAAACCCACCCTTCACATTATTTAAAAAAAAGGGTAATTGTTGGAAGTAAGGGCTATTTAGAGAATTAGGGGTAGGATTAAAAAGAAGGACTATTTTGAAGTATTAAGAGAAGTAGGGGTAGTTTAAGCATAGTAGTTGTAGATCGACAAATATGAAAGATGATGAATCGTTTGGATTGGGAGCTGCAAAAACTCACCCTTCACAGAAGTTAAGAAATAGGGGTAATTGTTGGAAGTAAGAGCTATTTGGAGAATTAAGCGTAGGATTAAAAAGGACTGTATTGAAGTATTAAGACAAGTAGGTGTAGTTTACGCATAGTAGGTGTAGATCGACAAATATGAAAGATGAAGAATCATTTGGATTCGGTGCTGCAAAAACCAACCCTTCACAGTAGTTAAAAAGTTGGGGTAATTGTTGGAAGTTAGGGCTATTTTGAGAATTAGGGGTAGGATTAAAAAGAAGGGTTGTTTTGAAGTATTAAGAGAAGTATGGGTAGTCTGAGTATAGTAGGGGTAGATCGACAAATATTAAAGATGATGAATCGTTTGGGTTGGGTACTGCAAAAACCAACCCTTCACAGTAGTTAAAAATAGGTGTAATTGTTGGAAGTAAGGGCTATTTAGAGAATTAGGGGTAGGATTAAAAGGAAGGGATGTTTTAAAGTATTAAGAGAAGTAGGGTAGTTTAAGCATAGTAGGGGTAGATCGACAAATATGAAAGGCTATGAATCATTTGGATTGGGTGATGCAAAAACCAACCCTTCACAGAAGCAGAATTATAATTGGTTTAAAAATAAATGAATAATGCAAAAAAAAAAAATTGAATAAAGAAATGAATAAAGGAAAACAATAATAAAAGTAGGGGGTAGTTTAAGCATAGTAGGGGTAGATCGACCAATATGAAAATGATGAATCATTTGGATTGAGTGCTGCAAAAACCAACAATTCACAGTAGTTAAAAAATAGGGGTAATTTTTGGAAGTAAGGGCTATCTAGAGAATTAGGGGGAGGATTAAAAAGAAGGGTTGTTTTAAAGTATTAAGAGAAGTAGGGGTATTTAAGCAAAGCAGGGGTAGATCGACAAATATGAAAGATGATTAGTCATTGGGTGCTGCAAAAACCAACCCTTCACGGTAGTTAAAATATAGGGGTAATTGTTGGAAGTAAGGGCTATTTAGAGAATTGGGGGTAGGATTAAAAAATAAAGGTTGATTTGAAGTATTAAGAGAAGTAGGGGTAGTTTAAGCATAATAGGGGTAGATCGACAAAAATGAACGTTGATGAATTATTCGGATTAGGTGCTGCTAAAATCAACTCTTCACAATAGTTAAAAAATAGGGGTAATTGCTGGAGGTAAGGGCTATTTAGAGAATTGAGGGTAGGATTAAAAAGAAGGGTTGTTTTGAAGTATTATGAGAAGTAGGGGAAGTCTAAGCATAGTAGGGGTAGATCGACAAATATGAAAGATGATGAATCGTTTGGATTGGGTGATGCAAAAACCAACCCTTCACAGAAGTAGATTGATAATTGGTTTACAAAGAAATGAATAATGCAAAAAAGAAAAGAATAACGCAAAAAGAAATGAATAATGAAATGAATAATGGAAAACAATAATTAAAGTAGGGAGTAGTTTATGCATAGTAGGGGTAGATCGACAAATATGAAGGACGATGAATTATTAGGATTGGGTTGTGCGAAAACCAACCCTTCACAGTAGTTAAAAAATAGGGGTAATTGTTGGAAGTAAGGGCTATTTATAGAATTAGGGTTAGGATTAAAAAGAAGGCGTGTTTTGAAGTATTAAGAGAAGTAGGGGTAGTTTAAGCATAGCACGTGTAGGTCGACCAATCTGAAAGATGATGAATCGTTTGGATTGGATGCTATAAAAACCGACCCTTCACAGTAGTTAAAAATATGGGTAATTGTTTGAAGTAAGGGATATTTAGAGAATTAGGGGTAGGATTAAAAAAAGGAGCTGTTTTGATGTACTAAGAGAAGTAGTGGTTGTTTAAGCATAGTAGGGGTAGATCGACAAATATGAAGGACGATGAATCATTTGGATTGGGTGCTGCAAAAACTAACCCTTCACAGTAGTTAAAAAATAGGGGTAATTGTTGGAAGTAAGGGCTATTTAGAGAATTAGGTGTGGGATTAAAAATTAAGGCTTGATTTGAAGTATTAAGAGAAGTAGGGGTAGTTTAAGCATAGTATGGGTAGATTGACAAATATGAAAGACGATGAATCATTTGGATTAGTGCTGCAAAAACAAACTCTTCGCAGTAGTTATAAAATAGGGGTAATTTTTGGTAGTAATGACTATTTAGAGAATTAGGGGTTGGATTAAAGAGAAAGGCTGTTTTGAAGTATTTAGAGAGGTAGGGCTGGTTTGAGCATAGTAGGGGTAGAACGACAATTATGAAAGATGATGAATCATTTGGGTTGGATGCTGCAAAAACCAACCCTTCACAGTAGTAGAATGATAATTGGTTTACAAAGAAAGAAATGAATAATGCAAAAAAAATGAATAAAGAAATGAATAAAGGAAAACAATAATAAATGTAGGGGGGTAGTTTAAGCATAGTAGGGGCAGATCGACAAATATGAAAGATGATGAATCATTTGGATTGGGTGCTGCAAAAACCAACCCTTCACAGTAGTTAAAAAATAGGAATAATTTTTGGAAGTAAGGTGATGAATCATTTGGATTGGTTGCTGCAAAAACCAACCCTTCACAGTAGTTAAAAAATAGGGGTAATTGTTGGAAGTAAGGGCTATTTAGAGAATTAGGGATAGGATTAAGCAAAGTAGGGATAGTTAAACTACTGTGATGAACCATTGGGATTGTTGAAAGATGATGAATCATTGGGATTGGGTGGTGCAAAAGCCAACCACTCATAGTAGTTAAAAAATAGGGGTAATTGTTGGAAGTAAGGGCTATTTAGAGAATTAGTGGTAGGATTAAAAAGACTGGATTTTTTGAAGTATTAAGAGAAGTAGGGGTAGTTTAAGCATAGTAGGGCTGATCGACAAATATGAAGGAAGATGAATCATTTGGATTGGGGGCTGCAAAAAATAACCCTTCACAGTAGTTAAAAAATATGGGTGATTGTTGACAGCAAGATCTATTTATAGAATTAGGGGTAGAATTAAAAAGAAGGGCTGTTTTTTAAGTATTAAGAGAAGTAGAGGTAGTTTTGGCATAGTAGGGGCAGATCGACAAATATGAAAGATGATGAACCATTGGGATTAGGTGCTGCAAAAACCAACCCTTCAAAGTAGTTAAAAAATAGGGCTAATTGTTGGATGTAAGGGCTATTTGGAGAATTAGCGGTAGGATTAGAAAATAAGGGCTGATTTGAAGTGTTAAGAGAAGTAGGGGTTGTTTAAGCATAGTAGGGGTTGATCGACAAATATGAAAGATGATGAATCATTTGGATAGGGTGGTGGAAAAACCAACACTTCACAGTAGCTAAAAAATTGGGGTAATTGTTGGAAGTAAGGGATATTTAGAGAATTAGAGGTAGGATTAAAAAGAAGGGTTGTTTTGAAGTATTAGGAAAAGTAGGGGTAGTTTAAGCATAGTAGGGGCAGATCGATAAATATGAAAGATGATGAATCGTTTGAATTTGGTGATGCAAAAACCAACCCTTCACAAAAGTAGAATGATAATTGGTTTACAAATAAATGAATAATGCCAAAAAAAATGAATAAAGAAATGTATAAAGGAAAACAATAATAAAAGTAGGGGGTAGTTTAAGCATAGTGGGGGTAGATCGACAAATATGAAGGATGATGAATCATTTGGATTGGGTGCTGCAAGAACCAACCCTTTACAGTAGATAAAAAATTGGGGTAATTGTTGGAAGTAAGGGCTATTTAGAGAATTAGGGGTAGGATTAAAAAGAAGGCAATACGCGCTCTCATATACGTACTATCTCTCCCTAGTGTCTTTCCCTAGGTTAACTACGCAACCTAGAGCTGTGAAGTGTGACGGCCCGCCCCGCACCAACCGACATTTACTCCAAAAGTGCGCTGTACACATGTCCAGTTTGCACGGAACGGGTCGTCAGAAGGAAAAGGAAGATGGAAATGAACATACAAAGAACCTGTAGAATGTCTCACAGCGCATAGAATAAAATATAATAATAACATACTTGACATAAAACAGGAGAGACAGTGCATAAGCTGAAAACCAGAACTAAACATCATAGCAGCGGAAATCCAAAATACAGCTTATTACAACTTTCAAACTGTCTCAAAGCAAAAGTAAGATAGAGGAGGTACACTAATAATGCCCAAGTAGCGACCACCAACGACACAGGGAGAATGTGTGTGTATATATATATATATCATACGTGGAAGCCTCCTGCCCGCCTCCGAATCAACTACTCGCACATCACCAGCTAACCTGTCTCTAGTCTGCTCGTGTGAGCACCCAGAGTAATAAGAGGAGACATAAAACTCTGGGTCAGACATAAAGCCTGGTATGAGCGATAAGCATCTAAAGTGAATAGTAACAGGTAGACTAAAAACATACCTGAACCTGGACCTGCAACCAAAGAGTTAGCACTACATACTGTACAACACTCTAAGGTGCCATGTCAAACAATGTAAAGATACGGAGGTGGGGGAGGTGTGCATGTCATAGTGATGGAAAACAATCAAACATAGCATCCATCCTCACATCTCTCACTCAGAGCGTAAAGTATACGATATTCACCACTTCGATCACCCACCCTTGCTACGATCACTTTGCCCCATGAAGTCATAAGATGGCTGCACTGCACTGATAACGTAGCCACTAATCCTTTGTTATGTCCACTTACCCCATGTAGTTATTCACCCCATCTGCGCTGGCTCATAGCCTTACTAATCCTTACTATGTTCACTTGCCCCATGGAGTTATTCACCCCATCTGCGCTGGCTCATAGTCTTACTAATCCTTACTATGTCCACTTGCCCCATGGAGTTATTCACCCCATCTGCGCTGGCTCATAGTCTTACTACGCATCACCTTGCCCCTCGAGTGGTAATGTCTCTTCTGCACTGATAACGTAGTCTTGCTACCATCACCTTGCCCCTCGAGTCATAATGACTCTACTGCACTGATAAATAGCCCATCATTCATTTTTAGTGGGGAATCGAAGTTATGAACGTCGACAACTCCTTAGCACACGTCCCGCAGCAAAGTCCAACCATGAAGTGAACTCATCGGTTCCCAACTGGATCCCGAGCTCTAACTTCCCATATTGGACTACCTTTGCATCTCGGGTTATTGGTCAATACTGGGTCGGGTCGGGTTCCTCTTCAAGCCATCGGTTCGGGTCGGGTGTCCTCCATCTGTTCGGGTCGGGTATTCTTCTGGTATGGTTCGGGTCGGGTGTTTCTCCTCGGGTAGGGTCGGGTGTTTCTTCTCGGGTCGGGTCGGGTGCTTCACTTCGGGTCGGGTCGGGTGCCACCTCCCCTCCAGTTCGTGCTTCCGCTCCGATCCGCCTCCTCATCCTTCACATGCTCCTATCTGAACTATCTTCATGCTTCCGCTCCGATCCGTCCTCCTTAATCCGATTCGATCCCAGTTCAGTTAGCGTGGCCTTCCTTTTTTCCACTTTTCCCAAGTGCCAGGTTTCGACCCGATAGAATCCTTTGCCCAGTTCAACATATCCGATCCGAGCCCCATATCCGATCCGATTCGAACTCTGCACTGTTTTCTGAAACTGTTCCAGCAAGTGTTTACGCCATTCGACGACGTTTTCGACCATTCTAACTATTGGAATCAATCACAAAGCATTTCATACAGTCATAGTAACATGCATAGTCAACCACAAACATCAAAACATCAACATGATAGGTTAAAATGGATCAAACATACCCAAAATCCCACATTTCCCCTTAAGCATGTTTAGGTGAAACTAATGATAGGATTAGCAAAACTTAACCAAATCAACCCAAATTCATATCAGATGTCTAAAACATCATTTAAGAATTTATGAACGTTTTTCTCGAATTTTATCATGTTTAAATTCGCTAATTAACACTAATTACCCTTAACTAGCATAATTAGTGTAAAACTATGCAAATCACTCACCTTAGCCACAAATAAACTAAGATCTGAAATAAATCTCTGATTTGATGTGAATCTCAATGCTAAACAGAAGCTCCAATGTTGCTTTGGTGTAGATCTCCCTTGATTAGAGGTTGCTAAGCCAAATCCTTGACCAAAAGATGATTTGGAGGTGATTTGGAGGTTGGAGGACATTTTTAGGGTTTCTTGGTGATAAGTGGAGGCTATAAAACTGAAATGGAATGATCCTCTATCTCATTTCAGCTTCCCCATAACCCTAATCCCGAAATGGGTTATGGGCCTACTCACTAATCACCCGATTTGACCCGGTTAAGCAGTTTTTCACCCTCCAAACCTTATTTCAGCCATAGCTCCCAAACGGTAAGTCCGTTTGGATATTATAACCACTCTACGGAAAGGTAAACCATCAAACGAATCCAATGGAAGTGATTTCAGGTTAAAATTCCTTTCCAATCAAAAGTTATGGCCAAAACAATACCAACTAGGGGCAAAATGGTCATTTAAAAATCGACAAAAATCACGAACATGGGAAATGACTCTAATGGATGTTTCCCAAAGTCACATGACCTTACGACTTCATACGGGAAAGAAATAAATATTCTACAATCCTATGATGTGTAGAATACGGGTTGTTACAGTTGGGCTCAAACCACTGTGTTCCGAAAGCTGCAGCAGCGAAATATAGATTAAGAAGTATAAAGGAATTTCTCTAGATGGTGATAATACACCCTGCTTGGGTATGACCCACCTAGCCATGTTGCCTTGCCCGATTTCTGTCTTTCCCGGTTGATGAGGCTTGAGGCTACGTTATCTTTGAACATCTGGCCATTATTCACTTTGAATGTCACATCGTCAGATTCGTCAAATCACTAATTGATGACCTCAAAAATACACTGGGCACGTTTGTAGAAATCAATGTACGTGACCATCTGGAAATACTCTGTCAGACACTCGTCCATACAAGTCATCCAGGAACAGGATGAACCGAAGGCACCCTCTTACCGCATCCTTGAATTACCCTATGGATTAGTAGCGAGAAGTCCTTGTAATCTGATAAATCTCAACCACGACCGAACCACAGTTTAAAAACCTCTGGTAGCCAGCCAGAGAAATTCAACAGCAATCCTTCCGCTTATGAAGATCCACGGTCTTCAATGCTCCATCTCGATCATCTTCTAATATTTCAACGTTTACGTATTTGCTAGTCGGAATGGTTTTCGAATATAATTTCGATCCCGGTCTTTCCGTACCAACAATCGACTTGGTAAGATTTTGATAGTCTGTGTTTTAACTATCGAAATAAACGATCATCATCCATAGAAAATAAAATGGATTCTTTGGTTCAGTATACATCATCACTTGGACCCTTTAATTAAACAGCTGTTAATTATGTTCTAAATCTCCAAACATTTGGATTATCGCCCTTTCACATTTCTTATTTCCAAATCAAATTATATAACTTATAATTCTTTGAATTATATTTTATATATCCTTCATGGAAATATTCTTTAAATTTCCTTAACCATCATCGTCTCTAAACTGATATCATCTTTGGATAATCATGAAGTCATTACAAGTTGGGGTATTTTATTTACCTCTCAGACCTTGAGACGGCAACATTATTATCTTCAGAATGGATAGGAGTTTATCAACGAATATTATTTCAAATATACTAATGCTTCTACTTACCATACGATTTTAAAACATTGGTTTAACTCCATTTATCTCCTTTTAAAAAATCCTTCTTCCTAATTCAGATTACAAATTTCATTTGAACTTATTTTAATTAATTTATTTATATAATCTACCCTTTTTAATTACTAAATTTGGATTTATAGAAATCCAACCAATAGAATCCTTACTATGGGTTCACATTAAATATCAATTCGCTTACCATTCCAGTTAGACTTCACATAAGGTTATATGACTTCATAACTTCTAGTTGAGGCACTTAACTTCAAGAATTATCACTTTCATTATTGTTAAATAATAATGAATCCTAATTATTTTATAAACCAATTGATTAACTATTATTTCAATAGTTAATCTTCCCTTTAGTGTTATAATAATTAAAATTTCAGTAATTGTCCAATAATCATTACTGGATAAGCAGTTGACTTAGTCAACTCAAAATAAGGTTAATTCGTTAACCTTTTACATTTAGTTACTAATTAATGTACGTAATTTGAATTGGTTTAATTAAGAATCTAATTTATTTAAATAAATTCAATTAATTGTTTATTGAAACAATTAATCTAATCCTCCCTTTAAATTGATTTAAATAATCTTATTCAATTTAATTAATAATCTAATTAAATTAAATAATCTTCATTAATTGTTATTGAAACAATTAACTCCATCCTTAACCATTTAGTTCTATTACTTTGCTTATTCAACAGAATAAACTTTGATAATAATAAATAATAAATATTTATTTCTTTAGTGACTTTCGTTAAAAATAATCTATAAAAATAGATATCAAATCTTCTTTCAGTTATAAAACAAATTTTATAACTTTTCTGCTGTTTATTTCCCTAACGGTAAATCAATCTTTATGAACTGATTCATTTATAGGCCATCCGCCGATAATTACTCAATCAATATCACTCATTGGTTAATATCAGACATGTATTGGGTTTGGCATCAACATTCAACAATCAATAATCAATCAGATTGGTTAACAGTTTATAGAAGTAAACAATATATTTGAGGAATCCGGTTGGTTCCCTCCAACCTGTCCTTCCTTGCAACAAAATGGGTTACTTCAATTTCAACACGATAACCAGTTCATCTAATAACAGTCAACAAACAATTTATAACGGCCATTCAAGCATCAAATGATTTGTTTAATACGTTTATTATTATAAACGTAACTAATAAGGTAAATTACCTCGTTGGAAATTTAATCGTTAAAATAACGATTTAATTTGATTAAATTAAACAACCGTTTAATTTAATTAATGAATATTAAAAATATTCGGTACACAGGAAAACAGTCATTCAATTATCAACCATAGCAACCATCGCACACAAATAAATAAAAAACCGGTTTATAAAATATAAACGGGGTAACTGAGTGAGTTGAACTCACCTTGGTTTCATCCATCGTCAAACGGTTCGTTTAACGCTCTTCCAGCTGCGTTCAAATCCGTCCGTTCCCATTCTAAAATCTTTCGTCCACTGATATGGGTCTCCTGCTCCATATCTGATCTGATTCTGTGTACGGATGACACGGTTGTAATTTTAATATGATATTCATCTTGTTTAAATTAGCGTTATTCACTATTTATTTTATAAATAAAACCTAAATTATCTTAAGTTTCTATTTATATTGGTTTACCTAAAGGTTAAACTAACCTATGTTTTCACTTCCAGATACGTTGTATACATAGGTAAAGGGATCTTCATGTCACATTAAAAAGTTTGCGTAGATAATACTTAACAAGTGAAATCCGGATTAGGCCTTGTAAACTTTATCAGACCAATTTACTCTCCCCCATACGTTATGTACTGAATAAAAGCCTAGTCCACGATACTTATACTAACAGCTTATACTAACAAGTTATTATACTTCATAAAATTTTACTTTAAACTTAATTTAAATGGCCTTTACCCTGTATCACGTGGCCCAAGGATCTACCGTCCACCCGCCTACTTATGTTCTTCGTGGATGCCCATCAGCAAAATAGCTTCCCTGTTTCGTTCTTTTCACAGCAACTACTCTAGAATTTCATGCCAGCTTCCCTTATCAGCTTTGTTCCGTTCACTTGTCTATGCGTTTATTCGTGTCTATGCGTTTATTCCTCACCGCCATCTCATACGAAACTCCACAAAGTTAGCACTGTTAGCCTTTCCATTCTGCTATACATACCATGCACTTCACATTGATACTTCATTCTACCAATTGTTTTAAACCCATTTCTCATGCATGAATTCTCCAAACCCATTCGTGAAACCTTACTGCCCTCTCGCATATGATGTCACCAACCACTCAGCTCCTCATGAACACACTACTACTTTCGTTCTTCGCTGCAATTTCCTCTCTCTCTCCATCCATACCCGGAACAACTTCATCCTGTTTTCCGCGTTCCCATCCAACGCCATACTCGTGTACTCTCCACCGTGCTTCAACTATCAGAAAAATGCACCATCTTCTTCTCAAACTCTTCTCCTGTTTGATAAGTATAAGAAGCTATAGGTGCCCGTCCCTCATGCCATGAACTCCATGCATAGTCCCCAAGGACGGAGCTGTTTGTATGATACCCTGGGCTATAGCCCGGGTTGAATTTATGAACATGCATTATATACAGCTGTAATGTCATATAATAATATAGGCACAATTATGCATTTAGCAATCATTCTTCGTCAAAATCAGTGTATTATTAATTCTTAGAAATACGTAAGGTCAGACTAATGGAATGCGAGGAACCATAGATTCATGCGGAAATGTTCCCAGTAGAACAACTTCCAATAAAACACAAAAGTCTATAATAATGAATGCATTAATTAAACCATCTTTTCGTCTTCCATAACACCTCTGTGATTCTAAACATATATATATATAAATAACCAGCTTTCATCACCTCAAAAATCCCGCGTCCGAACGCAAAATGAGCGGTAAACCAATGAGCATGAAACTGGTGATAAATAAAAAACAAAAAGAGTTCTATTTGCCGAAAGCAAGGAAAGACGTAGTTGATTTCACATTCAGATTGCTTGTTGTATCCCTAGGCACCATAACCAAACTACTGACGAAAGAAAACATGCCAGGTTCAACTGGTTCCATTTACAGAAGCATTGAGAAGTTGGACGTCAATTATTTTCAGTCCGACTACCGAAACAAGAAAAATATATTTCTTAATCCTAGCATTACAGTTTCTCCTATAAAGCATAACAATTTGATGTTTGCATAAACACATGTATTTTTTTATTTTTTTTACTAATTACATATTTTATATGCATGTACATTTAGTTGTTAAAGAACTTCAATTATCTCAATAATGAACGAATTTATTATTACCATCTTTTTTTGCATTTTATAAATTTAGTGTTATTTTTTAATTGTATAATCTTAGCCAGGGGCATGTTAGAATCCTGGCTCCGCCCCTGATAGTCCCTGCTTGCGCCCCCTTCACACTGGAATTTCCTTCCACGTGACGTTCACAAGAAACCCCATCCGCAAACCCCTGTCTTCACCACCATGCTGTGTTAAACCATCGCAAGCCTCGCCGTTCTCTCCACAACTGTCACAACGCAACTTCCTAAAATAATGTCTTACGCATCCTCTCCTGCATGGTTTCAAGACGCCAACTTCCTCCATGCAACCGCCAACTCAGCTCCATCTACCCAGTCTCATCTTCTTTCCTCAGTTTTATACACGTCCGCTCCTTTAATTTGTAAACCTGACAACTTGACGTTGTTTATATATATTTATATATATATGTGTATACTATTTGAGATCTGGTGTGAGCTATCGAAGAGGATGAGATGTGAAGAGAAATTGGAGTGAAGAGAATTGGTGAAGGTTGGTGTATATAAATACCCGAAGAGTTCCATAGCATGCAAGCTTTAGGGGAAGGAAATGTCATTTCCTCGGTATAGGTTAGGTGTTGAAATGTTGAAGTGAAAATACATAGGGTGTCTTTCTTTCAATAGGTGCTGCACATTTTCATTTAAGTTCGATGGAGACTAAACGAACATAGAATAGGTAGATTAGCATGGAAGAGTATGGTGTTAGCTAATAGGTTATGGCGTATTTATTAGAAAATGACTTATAGAAATGAATGGGTGGCCACGTTCTCATTATCTTTAAAAGAAAGGCTGGGTTGATTTCATTAGAGCATGGGTTCTCAGATAGAATAGGGTAGCAGGATATGAAAAATATTAGGCCAACATGTTACGTAGATGATGATATTTTCAACCCTATGTTGGTCAGAGCTATGGGCGTGTGCTGTCTGTAGCGAGAATTCGTTTCATGTAAAGGTATGGAGCACGTATGAAAATAAGAATAGGGTAGCTTTGCCTATATATATGTGTAAATCGCATTTACCAACGTGTATCTTACTGATGTGAACGTGATTTTTGGTAAATATACGGTAGTTCATATTTTCGGTAGGCAGAACCCGGTAGATTTAGTTATTATTGTTGGGTTATCGGTATTTAATGGGGTATGCTAAATTCGCACCGACAATTTAGAACTCCAAAAATTACGAAAATGGACATCACGATATGGTTTGACGTTCCGGTCCCAATGAAACCAGTTTCGTTGAAAACCGACTCCGTTTGCACAAATAGCGTGCTTTAATTCAAATTATAGCCCTCGGTTCACCCTTAAATTTCGTCAATTGATAACATAACTCCGATGGGCTTCGAACTGGAAATATAGCAATAACTAGCCGAACGTTTTCCAATAAAATTTGTTTCATCGGAAACAGAGATTTGTTTAATTATATTTTAAATTATATTTGTTCGAACTCCATTTTATAAAATTAATTCGATATATAATCCATTATATTTCAAATAAACAGATTTAAATATTCAATTTAAATCGTAGAAAATCTGGGACGTTACGTTACCCCTATTTTTTAACTACTTTGAAGGGAGGTTTTTGCAGCAACCAATCCAAATTATTCATCATCTTTCATATTTGTCGAACTACCCTACTATGCTTAGACAACCCCTACTTCTCATAATACTTCAAAACAACCCTTCTTTTTAATCCTCCCCCTAATTCTCTAAATAGCCCTTACTTCCAATAATTACCCCAATTTTTTAACCACTACGAATGGTTGGTTTTTGCAGCTCCTAATCCAAATGATTCATCATCCTTCATATTTGTCGATCTACATCTATTATCCTTAAACTACCCCTACTTCTCTTAATACTTCAAAAAAGCCTTCTTTTTAATCCTACCCCTAATTCTTTAAATAGCCCTTACTTCCAACAATTGCCACTATTTTTTAACTACTGCGAAGGGTTGGTTTTTGCAGTGCCCAATCCCAATGATTCATCATCCTTCATATTTGTCGATCTACCCTTACTATACTTAAACTGCCCCTACTTCGCATAATACTTCAAAAAAACCTTATTTTTAATCCTACCGCTAATTCTCTAAATAGCACTTACTTCCAACAATTACCCCTATTTTTTAACAACTGGGAAGAGTTGGTTTTTGCAGCACCCAATCCAAATGATTCATCATCCTTCATATTTGTCGATCTACCCCTACTATGCTTAAACTACCTCCCCAACTTTTATTATTGCTTTCCTTTATTTATTCCTTTATTCGTTTTTTTTTTTGAATTATTCAATTCTTTCTTTGTAAACCAATTATCATTCTACTTCTGTGAATGGTTGGTTTTTGCAGCACCCAATCCAAACGATTTATCATCTTTAATATTTGTCGATCTACCCCTATTATGCCCCTACTACTCTTAATACTTCAAAACATGCCTTCTTTTTAATCCTACTCCTAATTATCAACATATCCCTTACTTCCAATAATTACCCCTATTTTTTAACTTCTGTGAAGGGTTGGTTTTTGCATCACCCATTCCAAATGATTTATCATCTTTCATATTTGTCGATCTACCCATACTATGCTTAAGCAACCCCTAATTCTCTTAATACTCCAAAACAACCCTTCTTTTTATTCCTAACCTAATTCTCTAAATAGCCCTTACTTCCAACAATTACCCCTATTTTTTTTACTACTGTTAAGGGTTTGTTTTTGCATCACCCAAACTAAACGATTCATCATCTTTCATATTTGTCGATCTACCCTTACTATGATTAAACAACCCCTACTTCCCTTAATATTTCAAAACACCCCTTCTTTTTAATCCTACCCCTAATTCTCTAAATAGCCCTTACTTCCAACAATTACCCCTATTTTTTAATTACTGTGAAGGGTTCGTTTTTGTAGCACTCAATCCAAATGATTCATCATCTTGCATATTTGTCGATCTACCCCTACTTTGCTTAAACTACCCCTACTTCTCTTAATACTTCAAAACAACCCTTCTTTTTAATCCTACCCCTAATTCTCTAAATAGCCCTTTCTTCCAACAATTACCCCTATTTTTTGACTACTTGAAGGGTTAGTTTTTCCAGCATCCAATCCAAATGATTCATCATCCTTCATATTTGTCGATCCACCCATAATTATCATTTTTTTTCCTACCCTTACTTCTATTAATTCTGTGAAGGATTGAAAAGAAGGGTTGTTATGAAGTATAGTAGGGGCAATTACCCCTATTTTTTAACTACCCCCTACTTTTATTATTGTTTTTCTTTATTCATTTCTTTATTCATTTATTTCGCATTATTCATTTCTTTCTTTGTAAACCAATTATAATTCTACTTCTATGAAGGGTAGGTTTAAGAAGCACCCAATCCAAATGATTCATCATCTTTCATATTTGTCGATCTACCCCTACCATGCTTAAACTACCCCAACTTCTCTTAATACTTCATAACAGCCCTTCTTTTTAATCCACCCCCTAATTCTCTAAATTGCCCTTACTTAGAACAATTACAACTATTTTTTAACAACTGTGAAGGGTTGGATTTTCAAGCATCCAATCCAAATGATTCATCATTCTTCATATTTGTCGATCTACCCCTACTATGCTTAAACTACCCCAAATTCTCTTAATACTTCAAAACATCCCTTCTTTTTAATCCTACCCCTAATTCTCTAAATAGCCCTTACTTCCAACAATAACCGCTACTTTTTAACTATTGTGAAGGGTTGCTTTTTACAGCACCCAATCCAAATGATTCATCATCTTTCATATTTGTCGAACTACCCCTACTATGCTTAAACTACCCCTACTTCTCTTAATACTTCAAAACACCCTTCTTTTTAATCCTCCCCCTAGTTCTATAAATAGCCCTTGCTTCCAAAAATTACCCCTATTTTTTAACTACTATGAAGGGTTTGTTTTCGCAGCACCCGATCCAAATGATTCATCATCGTTCATATTTGTCAATCTACCCCTATTTTGCTTAAACTACCACTACTTCTCTTAATACTTCAAAACAACCCTTCTTTTTTAATCCTACCCCTAATTCTCTAAATAGCCCTTACTTCCAACAGTTACCCTTATTTTTTAACAATTGTGAAGGGTTGGTTTTTCCAGCATCCAATCCAAATGATTCATCATCCCTCATATTTGTCGATCAACACCTGATATGCTTAAACTACCCTTACTTCTCTTAATACTTCAAAACAACCCTTATTTTTAATCCTAACCCTAGTTCTCTAAATAGCCCATACTTCCAACAATTCCCCTATTTTTTAACTACTGTGAAGGGTTGGTTTTTGCAGCGCCCAATCCAAACGATTCATCATCTTTCATATTTGTAGATCTAACCTTGCTATGCTTAAACTAACCCTACTTCTCTTAGTACTTCAAAATGGCTCTTCTTTTTAATCCTACCCCTAATTCCCCAAATAGCCCTTACTTCCAACAATTAACCCTATTTTTTAACTATTTTGATGGGTTGGTTTTTGTAGCACCCAATCCAAATGATTCATCATCTTTCATATTTGTCGAACTACCCCTAATATGCTAATACTACCCCTACTTCTCTTAATACTTCAAAACAACCATTCTTTTTAATCCTCCTCCTAATTCTCTATATATCCCTTACTTCCAACAATAACCCCTATTTTTTAACTACTGTGAAGGGTTGGTTTTGGCAGCACCCAATCCCAACGATTCTTCATCTTTCATATTTGTCGATCTACCCCTACTATGCTTAAACTACCCCTACTTCTCTTAATATTTAAAAAAAGCCCTAATTTTTAATCCCACCCCTGTTTCTTTGAATAGCCCTTAATTTCAACAATTGCCTTTATTTTTTAACTACTATGAAGGGTTAGTTTCTGCGGCACCTAATCCAAACGATTCATCATCTTTCATATTTGTCGATCTACCCCTACTATGCTTAATCTACCCCTACTTCTCTTAATACTTCAAAAAAATCCCTTCTTTTTAACCCTACTCCTAATTCTTTAAATAGCCCTTACCTCCAACAAATACCCCTATTTTTTAACTACTGTGAAGGGTTGGTTTTTACAACACCCAATCCCTATGATCTTTCATCATTCATATTTGTCGATCGAACTCTACTTTGCTAAAACTACCCCTACTTCTCTTAATACTTCAAAACAACTCTTCTTTTTAATCCTCCCCCTAATTCTCTAAATATCCCTTACTTCCAACAATTACCCCTATTTTTTAACTGCTGTGAAGAGTTAGTTTTTGCAGCACCCAATCCAAATGATTACTCATCTTTCATATTTGTCGATCTACCCCTACTTTGCTTAAACTACCCCTACTTCTCTTAATACTTCAAAACAGCCTTTCTTTTTAACCCTCCCCCCAATTCTCTAAATAGCCCTTACTACCAACAATTACCTCTATTTTTTAACTATTGTGAAGGGTTGGTTTTTGTAGCACCCAATCCCAATGATTCATCATCTTTCATTTTTGTCGATCTACCCCGACTATGCTTAAACTACCCCTATTCTCTTAATACTTCAAAACAGGCCTTCTTTTTAATCCTACCCCTTATTCTCTAAATAGCCCTTACCTCCAACAATTACCCCTATTTTTTAACTACTGTGAAGGGTAGGTTTTTACAGCACCCAATCCCAAAAATTATTCATCTTTCATATTTGTCGATCGACCCCTACTTTGCTAGAACTACTCCTACTTCTCTCAATACTTCAAAACAACTCTTCTTTTTAATCCTCCACCTAATTATCTAAATATCTCTTAATTCAAACAATTACCCCTATTTTTTTACTACTGTGAAGGGTTGGTTTTTGCAGCACCCAATCCAAAGATTCATCATCTTTCATATTTGTCGATCTACCCCTAGTATGCTTAAACTACCCCTACTTCTCTTAATACTTCAAAACATCCCTTCTTTTTAATCCTACCCCTAATTCTCTAAATAGCCCTTACTTCCAACAATTGCCCCTATTTTTTAACTACTATGAAGGTTTGGTTTTTGCAGCACCCAATCCAAATGATTCATCATCTTTAATATTTGTCGATCTACCCCTACTATGCTTAAACTACCCCTACTTCTCTTAATACTTCAAAACAGGCCTTCTTTTTAATCCAATCCCTAATTCTCTAAATACCCCTTACTTCCAATAATTACCCCTATTTTTCAACTACTGTGAAGGGTTGGTTTTTGCCGCATCCAATCCAAATGATTCGTCTTCTTTCATATTCGTCGAACTACCCCTAATATGCTTAAACTACCCCTACTTCTCTTAATACTTCAAAACAACCATTCTTTTTAATCCTTCTCCCAATTCTTTATGTATCCCTTACTTCCAACAATTACCCCTATTTTTTAACTTCAGTGAAGGGTTGGTATTGGCAGCACCCAATCCCAACGATTCTTCATCTTTCATATTTGTCGATCTACCCCTACTATGCTTAAACTACCCCTACTTCTCTTAATATTTAAAAAAAGCCCTACTTTTTAATCCTACCCCTGTTTCTTTAAATAGCCCTTACTTCCAACAATTGCCCCTATTTTTTAACTACTGTGAAGGGTTGGTTTCTGCAGCACCGAATCCAAACGATTCATCATCTTTCATATTTGTCGATCTACCCCTACTATGCATAATCTACCCCTACTTCTCTTGATACTTCAAAACATTCCTTCTTTTTAACCCTACCCCTAATTCTTTAAATAGCCCTTACCTCCAAAAAATACCCCTATATTTTAACTATCGTGAAGGGTTGGTTTTTACAACACCAAATCCCTATGATCATTCATCTTTCATATTTGTCGATCGAACCCTACTTTGCTAAAACTACCCCTACTTCTCTTAATACTTCAAAACAACTCTTGTTTTTAATCCTCCCCCCAATTCTCTAAATATCCCTTACTTCCAACAATTACCTCTATTTTTTAACTACTGTGAAAGGTTGGTTTTTACAACACCCAATCCAAATGATTACTCATCTTTCATATTTGCTGATCTACCCCTACTTCTCTTAATACTTCAAAACAGCCTTTCTTTTTAATCCTCCCCCCAATTCTATAAATAGCCCTTACTACCAACAATTACTCCTATTTTTTAACTATTGTGAAGGGTTGGTTTTTGTAGCACCCAATCCCAATGATTCATCATCTTCCATTTTTGTCGATCTACCCCTACTATGCTTAAACTACCCCTACTTCTCTTAATACTTCAAAACATGCCTTCTTTTTAATCCTACCCCTTATTCTCTAAATAGCCCTTACCTCCAACAATTACCCCCTATTTTTTAACTACTGTGAAGGGTAGGTTTTTACAGCACCCAATCTGTGGCGGCCCGCCCCGCACCAACCGACATTTACTCCAAAAGTGCGCTGTACACATGTCCAGTTAGCACGGAACGGGTCGTCAGAAGGAAAAGGAAGAAGGAAATGAACATACAAAGAACCTGTAGAATGTCTCACAGCGCATAGTATAAAATATAATAACAACATACTTGACATAAAACAGGAGAGACAATGCATAAGCTGAAAATAAGAACTAAACATCATAGCAGCGGAAATTCAGAATACAGCTTATTACATCTTTCAAACTGTCTCAAAGCAAAAGTAAGGTAAATGAGGTACACTACTAATGCCCAAGTAGCGACCACCAACGACACAGGGAGAATGTGTGTATATATATAATACGTGGAAGCCTCCTGCCCGCCTCCGAATCAGCTACTCGCGCATCACCAGCTAACCTGTCTCTAGTCTGCTCGTGTGAGCACCCAGAGTAATAAGAGGAGACATAAAACTCTGGGTCAGACATAAAGCCTGGTACGAGCGATAAGCATCTAAAGTGAACAATAACAGGTAGACTAAAACATACCTGAACCTGGACCTGCAACCAAAGAGTTAGCACTACATACTGTACAACACTCTAAGGTACCATATCAAACAGTGTAAAGATACGGAGGTGGGGGAGGTGTGCATGTCATAGGGATGGCAAACAATCAAACATAGCATTCATCCTCACATCTCTCACTTAGTGCATAAAGCATTCGATATTCACCACTTCGATCACCCAACATACCTTGCTACGATCACTTTGCCCCATGAAGTCATAAATGGCTTCATTGCACTGATAACGTATCAACAATCCTTTGTTATGTCCACTTTGCCCCCATGGAGTCACAAGAACCCCACTGCACTGGCTCATAGCCTTACTAATCCTTACTATGTCCACTCTGCCCCATGGAGTCACAAGAACCCCACTGCACTGGCTCAAAGTCTTACTACGCATCACCTTGCCCCTCAGGTCATAATGACCCTACTGCACTGATAACGTAGTCTTGCTACCCTCACCTTGCCCCTCAGGTCATAATGACCCTACTACACTGATAAGTAGCCCACCATTCATTTTTAGTGGTGAATCGAAGTTATGAACGTCGACAACTCCTTAGCACACGTCCCACAGCAAAGACCAACTCATGCAGTGAACTCATTGGTTCCCAACTGGTTCCGGGATCCTGAGCTCTAACTTCCATTTGGACTACCTTTGCATCTCGGGTTATTGGTCATCACAATCGAATCGGATCGGATCAGCCTTTACATTCTTCATCGGATCGGATCGGCCTTAGGCATTCGGATCGGGTCGCGCCTCCTGCATCGGAACGGGTCGTGATCCTCCAGGTGATCGGATCGCCCTCCTCCGTTGTCTCATGAATCCAGTCTCCATCGTATCGGGTCTCCTCCTCTGGTCGGATCGTGAACTCCCTGCGGATCGCGTTCCAACGGGTCGGATCGTGCTACATGGATCGGGTCGTGACTTCCCATCAGTTCGTGAGGCTGGTCAGTTCGTGGAAGATAGGAGCGGATCGGGTCACCTCTTCGTGAAGCAACACGGGTCGTCTCGCGAAATCTTGATCGGATTGGATCGACACCATCGGTTCGTGGGTGTGGCATGCGATCCGATCCGGATCCCTGCATAGTTCCTGTAGCTGTTCCAGCGACTGTTTACGCCCCTCGACTGCGTTTTCGACCATTCCAACTATTCTAACCAGTCACAAAGCATTTCATACAGTCATAGCAACATACATAATCAACCACAAACATCAATATGATAAGTAAAAATGGATCAAACATACCCAAACTTCCATATTTCCCCTTAAGCATATTTAGGTGAAACTAATGATAGGATAATCAAAACTTAACCAAATTAACTCAAATTCATATCAGAGGTCTAAAACATCATTCCGAATTTTATAAACATTTTTCCAGAATTTTATCATGCTTAAATTCGCTAATTAACACTAATCACCCCTAATTAGCCATAATTAGTGCAAAACTATGCAAATCACTCACGTTAGCCACAAAATAAACTAAGATCTGAAATAATTCTCTGATTTGATGTGAATTTTAGTGCCAAACAGCAGCTCCTTTGTTGCTTTGGTGAAGATCTTCCTTGATTAGGGGTTGCTAAGCCAAATTCTTGACCAAAAGATGATTTGGAGGTGATTTAGAGGTTGGTGGCCATTTTTAGGGATCCTTGGTGATAAGTGGAGGCTAGAAAACTGAAATGGAATGATTCTCCATCTCATTTCAGCCCTCCCATAACCCTAATCCCGAAATGGGTTATGCGCCTACTCACTAATCACCCGATTTGGCCCGGTTAAGCAGTTTTTCACCCTCCAAACCTTGTTTCAGCCATATCTCCCAAACGGTAAGTCCGTTTGGCCAATGTAACCACTCTACGGAAATGTAAACCATCAAACGAATCAAATGGATGTGGTTTCAGGTCAAAATTCCTTTCCTTTCAAAGGTTATGGCCAAAACAGTACCAACTAGGGGCAAAATGGTCATTTAAAAATCGACAAAAATCATGAACATGGGAAATGACTCAAATGGATGTTTCCCAAAGTCACATGACCATACAACTTCATACGGGAAAGAAATAAGTATTCTACGATCCTATAATGTGTAGAACACGGGTCATTACACTCTCACCCCGCTTAAGAAATTTCGCCCCCGAAATTCCCTAATCCAAACACACACAAAGGTCCCGCATGCCTGTCAACCATAAAACAACCATCAATCGTGCAAGACAAGTAAAATAAGTCTATCCTAGCATGCGAAATAACTAAATCGCAAAGTAAATCTTAACAGGCAAAGAGTTCTGGATATGCCTTCCTAATGCTCTCCTCTGTCTCCCAAGTTCAATCATTCTCGTTCGCGCCCCACTGAACCTTGACTAGCTTCACCGCCTTCCTTTGAAGTTGCTTCGTATCGTGCCCCACAATACGAATCGGCTTGCGGTTCCCAACCGCCTCGGGTTCTACTTCGAAGTCCTCTAACTGATCAGGTGAAATAGTCACATCTGAGTCGTGAACGAACTTCCTTAGTTGGGAAACATGAAATACATTGTGAACTCCTGCCATTTTCTTTGGTAAGCCAACTCTATATGCCAAATTCCCGACTAAGTCAAGAACAGGGAATGGGCCAACAAATCTTGGTGCCAACTTGCCTCTGCTGCCAAATCGTATCACGCTCTTCAACGGAGAGATCTTGACAAACACCAAGTCACCAACGGAGAATTTCAAGTCTCTTCTCCCCTTATCATCATAACTTTTCTGCCTATCTTGAGCAGCTTTCATTCTTTGTTGAATGATCTTAATCTTATCTGAAGTTTCTCTCACCACATCTGGTCCAAGTACAAACTTCTCGCCAGTCTCTATCCAACATGATGGTGAGTTGCATGGTCTTCCGTACAAAGCTTCATATGGAGCCATACCGATACTGGATTGGTAGCTATTATTATATGCAAACTCTACTAGATGCAAATGGTCATCCCATGATCCACCAAAATCCAATATACACGCTCTTAAGAGATCTTCCAATATACGATTCACCCTCTCCGTCTGACCATCGGTCTGAGGATGATATGCGGTACTGAGATGTAATCTTGACCCTAGAGCTTCTTGTAAGCTCTTCCAAAACCCACTAGTGAACAACGGGTCTCGGTCACTCACAATGCTTTTGGGTACTCCATGAAATCTCACTACCCATTTCATATACAATTCTGCCAACTTGGCTGCCGTCCTGGTCGATTTGACTGGTATAAATCTTGCGCTCTTAGTCAATCGATCCACAATTACCCAAATGCTATCATATCCCGATCTAGTCCTTGGTAAACCATCGATGAAATCCATCGAGACTTGTTCCCATTTCCTTTCGGGAATTTCTAATGGTTGCAACAAACCACTAGGCTTCTTTTGCTCGGCTTTAACTAGCTGGCAATTCATGCATTTGGATATAAACTTCCCAACGTCTCTTTTCATCCCTTCCCAGTAGTAGGTCTGTCTCATGTCTCGATACATCTTATTACCACCGGGGTGTATAGTCAGTTTTGAGTGATGACATTCTCTAAGCACTTCATCTCTCAAACCATTCACGTTGGGCACAACTAGTCTTCCATTCTTTCGAAGCCATCCATCTCGATCAAGCCCATACACATTCATCTCCTCGTCGATACCCATCTCTAGCTTGGAGATGATTTCCAATAGATTAGGAACGTCCCTCTGGCTAGAACCAATCCGCTCTATCAAAGTGGGTCTGATCGTCAAACTAGCTAGCATGACTGGATCCAATTCGCACTTTGGTCTGAAATCAAACCCCGCGATATACTCCAGTTGCTTCCATTCAAGAAACATTGCCCCTAAGCTGGCATGTCTCCTACTCAAGGCATCGGCTACCGCATTGCCTTTCCCAGGTGTGTATGCGATATCAAAATCATACGAAGCCAAGAATTTTAACCATCTCAGCTGACGGAGATTCAGATCTTTCTGAGAGAAGAGGTACTTTAACGATTTATGATCGGTAAACAACTCAAATCTTTCTCCCAAGAGATAGTGTCTCCACATCTTTAGCGCAAACACGATCGCTGCTAATTCCAAATCATGGGTAGGATACTTCTTCTCATGCGGCTTTAGCTGTCGACTAGCATAAGCTACAACCCTACCTCCTTGCATCAATACTGCACCTAGTCCGGTACCACAAGCATCCGTGTATACCGTCATCTCTTCATTCCCTTTAGGAATGACTAACACTGGCGCACGCGTCAACCTCTCTTTTAGACTCTTGAAGGCATCCTCACACACTCCGTCCCAGACGAAGGACTGATTCTTCTTAGTCAATTGAGTCAACAGTGCTGCTATCTTGGAGAAGTCCTAGATAAACTTACGATAATATCCAGCTAATCCCAAGAAACTTCTTACATCCGTTACATTCTTGGGCGTAGGCCAATCCTGAACCGTAGCCACCTTTGCAGGGTCCACGGCAATACCATTCTCGGAAACAACATGACCCAAGAATCTTACTTCCCTTCTCCAAAAATGACACTTAGAGAATTTCGATTTCAATTGGTGTTTCCTCAACACCTCCATCACTATCTTCAAGTGTCCCTTGTGTTCCTCCTCTGTCCTTGAGTAAACAAGGATATCATCGACGAACACAAGAACAAACTTATTCAACTGATCTCTGAATACTCGATTCATAAGATCCACAAAATAGGCTGGTGCATTGGTCAACCCAAACGGCATGACCAACCACTCATAAAATCCAGACGGTGTCCTAAATGCCGTTTTCGGAACACTCTCATCCGCTACTCGAAGCTGATGAAATCCTGTCGCGAGGTCCAACTGGGAGAACACTCTAGCTCCTTCCAGTTGATCAAACAAATCATTTATCCGCGGTAGAGGATACTTATTCTTCCTCGTCACCTTATTCAACTCGCGATAGTCCACACACAAACGAAGGGAACCATCTGCCTTAGTGGCAAACACAACTGGTGCTCCCCACTCGGAGACACTCCTTCTTATAAATCCCTTCTTCAATAGATTGCTGACTTGCACCCCGAGCTCTCGCTACTCCCTTGGTGCCATACGACGAAGTGGCATCACTATAGGTCTGACATCTTTCACTAAATCAATACGGAACTCAATCTCTCGGTGTGGTGGAAGCCCGGTCACCTCCTCGAAGATGTCCGGATACTGGCCAACCACGGGCACATCTGACAACTCATCCTGCGGGATGTCGAGGGAATTTACAAAACTAGCCATAACCCCATCACTAGGTAGACTACCAAACACTACCCTCCGCCCATCTTCCGCCCTCACTGTCACCAAAAAGCCCTCACAGTCTACCACCACCCCGTATCTTTGGAGCCAATCGACCCCCAATATAATGCCATACCCAGTAAAGCCCAAAACAAAGCAATCACATACAAACATACATCCATGACTCGATAAGACCAAATTCCTGCAAATCATACTAAGGCTAGTCGAACCACCAATCGGGTTCGTCACAACCAATGGTCTATCGACTATCTCGGGTTCCAGTCCCAACCTATCTACCAGGTCACTAGATATGAAGGAACGCGAAGCCCCAGTATCAAACAAAACACGAACTGGTATATCGTAAATAGAAAGCATACCTTGAATAACAACATTCTTTCCTTTCTCCGCTGCAGTTGGGGCATTCGACGAAGAAGGAACAGCATCAATAGCATATGCTTTCACAATCTGCTTCTCCTTAAGTGGTTGCGGACACTTATCTTTCTGATGTCCCACTTGGCCACAGTTGTAGCACTTCCTTTCCGCTGGCTTGGCCCGACATTCTTTAGCATAATGGCCCTTCTTACCACAGCTGAAGCACTCAACATCCTTCTTGCTCTTTTTCTGGCCACCCTTAGATTGGTCCTGCTTCCTCTTATTCTGAGAGTTATTCTTGCCTCCACCGCCTGCTTGCGGCTTTGGCCCTTCTGCAGATGCAGCCTCATTCTTTGACTTAGGGTAAAGACTCTCTGATCTCAAAGCTTTCCCCACGATCGATTCGAAAGTCTCATCGATGTGGTTGATAAGCCTTTCCCCCAAGTATCCATCCAAACCAGTAATGAACTTCTCATTATTCTTTTCAGGAGTATCAATAAGAGACAGTCCGTACTTCGACAAAGTGTCGAACTCAGCAATATAATCAGAAACTGCCATTCCGCTCTGCTTGAGTTCCAAGAACCTCTTAAACAACACTGACTTCTGGGCAGCTGGGATAAACTTCTCGCTAAAACGAGCCTTGAACTGATCCCAAGTAACCTGGTCCTCTGGAGTAGCTGTTCTAATGGCATTCCACCAATTCATCGCTCACCCTTGCAGCTGACAAGACGCTAGCCTTCTCTTCATCGCATCCTCAAGACCCAAGTCATCGAAGATACGGTCACAGCTATCCATCCAATCCTGAACATCCGTGGCCGACTCCGTTCCGTGGAACGGCTTCCCACCAAGATTAGTGTAATCTTTGCACAACTTGGCGAAATCGACCCTAGGCGCCTGCACTACTGGGCCCGCACCAACTCCGGGATTGGGAATTGCCCCTTGCACTTCTCTAAGCATGTCTCTCATGAGGTTAGTAAACATTGCCCTCATGTCAGCGGCATTCCCTTGGTTGGTCCCTCTACCAGCACCCCTCGTGTCCCTGCTCATCGTTAATCTGAAAAAAAGGAAATGATTAACGACCCCATAGTGGTGCTAGTGCAGTGCGACTTCATTCTTATACTACTAATAGTATATATATATACATAGCTTTTGAAAACCAAAGTAATCACAAATACGCGCTCTCATATACGTACTATCTCTCCCTAGTTTCTTTCCCCAGGTTAACTACGCAACCTAGAGCTCTGATACCAAGTGTGGCGGCCCGCCCCGCACCAACCGACATTTACTCCAAAAGTGCGCTGTACACATGTCCATTTAGCACGGAACGGGTCGTCAGAAGGAAAAGGAAGAAGGAAATGAACATACAAAGAACTTGTAGAATGTCTCACAGCGCATAGTATAAAATATAATAACAACATACTTGACATAAAACAGGAGAGACAATGCATAAGCTGAAAATCAGAACTAAATATCATAGCAGCGGAAATTCAGAATACAGCTTATTACAACTTTCAAACTGTCTCAAAACAAAAGTAAGGTAAATGAGGTACACTACTAATGCCCAAGTAGCGACCACCAACGACACAGGGAGAATGTGTGTATATATATAATACGTGGAAGCCTCCTGCCCGCCTCCGTATCAGCTACTCGCGCATCACCAGCTAACCTGTCTCTAGTCTGCTCGTGTGAGCACCCAGAGTAATAAGAGGAGACATAAACCTCTGGGTCAGACATAAAGCCTGGTATGAGCGATAAGCATCTAAAGTGAACAACAACAGGTAGACTAAAACATACCTGGACCTGGACCTGCAACCAAAGAGTTAGCACTACATATTGTACAACACTCTAAGGTACCATATCAAACAGTGTAAAGATACAGAGGTGGGGGAGGTGTGCATGTCATAGGGATGGCAGACAATCAAACATAGCATTCATCCTCACATCTCTCACTTAGTGCGTAAAGCATTCGATATTCACCACTTCGATCACCCAACATACCTTGCTACGTTCACTTTGCCCCATGAATTCATAAATGGCTTCATTGCACTGATAACGTAGCCACAATCCTTTGCTATGTCCACTTTGCCCCATGGAGTCACAAGAACCCCACTGCACTGGCTCATAGCCTTACTAATCCTTACTATGTTCACTCTGCCCCATGGAGTCACAAGAACCCCACTGCACTGGCTCATAGTCTTACTACGCATCACCTTGCCCCTCAGGTCATAATGATCCTACTGCACTGATAACGTAGTCTTCCTACCATCACCTTGCCCCTCAGGTAATAATGACCCTACTGCACTGATAAGTAGCCCACCATTCATTTTTAGTGGTGAATCGAAGTTATGAACGTCGACAACTCCTTAGCACACGTCCCGCAGCAAAGCCCAACTCATGAAGTGAACTCATTGGTTCCCAACTGGTTCCGGGATCCTGAGCTCTAACTTCCATTTGGACTACCTTTGCATCTCGGGTTATTGGTCATCACAATCGAATCGGATCGGATCAGCCTTCACATTCTTCATCGGATCGGATCGGCCTTAGGCATTCGGATCGGGTCGCGCCTCCTGCATCGGATCGGGTCGTGATCCTCCAGGTGATCGGATCGCCCTCCTCCATTGTCTCGTGAATCCAGTCTCCATCGGATCGGGTCTCCTCTTCTGGTCAGATCGTGAACTCCCTGCGGATCGCGTTCCAACGGGTCGGATCGTGCTACATGGATCGGGTCGTGACTTCCCATCAGTTCGTGAGGCTGGTCAGTTTGTGGAAGATAGGAGCGGATCGGGTCCCCTCTTCGTGAAGCAACACGGGTCGTCTCGCGAAATCTTGATCGGATCGGATCGACACCATCGGTTCGTGGGTGTGGCATGCGATCCGATCCGGATCCCTGCATAGTTCCTACATGTGTTCCAGCGACTGTTTACGCCCCTCGACGGCGTTTTCGACCATTCCAACTATTCTAACCAGTCACAAAGCATTTCATACAGTCATAGAAATATACATAATCAACCACAAACATCACAAACATCAATACGATAGGTAAAAATGGATCAAACATACCCAAACTCCCATATTTCCCCTTAAGCATACTTAGGTGAAACTAATGATAGGATCATCAAAACTTAACCAAATTAACTCAAATTTATATCAGAGGTCTAAAACATCATTCCGAATTTTATAAACATTTTTCCAGAATATTATCATGCTTAAATTCGCTAATTAACACTAATCACCCCTAATTAGCCATAATTAGTGCAAAACTATGCAAATCACTCACCTTAGCCACAAAATAAACTAAGATCTGAAATAATTCTCTGATTTGATGTGAATATTAGTGCCAAACAGTAGCTCTTTTTTTGCTTTGGTGAAGATCTTCCTTGATTAGGGGTTGCTAAGCCAAATCCTTGACCAAAAGATGATTTGGAGGTGATTTAGAGGTTGGAGGCCATTTTTAGGGATCCTTGGTGATAAGTGGAGGCTAGAAAACTGAAATGGAATGATTCTCCATCTCACTTCAGCCCTCCCATAACCCTAATCCCGAAATGGGTTATGGGCCTACTCACTAATCACCCGATTTGGCCCGGTTAAACAGTTTTTCACCCTCCAAACCTTGTTTCAGCCATATCTCCCAAACGGTAAGTCCGTTTGGCCAATGTAACCACTCTACGGAAAGGTAAACCATCGAACGAATCAAATGGAAGTGGTTTCAGGTCAAAATTCCTTTCCATTCAAAAGTTATGGCCAAAACAGTACCAACTAGGGGCAAAATGGTCATTTAAAAATCGACAAAAATCATGAACATGGGAAATGACTCAAATGGATGTTTCCCAAAGTTACATGACCATACAACTTCATACGGGAAAGAAATAAATATTCTACGATCCTATAATGTGTAGAATACGGGTCATTACACAATCCCAATGATTATTCATCTTTCATATTTGTTGATCGACCCCTACTTTGCTAAAACTACTCCTACTTCTCTCAATACTTCAAAACAACTCATCTTTTTAATCCTCCCCCTAATTCTCTAAATATCTCTTAATTCAAACAATTACCCCTATTTTTTTACTACTTCGATGGATTGGTTTTTGCAGCACCCAATCCCAAAGATTCATCATCTTTCATATTTGTCGATCTACCCCTAGTATGCTTAAACTACCCCTACTTCTCTTAATACTTCAAAACATCCCTTCTTTTTAATCCTACCCCTAATTCTCTAAATAGCCCTTACTTCCAACAATTACCCCTATTTTTTAACTACTATGAAGGTTTGGTTTTTGCACCTCCCAATCCAAATGATTCATCATCTTTAATATTTGTCGATCTACCCATATTATGCTTAAACTACTCCTACTTCTCTTAATACTTCAAAACAGACCTTCTTTTTAATCCAAACCCTAATTCTCTAAATAACCCTTACTTCCAATAATTACCCCTATTTTTTAACTACTGTGAAGGGTTGGTTTTTGCCGCATCCAATCCAAATGATTCATCTTCTTTGATATTTGTCGATCTTCCCCTACTATGCTTAAATTACCCCTAATTCTGTTAATACATTAAAACAACCCTTCTTTTTAATCCTACCTCTAATTCTCTAAATAGCCCTTACTTCCAATAATTACCCCTATTTTTTAACTGCTGTGGAGGGTTGGTTTTTGGAGCACCTAATCCAAATGATTCATCATCTTTCATATTTGTCGATTTACCCCTACTATGCTTAAACTACCCCTACTTCTCTTAATACTTCAAAAAACCCACCTTTTAAATCTTACCCCTAATTCTCTAAATAGCCCTTACTTCCAACAATTAACCTATTTTTTAACTATTGTGAAGGGTTGGTTTTTGCAGCACCTAATCCAAATGATTAATCATCTTTCATATTTGTCGATCTACCCCTACTTTGCTTAAACTACCACTTCTTCTCTTAACATTTTAAAACAACCCTTATTTTTAATCCTACCCCTAATTCTCTAAATAGAACTTCTTTCCAACAATTACGCCAATTTTTTAACTACTGTGATGGGTTGGTTTTTGCAGCACCCAATCTCAATGGTTCATCATCTTTCATATTTGTCGATATACCCCTACTATGCTTAATCTACCTCTACTTCTCTTAATACTTCAAAACATCCCTTCTTTTTAACCCTACCCCTAATTCTTTAAATAGCGCTTACCTCCAACAAATACCCCTATTTTTTAACTACCGTGATGGGTTGGTTTTTACAACACCCAATCCCTATGATCACTCATCTTTCATATTTGTCGATCGAACCCTACTTTGCTAAAACTACCCCTACTTCTCTTAATACTTCAAAACATCTCTTCTTTTTAATCCTCCCCCTAATTCTCTAAATATCCCTTACTTCCAACAATTACACCTATTTTTTAACTACTGTGAAGGGTTGGTTTTTACAACAGCCAATCCAAATGATTACTCATCTTTCATATTTGTCGATCTACCCCTACTTTGCTTAAACTACCCCTACTTCTCTTAATACTTCAAAATAGCCTTTCTTTTAAATCCTCCCACCAATTCTCTAAATAGCCCTTACTACCAACAATTACTCCTATTTTTTAACTATTGTGAAAGGTTGGTTTTTGTAGCACCCAATCCCAATGATTCATCATCTATCATTTTTGTCGATCTACCCCTACTATGGTTAAACTATCCCTACTTCTCTTAATACTTCAAAATAGGCCTTCTTTTTAATCCTACCCCTTTTCTCTAAATATCCCTTACCTCCAACAATTACCCCTATTTTTTAACTACTGTGAAGGGTAGGTTTTTACAGCACCCAATCCCAATGATTATTCATCTTTCATATTTGTTGATCGACCCCTACTTTGGTAAAACTACTCCTACTTCTCTCAATACTTCAAAACAACTCTTCTTTTTAATCCTCCCCCTAATTCTCTAAATATCTCTTAATTCAAACAACTACCCCTATTTTTTTTACTACTGTGAAGGGTTGGTTTTTGCAGCGCCCAATCCCAAAGATTCATCATCTTTCATATTTGTCGATCTACCCCTAGTATGCTTAAACTACCCCTACTTCTCTTAATACTTCAAAACATCCCTTCTTATTAATCCTACCCCTAATTCTCTAAATAGCCCTTACTTCCAACAATTACCCCTATTTTTTAACTACTATGAAGGTTTGGTTTTTGCACCACCCAATCCAAATGATTCATCATCTTTAATATTTGTCGATCTACCCCTACTATGCCTAAACTACTCCTACTTCTCTTAATACTTCAAAACAGACCTTCTTTTTAATCCAAATCCTAATTCTCTAAATAACCCTTACTTCCAATAATTACCCCTATTTTTCAACTACTGTGAAGGGTTGGTTTTTGCCGCATCCAATCCAAATGATTCATCTTCTTTCATATTTGTCGATCTACCCCTACTATGCTTAAATTACCCCTACTTCTGTTAATACATTAAAACTGCCCTTCTTTTTAATCCTACCTCTAATTCTCTAAACAGCCATTGATTCCAATAATTACCACTATTTTTTAACTACTGTGGAGGGTTGGTTTTTGGAGCACCTAATCCAAATGATTCATCATCTTTCATATTTGTCGATCTACCCCTACTATGCTTAAACTACCCCTACTTCTCTTAATACTTCAAAACAACCCACCTTTTAAATCCTACCCCTAATTCTCTAAATAGCCCTTACTTCCAACAATTAACCTATTTTTTAACTATTGTGAAGGGTTGGTTTTGCAGCACCTAATCCAAATGATTAATCATCTTTCATATTTGTCGATCTACCCCTACTATGCTTAAACTACCACTTCTTCTCTTAACATTTTAAAACAACCCTTCTTTTTAATCCTACCCCTAATTCTCTAAATAGAACTTCTTTCTAAAAATTACGCCAGTTTTTTAACTACTGTGATGGGTTGGTTTTTGCAGCACCCAATCTCAATGATTCATCATCTTTCATATTTTTCGATCTACCCCTACTATGCTTAAACTACCCATACTTCTCTTAATACTTCAAAACAACCATTCTTTTTAAACCTACCACTAATTCTCTAAATAGCCCTTACTTCCAACAATAACCCCTATTTTTTAACTACAGTGAAGGGTTGGTTTTTGACGCACCCGATCCAAATGATTAGTCTTCTTTCATATTGGTCGATCTACCCCTACTATACTTAAACTACCACTACTTCTCTTAATACTTTAAAACAACCCTTCTTTTTAATCCTACCCCCAATTCTCTAAATACCTCTTACTTCCAACAATTACACCTATTTTTTAACTACTGTGAACGGTTGGTTTTTGCAGCACCCAATCCCAATGATTCATCATCTTTCATATTTGTCGATCTACCCCTACTATGCTTAAACTACCCCTACTTCTCTTAATACTTCAAAACAACCCTTCTTTTTAATCCTACCCATAAGTCTCTAAATATCCCTTACTTCCAACAATTACCCCTATTTTTTAACTACTGTGAAGCGTTGGTTTTTGCAGCACCCAATCCAAATGATTCATCATCTTTTATATTTCTCGATTTACCCCGACTTTGCTTAAACTACCCCTAATTCTCTTAATACTTCAAAACAACCCTTCTTTTTAATCCTACCCCCAATTCTCTAAATTGACCTTACTTCCAACAATCACTCCTATTTTTTAACTACTGTGAAGGGTTTGTTTTTGCAGCGCCCAATCCCAGTGATTCATCATCTTTCAAATTTGTCGATCAACCCCTACTATGCTTAAACTACCCTACTTCTCTTAATACTTCAAAACATACCTTCCTTTTAATCCCACACCTAATTCTCTAAATGGCCCTTACTTCCAACAATTACCCTAATTTTTTAACTATTGTGAACGGTTGGTTTTTGCAGCACCCAATCCAAATGATTCATCATCTTCAATATTTTTCGATCTACCCCTACTATGCTTAAACTATATCTGCTTCTCTTAATACTTTAAAACATCCCTTCTTTTTAATCCTACCCCTAATTCTATAAATAGCCTTTACTTCCACAATTACCCCTATTTTTTAACTACTGTGAAGGGTTGGTTTTTGCAGCACCTAATCCAAATGATTTATCATCTTTCATATTAGTCGATCTACCCCTACTATGCTTAAACTACCCCTACTTCCCTTTATTCTTCAAAACAGCCTTATTTTTTAATTATACCCCTAATTCTCTAAATAGCCCTTACTTCCAACAATTACCCTTATTTTTACTACCGTGAAGGGTTGGATTTTGCAGCATCCAATACAAATGATTAATTATCTTTCATAATTGTCGATCTATCCCTACTATGCTTAATACTTCAAAACAGGCCTTCCTTTTAATCCTACCCATAATTCTCTAAATAGCCCTTACATCCAAAAATTACCCCTATTTTTTAACTACTGTGAAGGTTTGGTTTTTGCAACATCCAATCCAAATGATTAATTATCTTTCATATTTGTCGATCTACCCCTACTATGCTTAAATTACCACTACTTCTCTTAATACTTTAAAACAACCCTTCTTTTTAATCCTACCACTAATTCTCTAAATACCCCTTACTTCCAACAATTACCCTAGTTTTTTAACTACTGTGAAGTGTTGGTATTTGCAACACCCAATCCCAATGATTCATCATCTTTCATTTTTGTCGATCTAGCCCTACTATGCTTAAACTACCCATACTTCTCTTTATACTTCAAAACAACCCTTCTTTTTAATCCTAACCCTAATTCTCTAAATAGCCCTTACTTCCAAAAATTACCCTTATTTTTTAACTACTGTGAAGGGTTGGTTTTTGCAGCACCCAATCCAAATGATTCATCATACTTCATATTTGTCGATCTACCCCTACAATGCTTAAACAACCCCTACTTCTCTTAATACATTATAAAATCCCTTCTTGTTAATCCTACCTCTAATTCTCTAAATTGCCCTTACTTCCAACAATTACCCCTATTTTTTAACTACTATGAAGGGTTGGTTTTTGCAGCACCCAATCCAAATGATTCATCATCTTTCATATTTGTGGATCTACCTGTACTATGCTTAAACTACCGCTACTTCTCTTAATACTTCAAAACATCCCTTCTTTTTAATCCAACCCATAATTCTCCAAATAGCCCTTACTTCCAATAATTACTCCTATTTTTTAACCACTATGAAAGGTTGGTTTTGGCTGCACCTAATCCAAATGATTCATCATCTTTCGTATTAGTCTATCTACCCGTACTATGCTTAAACTACCTCACCTTCTTTTATTATTGTTTTCCTTTATTCATTTCTTTAATCATTTTTTTGAGTTATTCATTTCTTTGTAAACCAATTATCATTCTGTAAAGGGTTGGTTTTTTCTGCACCCAATCCAAATGATTCATCACTTTCATATTTGTCGACCTACCCCTACTATGTTTAAACTACCCTTACTTCCCTTAATACTTCAAAACATACCTTCTTTTTAATACTACCCCTAATTCTCTAAATTTCCCTTACTTCCAAAAATTACCCCTATTTTTTAGCTACTGTGAGGGGTTGATTTTTGCAGCACACAATCCAAATGATTCTTCATCTTTCATATTTGTCGATCTACCCCTACTATGCCTAAACTACACCTACTTCTCTTAATACTTCAAAACAACCCTTCTTTTTAATCCTACCCCTAATTCTTTAAATAGCACTTACTTCCAACAATCACCCCTATTTTTTAACTACTGTGAAGGGTTGGTGTTTGCAGCACCCAATTCAAATGATTCGTCATCTTTCATATTTGTTGAACTACACTTACTATGCTTAAACTACCCCAACTTCTATTAATACTTCAAAACATCCCTTCTTTTTAATCCTACTCCTAATTCTCTAAACAACCCTTACTTCCAGCGATTACCCCTATTTTTTAACTACTGTGAAGGGTTGGTTTTTGCAGCACCCAATCCAAAAAATTCATCATCTTTCATATTTGTCGAACTACTCCTACTATGCTTAAACTACGTCCTACTTTTATTATAGTTTTCCTTTATTCATTTCTTTATTCAATTTTTTTTCATTATTCATTTCTTTGTAAACCAATTATCATTCTACACTTATGAAGGGTTGGTTTTTGCAGCACCCAATCCAAATGATTCATCATCTTTCATATTTCTCGATCTACCCCGACTTTGCTTAAACTACCCCTAATTCTCTTAATACTTCAAAACAACCCTTCTTTTTAATCCTACCCCCAATTCTCTAAATTGCCCTTACTTCCAACAATCACTCCTATTTTTTAACTACTGTGAAGGGTTTGTTTTTGCAGCGCCCAATCCCAGTGATTCATCATCTTTCAAATTTGTCGATCAAGAAGGGTTTGTTTTTGCAGCGCCCAATCCCAGTGATTCATCATCTTTCAAATTTGTCGATCAACCCCTACTATGCTTAAACTACCCTACTTCTCTTAATACTTCAAAACATACCTTCCTTTTAATCCCACACCTAATTCTCTAAATGGCCCTTACTTCCAACTATTACCCTAATTTTTTAACTATTGTGAACGGTTGGTTTTTGCAGCACCCAATCCAAATGATTCATCATCTTCAAAAAAATTCGATCTACCCCTACTATGCTTAAACTATATCTGCTTCTCTTAATACTTTAAAACATCCCTTCTTTTTAATCCTACCCCTAATTCTATAAATAGCCCTTACTTCCACAATTACCCCTATTTTTAACTACTGTGAAGGGTTGGTTTTTGCAGCACCTAATCCAAATGATTTATCATCTTTCATATTAGTCGATCTACCCCTACTATGCTTAAACTACCCCTACTTCCCTTTATACTTCAAAACAGCCTTATTTTTTAATTATACCCCTAATTCTCTAAATAGCCCTTACTTCCAACAATTACCCTTATTTTTACTACCGTGAAGGGTTGGTTTTTGCAGCATCCAATACAAATGATTAATTATCTTTCATAATTGTCGATCTATCCCTACTATGCTTAATACTTCAAAACAGGCCTTCTTTTTAATCCTACCCATAATTCTCTAAATAGCCCTTACTTCCAAAAATTACCCCTATTTTTTAACTACTGTGAAGGTTTGGTTTTTGCAGCATCCAATCCAAATGATTAATTATCTTTCATATTTGTCGATCTACCCCTACTATGCTTAAATTACCACTACTTCTCTTAATACTTTAAAACAACCTTTCTTTTTAATCCTACCACTAATTCTCTAAATACCCCTTACTTCCAACAATTACCCTAGTTTTTTAACTACTGTGAAGTGTTGGTATTTGCAACACCCAATCCCAATGATTCATCATCTTTCATTTTTGTCGATCTAGCCCTACTATGCTTAAACTATCCATACTTCTCTTTATACTTCAAAACAACCCTTCTTTTTAATCCTAACCCTAATTCTCAAAATAGCCCTTACTTCCAAAAATTACCCCTATTTTTTAACTACTGTGAAGGGTTGGTTTTTGCAGCACCCAATCCAAATGATTCATCATACTTCATATTTGTCGATCTACTACAATGCTTAAACAACCCCTACTTCTCTTAATACATTATAAAATCCCTTCTTGTTAATCCTACCTCTAATTCTCTAAATAGCCCTTACTTCCAACAATTACCCCTATTTTTTAACTACTATGAAGGGTTGGTTTTTGCAGCACCCAATCCAAATGATTCATTATCTTTCATATTTGTGGATATACCTGTACTATGCTTAAACTACCGCTACTTCTCTTAATACTTCAAAACATCCCTTCTTTTTAATCCAACCCATAATTCTCCAAATAGCCCTTACTTCCAATAATTACTCCTATTTTTTAACCACTATGAAGGGTTGGTTTTGGCAGCACCTAATCCAAATGATTCATCGTCTTTCGTATTTGTCTATCTACCCGTACTATGCTTAAACTACCTCACCTTCTTTTATTATTGTTTTCCTTTATTCATTTCTTTAATCATTTTTTTGAGTTATTCATTTCTTTGTAAACCAATTATCATTCTGTAAAGGGTTGGTTTTTGCTGCACCCAATCCTAATGATTCCTCATCTTTCATATTTGTCTATCTACACCTACTATGCTTAAACTACCCCTACTTCTCTTAATACTTCAAAATATGCCTTCTTTTTAGTCCTACCCCTAATTCTCCAAATAGCCCTTACTTCCAAGAATTACCCCTATTTTTTAACTACTGTGAAGGGTTGGTTTTTGCAGCACCCAATCCAAATGATTAATCATCTTTCATACTTGTCGATCTACCCCTACTTTGCTTAAACTACCGCAACTTGTCTTAATACTTCAAAACCGCCCTTCTTTTTAATCCTCCCCCTAATTCTCTAAATATCCCTTACTTCCAACAATTACCCCTATTTTTTTACTACTTTGAAGGGTTGGTTTTTGCAGCATCCAATCCAAATGATTCATCACTTTCATATTTGTCGACCTACCCCTACTATGCTTAAACTACCCTTGCTTCCCTTAATACTTCAAAACATCCCTTCTTTTTAATACTACCCCTAATTCTCTAAATTTCCCTTACTTCCAAAAATTACCCCTATTTTTTAGCTACTGTGAGGGGTTGATTTTTGCAGCACCCAATCCAAATGATTCTTCATCTTTCATATTTGTCGATCTGCCCCTACTATGCCTAAACTACACCTACTTCTCTTAATACTTCAAAACAACCCTTCTTTTTAATCCTACCCCTAATTCTTTAAATAGCACTTACTTCCAACAATCACCCCTATTTTTTAACTACTGAGAAGGGTTGGTGTTTGCAACACCCAATCCAAATGATTCGGCATCTTTCATATTTGTTGAACTATACTTACTATGCTTAAACTACCCCAACTTCTATTAATACTTCAAAACATCCCTTCTTTTTAATCCTACTCCTAATTCTCTAAACAACCCTTACTTCCAGCGATTACCCCTATTTTTTAACTACTGTGAAGGGTTGGTTTTTGCAGCACCCAATCCAAAAAATTCATCATCTTTCATATTTGTCGAACTACTCCTACTATGCTTAAACTACGTCCTACTTTTATTATAGTTTTCCTTTATTCATTTCTTTACTCAATTTTTTTCATTATTCATTTCTTTGTAAACCAATTATCATTCTACACTTAAGAAGGGTTGATTTTTGCAGCACCCAATCCAAACAATTCATCATCTTTCATATTTGTCGATATACCCCTACTATGCTTAAACTACCCCTACTTCTCTTAATACTTCAAAACAACCCTTCTTTTTAATCTTACCCCTAATTCTCAAAATTTCTATTAATACCCATACTATGCTTAAACTACTCATATTTCTATTAATACTTCAAAACAACCCTTCTTTTTAATCCTATCCCTAATTCTCTGTATAGCCCTTACTTCCGACAATTACCACTATTTTTTAACTATTGCGAATGGTTAGTTTTTGCAGCACCCAATCCCAATGGTTCATCATCTTTCATATTTGTCGATCTACTATTACTATGCTTAAACTACCCATACTTATACTAATACTTCAAAACAACCCTTCTTTTTAATCCTGCCCCTAATTCTCTAAATAGCCCTTACTTCTAACAATTACCCCTATTTTTTAACTAGTATGAAGGGTTGGTTTTTGCCACACCCAATCCAAATGATTCACCATCTTTCATATCTGTGTATCTACGCCTACTATGCTTAAACTACCCCTACTTCTCTTAGTACTTCAAAATAGCCCTTCTTTTTAATCCTCCCCCTAATTCTCTAAGTAGCCCTTACTTCCAACAATTACCCATATTTTTAACTACTGTGAAGAGTTGGTTTTTGTAGCACCCAATCCAAATAATTCATCATCCTTCATATTTGTCGACCTAACCCTATATGCTTAAACTACCCCTATTTCTCTTAATACTTCAAAACAACCCTTCTTTTTAATCCAACCCCTAATTCTCCAAATAGATCTTACTTCTAACAATTACTCCTATTTTTTAAGTACTGTAAAGGGTTAGTGTTTGCAGCACCCAATCCAAAAGTTTCATCATCTTTCATATTTGCCGATCTACCCCTACTATGCTTAAACTACCACCCTACTTTTATTATTGTATTCCTTTATTCATTTCTTTATTCATTTTTTTGCATTATTCATTTCTTTGTAAAGAAATTATCATTATGTGAAGGGTTGGTTTTTGCAGCACACAATCTTAACGATTCATCGTCTTTTATATTTGTCGATCAAAACCTACTATGCTTAAACTACCCTTACTTCTCTAAATAGCCCCAACTTCAAACAGTTACCCCTATTTCTTAACTACTGTGAAGGGATGGTTTTTGCAGCACCCAATCCAAATGATTCATCAACTTTCATATTTGTCGATCTACCCATACTATGCCTAAACTACCCCTACTTCTCTTAATACTTCAAAGCAACACCTCTTTTTAATTCTACCCCTAAATCTCTAAATAACCCTTACGTCCGTCAATTAACCCTATTTTTTAAGTATTGTGAAGGGTTGGTTTTTGTAGCACCCAATCCAAATGATTCATCTTCTTTCATATTCGTTGATCTACCCCTACGATGCTTAAACTTCCCCTACTTCTCTTAATACTTCAAAACAACCCATGTTTCTAATCCCCCCTAATTATCCAAATAGCCCTTACTTCCAACAATTACCCCTATTTTTTAACTACTGTGACGGGTTGGTTTTTGCAGCAACCAATCCAAATGATTCATCTTCTTTCATATTTGTCGATTTGCCCCTACAATGCTTAAACTACCCCAACTTCTATTAATACTTCAAAACAACCCTTATTTTTAATCCTACCCCTAATTCTCTAAATAGCCCTTACTTCCAACAATTACACCTATTTTTCAACTACTGTGAAGGGTTGGTTTTTCCTGCACCCAATCCAAACGATTCATCATCTTTCATATTTGTCGATCTTACCCTACTATGCTTAAACTACCCCCTACTTTTATTATTGTTTGCCCTTATTCATTTCTTTATTCTTTTTTTTTTTGCATTATTCATTTCTTTGTAAACCGATAATCATTATACTTCTGTGAAGGGTTGGTTTTTGCAGCGCCCAATCCCAATGATTCATCATCTTTCATATTTGTCGATTTATCCCTACTATGCTTAAACTACCCCTACTTCAATTAATGCTTCAAAACAGCCCATCTTTTTGATCCTGCCCCCAATTCCCAAAATAGCCCTTACTTCTAACAATTACCCCTATTTTTTAACTTCTATGAAGTGTTGGTTTTTGCAGCACTCAATCCAAATGATTCGTCATCTTTCATACATGTGGATCCACCCCTACTATGCATAAACTACCCCTGCTTCTCTTAATACTTCAAAACAACCCTTCTTTTTAATCCTACCCCTAATTCTCTAAATGGCCCTTACTTCCAATAGTTACCCCTATATTTTAACTATTGTGAAGGGTTGGTTTTTGCAGCACAATATCCAAACGATTCATAATTTTTCATATTTGTCGATCTATCCCTACTATGCTTAAACTACCCCCTACTTTTATTATTGTTTTCCTTTATTCATTTCTTTATTAATTTTTTTTGCATTATTCATTTCTTTGTAAACAAATTATCATTCTACTTCTATGAAGGGTGGGTTTTTGCGGCACCCAATCCAAACGATTCATCATATTTCATGTTTGTCGTTCTACCCCTACTATGCTTAAACTACCCCTACTTCTATTAATACTTCAAAACAACCCTTATTTGTAATCCTACCCCTAATTCTCTAAATAGCCCATACTTCCAACAATTACTCCTATTTTTTAACTACTATGAAGGGTTGGTTTTTGCAGCACCTAATCCAAATGATTCGTCATTTTTGATATTTGTCGATCTACCCCTACTATGCTTAAACTACCCCCTACTTTTATTATTGTTTTCCTTATTCATTTCTTTATTCTATTTTTTTCATTATTTATTTCTTTGTAATCCAATAATCATTTTACCTCTGTGAAGGGTTGGTTTTTGCAGCGCCCAATCCCAATGATTCATCATCTTTCATATTTGTCGATCTATCCTACTATGCTTAAACTACCCCTACTTCTATTAATACTTCAAAACATCCCTTCTTTTTGATCCTGCCCCAAATTCTCTAAGTAGCCCTTACTTTCAATACTTACCCCAGTTTTTTAACTTCCATGAAGGGTTGGTTTTTGCAGCACCAAATCCAAATGATTCGTCATCTTTCATATCTGTGGATCTACCACTACTATGCTTAAACTACCCCTACTTCTCTTAATACTTCAAAACAACCCTTCTTTTTAATCCTACCCCTAATTATCTAAATAGCCCTTACTTCCAACAGTTACCTATTTTTTAACTACTTTGAAGGGTTGGTTTTTGCAGCACCATATCCAAACGATTCATCATCTTTCATATTTGTCGATCTACCCCTACTATGCTTAAACTTGCCCCCTACTTTTATTATTGTTTTCCTTTATTCATTTTTTTTATTTTTTTCTTGCATTTATTCATTTCTTTGTAAACCAATTATCAGTCTACTTCAATGAAGGGTTGGTTTTTGCAGCACCCAATCCAAACGATTCATCATATTTCATATTTGTCGATCTACCCCTACTATGCTTAAACTACCCCTACTTCTCTTAATACTTCAAAACAACCCTTCTTTGTAATCCTACCCCAAATTCTCTAAATGGCCCATACTTTCAGCAATTACCGCTATTTTTTAACTACTGTGAAGGGTTGGTTTTTGCCGCACCTAATTCAAATGATTCATCACCTTTCATATTTGTCGATCTACCCCTACTTTGCTTAAACTACAGCTACTTGTCTTAATGCTTCAAAACCGCCCGTTTTTTTAATCCTCCCCCTAATTCTCTAAATATCCCTTACTTCCAACAATTACCCCTATTTTTTAACTACTTTGAAGGGTTGGCTTTTGCAGCATCCAATCCCAATGATTCATCACTTTCATATTTGTCGACCTACCCCTACTACGCTTAAACTACCCCTACTTCCCTTAATGCTTCAAACCATCCCTTCTTTTTAAGACTAACCCTAATTCTCTAAACTGCCCTTACTTCCAAAAATTACCCCTATTTTTTAGCTACTGTGAAGGGTAGGTTTTTGCAGCACCCAATCCAATTGATTCTTCATCTTTCATATTTGTCGATGTACCCCTACTATGCCTAAACTACCCCTACTTCTCTTAATACTTCAAAACAACCCTACTTTTTAATCCTACCCCTAATTCTTTAAATAGCCCTTACTTCCAACAATTACCCCTATTTTTTAACTACTGAGAAGAGTTGGTGTTTGCAGCACTCAATCCAAATGATTCATCATCTTTCGTATTTTTTGAACTACACTTACTATGCTTAAACTACCCCAACTTCTATTAATACTTCAAAACATCCCTTCTTTTTAATCCTACTCCTAATTCTCTAAACAACCCTTACTTCCAGCGATTACCCCTATTTTTTTAACTACTGTGAAGTTTTGGTTTTTGCAGCACCCAATCAAAACGATTCATCATCTTTCATATTTGTCGAACTACTCCTACTATGCTTAAACTACGCCCTACTTTTATTATAGTTTTCCTTTATTCATTTATTTATTCAATTTTTTTTCATTATTCATTTCTTTGTAAACCAATTATCATTCTACACTTATGAGGGTTGATTTTTGAAGCACCCAATCCAAACAATTCATCATCTTTCATATTTGTCGATATACCCCTACTATGCTTAAACTACCCCTACTTCTCTTAAAACTTCAAAACAACCCTTCTTTTTAATCTTACCCCTAATTCTCAAAATAGCCCTTACTTCCAACAACTACCCCTATTTTTTAACTACTGTTAAGGGTTGGTTTTTGCAGCACCCAATCCAAATGATTCATCTTCTTTCATATTTGTCGATCTTCACCTACTATGCTTAAACTACCCATATTTCTATTAATACTTCAAAACATCCCTTCTTTTTAATCCTATCCCTAATTCTCTATATAGCCCTTACTTCAGCCAATTAGCCATATTTTTTAACTACTGCGAAGGGTTAGTTTTTGCAGCACCCAATCCCAATGGTTCATCATCTTTCATATTTGTCGATCTACTCTAACTATGCTTAAACTACCCCTACTTCTACTAATACTTCAAAACAACCCTTCTTTTTAATCCTGCCCCTAATTCTCTAAATAGACCTTACTTCCAACAATTACCCCTATTTTTTAACTACTGTGAAGGGTTGGTTTTTGCCACACCCAATCCAAATGATTCATCATCTTTCATATCTGTGGAACTACGCCTACTATGTTTAAACTACCCCTACTTCTTTTAGTACTTCAAAACATCCCTTCTTTTTAATCCTCCCTCTAATTCTCTAAATAGCCCTTACTTCCAACAATTACCCATATTTTTTAACTACTGTGAAGGGTTGGTTTTTGTAGCACCCAATCCAAATAATTCACCATCCTTCATATTTGTCGATCTACCCCTACTATGCTTAAACTACCCCTATTTCTCCTAATACTTCAAAACAACCCTTCTTTTTAATCCAACCCCTAATTCTCCAAATAGATCTTACTTCTAATAATTACTCCTATTTTTTAGCTACTGTAAAGAGTTAGTGTTTGCAGCACCCAATCCAAACGTTTCATCATCTTTCATGTTTGTCGATCTACCCCTACTATGCTTAAACTACCCCCTACTTTTATTATTGTTTTCCTTTATTCATTTCTTTATTCATTTTTTTCATTATTCATTTCTTTGTAAAGAAATTATCATTTTGTGAAGGGCTGGTTTTTGCAGCACCCAATCCAAACGGTTCATCGTCTTTTATATTTGTCGATCAAAACCTACTATGCTTAAACTACCCTTACTTCTCTAAATAGCCCCTACTTCCAACAATTACCCCTATTTCTTAACTACTGTGAATGGTTGGTTTTTGCAGCACCCAATCCAAATGATTCATCAACTTTCATATCTGTCGATCTACCCCTACTATGCCTAAACTACCCCTACTTCTCTTAATACTTCAAAACATCCCTTCGTTTTAATTCTACCCCTAATTCTCTAAATAACCCTTACTTCCAACAATTACCCCTATTTTTTAAGTACTGTGAAGGGTTGGTTTTTGCAGCACCCAATCCAAATGATTCATCTTCTTTCATATTTGTCGATCTACCCCTACGATGCTTAAACTTCCCCTACTTTTCTTAATACTTCAAAACAACCCTTCTTTTTAATCCTCCACTAATTATCCAAATAGCCCTTACTTCCAACAATTACCTCTATTTTTTAACTACTGTGAGGGGTTGGTTTTTGCAGCAACCAATCCAAATGATACATCTTCTTTCATATTCGTCGATCTGCCCCTACTATGCTTAAACTACCCCTACTTCTATTAATACTTCAAAACAACCCTTCTTTTTAATTCTACCCCTAATTCTCTAAATAGCCCTTACTTCCGACAAATACAACTATTTTTCAACTACTATGAACGGTTGGTTTTTCCAGCACCTAATCCAAACGATTCATCACCTTTCGTATTTGTCGATCTAACCCTACTATGCTTAAACTACCCCCTACTTTTATTATTGTTTTCCCTTATTCATTTCTTTATTCTTTTTTTTGAATTATTCATTTCTTTGTAAACCGATAATCATTATACTTCTGTGAAGGGTTGGTTTTTGCAATGCCCAATCCCAATGATTCATCATCTTTCATATTTGTCGATCTATCCCTACTATGCTTAAACTACCCCTACTTCAATTAATGCTTCAAAACAGCCCTTCTTTTTGACCATGCTCCTAATTCCCTAAATAGCCCTTACTTCCATCAATTATCCCTATTTTTTAACTTTTATGAAGTGTTGGTTTTTGCAGCACCCAATCCAAATGATTCTGTAACACCCCACCTCCGCTAGGGTCACTCACAAAGGGAATGCACTAGCTCTGGTGGAGCATTATCTTAGTAAACATACAGAGAAATATTACAAGACAGAACATATAAAACAGCGGAAGAAAAACCAAATTTCATTGCTTTAAAATCTAGTATGGTCTAAAGCCTTTTACATCAATATGCCAATAAATCCATTACATCGAAAACTGTCTTGCAATAATAAAGAAGCATAAAGACTTAATCATAAAATATTCCCCAAGTAAAGCAGTGAAGCAGCCATAGCTAGCAAGGGTCCAAGCCATACATGATGACCTTGAAGGAGAAAGAAGTCCAAACTAAGCTGTATTCCCACCCTGCGAACCTGGGGGGGGGGGGGGAACGGAAGAAAAAGAGGCGAAACAAAACGGGTCAGTCATAAAGACTGAGTAAGTCCTTGAGAATTTCAGCATAGAAACTAGTAAAGGTAACATGACATGTATAAACTGAAAGTAAATATGAGGATGATGACAAGATAGGCAAGTTAAACTAAGATAACAAGATACACTACGCTAACAAGATAAACTAAGGTAACAAGATAAACTATGCTATCAAGGTAAACTAATGTAACGAGATAAACTATGCTAGATAGATAAACTAAGGTAACAAGATAAACTATGCTAACAAGATAAACGAAGGTAACAAGATGAACTACGCTAACAAGACAAACTAAGGTAACAAGATAAATCAAGTATAGCATTTCATGTTCAAGATTCGCTGCACCAACTGTACTAGTATTCTAGCCCATGTCAAATATTAATCTTGAGGTGATCCCTTGGCCTAATATCATGAAACGACCCATTACTGGGTCCAACGGAATGATCCACAAATCGATCGGCTCCCTACAAGTGCTTGCTCGTCATGTGTCTGTGTCATACGGCCCTATCACGAATGTAGTCACCTGTGCTAGGTCCACCATAGGGTGTATCAGGCCCTATGGTGCCAACCACCGACACGAATCAAGACGCACAGATAAATCTACTGATGCTCAATGCCTGCTTTTTCAACTCCGGACTACGTGGACGACCATAGTCCGCCTGAACCTACACTGGCGCACCAACTCAACCGTCGTTCTGGTCAGTTACAATCAGCCCAGTAATCGTGCCCCACCCTGCCTAGTTCTATGATACCATGATACATCTAGTGGGTTACTGCTGAAAAGGCCCGCGTAACTAGGGTTTCCGTCCAGTAGGTTAAGTGTTGTCATTTAAATTATAGACTTAACCCCATCAGTCTAGCATGTCAAGTTGGTTAAGTGTGGTCATTCAAGTTCGTGACTTAACCCGTCTACGTGTCATGTCAAATTGGCTAAGTGTTGTCATTCAAGTTCATGACTTAGCCCTACGAATCATGTGTCAAGTTGGTTAAGTATGTTCAAGCGGTTCATGACTTAACCCTATCAAATCATCGTGTCAAATTGGTTAAGTATATTCAAGAGGTTCATGACTTAACCCTACCATGTGGCATTAATTAATTAATGCACCTCAACCTCTCACATTAGACCTGTTGTTGTGGTCACTGGATATGCCGGGTGGTTCCGGGCAGAATTACACCACAACTCAGTCTAACCTCGGGTTTTAGTGCGATATGACCAACTACTCACATTGGATCCTATTGTTTGCAGTCACTGGATTTGCCGGGCGGTTCTGGGCAGAATTACACTGCAAACTCAATCCAACCTCGAGTTGGTCATGTTTCAATTTCAAGTTCATACAAGGTGTCAAGTTTATATCAAGTTTTTAGATGTCGAGTTCATGTCAAGTTCATGTTCAAGTTGTCAAATTCATATTCAAGTTCATGACAATTTTCATGGCAAGTTTCATGTTTCAACTTATGCCTATTATCAAGATCATGATTCATGTTTATAACCAAATTCATGTCTAGATACAACAATGTTCAAATCATATAAACATCACATCAAATATGCCAATTAACCCTTTTTCCCCCGTTGTGTAACTAACGTATTCGTATATGGTTCTACGGTCTTTAGGCTATTCAATAGCCTAACTATAACAGTGAAAAAGAAGATGACTATAGTGATTCAACTTTAGCATAAACATAAACTTGATAAAAGAGGGTACAAGTGAACTTGATGGATTTGGCAACCTTGTGGCAATTTATAATTCTAGCAATTCTAACCAACTATCATAATTGGGATGACACAATATCCTACAAGTTCGATGATGCCATAATGACCAAAATTTACAGCTCGTAATGTCACAATAATTATACAAGACCTAGGTTGACAATCCTAGCCCAAATTTGTGATGTCACAATAGCATGAAAAGATCCAAAATAACTTGTAACGTCACAATACTTATCTATGACTTATAATGATCCGAATTAACAATCTAGAGGTTCAACTAGTCAGGTTCAACATAATGGGTACAAGGTGATGAACCAAATCCAATCACTTTCGATGTCCACATAGTTTAGATCCAAAATGATATATATATAAATCCAAGATCCGTATGACAATCCTAGGCTTTATGAATTACAATAATAACTGATTCAACATCGTAGTGATGGACATGAGGGGTCTAGTTCCACAACATGAATAGGCTCCAAATCAATTTCATATCAATAATCCCACAAGTCAAGATTCAAGATGAACAATAATAAATCCAAGGTGAATACTAATAGATCCATGATAGACAGTAATAGATCCAAGATAATTGTCATACATGAGTTCAATTTCAATTTATAACATGAATAAGTCCAAACTGATTTCATAGTTATGAGTCATAGGTGATTGGCCACAATTGTCCTTTTCATAGCCATAGGCAATAATCTTATGTTCACGGTCATAGGCATAGGCATAGTCTTATGTTCACAGTTATAGGCATATGCATAGTCTTATGTCATTAGCTATATTTTCCAACTTCATAGGCAATATTCCCAATAGTCAAGATCTAAGAAGAAAACAAGAATAGAGATGAATCATACATAAATCAATTCCAATTTATAACATGCCCATATTAAGTTTATAGTTTTTATCTAAAAGTAACTAGAACTTACAGATCGTGGTCTAAGGAATTGAGATGTAGAAGTTGAATCTATAAACTAGTCATTGAATTGCCGAATCGTTGACTCTTGATTTGATTGTAGAAGCAAATACCCAAATATGCAATTCCTAGCCGTAGTCTTCAAGAAATTATCTTCGTGTTTTATTTAATTTTATTATTTAGATTTAGTGGAAGAAGAAGAAGCCATGTCCATCAAGAATTTGTGCAGCATAAGGTTAGAGAAGAATGGTGCAAAGAGAATGAGACTAGGAGGCTGCTTATATAGGTTTAGGCAAACGAATCTGGACAGAAAACGAGGTCAAAAACATCAGAATGAATCAAGTTCAGAAAATGGGTTCGGGAGGCAGGTCGACCCCCAGGTCGACTCCCCAGTCGACCTGGTCATGGGGAGGTCGACACCCCTGTCGACTACCCAGTCGACCTGGTTGGGGGGGTCGACTCCCCAGTCGACCTGGGTATATGGGCAGGAATTTTCCCGCCAGCCTTCTCTGGGTTTGAATTTCGAATTTTGAATTCGAATTTCGAGCTGTTTTTGATTCTGAAAATTCCTGATACTTCGGAGGGTCATATCTCCCTCATACGGACTCCGATTTTCGCAAACGTGAACTCGTTTCTAAGCAGAATTTCGAGACGAACGCGATGGCGCAACCCGTTTCCCTTGATTCTTGTTTTAAAACTTAATTCTGCCTTGATTTATGATTTTAATATGTTATTAAAATTCGGGTTGTTACATTCTCCCCTCCTTAAAGGATTTCGTCCCCGAAATCTCTAAGTTAGGAAGAATATATCCTACCATCCAATCATCCATCTACTCAACCATCATTCACGAGCAATCATTGTCCTTAAAAGATTTCTAATGCTATATGAACATATGCAGAAAGTGTGTGTATATGTTCCTTATCTAATGCAAATGATCATGCCTCATTAATCTTCTTAGTGCAAAATATGTTTAGTGCCATGAATCCAACATGTATGCAAATAGTCCTAGTCACATAAACACTATATGTGTGAACAAACATCCTTCCGTATGCAAAATTCATATGATAACACATTCAATTTCATCCACAATAAGTATAAACACTCATGCATATGCAATATGAAAATGTGTCTGAGCCGATCTAGTGCCTAATGTGTGTTATGCAACCACGAGCAACCACTTGCAAACATCAACCATAACATGTTTCAAATACATGTTTACATTAATAGGGTTCTACCTAAGGTACTCAAGATAGCATCGAAAGATAGAAGCAAGTAAGAACTTTGTGCCTATTAGGCAATGTCAGAACTGGAAATCTACGTCACATATATACTGATTAGGTGAATAATTCCCTAAACACCAATATATATGATTCTAGGAAACTAAGCATGATAAATTCCTTTTAGGTCGCAAGAAATCCCTTCCTAAAACCAACCCATATCCTATAAAGCCCAAAAAGTTTAGTCAACCCAACGGGCACTCTCGAAACCCGACGTATATTAGATGAGTCATACTCCCTATGGGGTTTGTAACAGAAATGGGATTGGGAAATAGGACCGAGAGGGTATACATAAAGGATAGCATGCAAGTAGGCTCTACAGGAAAAGAGGGATCAAGAAAATACTCTTAAAAAGAGATATGATGCATGCACCTAATCTTCAATCTTCTAAGCCGCATTTCCTTGAGCTTAACTTCATTGTTCTTTGACCGTCTTAACTTCATAATTCCGTAGCTTCTTAATTCCTATTTCCAAAATATGAGTTGGAACTCATTTCACTGTCGCCTCTCGTTCCACTTTCAATTATTCTTTTTCTAGTATACTTGGCTCAAACATAACTGTGTACTCATGGTTTCATGCATGCTCCCCAAAATTCACGATAAGGTATTCCACGCAGAAAAACTATTTCTTGAAAATAAACAATTGTCAACCATGTTATCAAGTGTACTTACTAGGGTGATTTCTGTAAGTGAAATGAACCATCCGCCTTAGTGGCGAACACTACTCGAACGGATTACCAATAAATGCATCGAGAGATTCTAGGTAACTAATCATGATAGAACCCTAAAGGTTTTACGAGACTTCGAGGGCATTACCAAGGCAAGTCAAGAGTCTAACTACCATGGAACTAGTACAAACAAGTCATGAATATAAACCTAGCATAAACATTCTCAAATCCAAACAAGTCTTGAATAAATGAGCCGATTCCCCAACAGGATTTGAGACACAAAAATGGGATCCTTTACTAGTACTAAGGTGTAGAGACTCAACTATCGAAGCAGGATAAAAGGATGCGATGTACAAAAACAAAGTCCTGACGGGATGATAGAAAAGAATAGCTAAATCTTTAACAGAAACGTTACCATCAATCTTAGGTACGCTAATAGTGAGAGCATACAATTGCCCTCTCGATGGTCTTGTTCTTTGCCCATGTCCTTGTCCTATAAAACTTAACTACCTGTCCCTTTTTACCATACTAAAGACACTCTCTCTTGTCATGGGTTTTATTATTCGCCTTTTCCTCCTTCATGGATTAGCCATATCAACAAGTCTCTCATCCTTAGGCTTGTGTTCTTTTATCCTCGTTCTTACTATCCTTGTGTAGCTTGTTGGCAAATTTCTCGAAAGCTACCTCCATCGCACGGCAACCCTACAAAGCTTGAAATAAGATTGGTCGCAAGTAAATCCACTGCGGCTACAGATGGAGGTTGGGCACTCCTTTGCCCTCCAACACGCGTTGTATGCCTATAAACTATGGTGAAAAAGAAAAGGGAGAAGAGACTCAAGGAGAGAATCAAAAAGGGTAAGAACAGGATAATCGGAAAGATAAACTAGACTTTCTTACAGAAACATTTCTACCTTCTTGTTCTGAGCCACTCCTATCCTTTCTAATATAACGTGGTAACAGGTCTCTCGTGAACTACCTCCATCATACGGAAAACACTTACGTAGTTAGAAAGAAGATTAGCCGCAAGTGAAACTACAGTGAATACAGATGGAGGAAAGAAAGGAAAAGAGATTCAAATAAGGAAACTAAGGATAGTGCTAGTGGCTTTTGGGGAATAGCCTTTAAAAAAACAAACTTTTCTTGAAAAATGCTTCTTTATAAACGTTTTTGAAAATAATTTCAGAAGGTTTTTAAAAGCTTTTGCCCAGTCCGGTAACCTTCTGCTCTGATACCAAATGTAACACCCCACCTCCGCTAGGGTCAATCACAAAGGGAATGCACTCGCTTTGGTGGAGCATTATCTAGGTAAACATACACAAAAATATTACAAGACAGAACATATAAAACAGCGGAAGAAAAACCAAATTTCATTGCTTTAAAATCTAGTAAGGTCTAAAGCCTTTTACATCAATATGCCATTAAATCTATTTACATCGAAATCTATCTTGCAATAATAAAGAAGCATAAAGCCTTAGTCATAAAATATTCCCCAAGTAAAGCAGTAAAGGAGGCATAGCTAGCGAGGGTCCAAGCCATACATGATGACCTTGAAGCAGAAAGAAGTCTAAACTAAGTTGTATTCCCACCCTGCGAACCTGAGGGAGGGGGGGGGGTGAAATTGAAGAAAAAGAGGAGAAACAAAATGGGTCAGTCATAAAGACAAAGTAAGTACTAGTGACTTTCAGCATAGAAACTAGTAAAGGTAACATGACATGTATAAACTGAAAGTAAATATAAGGATGATGACAAGATAGGCAAGTTAAACTAAGATAACAAGATACACTACGCTAACAAGATAAACTAAGGTAACAAGATAAACTATGCTAACAAGGTAAACTAAAGTAACGAGATAAACTATGCTAGTAAGATAAACTAAGGTAACAAGATAAATTATGCTAACAAGATAAACTAAGGTAACAAGATGAACTACGCTAACAAGACAAACTAAGGTAACAAGATAAATCAAGTATAGCATCGCATGTTCAAGATTCGCTGCACCAATTGTACTAGTATTCTAGCCCATGTCAAATAGTAATCATGAGATGATCCGTTGGACTAATATCATGAAATGACCCATTACTGGGTCCAACGGAACGATCCCCTAATCAATCGTCTCCCTACAAGTCCTAGCTCATCATGTGTTTGTGTCATACGGCGCTAACACAAATGTAGTCACCTGTGCTAGGTCCACCATAGGGTGTATCAGGCCCTATGGTGCCAACCACCGACACGAATCAAGACGCACAGATAAATCTACTGATGCCCAATGCCTGCTTTTTCAACTCCGAACTAAGTGCACGACCATAGTCCGCCTGAAGCTACACTGGCGCACCAACCCAGCCGTCGTTCTGGTCGCTTACAATCAGCCCAGTAATCTTGCCCCACCCTGCCTAGTTCCAGGGTACCATGATACATCTAGTGGGTTATTGCTGAAAAGGACCGCGTAACTAGGGTTTCCGTCCAGCAGGTTAAGTGTTGTCATTTAAATTCGAGACTTAACCCCATCAGTCTAGCATGTCAAGTTGGTTAAGTGTGGTCATTCAAGTTCGTGACTTAACCCGTCTATGTGTCATGTCAAATTGGCTAAGTGTTGTCATTCAAGTTCATGATTAGCCCTACGAATCATGTGTCAAGTTGGTTAAGTATGTTCAAGTGGTTCATGAATTAACCCTAACAAATCATCGTGTCAAATTGGTTAAGTATATTCAAGAGGTTCATGACTTAACCCTACCATGTGGCATTAATTAATTAATGCACCTCAACCACTCACATTAGACCTGTTGTTGTGGTCACTGGATATGCCGGGTGGTTCTGGACAGAATTACACCACAACTCAGTCTAACCTCGGGTTTTAGTGTGATATGACCAACTACCCACATTGGATCCTATTGTTTGCAGTCATTGGATTTGCCGGGTGGTTCCGGGAAGAATTACACTGAAAACTCAATCCAACCTCGAGGTGGTCATGTTTCAAGTTCAAATTCATACTAGGTGTCAAGTTTATGTCAAGTATCTAGATGTCGAGTTCATGTCAAGTTCATGTTCAAGTTGTCAAATTCATATTCAAGTTCGTGACAAGTTTCATGGCGAGTTTCATGTTTCAACTTATGCCTATTATCAACTTCATGATTCATATTTATAACCAAATTCATGTCTAGTTACAACAATGTTCAAATCATATAACATCACATCAAACATGCCAATTAACCCTTTTTCCCCCGTTGTCTAACATATTCGTATATGGTTCTACGGTCTTTAGGCTATTCAATAGCCTAATTATAACGGTGAAAAAGAAGATGACTACAGTGATTCAACTTTAGCATAAACATAAACTTGATAAAAGAGGGCACAGGTGAACTTGATGGACTTGGCAACCTAGTGGCAATTTATAATTCTAGCAATTCTAACCAAACTATCATAATTGGGATGACACAATATCCTACAAGTTCGATGATGTCATAATGACCAAAATTGACAGCTCGTAATGTCACAATAATTAAACAAGACCTAGGTTGACAATCCTAGCCCAAATTTGTGATGTCACAATAGCATGAAAAGATCCAAAATAACTTGTAACGTCACAATACTTATCAACGACTTATAATGATCCGAATTAACAATCTAGAGGTTCAACTAGTCAGGTTCAACATAATGGGTACAAGGTGATGAACCAAATCTAATCACTTTCGATGTCCACATAGTTTAGATCCAAGATGATATATATATAAATCCAAGGTCCATATGACAATCCTAGGCTTTATGAATTACAATAATAACTGATTCAACATCGTAGTCATGGACATGAGTGGTCTAGTTCTACAACATGAATAGGCTCCAAATCAGTTTCATATCAATATTCCCACAAGTCAAGATTCAATATGAACAATAAAAAATCCAATGTGAATACTAATAGATCCAAGATAGACAGTAATAGATCCAAGATAATTATCTTACATGAGTTCAATTTCAATTTATCACATGAATAAGTCTGAACTCATTTCATAGCCATGAGTCATAGGTGATTGGCCACAATTGTCCTTGTCATAGCCATAGGCAATAATCTTATGTTCACGGTCATAGGCATAGGCATAGTCTTATGTTCACAGTTATAGGCATAGACATAGTCTTATGACATTAGCAACATTTTCCAACTTCATAGGCAATATTCCCAATAGTCAAGATCCAAGAAGAAAACAAGATTAGAGATGAATCATACATAAATCAATTCCAAATTATAACATGCCCATATTAAGTTTATAGTTATTATCTAAAAGTAACTGGAACTTACAGATCGTAGTCTAAGGAATTGAGATGCAGAAGTTGAATCTATAAACTAGTCATTGAATTGCTGAATCCTTGACTCTTGATTTGATTGTAGAAGCAAATCCCCAAATATGCAATTCCTAGTCGTAGTCTTCAAGAAATAATCTTCGTGTTTTATTTAATTTTATTATTTAGATTTAGTGGAAGAAGAAGAAGCCATATCCACTAAGAATTCGTGCAGCATAAGGTTAGAGAAGAATGGTGCAAAGAGAATGAGACTAGGAGGCCGCTTATATAGGTTTAGCAAACGAATCTGGATAGAAAACGAGGTCAAAAACATCAGAATGTATCAAGTTCAGAAAATGGGTTCGGGAGGCAGGTCGACCCCCAGGTCGACTCCCCAGTCGACCTGGTCATGAGGAGGTCGACACCCCAGTCGACTACCCAGTCGACCTAGTTGGGGGGGGGGGGGGGGGAGGGGAGGGGGTCGACTCCCCAGTCGACCTGGGTATATGGGCGGGAATATTCCCGTCAGCCTTCTCTGTGTTTGAATTTCGAATTTTGAATTCGAATTTCGAGCTGTTTTCGATTCTGAAAATTCCTGAAACTTTGGAGGGTCATATCTCCCTCATACGGACTCCGATTCTCGCAAACTCGAACTTGTTTCCAAGCAGAATTTCGAGACGAACGCGATGGCGCAACCCGTTTCCCTTGATTCTTGTTTTTAAACTTAATTCTGCCTTGATTTATTATTTTAATATGTTATTAAAATTCGGGTTGTTACAGATTCGTCATCTTTCATATATGTGGATCAACCCCTACTATGCTTAAACTACCTCTGCTTCTCTTAATACTTCAAAACAACCCTTCTTTTTAATTCTAACCCTAATTCTCTAAATGGCCCTTACTTCCAACAGTTACCCCTATATTTTAACTATTGTGAAGTGTTGGTTTTCGCAACACCATATCCAAACGATTCATCATTTTTCACATTTGTCGATCTAACCCTACTATGCTTAAACTACCCCCCTAATTTTATTATTGTTTTCTTTTATTCATTTCTTTATTAAATTTTTTTTGGCATTATTCATTTCTTTGTAAACCAATTATCATTCTACTTCTATGAAGGGTGGGCTTTTGCAGCACCCAATCCAAACGATTCATCATATTTCATATTTGTCGTTCTACCCCTACTATGCTTAAACTACCCCTACTTCTCTTAATACTTCAAAACAACCCTTCTTTGTAATCCTACCCCTAATTCTATAAATAGACCATACTTCCAACAATTACTCCTATTTTTTAACAACTATGAAGGGTTGGTTTTTGCAGCACCTAATCCAAATGATTCGTCATCTTTCATATTTGTCGATCTACCCCTACTATGCTTAAACTACCCCCTAATTTTATTATTGTTTTCCCTTATTCATTTCTTTATTCTATTTTTTTCATTATTTATTTCTTGGTAAACCAATAATCATTTTACCTCTGTGAAGGGTTGGTTTTTGCAGCGCCCGATCCCAAAGATTCATCATCTTTCATATTTGTTGATATATCCTACTATGCTTAAACTACCACTACTTCTATTAATACTTCAAAACAGCCCTTCTTTTTGATCCTTTCCCTAATTATCAAAGTAGCCCTTACTTCCAACAATTACCCCTATTTTTTAACGTCCATGGAGGGTTGGTTTTTGCAGCAACAAATCCAAATGATTTGTCATCGTTCATATCTGTGGATCTACCGCTACTATGCTTAAACTACCCCTACTTCTCTTAATACTTCAAAACAACCCTTCTTTTTAATCCTACCCCTAATTCTCTAAATAGCCCTTACTTCCAACAGTTACCCCTATTTTTTAACTACTGTGAAGGGTTGGTTTTTGCAGCACTATATCCAAACGATTCATCGTCTTTCATATTTGTCGATCTACCCCTACTATGCTTAAACTAGCCCCCTACTTTTATCATTGTTTTCCTTTATTGATTTCTTTATTTAATTTTTTTCTTGCATTTATTCATTTCTTTGTAAACCAATTATCAGTCTACTTCTATGAAGGGTTGGTTTTTGCATCACCCAATCCAAACGATTCATCATATTTTGTATTTGTCGATCTACCCCGATTATGCATAAACTACCCCTACTTCTCTTAATACTTCAAAACAACCCTTCTTTGTAATCCTACCCCAAATTCTCTAAATGGCCCATACTTCCAACAATTACCGCTATTTTTTAACTACTGTGAAGGGTTGGTTTTTGCAGCACCTAATCCAAATGATTCATCATCTTTCATATTTGTCGATCTACCCCTACTTTGCTTAAACTACCCCTTCTTCTCTTAATACTTCATAACAGCCCTTTTTTATTAATCCTACGCCAACTTCTCTAAATAGACCTTACTTCCAACAATTACCCATATTTTTTAACTACTGTGAAGAGTTGATTTTTGGAGCACCCAATCCAAATGATTCATCTTCTTCCATATTTGTCGATCTAACCATACTATTCTTAAACTACCCCTGCTTCTCTTAATACTTCAAAACAGCCCTTCATTTTAATCCTACCCCTAATTCCCTAAATGGCCCTTACTTCCAACAATTACCCCTATTTGTTGACTACTGTGAAGGGTTGGTTTTTGGAACACCCAATCCAAATGATTCATCATCTTTCATACCTGTGGATCTAGGCCTACTATGCTTAAACTAACACTACTTCTCTTAATACTTCAAAACAGCCCTGCTTTTTAATCCTACCTCTAGTTCTCCAAATATCCCTTACTTCTAATGATTACCCCTATTTTTTAACTACTGTGAAGGGTTGGTTTTTGCAGCACCCAATCGAAATAAATCAGCATCCTTCATATTTGTCGATCTACCCCTACTATGCTTAAACTACCCCTACTTCTCTTTATACTTCAAAACAGGCCTTATTTTGAATCCAACCCCTAATTCTCCAAATAACTTCTACTTCCAACAATTACTCCTATTTTTTAACTACTGTAAAGGGTTGTTTTTTGTAGCACCATGTCCAAACGATTCATCATGTTTCATATTTGTCGATCTACCCCTACTATGCTTAAACTACCCCCTACTTTTATTATTGTTTTCCTTAATTCATTTCTTTATTCATTTTTTTGTATTATTCATTTCTTTGTAAACCAATTATCATTCTGTGAAGGGTTGGTTTTTGCAGCACCCAATCCAAATGATTCATCGTCTTTCATATTTGTTGATATACAACTGCTATGCTTAAACTACCCCTACATCTCTTAATACTTCAAAACAACCCTTCTTTCTAATCCTACCCCTAATTCTTTAAATAGCCATTACTTCCAACAATTACCCCTATTTTTTAACTACTTTGAGGGGCTGGTTTTTGCAGTACCCAATCCAAATGATTCATCATATTTCATATTTGTTGATCTGACCCTACTATGCTTATACTACCCCTACTTCTCTAAATAGCTCTTACTTCCAACAATCACCCCTATTTCTTAACTACTGTGAAGGGTTGGTTTTTGCAGCAGCCAATCCAAATGATTCATCAACTTTAATATTTGTCGATCTACCCCTACTATGCCTGAACAACCCATGCTTCTCTTAATACTACAAAACATCCCTTCTTTTTAATTCTACCCCTAATTCTCTAAATATCCTTACTTCCAAAAATTACCCCTATTTTTTAAATACTGTGAAGTGTTGGTATTTGTAGCACCCAATCCAAATGATTCATCTTCTTTTATATTTGTCGATCTACGCCTACTATGCTTAAACTTCCCCTACTTCTCTTAATACTTCAAAATAGCCCTTCTTTTTAATTGATTTACATACAAATGTGTTTATTTTACGCTCATATATCTTTTCTTTTGAATATAAATAAATATTACTTGAGTGTTGTTTTGTCACTTTTACAGATATTCCAACCAAGCCACATGCAGTCAGAAAAGTAGAGAAATTAAGATCAAACTGTTGTATATTTACATTTGAAGATTTGCAGATGAAGATCTGACATCTAGTTGTTGTTGGATAAGAAAAGAATTAGTAGAAAGGCCATGCACATTGCAAATCAAAGGAGGCTTGCAAGAGGAAAGGAGGAAAGACCTAAAACTCACTTGATTTAACAAAGGCCTAGAACTTACTTGAATAACTAGGGCCCATTTGTAATTAGGTTTTAGGTTGTCTATCTCCTATAAATACCCATGTAATCTCATTGTAGACACCATCCCATTTTCTATCTTCTTCTCCATTAACAAAGTTCTTCTTCTTCTCCTTCTTTTTATTTTCTGCATTTTTCTATTTATTAGCAACTAGTGCCATCTACACAATTAGATTTGGTAGAATACTAGTTGTATTTTACATTTACTGCAAGTGAACAAATTGTGTAATATGCAGGTCGAATCGCAGGGAGGCAAATTAAAAATTATTATTTGTAGAATTTCATGGGCGAGTTAGACGACTTTTCAGATTTGGTTGAAAATAGAACAATTGAAATTGCAGGAATTAGGATTATCGTTGAAACTAATCAAGTGATTAATCACTAATGAAAGTAAATTGCAAAACAAGAATAAAAATGCAGAAAGTAAAAGTGCAGAATAGAATTAACAACAGAAATAAAATTAGGATTATCGTTGAAACTAATCAAACGATTAATCAGTAATGAAAGTAAATGTAAAATACAACTAATACTCTACCAAATCTAATTGTGTAGATGACACTAGTTGCTAAGAAATAGAAAAATGTGGAAAATAAAAAGAAGAAGAATTTTGTTAATGGAGATGAAGATAGAAAATGGGATGGTGGCTACAATGAGATTACATGGGTATTTATAGGAGATAACCAACCTAAACCCTAATTACAAATGGGCCTTAGTTATTTCAAGTAAGTTCTAGGACATTGTTAAATCAAATGAGTTTTAGGTCTTTCCTCCTTTCCTCTTGCAAGCCTCCTTTGATTTGTATGTGCTTGGCCTTTCTACTAATTATTTTCTTGTCCAACAACAACTAGATGCGAGATCTTCACCTGCAAATCTTCAAATGTAAATATACAACAGTTTGATCTCAATTTCTCTACTTTTCCGACTGCATGCAGCTTGATTGGAATATCTGTAAAAGTGACAAAACAATACCCAAGTAATATTTATTTATATTCAATAGATAAGATATAAGAGCATAAAATAAACACATTTATATGTTAATCAAATACCACCACACTTATCTTTTACTCGTCCTCGGGTAAAAAATAAAAAAAACTAAAATAGATAGATCACACTTTCGTAGGAAACAAGATTGCATTGAGCATATGCAACAATCCGTTAAACCTCTAGGCGTCCCTAGTAGGACGAGTGGTGTCTGGTGAGGGTTTTCAATGGATACTACCCACAAAATCCAAATGCGGTATGCTATGATTCTAATAAAACTGCATGAGTGCAATGGACATATGCAAAATAAAAACAAAAATGAAAACACGACTTGTTTTAGGAAAGTGGTACAACAAATTAAGTTAACGATTGTTAATCAGTTGATAGTATTTTTTCTTTCAACTAAGATCGAATAAGAAATATAATGAAAAGTTGAATTTGAGGGATAATAGTGTAACTGGTACATAGGGAGATTCTTACGTGATGGCCATGAAGTTTGTACTATATTGTAGTCTTTGCTTTAATAAGTGGAGGACTTAAAATACTTATATTGGCTTTTCGAATCTTTAAAACTAAGTTGTGTTAATATGAATTCGCATATCTCTCCCTTATTCTTATATTTTCAATAATAATAATAGCAATCCATGGGTATCCAACATTGCTTGTATATCGAGCGTTAGTGTGCAAACTCGCCAAGCTCTATCAAACATATTATTGCCAAAGTTAGCTTTGGAATATCATGGTCTCATTTGTGAGTTGGACACCTAAGGATTACCGACATGTTGTTGACAAAGTCAGCGTCGGTCTGCACAATCCGCCAAGCTCTGTCCTAACTCTCCGTTAGTCCGCAAGGCAGTGCATAGGTGGTATACCTTGGTCTTTAAGTTTGGTGCATGTAATTAATCATAAATTTTAACTTTTATAGAGATAGAGAATAAGAGTTGATGCCTAAACATTTCTTGACCTTATTGATTTGACTAGCCATACACAAGGAAATTAGAATACCACTTTACAAACTGTAACAAGCAAACTAAGAATTTATTTCATGGCTGTGCTATATTATCAACCGAACCAACTGGCCAAACAGGAATTTAACATTTGAAAACTTGAATTGAGTCGAAATTTTGTGACAAATTGAGGTATCTAAAATAAAATCAACTGATTAAAATTTGTCAACTTAATTTGTTGTACCACTTTCCTGAAACAGGTCGTGTTTTCATTTTTGTTTTTATTTTGCATATGTCCATTGCACTCATGTAGTTTCATTAGAATCATAACATACTGCATTTGGATTTTGTGGGTAGTATCTGCTAAAAACCCTCACGAGACACCACTCGTCATATTAGGGACCCCTAGACGTTTAACGACTTGTTGCATACGCTCAAAGCAATCGTGTTTCCTACGAAAGTGTGACCTATCTAGTTTAGTTTTTCAATTTTTTTTATTCGAGGATGGGTAAAAGATTAGTGTGGGGATATTTGATTAACATAGAAATGTGTTTATTTTATTCTCTTATATCTTATCTTTTGAATATAAATAAATATTACTTGGGTATTGTTTTGTCACTTTTATAGATATTCCAACCAAGCCGCATGCAGTCAGAAAAGTAGAGAAATTGAGATCAAACTATTGTATATTTACATTTGATGATTTGTAGATAAAGGTATCACATCTAGTTATTGTTGGACAAGAAAATAATTAGCAGAAATGCCATGCGCATTACAATTCAAAGGATGCTTGCAAGAGGAAAGGAGGAAAGGCCTAAAACTGACTTGATTTAACAAAGGCCTAGAACTTACATGAAATAACTAAAGCCCATTTGTAACTAGGGTTTAGGTTGGATATCTTCTATAAATACCCATGTAATCTCATTGTAGCCACCATCCCATTTTCTATCTTCTTCTCCATTAACAAAGTTCTTCTTCTTCTTCTTTTTATTTTCTGCATTTTTATATTTATTAGCAACGAGTGCCATCTACACAATTAGATTTAGTAGAGTACTCGTTGTATTTTACATTTAATTCATTATTGATTAATCGTTTGATTAGTTTCAATGATAATCCTAATTTTACTTCTGTTGTTATTTCTATTCTGCGCTTTTGCTTTCTGAATTTTATTCTTGTTTTCAATTTACTTTCACGCTTGATTAGTTTCAACGATAATCCTAATTGCTGCAATTTCAATTGTTCTATTTTCAACTAAATCTCAAAAGTCGTCTAACTCGTCCACGAAACTCTATAAATAATAATTTTTCATTTGCCTCCCTGCGATTCGACCTGCATATTACACGATCTTTGCGCTTGCAGTATTTATTTTAAAATTCACGCTGTTCTAGCTTTTAGAAAGCGTCGATCATTAATCCTACCTCTAATTCTCCAAATAGCCCTTATTTCCAACAATTACCCCTATTTTTTAAATACTGTAAAGGGTTGGTTTTTGCAGCACCCAATCCAAATGATTCATCTTCTTTCATATTTGTCGATCTACCCCTACTATGCTTAAACTACCCAACCTCTATTAATACTTCAAGACAGCCCTTCTTTTTAATCCAACCCCTAAATCTCTAAATAGCCCTTACTTCCAACAATTACCCCTATTTTTTTAACTTCTATGAATGGTTGGTTTTTGTAGCACCTAATCCAAATGATTCGTCATTTTTCATATATGTGGATCTACCCCTACTATGCTTAAACTACCCCTACTACTCTTAATACATCAAAACTGCTCTTCTTTTTAATCCTACCCCTAATTCTCCAAATAGCCCTTACTTCCAACAATTACCACTATTTTTGAACTACTGTGAAGGGTTGGTTTTTGCAGCATCCGATCCAAATGATTCATCATCTTTCATATTTGTCGATCTACCCCTACTATGCTTAAACTACCCCCCGTACTTTTATTATAGTTTTCCTTTATTCGGTTCTTTATTCAATTTTTTTTGCATTATTCATTTCTTTCTTTGTAAACCGATTATCACTCTACTTCTGTGAAGGGTTGATTTATGCAGCACTCAATCAAAGCGATTCATAATCTTTCACATTTGTCAAACTATCCATACTATGCTTAAACTACCCCAACTTCTCTTAATACTTCAAAACAACCCTTCGTTTTAATGCTACCCCTAATTCTCTAAATAGCCCTTACTTAAAACAATTACCCCTATTTTTTTAACTACTGTGAAGGGTTGGTTTTTGCAGCACCAAATTAAAATGATTCATCATCCTTCATACTTGTCGATCTACCCTTACTATGCTTAAACTACTCCTACTTCTTTTAATACTTCAAAACAACCTTATTTTTAATCCTACCAATAATTCTCTAGATAGCCCTTACTTCCAACAATTATCCCTATTTTTTAACTACTGTGAAGGGTTGGTTTTTGCAACACCCAATCTAAACGATTCATCATCTTTTATATTTGTCGATCAACCCCTACTACGCTTAAACAACCCCGACTTTTCTTAATACTTCAAAACAGCCCTTCATTTTAATCCTACCCCTAATCCTCTAAATTGCCCTTACTTCCAATAATTACCCCTAGTTTTAACTAATGTGAAGGGTTGGTCTTTGCAGCACCAAATCCAAATGATTCATCATCCTTCATATTAGGGGTAGATCTACCCCTACTATGCTTAAACTACCCCTACTTCTCTTAATACTTCAAAATTGCGCTTCTTTTTAATCCTACCCCAAATTCTCCAAATAGCTCTTATTTCCAACAATTACCCCTATTTTTTTAACTATTGTGAAGGGTTGGTTTTTGCAGCACCCAATCCAAATGATTCATCATCTTTAATATTAGTCGATCTACCCCTACTATGATCAAACTACCCCCATGATTTTATTATTGTTTTCCTTTATTCATTTTTTTTGCATTGTTCGTTTCTTTCTTTGTAAACCAATTATCATTCTACTTCTGTGAAGGGTAGATTTTTGCAGCACTCAATCCAAACGATTCATAATCTTTCATATTTATCGATCTATCCCTACTATGCTTAAACTACCCCTACTTCTCTTACTACTTCAAAACAGCCCTTCGTTTTAATCCTACCCAGAATTCTCTAAATAGCCCTTACTTCAAACAATTACCCCTATTTTTTAACTACTGTGAAGGGTTGGTTTTTGCAGCACCCAATCCAAATGATTCATCATGCTTCATATTTGTCGATCTACCCCTACTATGATTAAACTACCCCTACTTCTATTAATATTTCAAAACAAACCTTCTTTTTAATCCTACCAGTAATTCTCAAAATAGCCCTTACTTCCAACAATTACCCCTATTTTTTAACTATTGTGAAGGGTTGGTTTTTGCAACACCCAATCCAAACTACTCATCATCTTTCATATTTGTCGATCAACCCCTACTATGCTTAAACTACCCCTACTTATCTTAATACTTAAAAACAACCCTTCTTTTTAATCCTATCCCAAATTCTCGAAATAGCCCTTACTTCCAACAATTACCCGTATTTTTTAAGTACTGTGAAGGGTTGGTTTTTGCAGCACCCAATCCAAATGATTCGTTATCTTTTATATTGGTCGATCTACCTCTACTATGCTTAAACTACCCCCTACTTCTATTATTGTTTTCCTTTACTCATTTCTTTATTCATTTTTTTGCATTATTCATTTCTTTGTAAACCAATTATAATTCTACTTCTATGAAGGGTTCGTTTTTGCATCACCCAATCCAAACGATTCATCCTTTTCATATTTTAGATATACCTCTAGTATGCTTAAACTACCTCAACTTCTCTTAATACTTCAAAACACCCTTCTTTTCAATCCTAACCCCAATTATCTAAATAGCCCATACTACCAAAAATTACCCCAATTTTTTAACTATTGTGAAGGGTTGGTTTTGCAGTAACCAATCCAAACGATTCATCATCTTTAATATTTGTCGATCTTCCCCTACTATGCTTAAACTACCCCTACTTCTCTTAATAGCTAAAAATAGCCCTTATTTGAAATCCTACCCCTAATTCTCTAAATATCCCTTGCTTTCAACAATTACCCCTCTTTTTTAACTATTGTGAAGCGAAGTTGGTTTCTGCAACACCCAATCCAAAGGATTCTTCGTCTTTCATATTTGCCCATCTACCCCTTCTATGCTTTAACTACCCCTCTACTTTTATTATCTTTTTCCTTTATTCATTTATTTATTCATTCTTTTTGCATTAATCATTTCTTTCTTTGTAAACCAATTATCATTCTACTTCTGTGAAGGGTTGATTTGAATTAGTAGGGGTAATTGTTTTGAAGAATTAAACTACTGTAAAAAAATTAGGCTTAATTGTTTGAAGTAAGGAGTATTTAGAGAATTAGAGGTAGAATTAGAAAGACGGGCTGTGTTGAAGTATGAAGAGAAGTAGGGGTAGTTTAGGTATAGTAGGGGTAGATCGACAAATATGAAAGATGATGAATCGTTTGGATTTGGGTGCTGCAAAAACCAATCCTTCATAGAAGTAGAATGATAGTTGGTTTACAATGAAATGAATAATGCAAAAAAATGAATAAAGGAAAACAATATTAAAAGTGGGGGGTAGTTTAAGCATAGTAGGGGTAGATCGTCATATATGAACGATGATGAATCGTTTGGATTGGGTGCTGCAAAAAAGATGATTCATTTCTTTGTAAACCAACCCTTCGCAGTTGTTAAAAAATAGGGGAAATTGTTGGAAGTAAGGTCTATTTAGATAATTAGGGAGAGGATTAAAAAGAAGGGATGTTTTGAAGTATTTAGAGTTGTAGGGGTAGTTTAAGCATAATAGGGGTAGAATGACAAATATGAAAGATGATGAATCATTGGGGTTGGGTGCTGCAAAAACCAACCCTTCACAGTAGTTAAAAAATAGGGGTAATTGTTGGAATTAAGGACTATTTAGAGAATTAGGGGGAGGATTATAAAGAAGGGATGTTTTGAAGTATTAGGAGAAGTAGGGGTAGTTTAAGCAAAGTAGGGGTAGATCGACAAATATTAAAGATGATGAATCATTTGGATTGGGTGCTGCAAAAACCAACCCATCACAGTAGTTAAAAAATAGGGGTAATTGTTGGAAGTAAAGGATATTAATAGAATTAGGGGTAGGATTAAAAAGAAGGGCTGTTTTGAAGTACTAAGAGAATTAGGGGTAGTTTAAACAAAGCAGGGGTAGATCTACCAATCCAAATGATTGGTTTTTCCTACCCCTAATTCTCTAAATATCACTTACTTCCAATAAAATAGGGGTAGTTTAAGCATAGTAGGGGTAGATCGATAAATGTGAAAGATGATGAATCATTTGTATTGGGTGCTGCAAAAACCAACCCTTCATAGCAGTTAAAAAATAGGGGTAATTGTTGGAAGTTAGGTTTAGATCGATTAATATGAAAGATGATGAATCATTTGGATTGGGTGCTGCAAAAACCAATCCTTCACAGAATAATAATTGGCTTACAAAGAAATGACTAATGCAAAAAAAATGAATAAAGAAATGAATAAAGAATTGAATAAAGGAAAACAATAATAAAAGTAGAGGAGGTAGTTTAAGCATAGTAGGGGTAGATCGATAAAAATGAAAGATGATGAATCGTTTGGATTGGGTGCTGCAAAAACCAACCCTTCATAGTAGTTAAAAAATACGGGTAATTGTTGGAAGTAAGGGCTATTTGGAGAATTAGGGGTACAATTAAAAAGAAGGGCTGTTTTGATGTATTAAGAGAAGAAGGGGTAGTTTAAGCATAGTAGGGGTAGGTACACAAATATGAAAGATGATGAATCATTTGGATTGGGTGCTCCAAAACCAACCCATCACTGTAGTTAAAAAAATAGGGGTAATTGTTGGAAGTAAGGGAAATTTAGACAATTAGGGGTAGGATTAAAAAGAAGGGTTGTTTTGAAGTATTACGAGAAGTAGGGGTAGTTTAAGCAGAGGTGTAGATCGACAAATATGAAAGATTATGAATCGTTTGGATTTGGTGATATAAAAGCCAACCCTACACAGTAGTTAAAAAATAGGTGTAATTGTTGGAAGTAAGGGATATTTAGAGAAATAGGGGTAGGATTAAAAAGAAGGGATGTTTTGACTACTATTTTGCACCAAATTACGGCTATTTTTTAACTACCCCCTACAAAATGATAATTGGTAATTGGTTTACAAAGAAATCCAAATGATTAATCATCTTTCATTTTTGTAAATACCATTTGGGGTATTTGGGCGAATAAAAGTACCCCGATTGACTAAATACTCCTCATTCAAACAATTATCCCTATTTTTACTTACAATCACAATAACACCTAATCCAAATGATTCATTTTGAAGTGTGAATAAAAGGGTTGGTTTTGATCCCTTTCAATTGTGAAGGGTTGATTTTTGCAGCACCCAGTCCAACCGAGTCATCTTTTTTCATATTTGTCGATTTACCACTTTTATGCTTAAACTACCCCTACTTCTATTAATACTTCAAAACAGCCTTCTTTTTAATCCTACCCTTAATTCTCTAAATAGCCCTTACTTCCAACAATTACCCCTATTTTTTGACTACTGTAAAGGGTTGGTTTCTGCATCACACAATCGGAACGATTCATCGTCTTTCATATTTGTCGATCTACCCCTACTTTGCTTAAACTACCCCTACTTTTCTTAATACTTCAAAACAACCCTTCTTTTTAATCTCCTCCTAATTCTATAAATATACCTTACTTCCAACAATTACCCCTATTTTTTAACTACTGTGAAGGGTTGGTTTTTGCAGCACACAATCCAAATGATTCACCATCCATCATATTTGTCGATCTACCCCTACTATGCTTAAACAACCACTACTTCTCTTAATACTTCAAAACAACCCTTCTTTTTGATCCAACCCCTAATTTTCCATATAGCCCTTACTTCCAACAGTTACCCTTATTTTTTAACTACTGTGAAGGGTTGGTTTTTGCAGCACCTAATCCAAACGATTCATAATCTTTCATATTTGTCGAACTGCCCCTACTATGCTTAAACTACCACTACTTCTCTTAATACTTCAAAACAATTTTTAATCCTACCCCTAATTCCCTAAGTAGCCCTTACTTCCCACAATTACCCCTATTTTTTAACTACTGTGAAGGGTTGGTTTTTGCAGCACCCAATCCAAACGATTCGTCATCTTTGTTAAAAATAGTGCTCAATCCAAATGATTAATCATCTTTCATATTTGTTGATCTACCCCTACTATGCTTAAACTACCCCCTACTTTTATTATTGTTTTCCTTTATTCATTTCTTTATTCATTTATTTTTCATTATTCGTTTCTTTCTTTGTAAACCCATTTTCATTCAACTAATGTGAAAGGTTGGTTTTAGCATCGCCCAATCCCAACGGTTACCAATATTTGTTAGGGGTAGATAGGGGTAATTGTTGGTAAGTACCAATAACCTATAGTGAGCGTTTGAATAAATGGTTGGGGTTTTATTATTCGTCATCTTTAATATTTATCGATATACCCCTACTTTCATATTCTTATCTAAGTAGGATTCATCACCTTTCATAGGATTATAAAGCATAGTAGGGGTAGAAGGGTTGGTTTTTGCAGCACCCAATCCAAATGATTCAGCACCTTTCATATTGGTTGATCTACCCCTACTATGCTTAAACTACCCCGCTACTTTTATTATTATTTTCCTTTATTCATTTTTTTTGCATTATTCATTTCTTTGTAAACCAATTATCATTCAACTTTTATGAAGGGTTGGTTTTTGCATCACCCAGTCCAAACGATTCATCATTTTTCATATTTGTCGATCTACCCCTACTATGCTTAAACTACCCCCAACTTCCCTTAATACTTTAAAACAACCCTTCTTCTTAATCCCACGCCTAATTCTCTAAATAGCCCTTACTTCCAACAATTACCCCTATTTTTTAACTACACCTACATTTATAATAAAGAAATGAATAAAGGAAAACAATAACAAAATAAGGGGTAGTTAAAAAATAGGAGTAATTATTGGAAGTGAGGGCAATTTAGAGAATTTGGGGTAGGATTAAAAAAAGGGATGTTTTGAAGTATTAAGAGAAGTAGGGGTAGTTTAAGCATAATAGGGGTAGTTTAAGCATAGCAGGGGTAGATCGACAAATATGAAATACGATGAATCATTTGTATTGGGTGCTGCAAAAACCAACCCTTCACAGTAGTTAAAAAATATGGGTAATTGTTGGAAGTAAGGTCTATTTAGAGAATTAGGGCCAGGATTAAAAAGAAAGGCTGTTTTGTAGTATTAAGAGAAGTAGGGTTAGTTTAATCATAGTAGGGGTAAATCGACAAATATGAAAGATGATGAATCATTTGGATTGGGTGCTGGAAAAACAAACCCTTCACAGTAGTTAAAAAATAGGGGTAGTTGTTGGAAGTAAGGGCTATTTAGGGAATTAGGGGTAGGATTAAAAAATGTTTTGAAGTATTAAGATAAGTAGTGGTAGTTTAAGCATAGTAGGGGTAGTTCGACAAAAATCAAAGATTATGAATCGTTTGGATTAGGTGCTGCAAAAACCTACCCTTCACAATAGTTAAAAAATAGGGGTAATTGTTGGAAGTAAGGGCTATTTGGAAAATTAGGGGTAGGATTAAAAAGAAGTGTTGTTTTGAAGTATTAGGAGAAGTAGTGGTTGTTTAGGCATAGCAGGGGTAGATCGACAAATATGAAGGATGATGAATCATTTGGATTGGGTGCTGCAAAAACCAACCCTTCATAGTAGTTAAAAAATAGGGGTAATTGTTGGAAGTAAGAGATATTTATAGTATTAGGAGGAGGATTAAAAAGAAGGGATGTTTTGAAGTATTAAGAAAAGTAGGGGTAGATCGACAAATATGGAAGATGATGAATCGTTCCGATTAGGTGATGCAAAAACCAACCCTTCACAGTAGTCAAAAAATAGGGGTAATTGTTGGAAGTAAGGGCTATTTAGAGAATTAGGGGTAGGATTAAAAAGAAGGACTGTTTTGAAGTATTAATAGAAGTAGTTGTAGTTTAAGCATAGTAGGGGTAGATCAACAAATATGAAAGAAGATGACTCGTTTGGATTGGGTGCTGAAAAAACCAACCCTTCACAATTGAAAGGGATCAAAACCAACCCTTTTATTCGCACTTCAAAATGAATCATTTGGATTAGGTGTTGTTGTGATTGTAAGTAAAAATAGGGATAATTGTTTGAATAAGGAGTATTTAGAGAATCGGGGTACTTTTATTCACCCAAATACCCAAAATGGTATTTACAAAAATGAAAGATGATTAACATTTGGATTTCTTTGTAAACCAATTACCAATTATCATTCTGTAGGGGGTAGTTAAAAAATTGCCGTAATTTGATGCAAAATAGTTGTCAAAACATCCCCTCTTTTTAATCCTGTCCCTAATTCTCTAAATATCCCTTACTTCCAACAATTACACCTATTTTTTAAATATTGTGAAGGGTTGGTTTTTATAGCACCCAATCCAAACGATTCATCATCTTTTATATTTGTCGATCTCCCCCTACTATGCTTAAACCACCCCTACTTCTCGTAATACTTCAAAACAACCCTTCTTTTTAATCCTACCCCTAATTCTCTAAATAGCCCTTACTTCCAACAATTACCCCGATTTTTTAACTACCCCCTGCTTTTATTATTGTTTTCCTTTATTCATTTCTTTATTATAAAAGTAGTGGGTAGTTAAAAAATTGTGGTAATTGTTGGAAGTAAGGGCTATTTAGAGTGATAATTGGATTGAGTATAGTAAGGGTAATAGTCCTTACTTTCAACAATAATAGGGTTAATTACCCCTTACTTTTATTTTATTATTGTAATGGTTACCCCTACTTAGCCCTATTTCTCTTCACTATGATGATAAATCATTGGGATTGGGTGCTGCGAAAACCAACCCTTCACAATTGGTTTATTGATTGTTTCGATCAACTATTTGGATTAAAATACCCCTATTTTTTAACTGCTATGAAGAGTTGGTAGTTTAATACCCTATCCATGCGATTCATCATCTTTAATATTTGGAAGTAAGGGCTATTTAGAGAATTAGGGGTAGGGTTAAAAAACAAGGGCTGATTTGAAGTATTAATTGAAGTAGGTGTAGTTTAAGCATTGTAGGGGTAAATCGACAAATATGAAAGGTGATGAATCATTTGGATTGGGTGTTACAAAAACCAACCCTTCACAGTAGTTAAAAAATAGAGGTAATTGTTGGAAGTAAGGGCTATTTAGAGAATTAGGGGTAGGATTAAAAAGAAGGCTGTTTTACAGTATTAAGAGAAGCATGTGTAGTTTAAGCATAGTAGGGGTAGATCGACAAACATGAAGGATGATGAGTCATTTGGATTGGGTGCTGCAAAAACCAATCCTTCACAGTAATTAAAAAATAAGGGTATTTGTTGGAAGTATGGGCTATTTAGAAAATTAGGAGTAAGATTAAAAAATAAGGGCTAATTTGAAGTATTAAGAGAAGTTTGGGTAGTTTAAGCATAGTAGGTGTAGATCCACAAATAAAAAAGACGATGAATCATTTGGATTGGGTGCTGGCAAAACCAACCCTTCACGGCAGTTAAAAAATAGGGGTAATTGTTCGAAGCTAGGGCTATTTGGAGAATTAAGGGTAGGATTAAAAAGAAGGGTTGTTTTGAAGTATTAAGAGAATTAGGGGTAGATCCACAAATATGAAAGATGATGAATCGTTTGAATCGGATGCTGCAAAAACCAACCCTTCACAGTAGTTAAATAATAGGGGTAATTTTTTGAAGTAAGGGCTATTTGGATAGTTAGGGGTAGGGTTAAAAAGAAGGGCTATTTTGAAGTATTAAGAGAAGTAGGGGTAGTTTAAGCATAGTATGGGTAGGTTGACAAATATTAAAGATGATAAATCGTTTGGATTGGGTGCTGCATAAACCAACCCTTCACAGTAGTTAAAAAATAGGGTTAATTGTTGGAAGTAAGGGCTATTTAGAGAATTAGGGATAGGATTAAAAAGAAGGGTTGTTTTGTAGTACTAAGAGAAGTAGGGGTAGTTTAAGTATCGTAGGGGTATTATTACAAATACGAAAGATGATGAATCATTTAGATTGGTTGCTGCAAAAACCAACCCTTCACAGTAGTTAAAAAATAGGGGTAATTGTTGGAAGTAAGGGCTATTCAAGGAATTAGGTGTAGGATTAAAAAGAAGAGCTGTTTTGAAGTATTAAGAGAAGTAGGGGTAGTTTAAGCATCGTAGGGGTAGATCGATAAATATGAAGGATGATGAATCATTTGGATAGGGCGCTACAAAAACTAACCCTTCACAGTAGTTAAAAAATAGGGGTAAGTGTTGGAAGTAAGGGCTATTTAGAGAATTAGGGGTAGGATTCAAAAGAAGGGCTATTTTGAAGTATTAATAGAAGTAGGGGTAGTTTAAGCGTAGTAGGGGTAGATCCACCAACCCTTCACAGAAGTAGAATGATAATTAGTTTACAAACAAAAAAGTGAATAATAATAGGGAAAATTGTTGGTAATAATAGCACTTAATTAGAGAAGCAGGATTAAGCATAGGATTAATAATTGGTTTAAGCATATGATTAATCATCTTTCTAATAGTATTTATTATTTTGAAGTTAAAAAATAGGGGTAATTTTTGGAAGTAAAAAGATTTTGGGAAAACATTAGAGAAATCGTTTGGATTTAGTTACCCCTACTTATTAATCCTACTTCCAACAATTACCCTTACTTATTACATAGAAAATTATCCCTACTAATCTTAAACTACCCCAAATTCATTGTCCTTCATATTTGTTGATCTACCCCTAATTCTCTAAATAGCCCTTACTTCTAACAATTACCCCCATTTCTAACAACCCAACCCAATTATTATTATTATAAGTAAGAAGTATTTGCCGCACCCAATCCAAACATACCTTAAAAGTTGCCCTAATTAAATAGCCCAATCAGAAGGGTTATGGGCTCAACCCTTCACAGTTGGGGGAAGTAAGGGTATTTATTTGGTAGTTTAACTAATTCTCTAACTACTGTGAGGGGTTGATTTCCCTCTTAATAAAGTAAGTATTAAAAAACCCTTCAAATCTACCCCTAATTTATTATTGTTTCTCTTAATTCATCATCCTTCATGTTCTCTTAATAGCCCTTACTTCCAACAATTACCCCTATTTTTTAAGTACTGTGAAGGGTTGGTTTTTGCAGCACCCAATCCAAATGATTCATCATCTTTCATATTTGTCGATCTACCCCTACTTTGCTTAAACAACACCTACTTCTCTTAATACTTCAAAATAGCCCTTCTTTTTAATCCTACCCCCTATTCTCTACATAGCCCTTACTTCAAACAATTACCCCTATTTTTTAACTACTGTGAAGGGTTGGTTTTTGCAGCACCCAATCCCAATGATTTCTCATCTTTCATATTTCTCGATCTACCCCTACTATTCTTAAACTACCCCTACTTCTCTTAATACTTCAAAATAGCCCTTCTTTTTAATCCTACCCCTAATTCTCTAAATAGCCCTTACTTCTAACAATTACCCCTATTTTTTAACTACTGTGAAGGGTTGGTTTTTCCAGCACCAAATCCAAATGATTCATCATCTTTCATATTTGTCGAAACGATCTACCCCTACTATGCATAAACTACCCCTGCTTCTCTTAATACTTCAAAACAACCCTTCTTTTTAATCCTACCCCTAATTATCTAAATAGCCCTTACTTCCAACAATAACCCCTATTTTATAATACAAAATAATAATCGGAAGATGATGAATCGTTTCATATGATAATTGGTTTACAAAATTAGGGGTATTTTAAGCATAGTAGGGATAGATCGTCTTCCAACAGTTACTTCTCTTAATACCAAATTAGGGATATTTAGATCTACCCCAAGGGAAATAATTTTACCGGTATCCAACCAAATTAGGGGGGTTGTTTTCATAAGGGCTATAACAGTCCCTTAGGGTGCACCCAGTCCACAAATATAAAAGATGATGAACCCCTACTATGCAGCGCCCAATCCCAATGATTCATCATCTTCCATATTTGTCGATCTACAACTACTATGCTTAAACTACCCCTACTTATCTTAATACTTTAAATCAGCCCTTATGTTTTAATCCTACCGCTAATGCTCTAAATAGCCCTTACTTCCAACAATTACCCCTATTTTTTAACTACTGTGAAGGGTTAGTTTTTGCAGCGTCCAACCCAAATGATTCACCATCTTTCATATTTGTCGTTCTACCCCTACTGTGCTTAAACTACCTCCCCTACTTTTATTATTGTTTCCCTTTATTCATTTATTTTGCATTATTCATTTCTTTCATTTGGATTGGGTGCTGCAAAAACCAACCCTTCATAGGCCCAACGATGCTTAAACTACCCCTACTTCTTCAAATACTTCAAAACAACCCTTCCTTTTAATCCTACACCTAATTCTCTAAATAGCCCTTACTTCCAACAATTACCCCTATTTTTTAACATTCTATGAATGGTTGGTTTTTGTAGCACCCAATCCAAATTATTCATCATCTTTCATTTTAGAAGTAGGGGTAGTTTAATACTTCAAAACGGTTTGGATTAGGTGTAGCAAAAACCAACCCTTCATAGAACGTTAAAAAATAGGAGTAATTGTGAAAAGTAAGGGCTATTTAGATAATTAGGGGTAGGATTAAAAAGAAGGGTTGTTTTGAAGTATTTAGAGAAGTAGTGGTAGTTTAAGAGTAGGGTTGGTTTTTGCAGCAGCCAATTTTTTAACTATTGTGAAGGACTGTTTGTCGATCTACCCCTACTTCTAAAATGAAAGATGATGTTTCATTTGGATTGAGTGCTCGAAAAACCAACCCTTCACAGTAGTTAGAAAATAAGGGTAATTGTTTTAAGTAAGGAGTATTTAGACAATTAGGGGTAGGATTAAAAAGAAGGCCTGTTTTGAAGTATTAAGAGAAGTAGGGGTAGTTTAAGCATAGTAGGGTAGATCGACAAATATGAAAGGATGATGAATCATTTGGATTGGGTGCTGGAAAAACCAATCCTTCACAATAGTTAAAAAATAGGGTATTTGTTGGAAGTATAGGCAAACTAGAGAATTAGGGGTAGGAATAAAAAGAAGGGCTGTTTTGAAGTATTAATAGAAGTAGTGGTAGTTTAAGCATAGTAAGGGTAGATCGAAAAATATGAAAGATGATGAATCATTGGGATTGGGTGATGCAAAAACCAACCCTTCACAGTAGTTAAAAAAAGGGTAATTGTTGGAAGTAATGCGTCTTTAGAGAATTAGGGGTAGGATTAATAAGAAGGGCTGTTTTGAAGTATTAAGAGAATTAGGGGTAGTTCAGGCATAGTAGGGGTAGATCGACAAATATGAAGGATGATGAATCGTTTGGATTGGGTGCTCCAAAAACAAACCTTCACAGAACCAACCATTCACAGTAGTTAAAAAATAGGGGTAATTGTTTGAAGTAAGGAGTATTTAGAGAATTAGGGGTAGGATTAAAAAATAAGGGTTGATTTGATGTATTAAGAGAAGTAGGAGTAATTTAATCATAGTAGGGGTAATTTAAGCATAGTAGGAGGTAGAACGACAAATATGAAATATGATGAATCATTTGAATTGGGTATCTACTAATTCTTCACAGTAAATCTACCCCTGCTATGCTTAATCTACCCCTACTTCTCTTAATCCTAACCCTACTATCAAATCGTTTTACAGTAATGGTAAATAGCCCTTCACAGTAGTTAAAAAATAGGGGTAAATGTTGGAAGTAAGGGGTAATTAGAGAATTAGGGGTAGGATTAAAAATAAGGTTTTTTTTGAAGTATTAAGAGAAGTAGGGGCAGTTTATGCAAAGTAAGGGTAGATCGAGAAATATGAAAGATGATGAATCATTTGGATTGGGCGCTGCACCCACTCCAAATGATTGGATTAAAAAGAAGGGCTGTTTCGAAGTATTAAGAGAAGTAGGGGTAGGTTAAGCAGAGTAGGGGTAGATCCACTAATATGAAAGATGATGAATCATTTTGATTGTGTGCTGCAAAAACCATCCCTTCACAGTAGTTAAAAAATAGGGGTAATTGTTGGAAGTAAGGGCTATTTAGAAAATTAGGGGTAGGATTAAAAAGAAGGGTTGTTTTGAAGTATTAAGAAAAGTAGGGGTAGTTTAAGCATAGTAGGGGTAGTTCGACAAATATGAAAGAAGATGAATCATTTGGACTGGTTGCTGCAAAAACCAACCCTTCACAATAATTAAAAAATAGGGGTAATTGTTGGAAGTAAGGGCTATTTAGAGAATTAGGGGTAGGATTAAAAAGAAGGTCTACTTTGAAGTATTAAGAGAAGTTGGGGTAGTTTTAAGCATAGCAGGGGTATATCGACAAATATGATGGATGATGAATCATTTGGATAGGATGGAGGAAAAACCAACCCTTCACAGTAGTTAAAAAATAGGGGTAATTATTGGAAGTAAGAGCTATTCAGAGAATTAGGGGTAGGATTAAAAAGAAGGGATGTTTTGAAGTATTACGAGAAGTAGGGGTAGTTTAAGCATAGTTGGGATAGATCGACAAATATGAAAGATGATGAATCGTTTGGATTGGGTGATGGAAAATGCAGTGACCCGAAAATCCGGTCCAATTTGATCTGACCAAAAACACAAGTCCAACTCCAATTTAAACTAGGCATTCAAGAAACTAATAGAAAGAAGATAGATGGTGAGGATAGATAAGGTAGAACTTATAGAATAGAAGAAGAAGAAGAACATCATCATCAGAGTAAACACGAATCTCACAGCGGAAAGAATAAAATATAACATAACTTTTAAAATACAAACAATTATATATACAATAGCACTTATCAGAGTGCAGCACTTACAACAACAACGGAAATAATAATAGCTATAGAATCTTGAAGCCTCCTGCTCCAGCTCTTCAATGTATCTGCAAATCCCGACTACTTGACTGTGAAAAAGCCGGGTGTGTACGCGACTTGAACAAGATCTATAATATGGCTATGCGGAATGTATGTGATAACTTAAGCTATTCAATAGTTACACAGCTAAAAATACACAAACAAGAAATATATCACTAATAGCTATAAATGCAGTAAAGTAAAGTAAAGTAGAGTAACGACACCAGGATTTTTATACTGGTTCGGACCTCCCGTCCTACGTCCAGTCCCGAAGCTCCTCTTCGGCTTTTCACTAAACAACACCCTCGCTTCACCCGGAGGAACAGGTTCACAACTACTTGATTTACGGGCTACAAGTTTACCCACTTGATTTCACGGGCCATAAGCTTACCCACTTGATTTCACGGGCTACAAGCTTACCCACTTGATTTCACGGGCTACAAGCTTACCCACAAGACGATTACAAGAGTTTGACTTCTGATTGTGTTCTTCTTTCAACACTGATTTGTCAACGATTGAGTACACCCTTCCTATAATCTTATCCTCAAATATATATATTGATGTTTGCAATGATTTGGAAGTGGATTATCGAGTTGAATCACAAGTATGTTAAATATGCTTGAAGATTCAAACGATAATTGAATGCTTTTGAGTGCTTTTAGAATGCTAAGAATAATACAATATAGACAAGAGAATGGAGAGAAATTTCGGTTATTTGAATGAATGAAAATCGATGTATTTATAATAATCGAGGAGATGTAATTTTTGGTGAAAAGTTGCTCTTAAAAGAAGTGATTATTCTTGAGAAGAAATGGATGTAACTCTTTAAGAAAGGAGATGACTTTTCACAAAATTTCAAAAAGCTGTTGACCTATAAAAATTTATAGGTCGACATGTTTTTAGCCATTGTTTATATTTTAAAAACCTGTTGACCTATAAAAAAGTGTAGGTCGACATGTTTTTGATGATATGCATAAAAAAAGGTCTTATAAGTAATTTTTGAAAGCCAAAAAGAAGTATGATTATTTGAGGATAGATTTTAACATTTATGACTCTAAATAATCAACTTCTAACCTATGAAGGCATCTCGTCTTCTTTTTGTCGATGTAGAAGCTTCTTCTTGTCATAAATCAAAATAATCCATGAATAACTCTATTAACTCTATTTGACTAATTAAATATGGTACTTCAATTAACTCTATTTGACTAACTCGACTCGACTAACCCCTTTCGAATAACATATTCGATTAACTAACTTCGAATATCATATTTGATTTACTAACTTCAAATACCGTATTCGATTTACTAAGTTCGAATACCATATTCGATTAACTAACATCGAATACCATATTCGATTAACTAACTTCGAATACCATATTCGATTAACTCCTTCGGATACCATATTCGATTTACTAACATCGAATACCATATTCGATTAACTAATCTTCGACTAACTAATAGTCGATTAATTCTTATTTGCTTAACTAATATTTGACTAACTAATAGTCGATTAATTCTTATTTGCTTAACTAATATTTGACTAACTAATAGTCGATTAACTTACTTCGACTAATTCGATTAACTTTTATTTGATTATCTTTAATCGATTAACTTTATTTGATTATCTCTAATTGAATAACTAATATTCAATTAACTCTTTTCAAATAACTAAATTCGATTAGCTCCTTCGAATACTAAATTCGATTTAATTCTTATTCGATTATCTCTTTTGTATCTCGTAAATTTCCTTTTTATAACGTTTATTTTCCGTTACAACTATTCCCTTTTTTATAACTTCTAATTACCATTACAAATATTTCCTATTTATAACTTCTATTTACCGTTACAAATATTTCCTATTTATAACGTTTTATTTATCTTCTAAATAAATATTCCTTTATTCTATTTATCTTCTAAATAAATATCCCTTTTATAAAACTCTAATTGTTTTATAAATACTTCCTTTTATAAAACCGTGTTCGTTTTATAAATAATTTCCTTTATAAAATCCTGTGATTTTATAAAATTCCTTTATTTCAATATACATTGAAATATTCCATTTCACAACTCAGGGTTTCTTATGATATGTAAAATATCGAATAACAATGATTAATATCATTCTAACACACAAAATCCAGAACAGATTATTTAACATATCATATAACACAATATATGAAAACAGTAAAATAATTGTTGAGGAATCCAGTCGGATTCCTCCAACCTGTCTCCCTGCAACCACAGATGTTACACAGTATAATATATCATATTTCATTTTGAAATGAAATATCCTGCTGTACAGAACCATATTTAATTAGCAGTACATAGATTAACTATAACTACGTTTGCAATCAAATCAATTTAACAGTCCAGTTTAACAATCAATATACAGCATTCAATAAATAAAGTACGATTTATATTAAAATATAATTTGAGGAGAGTTAGTGAGTTTTACTCACATTTGCAGTTCATCATTAAAGAATGATAAACTGTTGTTCGATTTGAATCAAACAATTTATTTCGCCATAAATTCAAACGAGCTCGAATCCGCATCCAGTCAGCTTCATTGTGAAGCTCCCGTCCATACGGTCCTAACGCGACTGACGGTTCGTCAATCTGATATCGTACGAGCAAGTTACGAATTTATAAAGTTTATATATAAATTTGAATTTAAACTTCATTAAATAATTTGTTTGGGCTTTTACCTTAAACAGGCCCATACCCCTACTATTTGAACCCGAACCCCTTTTGACCTTCTTCCCCAAATTTATTTCGATTTCCAGCAATAAAACAAACCCGCCATGGACTGCCTTTGACCTCACCTCTAGTCCACGTCGGCCACCTGTCAGGGCCGCCGCCCCCACCATTGACTTTGCAACCAAACCCCGTGCCCACCTGATACCCTTTCTTCCAACTCGATGGCCCTCTGGCGATCGTGACCTGTTGCTGCCTCGACGTCGGATTGGGCCAGAGACCACCGAAGTTCCCTTAGCCGACCCCTCCAGCTACGCCTCGACCTCGTCAACACACTAGCGCCATCACCTCGCGCTACCTCGGCCCCCAACGACGTCAGAGTTACCTTAAACGACGTCAGAGTTGCCACCGAAGTTCTTATAACGTCTTCACGTGTAACCCATTTTGTATACTCATTCCACTTTTTTGATGTTCCCAGTCAATGAAACCCATGCCAAAAGCCCTGCTTCAACTTCTGACGCCAAGACACCATAAAACCACCTTCGTTCCAGTTTCAGAAACAAAACCGAACACAAACAGTGGAGCTGAACAATCATCGAACAGCCCAACACCGATAGCAAATGAAGTGAAACACTTGTGGGATCCGTATATTATTGTTTGGAGAATTATAGGAATTTGTTTGCATTTTCTTTTAAATTTTGAAGAGCTCGACTTTGCTGGAGAAGAAGAGGAAACCGCGGCCGGTTTCAAACTTCAGAAGAGTGGAATTAGGTTTTAAGATCAAAGGGAGGGTGTTTATTTATAGTAAGATTTTTATATTATTATATTATATATAAACTCGCCAATGAGTTTTCCGTAAAATTAACACCTCAAATGACATCTGTTTTTGACAAACAAAGTCGATCCTAGCATAGAAAAATATTCTGGATCCAATGGGACAGGTTTCGTCGAACTCCGACACCGTTTGTGAAAATCCCTTAGAAAATATCGATGAAAAACACCGAGCATTAATTCCTTAAAATTACAGAAAAAATCCTAAAAATATGAGGCCTTGACGTTTCACTAGACCTCTTCCTAAGGTTTCGTATGAAACTTGCTTCGTTGAATTCTGAATTCGTTTGACCAGTTAACCATTCAGTTTAGTTTGTTTTAAGTTAAAAACATAGTGTACCGTACTATGAAATATTCTGTTCACGTAGAGACTGTTATGGACAGAAACAAAAATATAATTGAAATGAGTGACGTGCTCTGGTCCCAAAAATGTAATAATACCGGTAGATGGACTCATATTGTGAAACCCCGAAATGTCGATACAGGGTGCCAAATACTCCAAATAAAAAGTTGCTTATTAAATTAATTAAAAATTACCATAAAATTATAAAAATTAAACTATCACTATTTCCCAAAAGAACCTTGTCTAGATTCAAACCCGGTCTCCAGTTATATCGAATAAACAGTTATGGTCGATAAACGATTCTATAGCGACTTTTTCTGAAATTTGATTTGGACATATCTCAAAATCTACACGACGAAATCCCGATTTTTCTCTTCCACTAGAATGATATACTCCACCAGCTCCACACGTTTCTTGTTTCACAGAAATCCGGCTTAAAACGAATCCTGTACATTCAGTTGAAGTTCAAATCGCCAAATTACGAACTGTAGCGCCATTTCAGACTCGATTTTAATTATAATATAATTATACATTCTAACATCGTCGATTAAATAATATATTCGTTATTTAAATAATTAAATAAGTTAATTATTACACTGTCAAATATCCGGGTCATTACATTCTTCCCCACTTAAAATAATTTCGTCCTCGAAATTGCTAAGTTAGAGGATGACCCTATCTACTGGGTAAAAATTTATCTGTTTACCTCTTATCTCTGTTTTCAACAGAAACAATTAATATCGACTAAAATATTAATTTATTCCGACTAACTAAAATTTCAAAGATTCTGAAAATTTTCTAACACCTTAACCTTTCAAAAAATTTCGCCATAACTTCCTTTGTACAACCCTATCGGTAAAACACCAACTCGCCTCTCTAGGCCTTCTCCAACCCAAAAGAAAATCAAACAGCCAAACGGCTTGCCAATTTGGCTCATAAAATCCAACTAATATATAAAATAAACTTGTACCTTTTTGTCGGGCATATCATTATATTCCTACCATCTGCTATCAACTCACAAATATAAATGTCATTCCAATCAAACTCTAATCAGTTTATTCATACTTTCAATCATTCACTTATATAAGTCAGGTTTCATTCAAACTCCAATATTAATTTTCAACTCTTAACTCATCACTTAATTCCATAACAGATTATTCTCTAATCCAATTCAATTCTATTTAACTCAGTTCAAGTTAAATTTTAATTCACATATTCACATTTGTCATCTCAGTCTATTTAACTTCATAAGTTAAATTTTAATTTCGGAATTTAAATTCCTAGTTTTATTTCAAATCAATTTGAAATCATAATGCCAATTCAAAACCTTTGAATTTCTAAACAACTTGTTTTCTCAAAACAATTCAAAAACAAAACCTTTGGTAGTAATCGGTCACTTAGAGCTCGAAAATGAACACTGATGATGTCGCGATTCATCATCAGAATCTATTTTCCAGCTATCAAAGTGAGTTCAATACTATATCACTTTCAGTTTGAAAAACGTTTTCAAAATCTCCTAGGAACTTAAAATTTCCTTATTTTAATTCCAGTCTGATTTAAATTCAGATTTACTTCGTCTTACCTCATATACTTTACTTATATGAATCCTGATTAGTTATTTATAACCATTTCACATCCTATAATCTTATTCGATTATAATAACAACCAACACATTATAATATTTCCAATATATATACTTGGGTAAAATTATTTCATTCACCCTCTTTTCAAAACATACCATGTCGATTCATCGTATTCAAGTGTTTAGTAACTCCTATCAACACAGTTTGCATTACTGTATCGACCAAAATTCATAAACTACTCGACCAATAAATCTCCACAATATAAAACAAATTTTGTATCAAATAACAAATATGCGCTCATATATATACACTCAATCTCAGTCTAGGGTATTACTAATCCCATCTCTACTGAATCACGCCACAGAGCCAAGGTATTAACTAAACCAATGCTCTGATACCAACTGTAGTGACCCGAAAATCCGGTCCAATTTGAGCTGACCAAAAACACAAGTCCAACTCCAATTTAAACTAGACATTCAAGAAACTAATAGAAAGAAGATAGAGGGTGAGGATAGATAAGGTAGAACTTATAGAATAGAAGAAGAAGAAGAACATCATCATCAGAGTAAACACGAATCTCACAGCGGAACGAATAAAATATAACATAACTTTTGAAATACAAACAGTTATATATACAATAGCACTTATCAGAGTGCAGCACTTACAACAACAGCGGAAATAATAATAGCTATAGAATCTTGAAGCCTCCTGCTCCAGCTCTTCAATGTATCTGCAAATCCCGACTACTTGACTGCCCGTACAAATTTAGGCACCCAAGAGTTTAGGAAAACAACAAAGTAAACTTCGGGTCAGTCATGGGACTGGTATGAGTAAAACAGTTTAAAACAGTTTGAACATGTAAACGATATCTCATAAGACCACGCCGCATAACGGAACGGGTTTTTCCCTTATGAGAATCCAACAACTTTATAAACAATATCATTCTGATATTATAATAATGTCTAACTACAATTAGATAACAATCTAGCAGAAACGCTTTCATCTCATGTTCTACAAATATAGTATACAATCAAAACCGCAAGCACGTATTGGGTAATGGATTTCCAACTATGACAAGGTATGGAACCACCTTCCGATCAGTGTACTCTAGGAACGATACACTGGAGTTCAACAAGAACATCTTGTAACTCAGCCACACATGACCGACCACTCATTTCGCTTGAGTGTATCGAATGTACATCACCAACGGTTGGGATCAGCAACCGTTTCCCGTATATATATGGGACAACATTGATAGATTAAAAGAAGCAAATGAATATTCTCTAGATAGGTGATTATACACCCTACTTCGGTGCGACCGACTTAGCCATGTTGCCTGCCCGATTTCTGTCATTTACCGGATGTGAGGCTAGAAGCTACGCTTACTTTTCATTCATTTATAACACGATCACTTTGAATGCCACATTATCAGATCCGTAAATCATTAGTTGGTTTATACAAATATCCTGGATGTTATGCTAAGGGATAAATCCGTTGCAACCATATATATTTATACAAACCAATCCATTCGATCATTGGAAATACTTTGTCAGACATTCGTCCATTTACGTTCGTTCTGGGACCGAACGAAACCGAAGGCACTATTCAGTACATCCATCTTAGTCCATTGTTATCTAAGATTTGTACAATAGCCCTTGCACTTTACACCGTCTTCAATTATCTTTGGCATATATGATTCGCAACGCTTATGCCAATACAGAGTTGTTCTTTGGATAATAATACAACCGGTCTCTCCATATTAACAACGTTAAAATGGTCAAAACATTGATAGTCTGTGATTTAACTATCAAAGAAAAACTCGTGTGCAAACAACGATATTATTTCCAGACGGAAATTATATCAACCAATCATCATTTAACATTTATCTCTTTAGTTCATTAATTTACTTATCTCCTGTTTCCCTATATTCTAAATTTCTTATTTTCTAATTTTAGAAAATATACTTTATTAACAATGGAAAACATTTCCATTTCCTTGTTTTCTATATTAGAAAACATTTCTGATTTCATATTTGGAAAACATTTCCAAAGTTCCTTTATTGGATTTAAACTAATGTATAAATAAACATCGCTATGCCAACTCAAACTATTTACAGAATTCACTTAACGATCATTCACTATCAAACCTTACCATTTCTTAGTTAAGAAGGAAGTCAATCAAGTTGGGGTATAATTACCTCTCAGACCTTAACTGAACAACGTTATAACTTCGAAATAGTAACATTTTATCTTTTAAACCTTTAACAACTTCTTTACGTAACCCTCGGATTCAATTTACGAATCCACTTCTTTATTGAAAACATTGATTATAACGATAACGTTATAATCCTTGCTTTCGCAATATCTAACTTCAATTATAACCTTTATTCTTTAAATCGAATAATTAAACCTAACCCTAATTTATTAGTGTATACTTTTGATTTAAAAACCGAAAAGTAAATATTACTTTCCCGAATTCGATAAAATTGAGTTCGACGTAAAATTCTCTTTCGAGTAATCTCTATTTGATTAACTCTTCTTCGAATATCCCATATTCGATTATCTCTCTTCGAATAACTTATATTCGAAATCTCTTTCTTTCGAATAAACTATATTCGATCTCATTCTTTCGAATACTATATATTCGATAATCTCCTTTTGATTAAACTATAATCGATAACTCCCTTCGATTAAACTATAATCGATAACTCCCTTCGATTAAACTATAATCGAGAACTCCTTTCCTTTAACTCTATTCGAATAAACTATATTCGACTAACTATATTTAACTCCGTTTAACTCTATTCGAATAACTAATATTCGATAACTCTATTTAACTCCGTTCGAATAACTAATATTTGACTAACTCCTTTGGATTAACTCATCTTGACTAACTTAACTTAATTAACTCAACTCGATAACTTAACTCGATTATCTTAACTCCATTATCTTAACTCGATAACTTAACTCGATTATCTTAACTCCATCATCTTAACTCGATTATCTTAACTCCTATCGAATAACTAATATTCGATTAACTCCATTCGCTTGACTCTAGATCGCAGCGATCACAATGGTTACGCCTGATTCCCCTCAGGAAACATCCGACCGCCTTAGGCTATTTGCAGCCCTGCGAATTACGCTAGCAGTCGTGCTAAATGGCATATTGTTTGGATTAACTCTAACTGATTAACTCTATTGGTTTAACTCTAACTGATTTATTCTAATCGGTTAACTCTAACTGATTACTCTAACCGATTAATTCTAACTGATTAACTCTAACTAGTTTAACTCAATCGATTAACTCTATTTGACTAACTCGACTCGACTAACCCCTTTCGAATAACATATTCAATTAACTAACTTCAAATACCATATTTGATTTACTAACTTCAAATACCGTATTCAATTTACTAACTTCGAATACCATATTCGATTAACTAACATCGAATACCATATTCGATTAACTAACTTCGAATTCCATATTCGATAAACTCCTTCGGATACCATATTCGATTTACTAACATCGAATACCATATTTGATTAACTAATCTTCGACTAACTAATAGTCGATTAACTCTTATTTGCTTAACTAACATTCGACAAACTAATAGTCGATTAACTTACTTCGACTAATTCGATTAACTTTTATTTGATTATCTTTAATCGATTAACTTTATTTGATTATCTCTAATTGAATAACTAATATTCAATTAACTCTTTTCAAATAACTAAATTCGATTAGCTCCTTCGAATACTAAATTCGATTTAATTCTTATTCGATTATCTCTTTTGTATCTCGTCAATTTCCTTTTTATAACGTTTATTTTCCGTTACAACTATTCCCTTTTTTATAACTTCTAATTACCGTTACAAATATTTCCTATTTATAACTTCTGTTTACCATTACAAATATTTCCTATTTATAACGTTTTATTTATCTTCTAAATAAATATTCCTTTATTCTATTTATCTTCTAAATAAATATCCCTTTTATAAAACTCTAATTGTTTTATAAATACTTCCTTTTATAAAACCGTGTTCGTTTTATAAATAATTTCCTTTTATAAAATCCTGTGATTTTATAAAATTCCTTTATTTCAATATACATTGAAATATTCCATTTCACAACTCAGGGTTTCTTATGATATGTAAAATATCGAATAACAATGATTAATATCATTCTAACACACAAAATCCAGAACAGATTATATAACACATCATATAACACAATATATGAAAATAGTAAAATAATTGTTGAGGAATCCAGCCGGATTCCTCCAACCTGTCTCCCTGCATCCACAGATGTTACACATTATAATATATATCATATTTCATTTTGAAATGAAATATCCTGCTGTACCGAACCATATTTGATTAACAGTACATAGATTATCTATAACTACGTTTACAATCAAATCTATTTAACAGTCCAGTTTAACAATCAATATACAGCAGTCACTAAGTAAAGTACAATTTATATTAAAATATAATTTGAGGAGAGTTAGTGAGTTTTACTCACATTTGAAGTTCAACGTTAAAGAATGATAAACTGTTGTTTAATTTGAATCCAACAATTTATTTCGCCATAAATTCAAACGAGCTCGAATCCACTTCCAATCAGCTTCATTGTGAAGCTCTCGTCCATACGGTCCTAACGCGACTGACGGTTCGTCAATCTGATATCGTACGAGCAAGTTACGAATTTATAAAGTTTATATATAAATTTGAATATTAACTTCATTAAATAATTTGTTTGGGCTTTTACCTTAAACAGGACCATACCCCTACTATTTGAACCCGAACCCCTTTTGACCTTCTTCCCCAAATTTATTTCGATTTCCAGCAATAAAACAAACCCGCCGCGGACTGCCTTTTACCTCACCTCTCCTCCACGTCGGCCACCTGTCAGGGCCGCCGCCCCCACCATTGACTTTGCCACCAAACGCCGCGCCCACCTGATACCCTTTCTTCCAACTCGATGACCCTTTGGCGATCGTGACCTGCTGCCGCCTCGTCGTCGGATTGGGCCAGAGACCACCGAAGTTCCCTTAACCGACCCCTCCAACTACGCCTCGACCTCGTCAACACACCATCGCCATCATCTCGCGCTACCTCGGCCCCCAACGACGTCAGAGTTGCCTTAAACGACGTCAGAGTTGCCACCGAAGTTCTTATAACGTCTTCACGTGTAACCCATTTTGTATACTCATTCCACTTCTTTGATGTTCCCAGTCAATGAAACCCACGCCAAAAGCCCTGCTTCAACTTCTGACGCCAAGACACAATAAAACCACCTTCGTTCCAGTTTAAGAAACAAAACCGAACACAAACAGTGGAGCTGAACAATCATCGAACAGCCCAACACCGATAGCAAATGAAGAGAAACACTTGTGGGATCCATATATAATTGTTTGGAGAATTATAGGAATTTGTTTGCATTTTCTTTTAAATTTTGAAGAGCTCGACTTTGCTGGAGAAGAAGAGGAAACCGCGGCCGGTTTCAAACTTCAGAAGAGTGGAATTAGGTTTTAAGATCAAGGGGAGGGTGTTTATTTATAGTAAGATTTTTATATTATTATATTATATATAAACTCGCCAATGAGTTTTCCGTAAAATTAACACCTCAAATGACATCTGTTTTTGACAAACAAAGTCGATCCTAGCATAGAAAAATATTCCGGATCCAATGGGACAGGTTTCGTCGAATTCCGACACCGTTTGTCAAAATCCCTTAGAAAATATTGATGAAAAACACCGAGCATTAATTCCTTAAAATTACAGAAAAAAATCCTAAAAATATGAGGCCTTGACGTTTCACTAGACCTCTTCCTAAGGTTTCATATGAAACTTGCTTCGTTGAATTCTGAATTCGTTTGACCAGTTAACCATTCAGTTTAGTTTGTTTTAAGTTAAAAACATAGTGTACCGTACTATGAAATATTCTGTTCACGTAGAGACTGTTATGGACAGAAACAAAAATAAAATTGAAATGAGTGACGTGCTCTGGTCCCAAAAATGTAATAATACCGGTAGATGGACTCATATTGTGAAACCCCGAAATGTCGATACAGGGTGCCAAATACTCCAAATAAAAAGTTGCTTATTAAATTAATTAAAAATTACCATAAAATTCTAAAAATTAAATTATCACTATTTCCCAAAAGAACCTTGTCTAGATTCAAACCTGATCTCCAGTTATATCGAATAAATAGTTATGGTCGATAAACGATTCTATAGCGACTTTTTCTGAAATTTGATTTGGACATATCTCAAAATCTACACGACGAAATCCCGATTTTTCTCTTCCACTAGAAAGATATACTCCACCAGCTCCACACGTTTCTTGTTTCACAGAAATCCGGCTTAAAACGAATCCTGTACATTCAGTTGAAGTTCAAATCGCCAAATTACGAAGTGCAGCGCCATATCAGACTCGATTTTAATTATAATATAATTATACGTTCTAACATCGTCGATTAAATAATATATTCGTTATTTAAATAATTAAATAAGTTAATTATTACACCATCAAATATCTGGGTCATTACAGAAAATCCAACGCTTCATAGAAGTAGAATGATGATTGGTTTACAAAGAAAATAATGCAAAAAAATTGAATAAAGAAATGAATAAAGGAAAACAATAACAAAAGTAGGGGGTAGTTTAAGCATAGTATTAGTAGATCGACCAATATGAAAGATGATGAATCATTTGGATTGGGTGCTGCAAAAACCAACCCTTCACAGTAGTTAAAAAATAGGGGTAATTTGTAGCGGACGGAAATATTCGATGCTCGAATTTTGACACGAACACAATCGTTTCCCAACTCAAGTACCGAATCTCCAGAAAGCTAGAAGAAAGAAGTTAGAGGATGAGGAAGATAAGATAGAACTATAAGAATAGGAGAATAAGAAGACAATACCGAATCAGAATCTCACATTGCAGCGGAACAAAATATAACATAGAAATAATCTTTATAAAGTATTTGAATAAATATACTTACATGCAACAGAGTACAACAGACACATTTGGACAGCTATAATCTCCTGTCCTTATATAATACACAGCGGAATAAATATTTATACATCTGGACTCCTCCAGCTCGTCTTTGAACTTCACAACTTCCGATAACCTGAACCTGTAACTCGGGCCGACCCGAGACATTACAAACGCCACGGATCAGTCTGGAGAACCAACATGAGAAAACTCACTAAGTTTAAAACACATCCATATTTCTTAACTTTGAAACCCTTTTAAAGGAAAGGTAATAGTAAGACCAATCCACACATAAACACGGACGGTTTTCACCTTACTATAACCAAAACGTTTTTGAAATTAATACTAGTATGATATTATCATAGTGATGTAAATCAGGTAAATAACCGATTAGTAGAATGCTTGCATGTCACGCTCTACATATATAGTATATAATAAAAAACCGCGGGCTCTTATTGGGGATTGGATTCCAACTAGATAAGGTATGGGATCACCTTCGGATCAGTGTACTCTAGAGGGTATACACTGGGGTTCAACAAGAACGTCTTGCAACCCGGCCACACATGACAGACCACTCATTTAACTTGAGTGTATCGAATATATTGTCACCAATGGTCGATACCGACGTGACCATTCCCTGGAGATACATAATTAAAAAGAAGAACAAAATGAATTTTCTCTAGATTGGTGACAATACACCTTGCTTGGGTATGACCCACCTAGCCATGCTGCCTGCCCGATTTCTGTCTTTTCCCGATTGTTGAGGCTTGAGGCTACGTTTATTTTTTGAACATCCGACCACCATTTACTTTTGCATCTCGTCCATACAATTCATCCAGGAACAGGATGAACCGAAGGCACCCTCCTACCGCATCCTTATATAGGAATCACCCCAAGGATGAGTAACGAGTAGTCCTTGCAATCCACAGATTCCAATCACCACAGAATCACAAGTCAAAATATCTTCGGGAGCGACCCTTAGAAATTCAATGAGTATATCTTCCACTCATGAAGATCAACGGTCTTCGATGCTCCATCTTCAATCAACACCTTTCATGACTTCGTATTCATTGGTCGGAATGATTTTCGAATATAAATTTGATCCCGGTCTTTCCGTACCAACGATTGTATTGGCCAAATTTGATAGTCGGTTATTTGACTGTCAAATAAATAAATAAAATAAATCATCCATAGAAATATGAAGTGGCTCCATTGATTCAGTATACAGCGTCACTTGGCCTCTTTATTTAACCAGTTGTAATTTAAATTTCTAAATTTACTAATATTTGGAATACCTCCCTTTCTCTTCTTATTCCCAACTCAATCTATTCAACTTATAATTCTCGAATTATAGTTTATAATCTTATTTATGAAAATACAAATTTTAATCCCCTCAACTACCTTCGTTTCTAAACTAATATCATTCTTGGATAATCACGAAGTCGATACAAGTTGGGGTATTTTATTTACCTCTCAGACCTTGACATGACACCATTCTTATCTTCAGAATAGATAATAATTTATTAACGAACCCATTTAAATATAAATCCGCTTACCATTTCAATTTAAACTACACATAAGGTTTTACTTTATTATTTTCAACTAAGGCACTTGATTCCAGGATTTATCACTTTAATTATTATTAAACAATAATCAATTCAAATCATTTTAAAAACCAATTATAATAGTTAATCTCCCTTTTTAAGGTTATAATAATTAAAAATTCAATAATTATTCAATGATTAATTGTAGATAACAGTTGACTTGGTCAACTCAAATAAGGTTAATTCGTTAACCATTTCCACTTAGTTATTTAATTTAATAAATAAAATTATTTTAAATAATTGTATTTGATTTAATTAATGATCTAATTAAATTAAATAATCACAATTAATTGTTTTATTTGAAACAATTAATTTAATCCTCAACCATTTAGTTAATTTCCACTTATTTGTTTATACAGCTCACCGACATAAGAATTTACTTATATACTCGGTTCATAAATATAATTATTCATTCCCTTTAATAAACTTCATTTAAAAATAATCTATATAAAATAGATTTCAAAATCCGTCTTTAGTTATAAAACAATTTTATAACTTCGTTTTTATTGATTACCTGACGGAAAATCAATCTGCATAAATGATTTATTTTTAAGGCCATATGCCGATAATTACCCAACCAATATCACCCATCCGTTCATACCACAAAAATGTTGAATTTCAACTCAATAATATATTTACCATGGTAATAGAGATGAATAATTTAACTAATAACAGTCTACGATAATTTATAACGTCCATTCAAGCACTATTATTTATCTAATACGTTTATATTATTATGAACATAACCAACAAGGTAGGTTCCTCGTTTGGAATTTAATCGTTAAAAATAACGATTTAATTTGATTAAATAAAACAAACATTTAATTTAATTATAGAATATTAAAAATATTCAGCACATATGCAAACAGTCACCTAATTATCAACCATTAGCAAACATTTGCACACAAATTAAAAACCCAGCTTATAAAATATAAACGGGATAAACTAAGTGAGTTGAATTCACCTTGATTAAATTCTGCGATTTAACTGAGTCGGTTTGACGATATTGGCAGCTTCCATTCGCTAATCCAATCAGCTCCATCCCGTGGCGTCCCTCAACACGGTTCCGACGTCTTCTGTTCTTGTCGAGTTCTGTGTACGTGCGGGAATATAATATAAGTTATATCTTTTATTTGGTAAACCCTTAATAATTAACTAATTATTAATTATATTCCCAAACCAAATTACGTTTTATTTTATCATTTGTCTTTACTGCAAAGTAATGCCCACCGTACCTTCTCGTATCCAATTCAGGTAGCAACTCTCCTTCCAAACCAGAGACTTCACCAACCCGCGCCAGTATGGGAGCATCTACACCCACCTCCTTGTTTACATTATCATCTTTTAGCTGCTCACCGTACTCTCGTACCCTTCACACCCCATATATATGAAACTCCACACAACTGCTCCACTTCTCACCTAAGTCGAACCACCAACGGGCACCAACTACTCCATCCTAAACAAATGCTTCCTTGTTCACACGGAAACTCTCCCTATTTCATGTAAAGAGACGGATTTTGCCCGACCCAAATCGACTGCTAAGTCGACTAAGACCGTTCAAAACCAAATACGCTAAATCTGGGAATACAACACATCAGAACATATAACAGAAGACTTTTATAGACATTATAAAAATGTTACATCATAGTATAGAATATTATAGTACAATCGATAAATAATAATACAGCGGAAGATAAATTACAATAATTTAATGCAAAGCAGCGGAAACAAAATCTAACATAGCGGAAGGCTATTAATGTTATGGACACAGCTTCAAGCTTCGATCCAGAATCCCACTAAATATGTCAGCAAAATAAGCTACTCGACTGCCAGTGTGGAAAATATGGGCACCTGAGTTTGCCAGTGAAACAAACTACAGGTTAGTCATGAGACTGGTATGAGAAATCTACCTAACTTATCTAATTAATATGGCTAATCACAGGACCACGCCGCTAACGCGGAACGGGTTTACTCCATTGGATTGCAAGTGCATAAATAAGGTAAATCGTTAAACAACGCAATGCTTTTTAGAAAAATGAAACCATTATAAGACCCATGTCCCATCACACAATGCAACCTAAATTGAGGATAGGGTTTTACCTTATAATGATCAAAAGATGATAGATACGTATAAAACGATATTTAATATTATTATTAGTGTGCATATGTTTCAAAAACTATTTCAATCATAATGTATCAATCATATACGACATAGCTACCATATACTATGTCGCCATACAAGTTTTACAATCAAAATCGCATGGTGTCGTATTGGAAATTGGGTTTCCATCATGTGTCGAGGCTAGGGATCGTCCTATCCGATTCGAAACACTCTAGTAAATGCCTCAGGATTCCCCGCAGTGAACCCTTGGATCTTCAGGGCCAGTCCACACATAACGCTAGTGGATTAATTATGCCTGAACACATGCATCCTGGTTCCTTTGAACCACTAATATGACCACTTCCGGCCTATAAACACGAGGCGCCTCAATCCATCAACCACATAAGTAAAAATGTCAGGGCTGGTAAGTCGCTGACACCACTTTTAGCTAGAAAGAAACGTGTGCACTCCCTGTAGTCCTTATCCCGTTTTTGACCCATGCCGGGGTGTGAGGCTCGCGAAGTAATGCTATACACAAAGCTATGCTATTTAAATCTGTGCTTTGATCATCAACCACATGGCTCTGATTTTCAACAATAAGCCTTGATCCATGCAACTCAGCATGCCACATCGTCAATCCATACTATACCCTTTGATTTCTGCCGATATGTAACCTCTAAGCTCGTACGTCTCAAAGAAGGGCGTTAAGCAAGAGAATAAATTCTCTGCCACCAAACAGATATATATTTAGTCGAGATCAACAAATACAGTATAAAGGAATACAATGTCAAACATACAATCCATTTACAAGTCCGTTCTGGGTCTGAACGAAACCGGAGTCACCTTATTCCTCGTCCCATATGTCCAATACAGGAGAGAGGCTCTCACGTATCTGGAAAATCAACAAGTACGACCGTACAACTACCACTTTTAACCCTTTCCTGGGAGCAAGTTAGTTCAGCGCATCAGTAGTTTCCCGTTCGATGTGAAGATCGCCAGCCTTCAACCACCGTCTTCATCTTCGACTTCAATCGTCATAGTAATTATTCAGAATGGGTTAAACCCAGTCTTTCCGAATAACTCACATATTTTATAATCAAAATCAAGTGCTATAAAAACACATCATACATCACATTCCAACTCAAAATATTCTTTTAATAAAATATTCATATTATTAGGGGAAGGTTCCCATTAATTTTATCAAAGATAAATTCTTTTGAATTTATTCTTTTAATCATTTCATTATCTCATTCCATTTCAATCTAATTAGAAATTCATTAAAACTCAAGTCTGTTTTAATCTCAAAAATCTTTACTCAATGATTATTCAAATTTAAGAAATTAATCTTATCTTTAACTGGGTTAAAGAACTAATGTCATTTAAAAACATTGTTCACGATAAACCCAAAAATCATTTTCCATTAAATATGGAATTTTCACATAAATCAAATCAATATATAATCGATATAAATTTCTGTATCAGACTAATAATATAAATGGAATAACAGCAAAGCCTCTTAAATTCCATATATAGTATCGGTCTTCTTTTACAAAATCTCATCTCAATTATTATAAAATCGAATTCCATTCAATTCCAGTTTAATATATTAAATTGGAAACTTTATTTTTGGAAAGTTTCTATTTAAATCTTAACAAAAGATTTATAAATTCCAAATTTTATTTTCACTATTAATTGGGTTAAAGAACAAATGTCGTTTAAAACATAGTTCACAATAAACCCAATTTACATTTCATTTTATTCCAATTATTAAATATAATTGGAAAGTCTAATAATCTTTAATTAAAAGATTTATTCTTTTCATACGGGGTTTAAGAACAGTGTTATTTAAAACATTATTCACGACAAACCCAAATCTAGTTTCACTTCAATTCATGTTGGAAAATTTAATTATAATAAAACCATTATAAATCAACTCTATTATTTCTAAAATAATTGGATTATTATTCTAGTTAATAACTAGTTTATTTTGATAAAAAAATATTTTTATCTTCCCAATATGGAATTTTTCATCCAAAATCTTTTCAAATCACTTATTATGATTTTACATAATTCTTCCATATTTTTATTAATTTTATTAAGGCCGGTTCAACCGGTTTCCAATAACGGCCACCGAACTAAATCTGTAGCGACCTTTTCCAATTTTGATTTGGACATAATTCCAAATCCAACCGTTATATTTTAAAAATGTTATATTAATTGGAAAGCTCTTTTCGATATGAACCCAACGGCTCTGGTTTTAGGAGAATCCGACGGTCGGATCTCCCGTTACATCAATTTAAATTTAATAGTCGAAATTCGCGAACGGTCGCTGCGCGGCGCGTTCTATTCAGATCACTATATAAATATATAATATATATCGTCGATTTCTATTCAAAACTTATTTTAAAAATCGTTTATAAATTCATTTTAAAACGATTTTAACTTTATTTTCAATGTTAAATAAAAATTGAATATCCTGTATTTTTATCATGTCAAAATAATAATATTTTCAAAATATTAAATCTTAAAATCACTCCTTTTCTATGTTCATTATAAAATGAATAAAATAGGTCGATAAACCCATTCGAGTTAAAAATGGCGTTTCTACTTAACACGACTTCATATTTTTATATTTTATTCTTCTTTGAATATTATTTTAAAATATTTGTTATTTTAAAAAATATTCTTTATTTTAAAACACTCTTTATTTTTGAATATTCTTTATATAAAAGATATTCTGAATCGGAATGCGACTCAATCAAACACCATGTAATTTCAGTTACATGGATTTCATACATCGCATGTATATGACAATAATGATAAATAAACTTACAAAAACACATTCACATCCAGAGTGAAATTTATAATTGTGTGAGCGTTAAAATAAATAAATAATAATAACGCTCACCACAGACTGTCAATCCATCGATTGACATACGGCCAAATATCGGGACTAGTGTATGTTAAATATCATCCCAACACCCATGTGGGGTTTTCAAACAACAACAGTTTACATACATAAATCATTGGTTAATAAATTTAACCAATTATAATTCAGTTTGAATTATTTTCTATCTTCACTGTTTAAGTTATAAATAAATATTTATAATTTAATTTTAACTACCATATTAATATTAACATTATAATGATATTGTTTTAATCATATTTTAACTTATGATCAATTTTCTAATAAAATTGACAAATTTTAATTCAATATGACATTTCTATATAAAATGACATTTTTAATCCAATATGACAGTTCTAAATAAAAGGACTTTTTTATATGACAAACTTGAAATAACATGTTTTTCTTTTATTTCCAATCTAACATTAAAAATGACTTTTAATGCGAAACATGTTTGTAACATGCTATTCTTTTATTCTAACATTAAAATGATATTCCTATTATGTTAACATCGTAATGAAAAAATCTTTTATGTTAACCTTAAAATGACAAATTCTATAATGTTAACAAATCTATTTATATATATATAGAACAATTGAAAATGGCACTTTCCATGTGTTGACAAATCTATTTATATATATATAACGAATGAAAATGACGCTTTAATCTAATATATGTTTCTTAACAAAAAGGTTAAACTCATGCAACATTTTATAATAGAAATGTTATTTCACTCTAATATGACATTTTATAACAAAAATGTTATTTTTCTTCTAATGCAACAAAATGTTATTTTTCTCCAACGCAACATTTTATAATAAAAATGTTATTTTTCTCATACTAAGATTTTATAATAAAAATGTTATTTTCATCTTGTATACAAATCTAACATAACTTGAAAATAAAAATGTTTATTTTCATTTTGTATACAATTCAAATGTAATATGACAATAAAAATGTTTCTTTTATTTCTACTATTGTATGTAAAGTGACAATAAAAATGTTTCTATCAAATCTACTATTTTTATTATATGTAAAGTGACAATAAAAATGTTTCTATTTGCATACAGTTAGTTCTATTTAAAAACGAGAAATAAAAATGTAAATTTATTTACATACAAAATTTCTATCAATAACATTACAAATAAAATGACCACTTTTATTTGTTTGCAAATTTTGATGTTAACGATATTTTTATGTTATCGACAATTTTAATTCATTATCACAAATAAAAATAATATTATTATGTTGTAGACAATTGTAATTCAACATAAAAATGTTCTTATATGACAATTCTAGTTCAATATAAAAATGATATTTTTATGTGATGCAAATATAGTTCAACAAAAATGATATTTTGTTTTTACCCAAATATGATTCGACAAAAAGGATATTTTGTTTTGTCGACAATTCTTACATAAACATGACAAATAAAAATAAGGTTCTTATTTGTTTATAATTTCTACTCTTTTTAACATGTAACATAAACATGGTATTTTAATATTGACTCTAATTCAATAAAAAGGGACATTATTATTTTGTTGACTCTAATTCAACAAAAAGGGCATTTTTATTTTGTTTACTCTTTATAATGATTTGATATTACAATAAAAATGTAATTTAGATTGTATAACATTTTAATTCCAATATGCCAAATTTGTGATTCGTATATACAATAAAAGGTAATCTTTTTTTAGTCATTTTAAAATATTTTATTCCTAACATGATAAAAAATTTAATAAAACAAAATCGTATTTTTTATCCATATGATTATTTTTCCTAACATGAGAATTTTCTAATCAAACCAAATCATATCTTTTACATACACCATTCAAAATCTAGCCATTCATCACAATCACAGACAGTCAATTCAAAGTCTATACCACATAGATATAAATTTTATATAACACAAATATAAATTTCACATCACAAACAATAATTAATTTTATATTAAAATTAGAGATCTCACCGAAGGTTTTCCATTCTGCCAAAATTTAGACAAGCTACAAATCAGTTTCTGTCAGTTCCATAGCGTAGATCTGATCGACGCAAGTCCAACGCACCTGAAATCAATTGATTTCGTTTTCGTTTGCATAAGTTATGACGAATTTATACTTTGGACATTTTAGATAATTAATTAAGTTGTTAAACCTTTATTTTCCTTAATCCCTTTCTTTCCCTTTCCTCTGTTAATCGTCGAACCCATCTCCACGCTTAAACTCTCGCCGTCGCACCCCCTATGGCGCCCTGTCCTCCGATCCGCCACCACCACGTCAAAGAGCTCACCACCACCGTCCAACACCCAGGAACAAGGCCCACTCGAAATCCCCTTTGCACCAGAAAACGATGCCAAACTGCCGGTGTTTGAAGCCCCAAACCGGACACCACACGAAGAATCTTCCAATCACACCCGTTGAATCAGTGGATCTTGTGTATACGAATGTTTTTGTAATTATAAATTTTTCATAATACTTCGTGATTGAAGAGAGATTTGGGGATTTAGCATGGACCATCGCGGCCATTGAAATGCCTTGGTGGTGGCTGCGTTCTTTGGATTGGGAATTAGGGTTGGGCATGGTTTTCAAGGGACATTTATAATAGATTTTATTATATTATTTAATTTATTTAATTCCATAATTCTTGTTTATTGACACGAACTCGAATCCGATCCCAACAACTATCGCCCCTAGCTAATTACCCCCATTCCGGACACAATAGAATATGTTTCGTAACCTAATTCGATTGTTACGATATATTTTTCTTTAAATTAATATATAAATCGATATATATTGAATTTGAACGTACATTTTAATTTACTGGGGCCACATACGGACTCTAAAAATCCCAGAAAAATTATTTTTAGCTATGTTTTGATAATACAGTCCTAACAAAACTAATTTCGTCGAATTTGGAGACCAAATGAAAAATGGCCTTTTTTAAGTCGATTAAATTTGACTGGAATTTACAAAACACATTTTCTTTTGGCACGCTCACATATTAATTCGAAAAATTAATAAAATTGAAACCTAGCAATATTTTGACATTTCGAATCCAACAAAAGTGGTTTCATCGAAAACGGATGTAATGACCTATAATTTGGCAGGAGAATAATTAACTAATTTAATTATTAAATATCGATTTAACGATATGAGTAACTGGAATTAAATAATATTTATGTTTATTTAATATAAATAATAGGATAATATATTTCCAGAATAGTCGAAAATAGTGGAATTCACAATACGATGTGAACTGGATCTTATATAAGATATAATTCAGTTTGGAGTTGAATTATAATAACGAATATATTGAATCGACGACATTTGAACGTATAGTTTATAATATATTTATAAACGAGCTCGAAATGGCGCTGCAGTTCGCTATTTGGCGATTTGAACTTCAACTGAATATACAAGGTCCGTTTTAAGTCGGATTTCTATGAAACAAGAACCGTCAGGACCGAGTTGATGATAGTTTTCTAATGGATCAGAAAAATCAGGATTTTGTTGTGTAGATTTTGAGATATGTCCAAATCAAATTTTAGAATAGTCGTTATAGAATCGTTTATCGACCGTAACGGTTTATTTGATATAACTAGAGATCGGGTTTGAATTTAGACAAGGTTCTTTTGGGAAATAGCGATAATTTAATTTTTAGAATTTTACTGTAATTTGTAATTAATTAAACAAGCAACTTTTTATTTGGAGTAGTTGGCACCCTGTATCGACATTTCGGGGTTTCACAATATGAATTCATCTGCCGGTATTATTACATTTTTGGGACCAGAGTGCATCACTCATTTAAATGGTATTTTTGTTTTTGTCCGTAACAGTCCCTACGTGAACAGAATATTTCATAGTGGGGTACGCTATGTTTTTAACTTAAAACAAACTAAACTGAATGGTTAACTGGTCAAACGAACTCAGAATTCAACGAAACAAGTTTCATACGAAACCTTAGGAAGAGGTCTAGTGAAATGTCAAGGCCTCATACTTTTAGGATTTTTTCTGGAATTGTTAGGAATTATTGCTCGGTGTTTTTCATCGATATTTTCTAATGGATTTTCGCAAACGGTGTCGGAGTTCGACGAAACCTGTCCCATTGGGTCTGGAATATTTTTCTATGCTAGTAATAGCTTAGTTTGTCGAAAACAAAGATCGTATGAATTGGTTTTGAGGGGGATATCTCATCGTTAAGTAATATTATAAAATATATGTTATATTGGACCAAAAAGTTCTATAAATACCCCGGATTTCCTTTAGACCTAATATTTATTCCATAGCAAACAGAAAGAAAGAGGCCGCCACCAACTACCATCTTCAGAAAATTTAATCGAGCTAAATACTTTAGGAAATCAAACGTCGTTAGATCCTTTGGCCTCGCATGGGATAGGGCTTCGAATCGACATGTTGAAATTTCCATCCATTTGAATTTCCTGTAGCTCAACCGTAGAGCTCGGGGTCGTACTCCGAAGGATGGGAGGGTCTGTGCGAGACCAGAAGGAGGAGCTCGCATCCATGTGAGAAACGAACTGTGCGGATTTGCTTTCACCGTTAGGTGTGGGACTGGACAAGAGTTGAGGGCGTTCAAGGGGAGACCGGGATGGAAGTGCCTGCATTGGGATGGAGAAGTTTTCATGAAGTGAATAGCACATGTGGAATGATGCCGATGAGGTGGTGGTTGAAGTTTGCTGTAGTGATGAATGAAGAGGCCACTGAGTTAAAGTTTTAAGGGGGGCGAAATGTTTTGTTCAATATTGGAAAGTGGTGGAGTGCGTGTGAAAGAAGGAGAGAAAAGTGAGAAGTCAAGGGATGGAGGATGGGCTGTATGTGCGGGTGAGCCCAATTTTAATTCAAAAAGAAAGAAAAAAAAAAAATATATATATATATATATATATATATAATGGATGGCCATCAGAAGAAATGAAATGGTATGTGGAGGGCGCATCATATTTGGGAAGGGAGAAGCTGTTTTGGGCTTGAATTGGATGGGTATGCCCAATAGTAAATTAGATTAAGTTTTAATTTAATTATAATAGTGTATAACCTTCTATTATGTATAACTTGGTCATACTTAGACGGAATTCAGCGAAACAAGATCCGACAGGATCGTATGGACGAACACTACACAATGAGACAGACCGCAAGTCAATTGGAGCACGTCGCAATTTATAGCAAAATAAATTGTCCGACTGAGTCAAATAACGCAAACCGTTATTCAACAGTTAACGCGCAACTGTTAGTGATACTCACCAACTCTGAACAGTTTATAATTTCATGTTGTATTTTTAGAACTGTTAAATATTGTTTGATTGACTGTGTGTTGACTGTTTTATTGAACTGCTAGTCTGTTAGTAGAATTTCTATATTTGATTCTGTTTAACAGAATATATCATATGGAACTGAAAGTGATGTTGATTTTATTGTGTAACATCTGTGGATGCAGGGAAACAGGTTGGATGAATCCGACTGGATTCCTCAACAGTTATTTTATTTGTTTTCATATATTGTGATATATGACGTGATTTATAATTCGTTGTTGATTTTATGTGTATGGACGATATTGGACATCGTAACTTGATATGTTAAACACCATAACATACCTGAATATTGAAAAGAGAATATTTATAAAATCAGAGGATTTTATAAAAGAGGATATTTATAAATAGAATATTTATAAATAGAAATATTTCTAAATGGAATATTTATAAATAGGAAATACGTTTAAGTGGAATTATAAATGAAGGGAAATCTTTATAAATGGAATATTTATAAATAGGAAATACGTTTAAGTGGAATTATAAATGAAGGGAAATCTTTATAAATGGAATATTTATAAAGTCAATTATTTATTTAGAATAAATAGATAAAATACTATAAAATGGATTATTTATTGGTTAAATAAATAAAATATTAAATAGGGATTATTCACTTGGAAATAAATAGGAGATATTCAAAAAGGAAATAAATTCAAACCATTTTTCTTTTTGAATGGAAAGGCCTATGTGGCGGGTTTGGGGATTTTCCCGATGCTCCCGATACAAAGGAGGTTATGGCGAATTTTCCCGGGAATTTAAGGAGTTAGAATATTTTTAAGAATAAATTTGAAAAGGAAATATTTGTAAACCATTTGCAAATAGAATAAAATAGAAAAAAAAGAATATTTGTAAAACCATTTACAAATAGAATTGAAAAGGAAATATTTAGAAAATAAATAGGGTTAATAAAACGGAAACCGTTATAAAAAGGAAAACGTTATTAAATGAACATTTATAAAGTGAAGAACCGTTACTAAAAAAGTGAATCTTTATAAATGAATAAACGTTGTTAAAAGGGGATCTTTTTAAATGGATAAACGTTATCAAAAAGGAGAATTCGAATATGGTGTTCGAAGTTAGTTAATCAAATATGGTATTCGAAGTTGGTTAATCGAATATGGTATTCGAAGTTAGTTAATCGAATATGGTATTCGAAGTTGATTAATCGAATATGGTATTCGAAGTTGGTTAATCGAATATGGTATTCAAAGTCAGTTAATCGAATATGGTATTCGAAGTTTGTTAATCGAATATGTTATTCGAAAGGTGTTAGTCGAGTCGAGTTAGTCAAATAGAGTTAACCAGTTAGAGTTAATCAGTTAGAGTTAACTAGTTAGAGTTAATCAGTTAGAGTTAACCAGTTAGAGTTAATCAGTTAGAGTTAACCAATTAGAGTTAATCAGTTAAGGTTAATCCAAATGAGATGCCATTTAGCACGACTGCTAGCGTAATTCGCAGGGCTGTAAATAGCCTGCGGCAGTCGGATGTTTCCTGAGGGAATCAGGCGTAACCATTGTGATCGCTGCGATCTAGAGTCAAGCGAATGGAGTTAATCGAATAGTAGTTATTCGAGTGGAGTTGAATAGAGTTAATCGAATAGTAGTTATTCGAATGGAGTTAAATAGAGTTAGTCGAATATAGTTTATTCGAATAAAGTTGAATAGAGTTAATTGAATAGAGTTGAATAGAGTTAATCGAATAGTAGTTATTCGAATAGAGTTGAATGGAGTTAATCTAATAGTAGTTATTCGAAAGGAGTTAAATAGAGTTATTCGAATATAGTTTATTCCAATAGAGATAAAGGAAAAGAGTTATCGATTAGTTTAATCGGAAGGAGATTATCGAATATATCGTATTCGAAAGAAAGTGATTGAATATAGTTTATTCGAAAGAGAGAGATTTCGAATATAAGTTATTCGAAGAGAGATAATCGAATATAGGTTATTTGAAGAAGAGTTAATCAAATAGAGATTACTCGGAAGAGAATTATACGTCCAATTCAAATAGATCGAATTCGGGAATGTAATATTTACTTTTCGGTTTTTAAATCAGGAGTATACACTAATAAATTAGGGCTAGGTTTAATTAGTCGAATTAAAGAATAAAGGTTATAATTGAAGTTAGATATTGCGAAGGTAGGGATTATAACGTTATCGTTACAATCAATGTTTCAATAAAGAAGTGGATTCGTAAATTGAATCCGAGAGTTACATAAAGAAGTTGTTAAAGGTTTAAAAGATAAACTGTTACTATTTCGAAGTTATAACGTTGTTCAGTTAAGGTCTGAGAGGTAATTATACCCCAACTTGATTGACTTCCTTCTTAACTAACGAATGGTAAGGTTTGATAGTGAATGATGGTTAAGTGAATTCAGTAAATGGTTTGAGTTGGCATAGCGATGTTTATTTAAACATCAGTTTAAATCCAATAAAGGAACTTTGGAAATGTTTTCCAAATAAGAAATCAGAAACGTTTTCTAATATAGAAAACAAGGAAATGGAAATGTTTTCCATTGTTAATAAAGTATATTTTCTAAAATTAGAAAATAAGAAATTTAGAATATAGGGAAACATGAGATAAGTAAATTAGTGAACTAAAGAGATAAATGTTAAATGATGATTGGTTGATATAATTTCCGTCTAGAAATAATATCGTTGTTTGCATACGAGTTTTTCTTTGATAGTTAAATCACAGACTATCAATGTTTTGACCATTTTAACGTTGTTAATATGGAGAGACCGGTTGGATTATTATCGAAAGAACCACTCTTTATTGGCATAAGCGTTGCGAATCATATATGTTGAATATATTGAAGACGGAGTAAAGTGCAAGGGCTGTTGTATAAATCTTATATAACAATGGACTAAGATGGATGTACTGAATAGTGCCCTCGGTTTCGTTCAGTCCCAGAACGAACGTAAATGGACGAATTTCTGACAAAGTATTTCCAATGATCGAATGGGTTGGTCTGTATAAATATATACGGTTGCAACGGATTTATCCCTTAGCATAACATCCAGGATATTTGTATAAACCAACTAATGATTTACGGATCTGATAATGTGGCATTCAAAGAGATCGTGTTATAAATGAATGGAAAGTAAGCGTAGCTTCTAGCCTCACGTCCGGTAAATGACAGAAATCGGGCAGGCAGCATGGCTAAGTCGGTCGCACCGAAGTAGGGTGTATAATCACTTATCTAGAGAATATTCATTTGCTTCTTTTAATCTATCAATGCTGTCCCATATATATATGGGAAACGGTTGCTGATCCTAACCGTTGGTGATGTACATTAGATACACTCAAGCGAAATGAGTGGTCGGTCATGTGTGGCTGAGTTGCAAGATGTTCTTGTTGAACTCCAGTGTATCGTTCCTAGAGTACACTGATCGGAAGGTGGTTCCATACCTTGTCATAGTTGGAAATCCATTAACAAATACGTGCTTGCGGTTTTGATTGTATACTATATTTGTAGAATGTGAGATGAAAGCGTTTATGCTAGATTGTTATCTAATTGTATTTAGACATTATTATAATATTAGAATGATATTGTTTACAAAGTTGTTGGATTCTCATAAGGGAAAAACCCGTTCCGTTATGCGGCGTGGTCTAATGAGATATCGTTTACTTGTTCAAATTGTTTTAAACTGTTTTACTCATACCAGTCCCATGATTGACCCGGAGTTTATTTGTTTGTTTCCCTAAACTCTTGGGTGCCTAATTTTCTACGGGCAGTCAAGTAGTCGGGATTTTACAGATACACTTGGAGAGCTTGGGGTAGGAGGCTTCAGGATTCTATAGCTATTATTATTTCCGCTGTTGTTGTAAGTGCTGTACTCTGATAAGTGCTATTGTATATATAACTATTTGTATTTCAAAAGTTATGTTATATTTTATTCGTTCCGCTGTAAGATTCGTGTTTACTCTGACGATGTTGTCCTTCTTCTTCTTCTATTCTATTAGTTCTACCTTATCTATCCTCACCCTCTATCTTCTTTCTATTAGTTTACTGTTTCCCAGTTTAATTTGGGGTTGGACTTGTGTTTTTGGTCAGCTCAAATTGGACTGGATTTTCGGGTCACTACAGTTGGTATCATAGCTTAAGGTTAAGTGAATTACCTTGGCTCTATGGCGTGATTCAGTAGAGATGGGATTAGTAATATCCTAGGCTGAGTTTGAGTGTATATATACGAGTGCGTATTTGTTAGTTAATATAAAGTGATTTATATTGTGGAGACTCATTGGTTGAGTGGCTTATGGATTCTGGACGATCAGTTTGATCCACTGTGTCAGTAGGAGTTTTATAAACACTTGAATACGATGATCCAACATGGTATGTTTTGAAAAGAGGGTAAATAGAATAATTTTACCCAAATATATTTGATATAGTATATTGGTTGTGTTGGTTGTTATTATAATCGAAGAAGACTATAAGATGTGAAATGGTTATAAATAACTAATCAGGTTCATATAAGTAAAGTATATGAGGTAAGATGAAGTAAATCTGAATTTAAATCAAATTGGAATTAAAATAAGGAAATTTTAAGTTCCTGGGAGATTTTGAAAACGGTTTTCAAACTGAAAGTGATATAGTATTGAACTCACTTCGATAGTTGGAAAATAGATTCTGATGATGAATCGCGACATCATCAGTGTTCATTTTCGAGTTGTAAGTGATGGATTACTACCAAAGATTTTGTTTTAAAATCGTTTGTGAAAACAAGGTGTTTGAAAATTCAAAAGGGTTTGAATTGTTGTTATAATTTCAAATTGATTTGAGTTTTACCCAGGAATTTGAAATTTGGAATTTAAATTTAACTTGTGAAGTTAAATGGATTAAAATAGTAAAAGTGAATAATAAATTAGAATTTAACTTTGACTAAGTTAAATGAAACTGGAATTGATTAGTGAATAATCTGGAATGGAAATGAGTGATGAGTTAAGATTTGGAATTTGATATTGGAGTTCGAATGAAATTCGATTTGGATTTGAGGATATGAACTGATTTGAAATTGGATTGAGATAACACTGGTATATGCTGAGTTAATAGCATATGGAAGTGATAGAGTTGATATGCCTGACAAAAAGGTACCAGTTTATATTTGATATGAGTTTGAGATTTTGATAAGCCAAATTGGCAAGCCGCTTGGCTGTTTGATTTTCTTTTGGGTTGGAGATGGCCTAGAGAGGCGAGTTGGAGTTTGACCGATTGACCAATACAAAGGAGGTGTTGGCGAAATTTTTCAAAGAGTTAAGGCGTTAGAAAATTTTCAGAATTTTTGAAAATTTTCGTTGATAAGAATTAATTAATATTTAATTGAAATTAAATTGGTCCAGTTGGAAACTGAACTTGATAAGTGAACAAATAAGTTCTAACCAGTCAATAGGGTTGTTTCCTACCTTAGCAATTTAGAGGACGAAATTATTTTAAGGGGGAAAGATTGTAATGACCCATAATTTGGCAGGAGAATAATTAACTAATTTAATTATTAAATATCGATTTAACGATATCAGTAACTGGAATTAAATAATATTTATATTTAATTAATATAAATAATAGGATAATATATTTCTAGAATAGAAGGAAATAGTGGAATTCACAATACGATGTGAACTGGATCTTATATAAGCTCTAATTCAGTTTGGAATTGAATTATAATAACGAATATATTGAATCGACGATAGTTGAACGTATAGTTTATAATATATTTATAAACGAGCTCGAAATGGCGCTGCAGTTCGCTATTTGACGATTTGAACTTCAACTGAATATACAAGGTCCGTTTTAAGTCGGATTTCTGTGAAACAAGAACCGTCAGGACCGAGTTGATGATAGTTTTCTAATGGAACAGAAAAATCAGGATTTCGTCGTGTAGATTTTGAGATATGTCCAAATCAAATTTTAGAATAGTCGCTATAGAATCGTTTATCGACCGTAACGGTTTATTCGATATAACAAGAGATCGGGTTTGAATTTAGACAAGGTTCTTTTGGGAAATAGCGATAATTTAATTTTTAGAATTTTACTGTAATTTTTAATTAATCAAATAGGAAACTTTTTATTTGGAGTATTTGGCACCCTGTATCGACATTTCGGGGTTTCACAATATGAGTTCATCTACCGGAATTATTACATTTTAGGGACCAGAGCGCATCACTCATTTAAATGGTATTTTTGTTTCTGTCCATAACAGTCCCTACGTGAACAGAATATTTCATAGTGGGGTACGCTATGTTTTTAACTTAAAACAAACTAAACTGAATGGTTAACTGGTCAAACGAACTCAGAATTCAACGAAACAAGTTTCATACGAAACCTTAGGAAGAGGTCTAGTGAAACGTCAAGGCCTCATATTTTTAGGATTTTTTTTGGAATTGTTAGGAATTATTGCTCGGTGTTTTTTCATCGATATTTTCTAAGGGATTTTCGCAAACGGTGTCGGAATTCGACAAAACCTGTCCCATTGGGTCCAGAATATTTTTCTATGCTAGGAATAGCTTAGTTTGTCAAAAACAAAGATCGTATAAATTGGTTTTAAGGGGGATATCTCATCGTTAAGTAATATTATAAAATATATGTTATATTGGACCAAAAACTTCTATAAATACCCCGGATTACCTTAAAACCTAATATCTATTCCACAGCAAACAGAAAGAAAGAGGCCGCCACCAATTACCATCTTCAGAAAATTTAATCAAGCTAAATACTTTAGGAAATCAAACGTCGTTAGATCCTTTGGCCTCGCATGGGATAGGGCTTCGAATCGACATGTTCAAATTTCCATCCATTTGAATTTCCTGTAGCTCAAACGTGGAGCTCGGGGTCGTACTCCGAAGGATGGGAGGGTCTGTGCGAGACTAGGAGGAGGAGCTCGCATCCATGTGAGAAACGAACTGTGTGGATTTGCTTTCACCGTTAGGTGCGGGACTGGAGAGGAGTTGAGGGCGTTCAAGGGGAGACCGGGATGGAAGTGCCTGCGTTGGGAGGGAGAAGTTTTCATGAAGGGAATAGCACATGTGGAATGATGCTGATTAGGTGGTGGTTGAAGTTTGCTGTAGTGATGAATGAAGAGGCCACTGACTTAAAGTTTTAAGGGGGGGGGGGAATGATTTGTTCAATAATGGAAAGTGGTGGAGTGCGTGTGAAAGAAGGAGAGAGAAGTGAGAAGTCAAGGGATGGAGGATGGGCTGTATGTGCGGGTGAGCCCAGTTTTAATTCAAAAAGAAAGAAAAAAAAATATATAAATAATGGATGGCCATCAGAAGAAATGAAATGGTATGTGGAGGGCGCATCATATTTGGGAAGGGAGAAGCTGTTTTGGTCTTGAATTGGATGGGAAGGCCCAATAGTAAATTAGATTAAGTTTTAATTTAATTATAATAGTGTATAACCTTCTATTATGTATAACATGGTCATACGTAGACGAAATTCAGCAAAACAAGATCCGACAGGATCGTATGGACGAACACTACACAATGAGACTGACCGCGAGTCAATTGGTGCACCCGATACTCCGATACAAAGGAGGTTATGGCGAATTTTCCCGGGAATTTAAGGAGTTAGAATATTTTTAAGAATAAATTTGAAAAGGAAATATTTGCAAACCGTTTGCAAATAGAATAAAATAAAATAAAAAGAATATTTGTAAAACCATTTACAAATAGAATTGAAAAGGAAATATTTAGAAAATAAATAGAGTTAATAAAAAGGAAACCGTTATAAAAAGGAAAACGTTATTAAATGAACATTTATAAAGTGAAGAACCGTTACTAAAAAAGTGAATCTTTATAAATGAATAAACGTTGTTAAAAGGGGGTCTTTTTAAATGGATAAACGTTATCAAAAAGGAGAAATCGAATATGGTATTCGAAGTTAGTTAATCGAATATGGTATTCGAAGTTGGTTAATCGAATATGGTATTCGAAGTTAGTTAATCGAATATGGTATTCGAAGTTGGTTGATCGAATATGGTATTCGAAGTTGGTTAATCGAATATGGTATTCGAAGTCAGTTAATCGAATATTGTATTCGAAGTTGGTTAATCGAATATGTTATTCGAAAGGGGTTAGTCGAATCGAGTTAGTCAAATAGAGTTAACCAGTGAGAGTTAATCAGTTAGAGTTAACCAGTTAGAGTTAATCAGTTAGAGTTAACCAGTAGAGTTAATTAGTTAGAGTTAACCAGTTAGAGTTAATTAGTTAGTGTTAATCAGTTAGAGTTAACCATTTAGAGTTAATCAGTTAAGGTTAATCCAAATGAGATGCCATTTAGCACGACCGCTAGCGTAATTCGCAGGGCTGTAAATAGCCTACGGCGGTCGGATGTTTCCTGAGGGAATCAGGCGTAACCATTGTGATCGCTGCGATCTAGAGTCAAGCGAATGGAGTTAATCGAATAGTAGTTATTCGAGTGGAGTTGAATAGAGTTAATCGAATAGTAGTTATTCGAATGGAGTTAAATAGAGTTAGTCGAATATAGTTTATTCGAATAGTTTATTCGAATAGAGTTGAATAGAGTCAATCGAATAGAGTTGAATAGTGTTAATCGAATAGTAGTTATTCGAATAGAGTTGAATGGAGTTAATCGAATAGTAGTTATTCAAATGGAGATAAATAGAGTTAGTCGAATATAGTTTATTCGAATAGAGATAAAGGAAAAGAGTTATCGATTAGTTTAATCGGAAGGAGATTATCGAATATATCGTATTCGAAAGAAAGAGATTGAATATAGTTTATTCGAAAGAGAGAGATTTCGAATATAAGTTATTCGAAGAGAGATATTCGAATATAGGTTATTCAAAGAAGAGTTAATCAAATAGAGATTACTCGGAAGAGAATTATACGTCGAATTCAAATAGATCGAATTCGGGAAAGTAATATTTACTTTTCTGTTTTTAAATCAGGAGTATACACTAATAAATTAGGGCTAGGTTTAATTAGTCGAATTAAAGAATAAAGGTTATAATTGAAGTTAGATAATGCGAAGGTAGGGATTATAACGTTATCGTTATAATCAATGTTTCAATAAAGAAGTGGATTCGTAAATTGAATTCGAGAGTTACGTAAAGAAGTTGTTAAAGGTTTAAAAGATAAACTGTTACTATTTCGAAGTTATAACGTTGTTCAGTTAAGGTCTGAGAGGTAATTAAACCCCAACTTGATTGACTTCCTTCTTAACTAAGGAATGGTAAGGTTTGGTAGTGAATGATGGTTAAGTGAATTCAGTAAATGGTTTGAGTTGGCATAGCGATGTTTATTTAAACATCAGTTTAAATCCAATAAAGGAACTTTGGAAATGTTTTCCAAATAAGAAATCAGAAATGTTTTCTAATATAGAAAACAAGGAAATGGAAATGTTTTCCATTGTTAATAAAGTATATTCTCTAAAATTAGAAAATAGGAAATTTAGAATATAGGGAAACAGGAGATAAGTAAATTAATGAACTAAAGAGATAAATGTTAAATGATGATTGGTTGATATAATTTCCGTTGGGAAATAATATCGTTGTTTGCGCACGAGTTTTTCTTTGATAGTTAAATCACAGACTATCAAAGTTTTGACCATTTTAACGTTGTTAATATGGAGAAACCGGTTAGATTATTATCCAAAGAACCACTCTATATTGGCATAAGCGTTGCGAATCATATATGCTGAATATAATGAAGACGGAGTAAAGTGCAAGGGCTGTTGTATAAATCTTAGATAACAATGGACTAAGATGGATGTACTGAATAGTGCCTTCGGTTTCGTTCAGTCCCAGAACGAACGTAAATGGACGAATGTCTGACAAAGTATTTCCAATGATCAAATGGGTTGATCTGTATAAATATCGGGTCCGTCCCTTCATAATCTGCCAGTTCTCCTGGAGTGTCTGAACATGGAGAAGCATCAGTGAGACAACACTCCCCCGTTATAGAGTAGGAGGTCGAGAATGTAGATATCATGAGTGGAAAACCCGATAGACTTGGCATCGTCGCGACTGGACGCTACATCAGTTAGGAAAATGGCGTTGCGGTTTAACATACTAGTGGATGATGTTCGTGCTCTGGGAGTTGGTTGTAGGGCTCACACACCACTCGAGGGCTTTACTGCTTGGAACAGATAGGCTTGCCTTACGGGGTGTGTGCCCCCAACCAATGATTTTATTCAAAACATGCTGAGCTACTTCTGCCTTGCACTTTCGCAACTACACCCGAATGCTTATGCCTCGCTCTTGGGCGCTTGCGCTCTCTATCGGGAATACTTGCACTTGGAACCTACAAGAGAGGACCTTCGGTATTTTTTCCATTTTAAGAGAACGGCTAGCGGATCGCACTCCCAATGATTCCTAGAAGCGTCACCTTCCATCAAATTCATTGTCGGGAAGTGGCCTAGGCTGTCAGTATTTAAACATGATTGGTTCTTCATGCGCTGCCCTCTTGGATTTGCGAGGAGATGGATAGAAGGGAGTAAGTACTTCCGAACTATGTTTCATACTATAACGCTTTCTGGACCCCGTGTCTCACTATTTGCTGATCATGGCAGGAAATCCAGAGGAACCTACTGGCGAGGAGTATCAGCAATGCCTCAATGCCTTGCTAGCGATACCCGAGGAGGCATGTAAAACTAACAGCATAATAAGTCAAGATCGCCGTCGTCGTTTCGGACTACTTTCACATGACCGGGCTATAATTAGGCCTGCCGTTGCAAGCAGTATTCCTAAAGGAAAAGTGATGGGAGGTTCCACGATTCCTGGTTTGAAGAGAAAGATGCCTTCTGCTGGACCCAAGCCCAAGAAGGTCATTACTTTTCAAGGGGATGTGAGCGTAGGCACGGCTGGCATTGTGAAGATAGTTACCCGGGATGAGGGCTCGTTGGATGCTTCCGTCCCGCCTCTGATGGGAGGTGCGGGGGAAGAAGCATTGGTCGAGTCACGGTCCCCGACAACTTCTCTGGACGTCGCGGCCTCCCTTGAAGCAGCGGACCAATTTTCCGGCTTGAACAAAATTGAGATAGACTTTTCGGGCCCATGTACGGTGAACATGGAAGAACTTGCCCTTGCTGTGACGGGGTTACCTCCTCTGAGAAGATCACAATCTGGTTTGTTAAGAGAACACTTAGGGCATACACTGCATAGCGCAGAGATTCTACTGAGCATGCGACCCGGTTGACTTCGTTTGTTTTTCTTAACAGGTGACATGGTAGGAGGGCGCGGATGACAAGGCTCTAGATCTGGGGACCGACGAAGACCTCGGAGCTATTTCCTTAGCACCTTTAAGAGAGGGGCTAGTCTGTATAGCGATGTTGTGCCCCCACAAGGTCATGGTAAGGATAGCCGTCAACTGGATAGGCTCTACAGTCTCCTACTCCCCCTTCCCCTCCTCCAATCCAAGTGTCCGGTGGAGACTCTAGTCTTGATTTAGGGGAATCAAGGCACTCGCTATAGACAACTCCTCCTCACATTGCTGCTTCGGCTCCTACTTCAGCCTCCAAAGGGTCGGGAGCATCACTTGCTCAACCCAGATTGGAGGTTTCTGCCGTTATCAAGATGGAAAACTTAACAGAGTCCCAAGTGAATGTGTTTTCTATAGAGGAGCGGATAGCATTTCTGAAGTACTATTTCCCTCGTCTTTATTTCGACGGGCTGAAGTTTATCCCTGATCTCCACCCTGCTAAGGATAGGGAGTCCAGGGAGATATGGGATTATGTGAAGGTCTCGTATCATCAAACCAACGAGTTTACCAAGTATTCCTTCCATCTTTTGGAGCTGAATAGGAAGAAAAACATGGAACTTATGAACCATCAGCTGACCATCAATGCTGAGCGGACCACTGTTGAGAATCTAAATGCGGAAATAGGTGAGTTTGCTCTTTGTGTCGTTGGAGTACTATTTGGTTATTCCATGCCATCAAACATTAACTCGTGGATCCTTCTTTCTTTTTTGTGTGCAGCGGAGCTGAAGGAGGAGTATGCGACACTTCAGAGAGAGGCCGATCATGCTCGCTCTTCTTTCACAGATACTGTAGTTGAATTGACCACTCATAATACGACCCTTAAGAGGTACAAGGATGAGGTAGACAAAATATGCATCGAGCTGGAGAAGGAGAATACCAGACTCTCCAAACTTCGGGATGACAGCGAGGCTTTGAGAGCGGAGAACGACAGCTTCAAAAAGCAGCTTGAAGAGATGAAGAAGAACAAGGAGGACGCGGAGGTCAGCAATCGAGATGTGCTGAGTACAGTGAACGGTTTGAGAGCTGCACATCTGAGAGAGGTTGAGCAGTTATGGAAGTAGTTGGAGGACACGAAATCTCAGGTAGAAATGTCTGTAGAATAAGATATTCGGAACATGTTTGTTAAGATTCTGAAATTCCATGGACTCTCGTGGGTGGATGATCATGTCTGAGAACTGAATCGGACCTGGGAGAGGTTAGTTCCTCATGAAGCCTTTTTGCGTCAAGTGGATGTGAGCACCCTGGATGAAGGCCAACTAATGTTGGATCTCCTATCTGACGAGGAGCGGGGAAAGCTAATGGAAGGGAGGAGATTGTTGTCGGAGGATGCAGAGAGAGAAAGGCTAGCGAGGCTCACTGCTGAGAAGGGAAAATCTATCACGACCGAGAGCGTGGTTATGGCTGAAACATTCGGTGCGGGAAGCTCTTATCTGCCTCCAGTTCCTGAACCTTCTATGGTGAATGATCCTGCTGCTTCGGTCAGGGTTTCCACTGAGTACAATCCTGACCACCCGAAGATAAGAGAAATAGGATTCTCACTACCTTCCGTGACACATGCTCCCTTTATTCCTCCTACGCCATCCTTGACCGGAGGTAAACTCCTATTACTTTGCATCCCTGAGGATGACGAGATTACCAATTTTGCGAACTAAAAGGTTTTATTTTTACTGTGCAGTCATTCCTGGATCGACCACACCTTTTGGCCTTGCCCGATCCCACAAACGACTGAATCTGGACTAGGACTTACGGAGACGCAATTTGGAAAGGGCAGTGACCAACTAGGTTCTTTCTCGGGCATAAGGATAATGCCCAGTATGACTGACATTCTTAATGAGGAAGGAGAGGCAGTAGATGGACAAAGTGCTGCAGCCAGAGGACCAATAGAGGTTGATGTGTCTTCTATGGCAGCGGTGGTAGAAACCCAGAAAGCCCGAACGACGGCAAAGCGCGAGGAGATAGAGGAGAGAGGAAGGCAGGATGAGGCTGCCAGGCAAAAAACCCAGAGGAAGGCCACAGTGAATGCTGAGGCGAGAGCCGTGGAGGCAATTAAGAAGACAAAAGTCCGATGCGGAGGCAGAGAAGAAGACGGTTACTAACGAGGCTCGGAAGAGGAAGGAGGATGATGAAGCTCACTGGAGGGTCATGGAGGCTTCTGAAAAATCCAAGGCCGATGATGACATGCCACACAAGTCGGAGAAGCTAGCTGCGCGATGGGCTGCTGGAGAAGCCAAGGAGAGAGCTGAGCTGGAAGGCAAGGCAATCCCGGGGAAGAGCGCTGCCGTGGTAGGTCTTGCTACCGGAAGTGCCCCCCGACCTTTGCCGCATACCCTTGCCACCGGTGTCACTGAGATCTCTACCGATGAGGGGGGAAATGATAGACGCCTCCCGGTTTCTCATAAGTCGGTTACTCCTCCGAAGGCTCGTGGAGGAAGAAGAGGATCAGTAAAGAAGAGGCCTGGCATGAAGGATGAACCATCGAGTGCCGAATCTGCAAAGAAAGAGCATAAGCCCAAAAGCAAGAAGAAAAAGCACGATTAGTTTTAGTGCCTTAGGTAAAAGTTACCGTTATTTTGTTTTGAAGTATTAAGAGAAGTAGGGGTAGTTTAAGCATAGTAGGTGTAGATCGACAAATATGAAAGATGATGAATCGTTTGGATTGGGTGCTGCAAAAACCAACCCTTCACAGTAGTTAAAAAATAGGGGTGATTGTTGGAAGTAAGGGATATTTAGAGAATTAGGGGTTGTATTAAAAAGAAGGGTTGTTTTTAAGTACTAAGAGAAGTTGGTATAGTTTAAGCATAGTAGGGGTAGATCGACAAATATGAAGGATGATGAATAATTTGGATTGGGTGCTGCAAAAACCAACCGTTTGCAGTAGTTAAAAAATAGGGGTAATTGTTGGAAGTAAGGGCTATTTAGAGAATTAGGGGTAGGATTAAAAAATAAGGACTGATTTTAAGTATTAAGAGAAGTAGGGGTAGTTTGAGCATAGTAGGGGTATATCGAAAAATATGAAAGATGATGAATCATTTGGATTGGGTGCTGCAAAAACCAACCCTTCACTATATTTAAAAATAGGAGTAAATGTTGGAAGTAAGGGCTATTTAGAGAATTAGGGGTAGGATTAAAAGAAGGGCTTTTTTGAAGTATTAAGAGAAGAAGGGGTATGTAAAGGCCAGAAAAATTCGACGCACGAATTTTCAAAAGTAACACGAAATCCTGTATTACATGCCGAAACTCAAGTATCAAACTCTGACTGTTAATAGAAAGAAATTAGAGTATGAAATAGGAAAGATAGAACTATTAGAATAGAATAATAAGAAGACAATACGAAATTAGAATCTCACAGTGGAATTTCAAAAATACATAATATATTACATAACAGAGTTTTTTACATCATAGTACAACATCATAGTACATTAGCATACGTGATTACTAGTTCAATATAGATATTCAAACTAGATACTTAGAGATAGATATAGCTGCTAGATGGGTTCTTGAACTCCTACTCCACGATACTCCAAAAGATTCCATTAGTCACCTGGATCACTTGTCTACCCATAACAAGTGTTATAAGTACCCAAGAGTTTAGGAAAACACATAAAAATAAACTCTGGGTCAGTCAGGGGACTGGTGTGAGTAAACAATTTTAAACAGATTGGAAATAAGACCAGCCTACACATAACCATGGATGGTTTTTATCTTACTATAACCCAAAACATTTTTGATATCAAAATCATCGGATATTATAATAGTTTGTATCAAATAAATAACCATCTAGCGGAACGCTTGCATCTCACGCTCCACATATATAATATAAAATCAAAAACCACAGGCTCTTGTTGGAGATTGGATACCAACAGACAAGGTATGGGACCATCTGCCGATCAGTGTACTCTAGAGGGGATAAACTGGGGTTCATCAAGAACGTCTTGCAACTCGGCCACACATGACCAATCACTCATTTAGCTTGAGTGTAACGAATATATTATCACCCCCACGGTTGGGAGGGACCCACCGTTTCCGAAAGCTGCAGCAGTGAAAAGAGATCAAGAAGAAAATAGGAATTTCTCTAGATGGTGATAATACACCCTGCTTAGGGAATGACCCACCTAGTCATGCTGCCTGCCCGATTTTTGTCTTTCCCTGGTTGTGAGGCTTTGAGGCTACGTTTATCTTCCAGAACTCCTGGTCATCATTCACTTTGAATGCAACATCATCAGATCCGTCAAATCGCTAATTGACGTCCACAAAAATACCCTAGCAGTTAAGCTAAGAGAAGCGTCCCCCTCCGCTAACTAAGGTACGTTTGTAAAAATCAACGTTCGTGAGTTTTTCAGGAAATACCCTGTCAGACATTCGCCCATACAAGTTGTCCTGGGACTGGACAAACTGAAGGCACTATAAAAATAGCCCTTGCATATCTCTGTCTTTAATTATCTTCATTAATCTCTGTCACACGACATATAAATCAAATCAAAGTGGAATATTAATTCTGGGCTCTTCGAAATGATTAGCGTAATGTCTTTTTCTATCAGTTGATATTTAAGAACTATTTCAATATTAACTTGATCTTAAATATTTCTTTAAAGAATTTGTTTCCAGCTTAAAATGAACTGGATTAAATATACTTCATTTTATATACTCTTATTTTACAAGCTTCGACCAAAATAAATGGTATATGTCTGCATTATTTAAATCCAGACAATTTGACTATCTTTTATAAATGAACAACTTAAGTGTGTGCGTCGCACACGGTAATTTATTCAGTTTTGACTATCCTTTTTAAATGAACAACTAAAGCATGTGCGTCGCACACGGTATTCTACTCTAAAATGTCAGTTTGTTTATACGACATTTTATACCTTGTTCATACTTCGTAAATTATCTTTTTATTTCTAAATAATCATAAATAACTTAATTTATACCATTTTCTATTTTATACTATTATTTCCTTTTTGTTTATTTTCTAAACTTGTCGAATTCTTTTTAAAGCCTAGCAACTGCGATCCATCTTCCCTCCTCATTGGTCAAAGATATTCGGCTCCTTTCAAACTTGTCCTATGCAATTTCAAAAGCTCCTTTTTATTTATTTTTATTTTCTTCTTGTACTTTACTTCACATTTTTCCTTTATTTCCATTTTTTTTAAAACTTAATTTTATTAAAAAGCCCGGCCCAAACTTCTTTAGCCCAAATCCCCCCTTCCTCCTGTCCTTTTGCCATACCTAGATTTTCACCCAAATGTGATGTCACACATGTTAATCCCATTCAAGCCAATTGCGAATACCCCCTTTTATCATGCCAAGTACCAAGTACCACAAATGTTCCAAGTTCCTTTTTCATTTGCCAAATCCCTCTTTCCATTTCCCAGTACCACTTCAAAGAACCAAGTACCCCCTTCCATTACGAAGTACCGCTTACCTGTTTGCCAAATACCAAATTCATTTGCCCAGTACCGGTGCCAAGTCCAATTTGCCAAGCCCAAAACACCATGCCGCTCACGCTGATCCTCACAAAAACACCATGCCGATCCCTTCTTTTCTGATTTTCCAATTCCTGCTTTCCTCTTCTTCATGTTTTAGTTCAGATGCATCACTGTGCAATGGTGCACGTGCACACCTGCTCCGACCATCGGACAGCCACTGGACCACCTCCAGCGAACCCCAACTTCATCTCAGGCCATCATCAATGCACTACCACACCTACACGTGTCCTCCTCCTTAATTTCACTTTTCCACCATTAATCCTAAAAACAACACACACAAACTGACCCCCCAAACATCAATCTTATGGCCAACTCCGACCATCGTTCTACCTATCGTCACAACCGAAGAAAACTCCACATTCCTACGCTCCTCCTCACCAGTTTTTGTCACGCTCGATCACTCCAAATGCACACATGAACCCATTTAAAATCGAAACCTTAAAACAGCTTCAGGACCTAAAATCACCTCGTCCCGTCCCCTCAGATCATCGGAGGTGCTGGAATTCTATCAAACCCTCGGTCCAACACCATAGTAACTCCAATAGAAATAGTTCTCGATTCACTACAACAAAAAACACTTTTCGCAATAGGCAATAACTGTTGCAGTAGACCAATTGCAACAGGCACGCGCCTGTTGGTATAGCCGAAGTTGCAAAAAGTTCGCAACATTTATCGCCTGTTGCAATAAGATGTTGCAGTATACTTTTTTGCAATAGGCATTTGCTGTTGCAACAGTATATACCCGTTGCAACAGATTAATAAATCTACAAAAATAAAAAATTACAGCTTATAGATAGTACATATTAAATGTATTCGTTTTAGTATTAGTGTATATCACAAAATGAAATAAACAAATAAATTTTTTATTTTAACAAAGTTTTAATAGTACAAACAATTACAACAAAAATTTCTATAATTTTCATGCACCATTCATATATAACAATTTCTTCTCTCACACAACACATTTCTTTCGAATAGAGTATTTTCTAATGATATTTCTACTCTTTCATACATATACCAAAACAAGAAAATAAATATCATCGGTTCACTAGAACAAATTTGTAGTTCATGCTTCATGTTTGTTGTCGATCATGAACATGCACCACCCTGTGTTAGCAATACATAATCACATCTGAATATCATAATCTGCAAAGGCAAAAGGCAAAAAAAGTCGTAAGACAATGAAGTGTCTACCTAGCAAGCTACCAGAAATTCCAGCAGTGAAGTAAACGAGAACAATGATAATTATACAATAGTGGAAACAGTAAACGATGCTAAAACTAATAATAGTGGATATAAACGTAGATTGCTGAATTACTCAAATCATTAAACAATTGTACTTACTTGAAAGAGCTAGAGCCTGTAGGTAATAATTTTAAAAGCCAAATACCATCGTCAATTTCTTCTTTTCCTATCAGTCTTCGTCCACTCAGCTTTGAGGATAATCTTCACTATAGCCTAATTCCTACAAAAAAAAACACACGCACACACAAAAACACAAAAACAAACAAACAAACAAACCATATACCATAAATTATCAAAAGAAAGACATCGACAGAGAGTAATATAAATGCGAAAAGTTACATGCACTTATATATTCATTTGAAGAGTGCTAGTTCATACAACATAAAACATCTTTGTTACCAAATACAGTACCATCAACCTCTTATGCTCTAAACTTTGTAAGATAGTTATGTGTGCTAATAATATGTATGGGAAAGGAAACTATATCAGTTAATTCAAAGTCGAATGAATCGTGCTTTAGCGTAGGTTTCTTCGAAACCGTGCTTTAGCGAAACTGAATTAATTCAAAGTCGACGAAACTGTGCTTTAGCGTACGTGAGAACTTTGCTTTAGCGTATCTTACTTGGAAACATCAGAAGCCGACGAATTTCTTAAGCGGTTGTTCATCAAAAGGAGTCTTCTAAAGTATCAATAATTAAAAAAGGAGTCTTCAGAAACACAGATCTAGTCTTGGAAATTACTAACCACAGAACGAAAAAATACAGCTGGATTTGAATCAATATGGTTGTCTGGATCCATATGGTCCACAATGACGCAATCATCAAAAGATCGATCGATTGGAAAATGCATCTCAAAACAAACACTTGCTTCGGAGAAAACAACAACAGAAGGTACAAAAAAATTTGACTCTGCAAGAAATTCAATGTCCTGAGACCTGACAAAAGCAAATGCTCATTAGAAGTCACCAATGGAGACGAATCATCAGACTCTACAAAGCCCTCATCTTCAACCCTCGAGAGAGCCTCAAAATGTTTGACAGGATGAGAGAAAAATCAGATATAAAATGCTTACCTGATAACACTTTCCTTCTCACAAAAGAAATCGCATCAAAAACCATATTATTATACCCAACGGTTGTACAAGAAGGGCCACAAAAGCCAAACCCACATGCTCTTGTCTGGTAGCATCAAAAACTATATTAGCAAGTTATTTCGAACCAAGAAAAGGAAAGGAATTAGCATTAGATGTTAATGCTTCATTGAGCTGTCAGTAAAAGATTAAAACAAATAGAATCATAATCACTTATAAAATGAGTTAGAATTCAAGCCTTGTTATTATTATTACATATGGATTACTCATCTTAATATTATTTAGCTTTTAGGAGTTATATATAAGTACAAGAAAAATATTGTATCACAAATGTTTCTTTATATACCAGTACATGACATAATTGTAGTGACCCGAAAATCCGGGGGAATTTGAGCTGACTAAATAACACAAGTCCAACCCAAATCGCACAGGAAATTCAAGATACTAATAGAAAGAAGTCAGAGGGTGAGGATAGATAAGATAGAAACTTAGAATAGAAGAAGAAGAAGAACCCAACATCAGAGTAACACGAACCTCACAGCGGAACGAATAACATATAATAGATAACATAACTTTGAAATATAACAGTTATGTATACAATAGCACTTATCAGAGTACAACACTTACAACACAGCGGAAATAACTATAGCTATATGATCTTGAAGCCTCCTGCTCCACGCTCTTCCAGAATATCTGTAAAATCCTGACTACTTGACTGCCCGTACGAATTTAGGCACCCAAGAGTTTAGGGAAAACAACAAATAAACTCCGGGTCAGTCATGGGACTGGTGTGAGTAAAACAGTTTAAAACAGGTATATGAACAAGTAAACGATATCTCATAAGACCACGCCGCAGAACGGAACGGGTTTTTCCCTTATGAAAATCCAAACATTTTTGCAAAGCAATATCATTCTGATATTATAATAATGTCTAAGTACAAATAAATATCAGTCTAGTAGAAACGCTTGCATCTCACGTTCTACATATATAGTATACAATCAAAACCGCCAGCACGTATTGGGTAATGGATTTCCAACTATGACAAGGTATGGAATCACCTTCCGATCAGTGTACTCTAGGAACGATACACTGGAGTTCAACAAGAACATCTTGCAACTCAGCCACACATGACCGACCACTCATTTCGCTTGAGTGTATCGAATGTACATCACCAACGGTTGGGATCAGCAACCGTTCCCGTATATATATATATGGGACAGCATTGATAGATTTAAGAAACAAATGAATATTCTCTAGATAGGTGATTATACACCCTACTTCGGTGCGACCGACTTAGCCATGCTGCCTGCCCGATTTCTGTCATTTACCGGTTGATGAGGCTAGAAGCTACGCTTATATTTTCACATACCACATCTTCATTCACTTAGAAATGTCACATCGTCATACCCGCCAAATCACAAATTGACTTATCCAAAAATAACACGGGTATACAGCTAAGAGAAACGAATTCCTCCGCCACCAAACGTGAATACGTTTGAACAGATCAACTTACACGATCTATTGGATATACTCTGTCAGACCTTCGTCCATACAAGTTGTCCTGGGACTGGACAAACCGAAGGCACTATTCTGTAAACAGGATAGCCCTTGCATTTTACTCCGTCTTCAATTATCTTTGGCATATATGATTCGCGACGCTTATGCCAATACAGAGTGGTTCTATGGATAATAATCCAACCGGTCTCTCCATATTAACAACGTTAAAATGGTCAAAACTTCGATAGTCTGTGATTTAACTATCAAATGAAAACATGTCCGTGTACAAACAACGATCTAAATTCCAAATGGAATGTCAGTCGATCAATCATCATGTATATCTATACATATTTCCTTATTTTCTATATTTAGAAAATATTTGTTATCAACGTTGGAAAACATTTCCATTGTTTATTTACGTATCACTATCCTTCCACAACTATCAGACTCTAACTATAAACTAACAAGAGAACAACTTCCTAAGTATAAACCCCGAAGGCCGAAACCAACATCAGATCGATACCCAGGAAATCATTCAACTTATTAATTTCTAGTCAGATTCTAATTTTGCTTAACTCTATATTCTTTAACTCCATTCGCTCAACTCTAGATCGCAGCGATCACAATGGTTACGCCTGATTCCCTCAGGAAACATCCGAACGCCATAGGCTATTTACAACCCTGCGAATTACGCTAGCAGCCGTGCTAAATGGCAACTCATCCTGAATAACTATGTTTGTTTTAACTCTAACTGTTTAACTCTAATTGTTTAACTCTACCTGTTTAACTCGACTGTTTAACTCTAACTGGTTAACTCGACTGTTTAACTCTAACTGGTTAACTCGACTTGACTAACCCCGTTCGAATAACATATTCGATTAACTAACTTTCGAATACCATATTCGATTTCTCCTTTTTAACAACGTTTTATTCGTTTGAAAAGATTTACTTTTAAATAACGGTTCTACACTTTAAAAATGATTCCTTTTTATAACGTTTCCTTTTAAATTCTATTTGTAAATGGTTTACAAATAATCCCTTTTCAAATTTTTTTCTTGAAATATTCTAACTCCTTAAATTCCCGGGAAAATTCGCCATAACCTCCTTTGTATCGGGAGCATCGGGAAAATCCCCAAACTCGCCACACAGGCCTTTCCATTCAAAAAGAAATGCTTTGAATTTATTTCCTTTTTAAAATATCTCCTATTTATAAATATCCCAATTTAAAAATATGCTATTTTCAATATCACTTTGAAAATTCCCTTATCAACATTTCGATATGTTATGGTATTCAATCATATCAAATCACGATGTTCAATATCGTCCATACGCACACAATCAACAACGGGTTAAAATTCACATCATATATCAAAATATATGAAAAACAATAAAATAACTGTTGAGGAATCCAGTCGGATTCCTCCAACCTGTTTCCCTACATCACAGATGTTAGACAATATAGATAACATCAATTTCATCCCAACATGAAATATACTGATAATCAGAATCCATATTTGATTGACGGTTTTCTATATATAACTATATCTACGTTTTCAATCAAATCTATTTAACAGTCCAATTTAACAATCAATACACAGCAATCAATCATTAAAAATAAAGTACAGTTTATACAAATATAAACTGAACAGAGTTAGTGAGATTTACTCACATTTGCAGTTCATCGTTAAAGAACGATAAACTGTTATTTGATTTAAATCAAACAATTTATTTCGCCATAAATTCATACGAGCTCCACTCCATTCCCAGTCAGTTTCATTGGGTAGTGTCCGTCCATATGATCCTGTCGGATCTTGTTTCGCTGAATTTCGATATCGTATGATATAGTTATGACATATACAAGTTTTAATACATTATTAAATAAATTAAACTTATTTCTTTTCTTAGTTGGGCCTTACCCATTGTGTTCAGCCCATACCCCTTTCTAGCAAACCAGATCCACTCAAAATAATTCCCCGTCTTCCCCAATTACACGCAGCGCCCAGCCATGGTTCCCGTTGACCCTATTTTGACCGACTTCCTCTTCCTCCCTGGCCATCTAAGGAATCCGCAACCTCCACCAAATCAACCTGCGTCGCCCCTCCTACCCAGCCGCCACCACCATTTTCAACTCGACCCCCCTTTTCAGAACTCGACCTCGGCCTATTGCTGACCGTCGAACCACAAGAACCCATCGCATCTTCTAAAACTCGACCCACAACGTGCAGAATTCCATCACAACCCCAAAATGGTCCTCAACTTCGTGAATCCATGTTTATCTCTTTGAATAAGTTGAACCCTAGGTTCTAACGCACACGCTGATCAATTTTTGAGCGAAAGAAATGTCCACCGAATGCCACAAAACTGCTACTGGATTGAAGACCAGCTCTTTAGGATCACATACATACGTCTTCCGAGATTTAATGATTTTAATTGGATTTGATATGGATTTCCAAAGATCAACTCATTTTTACTGGAAGAAAGAAAAATACTGGCGGCTCAACTTTGACCAGAAAGAAAGAAGTGGGAATTAGGTTAGAATGGTGGGTACTTATAGGCAAGATATTTTCCATAGATATTTGTAGATATTTTATTATTTTATATTCTATTTTCATTTCTATTTATCATCTAAAAATCAACATGATCACATACGATACCCAAAAATCACGAAACTGGACATGTAGCTAGAGTTCGACATTATGGTCCCAACGAAACTGGTTTCGTCGAATTCCGTCTCTGTTTGCTCACACAGCGTATTTTTAACCATCGAAATACTGACTGTTTCTCACTCTAAAAATCTGTACGGCCACACAGTGACTCTAAAAATCACGAAACTTGGAATCTAACAACTATTTGATATTGCGGATCCAACAAAACTAGTTTCGTCGAATTCCAACTTCGTTTGCAAAAGTGGCTATTTTTAAACCCCTGAATAATCCATTTAAATATATAAATATATTTGAATAAATTAAATTAAATATAAATAAATTTATATTATCGTATATACTCACATATGATATCGTACAGCTCCAGAATATCATATCAAAATTTACAGTTTGATATTTCAGATTTTAGATTTAACGATATTCAGTTTATATCGGAAATCCTTTTATAACGTAAATAAAGCGTTACGAATTATAAAGGAATTCCACAGCGACTTTTCTCAAATTTGATTTGGACATAACTCAAAATCTAACCGACGAAATCCCGATTTTTCCCTTCCACTAGAAAGATATACTCCACCAGCTCCACACGTTTCTTGTTTCACAGAAATCCGGCTTAAAACGAATCCCGTACATTCAGTTGAAGTTCGAATCGCCAATTTACGAACTGCAGCGCCATTTCAAGCTCGATTTTAATTATAATATAATTATACGTTCTAACGCCGTCGATTCCATATATACGTTGATATATTCTGAATCGAAACTCAACCACATCTCGTATACTATTCAATTCACACTCTGTTGTGAATTTCACTATTTCCGACTATTTCGACATTATAATATATTATTATATTATAATTATTTATTAAATATTCAATATTATTTAATTAAACGATCATTAACTTCTCTAAATCACCAATTATATAATTAAATAAATTAATTATATATTTCTAAAAATGCGGGTCATTACATTCTTCCCCACTTAAAATAATTTCGTCCTCGAAATTGCTAAGTTAGAGGACGACCCTATCTATTGGAATTCCTAAGATTTGTTTACCCCTCATTTCTGATCTTAACTGAACCAATTAATATCGACTAAAATATTTATTCATTCCGACTAACTAAATTTTCAAAAATTCTGAAAATTTTCTAACACTTTAAATTTTCGAAAAATTTCGTCAGCACCTCCTTTGTACGGGGTTACCGGAAAAATTCAAACCTTGCCACACAGGCCCTCTCCAATCCCAAAGAAAATCAAACAGCCAAGCGGCTTGCCAAATCGGCTCATAAATTCCAAACTCATATAGAATATAAACTTGTACCTTTTGTTGGGTATATCAACTTTATCCCTTTCACCTGCTGTCAATTCAGCATATACCAATGTATTTCCAATCAAGCTCCAACCAAGTTATTCTTAACACAACCATTCGCTTATTCAACCCGAATTCAATTTCAAATTTGAGTTTCAAATTCCAAACTCTTAACTTATCAACTTAATCCCATTTCAGATTATTCTATAATCCAATCCAATTTCATTTAACTTAGTTCAAGTTAAATTCAAATTTATTTATTCCTTTTTTCCATTTTAATCCATTTAACTTCATTAGTTAAATTTTAATTCCAGAACTTAAATTCCTGAGTTCATTTCAAATCAATTTGAAATCATAACACCAATTCAAAACATTTGAATTTCTAAACACTTGTTTTCTCAAAACAATTCAAAAACAAAACCCTTGGTAGTAATCTGTCACTTTGGAACTCGAAAATGAACACTGATGATGTGGCCACACTCATCAGAATCTATTTTCCAGTAATTGAAGTGAGTTCAATACTATTTTACTTTCAAAAATCATTTCCAAACAATTCCATTTTGAAAACAGTTCAAAATCTCCCAGGAACTTAAAATTTACTTATTTTAATTTCAATTCTGATTTAACTTCAGATTCAATTCGTCTTACTTCATATACTCTACTTATATGAATTCTGATTAGTTATTTATAACCATTTCATCTTTTTATAATCTCATTCGATTATACTAACTACCAACACAACTAATATACTATATTAATTTCAAAACATATCATGTCGGTTCATCGTATTCAAGTGTTTATAAAACCCCTACCGATACAGTGGATCAAACTGATCGACCAGAACTCATAAACAACTCAGCCAATGAATCCCCACAATATAAAACCATTTTTATATCAAATACAAATACGCACTCGTATATATACACTCAAACTCAATCTAGGGTGTTACTAACCCTATCTCTACCGAGTTACGCCACAGAGTTATGTCCGATCACTAAAACATAAGCTCTGATACCAACTGTAGTGACCCGAAAATCCGGGGGAATTTGAGCTGACTAAATAACACAAGTCCAACCCAAATCGCACAGGAAATTCAAGATACTAATAGAAAGAAGTCAGAGGGTGAGGATAGATAAGATAGAAACTTAGAATAGAAGAAGAAGAAGAACCCAACATCAGAGTAACACGAACCTCACAGCGGAACGAATAACATATAATAGATAACATAACTTTGAAATATAACAGTTATGTATACAATAGCACTTATCAGAGTACAACACTTACAACACAGCGGAAATAACTATAGCTATATGATCTTGAAGCCTCCTGCTCCACGCTCTTCCAGTATATCTGTAAAATCCTGACTACTTGACTGCCCGTACGAATTTAGGCACCCAAGAGTTTAGGGAAAACAACAAATAAACTCCGGGTCAGTCATGGGACTGGTGTGAGTAAAACAGTTTAAAACAGGTATATGAACAAGTAAACGATATCTCATAAGACCACGCCGCAGAACGGAACGGGTTTTTCCCTTATGAAAATCCAAACATTTTTGCAAAGCAATATCATTCTGATATTATAATAATGTCTAAGTACAAGTAAATATCAGTCTAGTAGAAACGCTTGCATCTCACATTCTACATATATAGTATACAATCAAAACCGCCAGCACGTATTGGGTAATGGATTTCCAACTATGACAAGGTATGGAATCACCTTCCGATCAGTGTACTCTAGGAACGATACACTGGAGTTCAACAAGAACATCTTGCAACTCAGCCACACATGACCGACCACTCATTTCGCTTGAGTGTATCGAATGTACATCACCAACGGTTGGGATCAGCAACCGTTCCCATATATATATATGGGACAGCATTGATAGATTTAAGAAACAAATGAATATTCTCTAGATAGGTGATTATACACCCTACTTCGGTGCGACCGACTTAGCCATGCTGCCTGCCCGATTTCTGTCATTTACCGGTTGATGAGGCTAGAAGCTACGCTTATATTTTCACATACCACATCTTCATTCACTTAGAAATGTCACATCATCATACCCGCCAAATCACAAATTGACTTATCCAAAAATAACACGGGTATACAGCTAAGAGAAACGAATTCCTCCGCCACCAAACGTGAATACGTTTGAACAGATCAACTTACGCGATCTATTGGATATACTCTGTCAGACCTTCGTCCATACAAGTTGTCCTGGGACTGGACAAACCGAAGGCACTATTCTGTAAACAGGATAGCCCTTGCATTTTACTCCGTCTTCAATTATCTTTGGCATATATGATTCGCGACGCTTATGCCAATACAGAGTGGTTCTATGGATAATAATCCAACCGGTCTCTCCATATTAACAACGTTAAAATGGTCAAAACTTCGATAGTCTGTGATTTAACTATCAAATGAAAACATGTCCGTGTACAAACAACGATCTAAATTCCAAATGGAATGTCAGTCGATCAATCATCATGTATATCTATACATATTTCCTTATTTTCTATATTTAGAAAATATTTGTTATCAACGTTGGAAAACATTTCCATTGTTTATTTACGTATCACTATCCTTCCACAACTATCAGACTCTAACTATAAACTAACAAGAGAACAACTTCCTAAGTATAAACCCCGAAGGCCGAAACCAACATCAGATCGATACCCAGGAAATCATTCAACTTATTAATTTCTAGTCAGATTCTAATTTTGCTTAACTCTATATTCTTTAACTCCATTCGCTCAACTCTAGATCGCAGCGATCACAATGGTTACGCCTGATTCCCTCAGGAAACATCCGAACGCCATAGGCTATTTACAACCCTGCGAATTACGCTAGCAGCCGTGCTAAATGGCAACTCATCCTGAATAACTATGTTTGTTTTAACTCTAACTGTTTAACTCTAATTGTTTAACTCTACCTGTTTAACTCGACTGTTTAACTCTAACTGGTTAACTCAACTGTTTAACTCTAACTGGTTAACTCGACTTGACTAACCCCGTTCGAATAACATATTCGATTAACTAACTTTCGAATACCATATTCGATTTCTCCTTTTTAACAACGTTTTATTCGTTTGAAAAGATTTACTTTTAAATAACGGTTCTACACTTTAAAAATGATTCCTTTTTATAACGTTTCCTTTTAAATTCTATTTGTAAATGGTTTACAAATAATCCCTTTTCAAATTTTTTTCTTGAAATATTCTAACTCCTTAAATTCCCGGGAAAATTCGCCATAACCTCCTTTGTATCGGGAGCATCGGGAAAATCCCCAAACTCGCCACACAGGCCTTTCCATTCAAAAAGAAATGCTTTGAATTTATTTCCTTTTTAAAATATCTCCTATTTATAAATATCCCAATTTAAAAATATGCTATTTTCAATATCACTTTGAAAATTCCCTTATCAACATTTCGATATGTTATGGTATTCAATCATATCAAATCACGATGTTCAATATCGTCCATACGCACACAATCAACAACGGGTTAAAATTCACATCATATATCAAAATATATGAAAAACAATAAAATAATTGTTGAGGAATCCAGTCGGATTCCTCCAACCTGTTTCCCTACATCACAGATGTTAGACAATATAGATAACATCAATTTCATCCCAACATGAAATATACTGATAATCAGAATCCATATTTGATTGACGGTTTTCTATATATAACTATATCTACGTTTTCAATCAAATCTAGTTAACAGTCCAATTTAACAATCAATACACAGCAATCAATCATTAAAAATAAAGTACAGTTTATACAAATATAAACTGAACAGAGTTAGTGAGATTTACTCACATTTGCAGTTCATCGTTAAAGAACGATAAACTGTTATTTGATTTAAATCAAACAATTTATTTTGCCATAAATTCATACGAGCTCCACTCCATTCCCAGTCAGTTTCATTGGGTAGTGTCCGTCCATATGATCCTGTCGGATCTTGTTTCGCTGAATTTCGATATCTTATGATATAGTTATGACATATACAAGTTTTAATACATTATTAAATAAATTAAACTTATTTCTTTTCTTAGTTGGGCCTTACCCATTGTGTTCAGCCCATACCCCTTTCTAGCAAACCAGATCCACTCAAAATAATTCCCCGTCTTCCCCAATTACACGCAGCGCCCAGCCATGGTTCCCGTTGACCCTATTTTGACCGACTTCCTCTTCCTCCCTGGCCATCTAAGGAATCCGCAACCTCCACCAAATCAACCTGCGTCGCCCCTCCTACCCAGCCGCCACCACCATTTTCAACTCGACCCCCCTTTTCAGAACTCGACCTCGGCCTATTGCTGACCGTCGAACCACAAGAACCCATCGCATCTTCTAAAACTCGACCCACAACGTGCAGAATTCCATCACAACCCCAAAATGGTCCTCAACTTCATGAATCCATGTTTATCTCTTTGAATAAGTTGAACCCTAGGTTCTAACGCACACGCTGATCAATTTTTGAGCGAAAGAAATGTCCACCGAATGCCACAAAACTGCTACTGGATTGAAGACCAGCTCTTTAGGATCACATACATACGTCTTCCGAGATTTAATGATTTTAATTGGATTTGATATGGATTTCCAAAGATCAACTCATTTTTACTGGAAGAAAGAAAAATACTGGCGGCTCAACTTTGACCAGAAAGAAAGAAGTGGGAATTAGGTTAGAATGGTGGGTACTTATAGGCAAGATATTTTCCATAGATATTTGTAGACATTTTATTATTTTATATTCTATTTTCATTTCTATTTATCATCTAAAAATCAACATGATCACATACGATACCCAAAAATCACGAAACTGGACATGTAGCTAGAGTTCGACATTATGGTCCCAACGAAACTGGTTTCGTCGAATTCCGTCTCTGTTTGCTCACACAGCGTATTTTTAACCATCGAAATACTGACTGTTTCTCACTCTAAAAATCTGTACGGCCACACAGTGACTCTAAAAATCACGAAACTTGGAATCTAACAACTATTTGATATTGCGGATCCAACAAAACTAGTTTCGTCGAATTCCAACTTCGTTTGCAAAAGTGGCTATTTTTAAACCCCTGAATAATCCATTTAAATATATAAATATATTTGAATAAATTAAATTAAATATAAATAAATTTATATTATCGTATATACTCACATATGATATCGTACAGCTCCAGAATATCATATCAAAATTTACAGTTTGATATTTCAGATTTTAGATTTAACGATATTCAGTTTATATCGGAAATCCTTTTATAACGTAAATAAAGCGTTACGAATTATAAAGGAATTCCACAGCGACTTTTCTCAAATTTGATTTGGACATAACTCAAAATCTAACCGACGAAATCCCGATTTTTCCCTTCCACTAGAAAGATATACTCCACCAACTCCACACGTTTCTTGTTTCACAGAAATCCGGCTTAAAACGAATCCTGTACATTCAGTTGAAGTTCGAATCGCCAATTTACGAACTGCAGCGCCATTTCAAGCTCGATTTTAATTATAATATAATTATACGTTCTAACGCCGTCGATTCCATATATACGTTAATATATTCTGAATCGAAACTCAACCACATCTCGTATACTATTCAATTCACACTCTGTTGTGAATTTCACTATTTCCGACTATTTCGACATTATAATATATTATTATATTATAATTATTTATTAAATATTCAATATTATTTAATTAAACGATCATTAAATTCTCTAAATCACCAATTATATAATTAAATAAATTAATTATATATTTCTAAAAATGCGGGTCATTACAATAATATTATTATATTAACCAAGGGGATTAAAAATTTGTGATCACATGCCAGAATAGGTTAAGCGCAGGTCGTTTTCATTGCACTCAAATCAAACCCATTACTGTGTGAATAAACTTATGTAAAAATCAACTTACGGCTACTTAAAGGGATATGCGGTATTTATATATGTGTCCAATATGCGCATAATATTCAAACAAGATTCAAACTAAACAAGGGTAGCTCGAAGGTAACCTACCATTAAAGTAGCAGGGACTAAGACAATATGTGGGAAGAGTGTTTTACTTTTGACAAACAAAGTGTGAGGCAACAGCTATATAGACAGAATGATCATAAACTAGCTGGTTCCAGCTTCATAACAGATAACAGAGAAATGAAACTGCCCGACCAAGACGTAAACATTTCCAAGCATTCAAAATCTAACCAACCATTGAAATACGGTGCCAAACGTATGTTCAAAACTCAGGGAAATTTAAATTTAAAATCAAAACTAGGCAACCAACAAAGAATAGCAGTAGAACAAATCCAACTAATTACACAGAGAGTAAACCGAAGTCAAAGACTTGAAATGTATTTGATCGTAAGAGAACTTAACTGCGGAAGGCTGAAGCAGTCAACATTGGATAAGCCCAAATCAACACCAGTAGCATTATGAACAACAGACAGGAGAACCGAAGATGCTTCCTCACCAACATTGAAAGCACACTATTCAAAACCAGAACACCCAATATTCGAATCAATTTTGTAGAGGGAAGACCAGGCTTGAAATTGAGGCGAGTTTGGAGATAGAAGTCAGCTTAGATCTAAGTTTGATATCAAATCAATAACAAAAGGAAAGAACCGCATCTATTATCGCTTCTCTCAGGTCTGAAAATTGGAGTTCAACCTGTAAATTTTGTGAATTGGGAGCGATTCTTTCTACCGACGTTTCGATTGAGTTTCTCTGAAGAACTGAGTTGAATAGAGATTTTCGGGTTTGCCATGCTGAGATTGGAATTCAAAATGCTTGAGAACTTGGAAAATTGATAACTGAATGAAGTGTCTTAACATAGGAAAGATAAGAAAATTGGGTATTTGATTTTGGGGCTTTCTAGAGATAGGTTTTCTTTTTAGAGATGAGCGATATCAATTATGAAGCGGGAAACGAAAAATGGAGGGAGATCGGTAATTTTGTGGACTCGTGGGGAAAAATGGAAGAGGAATTAAGTGACGCAGATTCATTTATATTTCGGCCTATCAATCATGGGATTGTAATTATTAACAAATTTAATTTAGAAATAATTATTAACAGTTTTAAATTAACTTTTTATTATATAATGATTTGTAATTAATTAAAACTAATATTTGATAGTACAATTTAGTAATTAGCTTTTGATATTTATTTAATTCTTAAGAACCATTACTCAATATCTACTTTTAATAATTCATTAATCAATAATATTTAATAAGTAGAAGCAATAATAATTATCGAAATACTAATTATCGATTATAATAATTATTAAGTGTAAATGACTATATATTATTACTTATGCATTACTGTTTGAAACTATCAATAAACTAGTTAAGTAGTAAGTATTAATAATTAATTATAGAGTATTATTAATTATTAAAAATAATTATAAACTATTAAAGTATTACTTATTTATTACCAAAAAAATTAGTTATAAATCATAATATAATACTAAAATAATTTAAAATTGTTAATCATTATTTATGAATTACCGATTGTAATAAATTATTAAATAATATAGTTCGTATACATCATTATTTATACCTTATTACTAGAAATTATCAATTACTTACTTATGCAATACTAATTATTAAAGTAATTATAAACAGTTAATTGTTAAAAATATCAGATTTTATTTTAGATACTGCTTATAAAAAATTGATTATTAATTTATTTAATAGTAATTATAAATTGGGGAAAAATAGGGGTAATTATTTTAAATGCTTTACAAATTATTTAATAGTTATTATTAAAATAACCAGTTGCATTAGGGTAATTTTCTTGTAGTGAATATTACTTGGGGAAAAATAATATTTAAAAGTACGTTTTTCGCAAGTGGCTTTACCTGTTGCAAAAAAAAATTACAGTTATCAAAATTAATGAAAACAGTTGTTAAATATATAATTTTTGCAACTAGTTTGAAAGTGTAGTTGCAAATAATATGTCTATTGCAACAGGAATGAAAGTGCAGTTGCTAAAAGTATGTTTTCACAACAGGCACGAAAGCGCTATTGCGAAAAATATGCTTTTCGCAATAGGAAGGATAAGCCTGTTGTTAAATCTTATTTATTGCAACAGCTACGAAAGGTCTGTTGCTAAATATCATTTACTGCAACTGACATTTGAGGCCTGTTGCAAATAACTAGTTGCAATAGGGTATTTTTTTGTAGTGATTTCATCCAATCAATATCACGAATTTAATTCTTATTTCCCCAAGTCAAAAATATACCTTACTCAAACTATAGTATTTTAAAAATCATAATTTTTGTTTTTAAATTCATGTTGAGGGATGAGGATTTAGATGGTGATAATCATCCCTTGTAATTCAACTATTAATTTTTTTGAACTAATTTTGTAATGGTTTATTGTACTGCTTACTATAACACTATATAAATTGCTAAAAATGTATAGACCCGGTTTTTGGCGACTTTGGATATCCAATATACAACACATATGAAAGAAATTAGAGGGTGAGAATAGAAAAGATAGAACTAATAGAATAGAAGAAGAAGAAGAACATCATCATCAGAATAAACACGAATCTCACAGCGGAACGAATAAAATATAATATAACTTTTGAAATACAAACAGTTATATATAGAATAGAACTTATCAGAGTACAACACTTACAACAACAGCGGAAATAATAATAGCTATAGAATCCTGAAGCCTTCTGCTCCAAGCTCTCCAAGTGTATCTGAAAAATCCCGACTACTTGACTGCCCGTACAAATTTAGGCACCCAAGAGTTTAGGGTAACAAAACAAGTAAACTCCGGGTCAGTTATGGGACTGGTGTGAATAAAACTCCTAACACTTGGTTTAATAACGGATATATCATAAGACCACGCCGTGAAAACGGGATGGGTTTTCCCTTATGAAAATCCAAACAACTTTGTAAAGCAATATCATTCTGATATTATAATAATGTCTAAGTACAAATAGATATCAATCTAGTAGAAATGCTTTCATCTCATGTTCAACTATATAGTATACAATCAAAACCGCAAGCACGTATTGGGTAATGGATTTCCAACTATGACAAGGTATGGAACCACCTTCCGATCAGTGTACTCTAGGAACAATACACTAGAGTTCAACAAGAACATCTTGCAACTCAGGCACACATGACCGACCACTCATTTTGCTTGAGTGTATCGAATGTATATCACCAACGGTTGGGATCAGCAACCGTTCCCGTATGTATATGGGACAGCATTGATAGATTTAAAAGAAGCAAATGAATATTCTCTAGATAGGTGATTATACACCCTACTTCGGAGCGACTGACTTAGCCATGCTGCCTGCCCGATTTCTGTCATTTACCGGATGATGAGGCTAGAAGCTACGCTTTATCGTCACATCGGATTCACTTCGAATGCCACATTGTCAGATCCATCGAAAATCACTAATTGACGTCTACAACAGTACATTACATGTTAGCTAAAGAAGTGCCCTTCTCCGCTTCCACTCTTGGTACGGTTGAAGAAATCAATGTATATCCATCTTAGGCACTGTTATCTAAGACTTATACAATAGCCCTTGCCCTTTACTCCGTCTTCAATTATCTTTGGCATATATGATTCGCAACACTTATGCCAATACAGAGTGGATCTTTGGATAATAATCCAACCGGTCTCTCCATACTAACAACATTAAAATGGTCAAAACTTCGATAGTCGGTGAGTTAACTATCAAAGAAAAATACGTGTGCAAACAACGATATTATTTCCAAATGGAAATTCTATCAATCAATCATCAATCATATATATATATATATATCCATATATATGTTTTCCTTATTTTCTATGTTTTAGAAAATATACGTTAACGCTGGAAAACGTTTCCATTTCTAATCCATATTTCCAATTTCAATATTTGATTACGTTTTTGGTTCTATTTGGAAAACATTTCCAAATCTTCTTTACTTGGATTTAAACAGATGTTTAAATCAACATCGCGACGATAACTCGAACCACTACTTATTTACTAAATTCACTTAACCACTTTCACTCTCGAACCTTAACCATTTCTAAATTTAAAACGAAGTCAGTCAAGTTGGGGTATAACTACCTCTCAGACCTTAACTGAACAACATTTCAAATCTCGAAATAGGTTAATTCCATCTTTTAACTCTTTAACACTACCTTACGTAACTTTCGTTCGAATAAACCTTAATTCGATAACTCCTCCCTCCGAATAACTTTATTCGATAATCTCTCTCTTACGAATACCTAGATTCGAAAATCTTTCTTCGAATAAACTATATTCGATTAACTCTATTAAATTAACTCTTATCAATTTACTCTTATCCATTAACTCTATTGGACTAACTTTATTGGATTAACTCTATTTGATTTAACCCTAAACGATTAACTCTTTTCTTTTAACTCCTTTCAAATAAACTATATTCGATAACTCCTTTACTCTATTCGAGTAAACTATATTCGATTAACTCCTTTACTCTATTCGAATAAACTATATTCGATTAACTCCTTTACTCTATTTAACTCTATTCGAATAACTCTTACTGGATTAACACTTATTTGAATAACTTATATTCGATTTGCTTACTCTTCAATACTTATACTCGATAATCTCTTTCTTCGAATAAATCTTATTTGGTTTAACTCCTGTCGAATAACTAGATTCGATCAACTCACTTCGAATATCTCTGATTCGATTCACTTCTTCGATTAACTCAAATCGATTAACTCATCTCGAATATTTCTGATTCGATTAACTCTACTGATTTAAAACAAACTGATTACTTCTAACTGGATAACCCTAACGGGTTAACTCTAATGGTTTAACCTAACTGGTTAACTTTACTGATTTAACCTAACTAATAAATTATAACGCTAATCGATTTATTCTAACTGTAATCGATCATTCTAACTCTAATCGATTTCTCTTATTCGAGTACCCCTATTTTGATAACGTTTATTCATTTATAAAGATTTAGTTTTAGTAACGGTTCTGCACTTTATAAATGTTCTCTTTAATAATGTTCTTCACTTATACAAATGTTGTGTACCCATTCTATTTAAAACTATCGGTGTTAAAACCAATATCTCTTCCCTATATAAGTTCAGACTTATATAACCCATTTATCGAATGATAAATAATCACTTAATTTATAAATATCATTTACAAATTAATCTATTCCATTTATCTGTTTTCTCCATATTTAAGTTCTGACTTATATATATAACTGTTTATCCAAAGATAAATAATTTCTTAATAATCCATTTGTTTTCTAAACAAATATTTCCTTTTATTATACTATTTGCAAAAAGTTTGCAAATACCCCCTTTTGGTTTTCTTCTTAGTATTTCCTTTATCAACCTTATTTATCCATTCTAAGTATTTGCTTTAACAATTCCTTATTTATTTTCTAAACAAATATTCCATATTTCTTATCTTATTCAGTTTCTAATTGAATAACACTTTTACTTATCTTATTCGATTTCCAAGTGAATAAGTCACTTTTAAATATCTTATCCAGTTTCTAAATGAATAATCCCTGTTAATACCTTATTCAATTTTTAAAATGAATAATCCTTTTACCTATCTTATTCAATTTCTAATTGAATAATCCTTTATACCTTATTCGATTTCTAAGTGAATAACTCCTTTATAACTTCTTATTCAATTTCTAAGTGAATAACTCCTTTATCATCTTCTTATTCATTTAACAAATAAATATCTCATTTATCATCTTCTATTTATTTTTTAAATAAATATCTCCTTTATCATCTTCTATTTATTTCCTAAATAAATATCTCATTTATCATCTTCTATTTATTTAACAATAAATAATTCACTTTATAAATATTCCATTTATAAAGATTTCCCTTCATTTATAATTTCACTTAAACGTATTTCCTATTCATAAATATTCCATTTATAAATATTTCTATTTATAAATATTCTATTTTTAAATATTCCATTTATAAATATTTCTATTTATAAATATTCTATTTTTAAATATTCTCTTTTATAAAATCTTCTGATTTTATATATATTCTCTTTCCAATATTCACTTCCACAAATTTCCCTTTTCTCCAAATCCTGGTATGTTATGGTGTTTAACATATCAAATTATGATGTCCAATATCGTCCATACACACACAATCAACAACAAGTTATAATTCACATCATATATCAAAATATATGAAAAACAATAAAATAACTGTTGAGGAATCCAGTTGGATTCCTCCAACCTGTTTCCCTGCATCCACAGATGTTACACAATAAAATCAACATCACTTTCAGTTTCATATCATATATTCTGTTAAACAGAATCAATATAGAAATTCAACTAACTGACTAGCAGTTCAATCAAACAGTCAACACACAGTCAATCAGTCAATATTTAACAGTTCTAAAAATACAACATGAAATTATAAACTGTTCAGAGTTAGTGAGATTCACTCACATTTGCAGTTCATCGTTAAAGAAAGATATACTGTTGTTTGATTTGAATCAAACAGTTTATTCCGCCATAAATTCATACGAGCTCCAATGGACTTCCAGTCAGCTCCAGCGTGTAGCTCTCGTCCATACGATCCCGACGGATCTTGTTTCGCTGAATTCCGATGAGGTATGACAAAGATATTCAGTTTCGAAGTTAAGAACAGAATTTAAATTAAAAAACTAAATTTTCCTTTTCCTCTTAATTGGGCTTTCACCTTTTGCTTACCCGGCCCACAAATACTTGAAATCCACGGCCCAGCTCCTTATAAATTTCAACCGAAAGTCTTCTTCCTCTTCGCTACATCAGGAAGCAAAAACCACGGCCATAGCCGATCCTTCATTCCTCCTTCCTCCTCCCACACTCCACTACAAATCGAACCAAAATCGCCATCCTCCTCCTCGCGTCAAACCGCACACCCTCATACCCTTAGAGAGCAACTCGACGGCCTCTAGGGATTCCCGTCGAACCCATCCTCCACACAGACAACGACGTTTTCGAGCACCGAAACCCACAAATTCATCACCACTGAACGTCCTATACACCCTGACCACCCCCATACGCACCAATTCCGATATTAGTGCTTCAATCACTCGATTTCCTTAACCCTAGTCTAGTGTACCAAAGAGGACAGCGGACCAAATGAAGTTCGAACGCCACAAAATTGGTATTAAAACGAAGAGGGAGATATCAGAAACTCAAATACACATCTAGAATGATTTATAGATTTTTCTTGTATATTCTTTTGATTTTTACACCTTGCGTTTTGGGTTTTCTGGCACTATGAAGGGGCGGCTTGGTTTTTCTCAGAAGAATGGAAAAGTAAATTAGGTTCTGTATTTATGGAGGAAATTAGGTCCAAATATAATATTTTATTATATGTTACTTAACGATGAGATACCCCCCCTTAAAACCAATTCATACGATTTCTGTTTTCGATAGACTAAGCTATTCATAGCAAAGTAAAATATTCCGGACCCAATGGGACAGGTTTCGTCGAATTCTGACACCGTTTGCGAAAATCCTTTAGAAAATATCGATGAAAAACACCGAGAAATAATTCCTTAAAATTACATAAAAAGTCCTAAAAATATGAGGCCTTGACGTTTCACTAGACCTCTTCCTAAGGTTTCGTATGAAACTTGTTTCGTTGAATTTCGAGTTCGTTTGACCAGTTAACCATTCAGTTTAGTTTGTTTTATGTTAAAAACATAGCGTACCCCACTATGAAATATTCTGCTCACGTAGGGACTGTTATGGACAGAAACAAAAGTACCATTTAAATGAGTGATGTGCTCTGGTCCCAAAAATGTAATAATACCGGTAGATGAACTCGTATTGTGAAACCCCGAAATGTCGATACAGGGTGCCAAATACTCCAAAAAAAGTAGCTTATTTAATTAATTAAAAATTATAGTAAAATTCTAAAAATTAAATTATCGCTATTTCCCAAAAGGACCTTGTCTAAATTCAGACCCGATCTCTAGTTATATTGAATAAACCGACACGGTCGATAAACGATTCTATAGCGACTATTCCAAAATTTGATTTGGACATACCTCAAAATCTACACGACGAAATCCAGAATTTTCTCTTCCACAAGAAAGATATACTCCACCACCACTACGCGTTTCTTGTTTCACAGAAATCCAGCTTAAAACGAATCCTGTACATTCAGTTGAAGTTCAAATCGCCGAATTACGAAACGCAGCGCCATTTCGAGATCGATTTTAATTACAATATAATTATACGTTCAAACTGACGTCGATTGAATATATTCGTCAATACAATTCAACAATAAGCTGAATTAAATCTAAGGGATGACCCTGTTCACATTATATTATCAATTCACTATTTCTGGTTATTTCTGAATTAAATATATTATTTAATTATTATTTTAATTAAGTATTCAAGTTAATTTAATTTAACCACCATTTAATTCACTATATCACTATTTATATAATTAAATTAATTAATTATAATACCTCTGCCAATGCGGGTCATTACATTCTTCCCCACTTAAAATAATTTTGTCCTCGAAATTGCTAAGGTAGAGAACAACTCTATTAACTGGTTATAACTTATTTGTTCACTTCTTAACTTCAGTTTCCAACTGGACCAATTTAATTTCAATTAAATATTAAATAATTCTTATCAACGAAAATTTTCAAAAATTCTGAAAATTTTCTAACGCCTTTAATTTCCGGAAAATTTCGCCATAACCTCCTTTGTATCGAGAGCATCGGGAAAATCCCCAAACTGCCACACAGGCCTCTCCAATCCAAAAGAAAATCAAACAGCCAAGCGGCTTGCCAATTCGGCTCATAAAACTCCAAACTCATATATAAAATATAAACTTGTATCTTTTTGTCGGGCATACCATTATATCCCTTCCATCTGTTACCAATTCAATATATACCAATGTCATGCCAATCCAGTCAAACTCAAATCGATTCATTCTCAAACCAACTCATTTGCTTATACTGAAGTCAAATTCCATTCAAACTCTAAGGTCAAATTTCAAACTCTTAACTCATCAATGAAATTCCATTCCAAAATATTTTCCAATCAAATCTGTCTTATTTAACTTAGTTCAAGTTAAATTTAAATTTATTTATTCATTTATACCATCTCAATCTATTTAACTTCATTAGTTAAATTTTAAGTCCAGAAATTTAAATTCCTGATTTCATTTCAAATCAATTTAAAATCATCATACCAATTCAAAACATTTGAATTTCTAAACCATTTGTTTTCTTAAAACAATTCAAAAACAAAAATCTTTGGTAGCAATCCGTCACTTACAAACTCGAAAATAAACAACGATGATGTTGTTATCATCATCGGAATCTATTTTCCAGCTATCGAAGTGAGTTCAATACTATATCACTTTCAGTTTGAAATAAAAACGTTTGCAAAATCTCCCAGGAACTAAAAATTTCCTTATTTTAATTCCAAATCTGATTTAAATTCAGATTTACTACATTTTATTTCATATACTTTACTTATATGAATTCTGATTAGTTATTTATAACCATTTCACTTTTACAATCTTACTTGATTATAATATCAACCAACACAACCAATATACTATATGAAAATCTATTCGGGAAAAATTATTCCATTTACCCTCTTTCAAAACATACCATGTCGGTTCATCGTATTCGAGTGTTAGGTAACCCCTATCGATACAGTGGATCAAACTGATCGACCAGAATTCACAAACTACCCAACCAATAAATCTCCACAATATAAAATCATTTTATATTAAATAACAAATACGTTCACTCGTATATATACACTCAAACTCAATCTAGGGCATTACTAACCCTATCTCTACCGAGTCACGCAAAAGAGCCAAGGTAATTCACTTAACTTAAGCTCTGATACCAACTATAACGACCCGGTTTTTGGCGACTTTGGATATCCGATATAACACATATCGAACATTAAGAGTCGAAAAAACCGAATAGTTAATGAAAGAAATTAGAGGGTGAGAATAGAAAAGATAGAACTGATAGAATAGAAGAAGAAGAAGAACATCATCATCAGAATAAACACGAATCTCACAGCGGAACGAATATAATATAATATAACTTTTGAAATACAAACAGTTATATATACAATAGCACTTATCAGAGTATAACACTTACAACAACAGCGGAAATAATAATAGCTATAGAATCCTGAAGCCTTCTGCTCCAAGCTCTCCAAGTGTATCTGAAAAATCCCGACTACTTGACTGCCCGTACAAATTTAGGCACCCAAGAGTTTAGGGAAACAAAACAAATAAACTCCGGGTCAGTCATGGGACTGGTGTGAATAAAACTCCTAACACTTGGTTTAATAACGGATATATCATAAGACCACGCCGTGAAAACGGAACGGGTTATCCCTTATGAAAATCCAAACAACTTTGTAAAGCAATATCATTCTGATATTATAATAATGTCTAAGTACAAATAGATATCAATCTAGTAGAAACACTTTCATCTCACGTTCTACTATATAGTATACAATCAAAACTGCAAGCACGTATTGGGTAATGGATTTCCAACTATGAAAAGGTATGGAACCACCTTCCGATCAGTGTACTCTAGGAACGATACACTGGAGTTCAACAAGAACATCTTGCTACTCAGCCACACATGACCGACCACTCATTTCGCTTGAGGGTATCGAATGTATATCACCAACGGTTGGGATCAGCAACCGTTCCCGTATATATATGGGACAGCATTGATAGATTTAAAAGAAGCAAATGAATATTCTCTAGATAGGTGATTATACACCCTATTTCGGAGCGACCGACTTAGCCATGCTGCCTGCCCGATTTATGTCATTTACCGGATGTTGGGGCTAGAAGCTACGCTTTATCATCACATCAGATTCACTTCAAATGCCACATTGTCAGATCCATCGAAAATCACTAATTGACGTCAACAACAGTACATTACGTGTTAGCTAAAGAAGTGCCCTTCTCCGCTTCCACTCTTGGTACGGTTGAAGAAATCAATGTACATGACCTTTCTGGAAATACCCTGTCAGACATTCACCCATACAAGTCATCCAGGAACAGGATGAACCGAACGTACTATTCAGTATATCCATCTTAGGCACTATTATCTAAGACTTATACAATAGCCCTTGCACTTTACTCCGTGTTCAATTATCTTTGGCATATATGATTCGCAACGCTTATGCCAATACAGAGTGGTTCTTTGGATAATAATCCAATCGGTCTCTCCATATTAATAACGTTAAAATGGTCAAAACTTCGATAGTCGGTGAGTTAACTATCAAAGAAAAATACGTGTGCAAACAACGATATTATTTCCAAATGGAAATTCTATCAGTTACTCATCAATCATATATATATATCCATATATATGTTTTCCTTATTTTCTATGTTTTAGAAAATATACGTTAAAGCTGGAAAACGTTTCCATTTCTAATCCATATTTCCAATTTCAATATTTGATTACGTTTCTGGTTCTATTTGGAAAACATTTCCAAATCTTCTTTACTTGGATTTAAACAGTTGTTTAAATCAACATCACGACAACAACTCGAACCACTACTTATTTACTAAATTCACTTAACCACTTTCACTCTCGAACCTTAACCATTTCTAAATTTAAAACGAAGTCAGTCAAGTTGGGGTATAACTACCTCTCAGACCTTAACTGAACAACATTTCAAATCTCGAAACAGGTTAATTCCATCTTTTAACTCTTTAACACTTCCTTACGTAACTTTCATTTGAATAAACCTTTATTCGATAACTCGTCCCTCCGAATAACTTTATTCGATAATCTCTCTCTTACGAATACCTAGATTCGAAAATCTTTCTTCGAATAAACTATAATCGATTAACTCTATTAAATTAACTCTTATCAATTTACTCTTATCAATTAACTCTATTGGACTAACTTTATTGGATTAACTCTATTTGATTTAACCCTAAACGATTAACTCTTTTCTTTTAACTCCTTTCGAATAAACTATATTCGATAACTCCTTTACTCTATTCGAATAAACTATATTTGATTAACTCCTTTACTATATTCGAATAAACTATATTCGATTAACTCCTTTACTCTATTCGAATAAACTATATTCGATTAACACCTTTACTCTATTTAACTCTATTCGAATAACTCTTACTGCATTAACACTTATTCGAATAACTTATATTCGATTTGCTTACTCTCGAATACTTATACTCGATAATCTCTTTCTTCGAATAAATCTTATTCGATTTAACTCCTGTCGAATAACTAGATTCGATCAACTCACTTCGAATATCTCTGATTCGATTCACTTCTTCGATTAACTCAAATCGATTAACTCATCTCGAATATTTCTGATTCGATTAACTCTACTGATTTAAATCAAACTGATTACTTCTAACTGGATAACCCTAATGGGTTAACTCTAATGGTTTAACCTAACAGGTTAACTTTACTGATTTAACCTAACTAATAAATTATAACTCTAATCGATTTATTCTAACTCTAATCAGTCATTCTAACTCTAATCGATTTCTCTTATTCGAGTACCCCTATTTTGATAACGTTTATTCATTTATAAAGATTTACTTTTAGTTATGGTTCTGCACTTTATAAATGTTCTCTTTAATAACGTTCTTCACTTATACAAATGTTGTGTACCCGTTCTATTTAAAACTATCGGTGTTAAAACCAATATCTCTTCCCTATATAAGTTCAGACTTATATATCCCATTTATCGAATGATAAATAATTATTTAATTTATAAATATCATTTATAAATTAATCTATTCCATTTAGCTGTTTTCTCCATATATAAGTTCTGACATATATATATATGTATATATATATCTATTTATCCAAAGATAAATATTTTCTTAATAGTCCATTAGTTTTCTAAACAAATATTTCCTTTTATTATACTATTTGCAAAAAGTTTGCAAATACCCCCTTTTGTTTTTCTTCTAAGTATTTCCTTTATTAACCTTATTTATCCATCCTAAGTATTTACTTTAACAATTCCTTATTTATTTTCTAAATAAATATTCCTTATTTCTTATCTTATTCAGTTTCTAATTGTAACAACCCGTATTTTCAATAAACTGTTATAACATAAATTGAGGCCGAATTTAATTCAAAAATCTGAATCAGGGGAAACGGGCTATGCCATTGCGTTCGTCTCGGAAAAATACGCGAAATAGAGTCCGAGTTTTCGAAAATCGGAGTCCGTATGACCCGGTTAAGGCCCATTGAAGTTTTCAGAAATTTCTATGCTAAAAACAGATTTAAAGTTCAAATTAGAAACAAGGATTAGGGCTAATCAGGATTAGGCGGGAAAATTCCCGCCAGGGGCCCCATGTCGACAGGCATGTCGACAGGGCCCCCAGGGTGTCGACAGCCCTGTCGACAGCCCTATCGACAGGGGGTGCCCAGGCAGTTCAGCCTGGTGCACCATTTCTGATTTGGGTTGGGTCTTGTGGCTTGGTTCTGGAGAATTCTAAGATCTGACGGGCAAAAACTAACCTAGGGTTAATCCTAGGGCTAAAAACACTCTAATCTTCTATAAATATACCCCTAATCCTACCCTAAAGCCTCATTATTCAGTCTAGCAACTAAACTATGCCAAATTGAATCCTCAAATGGCCTCCACCTAAAATCCCTAGCCTCCACCTTCCTCAAAGTTAAATCCTATGAAGATAAGATGATCATACAACCTTTTCTATGTTGTATGAATGCTTAATAACTTGCATGCTTCATTAAGTTGCAAGTTTGATTTGCTAAAGTTTGTGTTTTGGGATTTTGCAAAGGGGTTTTCTTTTTCAAAGCTTTGTTTTGGATTTTTAAGGGGCTTCTTCATCTTATTTGGTGGATTGGTGACTTGTTTATATTTGTAAGCCCTCTTACCTTCACTTTACAAACTCTAAAGTTAATGTTTGGTGAAAGTTGAGATTTTATGTGAGTTTAGTTGATTATGCATGCTTATGCGAACTCACTAGGCCATGTTTTATATGATTCATAAGTTATGCATGCTTATGCGAACTCACTATGTCATGTTTTATATGATTCATAAGTTATGCATGCTTATGCGAACTCATTATACCATGTTTTACATGTTTCATAAGTTATGCATGCTCATGCGAGCTTATTATGTCATGTTCTACATGTTTCAAGGGTTATGCATGTTTATGCAAGATCACCTTACCATGTTATGCAAGTTTAATGGATTATGCATGCTTATGCAAGATCATCTTACCATGTTATGCAAGTTTAAATGGATTATGCATGTTCACCTTACCATGTTATGCATATTTAATAAGCTATGCATGTTTATGCGAGTTCACTATGACATGATTTGCAAGTTTAACATGTATGCATATTTATTGTGATATGTGAAGTTCATCATGTATGTTATGCTAAGTTACCTTTTATACCCTTATGCGTTATGACGAATATGTAAGCGAGATAATGACGTTGGGAGGGTTTGGGTAAACTTAAAAATACATGAAACTAAAAGATTGGGAATTTACCTATTAAGTTAGGTCTACCCCTTGGGAATTTACCTATTAAGTTAGGTCTACCCAAGTATATGTTAACTTGTAAATGTGTTTAAAAGTGGACATGACATTAGATAACATGATATGGCCAACTCGAGGTTAGACCTAGTTGTGGTGTAAATCTTCCCAGGTAACCACAACGTGGGGTCTAATGTGGGTAGTTGGTCATGTTGCACCATAAGACCCGAGGTTAGACCTAGACGTGGTGTAAATCTTCCCAGGTAACCACGGATGTCTAATGTGAGAGGTTGGGTGCGTTAAGTAATTAATGCCTCATGATTAGGGTTAAGTCATGGCCCACTAATACTTAACCAATAATGGGGATGCGAGGATTAGATGGGGTTAAGTGGTTACACTTAACTAATTTAATCCAGGATTAGTGAGGGGTTAAAACCACACTTAACCCTCTTAGAAACCCTAGCGACGTGGTCTGTTCCAGCAGTAATCCCAGTTTGGTATCATTCACAACCCTAGAGGCTAGGCTAGGGCGGGGCACGATTACTGGACTGATGTAAGCGACCAAAGCGACGGCTGAGTGGTACAGCGGTGCGGGTCCGGCGGGCTACGGACGTGCACGTAGTCCGATGTTGGACAAACTCGAGGCACGGGTACCAGTAGCTTAGACTGTGCATTATTGCTTAGGTGTCTGGGGTTGACACCTTAGGGCTTGATACACCCGAAGGTGGACCCAGCACAGTCTGACTACATCCATGGGGGCCGTATGGACACCAACACTTGACGTGTTAGGTTTATAGGGAGCCGATCGACTAGACCGTTGGGCTGGACCTTATACTAAGGTCACTTCATGTTATTGGGCCAAAGCTTGGGCTAAGAGATCAAGATCTGTTTTGTGGGTTTGCTAGTACACTGTGGTGCAAAGTTTAATCTCATCTATGTGATGTCACCTTTATCTATTACCAGTATGTTCATCTCAGTTTCCATCATACTGTTAACTTTATTAGTTTATAGATTGATCGTAGTAGGGCTTACCAGTCTTTTTGACTGACCTGTTTTCTTTCGCTTCTTTTCTTCCGTTTCCCCCCCCCCCACAGGTTCTCAGGGAGGGGCTACATCTGCTTAGTGGATCTTTGACTTGCTTGTTGGATAGCTCATGTATGGATCTGAGCTAGCTGTGGCTTATCTTTTATTTCTGTGGATTAGCACTGATGTTCTACCATGTGTTTTGTTATCACGTATCTAGACTGATGTTGTATTTTGGATCATGACATTTTGATATTATGTACTTGACTATGTTGGTTTTCTGAGATGACGATGATGGGTTTTTATCTGCTACCGCTGCTTTACTTATATTTATTTATATATATTCTGTCTTGCGATATCTCTGTGCAAGTTTACCTTCACAATAACGCCCCTCCAAAGCTAGTACATTCTAAGGAGTGATCCTAGTGGAGGTGGGGTGTTACATTTGGTATCAGAGCACGAGGTTAACAAGATTGAACAAAACTTTTGAAAAAAAAAAACCCCTTTTTTTTTAAAAAAAAAAAAACTATTTTCTAAAACCTACTAAGTATTTTCCAAAATAAAGTCTAGATTATTTTAAGGCTAATCCCCAAAAGCCATCAGCATTATCATTCGTTCCCTTGACCTGATCTTATCTTATCTTTTGTTTCAGTATGGCTGAGAATCTTGACATCCCAGATGGAGTGAACGTACCACTCTGGTATAGGAGACTCCAAGAAGCTAGGGCGGCAGCCGGTCCCGCCAACCCTACTCCCACTCCTCCTCCCGTAGTTGAGAATCCTATCCCTAATATCCCTCCTCCGGTGGTTCCTGCTCCCCCTCCTCCAGCAGCTAATATTCCCCCTCCCGTTGCTAATGTTCCTCCCCCTCCCGTTGCTGAGGCTCCTCTTCCTCCTCCTCCCCCTCAGCATCCTCAGATTGAGTTTACAAAGGTTTGTAAAGACTTCAAGGCAATGGGAGGCAAGAATTTCCTAGGCACGGAATCTTTCGTTGAAGCTAGGAATTGGCTGAAGGACACGGAGGACTTGTTTGCTATCTTTGGGATTGATGACGAGAGGAAAATCCTATTGACAGTATGGCTTTTGAAGGATGAAGCGGCCTATTGGTGGGAGGTCACCAATGGGACGAGGCCCGTTGAGACTTGGGCCGATTTGAGGGCTAGATTTGTGACCAAGTTTCTATCTTCAGCCGAGGCGAATTTACAAATGGAGAAGTTCATTTCATTAAAGCAAGGTGACATGTCTATCAAGGAGTATGTGAACAAGTTTAATCAGCTGGCCCGCTTTGGTTTGGATATAGTAAACACCCCGGAGAAGAAGGCTCTTCGATTTGCCAGAGGATTGAATGAGCCGCTACAAGGCTTGGCGATGTCACATATTCCGCATGGAGCCACTTTCGAGAGTTTGGTCAATATGGGTCTGCTTCAGGGAGAGGGAAAGAAGGAAGTCAAGTCGGGCGATACTCAAGCAAAGAAGGCTGATTCTCAAGGCAAAGGCAACCAAGGTCAAAGCAGTCAAGGAAATCAGAATAAGAACAAGAAGGGCAACAACAAAGGCAAAGGGAAATGCAATTACTATGGCATAGCTGGGCACTTTGCTAAGGATTGCAGGAAGAAGAAAAGGAAGCTTAGTGGTGGATGCTTTTCTTGTGGAGAGACTGGGCACTTCAGCAAAGAATGCCCAAAGAAGAAAGGACAGGCTGGATCTTCAGGAGGGCAAGTTCATGCTCTCAATACCGCTTCAGTTCCCGAGCGAGGTAGTGTTTCTGTTGAGAACCTTGTTTATATCTCTGATCTTCCAGTACGTACCTTGTTTGATTCTGGTGCATCACATAGCTTTATTTCATCTGATCTTGTCGATGGCTTGCACCTCAGTACTAGCTTAGTGGATGATCCCGTTTGTGTTTCGAATCCCATTGGGGGTTCTGCTCATCTATCTATGATATGTGAGGATCTAAGGATCTCTATACTCAGCGTTGAGTTCTTGTGTAGTGCGTATGTTCTAGGTTTCAGGGGATACGGATTGATCTTGGGCATGGATTGGCTGTCTAGATATGGAGCCATTCTGGATTGTGAGCATAGGGTTGTAAGGCTTGTGACTCGCCTGGGCAACACCTTATAGATTTCATGCAATCCGAAGAATCCCGTCATGTTATGCTATCTAGAATCTCTCGACTCATCAGAGGAGGCCCTTCAGTCTGTAAGGGTGGTCCGGAATTATCCAGATGTGTTTGAAGAAGTTAAGGGGTTGCCCCCTAAACGAGAGATTGACTTTCGCATCTATCTGGTAGATAATGCTAAACCTGTTTCTTTGCCCGTTCGGCATATGGCTCCGCGTGAGAGACGGGAGCTGAGCAAGCAAGTGAGGGAATTGCTTGAGAAGGGCTTCATCAGAAGGAGTTTATCCGAATGGGGAGCGCCTGTGGTGTTTGCAACTAAGGCAGATGGCTCTCTTCGACTCTGTGTGGATTATAGAGAATTGAATAAGCTGACTAAGAAGAACAGACACCCGTTACCGAGGATCGACGATCTCTTTGATCAACTTGTTGGTGCTTCTGTTTTCTCTCAGCTTGATCTTGCTACGGGTTTTCATCAGCTCAGAGTGGCTGAAGACAGCATAGACAAGACTGCATTCAGAACTCCAGACGGATTCTTTGAATGGCTTGTTATGCCGTTCGGTTTGACGAATGCACCCGCGTATTTTGTGGATTTGATGAGTAGGGTGTTTCGGGAGTTCTTGAATAAGTTTGTCGTGGTCTTTGTTGATGATATTCTGGTTTTCTCTAAGGACGAAGAAGAGCATGCGAGGCACCTAGCAGGGGTGATGGACACACTCAGAGCACACCAGTTAAAAGCCAAGTTCTCTAAGTGCCACTTTTGGAGAAGGGAAGTCAGATTTCTTGGGCATATCGTATCCAAGCAAGGCTTGGCAGTGGATCCCGCTAAGGTGGTTGCAGTTCAGGATTGGAAGACTCCAAGGAATGCAACCGAGGTGAGGAGCTTTCTGGGTCTTGCGGGTTTCTATCGAAAGTTCATCAAGGACTTCGCAAAGATATCTGCTCCTCTTACTAAGTTGACGAAGAAGAACTTAGTCTTTGCTTGGGATATGGATTGTGATCTTGCTTTTCAGAGACTCAAAAGAGCCCTTACCTCCGCCCCAGTTCTAGCCTTACCCGATGGTGGTAAGATATTTACCGTGTACACTGATGCTTGTGGCACGGGATTGGGTGCCGTTCTGATGCAAGAGGGCAGAGTTATATGTTTTGGTGGGAGGCAACTTAAGGTGCATGAGAGGAATTATCCCACTCATGAACTAGAGCTGGCAGCGATTGTATATGCCCTCAAGGCATGGCGTCATTATCTTCTGGGAGAGGGATTTGAGCTGTATACTGATCATAAGTCTTTGAAGTATCTCTTTTCGCAGAAAGATCTGAACCTAAGACAGCAGAGATGGATGGAATTTTTGGCTTCCTATGATTTTGAGATATCCTATACCCCTGGCAAGGGGAATGTTGTAGCGGATGCGTTGAGTAGGAAAAGGTTGACACTAAGTCCTCTATTTGTTGAAATGAAGAATTTAGAGTTCTTGGCAACCTTTGGTTTCTCTTTGGCAATGGAGTCGGAGACCGGTTACTTGGCATCTTTAGAACTCAGGCCTACCCTTCTAGATCAAGTCGGGGCTTCACAGAAGGAAGACCCTCAGATAACTGAGATCATGGACAAGCTGGTTCGAGGGGAGACATCTAGTCACCTTGCTCGATATTCTATAGACGATAAGGGTTGGCTGAGGAGAGATGGAAGGCTTTGTGTTCCGATGGTAGAAGACTTGGTGAGGAAAGTTCTTGAGGAAGCACATCGCTCCAAGATGACCATACATCCAGGTGGTGATAGGATGTATAAGGACATGAAGCGCGTTTTCTTCTGGCCTGGGATGAAGAAGGATGTAGCGGAGTTTGTCTCGAGATGTGTTATTTGTCAGAGGGTAAAAGCTGAGTCAAAGAAGCCCGGTGGGCTATTACATCCGCTAGAGGTCCCGCTATGGAAGTGGGAGAGCATTTCTATGGACTTTATTGATGGGCTTCCAAGGTCCAGGAAGGGGAACACGAGCATATGGGTCATTGTGGATAGGCTCACGAAGAGTGCTCATTTTATCCCAGTAAAGAGCAAAAGAACCGCATCTGGACTAGCATCAGTATATCTTCGTGAGATAGTGCGGCTACATGGAGTCCCTTCCAGCATAGTCAGTGACCGAGACCCCATCTTTACTAGTCAGTTCTGGAACAGTTTACAGGAAGCTATGGGCACGAGATTGAACCTGAGTACAGCCTATCACCCACAAACAGACGGCCAAACAGAAAGGGTGAATAGGGTACTTGAGGACTTGTTGAGGCTTTGCATTCTGGATTTTGGTGGTGTATGGGAAGACCATCTTCCTCTTGTCGAGTTTGCATACAACTACAGTTATCAGGCGAGCATAGGGATGGCACCCTTTGAGGCTTTATATGGGAGGCCGTGCAAGTCACCTACATGTTGGTGGGAATCCACGGATAAGCTTATACTTGGACCCGACATGATTAGGGATACATCCGAGAAGGTTGAGTTGATTAGAAGACGGATGAAAGCGGCCCAAGACCGGCAGAAATCCTATGCTGACAGGCGAAGGTCCGAGTTGGAGTTTGAGGTTGGGGACAAGGTTTTCGTGAAGGTTTCTCCTTTGCGGAATGTGGTCCGATTTGGAGCTGTTGGGAAGCTAGCACCGAGATTTGTTGGACCCTTCCCCATCATTGAGAGAATTGGGAAGATGGCTTATAAAGTGCAATTGCCCGAGAAGTTGTCCGGAGTGCATAATGTCTTTCATGTCTCGCATCTCCGAAAGTGCCTGCATGAGTCCGCTGAGGTGGTTGAACATAGCATGCTTGAAGACGTGGAAGTAGAGAAAGAGGCAACTTTAAGAAGAGCTCTGATTCGTATCTTGGGGACAGAGACCAAGAAGCTAAGGAATCGTGAGGTCAGATTGGTGAAAGTTCAATGGGGTGAAGCCGAAGAAGACGCAACTTGGGAAACCAAGGAGAAGATGCGTGGGCTTTATCCATTTCTTTTTGAGGGTACACTCTCAATCTCTTTCCTTTATTTAGCGTAACTTTCTCTTTGCTATCCATGTTTATCTAGTTGTCGTGCTAAGCTTGTCATGAGAACCTTAGGTAGAAACCCTTTTGGATGAAACATGTGCTTGAGACATGTTATGTTTGATGGTTGCAAGTGGTTGCAAGTCTTTGCAAGTGGTTACTCGTGGATGCATGATACACATTAGGCACTAGATCGGCTCACACACTCCTCATATTGCATGTACATGAGTGTTTATGCTTATTCTTGGATGAACTTTGTATGCAATTACATGGATGTTGCATATGGGTGTATGGTTGAGCACGCATATAGATATTATACATTATGATAGGGATTTGCATGCATATGGATACATTTCACTAACATATTTTGCATTGATCATTGCATTAGATAGGTACATATACACACACTTTTGCATATGTTCATACAGCATTTAGAATCCTTTAAGGACAATGGTTGCTCATGGATGATGTTTTGAGTAGATGGATGTTGGATGGTAGGATATGTTCTTCCTAACTTGAAAATTTCGGGGACGAAATCCTTTAAGGAGGGGAGAATGTAACAACCCGTATTTTCAATAAACTGTTATAACATAAATTGAGGCAAAATTTAATTCAAAAATCTGAATCAGGGGAAACGGGCTATGCCATTGCGTTCGTCTCGGAAAAATACGCGAAATAGAGTCTGAGTTTTCGAAAATCGGAGTCCGTATGACCCGGTTAAGGCCCATTGAAGTTTTCAGAAATTTCTATGCTAAAAACAGATTTAAAGTTCAAATTAGAAACAAGGATTAGGGCTAATCAGGATTAGGCGGGAAAATTCCCGCCAGGGGCCCCATGTCGACAGGCATGTCGACAGGGCCCCCAGGGTGTCGACAGCCCTGTCGACAGCCCTGTCGACAGGGGGTGCCCAGGCAGTTCAGCCTGGTGCACCATTTCTGATTTGGGTTGGGTCTTGTGGCTTGGTTCTGGAGAATTCTAAGATCTGACGGGCAAAAACTAACCTAGGGTTAATCCTAGGGCTAAAAACACTCTAATCTTCTATAAATATACCCCTAATCCTACCCTAAAGCCTCATTAATCAATCTAGCAACTAAACTATGCCAAATTGAATCCTCAAATGGCCTCCACCTAAAATCCCTAGCCTCCACCTTCCTCAAAGTTAAATCCTATGAAGATAAGATGATCATACAACCTTTTCTATGTTGTATGAATGCTTAATAACTTGCATGCTTCATTAAGTTGCAAGTTTGATTTGCTAAAGTTTGTGTTTTGGGATTTTGCAAAGGGGTTTTCTTTTTCAAAGCTTTGTTTTGGATTTTTAAGGGGCTTCTTCATCTTATTTGGTGGATTGGTGACTTGTTTATATTTGTAAGCCCTCTTACCTTCACTTTACAAACTCTAAAGTTAATGTTTGGTGAAAGTTGAGATTTTATGTGAGTTTAGTTGATTATGCATGCTTATGCGAACTCACTAGGCCATGTTTTATATGATTCATAAGTTATGCATGCTTATGCGAACTCACTATGTCCTGTTTTATATGATTCATAAGTTATGCATGCTTATGCGAACTCATTATACCATGTTTTACATGTTTCATAAGTTATGCATGCTCATGCGAGCTTATTATGTCATGTTCTACATGTTTCATGGGTTATGCATGTTTATGCAAGATCACCTTACCATGTTATGCAAGTTTAATGGATTATGCATGTTTATGCAAGATCATCTTACCATGTTATGCAAGTTTAAATGGATTATGCATGTTCACCTTACCATGTTATGCATATTTAATAAGCTATGCATGTTTATGCGAGTTCACTATGACATGATTTGCAAGTTTAACATGTATGCATATTTATTGTGATATGTGAAGTTCATCATGTATGTTATGCTAAGTTACCTTTTATACCCTTATGCGTTATGACGAATATGTAAGCGAGATAATGACGTTGGGAGGGTTTGGGTAAACTTAAAAATACATGAAACTAAAAGATTGGGAATTTACCTATTAAGTTAGGTCTACCCCTTGGGAATTTACCTATTAAGTTAGGTCTACCCAAGTATATGTTAACTTGTAAATGTGTTTAAAAGTGGACATGACATTAGATAACATGATATGGCCAACTCGAGGTTAGACCTAGTTGTGGTGTAAATCTTCCCAGGTAACCACAACGTGGGGTCTAATGTGGGTAGTTGGTCATGTTGCACCATAAGACCCGAGGTTAGACCTAGACGTGGTGTAAATCTTCCCAGGTAACCACGGATGTCTAATGTGAGAGGTTGGGTGCGTTAAGTAATTAATGCCTCATGATTAGGGTTAAGTCATGGCCCACTAATACTTAACCAATAATGGGGATGCGAGGATTAGATGGGGTTAAGTGGTTACACTTAACTAATTTAATCCAGGATTAGTGAGGGGTTAAAACCACACTTAACCCTCTTAGAAACCCTTGCGACGTGGTCTGTTCCAGCAGTAATCCCAGTTTGGTATCATTCACAACCCTAGAGGCTAGGCTAGGGCGGGGCACGATTACTGGACTGATGTAAGCGACCAAAGCGACGGCTGAGTGGTACAGCGGTGCGGGTCCGGCGGGCTACGGACGTGCACGTAGTCCGATGTTGGACAAACTCGAGGCACGGGTACTAGTAGCTTAGACTGTGCATTATTGCTTAGGTGTCTGGGGTTGACACCTTAGGGCTTGATACACCCGAAGGTGGACCCAGCACAGTCTGACTACATCCATGGGGGCCGTATGGACACCAACACTTGACGTGTTAGGTTTATAGGGAGCCGATCGACTAGACCGTTGGGCTGGACCTTATACTAAGGTCACTTCATGTTATTGGGCCAAAGCTTGGGCTAAGAGATCAAGATCTGTTTTGTGGGTTTGCTAGTACACTGTGGTGCAAAGTTTAATCTCATCTATGTGATGTCACCTTTATCTATTGCCAGTATGTTCATCTCAGTTTCCATCATACTGTTAACTTTATTAGTTTATAGATTGATCGTAGTAGGGCTTACCAGTCTTTTTGACTGACCTGTTTTCTTTCGCTTCTTTTCTTCCTTTCCCCCCCCCCACAGGTTCTCAGGGAGGGGCTACATCTGCTTAGTGGATCTTTGACTTGCTTGTTGGATAGCTCATGTATGGATCTGAGCTAGTTGTGGCTTATCTTTTATTTCTGGGGATTAGCACTGATGTTTTACCATGTGTTTTGTTATCACGTATCTAGACTGATGTTTTATTTTGGATCATGACATTTTGATATTATGTACTTGACTATGTTGGTTTTCTGAGAAGATGATGATGGGTTTTTATCTGCTACCGCTGCTTTACTTATATTTATTTATATATATTCTGTCTTGCGATATCTCTGTGCAAGTTTACCTTCACAATAACGCCCCTCCAAAGCTAGTACATTCTAAGGAGTGATCCTAGTGGAGGTGGGGTGTTACACTAATTGAATAACCCTTTTACTTATCATATTCGATTTCCAAGTGAATAAGTCACTTTTAAATATTTTATCCAGTTTCGAAATGAATAATCCCTGTTAATACCTTATTCAATTTTTAAAATGAATAATCCTTTTACCTATCTTATTCAATTTCTAATTGAATAATCCTTTATACCTTATTCGATTTCTAAATGAATAACTCCTTTATAACTTCTTTTTCAATTTCTAAGTGAATAACTCCTTTATCAACTTCTTATTCATTTAACAAATAAATATCTCATTTATCATCTTCTATTTATTTTCTAAATAAATATCTCCTATATTATCTTCTATTTATTTCCTAAATAAATATCTCATTTATCATCTTCTATTTATTTAACAATAAATAATTCACTTTATAAATATTCCATTTATAAAGATTTCCCTTCATTTATAATTTCGCTTAAACGTATTTCCTATTCATAAATATTCCATTTATAAATATTTCTATTTATAAATATTCTATTTATAAATATTCTCTTTTATAAAATCTTCTGATTTTATAAATATTCTCTTTCCAATATTCACTTCGACAAATTTCCCTTTTCTCCAAATCCCGGTATGTTATGGTGTTTAACATATCAAATTACGATGTCCAATATAGTCCATACACACACAATCAACAACAGGTTATAATTCACATCATATATCAAAATATATGAAAAACAATAAAATAACTGTTGAGGAATCCAGTCGGATACCTCTAACCTGTTTCCCTGCATCCACAGATGTTTCACAATAAAATCAACATCTCTTTCAGTTTCATATCATATATTCTGTTAAAAAGAATCAATATAGAAATTCAACTAACTGACTAGCAGTTCAATCAAACAGTCAACACACAGTCAATCAGTCAATATTTAACAGTTCTTAAAATACAACATGAAATTATAAACTGTTCAGAGTTAGTGAGATTCACTCACATTTGCAGTTCATCGTTAAAGAACGATAAATTGTTGTTTGATTTGAATCAAACAGTTTACTTCGCCATAAATTCATACGAGCTCCAATGGACTTCCAGTCAGCTCCAGCGTGTAGCTCTCGTCCATACGATCCCGAGGATCTTGTTTCGCTGAATTCCGATGAGGTATAACCAAGATATTCAGTTTCGAAGTTAAGAACAGAATTTAAATTAAAAAACTAAATTTTCCTTTTCCTCTTAATTGGGCTTTCACCTTTTGTTTACTCGGCCCACAAATACTTGAAATCCACGGACCAGCTCCTTATAAATTTCAACTGAAAGTCTTCTTCCTCTTCGCTACATCAGGAAGCAAAAACTACGGCCATAGCCGATCCTTCATTCCCCCTTCCTCCTCCCACACTCCACTACAAATCGAACCAAAATCGCCATCCTCCTCCTCGCCTCAAACCGCACACCCCCATACCCTTAGAGAGCAACTCGGCGGCCTCTAGGGATTCCCGTCGAACCCATCCTCCACACAGACAACGACGTTTTCGAGCACCGAAACCCACAAATTCTTTACCACCGAACCTCCTATACACCCTGACCGCCCTTATATACACCAATTCCGATATTAGTGCTTCAATCACTCGATTTCCTTAACCCTAGTCTACTGTACCAAAGAGGACAGCGGACCAAATGAAGTTCGAACGCCACAAAATTTGTATTAAAACGAAGAGGGAGATATCAGAAACTCAAATACACATCTAGAATGATTTATAGATTTCTCTTGTATATTCTTTTGATTTTTACACCTTGCGTTTTGGGTTTTCTGGCACTATGAAGTGGCGGCTTGGTTTTTCTCAGAAGAAAGGAAAAGTAAATTAGGTTCTGTATTTATAGAGGAAATTAGGTCCAAATATAATATTTCATAATATATTACTTAACGATGAGATACCCCCCTTAAAACCAATTCATACGATTTCTGTTTTCGACAAACTAAGCTATTCCAAGCAAAGAAAAATATTTCGAACCCAATGGGACAGGTTTCGTCGAATTCCGACACCGTTTGCGAAAATCCTTTAGAAAATATCGATAAAAAACACCGAGCAATAATTCCTTAAAATTACAGAAAAAATCCTAAAAATATGAGGCCTTGACGTTTCACTAGACCTCTTCCTAAGGTTTCGTATGAAACTTGTTTCGTTGACTTTCGAGTTCGTTTGACCAGTTAACCATTCAGTTTAGTTTGTTTTAAGTTAAAACCATAGCGTACCCCACTATGAAATATTCTGTTCACGTAGGGACTGTTATGGACAGAAACAAAAGTACCATTTAAATGAGTGATGTGCTCTGGTCCCAAAAATATAATAATACCGGTAGATGAACTCGTATTGTGAAACCCCGAAATGTCGATACAGGGTGCCAAATACTCCAAATAAAAAGTTGCTTATTTAATTAATTAAAAATTACAGTAAAATTCTAAAAATTAAATTATCGCTATTTCCCAAAAGGACCTTGTCTAAATTCAAACTCGATCTCTAGTTATATCGAATAAACCGATACGGTTGATAAACGATTCTATAGCGACTATTCCAAAATTTGATTTGGACATACCTCAAAATCTACACGACGAAATCCAGTATTTTCTCTTCCATAAGAAAGATATACTCCCCCAGCTCTATGCGTTTCTTGTTTCACAGAAATCCGGCTTAAAATGAATCCTGTACATTCAGTTGAAGTTCAAATCGCCGAATTACGAACTACAGTGCCATGTCGAGCTCGATTTTAATTATAATATAATTATCCATTCAAACTGACGTCGATTGAATATATTCGTCAATACAATTCAACTCTAAGCTGAATTAAATCTAAGGGACGACCCTGTTCACATTATATTATCAAATCACTATTACTGGTTATTTCTGAATTAAATATATTATTTAATTATTATTTTAATTAAATATTCAAGTTAATTTAATTTAACCACCATTTAATTCACTATATCACTATTTATATAATTAAATAAATTAATTATAATACCTCTGCCAATGCGGGTCATTACAAAAAATATCCTACTTTTCTTGCCACACTCCTCTCTTTTAATTCCCTACCACTACTTTCTTGTTGTGCTACAACATATTTCTCTATTTTACGCAAATTCCTTTTCACGGTTTCCACGTACAATTACTTATCTAATATTATTTATTAGCCCAGCCATCATATTATAAAAATAATTATCATATGAAGAAGTTCTCTCACATTTTTGTTCTATTCTTAAATTCCCTTTTACAGTGTTAATATGAAGATGAATTTAGGTAAACATAATCTTTTCAAACATATATGAATAAATATATTATGTTATTTGATCACTAACAGCTTTTAATGGGTTAAAAGAGTTTAACTTTTTTTTCCTTTTCATCCCATTTCTATTTCTAGGTTTTAACTATAACATGAAACCTGGGTTTTACTAAATACAAATACACATAATGGTTTATATCAGGACAAAATCCACGAAGAGCAGTTTTCTCACTATGTATTCATAGTTTGGTTCTCAGTTTATGTTCACTTTTTATATGAGACCTTGGATTTACTAAATACACATTCAAGACCATATATGCGCCAAAACAACTGACTACATTTTTAAGCGACGGGTTTTGCAATACTCTGGTTTTAATATGAGGACTACTTTGATTCAACTCACACACTAGAACTAGAAGCATTCAAAACATATATGGTTTGCACTTTTATACATCTTAATTGGAAATAGATTAAAGGAAGAATGAGGTTTACTCACTATGCTTGCTTTCCCCTGTTCTGGAGGTTTTCCTTTGCTATGATTTCCCAAATTCAATTAAGGAGAAAATATGAGAGTTTCATGGTGATATATATATATATATATATATATATATATATATATATATATATAGGCAGGTTTCAACATTAAAATATTCATTCTCTTTTATTTTAAGGTTGTAGACTTCCTTTCAAAATGTTTTACTGTACATGCTCGTTATAGACCCCTCATTTTTCTAGTCCTACACACTTGTTTCCAGGAAACTTAGGCGGGAAGAGATGAATTGTTTAATTAGATATCTTCTACTTTCTTGTCCTTATATTCTCTTCAAGGAGCATGATATACCCATGGCCTTAACTCCATTAAATGTTGTTGAAAGGTTACACTATTCTCGGATTCTAATGGTAATATAAAATGGTTTTGTTGGCATGATATTTTGCTAAAAATGATTAAATACTTGCAAGTTGGTTTGCTGATTTTAAGGGGATGGTTCTTCCTTATCTTAGCCTTCTATTTGGTGTGAAATCATATTTAGAGTATGGTCTTTGACTTCTTTCTTTACTTGTTGTCACATGAGATTTTTCCTTTGTTACTTTGTTTGTTTCATACATATGTTTTTTAACTATTCTAATACTCATGTTTTGTTGTACTTACTTTTTTGCAAATGTTTTCTCCTTATTTTCTATATTAGTTTAGGAATTTAAATGTCATTCCTATGTATATTATGCTATAATTTGCATGTGTCTAGTTTGTAAGATTTTTGTTGCAAGCTTCATTATGTATCTTATGTTAAAACATAATTAACCATATACATATTAGTATATATATACACTTATATATATTCATACATATAATTATAATTGTTTAAGGTTGTTAAGTAAACATATTTTATGATTTAATTACCTCATCAAATCAATATCAAAAGTCAAATAAGACCTGGATATTACAGTCCACCCCCCTTAAAAGAATTTCATCCCCGAAATTAAAGAGTCACGCGTAGATTTCAGTTTTAACTAAAGTCAAATTTATACACATTCGTAAATATTTATCTTCCCTTCCGGATAACTCCTTATTTATTTAGAATTTAGTTATCTTAATTTCTAGATTCGAAAATTCTGATTTTATTACAGAATCAATTACTTAACTCACATGGGTCTATATCCAACTAATAACTCAAGTCTGGTCTTTATTACTAGGAAATACCATTTTTATTTACTAGATATTACTCTAATTTTAATTCATAGTTATTTACCTTATCCTGAGGACGACCCTGATTCATTTATCTCCTTCCATTAGTTGTTTTGGTGGTCCTGCTCATTTTCAACCATTTGATTATAACATCTTGATAATCAAACTTAATTGGAAGATTTTTTTTTAACGGTGACCTAAGTCGATAACTTTAGTTGTCCTATACTAAATATACAATTTACTTTATGGTTTAAATTTTCAAAATACGCTCTCTCAATACTTACCCAAACTCAAATCTAGGGTGTTACTAACACTATCTCTACTGAGTTACGCCATAGAGCCAAGGTTACAACTCAACCAATAGCTCTTACACCACCTGTAACAGCCAGAAAAATTCGATGCTTGAATTTTCAACATTAGCACGAAATCCTGTATTACTTGTCAAAACTCATGTATCGAACTCTGACTGTTAATAGAAAGAAATTAGCGGTTGAGATAGGAAAGATAGAACTATTAGAATAGAAGAATATGAAGACAACACGGAATCAGAATCTCACAGCGGAATTTCAAAAATACATAATATATTACATAACGAGTTTGTTACATCATAGTACAACATCATAGTACAATAAACTCTAGGTCAATCAAGGGACTAGTGTGAGTAAACAATTTTAAACAGATTGGAAACAAGGACGGGTTATCTCCTTAGGAGAACAAATTGATTTAACGTTAGAAAATCCTTCGAAAGAAATGATAATAGTAAGACCAGCCCACACATAACCATGGACGGTTTTTATCTTACTATAACCCAAAACATTTTTGATATCAAAATCATCGGATATTGGAATAGTTTGTATCTAGTAAAAAACCATTTAGCAGAACGCTCGCATCTCATGCTCCATATATATAATATAAAATCAAAAACTGCGGGCTCTTATTGGAGATTGGATTCCAACAGACAAAGTATGGGACCATCTGCCGATCAGTGTACTCTAGAGGGGATGCACTGGGGTTCAACAAGAACGTCTTACAACCCAGCCACACATGACCGACCACTCATTTAGCTTGAGTGTAGCGAATATATTATCACCCCCACAGTTGGGAGCGACCCACCGTTTCCAAAAGCTGCAGCAGCGAAAAGAGATTATGAAATAAATAGGAATTTCTCTAGATGGTGATAATACACCCTGCTTGGGAATGACCCACCTAGCCATGATGCCTGCCCGATTTTTGTCTTTCCCTAGTTGTGAGGCTTTGAGGCTACGTTTATCTTCCAGAACTCCTGGTCATCATTCACTTTGACTGCCACATCATCAGATCCGTCAAATCGCTAATTGACATCCACAAAAATAATATAGCAGTTAAGCTAAGATAAGCGTCCCCCTTCGCTAACTATGGTGCATTTGTAAAAATCAACGTTAGTGAGATTCTCAGAAAATACTCCGTCAGACATTCGTTCATACAAGTTGTCCTAGGACTGGACAAACCGATGATGTAAAAACCCGTAACTTCCCCGTAAAGGAAAGTGTCGGATAGTTCGAGAACAAACCACAACAGAACGCATACAGAAGAACGTTTCATTGTATATTACAACAATGCATCAGATTACAAGAATATACAGAGTATAAATGAATATTACACAGAAATATTAGAGATTTAAATTACATTTAAATACATAGCAGCGGAAAATAATACAATACACAACTGGAAGGAGATATACGGATACAAAGCTTTCCGGATATCATTCCAGCTGTAAACCAGGATCCTGTGAATATAAATCTGCAAAACCAAAACTGCTAGCTGCCCATGTCAAAATAGGGGCACCCAGAGTTTAGGTTAAAACAATAAACTCCAGGTCAGTCATGGGACTGGTGTGAGAACTAAAACAGTTATAATTCTTTATTTTAAAGTTTGGTAAATCAAGGGACCACGCCGTAACACGGAACGGGTTTCCTCCCAAGAATACCAGTGCATAAAACAAACAGCGCAATGCTAAATAAAGAAAAATGAAGCTGTTATAAGACCCAGGTCCCATCACACAATGCAACGCAAGCCGGAGGATAGGGTTTTTACCTTATAACAGCCAAAGCATGCTTGATACGTTTAAAACACATTATTTGATACTATTATAAGTGCATAGTGTATAAAACAACTTCAAATCATAAGTATCAATCATAGGCGGCATGAGCGCCCCATCCCACTATGTCACCATACTAGGTTCTACAATTAAAACCGCAAATGTCACGTATTTGGAAATTGGATTTCCGTCTATGAACCAAGGCAAAAGATAGTCCTCAACCGATTCGAGACGCTCTAGCCCGCCCCTCAGGAACAGCCGCAACTGCCCCTTGGATCGTCAGGACCGGTCCACCGATGTGGATTATTGTGCCTGAACACTACGTTTCCCCACCCTATGGGGTGTAAGTCTGGTCCGTCCGCCGACCAGAATGCATCGGCCGAAACCGATATAACCGAGGCGCCTCGCAACAGCAACAACCACATAAGTCAAACTCGTCAGGGCGTGTAAAACCACTGACGCCACTTCTAGCTAGAAAGAAACGCAAGTCCTCCCTGAGGTCCGTCTCCCGTTTTTGGTTCATACCGGGTGTGAAACTCGCGAATTCACGTTACACAAAGCTGTGCCACACAGGCTGTGCTTTGATCATCACCACAAGACTTTGCTTTTCAACAGAAGCCTTGATCAATTGCCACTTAGGCGTGCCACACAGGCAATTCACTCCATGCGTTTGATATCCATCAATATATAACCCCTGAGCTCGTACGTCTCAGAGAAGGGCGTTAAGCAAGAGAATAAATTCTCCGCCGCCAAACAGATATATATTTAATAGAAATCAATCACACAGACTAAAATCCAATGTCAGACACACATTCCATTTACAAGTCCGTTCTGGGGCTGAACGAAACCGGAGGCACCTAGTACCCCGCATATCCATCGATCTCCAAGCACGTCTGGACGATCACTAACTGTTTCCATCTTCTTGGGTGTACAGCCCAATCAAGATCATCAGTAACCACCCAAACGACGTGAAGACTTCCGGTCTTCGACCACCGTCTTCATCTTCGACACCACGTCGAATCAGTTATTCAGAATGGGATAAACCCGGTCTTTCTGAATAACTCGCGTATATATTATAAAAGTGTTACACAAACACAACATACGCCTCATTCCAATTCAGAATATACTTTTATTCGAATATTCCTATACTTTGGGAAAAGTTCCCGTTAATTTTATCCAAGATAAATTCTTTAAATTTATTCTTTAATCTCCTTTGAATATCAATTCAAACTAGTCGGGATTAGCGAACCACACCGAAGTAATCATTTATTTTATTTCCCAATCCCAACCTATTCATCCCATGGAGTAAAACTGGTAATACTTCATATCTAACACCACAGTGTTATCGGTAAATTCAATTACCATTTCACGTTCAAATCTAATTAAAGATTTAACCATCGCCTGGAGCAAAACTGGTGATACTCCATTTTCGATCATTTCAATCTAATTAAAGATTCATTAAAACTCCACTTAGTTTTAATCTTTAACTGGGTTAAAGAATCAGTGTCATTTAAAACACGGTTCACGATAAACCCAAAATCACATTCCATTAATTATCGGGTTAAAGAACAAGTGTTATTTAAAACATTGTTCACGATAAACCCAAAAATCAATACCAATTCAATTCCAATTAAATATCGTTTAATTGGTACACTTCATTAAATCTAAATAAAAAGATTTAATTTTTTTCTCAACTGGGTTCAAGAACAGTGTTAGTGAAGACACCATTCACGACAAACCCAAATCACATTCGATATTCAATACAAGGCTTTGAATAGAAAATATATCGGCTTATATTCAATATCAAATTCTACGACTAACAAATGTCGTATTGGAAATAACGATATAAATATATATCTTTCAAATTTCCATAACAACATCTGTATAATCACGAATTCCAACATCGAAATATTCCGAAGACAATTTCTATTCAAATCCACTCCAATGCAATCATTGGAAATTTTGGTTATTTTCAAAACCCTTTTCAAATTCAATTTATTTATTTAAAAAATAAATAGAATTATAATTCTAGTTCAAAACTAGTTCATTTCGATAAAAATCTATTTTTATCCTTTGAAATATGGAGTTTTTCATCCCAATCCTTTCTAAATCATTTCTTATGATTTTACACAAATTATTAATATTTTTAATAATTTTATCAAGGCCCGTACAGTCGATCTCCACCAATGGCCATCGAACTGCACTTACAGCGACCTTTTTCAAATTTGATTTGGACATAATTCCAAATCCAACCGTTAGATTTCAAATTTCTAATATTCGTTAGAAAGCTTTCTTCGATACGAACCCAACGGTTCCGGTTTTTGGAGAATCCGACGGTCGGATCTCCCGTAATGTCCGTTTGAAATCAATGGTCGAAATTCGCGAACTGCCGCTGCGCGGCGCGTTCTATTCATGCCATTATATTATATATATAATATATATAATATATATTTCGTCGATTTCTATTTAAAACGAATTATATAAATAGTTTTGAATTCGTTTCAAAATCTATTTCAACTTCCATTTCAATTCAAAGCAAAATTGAATTCTTCTGTATAGATTCGTCTCAAAATTCATTTCTATTCAATTCAAATTTCAATTCAATTTGAATTCGTTTTCAATTCAATTCATTTCGAAATCGTTTTCAATTCACTTCATTTCGAAATCGTTTTCAATTCAATTCATTTCGAAATCGTTTTCAATTCAATTCATTTCGAAATCGTTTTCAATTCAATTCATTTCGAAATCGTTTTCAATTCAATTCATTTCGAAGTCGTTTTCAATTCAATTCATTTCGAAATCGTTTTCAATTCAATTCATTTCGAAGTCGTTTTCAATTCAATTCATTTCGAAATCGTTTCCAATTCAATTCATTTCGAAATCGTTTTCAATTCAATTCATTTCGAAATCGTTTTCAATTCAATTCAATTCGAAATCGTTTTCAATTCAATTCATTTCGAAATCGTTTTCAATTCAATTCATTTCGAAATCGTTTTCAATTCAATTCAATTCGAAATCGTTTTCAATTCAGTTCATTTCGAAATCGTTTTCAATTCAGTTCATTTCGAAATCGTTTTCAATTCAGTTCATTTCGAAATCGTTTTCAATTCAATTCATTTCGAAATTGTTTTCAATTCAATTCATTTCGAAATCGTTTTCAATTCAATACATTTCAAAATGAATAAAATCGATATAAATATCGTTTACGTCAAAATGGCGTCAATCTAATCAACACGGCTTCATAAATTTCTATTTTCAAATATTCTATTTCAAATGTTTCTTTTTCAAAATAGTTGTTATTATCAAAATATTTCGTTCAACACATGACCAATCTCAATGGATGAGTACTGTCAACACATGAACCTTTATTTCATATTATTCTTTATTTTTCAAATTGGAATGAGGCCCAATCAATTACCATATAAAGTTAATTATATGGATTTTCATACAACACATGTATATAATAGCATTGAAAAATAATCAACCATCAACCAAAGTGCACTACACTGTATAAGCATCAAATATAGATATCTAACGCTTATAACAGCATGTCAATCAATCGATCGACATATTTAATCAATCAGGATGAGTGAACTTCAAATTTCATCCCAACACCCGTGTGGGGTTTCAAACAATCAAACACATATTTTATTCGTGCAGTTGGGCGATGTGTAAAATTTATCGACCCAATCAATGTCCTTCAAATAGGTGTACATAAACAAACCGTCCAGTTTGTAAATGAATATTTATTCACATTCACGTTAAAGATTATATTTTTAACGACAAAACATTTTATTTTAACTTATGAATTTCGATTCAGTTCATTCTTTAAATAAAATGATGTCTTTATTTTTCTAACGTATTTTAGAAAATTTCGGCGGCATAACGGCATGATGCTAGAAACGGGACGAGGCCTAGCCTTATCCCCGGTCTAGTGAAGGCCCACGCCATTCACACATCAATCAAAATCACCCAAACAACCAAATTCAAATCAGATCATATAACTAATCTATGCAACCAAACAAACAAGTCCATGGTCTATGGACGATTGTGTCGGGTGCTACTAAGCACCGTCTGCATCCTAGTATATATATATATAACTAGAAATAGAAAGTGAAGAGTGAGAATTCTCACCGATAGCTATCCTAGCTCCACGACACTTCTAATGCAGGAAATCTTCGCCAACTCGCCTTTTGTCGCTTTCGTTGTCCGCTTTCACTACATATGTAAAAATCGAATTTTACCTCGCTATTCCATATATAAAAATCATATTTTTATCTCGAAGTTCAACATATAAAAATTCTATTTTTATTTCGAAGTTTAACATATAAAAATCCTATTTTTAATTTGAAGTTCAACATATAAAAATTCTATTTTTAATTCGAAGTTCAACTTATAAAAATTCTATTTTTAATCCGTAGTTCAACATATAAAAATTCTATTTTTATTCCGAAGTTCAACATATAAAAATTCTATTTTTATTCCGAAGTTCAACATATAAAAATTCTATTTTTAATCCGAAGTTCAACATATAAAAATTCTATTTTTAATCCGACAATATAAAAGATTATATTTTTCTTTCGACAATATAAAAGATTATATTTTTCTTTCGACAATATAAAAGATTATATTTTTCTTTCGACAATATAAAAGATTATATTTTTCTTTCGACAATATAAAAGATTATATTTTTCTTTCGAAAATATAAAAGATTATATTGTTATGACTTTACAACATAAATAAAAACCAGTTTTTAAAGTAAATAAAATTCCGTTTTTAAACAAAATAAAATTCAGATTTTAAATAAAATAAAATTCAGTTTCTCTTCTAACAAAATAAAATTCAGATTTTAAATAAAATAAATAAATTAAAAAAAAACTTACAGAGGGGGGGGGCTGTCAGGCGCGAACGGCCGCTACTGCGAGGGGGGCTCGGGGTTGGTGGCGCTCGACGTGGAGGTGACTGCGGCGGAGGGCGAGGTCGGAGGAGGGGAACGCGTGCGGGTTTGGGGAGGGTTTCGCGCTGGCTTCGAGGTGGAGATCGAGGGGGGGTGTTGCAGGCGCGAGCGGCAGCGATGGGGGGGGGGGGGGGGGGGATCGGCGGTGGTCGGCGCCGCCTAGGGCCGCGATGGCAGACGGATTCCGCCTCCGTCTCTTTTTTTTTTCCTTTTTTTTCCTCCTGAAAGGGTTTTGAATCGGGGGAGGGGGGGGGGCAGAAGGATTAAAGGGGAAGAGGGAGAATATATTTATTTATTTATTTTTATTTTTTTATTTTAATTTGTAAAAAGTTGACTTTTACTTACGACCCCTAAACGAGGCCCACCGCCTGTCGCCCATAGCGTTTTACCCCTATTCCGAACACAATGGGATATATATCGTAGGTTGATTTGATCGTTTGAATCAGTTTCCGTTAAATTTACATTTAAATCACTATATTGAATTTTAAACGTACATTTCAAATTACCGGGGTCCCATATTAACTTTAAAAATTCTGGAAAAATACTTTCTAGTTTCGTATTGACGATACGGTCCTAACAAAACTAGTTTCGTCGAATTCTGAGACCGTTGGAAAAATGGCCAATTTCCAGTCGATTAAAATCAACTGAAACTGGTCAAACGCGTTTTCCTTTGCCACGCTCACATATTGATTCGAAAAATTATGAAATTCGAAACCTAGCAATAATTTAACAACACGGACCCAACAAAAGTGGTTTCGTCGAAATCCGAGGTCATTTGCAAAATGTCCATTTTTAAGGGCCTGAATTCCATAGCGACTATTCAGAATTTTCAGCTGGACATATCTTTTGATTCCCGCTACGAACTTTCGATTTTTCGGATTCGTTGGAAAGATATTATCAAATAGATCCTATCATTTTTGGTTTCACTAAAATCCGGATTGTTTTGCACCCGGTACATTCAATCGAAGTTTGAAATTGAATTATCGAACTACCGCGCCATTTTCAAATCTATTTTTAATTATATATAAATATTTATATTCTAACGACGACGCGTATAAATATATACGTTTGAATTATATTCAAAATAAATTTCTCTTCGATATTATTTAAAATAATCTATTTTAAATGTTCAAACTTCGCTAAAATCGCCAAAATAAAAATTTTAAACTAGCCCAGATTTTCCGGATTATTACAGATGACAATATAAAAATAGCCCTTGCATATCTCCATCTTTAATTATCTTCAATAATCTCTGTCACGCGACGTATAGTCAAATCGAAGTGGAATATTAATTATGGACTCTTCGAAATGATTAGCATAATGTCTTTTTATATCAGTTGATATTTAAGAACTATTTCAATATTCACTTGATCTTAAATATTACTTTAAAGAATTAGTTATCAGCTTAAAATTAACTGGATTAAATATACTTCAGTTTATATACCCTAATTTTGCGGGCTTCAACCAAAATAAATGGTATATGTATGCATTGTTTAAATCCAAACATTTTGACTATCTTTTATAAATGAACAATGTAAGTGTGTGCGTCACACACGGTAATTTGTTTAGTTTTGACTCTCCTTTTTAAATGAATAACTGAAGCGCGTGCGTTGCACACGGTATTCCACTATAAAAAGTCGGTTTGTTTATATGACATTTTATACCTTTTTCGTACTTCGTAAATTATCTTTTTATTTCTAAATAATCATAAATAACTTAATTTATACCATTTTCAATTTTATATTATTATTTCCTTTTTTTATTTTCAAAACTTGTCGAATTCTCTTTAAAGCCTAGCTACTGCGATCCATCTTCCCTCCTCATCGGTCCAAGATATTCGGCTCCTTTCAACATTGTCCTATGCAATTTCAAAAGCTCCTTTTTACTTATTTTTATTTTTCTTCTTTTACATTACTTCCCATTTTTCCTTTATTTCCATTTTTTTTAAAACTTATTTTAATTAAAATGCCCGACCTAAACTTCTTTGGCCCAAATCCCCCTTCCTCCTGTCCTTTTGCCATACCTAGGTTTTCACCGAAATGTGATGTCGCACATGTCAATCACATTCAAACCATTTGCCAAGTACCCCTTTTTATCATCCCAAGTACCAAGTACCACTAATGTGCCATGTTCCTTTTTCATTTGCCAAATCCCTCTTTCCATTTCCCAGCACCACTTCCAAGTACAAAGTATCTCCTTCCATTACCAAGTACCGCTTACCTGTTTGCCAAATACCAAATTCATTTGCCCAGTACCAGTGCCAAGTCCAATTTGCCAAGCCCAAAACACCATGCCGCTCACGCTGATCCTCACAAAAACACCATGCCGATCCCTTCTTTTCTGATTTTCCAATTCCTGCTTTCCTCTTCTTCATGTTTTAGTTCAGATGCATCACTGTGCAATGGTGCACGTGCACACCTGCTCCGACCATCGGACAGCCACTGGACCACCTCCAGCGAACCCCAACTTCATCTCAGGCCATCATCAATGCACTACCACACCAACACGTGTCCTCCTCCTTAATTTCACTTTTCCACCATTAATCCTAAAAACAACACACACAGACTGACCCCCCAAACATCAATCTTATGGCCAACTCCGACCATCGTTCTACCTGTCGTCACAACCGAAGAAAACTCCACATTCCTACGCTCCTCCTCACCAGTTTTTGTCACGCTCGATCACTCCAAATGCACACATGAGCCCATTTTAAATTGAAACCTTAAAACAACCTCAAGACCTAAAATCACCTCGTCCCGTCCCCTCAAATCATCGGAGGTGCTAGAATTTCGTCCAACCCTCACTCCAACGCTACAGTAACTCCAGTAGAAACAATACTTGATTTCATCCAACCAATATCACGAATTTAGTTCTTATTTCCCCAAATCAAAAATATATGTAGTGACCCGAAAATCCGGTCCATTTTGAGCTGACTAAATAACCCAAGTCCAACCCCAAATTGCACTAGAAATTCAAGAAAACTAATAGAAAGAAAATAGAGGGTGAGGAAAGATAAGATAGATCTAATAGAACAGAAGAAGAAGAAGAACATCATCATCAGAGTAAACACGAATCTCACAGCGGAATGAATAAAATATAACATAACTTTTGAAATACAAACAGTTATATATATACAATATCACTTATTAGAGTACAACACTTACAACAACAGCGGAAATAATAATAGCTATAGAATCCTGAAGCCTCCTGCTCCATGCTCTCCAAGTGTATCTGAAAAATCCAGACTACTTGACTGCCCATACAAAATTAGGCACCCAAGAGTTTAGGGAAAACAAACAAATAAACTCCGGGTCAGTCATGGGACTGGTGTGAATAAAACTCCAAACACTTAGTTTAAATAAAGGATATATCATAAGACCATGCCGTGAAAACGAAACGGGTTTTCCCTTAATAAAATCCAAACATCTTTGAAAAGAAATATCATTTTGATATTATAATAATGTCTAAAAACAATTAGATATCAATCTAGTAGAAACGCTTTCATCTCACGTTCTACATATACGGTATACAATCAAAACCGCAAACACATATTGGGTAATGGATTTCCATCTATGACAAGGTATGGAACCACCTTCCGATCAGTGTACTCTAGGAACGATACACTGGAGTTCAACAAGAACATCTTGCAAATCAGCCACACATGACCGACCACTCATTTCGCTTGAGTGTATCGAATGTATATCACCAACGGTTGCGATCAGCAACCATTCCCGTATATATATATATATATATATATATATATATATATATATATATATATATATATATATATATGTATGTATGTATATATATGTATGTATGTATATATATATATGGGACAGCATTGATAGATTAAAAGAAGCAAATGAATATTCTCTAGATAGGTGCTTATACACCCTACTTCGGTGCGACCGACTTAGCCATGCTGCCTTCTCGATTTCTATCATTTACCGGATGTGAGGCTAGAAGCTACGCTTATCTTTTCACATACCACATATTCATTCACTTAGAAATGTCACATCGTCATACCCTTTAAATCACAAATTGATTTCCCCAAAAATACCACGGGTATAAGCTAAGAGAAACGAAATCCTCCGCCACCAACGTAAATACGTTTGAAACGATCAACTTACGTGATATACCAGATATACTCTGTCAGACCTTCGTCCATACAAGTTGTCCTAGGACTGGACAAACCGAAGGTACTATTCAGTACATCCATCTTAGGCACTGTTATCTAAGACTTATACAATAGCCCTTACACTTTACTCAATCTTCAATTATCTTTGGCATATATGATTCGCAACACTTATGCCAATACAGAGTGGTTCTTCGGATAATAATCCAACCGGTCTCTCCATATTAACAACGTTAAAATGGTCAAAAACTTCGATAGTCTGTGATTTAACTATCAAATGAAAACATGTCCGTGTGCAAACAACGATCTTATTTCCAAATGGAAATATGGATCCAATCATCAACAATATATATATGTATATATATTCATATTTCCTTATTTTCTAAAATTAGAAAATATACGTTATTAATACTGGAAAACATTTCCATAGCTTGCTTACGTATCACTATCCTTCCACAACTATCAGTCCCTGACTATAAACTAGTATGAGAACAATTTCCCAAGTATCAATCCCGAAGGTCGAAACCAACATCAGATAGACACTTAGAAAACCATTCAACTTAACAAGTCTCCAGTCAGTTTCTGATTTCTTTATTTGATTACATTTCTGATTCTTATTTGGAAAACATTTCCAAAACTTCTTAATTGGGATTTTAAACAGATGTTTAAAACTATATTGCGATGACGACTCAAACAACTATACTAAATTACTAAATCCACTTAACCACTTCACACTCGAACCGTAACCATTTCTTAATTAAAACGCAGTCAACCAAGTTGGGGTATAGCTACCTCTCAGACCTTAACTGAACCACCTTTCAAATTCGAAATAGATAAGATTCACTTTTTTAACTCTTTAACACTTCCTTACGAACCCTCGGATTCTATTTACGAACCACCTTCTTTTACAAGTTTACGTGATTATAACAATGGTGTTATAATCTCCTGCATCCGAAATATATTATCTTTAATGTGACTTTTATTTCCTAACTCGAATAATATAACGACGACTAATTTATTTACTCCTATTCGGTTAACTCAAATCTATAACTCTTATTTGAATAACTCCACCTAATAACTCTTAATGGATTAACTCTTATTCGAATAACTTATTCGAATAACTTATATTCGATTTTCTCACATCGAATATCTACTATTCGATTATCTCACTTCGAATATCTACTATTCGATTATCTCACTTCTTCGAATAACTAAATTCGATTAACTCATCTGGATTAACTTGGTTTGATTAACTCATCTCGATTAACTCAACTTGATTAACTCGACTGGATTAACTCGACTTACTTAACTCAACTGGTTACTTGACTTACTTATCCCTGCTTAACTCAACTGGATTAACTACTATCGAATAACTAATATTCGATTCACTTCAATTCGCTTGACTCTAGATCGTAGCGATCACAATGGTTACGCCTGATTCCCTCAGGAAACATCCGACCCCCTTAGGCTATTTACAGCCCTGCGAATTACGCTAGTATTCGTAGGATATGGCAACTTGCCTTGAGTACTATGTTTGACTAACTCTGTCTCAAACAACTATATTTGATTAACTCCAGTTCGTTTTAACTCTAATCGATTAACTCTAACTGATTAACTCTAACTGATTAACTCTTACCATATTTGATTGACTAACTTCGAATACCATATTCGATTAACTCCTTTCGAATACCATATTCAATTGACTAACTTCGAGTACCATATTCGATTCACTAACTTCGAATACCATATTCGATTAACTAACTTCGAACACCATATTCGATTAACTCCTTTCGACTACCATATTCGATTAACTAACTTTGAATACCATATTCGATTAACTACTTCGAATACCATATTCGATTAACTCCTTATTGAATAAACTATTCATTTATAAAGATTAACTTTTAGTAACGGTTCTTCACTTAACAAATGATTTCCCTTTAATAACGTTTTCCTTTGTATAACGGTTTCTATTTATAACATCCTATTCAGTTATAAACAAATTTCCTTTTTAACTCTATTTATTTTCGAAATATTTCCTTTTCAATTTTACTCTTAAAAATATTCTAACTCCTTAAATTCCCAGAAAAATTCGCCATAACCTCCTTTGTAACGGGAGCATCGGGAAAATACCTAAACTCCCACACAGGACTTCCCATTCAAAAAGAAAATGGTTTGAAATTATTTCCTTTTTTAATATCTCCTATTTATAAATATTCCAAATTTATAAATATTCCTTATTTATAAATATTTCATTTATAAATATCTCTTATTATAAATATTCCATTTATAAATATTTTTATTTCAATATCACTTTGAAATTATTCCTTACCAACATTCCGGTATATTATGGTATTCAATCGTATCAAATCACGATGTTCAATATCGTCCAAACACATATAATCGCCAACAAATTATATATCACATCATATAACACAATATATACGAACAAAACAGTATTATAAATATTGTGGAACCCAGTTGGGTCCCTCCAACCTGTTTCCCTGCATCACAAATGTTAAACAATACAATCATCATCACTTTCAGTTCGATAGGAAATATTCTGATAGCAGAATCAATATATAAATATTTAACGGTTTATATATATATATATATATATAAATTTTCCACTAACTGACTGGCAGTTCAATCAATCAACCAACACACAGCAATCAACAGATGATTAACAGTTCTAAAGATACGTTATAAAAAATATAACTGTTCAGAGTTGGTGAGTTTTACTCACTTTGGCAGTTCATCGTTAAAGAACGATGAACTGTTCATTTGATTAGAATCAAACAATTTATTTCACCATAAATTCAAACGAGCCCCAATCCACTTCCAGTCAGCCTCATTGTGAAGCTCTCGTCCATACGGTCCCAACGCAACTTACGGTTCGTGATTCTGATACATTATATATAGAAGTTATTATGTTTACAAGATCATATACTATTATAACTTAAAATAAACTTAATTTTCCTTTATATAGAAATTTGGGCTAAACCTTTTCTTCAAGGCCCATATACCCTTTTGAAAGCCCACCGTTAAAAGCTTCTTCCCCAATTAAATTTCGTCGTATACTCCTGTTGCCCCTCACCATTTCTGATCCTTACATGCCCCGATTCCCTCTTTATCTCTCCACCGAAACCAAAAACAACTTCGCCAATCTCCTCCACTTCCTGCGAGCATCAACACCATCCCCATGTCGTTCATCTCGAGTCCACAATCCCAGACCCGTTCTGCTCGACGCCGTGAAACCCAATGGAGAACATCGACAATAAATCTCACCGAAACCTACCATATTCTCGTACAATATGCAGAACTACCCAGGATCTCAGAAACAACTTCAGAAATCTTGAATCAGTTCCTCAAAACCCAACGAATTGAAGCACTAATTCCACCGTGGGTTTTCCAGCGAGCAAATTAGAAACCGAACTGGACAAAATTGGTACTGCGGTGAAGAGGATCACACATAGAATTCATATACTTGTATTTGGGGATTTATGGCATTTTATTTAAGTTGTTGTGAATTTTCTTTTGATCGAACTCTTTTCCTGGAAGAACAAAACCAACAGCGGAAAAAATATCGCGTTGATCAAAGGAAGGGTGTAATTAGGGTTTAAGGGTATGAACGGTTATTTATAGGAAATTTTAGATATTTTCCTTGGTTATTATATTAATATATATACCCTATGCTATCGATTTTTATTGTTAAATTGGGTGCTGCAAAAACAAACCCTTCATACTAGTTAAAAAATAGGTGTAATTGTTGGAAGTAAGGGCTATTTACAGAATTTGGGGTAGGATTAAAAATTAATTGTTTTCTAAAGAGGGTAAATGAAATAATTTTGCCCAAAGTATATTTTTGTATAGAAAAAGGAAATAATTTTTCATATTATAATAATATTGGTTGTTCGGTTAATTTGATTGCGATTCAAATTGAATTATGAATAAAATTTGAACTAATTAGAAAATCGAATTGGGTAGGAAAATGAAACATAACCTGGTCAAGTGAATTAATGGAATTCAAATGGAATTGTATTAGAAATTGAATGAATAATAATAGGAACTAATCGAATATTAATCCATTCATATCAATGTTAAACCAAAATGCGGATCCAGTAATTAAGCATCAATGTTGGACAGAATGATGGGTTGATTGTTATTCGGATGTGGATTAGTTAAACAAAATCCATCAAACAGGAAAATAAAGAAGTTGAATGAAAACTTAGTTATTTAACCCCGTATTGGTTATTTGCATTATACATTGAGTTAAGTGCTGATTCCAAAAGGTTGTGGAGATAATTTAGTTATACAGACTAGAAGTACAGACGAAGAGCAGTTAATTGATTTGGTTTGAAATTGGAGTTTGAGTTGCCCGACAAAAAGGTAAACCTTAATATATTAATTGGAGTGATGGATTTTTATACACCTAAGTTGGGTAGCCATTTAGATTTTGGTTTTTTTTGGGAGATGTTAAGGCCCGGAGTGCCAGTTGTAGTTGTTCTGATCGAGCCATGCAGAGAAGGTGCTGGTGAAATTTTTGAAAATTTTTAGGAGTTTGAATTTGTTTTGGTGATAATACATAAATAATTATTTTAAAATAACTGGGTTTGAAACTTCTTCTTCCTTGTAATTTCGGGCACGAAATTCTTTTAAGGGGGAAGTATGTAACGTCCCACATTTTCTGCCATTTAAATTAGAATATTTAAATGTGTTATATATATTATATTAGAAATATAATGGGTTTTATATCAAATTTATTTTATAAAATGGAGTTCGAATATATATATATATATATATATATATATATATATATATATGTATATATATATATATATATTAAACGAACTAGAAACGCTGCGGTAGTTCGTAATTTACGATCCAAACTTTAAACGAATATAACGGATCTGATATAAGTCGGAATTCTGTGAAACAAGAATCGTTCGGATCGATTTGATTATAATTTTCTAATAAAAGAGAAAAATCGAGATTTAATCATATAGTTTGCAAGTTATGTCTAATTCAAATTTTAAAATAGTCGCTATGGAATTTCATTAATAAATGACAGCGTTTATTTAATAAACATAGGGAATTTCAGTATATCGTTTTAACCCGAATTTCTGAATACTGACTTTTAAAGACTATATCGACCGGGTTTAAAGCTGTATAAAATCCAATTTAAATATATTTACGATTATATTAATTTATTGTCGTTAAATAGAATTGTTTTGAATTTAATTATAATTTATCGACCGTATATAGGCCGTAAAATATTTTTCTTTTCAAATGATCTCCGTTTTCGACGAAACAAGTTTTATTCGACTGCGTACAACTAATTATTGTTATATTTCCAGTTTGGAGCCAAACGGAGTTGTTTTATCGGTAGGCGAAATTTTAGGGTGAACCGATATTTAGAATTTGAATAAAATAGCATAGGTTTTGCAAACGGGGTCCGTTTTCGATGAAACTGGTTTCATTGGGACCGTAATGTCAAATTATACCATGATGTCCAATTCCGTAATTTTTGAAGATCGTGTTTTCCGGTGCGAGTATTAAACGATCAACATATAATGCTGTAAATAGCAGTGTAGTTAATAACCTATAAAGCAAATAAAAAGGCTACCCTAACCAGCCGTTCCATATGAATTCGGTCTGACTTTTCTTTCGCTACCGTGTGTATATATTTACATGTAGAAATGAACTAAGCAGACGCGGTTACTATTAAGGTAATAATAATAAATGGGAAAAACAATATTTAGTCAATCTGCAAACCATACCTATCGCATACAATCAACATAAATTCGCCATTACCTTATATGTATAGTTACACGCACAGACTGTGAGAAAGGAAATTAAGCTCTACTGTAAACCATACCCTATCATTGAAAAACATTACCTACCCTGATTCCCAGCTTCGTGCTACCTATGCTGTCCATTCGGTTAACAGACTTCGTTCCTATCCTTTGGTTTACCCATATATATATTCGGCTGCATAGTTTCATTTTCTTCTGAAAAAGGAAAATAAGAGCTTCCATCCAAAACTTTCCATTTCTTTTTATCCTACCCAATCCCTGTAAAACGTAAAAACCGAAAGCAAAGTTCCACTCAGTTCGCATGTTAAAACCATTGGATGACCGGAGTTTATTCACGAGAAAAGTAAGACTACACGTCCCCTTTAACCTTAACAGTGGGGATGAGTGGATATATGGTGGACCGGAGCTAAGTGGTGTAAATTGCAGTACTGGAGGTGATGTAGCAACAGTAGGAAATAGCTTCATTGGCTGGTGCAATTGCGTAACGAAGGGAGTTGATGACGCGAGTGGTTGAAGCATGGGTAGCGCCGTAGCGGTGCAGTCGAAGCTGAAGTGGGAAACTACCGTTTGTAGGTGGGTGCGGCGTGGACTGAGTGACATGTTGAAGAGGATGGACGTTGGTGGGTAAGTTTGAAGCATGTGTGCATAAGGATGAAAGAATATACAACAAGAAGAAGGATGGACGTAAATCATAGGGATCAGTTTGGTTTCAAAATGATGAAGGGGAACTAAATAGAATGAAGTGGAACTAGTGTGTGTGTGGTGGAAGAAATGAATAGCATGAAGAAGAGTAAACGAGAAGAAGCAAAAATGTAGTGACAGTTTGGATAAAAGCAGAGAAAAAAGTAAAACGCGAGGGAGCTGGAATTAGCAAAAGTGTGACGTGGGGTAGGTGGTGACTGGTGCATAGGTTCGTGACAGTAGAAATGTAACAACCCGGAAAATCAGGACCAATTTAAAATTTTTATTTTTAGAAATTTTAACAGAAAATGTCAGAATTTAAAATTTCCATTTTTAAATAATAATAAAGCTATTGAAAATAGCCATTTTGCAAACGACCTCCGTTTTCGACGAAACCACTTTTGTTGGGTTCGGAATGTCAAATTATTGCTAGGTTTCAATTTTATCAATTTTTCGAATTAATATGTGAGCGTGGCTAAAGAAAATGTGTTTTGTCAATTTAAGTCAAATTTAATCGACTTGAAAAAGGCCATTTTTCAAACGGTCTCCAAATTCGACGAAATTAGTTTTGTTAGGACCGTATTATCAAAACATAACTAGAAGTAGTTTTTCTGGGATTTTTAGAGTCAGTATGTGGCCTCAGTAAATTAAAATGTACATTCAAATTCAATATATATCGATTTATATTTTAATTTAGAGAAATATATATCGTAACAGTCGAAATGGGTTACGAAACATATTCCATTGTGTCCGAAATAAGGGTAATTAGCTAGGGGCGACAGTCGTTGGGCTCGGATTGGAGTTCATATCAATAAACAAGAATTATGGAATTAAATAAATTAAATAATATAATAAAATCTATTATAAATGTCCCTTGAAAACCGTGCCCAACCCTAGTTCCCAATCCAAAGAACGCAGCCGCCACCAAGGCATTTCAATGGCCGCGATGCTCCATGCTAAATCCCCCAATCTCTCTTCAATCACGAAGTATTATGAAAAATTTATAATTACAAAAACAATCGTCTACACAAGATCCACTGATTCAACAGCTGTGATTGGAAGATTCTTCGTGTGGCGTCCGGTTTGGGGCTTCAAGTGATTTCAGGTGCGTTGGATTCGTGTCGATCAGATCTACGCTATGGAACTGACAGAAGCTGATTTGGAGCTTGTCTAAATTTTGGCAGAATGGAAAACCTTCGGTGAGATCTCTATTTTTTAAATAAAATTAATTATTGTTTGTGATGTGAAATTTATATTTGTATTATATAAAATTTATATCTGTGTGGTATAGACTTGGAATTGATTGTCTGTGATTGTGATGAATGGCTAGATTTTGAATGGTGTATGTTAAAGATATGATTTGGTTTGATTAGAACATTCTCATGTTAGGAAAAATAATCATATGGATAAAAAATACGATTTTGTTTGATTAAAATTTTATCATGTTAGGAATCAAATATTTTAAAATGACTAAAAAAAGATTATCTTTTTATTGTTTATATGAATCACAAATTTGGCCTATTGGAAATTAAAATGTTATACAATCTAAATTACATCTTTATTGTAATATCGAATCATTAAAAAGAGTAAACAAAATAAAAATGCCCTTTTTGTTGAATTAGAGTCAACAAAATAATAATGTCCCTTTTTGTTGAATTAGAGTCAACATTAACATACCATATTTATGTTACATGTTAAAAAGAGTAGAAATTATAAACAAATAAGAACCTTATTTTTATTTGTCATGTTAATGTAAGAATTGTCGACAAAACAAAATATCTTTTTTGTCGAATCATATTTTTGTCAAAACAAAATATCCTTTTTGTTGAATCATATTTGTGTAAAAACAAAATATCATTTTTCTTGAATTATATTTGCATCACATAAAAATATCATTTTTATATGGAACTAGAATTGTCATATAAGAACATTTTTATGTTGAATTAGAATTGTCAACAGCATAATAATATTATTGTTATTTGTGATAATGAATTAAAATTGTCGATAACATAAAAATATCGTTAACATTAAATTTGTAAAAAAATAAAAGTGGTCATTTTATTTGTTATGTTAATGATAGAAATTTTGTATGCAAATAAATTTACATTTTTATTTGTCATTTTAAATAGAACTAACTGTATGCAAATAGAAACATTTTTATTGTCACTTTACATACAATAAAAATAGTAGATTTAATAGAAAAATTTTATTGTCACTTTACATACAATAGTAGAAATAAAAGAAACATTTTTATTGTCATGTTACATTTGTATTGTATATAAAATGAAAATAAACATTTTTATATAAAATGAAAATAAACATTTTTATTATAAAATGTTAGTATGAGAAAAATAGCATTTTTATTATAAAATGCTGCATTGGAGAAAAATAACATTTTGTTGCATTAGAAGAAAAATAACATTTTTATTATAAAATGTCACATTAGAGTTGAATAACATTTTTATAAAATGTTGCATGAGATTAAAATAACCTTTTTGTTAAGAAACGTATATTAGATTAAAGTGTCATTTTCATTCGTTATATATATAAATAGATTTGTCAACACATGGAAAGTGCCATTTTCATTTGTTATATATATATATATAAATAGAATTGTCAACATAATAGAATTTGTCATTTTAATGTTAACAATAATAGAATTTGTCATTATAATGTTAACATAATAGGAATATCATTTTAATGTCAGAATAAAAGAATAACATGTTTCACATTAAAAAGTCATTTTTAATGTTAGATTGGAAATAAAAGAAAAACATGTTATTTCATGTTTGTCATATAAAAAAATAGTCCTTATATTTAGAACTGTCATATTGGAATAAAAATGTCATTTTATTTAGAAATGTCATATTGAATTAAAATTTGACAATTTTATTAGAAAATTGATCATAAGTTAAAATATGATTAAAACATTATCATTATAATGTTAATATTAATATGGTAGTTGAAATTAAACTATAAATATTTATTTATAATTTAAACAGTGAAGATAGAAAATAATTCAAACTGAATTATAATTGGTTAAATTTATTAACCAATGATTTATATATGTAAACTGTTATTGTTTGAAAACCCCACACGGGTGTTGGGATGATATTTAACATACACTAGTCCCAATATTTAGCTGTATGTCAATCGGTGGATTGACAGTCTGTGGTGAGCGTTATTATTATTTATTTATTTTAACGCTCACACAATTATAAATTTCACTCTGGATGTGAATGGATTGTTGTATGCTTATTTATCATTATTGTCATATACATGTGATGTATCAAATCCATGTAACTGAAATTACATGGTGATTGATTGAGTCGCATTCCAATTCAGAATATCTTTTATATAAAGAATATTCAAAAATAAAGAGTCTTTTAAAATAAAGAATATTTTTAAAATAAAAAATATTTTAAAATAATATTCAGTGAAGAATAAAATATAAAAATATGAAGTCGTGTTAAGTAGAAACGCCATTTTTAACCTGAATGGGTTTATCTACCTATTTTATTCATTTTATAATGAACGTATAAAAGAAGTTATTTTAAGATTTAATATTTTGGAAATATTATTATTTTGACATGATAAAAATGTAGGATATTCAATTTTTATTTAACATTGAAAATAAAGTTAAAATCGTTTTAAAATGAATTTATAAACGATTTATAAAATAAGTTTTGAATAGAAATCGATGATATATATTATATATTTATATAATGGCCTGAATAGAACGCGCCGCGCAGCGACCGTTCACGAATTTCGACCATTTACTTTAAATTGATGTAACGGGAGATCCGATTGTCGGATTCTCCTAAAACCGGAGCCGTTGGGTTCGTACCTATAAGAGTTTTCCAATGAATATAAGAGTTTTAAAATCTAACGGTTGGATTTGGAATTATGCCCAAATCAAAATTGGAAAAGGTCGCTATGGATGCAGTTCGGTGGCCGTTATTGGAAACCGACTGAACGAGCCTTAATAAAATTAGTAAAAATATGGAAAAATTATGTAAAATCATAATAAGTGATTTGAAAAGATTTTGGATGAAAAATTCCATATTTGAGAAGATAAAATATATTTTTATCAAAATAAACTAGTTATTAACTATAACGTCCCGCATTTTTATCGGTTTGTGTCTGAATATTTAAATCAGTTTAAATATTGAAATCGTAATATAAATGGATTTATATATTAATTAAAACGAAGTGGAACGTATAAAATATATGTTAAATATAATCGAGGCCGTAATATCGAGTTAGTTCGTAATTTAACGTTCTGAACTTCAACTGTGTGCACAAGGCTCGTTATAAACCGGATTTCTTCGAAACAAGAAACGATGGGATCTGTTTAAATGTGTATTCCTAACAGAAGTGAAAATTAGAAATTTCAGATTATAGATTTTGAGTTATATCAAAATCAAATATTCAAATAGTCGTTGTAAAATCGTTTATCGACTGTAACGGTTTATTCGATATAACTAGATATCGGTTTCGAATTTAGACAAGGTTCTTTTGAAACATAGTGATAATTTAATTTTTAGAATTTTACTATAATTTTTAATTAGTTAAATAAGCTACTTTTTATTTGGAGTATTTTGCACCCTGCAGCAATATTTCGGGGTTTCACAGAATAAGTTAATCTACCGATATTATTATTTTTTGGGATCGTGGAACCTTGTTGAACACGACTGTATTTTTATTTCAGTCTGTGACACTCGTTCATGAATATAATTTTTCATAGCGGGATATGTAAACCTTTAATTCTTAAACAATTCAAAATTTCTCCATTTGGCAAACCCGATAAACTATGCTAGCGGTAGAAGGAATCATAGGAGTAGGTTCAATATATATGGTAGAATATATAATATATAGCCTAAGTTGCACGCAAATAGGTAGCACATGCATTGCACGTATGGTCTATACACAATTGTGAACACCTATATTTCCTTTCTAAGTAAGAAACATTAATCCTATCCTACCTAAGCTAAGCTAAAGCGCATGTCTATGAAGTGGAAGCCATGCCATACCCTAATAACGTGCCTATCCTTTTATCTATTCCTTAACCACTAAGTAACTGTACAGCCTACATATACATATACATCGGAAATTTAAGCTACTAAATGTAGTACCCTATAAACCTATTACTTTAGCACAAAGAGTTCCAACTCTATAAGTACTCAGCAGTTCGCTTAGGTTGCTTCAGCAAGAAATGAGAACTTCCCTTTACTTTAAATCTTATATTTCTTTTAATCCCACGTTCATCTAAAACAAACCAAGCCTCGTTCATTTCTCAGTAAATCAATCCGCAAGTTTTCAAGATTCTAAAACAATGCAAAGGGAAATATATAAATTAAAACACTACTCCTGTATACTCCTTCTATGAACCAAGAGCTTCAGTTTTGTTTGGCTATATGTTGAGCCAATGTGTAATGACCCAACTTTCCAGTGCCTCGGAAGTTGTATCATTTTATAAGAAAAGAAGTAGATAGAAGAATAGAACTAAAAAAAAAAAACATCAGAATCTCACAACGGAACTTAGGACAATATATTAATAGTCCAAATATTACACATTTCAAGCCAAGTACATAACGTACTTCATACATCAGGATACATATTTGAGTCAAGTACATAACGTACTTCATACATAGGGATATAGGTCATTGTGATTACATAATGATCACTAGTGTAACACCCCGCGAATTATATAACTGTGAAATTCACAAATTAAAGTATAATTAAATTCAAATCAAAGAACTAAGGGAAACGGGATATGCCGTTGCGTTCGTCTCGGAAAAATACGCGAAATAGAGTCCGAGTTTTCGAAAAACGGAGTCCGTATGAAGAAGATATGGCCTTCGGAAGTTTTGAATTAAATTTAAAATTCAAACAGAATAAAATAATTAAAAATCGGGCCCAATGGGCCAAGGCGGATAAACACCCGCCTAGGCCACCCAGGTCGACTGGGCTATCGACCTGGGCTACCCATGTCGACAGGGCTGTCGACAGCCCTGTCGACAGGGGTATCGACCTGGTCGAGCCCAGCCAACCTGGTTGGCCAGGTCTGTGTTTGGCCGATTTTCTGTGGTCTGCTTTGTCACTAGGGCTAGGTGGCAAGCTCTAATTGGTCTCTCCTTAGAATGACTGGATACGATCAACCCAAGCAACATCAATGGTCCTAATCAGTTCCTAACCTCTATATAAACAACCCTAGACTAAACCCTAATCTATTCATTCAAAAATAAGAACATAGCCGCCATGTTGCTGAGGAACGACTAGGAGTAGCCACCAAATTGGAGAGAGGATTAGGAGGAAGATTCTAAAGCCTAAAGCAATTCAAGCAAATCAAATCAAACCGCATCTTCTTATTCCTAAATTAGAGAATTCGCCGCAACCATTGTAAGTAGAGTATTACTTTGGTATGAATAAACAATTGTGTTGGTTTGTACGCTTGAATTGTGGCAATAAAGTAATTCATATTTGTGCGTTCTTATCAATTTGAAATATTATATATGTTTGGATATTCTTGAATTATGTTATTCATGTTATAAAGAACTACATGCGGTAGTTCTATGCAAGTATATGTTTGGAATATTTCGCAAATTATGTAATCCATGTTGAAGCTACATGTATGTAGTTGATTTAAATTCATGCAAGTTTGGGGTTTTGCTTCTATGCCACCATGATGTATATTTTTGTGCATAAATCATTTTGTAAGTAATTGGAACAAGTTTGGTTATTATCCATATGAAATTATGATGAGAATTTGGCATCATGTATTAAGCCATGCTTTTGTACTAGAAAACCTATTTGCAAACTTATGAATATGGCTAGGCTACGAATGATATTTGGCATAATTGAAATCCATGATTAAGTCCATCTTGCTTACAAGAATTATATGATGACATATGTGGTACATAGTTAGGATTAGATTCAAAATCCCTTTTTGCAAGTTTACATGACTAAAGTAAGAATCATGATTTCATGTTAGAAATATTTATGCCATGCTTATGTTTGACATTATGCATAAATAAAAGTATAGGTTCATGTTGTAGTTATGACTATGTGTCAATAATGATACCCAATTTAGACTCTTATCTCATCTACAAGTTCACATGCTTTGATTCATGTCACCTATGCTTTATGACCAAAGTATATGTTATCACTATGCAAGTACACCAGTTTCTATGTTGTATTTCCAACGTCATATTGCAAGTTCATGCGCTCACATTCCCCTCTTTGTGTATCACGCTTTAAGCCTCCCCTTTTCGCATGGCTAAATTGGGCTTTAAAAGGCTAAGCCCAATATATATAAACGGACGTGTAAAACGGGGGAAAATAACGTTGGGTTAAAATTAATTAATGAATGAAAATATAAAATAGAAGGGCCCAAATTCAAGTATGGGTTGGGCCCATGATTGGTGTAACCTTTACACCATTAACTTAATAATGGGCCGCAAATATTTACATATAAGAAATAAAGAAGAATGACAAAATATGTAAATGTAGAAAATACGATGTGTTTAACCCGAGGTTGGATTGAGTTGTGATGTAAACCTGCCCGGAACCGCCCGGCTGTCCAGTAGTCACAACAATACCTATCCAATGTGGGAGGTTAAACATGGAGCCCAATAAGGACCCGAGGTTAGACTGAGTTGTGGCGTAAGACTGCCCGGAACCAACCGGCAATAGGCAGCCACAACAATACCTGTCTAATGTGAGAGGTCAGGGCCTTAATAAGACAATTAAGGCTGAGTCAGGATTGTTAGGATTAAGTGGACTAAAGACTTAATCAAAATGGAACATGCTAAACTAAACGGACTGTTGGGGGTTAGGTTAGAAAACATTTAACCAACTTAGCATGTTGGCTAGAGATAGAAAACCTAGTAACGGGGGACCCTTTTCAGCAGTAACCCTAGAAGGTGTATCAGGATACCCTGAAACTAGGCAGGGTGGGGCACGATTACTGGGCTGATTGTAAGAGGTCAAATCGACGGCGGTGGTGTAGCAGTGTAGGTTCTAACGGAGTGCGGGCGTGCACACACTCCGACGCAGAAAAATAAGGCACTGGACACCAGTAGCATACCTGTGCACTCTAAGGTTGTGTCGGGTTGCCACTATGGGACTTGATACACCCCATGGTGGGACCAGCATAGGTAACTACAACATCGGGGGCCGTAAGACACATGTAACTATGCGAGTAGGAGCCTATCATCGTAGAATGGATCACATCGCCCTGATTATGGGGTGCGAATTGGAAACTAGTTTATATGGGTTCAGAGATTAACATGGGGTACGATGGTCTATTCGACCCTAGACAACTTAACCAAGTTTATAGTGCTTGCCCACTTCTTGTTTATACTTATCACACCCAGTTCTTTATTCATAGACAAAATAGTACTAGACTTACTCAGGCTTTATGTCTGACTCTACTTTTCTTTCGTCTTCTTTCTTCCGTTTCCCCCCCCCTCCCCCAGGTCCTCAGGGAGGGAACACAGCAGCCTGACCAGCCTTAACATCCAGCTTGAAGAAGAAGTGAAATGTATTGCTTGGACTTTCCTGTTTTGAACTATGGCTTTGGACAATCCACTATGGGGCTTTTGCAGTTTATCTATGTTTTATTTATGCTTCTTTAAAATAATGTACTCAAGACAGATTATGAAAGTGTTATGTTATGTTTTTGGAAAGGATGTTCTTGTAACACGTATTTGACTTTATGAAATAAAGTTTGTTGTTCTTCCGCTGTTTACAAATATGTGTTCTTATATCTGTCTTGTATATCTGTGACTTGTACTTATAAACCTCCACCAAAATTAGGGCATTCCCTTTGAGAGTGACCCTAACGGAGGTGGGGTGCTTCACTTGGTATCAAAGCATAGGTTTACCAGATGAGATAAAAAGTTTTGAAAAATTGTTTTCAAAAAGGAAATTTAAAGTAGCATTTTTAAAAGAAAAATATTATTTTATTTTTAAAAGGCAAAGTCCACTCCCCAAAGCCATAGGTACTATCTCATATCCTTCGTTTTGAATCTATCCTTTTTGTTTCAGCATGTCTGAAGATCTTAACTTGCCAGAAGGGGTGCCAATACCTGGTTGGTTTAGACGGTTCTTAGAACAAGGGCCACTCAGCCAGGTCTTACCGTTCCTCCTCCCCCAGCTGCCGGAAATCATCCAGCTGCAGCGGCACCTTTTCCTCCACCTCCTCCTCGGGGAAACACTTTTGCTAAGATATGTAAAGATTTTAAAGCTATGGGAGGAAGGGATTTCCATGGAACTGAGTCCTTCGTAGCAGCTAGAAATTGGCTGAAAGAAACTGAGGACCTATTCATTATCTTTGAGGTAGAAGATAGGCAAAAAGTACAGTTGGCAGTGTGGCTATTGAAGGGCGAGGCTTCCTACTGGTGGGAAGTCACTAATGCTGAAAGACCAGTGGAGACATGGGAGGACTTTAGGGCAAGGTTTGAGACTAAATTTCTCTCAGATGCGGAAAGGAGTTTGCAGTTGGAAAAATTCTTATTTCTTAAGCAAGGGGACAAGACAGTCAGAGAGTATGTGAATCAGTTCGATGAGCTGACTAGGTTTGGGCTTGACCTAGTCAATACCCCGCACAAGAAGGCTCTCCGTTTCGTCAAAGGGTTAAATGAGCCATTACACAGTTTGGCCATGACCCATATACCCATGGGAGCCACGTATGAAAGGTTGGTGCAAATGGCATTGCTGAATGAAGAGGATAAGGGCAAGAAGGAGACAAAGGCAGAAAGCTCTCAAGGGAAGAAAGAGGGTTTGCAGCCTAAGAAGACGGACTTTAAGAAAGGCGGGGAAGGCAACAAAGAGAAGAGGAAGTGTAATTTCTGTGGCAAAGTGGGGCACTTAGTAAAGGACTGCCGGAAAAAGAAGGCCAAGGAAAATGGTGGGTGCTTTTCTTGCGGTGAGACGGGCCACAGGGCTAAGGACTGCCCAAAGAGACGAGGACAGGGGCAGAGGGCTGGATCCACCCCAGGGGCACAGGTTCATGTGCTGGAAGCGCCACCTCTGCAACAGCGAGGTATAAATACTTCTGTAGAAAGTGTAGTTTATCTTTATGATCACCCCGTTCGCACTTTATTTGATTCTGGCGCATCACACTCCTTTATCTCGTCTGCTTTAGTAGAATCTCTGCACCTAAAAACTAGTATGGTAGAGGACCCCTTAATTGTTTCAAACCCAATTGGGGGCCCAGCTCATTTGTCTATGATCTGTTTGGGATTGAAAATTTCCATTCTAAGCGTAGAATTTCAATGTAGTGCCTTTGTTTTGGGCTTTTCGGGGTATGGTTTGATTTTGGGCATGGATTGGCTATCCAGTAATGGGGCCATCCTTGATTGTGAGAAAAGGGTTGTTAGGCTCCTAACCCAGCTCGGTAATACTTTGGAAATTTCTTGTAATCCCTCGTATGCGGTTATGCTTAGTTATCTTGAATCGCTAGATGCCTCTGTTGAAAATTTGCAATCAGTTAGAGTGGTCCGGGAATATCCGGATGTCTTTGAAGAGGTGAAGGGCTTGCCTCCGAAGCGGGAAATAGACTTCCGTATATATCTTGTAGATAATGCAAAGCCCGTTGCGTTGCCCGTTAGACATATGGCTCCACGAGAAAGGAAAGAGCTCAGTAAACAGATTAAAGAGCTCCTAGAAAGGGGGTTCATTAGGAGGAGCATTTCAGAATGGGGCGCTCCAGTGGTGTTCGCTACAAAGGCGGATGGTTCACTCCGTCTATGTGTTGACTATAGGGAGCTCAACAAGCTAACGAAAAAGAATAGGCACCCTCTCCCTAGAATTGACGATTTATTTGACCAGCTTGTAGGAGCGTCTGTTTTCTCCCAGCTCGATTTAGCAACCGGTTTTCATCAGCTAAGGGTGGCTGAAGATAGCATCGATAAAACGGCATTCAGAACCCCAGACGGCTTCTTTGAATGGCTTGTCATGCCTTTCGGCTTGACAAATGCACCTGCGTACTTCGTGGACCTGATGAATAGGGTATTTAGAGATTTCCTCAACAAATTCGTAGTGGTCTTCGTAGATGATATCCTTATCTTCTCAAAGAGTGAAGAGGAACATGCTCAGCACTTAAGGGCAATCATGGAAACTTTGCGAGTCCATCAACTAAAAGCCAAGTTCTCCAAATGCCACTTTTGGAGAGAAGAGGTGAGGTTCCTTGGGCACATAGTATCCAAACAAGGGTTAGCAGTGGACCCTGCTAAGGTAGTGGCGGTACAGGATTGGAAGACGCCAAGGAATGCAACTGAGGTCCGAAGTTTTCTAGGACTAGTAGGTTTCTATCGAAAATTCATAAGGGATTTTGCGAAAATCTCAGCTCCGCTCACGAAGTTGACCAAGAAGAATCTGGTGTTTAATTGGGATTTGGATTGCGAGTTTGCTTTCCAACGACTGAAAAGGGCTCTCACAACAGCCCCAGTTTTGACGCTGCCAGATGGGAGCAAGATGTTCACTATTTATACGGATGCATGTGGGACAGGGCTAGGCGCCGTCTTAATGCAAGAAGGAAGGGTAGTAGCTTATGGCGGGAGGCAGTTGAAAGCGCCCACTTTTTACCTGTCAAAAGTAAAAGAACTGCCTCATCCCTAGCATCACTTTACCTCAAGGAAATCGTTCGACTCCATGGAATACCATTTAGCATCGTTAGTGACCGAGACCCCATCTTCACCAGTGAGTTTTGGCGGAGTCTGCAAGAAGCAGTAGGAACGCAGTTATGCTTGAGCACAGCCTATCATCCCCAAACCGACGGCCAAACAGAAAGAGTGAACAGAGTTTTGGAAGACCTTTTAAGACTATGCGTCCTTGACTTCGGAGGGACATGGGAAGACCACCTTCCTTTGGTGGAATTTGCCTACAACAACAGCTATCAAGCAACCATCGGAATGGCGTCCTTCGAAGCATTATTTGGAAGACCGTGCCGATCGCCCACTTGTTGGTGGGAGTCTACTGATAAGCTCGTACTTGGACCAGATATGATCCGAGAGACCTCAGAGAAAGTAGACTTAATACGAAGAAGGATGAAGACGGCCCAAGACAGACAAAAGTCCTACGCCGACAAGAGGAGAACCGACCTTGAATTTGAAGTTAGAGACAGAGTTTTTCTCAAGGTATCACCGCTAAGGAACGTTGTTCGTTTTGGAACCACAGGAAAACTGGCACCAAGGTTCGTAGGGCCATTCCCTATTATCGAGAAAATTGGGAAAATGGCCTATAGATTAGAGCTACCCGAGAAGTTGGCTGGAGTCCACAACGTTTTTCACGTTTCACATCTCCGAAAGTGTCTACATGAGTCAGCTGAAGTGGTAGAGCCAAATATCCTCGAAGAGGCCGAAGTGGAACGCGAAGCAACCATAAGAAGAGTTCCAACCCGCATCTTAGGAACGGAAGTGAAGAAGCTACGCAACCGTGAAGTCAAGCTCGTTAAAGTTCAGTGGAGCGACACCGAGGGAGACGCAACTTGGGAAACTGAAGCTAGAATCCGTACAGCCTACCCTTTTCTGTTCGAGGGTACATCCTTGATCTTTCATTTGCCTTAAGTTGCGCTTTTATCTATCTTTTTAGGTATATTTCCTCGACCTTATCTTTTAGGTAGAAACCCTTTGAATAGAAACATGTAATTGAAACATGTTATGGATGATGGTTGCAAGTGGTTGCAAGTGATTGCTAGTGGTTGCTCGTGGTTGCATATACACACACAATCTAGGTTTTAGATCGGCTCAGTCACTTCATATTTCATATGCATATATGTTTGCATTCGTATATGGTTGAACTTTAATGTGTTGTCATGTGGATGTTGCATTTGTATTGAATGATTGTGCACTCATGTAGAATTAAGAATAGGAAAATTTGCATACATAATGGATTCATGGCACTTACATAATTCGCATTAAGGAGTTCAACTGAATCAGTAGACCGCCTGATTTTGCATTAGATAAGTACATGTACACACACACTTCGCATATGATCATGAAGCATTAGAAGTCTTTTAAGGACAATGGATGCTCGTGTTTGATGGATGAGTAGATGGATGATTGGATGTTAGGATATACATTCCTCCTAACTTGAAGATTTCGGGGACGAAATCATTTTAAGTGGGGGAGTATGTAACACCCCGCGAATTATATAACTGTGAAATTCAAAAATTAAAGTATAATTAATTTCAAATCAAAGAACTAAGGGAAACGGGATACGCCGTTGCGTTCGTCTCGGAAAAATACGCGAAATAGAGTCCGAGTTTTCGAAAAACGGAGTCCGTATGAAGAAGATATGGCCTTCGGAAGTTTTGAATTAAATTTAAAATTCAAACAGAATAAAATAATTAAAAATCGGGCCCAATGGGCCAGGGCGGATAAACACCCGCCTAGGCCACCCAGGTCGACTGGGCTGTCGACCTGGGCTACCCATGTCGACAGGGCTGTCGACAGCCCTGTCGACAGGGGTATCGACCTGGTCGAGCCCAGCCAACCTAGCTGGCCAGGTCTGTGTTTGGCCGATTTTCTGTTGTCTGCTTTGTCACTAGGGCTAGGTGGCAAGCTCTAATTGGTCTCTCCTTAGAATGAATGGCTACGATCAACCCAAGCAACATCAATGGTCCTAATCAGTTCCTAACCTCTATATAAACAACCCTAGACTAAACCCTAATCTATTCATTCAAAAATAAGAACATAGCCGCCATGTTGCTGAGGAACGACTAGGAGTAGCCACCAAATTGGAGAGAGGATTAGGAGGAAGATTCTAAAGCCTAAAGCAATTCAAGCAAATCAAATCAAACCGCATCTTCTTATTCCTAAATTAGAGAATTCGCCGCAACCATTGTAAGTAGAGTATTACTTTGGTATGAATAAACAATTGTGTTGGTTTGTACGCTTGAATTGTGGCAATAAAGTAATTCATATTTGTGCGTTCTTATCAATTTGAAATATTATATATGTTTGGATATTCTTGAATTATGTTATTCATGTTATAAAGAACTACATGCGGTAGTTCTATGCAAGTATACGTTTGGAATATTTCGCAAATTATGTAATCCATGTTGAAGCTACATGTATGTAGTTGATTTAAATTCATGCAAGTTTGGGGTTTTGCTTCTATGCCACCATGATGTATATTTTTGTGCATAAATCATTTTGTAAGTAATTGGAACAAGTTTGGTTATTATCCATATGAAATTATGTTGAGAATTTGGCATCATGTATTAAGCCATGCTTTTGTACTAGAAAACCTATTTGCAAACTTATGAATATGGCTAGGCTACGAATGATATTTGGCATAATTGAAATCCATGATTAAGTCTATCTTGCTTACAAGAATTATATGATGACATATGTGGTACATAGTTAGGATTAGATTCAAAATCCCTTTTTGCAAGTTTACATGACTAAAGTAAGAATCATGATTTCATGTTAGAAATATTTATGCCATGCTTATGTTTGACATTATGCATAAATAAAAGTATAGGTTCATGTTGTAGTTATGACTATGTGTCAATAATGATACCCAATTTAGACTCTTATCTCAACTACAAGTTCACATGCTTTGATTCATGTCACCTATGCTTTATGGCCAAAGTATATGTTATCACTATGCAAGTACACCAGTTTCTATGTTGTATTTCCAACGTCATATTGCAAGTTCATGCGCTCACATTCCCCTCTTTGTGTATCACGCTTTAAGCCTTCCCTTTTCGTGTGGCTAAATTGGGCTTTAAAAGGCTAAGCCCAATATATATAAACGGACGTGTAAAACGGGGGAAAATAACGTTGGGTTAAAATTAATTAATGAATGAAAATATAAAATAGAAGGGCCCAAATTCAAGTATGGGTTGGGCCCATGATTGGTGTAACCTTTACACCATTAACTTAATAATGGGCCGCAAATATTTACATATAAGAAATAAAGAAGAATGACAAAATATGTAAATGTAGAAAATACGATGTGTTTAACCCGAGGTTGGATTGAGTTGTGATGTAAACCTGCCCGGAACCGCCCGGCTGTCCAGTAGTCACAACAATACCTATCCAATGTGGGAGGTTAAACATGGAGCCCAATAAGGACCCGAGGTTAGACTGAGTTGTGGCGTAAGACTGCCCGGAACCAACCGGCAACAGGCAGCCACAACAATACCTGTCTAATGTGAGAGGTCAGGGCCTTAATAAGACAATTAAGGCTGAGTCAGGATTGTTAGGATTAAGTGGACTAAATACTTAATCAAAATGGAACATGCTAAACTAAACGGACTGGTGGGGGTTAGGTTAGAAAACATTTAACCAACTTAGCATGTTGGCTAGAGATAGAAAACCTAGTAACGGGGGACCCTTTTCAGCAGTAACCCTAGAAGGTGTATCAGGATACCCTGAAACTAGGCAGGGTGGGGCACGATTACTGGGCTGATTGTAAGAGGTCAAATCGACGGCGGTGGTGTAGCAGTGTAGGTTCTAACGGAGTGCGGGCGTGCACACACTCCGGTGCAGAAAAATAAGGCACTGGACACCAGTAGCATACCTGTGCACTCTAAGGTTGTGTCGGGTTGCCACTATGGGACTTGATACACCCCATGGTGGGACCAGCATAGGTAACTACAACATCGGGGACCGTAAGACACATGTAACTATGCGAGTAGGAGCCGATCATCGTAGAATGGATCACATCACCCTGATTATGGGGTGCGAATTGGAAACTAGTTTATATGGGTTCAGAGATTAACATGGGGTACGATGGTCTATTCGACCCTAGACAACTTAACCAAGTTTATAGTGCTTGCCCACTTCTTGTTTATACTTATCACACCCATTTCTTTATTCATAGACAAAATAGTACTAGACTTACCTAGGCTTTATGTCTGACTCTACTTTTCTTTCGTCTTCTTTCTTCCGTTCCCCCCCCCCAGGTCCTCAGGGAGGGAACACAGCAGCTTGACCAGCCTTAACATCCGGCTTGAAGAAGAAGTGAAATGTATTGCTTGGACTTTCCTGTTTTGAACTATGGCTTTGGACAATCCACTATGGGGCTTTTGCAGTTTATCTATGTTTTATTTATGCTTCTTTAAAATAATGTACTCAAGACAGATTATGAAAGTGTTATGTTATGTTTTTGGAAAGGATGTTGTTGTAACACGTATTTGACTTTATGAAATAAAGTTTGTTGTTCTTCCGCTGTTTACAAATATGTGTTCTTATATCTGTCTTGTATATCTGTGACTTGTACTTATAAACCTCCACCAAAATTAGGGCATTCCCTTTGAGAGTGACCCTAACGGAGGTGGGGTGTTTCAACTAGTGATACAAATCTGCTGAATAATAGTACATAACATCATAACCGAACTACCATCTGGATAATAGTACATAACATAAGATAAGTAAGCCAACATCCCAGGGTTTGCCATCCTGCTACTCCAAGTTTTGTTAAGACCTGGATTACTTGTCTATTCATAACATGTGTTATGAATACCCAAGAGTTTAAGGGAAAACACAGAAAAATAAACTCCGGGTCAGTCATGGACTGGTATGAGTAAACGATTTTTAAACAAGTTTAATAAATCACAATTTGCATATTTAAAACAGATGATAATGTCTAGGGTGTCCACAAATAATTCATAATCTAGTAGAATGCTTTCATCTCACATTCTACTTATAGTATACAAACAAAACCATTAAGTGCTTATGGATATTGGATTTCCAACTATGACAAGGTATGGAATCACCTTCCATAGGTGTGTCTCTAGATACAAATACACGGGTTCAACAAGAACATCTTGTAACCCGGCCACACATGACCGACCACTCATTTCTCTTGAGTGTATCGAATGTATATCACCAATGGTTGTGTACGGCAACCATTTCCCGAGTCGGGACAGAATCGATAGAATAAGAACAAGGAAAATATCTCTAGATAGGTGACGATACATCCTAATGGGAGCTAACCACATAGCCATGCTGCCTGCCCGATTTCTGTCATTTCCGGTTGTGAGGCTTGAGGCTAACTTACCACTTCCAACACGGTAATTTCCTTTGAATATCACATTGTCAAAACTCGCCAATCTCTAGTTGACTTTCCCAAAAAAATATAATACGAGTATAAAGCAAGAGGAACGAGTTCGTCTGCCACTACGCACATACGTTTGGAAAGATCAACGTACGATATCCGTTTGAATTACTTTGTTAGATACTCGTCTATACAAGTCATCCTGGGATTGGACAAACCGAAGGTGTTATTCTATAATTCCATCTTAGGCAATTTCTTCCTAGGAGTCATAGAATAATCCTTTCATTTCATCGCCTTCTATTTACCTTTGATAATTGTTGACTAACGACGTTGAATCAAAAATCGAAGTGGAACATAGTTCCGGTCTCTTCGAAGTGATTGACGTTAATTAATTTTAAGGTCAAGTGATACTTAAATGGATCAGGATTAATTATCTAATTAATTCTCATTGAACTACTACTGATTAGTGTTGTTAAACCATTTGAATCGATTCTGCCTTTGTTTGACAGAATTGTACTTTAAGTCAAATCAAGTTGTTAGAAAGTTTATTAACTACACAAATGTTTCTCTTGATCTACTGTTATTATTAAATTGTGGAATAAAATAGTCGATCCAAAATATCAATTTCTAATTTACTCATGATTTCTATTTTCAATGATATCTAATTATATAGTTGATCCCTTAATTATATAATTAATTACAATCTTATTTATTTAATTTATTTATTTAAGTATCGAATAACTAATTAAATAAATTATTAACCAATTCCTAACTTTTATCTCGATCGGAAAGTCCGACAACCTGATCTGTTTGAAAATACGTGATCTGTCCGGTCAGATCAGTCGTTTTTCGCGTGGTCTGGCACTTTACCTGATCTCATAGATCTGGCTGATACAGATCACTCAAGATCACGTGATCTGCGTAAGAGGATCACCTGATCTGGTGTGATCTGGCTCATGCCAGGTCCTAGTTGATCGGTCAATGCCGATAACTTGAAAACTAGTGATCTGCATAGGCAGATCACTTATTTCTAGTGATCTGGCATTGCGCCAGATCTGGTGTGACATGCCAAGGCAGATCACTACTCTGACGTCATTTTCATTCGAGAATGCCATCACCACACACGCCATAGACCACTAGAGTCCCGACCATCCTACCCGTGCCTTGCCAGCGATCAACCCCTTGCGTTGATGCTGTGGTGGTGGTCCCCCATGTCTCCACCGTGGTGCAGCTCACCTTCGAAACTGTGACAGCCCGCACGTATACAAAGCATCCCAAACATGTTCAACCCTTAAACTACACGCTACGAAGTCGTTTCAGTGTTTTAAATAGTGTTTTACACATTGTTGCGCGAGTAAACGCGGCTCCATTTCATTCCCTACAGTGTGTATACTTTGTGTTTAATCAATGACTATGTTCGACAAAAAAAAAAAAACATTACTTCCTCTTGATCTACTTAACACACAACCCTACTGTTTGCTTGTGAATTCATACAATATCAATGCGCAACCCTCCCATACCCTGAATATTGTTTGCATGAGAGTTTGGTTCACGTTTTGGTTGTACGTTTTTGATAGCAGCTTGCGGTTTGTGTGTGTTTTCAAGCAATACATCAACATAGTTAAAACAATGACCTATAACCCCTTGTATGTACTGATATGAACTAGTATATGAGCATGCACTATTTTCTAACATATACAGGCATTCGCACGAGATGATCACAACAGTTTTGATACACACACTCAAGCAAAACTTGCGGAAACATAGCAGCACATATATGAACAATACTGGCATTAAAACAGTAAATACAAAGCATGAACTAGCAGGTGCATTTGGGAGGTGATTACTCTCTGGTTTTTTTTTTTTTCACGCATTCATACATTAGTTTACAGCAGCTAAACATTGAAGAACCACAACATTTTCATGAGTTTAAACTAGTAGCAACATCATACACTTCAAGTATTTTAAAGCAACTTTCATTATGATCAAAAAAGGGTTTAAAGGTAAGTGTTTACTCACTTTAAAATGCTCCTGTATTGAAAGTGTTTTTAAAAGCTCTTGTATTCCTTCTTAAAAGCTCGAATTAGAGTGGCATTAAAAGGGCAAGTTTTCAGCCTATTTATAGGCAAAAGAATTTCTAAACAAAGTATTTCTTTAATTCATAAAAATAGGAAAAATATCCTATTTCTCTGGTTGGAAACTTGCGCAGGCTTTCATAACAGAGGAATGTTCCTCCGTTCTTAGTTATGCACTCAATTGTCTGTGCAAGGATTTGTTGGAACCAGTTTATCCATGCAAGTGGTTTGATATGAAGACAAAAGCTTTAAATGCTTTGGTCCTTTTGGCACCCAAATTCCTTATAAACCCTTTTTACATACGTAAGAGAAAAACAAATATCGGGTTGTTCTTGGCAAATAGAATTACACACAATAACAATGTTTGAAAACTAAATAAAAAGAACTTAGTTCAAGTACAATTGCCATTAAATGTTGTTGTGTATTCCTATGCGTCATGGCCGAGATTACATCCTACATACTCAAGTGTTCCTTCCTTCTAATCCATTAGTCTCTTCACTGTGTACTCCAATGCTTTCCTGTGAAGTAATTTACAAACTAATGGGCTTTCATTTCTTGCGCAGGTGCTGTTCTTTTTGGCCTCAAAAGTTAAAGTACTTAACTAATGGTTTAGCTAGAGAACAAGTGTTATGTGGGTTTATTTTTTTACACATAAATCTTGTTAGTTTGCTGTAGGTGATATTTTGTTTGACAAAGGTTAAGTGATTATCAAATGAATCACTTATTTCACTTAGTGTCTTATGCCTTGTTCTTGTATAAGAAAACTTGTTGTGTTCATGCATTCAAATGATCAAGTAATTACTCATTTAATTTCTTAATTCATTTGGGTTTTGGTTGCATTGAAAAACCTCTTGTTCTTGCGCAAGAAATGTTGTTGAGTTCGAGTGTTGAAAAGGGTAAATACACTAAAGTTTAATTAAGCTAGTGTAGCTATGTGTGCATGATAATTTAAGGTCCATAAGTTCTTACACATTCATTTGTTCTCACATATGAATGGTTTGAGTGTAAGCCCTCAACTAAGCCTTGCTAGCTTAGTGCAAGTATTAGTTTTGTCGGAAATCATTTTGTTCATTTGTTAACAAATCTATGTATCGTTACTTTTAGTTATCAACGTTTTGAAGAATTTAAATTTTTACACATTTGAAATTCGTACAGGATTTCCGGGTCATTACAATCTTTCCCCCTTATAAAAATTTCGTCCTCGGAATTTGTAAACACAGATATAAAACAAGCCAAAAGTGATATGTCATAAATCATCATAAAAAGTGCTACAAACGATATGATAGGCGCTATACTCGACTAGTTCGAGTTATAGTCATACTGAAATAACAAGTGCTATACCCGACTAGTTCGAGTTATAGACTAATACAAAGTCATATGTACATACATAGTATATCCTCCTACTCGGAGTCATCACTACTGATGCTAATCATGTCCTCCCCATCATCATCGGAGATATCGATTATTTCTTCATCGTCAGAGATATCGATTACCTCCACTACCTCCTCGTCCTCCTCTACTACCTCCTCCTCGTCATAAATGTATATGATCTCGGTAGGTGGTGGCGGATGTAGCATCATGTCCGGATAGTTGCGGTCAATCTGGATCCCCTGCTCAACTGCTGCAACATGGTATGCCAACAAGTCCTGAATATACTGCACCCATGCAGTAATCAACTCCTCATCTAGCTCGATGGGTGGAGCTGGTACAACTGGGTCGACATGCGTCAGTTCTGGTACAACTTGATCCCCCTCCTCTTCCATCGGCTCCTCTTCTTCTTCCATGGGCTCTTCTTCTTCTTCTTCTTCCATGGGCTCTTCTTCTTCTTCTTCAATCTCCTCTATCCCCATGTCTGAGTCGCTATCATAGTTACTGCTGTCGTCTCCCTCATCATCAGCATCATAACCTGACTGCAGGCTCGCCTCGTCTCCTGTGTCCTCCTCTATCGGCTCGGGCTGTCCGGATATAGGCCCGTCTGTGACTATATACCTACCCTCATCACTCCTGGTCTGTATCGCCTCCACCCTAACACTCGGCTCTGCTATATCTCTAATATTGTTAGAGAGTCTCTGTTCTTGTGAAGGGGTCAATTTCTTCCTAGCGGTTCTCTTAAAAATGGGGCCCATCTGATAAAATAAGGACAAAGTCTCAAAAAAGTGAACATAAATTGTAAAAAGTTCATAGGCCCTAAGAATACTGAATCCTTTATAACTCATGCTGATAAAACAAAAGGTCCAACATTTTATTTCTAACGTTGGATAACATTCAAAACGATACATATGATAACATCTAACATACGGTAATATCTAATCAAACATACAATAAACTGACGCGTAGTCCATAACAAAGTTTGGATAAAACTCCTTGACGTGCTTCTCCGTTTCCCAAGTACAGTCGTTTGGGTTCTCGCTCCATTGTATCTTTAACAACTTCACAGTCTTGTTTCGGAGTTTCTTTTCTTCTTTATCCATTACACAGACTGGATAGCGTATCACAGTCATGTTTGGTTCTATCTCTAGATCTTCTTGAACGGATGGTTCCAAAATCAAAGATGGATCGTGGACACATTTTCGGAGATGGGACACATGGAAAACATTGTGAATCCCTGCCATCCTTTCTGGTAACTCTACTCGATAGGCTAGCGAACCAATCTTCTCAATAAAACGGAAAGGTCCTATGAATCGTGGAGCTAACTTTCCTGTTTTACCAAATCTGATTGCTCCTCTGATAGGTGCAATCTTCACAAACACTAGATCTTCAACAGAAAAATTTAGATCTCTTCGCCTTTGGTCTGCAGAATTCTTCTGTCGATCCTGGGCTTCTTTCATCCTACTCTTGACTAATTCAACCTACTCTGCTGCCTCTCGAATCATATCTGGACCGAGAACAAGTTTATTACCGGACTCAACCCAACAAGTCGGTGATCTACACGGTCTTCCATAGAGAGCTTCGTAAGGTGCCATACCTATACTGGTTTGATAGCTGTTGTTGTAGGAGAACTCTACTAGATATAAGTGATCCTCCCATGATCCTCCAAAGTCAAGAATACATGCCCTCAGTAGGTCTTCTAGAATTCGGTTTACCCTCTCTGTTTGTCCGTCCGTTTGAGGATGGTAAGCTGTGCTCAGATGTAGTTTAGTACCCAAAGTTGTTTGAAGCGCTTCCCAGAATTTACTAGTAAATAAGGGATCTCTGTCGCTTACGATATTCACTGGAACTCCATGTATTCTTACGATCTCTCTCATAAAAAGTTCGGCTAGCGAAGCTGCAGTTCGTGTCGGTTTTACCGGAATGAAATGTGCACTCTTCGTTAGTCGGTCTACTATAACCCATACTCCTTCATTTCCTCTCCTCGTCTTTGGTAACCCATCAATGAAATCCATTGATATCATCTCCCACTTCCAATTGGGAATCTCCATTGGTTGTAGTAGTCCTGCTGTTTTCTGGTGATCTCCTTTGACTTGCTGACAGTTTAAACAATTACCCACATACGTTTGAATGTCCTTCTTCATTCCGGGCCACCAGAATACTCGTTGCATGTCCTTATACATCTTCTTATTTCCTGGATGAATACTTAACTTTGATTTATGGCCTTCGGTCAATACTTCTCGCCTTAGCCCGTCAATATCCGGAATGCATAGTCTCCCATTAATTCTGAGAGTACCTTGATTGTCTAATTCAAAGTCTGACTCCTCTTCCTTCCTTACTCCTTGGATTATCTTTTCTAGATGAGTATCCCTTCTTTGATATCCCTTTATCCTTTGATGCAGTGTTGGGACAACTTCTAAAAGAGATAAGATTGCGTTTCTGCTTAGAGCATCTGCTATGACATTTGCCTTCCCTGGTGTATAAATAATATCCAGGTCGTATGCTGCAAGAAACTCTAACCACCTTTGTTGTCTCAGATTCAGATCTTTCTGAGTGAACAAGTACTTCAATGGCTTGTGATCTGTGAAGATTTCAAACTTCCCTCCTAACAGATAGTGTCTCCAGGTCTTCAATGCGAAGACTACTGCCAAAAGTTCTAGATCGTGCGTTGCGTAATTCTTCTCATGCTGTTTTAACTGCCTACTGGCATATGCAATTACACATCTATTCTGCATCAAGACTGCACCAAGTCCAACTCCACAAGCGTCAGTATATACCGTGAATTCACTCTCTCCATCGGGAACAGCTAGAACTGGTGCTTTTGTTAACTTCTCCTTCAGTTGTTTGAATGCTTCTTCACACTTCGGAGTCCACACAAATTTTTCCCCTTTCTTCGTTAACTTTGTTAAGTGGGAAGATATTTTTGAATAATCCTGGATGAATCTCCGATAGTATCCTGCTAATCCCAAGAAACTACGGATTTCTGTTGGTGCTCGTGGTTGTTTCCATTCTTGTATTGTTTCTACTTTGATTGGGTCAACAGAGATACCATCTCCGTTCACGATATGCCCCAAGAATCTAACTTCTGACTTCCAAAAATGACATTTTGAAAACTTCGCCTTTAATACGTGCTTTCTTAGAGTCTCCAATACTATCCTCAGATGGTGTCTGTGCTCTTCCTCAGATTTTGAATAAATGAGAATATCATCAATGAAGATTAGGACAAATTTGTTTAGAATTTTTCTAAAAACACGGTTCATAAGATCAACAAAATAAGCAGGTGCATTGGTTAGTCCAAATGGCATTACTAACCATTCGTAAAAGAAATCTGGCCCTATGAAGGCGGTTAAAGGAATGCTGTCTTCAGAAATCCCCAACTGGTGAAAACCTGTTGCTAAATCCATTTGCGAGAATACGGTAGCTCCATTTAATTGATCAAAAAGATCGTCTACCCGTGGTAAAGGATATTTATTTCTAATGGTCACCTTGTTCAAATCTCTATAGTCAACACATAATCTCAGTGACCCATCAGTTTTTACCACAAAAACTACCGCTGAACCCCAACTGGAAAAACTTGGTCTGATCAAGCCTTTAGCTAATAAATCTTGAGTCTGCTCCTCAAGTTCTTTAACTTCTCTTGGTGCTATTCGTCGTTTTGGTTGAACTAACGGTCTTGCATTTGGAATTAAGTCAATTCGGAATTCTATTTCGCGACGAGGAGGTAAACTAGTGACCTCTTTAAATATGTCAGAGAAATCTCTGACTATTTCTACCGTCTCAAGATTTTCTTGTGGTGTTTCTAAAGCATACAAGAAACTACACGTATGAATACAGGGTTTTCCACACGGTATCTTAGCTTTTATTCCGATACTAGTTATCAAAGTTACGATTCCCTTGTCACATTTTATCTGCGCTTGGAATTTACTTAACCAGTCTAACCCAAGTATAAAATTAAATCCTTTAAAATCCAAAACATAGAAATCGAATAGGAAGATATGTGAAAGATACGAGAGGGCTATGTTATCGCAAAACATTTTTAATTTTGCCTTTCCACCTATAGGATTAGATACGCAAATCGGGTTTGGCGCAATTTGTGGGGTAAGTTGCAATTTTCCTATGGTACTAGATGAAATAAAACTTTGCGAGGCACCAGTATCAAATAAAACATGAACATCAATTCCTTTAAATTGTAAGGTACCTTCGAGGACTCCTTTCCCCTTCACATTCTGGGAAGTGGACGCCTCATTCTTAATAGCATAGACATTGGTCTGTTGTGCCTTCTTCATAAGTGGGCAATCTTTGATCAGGTGTCCAGGTTGGTGACAATTGAAGCATAGAGTCTTCCTGACCATGTCATTTCCCGGTCCTTGCTGTTGTTGATGCTGTTGAGTTTGTTGCTGAGGTTGACGCTGAGGCTGTTGCTGAGGTTGCTGTGGCTTTCCCACTATTGGCTTCTTACAGAACCTAGCAATGTGACCCTTCTCCTTACAGTTGTGGCATATGGTGTTCTTGAAACGCTCCTTAGCATTTTCTCCCATTTCTCCCTTTCCTTTCCAGTTTGGGTTAAACTTCCTTTTCTGAGGATTCTCCCCACTGGTTTCTCCAGTTTGTGCCTTTGTTACTGGTTTCTTCGTACTTAGTGCCTCATAACGAATTGCCATGTCGACTATGTCACTGAATGAACTCTTCAGATGTCCAATTACCTTATCTTGCAAATTTTCTTTCAAACCAGCTATGAACATTTCGTTCTTCTTGAGCGAGGTATTGATCAGCTCTGGGCCGAAACAAGAGAGTGCATTGAACTTATTCTCGTATTCTGCTATTGACATGTTTCCCTGCTTGAGATCTATGAAATCGCGATACATCCTGGTTTTGCCTGCTGCTGGGAGAAATTGTGCTTCAAATTCCTCCTTGAACCTTCCCCAGGAATAATCGTTCTCAGGAACGTTCGTAGTCTGTGCGTCCCACCAGATTGCTGCAGCTCCTTGTAATTGCCACGAAGCCAAAAGTCGTTTCTGTTCATCATTCAAATTCTGTCCTTTGAAAATTCTTTCACAAGATCTTAGCCATGCTTGAACTTCGATGAAAGATTCTGTTCCTTTGAAAACTTTCCCTCCCAGTGTTTGATATTCCTTACAGATAGTTGCAAAGTTCGACCTAGTTTGAACTGGTGTAACTGGCATAACTGGTGCAACTTCTTCTACAGTTTCTACTGGGGTCTGAGTAGTGTTACGCCCATTGGTAGTGGTAGTTCCCCTAGCTCGGCCTCTTTGTGCACGGGTAGTCATCCTTACTAGCCTGAATATAACTGGTTAACATCAAAACTCGATCGGATATTAGGATACCTACTCCATATAACTTAAGTCGATCATTCCTAAGTATGTATATACATATATATATTAGCATCCAACTTTTAAAATACGCTCTCTCAACACTCACCCAAAGCCTAGGTATACGATAACCCTGCTCTGATACCAACTGTAATGACCCAACTTTCCAGTGCCTCGGAAGTTGTATCATTTTATAAGAAAAGAAGTAGATAGAAGAATAGAACTAAAAAAAAAACATCAGAATCTCACAACGGAACTTAGGACAATATATTAATAGTCCAAAAATTACACATTTCAAGCCAAGTACACAACGTACTTCATACATCAGGATACATATTTGAGTAAAGTACATAACGTACTTCATACATAGGGATATAGGTCATTGTGATTACATAATGATCACTAGTGATACAAATCTGCTGAATAATAGTACATAACATCATAACTGAACTACCATCTGGATAATAGTACATAACATAAGATAAGTAAGCCAACATCCCAGGGTTTGCCATCCTGCAACTACAAGTTTTGTTAAGACCTGGATTACTTGTCTATTCATAACAAGTGTTATGAATACCCAAGAGTTTAAGGGAAAACACAGAAAAATAAACTCCGGGTCAGTCATGGACTGGTATGAGTAAACGATATTTAAACAAGTTCAATAAATCACAATTTGCATATTTAAAACAGATGATAATGTCTAGGGTGTCCACAAATAATTCATAATCTAGTAGAATGCTTTCATCTCACATTCTACTTATAGTATACAAACAAAACCGTTAAGTGCTTATGGATATTGGATTTCCAACTATGACAAGGTATGGAATCACCTTCCGGAGGTGTATCTCTAGATACAAATACACGGGTTCAACAAGAACATCTTGTAACCCGGCCACACATGACCGACCACTCATTTCTCTTGAGTGTATCGAATGTATATCACCAATGGTTGTGTACGGCAACCATTTCCCGAGTCGGGACAGAATCGATAGAATAAGAACAAGGAAAATATCTCTAGATAGGTGACGATACATCCTAATGGGAGCTAACCACATAGCCATGCTGCCTGCCCGATTTCTGTCATTTCCGGTTGTGAGGCTTGAGGCTAACTTACCACTTCCAACACGGTAATTTCCTTTGAATATCACATTGTCAAAACTCGCCAATCTCTAGTTGACTTTCCCAAAAAAATATAATACGAGTATAAAGCAAGAGGAACGAGTTCGTCTGCCACTACGCATATACGTTTGGAAAGATCAACGTACGAGATCCGTTTGAATTACTTTGTCAGATACTCGTCTATACAAGTCATCCTGGGATTGGACAAACCGAAGGTGTTATTCTATAATTCCATCTTAGGCAATTTCTTCCTACGAGTCATAGAATAATCCTTTCATTTCATCGCCTTCTATTTACCTTTGATAATTGTTGACTAATGACATTGAATCAAAAATCGAAGTGGAACATAGTTCCGGTCTCTTCGAAGTGATTGACGTTAATTAATTTTAAGGTTAAGTGATACTTAAATGGATCAGGATTAATTATCTAATTAATTCTCATTGAACTACTACTGATTAGTGTTGTTAAACCATTTGAATCGATTCTGCCTTTGTTTGACAGAATTGTACTATAAGTCAAATCAAGTTGTTAGAATATTTATTAACTACACAAATGTTTCTCTTGATCTACTGTTATTATTAAATTGTGGAATAAAATAGTCGATCCAAAATATCAATTTCTAATTTACTCATGATTTCTATTTTCAATGATATCTAATTATATAGTTGATCCCTTAATTACATAATTTATTACAATCTTATTTATTTAATTTATTTGTTTAAGTATCGAATAACTAATTAAATAAATTATTAACCAATTCCTGACTTTTATCTCGATCGGAAAGTCCGGCAACCTGATCAGTTTGAAAATACATGATCTGTCTGGTCAGATCAGTCGTTTTTCGCGTGGTCTGGCACTTTACCTGATCTCAGAGATCTGGCTGATACAGATCACTCAAGATCACGTGATCTGCGTAAGCGGATCACCTGATCTGGTGTGATCTGGCTCATGCCAGGTCCTAGTTGATCGGTCAATGCCGATAACTTGAAAACTAGTGATCTGCATAGGCAGATCACTTATTTCCAGTGATCTGGCGTTGCGCCAGATCTGGTGTGACATGCCAAGGCAGATCACTACTCTGACGTCATTTTCATTCGAGAATGCCATCACCACACACGCCATAGACCACTAGAGTCCCGACCATCCTACCCGTGCCTTGCCAGCGATCAACCCCTTGCGTTGATGCTGTGGTGGTGGTCCCCCATGTCTCCACCGTGATGCAGCTCACCTTCGAAACTGTGACAGCCCGCACGTATACAAAGCATCCCAAACATGTTCAACCCTTAAACTACACGCTACGAAGTCGTTTCAGTGTTTTAAATAGTGTTTTACACATTGTTGCGCGAGTAAACGCAGCTCCATTTCATTCCCTACAGTGTGTATACTTTGTGTTTAATCAATGACTATGTTCGACAAAAAAAAAAACATTACTTCCTCTTGATCTACTTAACAAACAACCCTACTGTTTGCTTGTGAATTCATACAATATCAATGCGCAACCCTCCCATACCCTGAATATTGTTTGCATGAGAGTTTGGTTCACGTTTTGGTTGTACATTTTTGACAGCAGCTTGCGGTTTGTGTGTGTTTTCAAGCAATACATCAACATAGTTAAAACAATGACCTATAACCCCTTGTATGTACTGATATGAACTAGTATGTGAGCATGCACTATTCTCTAACATATACAGGCATTCGCACGAGATGATCACAGCAGTTTTGATACACACAGTCAAGCAAAACTTGCGGAAACACAGCAGCACATATATGAACAATACTGGCATTAAAACAGTAAATACAAAGCATGAACTAGCAGGTGCATTTGTGAGGTGATTACTCTCTGGTTTTTTTTTTCACGCATTCATACATTAGTTTACAGCAGCAAAACATTGAAGAACCACAGCATTTTCACGAGTTTAAACTAGCAGCAACATCATACACTTCAAGTATTTTAAAGCAACTTTCATTACGATCCAAAAAGGGTTTAAAGGTAAGTGTTTACTCACTTTAAAATGCTCCTGTATTGAAAGTGTTTTTAAAAGCTCCTGTATTCCTTCTTAAAAGCTCGAATTAGAGTGGCATTAAAAGAGCAAGTTTTGAGGCTATTTATGGGCAAAAGAATTTCTAAACAAAGTATTTCTTTAATTCATAAAAATAGGAAAATATCCTATTTCTCTGGTTGGAAACTTGCGCAGGCTTTCATAACAGAGGAATGTTCCTCTGTTCTTAGTTATGCATTCAATTGTCTGTGCAAGGATTTGTTGGAACCAGTTTATCCATGCAAGTGGTTTGATATGAGGACAAAAGCTTTAAATGCTTTGGTCCTTTTGGCACCCAAATTCCTTATAAACCCTTTTTACATACGTAAGAGAAAAACAAATATCGGGTTGTTCTTGGCAAATAGAATTACACACAATAACAATGTTTGAAAACTAAATAAAAAGAACTTAGTTCAAGTACAATTGCCATTAAATGTTGCTGTGTATTCCTATGCGTCATGGCCGAGATTACATCCTACATACTCAAGTGTTCCTTCCTTCTAATCCATTAGTCTCTTCACTGTGTACTCCAATGCTTTCCTGTGAAGTAATTTACAAACTAATGGGCTTTCATTTCTTGCGCAGGTGCTGTTCTTTTTGGCCTCAAAAGTTAAAGTACTTAACTAATGGTTTAGCTAGAGAACAAGTGTTATGTGGGTTTATTTTTTTACACATAAATCTTGTTAGTTTGCTGTAGGTGAGATTTTGTTTGACAAAGGTTAAGTGATTATCAAATGAATCACTTATTTCACTTAGTGTCTTATGCCTTGTTCTTGTATAAGAAAACTTGTTGTGTTCATGCATTCAAATGATCAAGTAATTACTCATTTAATTTCTTAATTCATTTGGGTTTTGGTTGCATTGAAAAACCTCTTGTTCTTGCGCAAGAAATGTTGTTGAGTTCGAGTGTTGAAAAGGGTAAATACACTAAAGTTTAATTAAGCTAGTGTAGCTATGTGTGCATGATAATTTAAGGTCCATAAGTTCTTACACATTCATTTGTTCTCACATATGAATGGTTTGAGTGTAAGCCCTCAACTAAGCCTTGCTAGCTTAGTGCAAGTATTAGTTTTGTTGGAAATCATTTTGTTCATTTGTTAACAAATCTATGTATCGATACTTTTAGTTATCAACGTTTTGAAGAATTTAAATTTTTACACATTTGAAATTCGTACAGGATTTCCGGGTCATTACACAATGGATCCGGGAAGTTGAACGTTGAAGGATGGAGAGGCTATGAAAGTGAGGGAGAAGAAGCTTTTGAGGGTACTACAGTGGAAGGGGGGTTTAATTGTGGCAAACAAAAGTGGCGCATGGTTCAATACGGTGTCAAGGGGGTAGAGGAAGAGGATTTTTCTTTTGTGAATAAATAGAAGGATATTTCGAACGTTAGTATTGGAGAAGTTTTTGTTTCCAGCGATGAGGAGATTTTCTGGAGCGGCATGCTTTCAATAGGAGGAATAAATGGAATGTGAGCGTTAGAAGGGGAGTGCTGCATGCAGAGAAAGAGGAGGGGTTTTCAAACGGCACGACAGTAGTATAAAGAAGAGGGTTTGATGGTGTATGCGATGGTGTACAGAGGGGCTTGTGAATGGGATAGTGTAACGATTAATTTGCATGGACTGTGAGTGAAGAGTGGCGGTAGAAGCTCTAGTGCAAGGTGATGGAATATTTTGCTGGGAGTGGTTCTTTGTGTATGGGAGAGAATGGAGTACTCGCTGGACACTTTACACAGAGACTCGGGATTCGATCTTCTAGAAGTCTGGGTTTCGAACTAATACTGGGATGGCGTTTAAATCAGTAAATGGGAAGCATGTTTGTTTGTCTGTTCATACAAGGAGAGGAAAGCATACATATTTTATATGTATGACAAGGAGTATTGCAGTGAGTTGCATTGTGGGATGATGGGGTGAGCAATACGGTGCATGGGTATTTTGCTGTGTTGGGTTCACATATATTAAAAGAGGAGAAGGTCCAAAACGTAAGGGGAAAGACACCAAAACTGTTTGAAAAAGAGAACACTTGAGGGAGACATTCCATTGAAGGAGAAACGCTGTTCATATGGGAGCTGGTCGTGGGTTTAAATGAGGAGAGGGGACATATTATTATGAGATGCCCAAATATTTTATATAAAAAAGAAAAGAAAATAGAAATGTGGATAAAGGAGATGGTATGAAGCTGTTGACGATAGGAAATGTTTATACAGGAGTCTGGTTTTATTTCTTTTCCAATGGAAGAAGGACTACTATGGTTTGGATCCGTAGAGATGTTAGGCTAGAACGGTGAGCCCATTTAAAGTGTATTAAAAAGAGAAAAAAAATGTAATAGCAATATTTTTAAAGCCCAAAGGGGGACGTGAAGATAAAGTGTATATACACTAATGCTTGCTGAAGGAAGGACCGGTAGTTTGGAATAGGTTAAAAAGGAGTGAGCCGACGTCGGAAAATATGTTTCACGAACGGTCTATCACGTCGAAATCATACAGATGCAAGCTGCATTATGAAGATAGATCGGAACCATTTGGAGCACGTTACAGATTTATGGCAGAATTGAGCGCCTGGTTTAATCGACTGACACAAATCGTTATTTAACGGTTAACGCGCAAAGGTGAGTAAATTCACTAACTCTGATCCATTTAAAAATATTATAATTATATTTTAATAATGGTTGAATGTTGTGTGATGCTCGTGTAGGTAGACTACAATTAAATTGGTCGAAATATATATATCGTTGTATAGGTACACATCATTGGTTGAATACCGATATTCCCTAGTATGGAATTAGTATAAATTATGCTGACTAACATCTGTGGATGCGGGAAACTGGTTAGAGGAATCAAACCGGATTCCTCAATATTTATACGTATTGTTGTTTTATATTATTTACCTATGCACTGTTTGAACCCAATGACATTTAAACCCTGTGTAGATATTGATGTTGAATGGACATTCAACAATTGTTTTGATTTAATCAATAAACGATATCGATTAAGAAAGTGGCAACAGTCGATCATAAACCCATCGTTTTGTTAAGAAGTTGATTGGCCGTCAGGCAAATCAACGAAGATAATTATAAAAATTATATTTTTATAATTTAACCAAAGTTTAAATTATAATAAAAATTCTATTATAAACATTCTATGGTTAGTTTTTATAAAGTAAATATAAACGATTATTTGACAGATTATAAAGTATAAGGGGTTAGTGCTACGAACTTATACCTATTCTAAGATGAGAACGTTGTCGATCAAGGTCTGAGAGGTAAATAAAATATCCCAACTTGAACGCCTTCACTATTGTCGAGGAATGGTATCAGTTTGTAACGGAAAGAGATGTTAAGATTAATTATAAAGGGAATATTACAGCTTATGGCATTAGTTATAAAAGGGGAAATATTACTGCGTATGGCATTAGTTATAAAAGGAGAATATTACAGCGTATGGCATTAGTTATAAAAGGAGAAATATTACAGCGTATGGCATTAGTTATAAAAGGGGGAATATTACAGCGTCTGACATTAGTTATAAAAGGGGAAATATTACAGATGGCATTAGTTATAAAAGGGGGAATATTACAACGTATTGCAAGTTTGAACTATAATGATAAATTAACGTTGTTGACCAAGCTTAAGCGTGATATTTATCTACAACACTATCCCTAGGAATTGGAAACAGTTGGTTTGAAATCCACTTATTCGAATGTAATAAGTAATGATATTTGTCCGAAGAAAATATAAGAATAAGTTTAGAAAGAGAAATTGGAGAATCATGTCAAAAAACGATGACAGCATTTCGATGTTCGAAATGTGATTAGAATTAAACCATTAGGATTGGGAATTATAATTCGACAATGTCAAATATTATGAAAATAAGTTATTTTCAGAAATTATAAATTGATAGGACAGTTAATATTTGGTTTTAAACCAATACATTAGAATATAACATGTAATCAAGGTCTAGTTATAAGCTTGATATTTATGGAACAAGAAGTTGACTTATGAAAAGAGTATGAAGCTGAACTGGAGTATAAAATAATAAAATAACTCGATAAATAAGATTTGAACCTATGAAGGTTCTTATTCCTTAAATAAAGGTTTATCTGATAAAGGTTTTTGGATTTATATAAGTGGACGATATTCACATTCTGAAATGAATAAGGTTTCTTAAAAAGCAAATGTTCTTTTTGAAAGGAAGAAAAAAAAATTATTGCACATGAATATTTACATAGCAGAAAATTTACAAGAAAAAATACAACAACAAGAATAAAACTGTACAACTATGACAAAATATACAAGCATGCAAAAACTACCACTATACAGTTAGAACTAACAGAAAACAAAATAAAGCACCAAATTTCTTCAACCCGAGCCCAGCTTCTTCACCACCTTCTTGAGTATTATATTAAAAAGCTCACTGGCATTATACTCTCCTTTCCCAAAAACTCTTCGGTTTCTTTCAGACCATAGCTCATAACAAAAAATCTTTAAAGACTTCTGCAGTGGCATGGTATTACCTCCCTTCCATCTTGTTGCTTTATATATATTAAACCATTCAATCCTACTAACTTTAGAAGGTTTGTGAAAACCACCTGTAGCGAAGAGTCTCGACCAAACCAGAAAAGAGTAATTACATGCAAAGTACAAGTGAGTGTTCGACTCCTCAACTGATTTACACAACAAGCAAACACTATCAGACACTATACCAAATTTGAGTAACTTATCTTTAGTGTTTATAGCGTCTGCCATGATCTTCCATAAATGAAGGTTAACTTTGGCTGAACTACCAGTATTCCAAATTCTTTTGGACCATGGAAACATCTATTTTTCACCCTTCATTAGTTCATAGACATGTTTTACTAAGTGCTCTTTACCACCCTAAAGAATACAGTTTTTCCCATGAATATTAAAATTATTTTCTTGCATTTAGGATGGAGCTCCAGTTCCTTCATCAAAACCTGATCCTTCAGCAAAGCGTTTAATAATTTCATAACAATGATGAAAAGGTACGGAGATATTGGATCACCTTGACGTACACCTTGAGAGCCTTTAAAGTATCCATGTAGACAACCTTTCCTCGCAATAGAATAATGTGGTGATGAAATTAATGTATGAATCCATGCTATAAAAGGCCGAGGACAATTCATTCTGGCCATAATTGCTAAAATAGAATGCCAAACTACCGTGTCAAATGCTTTTTTGATATCTAATTTCAACATGCATCTTGGCGAGATATTTTCTCTATTATATCCATACAGAAGTTCTTGAGTAAGAAAAATATTGTTAGAAATTGATCTTCCCTTTATAAATGTAGACTGATTAGGAGCAATAATAGAAGGCAATACCACCAGAACTCTGTTTGCAAGAATTTTTGAAATTATTTTATAAACAACATTAAAGCAAGAGATAGGTCGAAAGTCAGAAACAGAGGTTGGGTTATCAATTTCGGGAATTAGGGTAATGGCAGTAGCAGAGAGACTGGGAGGAAGCTCATTATGCAGGAAAAAGTGAACAATTGCTTTTGTGACATCATCCCCAATTACATTCCTACATTTTTGCATAAAAAAGGAATTAAATCCATCAGGTCCACCACAACTACTAATATCTAAACCAAACACTGCCTCTTTCACTTCTTGAGCAGAGATTAAATGAATAAGATTGGCAGATTGCTCTTAAGATAAGGTTGGAACAGTAATATTGAATAGAGGCATAATGTCAACAGAAGAAAAAGGATTGGTGAGAATTGATGAGAAGTATTGAACAAAAGACTTATTGATCGTACCTTCATCATACTGCATAACACCATTCATATCTTTAATTAAGTAAACTGAATCTCTGGATTTCTGAATTTTGATTGAATTATGAAAATACTTGGAGTTTCTGTCACCCTCCAATTCTCTCGTAATAAAAGTTTTTTGATGAAGACCCTTCAATTCCATATCCAGTACCTCTTTCAATTTATCTTTAAGCTCAATCTCTTTTTGAATCAAACCCAAATCATAAGGATTCCTTTGAATTTCATATTGCACATATTTTAACTTAGCTTTGACATTACCTGATTTTTGTGCTCCAGCGCCAAAGTTCTTCGAGGACCAAGACTTTAATTGAATTTTAAGCATCTTCAGTTTATGCAGAAGACTGAACATTGGATTGCTATTGTTCTGAGAATTCCAGACCTGCAAAAGGATACTAGAAAAATCTGGGTGGTTAAACCAAAAATTAAAAAATTTGAAAGAAATCTTACCCCTGTTAATAGAGCCATCAATCCCCCAGTAAAAAAGCAAAGGATTATGATAAGATAGGAGAGGAGGAAGAGTTTGGTAAATGGATTTAGGCCAGGAGTTGAGAAAAGAAATAGCAAAAATACGGTCGAGCTTACAAAGAGTGGGAGGACCATGCCTAGAACAGTTTGTCCAAGTAAAAGAGAAACCAAATTCTTTAACTGGAAACAAACTTGATGATATGATCATTTGATTTAGAGGAGCTAAGTGTTTGCTAGATAGAGGACAACCACCAAATTTATGTGAGCAACTGCACAAGCAATTAAAATCTCCACCTAAAATCCAAGGCACATTGGATGGATTCAGATGATTAATATGATCAAAGAAAAGATTGCAAAGAGAAATTGAGCTATGGGCATAAACAGAAGTGAGAAAGAATTTAGAATTTGAAGGGAGAAAAACACAACAATAGTGAATAAGCTAATCAGATTCAAAAATTTTGGTTAAAGAGAAGAAGACAGGGTTCCATAAGGTTAATAGCCTACCAAAAGGAGCTTTGGCAAGATTATGATCGAAATTCCATGAAGGAGCAATGAAATTAGCAGCATTCAAAGTGGACACTGCATCCAGCTTAGTTTCAGAAATACACATCAATTGAAGTGATTTCTCTTTAATCAAAGATTTAATAACACATTGCTTAGAGGATAAATTTGCACCTCTAATATTCCAAAAACCAATTGAATTCATCATTTGAAATGTAATGGATCCACCAAACCAATAGGATTACTCCTATTGTGTGTTGTTGAATTACTTGTATATCCATTTAAAGGCTCAACATCTTTTGGACCAAATTCTTTTCCATCATTAAGATTATCATTGTCCATCACACTGACTTTCTTAGCTTTCCTTTTTCAACCCTTTATTTTCTTTTTGCTACCATAGTGTGCCTTATCAGTATTTGAAGAGTTCAAGTTGGCTAGAGGAGAAGGATTTACGGCTGGGGGAGGAAGGATTATATGAGGAGGAGTAGAAAGATGAGAATAAGGTGAAGCACCATGAACATTAGAAGCAGAATTATGAATAGCAGATGAAATATTGGAAATAGAGATATTTTTAGTGGAGGATGGATCCGAAGTTGAGGTTTGAATAGATTTAGAATTTGCATTTCCATGATCACTTAAGATATCAAAAGGACTGCAAACATGAAATTCCTTAGCTACTGCCTCTTGATTAATATCAGTGAACTCGTTCGTGTCATAATCATTTGTAACAGCTTTACCTTTCTCCTTTGCTGAAAATTTACTTTGAATGGTGCATTTCCCATTTAGATCAACAATGACAATGTTCTGATTATCTCTACCCAATATTTCCTTATTGACATCCATGGGTTCCTCATTATTCATTTCATCAGTTCCTTCAAAATGATCATTACCATTCAATTGAACTACCTCCTCCAAAGCTTTATCTATCTCATTAACAACATTAGGATTTAAACCTTTCTCTTTTATTTTCCACATTTGTTTCTTTCTGTTCACAACCCTGTTCCATCCCTGAGATCCTATCATTTAAAGGCATTTTCCTGAACTGAGGCACATTGTTCTTGCTTCCAGGATGGATATTTCCATACTCAACTCCATTCTTAACAGTTTCCACTTCATTCTACATTGAAAAATTTGCAGATTCAAGATGAATTTCCTCTACTTGCTTATTCTTTTCACAATTAATAGTTTCATTCCCAAATAACTTGCAATGAGTACAAATAAGAGGCCTCCAATCATAAGAAATTTTCACTGGTGGACACTTATCATCTAGAATTCCCATATCAATTTGATCAGGCAACTCATAATCAGGGGATATTTCCACTAAAGCTTTTGCATAGCTGAATCTTTGAAGCCTCTCGGTAAATGCGTCAAAACAAATCAATTTCTCAACGTGACAAGATAGCCAATTAATTCCTATTAAAGTCCAAAGCAAAAGAGGAATTCTATGAATATGAATCCAGATTGGTACCTTTTTGATTTGTGATTGAGAATCTCCAATTGAAGGATCCCATTTAGTAATAATGAACATCCTGCCTTTGATGAAAATGGGATCCGATTTGAGAACTCTTTCTCTTTCAATATCATTTGCAAATTTAAAGAAAAATTTAACTCCATCTGATTTAATATCTACATCACCCTGAAGCTTCCAATAACCAATCAAGAAGTTCACTACTGTGAGATATGAGAGAGTGCCATCCAAGAAAAATCCAACCAAATAATCTTTCCAGTGATTCATTCCTTCAGATTTAACTAGTTCAGGAAGCTCATTTGATTGACCATCTCTATTAATAACAAATTGCATTGGTTTGTAAACTCCGGCATTTCAAGGAAGTTTGTGAAAAGGGAACGATAATCAAATTTGGTAGATGACAAATTGGCATGAGAAGGGTTCGATGAATTGTTGAGATGAGGAAAGGAGGGATTATGTTTGAGAAGATCCATATTATTATTGGAAATACAACCAGATCGAGAATTATACAAATCTTGATTACCAGATCTGGAAGGAGGAACTGGATCCAAAGTGTTTGATGAATTTATAACACTAGGATTCAACGAGTTATTTGATAGAGCATTTGAATTAGCATGATGGGATTCCGGGATCGAACAAGGTTTCGAAATTGAAAGAGGGATTGAATCAAGAAGCTCTGAATTAACATTTGCATAGGAAGTAGTGGAACCCAAATTATCATTCAAAGAGTAGCCCTTACTCTTAATACTTCAAAACAGGCCCTAATTATTTAGAGAAGGGTTATTTAGAGAATTAGGGGTAGGTTAAGCATAGTAGGTGTAGATCGACAAATATTAATCCTTCACAATATTATGGCTTTTTATTAACCCAAATGATTAATTATCTTTGATCTTTGTTTATTGAACTACCCTTATTTCGAATAGAAGGGATGCAAAAAAGGATTGGGGCTGCAAAAACCAATTACCCCTAGTTTAGGCCTTGTAGGGGTAGCATTATTCATAGTAGTTAATAAATATCCCTTCATCATCTTTATCCATTACCCCTAATTTTTAAACTACTCAATCCCAATGAATTATTTCCCTTCAAAGTAGTTTAAGCATAGTAAGAGTTGTTTTGAAGTATTAAGAGAAGTAGTGGTAGCTTGAGCATAGTAGGGGTAAATCGACAAATATGAAAGACGATGAATCGTTCGGATTGGGTGCTGCAAAAACCAACCCTTCGCAGTAGTTAAAAAAAAGGAGTAATTGTTGGAAGTAAGGGAAATTTAGGTTATTAGGGGTAGGACTAAAAAGGAGGGCTATTTTGAAGTATTTACAGAATTAGGGGTAGCTTAAGCATAGTAGGAGTAGATCGACAAATATGAAAGATGATGAATCGTTTGGGTAGGGTGTTGCAAAAACCAACCCTTCACAGTAGTTAAAAAATAGGGTTAATAGTTGGAAGTAAGGGCTATTTAGAGAATTTGAGGTATGATTACAAAGAAGGGCTTTCTTGAACTATTAAGAGAAGTAAGGGTAGTTTATGCACAGTAGGTGTAGATCGACAAATATGAAAGATGATGAATTATTTGGATTGGGTCCTGCAAAAACCAACCCTTCACAGTAGTTAAAAATAGGGGTAATTGTTGCAGTAAGGGCTATTTAGAGAATTAGGGATAGGATTAAAAAGAAGGGCTGATTTGAAGTATTAAGAGAAGTAAGGGTAGTTTAGGCATAATAGGTGTAGATCAACAAATAAGAAGGATGATAAATCGTTTGGATTGGGTGCTGCAAAAATCAACCCTTCACGGTAGTTAAAAAATAAGGGTAATTGTTGGATCCAAGTGCTATTTGAAGAATTAGGGGTAAGATTAAAAAGAAGACCTGTTTTGAAGTATTAAGAGAAATATTGGTAGTTTGAGCATAGTAGGGGTAGATCCACAAGTATGAAAGATGATGAATCATTTGGATTGGGTGCTGCAAAAACCAACCCTTTATAGTAGTTAAAAATAGGGGTAATTGTTGGAAGTAAGGGCTATTTAGAGAATTAGGGGTAGGATTAAAAGGAAGGTATGTTTTGAAGTATTTAGAGAAGTAGAGCGGTAGTTTAAGCTAAGTAGGGAATAATCGACAAATATGGAAGATGATGAATCATTTGGATTGGATGCTGGAAAAACCAACCCTTCACAGTAGTTAAAAAATAGGGGTAATTTTTGGAAGTAAGGGCTATATATAGAATTAGGGGTATGATTAAAAAGAAGAGCTGTTTTGAAGTATTAAGAGAAGTACGGGAAGCTTAAGCATAGTAGGGGTAGATCGACAAATATGAAAGATGATGAATCATTGGGATTGGGCGTTGCAAAAACCAGCCTTTCACGGTAGTTGAAAAATAGGGGTAATTGTAAATATACCCCCTAATTATCTAAGTAGTAGAAGGGTTGTTTTGAAACAACACATACAATAATAGGGGTAGATTAAACTTCCCCTAATTATTGGTATAAACTACTGTGAAGGGTTGGTTGATTACTCGAAGTATGAGCTATTTAGAGAATTAGTGGTAGGATTAAAAAGAAGGGCTTTTTTGAAGTATTAAGAGAAGTAGGGGTAGTTTAAGCATAGTAGGGGTAAATTGACAAATATGAAGGATAATGAATCATTTGGATTGGGTGCTGAAAAAATACCCCTTTCACATTCTATGAATAATTGGTTCAACCCTACTTTTGTAAGAAGGGTTATTTAGAGAATTAGGGGTAGTTTAAGCATAGTAGGTGTAGATCGACAAATATTAATCCTTCACATATTAGGTGTTAACCGGCCTTTTGGTCCAGTTCCTAAAAAGTACGCATTACATGCTCGACTCAGCATATCGCGTGATATTACAACCCAGAGGCGTCGCCGATATCATCCGGGGTCCAGTACCAGAAGACTTGAGTCTGGCCGGTAGCAAGACGTCGCATCCCTCGAACGCAACCTCCACCGATATCCGTTCGCATCCGAGCCGAACACGAGCCGTGCCCCGAGCCGAAGGCGAGCCTTGCTCCAAGCCAAAGTCGAGCCGTTAAGCGGGTCCGGGCACAGTGCCGGTGGGGGTCCGGGGCCACACAGTCCCTGCGACGATCGACCTGGCCGGTTAGGTCGAAACTGTGGGCATCGCCCGATTCATCTGATTTCCGCCAACAAGTGTGTTGCCCAGAATCACCAGATCGACTCAAAAGTCAGGATTCCGCCAACAACCTCTACAAACCTCGCTGCTCCTCTAAACATTGCCAAACAAAGGCCTCGGACCCCGAACGAATCACGAGTCTCGAAGCACCCGGCTCCAGGTTCGAAATTTCGTACCCAATAGGTACGAAATTTCGAACCCAGCCTCGGGTTAATGATTTCGAACCCAGCTAGTTCGAAATTTCGAATCCAGCCTCGGGTTCGAGATTTCGAACCCAGAAGGTTCGAGATTTCGAACCCAGAAGGTTCGAAATTTCCACCCCAACCTCGGGTTCGAGATTTCGAACCCAGCTAGTTCGAAATTTCGAATCCAGCCTCGGGTTCGAAATTTCGAACCCAGCCTCGGGTTCAGAATTTCGAATCGAGCCCTGCGTTCGAATATTCTGCATGTGAGGGGGGAGCTCGAATTTTCTGTTGGTTGACTCTATTTCTACCTACTCCAACCTAATTCTACCTACCCCCACTACTATAAATGGCCCATGGCCTCACACTTCAAAGAGGTTGGATTTTCTTGACTTGAGACCTTCCTAGAGCAACATGAACTCCATTAATGGTATCTCTCCTTTGAAGAAGAAGAAGGGAAAAATAGTCCATTTCCTAATTCTTGCAAAATATGACAATTGTTACATGATAGACCATAGCAAATGATTGTAATGAGATGTCATGAGCTGGTCTCAACCTTGTAATACTTCAAGTGATTAATAATATTCCAACGACTCTTCAAAGTGGTCCTAGGCCTCCGCCGAGGCCGAACCACTATAAATCTCTTGTGTAATTTACTGCTTTTATACTCTTGTCCATGCGACCATATTTATAATTCTTAGTACTTGGAATCTTTGGTGTTTTCAACAGTTTTTGCCGTTAACATTTGGTGCTTTCATTGAGAGTTGAACTCGAGATTTGCGTCTTTCTTCCACATTATCATCTCGACTTCTTCGAGCTAGGGTTCTTTGCTCAACCTGCTGTCGAGTCCGCTCACGATGGTAAAGAAGTCAAAGAACGCGATGGTCGGCTCTTCAGCCACAGCCGAGGTCGGTACATCCCAACAACCTCAACCGGTAGATATCCCAGCCACTAATGAAACCTTCCCTCCTATCGTGGACCCCGAAGCGCCCGCGGTACAAGTTTTAATCCGCACGCTTAATGAAAAATATGAGAAAATAGCCATCGAGCTCAACCAAGCATTAAGGAATAACATCAACCTTACGCGACAACTTCAAGAAAGTCGGCGCATAATCGCTCGACTTCAGCTGACACGGAACAACGCTCGACCTCGACTAACCGTATTGAAAACTTCATCTTCCGAGTCAGGGGGCTCGCATCAAAGGAGGTTTAGTCTCATTAACAACGTCGTCGTTCGCATCAACGATCTCGGCAACAGCAATGGCAATGGCCACTCCAACGGCAATGTGAGCGGCAATGGCGACCAAACTACAGTTACTTATAGCGAGGGGGCACAGTACCGAGACCGCTTTCGCTTGATTATCAATGATGGACTAGGTCCTACCAACCAACCTCTTCCTCGACATAACCCAACGACCGCTAATTGGGATGAGGAGCCCGCTATTCCAGCAGCCCGCGCTCCTCCTGGACAGGATCCGCATCAGCCTACTCTTCATCGGGATCCGATTATAGATGTCGAGGACACGGAGGAAGACGATTCGGACACCCATCTAACCTACCTCTCCGACATGGCCCGAAGGATCATGAGGGAAATGCGAGCAAACATGAATGATTCATGGGAAGCGCACATTGAGTGCAACCCCTTCACAAGAAGGGTGAACGATGCTGAATGGCTGTGACGCTTCAGCATGCCACAGATGCCGCTCTACGACAGCATCACTGATCCCTGTGCCTTCCTTAACCAATATGAATGGCAAATGAACTCGAGCCGGGGCAATGATCCGGTCAAATGCAAGTGCCTTCCAGTATTCTTATTGGGAAACGCTCTACTTTGGTTCTCTCGCCTCCCACTTGATTCCATTGAAAACTTCGGCCAGTTAGCGACAGAGTTGGTCAAACAATTCATGATGCATATTCCAACTCCAAATAATGCCCTCACGCTATCCAATTTATACCAAGGACCAGCTGAGTCGCTCAAAAGCCACCTCTCCTGATTCAACATCGCCCTCACCGAGGCCGAGGATCTAGACCCTCGCGCCACACTCTTCAAAGTTAGCAAAGGGCGTTCTCTCTACTTCCGAATTCGGGGCACGGATCGAACAGAAACAGCCAAAAAGCCTCAACGTTTTCCACGAGAAGGCTAGGCAATACTCATGTCAAGAAGAAGCAAGGCGAAACTGACTCTCCAGGCCGGTCTTCCCAACAATCCACATGCGAATACCATAAATGACAACGTCAAAGGGAAGCAGGTAGCGAAGCTCTTCGATAAGGACAAGAGGGCAAGTCCCTACAAACAAAGACCGAATAACGTTAGGCAAGGGACCCGAAACAACGGCAAGGTTCCTACGGAACCCAAGAAGACCGGCCCTCACCGGTTATACACGATCTACACCCCGCTGAATGAAGACTTGGAAACAATCTACCTGGAAACATGTAACGCGCTTCAACACAAGAAGCCGTACAACAGGGAATCCACTAATCATGAAAAGAGTATTGGCAAGTACTGTCGGTACCACGACATGTACGGGCATAATACCAATGATTGTCGTCAACTTAAAGACGCAATCAAAAGGCTAATCCGCGAGAAGCGCCTTGAGCAGTACGTCCAAAAAACATCATGGCTCTCACCGGCATCAAGAAAAATTCCAGTAGAACTTAACGCTCACTCCATTGGTCGTAATTGACGCTATTACTTCTCACCAGCATCGAGCGGCAGAGAACCCGCTGGAAAAGGATCTCCTTCCATTTGTGGACCTTGAAGCTCCTACGACTCAAACATAGATTCACACGCCTATTAAGAAATATGAGAATGCAGCTCTCGCGCTAGGCATTGAAGATTAGCGTTAACCTTATACGCTAACTTCAAGAAAGTCAATGCATCATCATTCTACTTCAGCTTGCACGGAACCGCGCCCATACGTGGCGAACCGCATCGGAAATTTCTCCTTTCGAAGCTAAGGGCCCACGTCGAGAAAGAAGGTTCAGCCTCATTAAAAACATCGTCGTCCTCCCCAACGTTCGCACGATGAGAACAACAATAACAGAAATGAGATGATGATTGAACCATCATCACCTACGGCCAAGGATGACAGTAACAAACCGGGTCCGTATAACCAACCTTCTACTCAGAAAAGCCCAGTTGTCGCCACTCGCAACCAGCATCCCGCTATTCCAGCAACTCGTCGGACCAAAGTACTTCCGAATCTGGATGCACATCAGCTCTCCCAAACTCGACAGTTAAACAAAAACCAGACCTCCATCGAATACCTCACTCGGGGAGGCGTCAAAAGGATGATCAAGTATCTTGCCATCGATTTGAGAGCTCGACTTGAGCGATAGGAAGAAGCTTTCAATACCTTCCACAGCAGAATTGATGACAGGATAAGAAGTACTTCAGGTCCGACTGGCCAAGCATACATTACTGAAGCAAGTACCAATGCTCCTCCACCCTCGACCCGAGACTTGGGGGCAACCCCGCAAACTAACCGGTTGGCCGACGCCACTTCTTGGAACGGTGCCAGTCCCGCAACACTTGGGGGTACCCCTAATCCCGACATTGCTCCAGCACGATGAACTTTGATTGGTCAGGTTACGGGCTTCGCAGTTGGAAGCGTTGCTCAAGCACCAACGCATGCAGCTTTGGATGGTACAGCTCCCATGGTTTCGGGAGTCAGAATTACGCTCGATATGGCCCTCAAGTTGGAATCCCATAGGACTTTCTTCTCAGTCAGCCGATTCCCAACTTGGACGTAAGCACAGGGGGCACCAGTGCCACTATGGGCAATTGAAATCAACTACTTGCTTTCGGAAATGGGTCAAAGATCGTGGGTGTCATCCGTCAATACACTCCAGACGTTATCCATTCACTGGGATCAAATGCGAAGCTGAGTGGCCCTGTCACTCCAATATGCCACGTGTGGCATCCTTTGACGGCAGAACTGATATCTAATCTCGCCGATGTCAGAATCACCCTAAAAAATGGAACGCGTCAGCCCGGCCGTCCACTGCTTTGATGCTCGAGGATCCTCTAGGCAGACTCAAACTGCTATGATCCCGAACTTATCACATACGCTTCTAGCATCCAACTGGACCCAAGTTTGCTTCAACAGACTTCCATAGCATCATGCGATCGAAGTTGGAGACTCACGGATTGTCGAAGACCTTCCATAAAGAAGGCACGCTTGGCTCCAAAGTCCTGGACTAGATCACGACCTCTATGATGCGGGAGGAGCCCAGCCTCCAATTATCGCCGACACGATCCAAGGAACCATGAGGAAACCATAGGTGCGTGCCCACAAGATCTACAAACTAGTACGAGGAAACACCCATTCACGTCGGCTATCCTTAATACCGAATGGCGCTAGCACTATGACATGCCGACACTCATTCCTTACTCAAGGAAGCCAGGAGCTTCGAAGCTTCATTAACCGCCACAAATGGCACATGGGTTCATTATGCGTCATTAACGCCATAAAATTTTGGGATGCACATCGTGATGCCCAGAGACACCCTCTTAGTCTCGAACATTTACTGAGGCACCCGTCAAACTCTCAAAGGCTATCTCGCAAGATCCCACATCGCCATGGCTGAAATTGAGAAACCTACTCCTTGAATCGTACTCGTCCAGCTTACACATAGTGTACCACCGGATTCCGAACTTAGAGCATAGATCGATCAAAGGCAATCAAAGATTGCGGAGATCTTCTGCAGGGATGACGACTACTTCCTATGTTGAGATTCAGCGCGAAGGGAGCGAGCTTCTCACCTTAACATCTTGCCTCATGGTGACGCCCAGAGCCCAGCGACTCTGATTCCACCTCTCTGCGCAATCTCGCTCACGTCGGCAACATCAAAGGTATCCGCAACACTTAAAGGAGACATCTCCGACTTCCGCCCTACCGCAGCTATTCCGCTCTCGGTGACATCCCCGAGAAAATCTATCTCGCGACATGCAATTCCCAACCATGAAAAAGGCCAAGGCTGGAAAGTCGGACGAGCGCACCAAGGGACTCAACAGGATATTGTTGGTTCTACAGCATCCGCGGACACAACGCGAGCATGTTTCATCACTTGTAAAACAACATCGAGGGACTCATCTACATGGGATCTCCGAGCCACTCAACGCTCAGCAAATACTCCCTCTGCACCGAATCTCCGAGCCACTCGATGCTCATTGAGGGTTCCAACTGTCTGGGACCTTTGAGCCACTCGATGCTAATCGAAAATTCACACTACATGGGATCTCTGAGCTACTCAGCGCTCATCAAAGATTCCCACTAAACAGGTTCTCGACTGACAATTAATCCTTCAAGATCATCCCCTTCGGCTCGTCAGGACTACAGCTTCCATGGTGCGGTTGACTCTAAGTTGTCATCGGAGATACCAGTTTGCAACTCCTCCCTACCTGGGCCTGCCTCAATATCCGGAAACTCCAGGGCATGACTGGAAGTTTAACCAAAGGCCCGCTCGAGTGCACATCGGTGGCTTCATCTTCAAACAGGTCTTTCCTCCACCTACAGGCCTCGATCCTCGTTTGGAAGGCCCAGGCTCATACAACGGAAGCTTAGTGATGGAACTTTCAAACTCTCCACCGACGGAGCCTAACTTCCAAGGGCATGCAATAATGAACATCTTCACCTCTACTCTACATAACTTAGTGTACAACCTCCCATGCCTTCCAATGACGTTTTGTTTTCCCGCAATTCGAGGAATGGTAAAGGCCGTTACGACAAGATTTATTCGCAGCATGGACGTTTAGTTCCCCATCACCCTTCCATGTTTACTCCATGCATGACGTTCATGGCGTGTTTGATTAATCCTGGCAACCAGCTTGCGTATAAACATGCGATCGCCATATTGGCACCCCGAGCATGGGAGCCAATGCCACCATCCAAACCTCGAGCCAACATCAAAGCTAAAACACTTGGCTACGTTCGGCGCTCCAAGCATGGGAGCTAGAAATGTTTCTCGAATCGCCAGCCCTCGGCGCGACCGAGTATAAACAACCACTAACTCGAACCTTGGCCCTGCGCCAAGGCCGAGGATAAATCATTCCGCATTCAAGTCCAGGAGGCTTAGCACCACTTAGCGGCCTGTTAAGATCGATGCAAATCTCTCTTCGCCGGTTGCGGGTGTCGGTCGAATCTTGGCGCAGCACCAAGACCGACCTTTAATCGTTTCTTACTCTTAGCTCTCAAGGCTTATGGACAGTCGATGGCCACAATCGAACCAGATGAGCTGATGATCGGGACTGAAAACTACGCCAGCAAATAAGCAATGTCTGGCGGCTCGCCTCAACCCGATGAATGACGGGAGAGCCACCTACCTGGCGAACCGCACAACGCGACGCACTACGTCCTCGCTATACTTGGGTTTAACCCCGGGCCACCCAAAACAGCAAGCGCACAGCCTGGTTTCGCAAACTACGGGTTTCCCGAGCTGAGGGAAACTTCCTGAAACTAGTGCTTTGTTTCACCTCTCCAGAATAATTTACCCAAAGACGGCCCCCAATCATTTTTTTAAAGTGTAACGATAAGTATGCTTGTGCAAGTACGGGACACCTGAAAATATAAGAAGAACATTCGAACACTTAACACAAATTGCGATCTTTACTAATTCATATTTCATTTCCACACACACACACACATTGAGATAAACTACATGTCTAGCATCTTTCTTTCTAATGACAGGGCGTACATGAAAACCACACCACGTCTTGAAAAACTGAAAGCGAGGACCACACTTGCATATGCTATTGGTCTACCTAACCCAAAGTATCCATAATTCCTTTAACAATTATTGATGCTACTCATTCTTTTCTTTTCTTTTTTCTATACAGGTTCAACGGAGGCAGGTCACCACTAGTGATGGACTTTTTCCTTCCAGAACCGCTTTCTCCTACTCTACTCTACACAGGAGTAACGGATTCATAAGGCATCGATGCGCGCCTTCCGCCATCATCCTCGCCACTTGTAATTATCATAACCTCCCCGAGGGAAATACATAGCAATGGCTTAAGGACGATGCAAGAAACAAGGACCAGTGCACCCTGGGTTTCTCCCCAAGCCTTCCTGACGCCTAGCTCTGCTCTCTTCTCGGCTTCTTCGGCAGATTTCTGATCAGCTAGCTCCCAGGCATGGAGTCGCAAAACTGCATCCGCTTCAAGTTTGCTAATGGTCCTCTCGCCTTCTTTTTGGGGGCATCATCGACGATTTTCCTTTTTCCTATCCTCCTCAGAGGCCCTCTCCGTCTCCGCCCCAGCATCGGCCTACCTCTTCGCTACCACAGCGGTAGTTTTCTCCTAGGCATCCTGACTAGCCTTTGCCCATGCGTCTTGTATGGCGGCCTCATCCTTTCTCTCTTACCTTACGGCTCCTCCAACTCTGCCACCAGCCGGGCTTCCTGATTTTCCACCATAGCTTGCATTTACATCAGCTACATCCATCGCTGAGTGCTTCGACCAACCACAACTTCTCGTCCTCCAAGGAGGCTCATATGAATATGGGATCCCGAAGCCACGGGTTCTCCAGATTGATCACGTTGTAACTCCAACCAAGACTCGAACGCCTGAGGAAGCATGGGGACAAAGCCTGGTGTCGCCTAAAAAAATAACTATTTGGCCCCTAATGGTTCATCGCGTGCATACTCTTCTGTTGGCAAGTAATCGAGCTCGGGGGTAGTCCCCCACCTATCCTCTCGCCAGCTTACTCATCGCAGGACCTGAGGAGGATCCCCACCAGCTTTTGCGCTGACATTTCCATCTCTACAACCTTCGGGGCAACCATTCTAAAGAGGAACATACACCTCGTCGCGAGGATGATCCAGACCCAAAAGCTCGGGTCTCGGAAGCTTCAAATCTCCCACCAATACTAATCAAACTAGGCATAGAGGCCCGAACCGAAGGGCAGAGGAAGCAATACAATCATAGTTCCTCGAGGAACGGGAGAATGTATACAAGTTCTCTATACGCGAAATAAAAATTGAAATCTCGATGTGAGTTCTCGAGTTCCCGTGGCTGGTTCATCGGGTTTTCAAAGTATCAACGCCTCGCCAGCAAACTCATACCTATGCGTAACGCGAAGTTGACTCACACATCTCGATACAACAGCCTCCTACCTACAAACTCATCAGAATTCGGTGACGACACCTAGTTTTAATAACTATGGCAGTGATTACCGGAAACCATCAACTCAATTCACGGGTCGGGAAATGGTTACAACATAATTGGATCAGAACTGACGGCTCAATCGCATGTTTACATCTTATGTGCATATTCGAGCAGTCATTCCGAATAAGTCCATTTCCATAATCTTTCGCCGACCAGTCATGTTACCTTCAACTTCAAATACATACCAGACATGAAACGTTGGGCAACGATCCGAACTTGCCACCTCGTTCCTGACGTCGAGAAAAATCTAGCAGGTACCCAGGCTTGGGGGCAACCCTCTATCGATTATCGCACCGGATTAGATCCCTTTCAGTCCCTGCACTGGCGTCATCTTCACATCATCCCTTGGAGCCACAATTTTGAGAGCACCTTCACCTCACAGCAAAGGCAATCCAGATCCAGAGTCTAGGCCCTAGAGGCTTCTCAGCTTTCCACCAGTGCCCGGACTCCACAGAAGCAGACGCTCCGGAATATGATGTCAATCTTTAGCCTCAACAACTAATGCCACGACCATCACCAACCGCCAGCGCAACGCCTGAGTCAAGATGCAAATGCATCGTGGTTGGGTTATTGATCGGATCCTCAGACTAATAGCTCAATTGTGTGTCGGCATCCTACACATTCATTCGATCCACCAGTACAAGCGAGTCCATTCCTCAAGGACCGCGTGGCTAAACCAAAACTCACTGATCACTGTCCGCTCATTGGGCACCATGCAAATGTTTAAGTTTACTAGCCCAAGCCTTAAGCCAAGACTAAGTCATTAAAGCACGAGGTTATGCATTGTGCTCCCACACACTTGCTAGATTATCACATTCCTCAAACCAACTTCGACCTCTTGAAAAACCAGGAGGGTTTATTAAGAATCCAGGCTACGAATCCCACTCCTGTATTCGCATATACTCGGCGACCTTTATCCGAGTCCCTGATTCCATTTCCCAAGATCCGCCGCTCCACGTTCTTGAGTGCCAAATCCGAAAGCCCTCTTACTTTCCATATCTCTCTTCCCTTATCCATAAAACCTAACAACACCTCAAGCATCCAAAGTACAAGTATTTCAGCATCCGCCATGCCTTACGATGATTTTCTGTCCAGAGAAGAGAAGAAAGGAAGTAACTACAATCCGAAGATCGGTATGCCCTAAGAGAACGTTTCGGGGTCGGAATTTGGGATCATAAACCAAGCTACGATCATATTCACTTAACTTGGAAGCTCCAACTACCAAGTCAGTCACGACTCAGCAACCACTTGTGTACTCACCATGTGCTCAATCTTCAAAGTGCACGCGCCCAACGTTTGGATCCGACCTCGCCTCAAAGAAAAATCCATATGAATACATGCCACGACATATGACAAGTATTGTCCTAACAATGGCATTCTCCTAGATGGGTTGTCCAAACTTTGATCGATGGGACTGGCTTGGAATGTTGAACGACCTTGGGTTCGCAAATCCAAGAGGTCCAGCGGATACTCCGTGCAATCAAGCTCCATCCTAACAACGTTTCAACAACCAATCAATCGCGCGCCTAGGCCATGATGATGACCATGCACACACGCTTTAGAAACCTCAATCGAGCCGACCGACCAGATTCAAATGCATGCTCACACGAATTAAGGGTTCAAATGTACACACCAAACGGTCGGCTCTCGATCCAAAAACTCCTACAGAAGCTAAAATACGCAATTAGAAGCCCATGGCATGCAATTCATTTTCATGTTAACTATCCCAGCTCAGATCGCATCACACAAAGCCGCGCGCAAATTCGTGATCGCATACGCAGTTATGACCCAATAATGGACCGTTTGCACTTGGATACAATCGGGAGCTAGCCATTAACATTTGTTGTGTTTAATCCGCAGGCACTAAACGCCTTGGGCAGGTTCAAACCCAATCCGCAAGGCTCAAGCAACTCAAGGCTCTTAGCAAGATTGGTATCCTAAGCTCATACCAGCACATTCTGATAGGGCGTCCCAACAGCTCCAAAGCAGTGCGCTCTCGGCACACAACTCAAGAGGAAGGTCATAACCAATCGCTAAACACTGCATGGAGATGTTTGCGGCCATACTAGACTCATCTAACTTCAAAGCACGTCCCGTTAACACGAAACATACTTTGATGGCAAATGTTAACCGGCCTATTGGTCCGTTCCTAAAAAGTACGCAAGACACGCTCGACTCAGCATATCGCGTGATATTACAGCCCAGAGGCGTCACCGATATCATATGGGGTCTAGTAACAAAAGATTCGAGTCTAGCCGCTATCAAGATGTTGCATCCCTCAAACACGACCTCCTCCGATATGCGTCCGCATCCAAGCCGAAGGCGAGCCGTCAAGCGTGTCCAGGCGCAGCACTGGTGGGGGTCCGCGGCCCCAAAGTCCCTACAGCACCGTCCGATACATCCGATTTCCAACAACAAGTTGTTGTCCAGAATCACCAGATCGACTCAAAAGTCAGGATTCAGCCAACAACCTTTGCAAACCCCGCGGCTCCTCCAAACATTGCCAAACAAAGGTCTCGGACCCCGAAGGAATCACGAGTCTCGAAGCACCCGGCTCCAGGTCTGAAAATTCGAACCCTATAGGTAAGAAATTTCGAACCCAGCCTCGGGTTCGAGATTTCGAACCCAGCAGGTTCGAAATTTTGAACCCAGCCTCGGGTTCGAGATTTCGAACCCTGTAGGTTTGAATTTTCGAACCCAGCCTCAGGTTCGAAATTTTGAACCCAGCCCCAGGTTCGAAATTTTTTCATTTGAGGGAGGAAGCTCGAATTTTCGGCTGGTGGACCCTATTTCTACCTAATCCTACCTAATTCAACCTGCCCCCACTCCTATAAATAGCCCATGGCCTCACACTTCAAAGGGGTTGGATTTTATTGACTTGAGACCTTCCTTGAGCTTCATGAACTCCATTAATGGAATCTCTCCTTTGAAGAAGAAGAAGGGAAAAATCGTCCATTTCCTAATTCTTGCAAAAATGACAATTGTAACATGATAGACAATAGCAAATGAATGTAATGAGATGTCATGAGATGGTCTCAGCCTTGTAATCCTTCAAGTGATTAATAATATTCCAGTGACTCTTCAAAGTGGACGTAGGCCTCCGCCGAAGCCGAACCACTATGAATCTTGCGTTATTTACTACTTTTATATTCTTGCCCATGTGACCATTTTTATAATTCCTAGTAATTGGAATTATTGGTGATTTCGACATTTTTTGCCATCAACGTTAGGGCTTTTTATTAACCCAAACGATTAATCATCTTTCATCCTTTTTTATTAAACTATCCCTATTTCAAATAGAAGGGCTGCAAAAAAGGATTGGAGCTGCAAAAACAAATTACCCCTTGTTTAGGCATAGTAGTGGTAGCATTATTCATAGCAGTTAATAAATAGCCCTTCATCATCTTTATTCATTACCCCTAATTTTTAAACTACCCAATCCCAATGAATTATTTCCCTTCAAAGTAGTTTAAGCATAATAAGGGTTGTTTTGAAGTATTAAGAGAAGTAGGGGTAGCTTAAGCATAGTAGGGGTAGATCGACAAATATGAAAGATGATGAATCATTTTGATTGGGTGCTACAAAAACCAACCCTTCACAACAGTTAAAAAAAAGGGGTAATTGTTGGAAGTAAGGGCTATTTAGAGAATTAGTGGTCGGATTAAAAAGAAGGGTTGTTTTGAAGTATTTAGAGAAGTAGGGGTAGCTTAAGCATAGTAGGGGTAGATCGACAAATATGAAAGATAATGAATCGTTTGGGTTGGGTGCTGCAAAAAACAACCCTTCACTGTAGTTAAAAAATAGGGGTAATTGTTGGAAGTAAGGGCTATTTATAGAATTTGAGGTATGATTAAAAAGAACGGCTTTTTTGAAGTATTAAGAGAAGTAGGGGTAGTTTAGGCATAGTAGGTGTAGATCGACAAATATGAAGGATGATAAATCGTTTGGATTGGGTGCTTCAAAAATCAAACCTTCTCAGTAGTTAAAAAATAAGGGCAATTGTTGGAAGTAAGGCTATTTAGAGAATTAGGGGTAGGATTAAAAAGAAGGACTGTTTTGAAGTATTAAGAGAAGTAGGGGTAGTTTAAGCATAGTTGGGGTAGATCGACAAATATGAAGGATGATGAATCATTTGGATTGGGTGCTACAAAAACCAACCCTTCACAGTCTTTTAAAAATAGGTGTAATGGTTGGAAGTAAGGGCTATTTAGAGAATTAGGGGGAGGATTAAAAAGAAGGACAGTTTTGAAGTATTAAGAGAAGCAGGGGTAGTTTAAGCAAAGTAGGGATAGAACGACAAATATGAAAGATGATGAATCGTTTGGGTTGGGTGCTACAAAAACCAACGCTTTATATTAGTCAACTAAATAGCCATACTATTTGGATTCAAAAAAAGTAATTAATTCATTAAATAGTGGTATCTATTTAATTGTTTGAAGGGCTACAAAAATGAATTAATTACTAGCTAGAATTAAGGGATAACCATTTGGATTGCGTGCTGCAAAAACCAGCCTACACAGTAATTAAAAAATAGGGGTAATTTTTGGAAGAAATGGCTATTTAGAGAATTAGGGGTTCGATTAAAAAGAAGGCAATTTTTGATGTATTAAGATAAGTAGAGGTTGTTTAACCATAGTAGGGGTACAAATATTAAAGATGATGAATCGTTTGGATTGGGTGCTGCAAAAACCAACCCTTCACAGAAGTAGAATGATAATTGGTTTACAAAGAAATGAATAATGAAAAAAATAATAATAAAGAAATGAATAAAGGAAAACAATAATAAAAGTAGGGAGTAGTTTAAGCATAGTAGGGGTAGATCGACCAATATAAAAGATGATGAATCATTTGGATTGCGTGCTGCAAAAACCAACCCTTTACAGTAGTTACAAAATAGGGGTAGTTTAAGCACCCAATCCAAATATGAAAGTTGATTGTTGGAAGTAAAGGATGTTAAGATAATTAGGGGTAGTATTAAAAAAAAGGGCTGTTTTGAAGTACTAAGAGAAGAAGGGGTGGTTTAAGCATAGTAGGGGTAGATCGATAAATATGAAGGATGATGAATCATTTGGATTAGGTGTTATAAAAACCAACCCTTCACTGTAGTTGAAAAATAGGGGTAATTTTTGGAAGTATGGGCTATTTAGAGAATTAGGGTTCGGATTGAAAAGAAGGGTTATATGAAGGATGATTAATCATTTAGATTGTGTGATGCAAAAACAACCCTTCACTGTAGTTAAAAAAAGGGGTAATTGTTAGAAGTAAGGGCAATTTGGAGAATTAGGGGTATGAATAAAAAGAGGGCTGTTTTGAAGTATTAAGAGAAGTCGGGGTAATTTAAGCATAGTAGGGGTAGATCGATAAATATAAAGGATGATGAATCATTTGGATTGGGTGCTGCAAAAACCAACACTTTACAGTAGTTAAAAAATAGGTGTAATTGTTGGAAGTAAGGGCTATTTAGAGAATTAGGGGGACGATTAAAAAGAAGGATTGTTTTGAAGTATTAAGAGAAGTAGGGGTAGTTTAAGCAAAGTAGGGTAGAACGACAAATATGAACGATGATGAATCGTTTGGGTTAGGTGCTGCAAAAACAACCCTTCATATTTCTCAACTAAATAGCCCTACTATTTGGATTACAAAAAATTAATTAATTCATTAAATATGGGTATCTATTTAACTGTTTGAAGGGCTGCAAAAATGAATTAATTACTAGTTAGAATTAAATGGTAATCATTTGGATTGGGTGCTGCAAAAACCAATCCTTCATAGTAGTTAAAAAATAGGGATAATTGTTGGAAGTAAGGACTATTTAGAGAATTAGGGGTAGGATTAAAAAGAATGCATGTTTTGAAGTATTAGGATAAGTAGGTGTAGTTTAAGCATAATAGGGTAGATCGACAAATATTAAAGATGATGAATAGTTTGGATTGGGTGCTGCAAAAACTAACCATTCACAGAAGTAGAACGATAATTGGTTTACAAAGAAATGAATAATGCAAAAAAAAAAAATGAATAAAGGAAAGCAATAATAAAAGTAGGGGTGTAGTTTAAGCACAGTAGGGGTAGATCGACCAATATGCAAGATGATAAATCATTTGGATTGGGTGTTGCAAATACCAACACTTCACAGTAGTTGAAAAATAGGGATAATTGTTGGAAGTAAGGGCTATTCAGAGAACTAGGGGTATGATTAAAAAGAAGGGTTGTTTCGAAGTATTAATAGAAGCAGGGGTAGTTTAAGCATAGTAGCGATAGATCGACAAACATGAAGTATGATGAATCATTTGAATTGGATGCTGGAAAAACCAACCCTTCATAGAATGATAATTGGTTTACAAAGAAATGAATAACGCAAAAAAATGAATAAAGAAATGAATAAAGGAAAACAATAATAAAAGTAGGGTAGGTAGTTTAAGCACAGTAGGGTAGATCGACAAATATGAAAGATGACGAATCATTTGGATTGGGTGCTGCAAAAAACAACACTTCACAGTAGCTAAAAAATAGGGGTAATTGTTGGAAGTAAGGTCTATTTAGCGAATTAGGGGTAGGATTAAAAAGAAGGGTTGTTTTGTAGGGGTAGATCGACTAATATGACATATGATGAATCATTTCGATTGGGTGCTGCAAAAACCAACCCTTCACAGTAGTGGTAATACCCCTATTTTTTTTCATATTTGTATGTTTTACAACATCCTATTTTTAATTATTCTACTACCCCTACTATGATTACCCCTTCTTACTACCCCGTACTTTTAAAATAAAGAAATGAATAAAAGAAAAAATATTAGTAGGATGGTAATTGGTTTACAAAGAAAGAAATGAATAATATAAAACCAACTCTTATTTTTAATCTTTCCCCTAATTCTCTAAATAGCCCTTGTCTAAGTATAACACCTACTTCTAAGAGAAGTAGGGGTAGTTTAAGCATAGTAGGGGTAGATCGACAAATTTAAAAGATGATGAATCATTTGTATTGGGTGTTGTAAAAACCAACCCTTCACAGTAGTTAAAAATTAGGGGTAATTGTTGGAAGCAAGGGTTGGTTTACAATTAGGGGTAGTTTTTCGAAATGATTCATCATCTTTTATATTTTTGATCTACTCCAACTATGCTTAAACTTCCCCTACTTCTCTTAATGCTTCAAAACAACCGTTCTTTTTAATCATATCCCGTACTTCTCTTAATCCTACCACAAACTTCCAACAATTAGCCCTACTATGAATTGGGGTAATTGGCCTACATCTAATTCTCTAAATAGCCCTACCTCTAATTCTCTAAATAGCCCTTACTTCCAACAATTACCCCTATTTTTTAACAACTGTAAAGTGCTAGTTTTTGCAGCACCCAATCCAAATGATTCATCATCTTTCATATTTGACGATCTACCCCTACCATGCTTAAACTACCTCGCCTACTTTGTTTACTAAATTAGGGTTGTTTAACTACTATGAATAGAAGAGACAAATTATCCCTTAGCTCTAACCCCTAGTCACGGAAAGGTATAATTCAGTTTAGTATTGAATTGGAATGGCGAATATATTATATGAACGCCATTTGAACGTATAATTATATTATAATTAAAATCGAGCTCGAAATGGCACGACAGTTTGCTATTTGGCGATTCGAACTTTAAACGAATATACAGAAGTCGTTTTAAATCGCATTTCTGTGAAACAAGAAACGTACGGAACTGGTGAAGTATATTTTTCTAATGGAAGAGAAAAATCGGGATTTCGTTGTGTAGATTTTGATTTATGTCCAAATCAAATTTTAAAATAGTTGCTATGGAATTCCTTTATAATTTAGAACGATTTATAAAAGGAATTTCAATATAAATTGAATATTGATATAATATGGATTTGGAATATCGAGCTATAAATCCATATATGAATATTTTGGAGCTTTGGTATATTCTATGCGGATATATACGATAATATTAAATTATTAATATTAAATTTAATTATTTTTAAATATATTTATATATTAAAAGGGCTATTTAGAGCTTTAAGAATAGCCACTTTTGCAAACGACCTCCGTTTTCGACGAAACTAATTTTGTTGGATCCGTAATATTAAATTATTGTTAGATTCCAATTTTTGTGATTTTTAGAAACACTGTGTGGCCGTATGGATTTTTAGAGTGAAAAACAGTCTGTATTTCGACGGTTAAAAAATGCTGCGTGAGCAAACGAAGTCAGAATTCGACGAAACCAGTTTTGTTGGGACCGTAAGGTCGAGAGGTAGCTATATGCCAATTTTCATGATTTTTGGGTATCATGGGTGACAACAGGTATTTTTAAGGACAAAAACCAACAGCGTTATATTTAAATTTGAATTAAATAATAAATATAAAAAATATCATAATTTATTGGTGGACCTAAACTAGGCCACACACCATCCCTTCTCAGCCGCACAAAAATATCATCACCGTATAAATCATTCTCACAAGCCGCACACTCAGAAAACTTAAAACTGTGATAATCCTCATCTTCCAAAATATATATCAAATATAAATTAAATCTAGAAATTCCAAATTACATTGGTATGTGATCAATGCAAGCTGTTTTCAAGTTAGTACCACTTTGGTAGAGTTCGACGTTAGTTCTGGGTGTTGGGGGTTTTCACAGCGCGACCTAGGGTTCCTAAATTCAGAAATCGGGAGCATTGATTCGAGAACCTGAAGGCGTATGTGAGTTTGTGGCAATGAGTAGTACTTGCCTTGAATTTTTAGTGAAATATGGTGATAAAAACTGTCGATCGACACCTGCTGTGTGACGACGACGGAACCGATGAAAGTATTTTGAAGGGGATGTTGTTGGTATGGTTGCGTTGAGTAGAAGACAAGGAGAAAGATGGTGGGTTTTGTTTGTGATTCGGTGGAGTAGTAAGGGGTTGAATGGCATGGAAAGTGTACGGTTTGGGTTCGAAGAGCTACAAGAGTTTTCCATCGGGGAAGAAGAGGTTAGAGGCGGGTCTGGGTTTTTGGAAATTGGTGTGGGCCGCAAGAAGGGTTAAGGCCCAATTAAAGAGAAAGGTTTAAGTTAATTTAAATTTAAATACATGTATAACTTGTAAATTAAATATCTTATTCGTATGTTATCGAAATTCAGCGAAACAAGATCCGTTGGGATCGTATGGACGGACACTACCCAATGGAACTGACTGGGAGTGAATTGGAGCTCGTTCGAATTTATGGCGAAATAAATTGTTTAAATCAAATCAAACAACAGTTTATCGTTTTTTAACAATGAACTGCCAAAGTGAGTAAAACTCACCAACTCTGAATAGTTATATTTTCATAATGTATTCTTAGAACTAATATTTTTCTATTGATTACTGTGTGTTAACTGTTTGGTTGAATTACTTGTGTATTGGTTGAAATTATAGATAACGATATATATAAATCGTTAATCGAATATTGATTCTGTTTATCAGAATATTTTATATTTGTGATATTTGTGTTATTTAACATCTGTGATGCAAGGAAGCAGGTTGGAGGGACCCAACTGGGTTCCTCAATATATAAGATACTGTTTTGTTTCATATATTGAAATATATGATATGATATATAATCTGTTGTCGATTATATGTGTTTGGACGATATTGGTCATCGTGATTTGATATGTTGAATACAATAACATACCGAAATGTTGATAAGGGAGTATTTTCAAAGTGATATTGAAAATAAAATATTTATAAATGGAATATTTATAAATAAGAAATATTTATAAATTGGTATATTTATAAATAGGAGATATTTAAAAAGGGAAATTATAAAAATCAAAGAATAGAATTGAAAAGGAAATATTTGCAAACCATTTGCTAATAGATTAATAGAAAAGGAAATAGTTGCAAACCATTTGCAAATAGAATAATAGAAAAGGAAACAGTTGCAAACCATTTGCAAATAGAATAAATAGAAAAGGAAATATTTGTAAACCATTCACAAATAGAATTGAAAAAAATATTTAGAAAATAAATAGAGTTAAAAAGGGAAATTTATTTACAACGAAATAGGATGTTATAAAAGGGAAAACGTTATAAAAAGGAAACCGTTATAAAAAGGGAAAACGTTATTAAAAGGAAATCATTTTTTAAAGTGAAGAACCGTTATTAAAAGTAAATCTTTTTAAATTAATAAACATTATAAAAAGGGAAATCTTTATAAAGCAAAAGAGTTAATCAGTTAGAGTTAACCAGTTAGAGTTAATCAGTTAGAGCTAACCAGTTAGAGTAAATTAGTTAGAGCTAACCAGTTAGAGTTAATCAATTAGAGTTAACCCAAATGAGATGCCATTTAGCACGACTGCTAGCGAAATTTGCGGGGCTGCAGATAGCCTACGGCGGTCGGATGTTTCCTGAGGGAATCAGGCGTAACCATTGTAATCGCTGCGATCTAGAGTTAAGCGAATGGAGTTAAGCGAATGGAGTTAATCGAATATTAGTTATTCGAATAAGAATTTATTAAATAGAGTTAAGCAAAATTAGAAACTAACTAGAGATTAGCAAGTTGAATGGTTTTCTGAATATCGATCTGATGTTGGTCTCGGCCTTCGGGATTAATACTTAGAGAATTGTTCTTTTACTAGTTTATAGTTAGGGACTGATAGTTGTGGAAGGATAGTTATACGTAAATAAGCTATGGAAATGTTTTTCAATGTTAATAATGTATATTTTCTAAATATAGAAAATAAGGAAATATGAATATATATATATATATGGTTGATGATTGGATCGATAATTCCATTTGGAAATAAGATCGTTGTGTGTACACGGACATTTTTCATTTGATAGTTAAACCACCGACTATCAAAGTTTTGACCATTTTAACATTGTTAATATGGAGAGACCGGTTGGATTATTATCCGAAGAACCACTCCGTATTGGCATAAGCGTTGCGAATCAAGTATTCTGAATATATTGAAGACGGAGTAAAAGTGCAAGGGCTATTGTATAAATCGTAGATAACGATTGCCTAAGATGGTTGTATTGAATAGTGCCTTCGGTTTGTCCAGTCCCAGGACAACTTGTATGGACGAATGTCTGACAGGGTATTCCTAACGAATCATATATGTTGATCTCTTCAAACGTATTACGTTTGGTTGTCGAGGGATTCGTTTCTCTTAGCTTCATACCCATGATACCGTTAAGGAAATCGATAATTATTTGGCGGGTATGACGATGTGGTATTCCAAGTAAATGAAGATATGATATGAAAAAGATAAACGTTGTAACACCCCGTAATTTTATAACATTAAAATTCACAAATTAAAGTATACTTAATTTTTAGAAAAGAATTAAGTGAAATGGGTTGCGCAGAGAAATATATATATTGATATATATATATATAACAAAAATTAAATAAATAAATATGCGAAAAAGTTCAAAACAGCGAATTGGGAGGGGGAATAACCGAACCAGCCTATTTTTGAGGTCGACCCGAGCCACGATGGGTCGACTAGGGGTTAATCCAGGGTGTTTGGCTGTCAACCCGTGGGCCGATTCGCTCAAATGCAGATTTTGCATTTGATTGGTTCACATGGTTCAGGGTTAATCTAATGGTCCTAAATAACTTCCTACACCTATAAATACATCCTAATCCTAAGCCTAAACCTAATTAAAATTGGAACCAAAGCCATTATGCCGTCGCCATGGAACTCAGTGTAGTCGCCGCCAACTAAAGAGGAAAAAAGCTAATCAAAAGTCTAAATCTACTCAACTCTAAATCAAATTCAACTCTAACAACGAATCTACTACAAGGGAAAGCTAAATCAGTTTCAGAAATCAAAAGTCAGAAAGCAAAATTCTTATTTTATTGTGAGTATGATGAATTTAACAAGATTATTATCAAACTAATTAGATTAAGTTATCATGTATTTTGTAAATCCTATGTTATGTGATGATGATATCATATATGTGTTGTAATTTTCTATGCTAAGTTGGTATGCTACAAAGTCATGATGTTGTTATCTATGTTGTAATTAGCTTATGCTTGATCAAATCATGATGTTGATTATATATATTTGGGGCTATGATGATTCACATGATAAATCACATGTACCTATGCAAGTTTGGATTGGTTAGTATGTAATCTCACATATTCTATGACATCTATTTAGATCTAGAATTATGACACCTATTTAGATCTAGAATTATGCTATGACATGTGTGAATTCTATGTGTTAAATGCTAGTTTGCACCATCATTATGCTGCATAAACCACATATGCAAGTTTATACATGAATTTGGGTTATGTTCATACTATGAAAGTTGTGACATTTAACCAAACAAGTTGACACCTTTAGATCCATGACATGTGTAGTTTTATGCAAGTTGTAGTTTTGGCCTATGCAAGTTTAGACGTAGAATATTAATCACACATGCAAGTTTCACCCCGTTTATGATTAGATCTATTTTTAGTAGTATATATGTTGTGATAATTTATCTTTGTGCTATGAGTTGGACTATTCGAGTCTAACGTATATTTTGCGTTAAACCAGCGAACGTATAACGTGGGGTAGCGGTAAATTAAGGATTTAATATTGAGAAATTTAGGTGCAATTGATATGATTTTGCATACCATAAGTGGATGGACATAATTGAGTCAATTAAGGACATCATTAAAAATGGAATTAATTAATAATTTGAATAGGGAATTATTAAAACTGGGGTAAAAGATTATAAGTGATAATCAATGCTTAGGAGACGAGGTTGGATTCATTTGTGACGTAAACCTGCCCAGACCAGACCAACAAATCCTGTAGTCACAACTGTCAGCCCAATGTGAGAGGTCCTAGGCCCGAACTAAAGCATAACAGTATAAAGACATGAGGTTAGGCTCTTTTATGGTGTAAGACTGCCCGGACCCACCCGGCAAATCCAGCTGCCATAAATGTCAATCTAACGTGAGAGGTCTTTATGAGGTTATGGCCTTAATGAATTAAGAAATACATAACCAGATAAACATGTGAGGTAGGACATGGGGGTTAAGTAGGTGCCTTGGGTGGCATGAGGAATCTAGCGGGTGCCTTTAGTGGCATTTGAAATACGATTAGTGAGACTTAACCAAACACACATGTAAATGAACATGACTAAGTGGAGGGTTAAGTGGGATATACTAGTGGGAGCAAGCTTATGTAGATAGCTCGTGGTAAGTAATTAGGGGCCCATTTCAACTAGTAAACCAAATGTATCTTTGTGGGCTCGACCCAAGTCGAGGACGGGACATGTATACTGGGCTTGACTATAAGACACCAAACGGGTTAGCGGTGGCAACGCAGGTCCAACGGGTTTCATATGCGTGTGTGGACCCGGGCTGGTAGGTAAGACGTTGTTGCATTGTGTATCGGGTTGCCACTTTAGGGGAGTGATACACCCCACTGTGGGACCAGCACGGGTATCTACGGGTAGGGAGCCGATCGCAAGTGGGTAGTGGGGTACACCTAGTGGAGACAGGGGCAGGCGGCACCTATGTAGTCAGCTAGGGGTACGCAAAGCTATTTAAATGATTTCTAAGTGAAGCAAGTGGGATCAACCTTTAGGATGACTGGTGTGGTGCAATGTAGTAATTATTCGTTAGTAATTAGGGGCGCCTTTAACGTTATCTTTATCTGTTATTCCATAACCAATAGTTCATAGACATTTCCTTATTTTCCAGCTTATGCCTTAGTCTGATTACTTTGATAATAGTATTGTTATAATTATCATACTCGCCAGACTTTATGTCTGACCCCCCCTTCTATTTCTATCTTTTTCCCCCTCCAGGTCCTCATGGTGGGACTATCTCTAGTGGAGTTTGATTGGATTGCTTTATCTCTCTTTTGGAAAGCTTGGACCGCTGAAGTAAAGTCCAGCTTGTTATCTTCTTTAGTGGTTATTTATGTAATGGGGTTATGTATTTTGTTTTATCAAGATGGATATTTTACTTGACTCTGATTTATGGTTTTTATGATGTAACAAACATGTTCAACTTCTACTGCTATGAAATAAAGTAATAAATTTCCAAGTACTACTTATTATCTGTCTTGTTGTAATTTTACTGTTCTATATTCACTTAAAACCTCCATGGAAGTTAATGCATTCCCCTTGAGAGTGACATTAATGGACGTGGGGTATTACACGTGGTATCAGAGCTTAAGGTTACCAGAACAGATAAAATTTGTAGAAAAACTATTTTTCTAAAGTATTTTTGGAAGAAGTGTTTTCAAAAACATGTTTTAATGAGTAATTTTAAGAGGAAAGTTTTTTTTTTATGAAAAACATAATCCCCAATAGCCATATCTTTATCTTTCGAATTCTCCGTTTTGAATCTTTCCTTTTTTTTCCTTTTCAGCATGGCTGATCTACCCAATATACCCGAGGGCGTCAACGTACCTGGCTGGTTCAGAAGGTACATGGAAACCAGGGCAGCATGCCCAGCAGACGCTCCTCCTCCTCTTCCTCACGTTGACACTTTTGCAAAGACATGCAAGGAATTTAAGGCTATGGGCGGAAAAACTTTTCAAGGTTCAGAAACATTTGTGGAAGCCAGAGACTGGCTTAAGGAGACGGAGGAATTGCTTGATATCTTTGAAGTAGAAGACGGAAGGAAAGTCCGATTAGCAGCTTGGTTAATGAAGGGAGAGGCCTCGTTTTGGTGGAAGGTCACTAATGGGGAACGTCCTGTTGACTCTTGGGTGGATTTTAGACGTAGGTTTGAGGCAAAGTTTCTCTCATGGGCTGAGGAAAATCTGTATATGGAAAGGTTCTTGACATTAAAGCAAGGAAGCTCGTCAGTGAAAGAATATGTTAACAAATTTAATCAGTTTGCAAGGTTGGCATGGACTTGGTGAACACGCCGGAGAAGAAGGCTTTGCGGTTCGTTAAAGGCTTGAATGAGCCATTGCATGGGTTGGCTATGACCCACATCCCTATGGGGGCCACCTTTGAGAAGCTAGTTGATATGGCACTCATGCACGAGGAAGAGAAGGGCTCTAATGCTAATAAGGCACCCGAGATGAAAGGGGATCAGAAGAAACCACAACCGCGAAACAAGAAGGGTGGTAAAGACAATAATGGCAAAGGAAAGAAAAGATGCTTTAACTGTGGGACACCAGGCCATCTCAGCAAGGATTGCAGAAAGAAAAAGAAGATTGGTTGTTTTCACTATGGCGAAGCGGGACATCTAGTGAAGGACTGCCCAAAGAAGGGGCAGAGGGCAGGGTCTACCTCAGGAGGACAGGTGCAGGCTCTTATGGCACCAGGGCAGGCAAGGGGACAAGTTCAGGCTCTCCCGGTCCCACCACTGCAAGAAAGAGGTAGAACAATTTTTGTTGAAAGTTTAGTTTTTCTTTTTGATCATCCTGTCCGTACCTTATTCGATTCGGGCGCATCGCATTCGTTTATCTCTACATCATTAGTTGAATCACTCCACTTAAACACCAGTTTAGTAGAGGATCCCTTAGTTGTTTCGAATCCAATTGGGGGCTCAGCTTATTTGTCAATGATGTGTTTGGATTTGAAAATTTCTATACTTAGCGTTGAGTTTAGATGTGATGCTTATGTTTTGGGCTTCACGTGCTATGGGCTAATTTTAGGAATGGATTGGTTATCCAGAAATGGGGCCGTTCTTGATTGTGAAAGGAGAGTAGTTAGGCTCATGACTCACCTTGGTAACGCTCTCGAAATCTTTTGTAATCCCATAAATTCTGTTATGCTAAGTTATCTAGAATCGCTTGATGCGTCGGTGGAGAATCTACGATCTGTTAAAGTAGTCCAAGAATATTCGGATGTGTTTGAGGAAGTAAAGGGCTTGCCTCCGAAGCGGGAGATAGACTTTCGAATATATCTTGTAGATAATGCAAAACCAGTATCTTTGCCAGTGCGCCACATGGCTCCTCGTGAAAGGAGGGAACTCAATAAGCAAGTGAAGGAGTTGCTTGAGAAGGGGTTCATAAGACGTAGTATATCGGAGTGGGGTGCTCCAGTAGTGTTTGCCACGAAGGCGGATGGGTCCCTTAGACTTTGTGTGGACTATATAACTTAATAAACTTACTAAGAAAAACAGACACCCATTGCCGAGGATTGACGATCTCTTCGATCAGTTAGTTGGCGCCTCAGTGTTTTCGCAGTTGGACTTAGCCACTGGATTCCATCAGTTGAGAGTGGCTGAGGACAGCATAGACAAGACTGCCTTTAGGACTCCGGACGGTTTCTATGAATGGCTAGTGATGCCCTTCGGTTTGACAAACGCCCCCGCATAATTTGTTGATTTGATGAGTAGGGTGTTTAGGGAGTACCTTAATAAATTTGTGGTGGGCTTTGTAGACGACATCTTGATCTTTTCTAAGAATGAAGAAGAGCATGCCCTACGTCTTAGGGAAGTGTTGGAGACCCTACGAGCGCATAACCTTAAAGCTAAATTTTCTAAGTGTCACTTCTGGAGGAAGGAAATTCGATTCTTAGGGCACGTGGTTTCCAAAGAGGGGATAGCTGTGGATCCCGCGAAGGTTGTATCCATCCTAGATTGGAAGGTCCCTAAAAATGCTACCGAAGTGAGAAGTTTCTTGGGGTTGGCAGGCTACTATAGGAAGTTTATCAAAGACTTCGCAAAAATATCAGCTCCATTAACACGCTTGACGAAGAAGACCTAGTTTTTACGTTGGACGTAGATTGTGATGATTTGTTCCAACGTTTAAAGAAAGCTTTGACCTCAGCCCCAGTCTTAGTGCTGCCAGACGGGAGTAAGCCGTTTACTGTTTATATCGATGCTTGTGGGAAAGGACTAGGCGCAATCTTAATTAAAGAGGGTAGGGTAATAGCCTATGGTGGAAGGCAGTTGAGGGTGCATGAGAAAAATTACCCCACACATGACCTAGAGTTGGCTGCAATTGTTTTCGTGCTTAAGTCTTGGCGCCATTATCTTCTTAGCGAGAAATTCGAATTATTCACTGACCACAAATCTTTAAAATACTTATTCTCTCAGAAGGACTTGAATTTAAGACAACAAAGGTGGATGGAATTCTTAGCGTCCCACGATTTCGAAATAGCATATACCCCTGGCAAGGGTAACGTGGTGGCAGACGCCTTAAGTAGAAAAAGGTTGTCCTTAAGTCCATTGTTCGTTGAGCGGCGAAACTTAGAATTCATCTCTATGTTTGATTTTAGACCTTCCGTTGACTTTGTACCCGGTTTGCTAGCATCCTTAGAAGTCAGACCTACGCTTTTGGGATGGATTGGTGAGGCACAGCGAGACGACCCACAGTTGGTTGAGTTAGTAGAGAAGCTCAAAAGAGGGGAGTCATCAAGGCATCTCCGTAGGTATACCCTAGATGATAAGGGTTGGTTACGTAGGGATAACAGACTTTGTGTACCATGGGACGAAGACTTGAAGAAGGCTATTCTTGATGATGCACATCGTTCGAAGATGACCATTCATCCCGGTGGGGACAAGATGTACAAAGAAATGAAGCGAGTTTTCTTTTGGGCCGGTATGAAGAGGGATGTGGCCGAGTATATCGCTAGATGCTTGGTGTGCCAACAAGTAAAAGCAGAGCATAAGAAACACGGTGGGTTGCTTCACCCATTGGAGGTTCCACTGTGGAAATGGGAAAGTGTCTCGATGGACTTTGTAGATGGATTACCATGATCGAGGAAGGGTAATACGGGGATTTGGGTTATAGTAGATAGACTTACTAAGAGCGCCCATTTTATTCCCGTGAAGAGTAAGAGGATTGCTCCATGGTTAGCTTCTGTATATGTCCGAGAGATAGTTCGTTTGCATGGTGTTCCTTCTAGCATAGTAAGCGACCGCGATCCTTTCTTCACTAGCGAATTTTGGAGGAGCTTACAAGAAGCGGTAGGGACTCAGTTATGTTTGAGCACCGCATATCATCCTCAGACGGACGACCAAACCGAGAGGGTGAATCGTATTCTAGAGGATCTTTTGAGGCTATGTATCCTAGACTTTGGGGGTACATGGGAAGAGCATCTTCCATTGGTAGAGTTCACATATAATAATAGCTTTCAGTCCAGTATTGGCATGGCACCTTTCGAAGCTCTTTATGGATGACCTTGTCGTTCACCTACATGTTGGTGGGAATCTACGGATAAGATCTTACTTGGGCCCGATATGATTAGAAAGACTTCGGAGAAGACTGATTTGATTCGAAGAAGGATGAAAGCAGCGCAAGATAGGCAGAAATCTTATGCGGATAAGAGGAGGATAGATCTTGAGTTTGATGTTGGGGATATGGTCTTTATCAAAGTGTCTCCATTACGTAATATTGTTCACTTTGGGTCTGTTGGGAAATTATCACCAAGGTTCGTAGGTCCATTTCCTATAAAGGAGAAGATTGGTCAGATGGCGTATAGAGTAGAGTTGCCTGAGAGACGTAGTGGTGTACACGACGTATTCCATGTATCACATTTGAGGAAGTGCTTACACGAGACCGCGGAGGTAGTGGAGCCGAGCTTGCTTAGAGAGGTAGAAATAGAGCGTGATGCGACGATTCGACGAGCTCCGACATGCATTCTTGGGTCGGAGATCAAGAAGTTGAGAAATCGAGAGGTCAGACTAGTAAAAATACAATGGGGAGACGATGAGAGTAACGCTACTTGGGAGACGGAAGAGAAGATGCGTTCTTTTCGAGGGATGTCTTTTAATTTCTCCTTTATCGCTTAGATTGTGCTTATCTTATCTTTAGTATGTCCTCTCGCTAGTATCTTTGACCTTTAGTTAGGGAAATCCTATGGTTACATGTGTTTGAGACATGTTATGTATGATGGATGCAAAGTGGATGCAAGTGTTCGCTAGTGGTTGCTCGTGGATGCATATACACGCACTATTAAGCACTAGATCGGCTCAGTCACTTCATATTGCATATTGCATATATATGGATGTATTTAGTAAAATGGATGTATAATGTTGTATTATCATATGGTTGCTGCATTCGGGTGGATGGTTGTGCACGCTTATATAATTAGTATGTATCATTAGGAATCTTTTGCATACATATTGGACGCATGGCACTATCATGAATTGCACTAAGGAGGTCGACTGAATCAGTAGACCGCCTAATTTTGCACTAGATATAGACATATACACACACTGTGCATATAAACATTAAAGCATTAGAAGTCTTTTAAGGACAATGGATGCTAGTGTTTGGTGGTTGAGTAGATGGACGATTAGATGGTAGGATATACATTCTTCTTGACTTGGAGATTTTGGGGACGAAATCCTTTAAGGAGGGGAGAATGTAACACCCCGTAATTTTATAACATTAAAATTCACAAATTAAGGTATACTTAATTTTTAGAAAAGAATTAAGTGAAATGGGTTGCGCAGAGAAATACATATATATTGATATATATATATATATATATATATATATATATATATATATATATATCAAAAAATAAATAAATATGCGAAAAAGTTCAAAACAACGAATTGGGAGGGGGATTAACCGAACCGGCCCATTTTTGAGGTCGACCCAAGTCCCGCTGGGTCGACTAGGGGTTAATCCAGGGTGTTTGGCTGTCAACCCGTGGGCCAATAAGCTCAAATGCAGATTTTGCATTTGATTGGTTCTCATGGTTCAGGGTTAATCTAATGGTCCTAAATAACTTCCCACACCTATAAATACATCCTAATCCTAACCCTAAACCTAATTAAAATTGGAACCAAAGCCGTTATGCCGTCGCCATGGAACTAAGTGTAGCCGTCGCCAACTAAAGAGGAAGAAAGATAATCAAAAGTCTAAATCTACTCAACTCTAAATCAAATTCAACTCTAACAACGAATCTACTACAAGGGAAAGCTAAATCAATTTCAGAAATCAGAAGTCAGAAAGCAAGATTCTTATTTTATTGTGAGTATGATGAATTTAACAAGATTATTAGCAAACTAATTAGAGTAAGTTGTGATTTGGATCATAAGAAAATGATGTGAATTGTCATATATGTTAATCTTATGCTATCATGTATGTTGTAAATCCTATGTTATGTGATGATGATATCATATATGTGTTGTAATTTTCTATGCTAAGTTGTGATTCTACAAAGTCATGATGTTGTTATCTATGTTGTAATTAGCTTATGCTTGATCAAATCATGATGTTGATTATATATATTTGGGGCAATGATGATTCACATGATAAATCACATGTACCTATGCAAGTTTGGATTGGTTAGTATGTAATCTCACATATTCTATGACATCCATTTAGATCTAAAATTATGACACCTATTTAGATCTAGAATTATGCTATGACATGTGTGAATTCTATGTGTTAAATGCTAGTTTGCACCATCATTATGTTGCATAAACCACATATGCAAGTTTATACATGAATTTGGGTTATGTTCATACTATGAAAGTTGTGACATTTAACCAAACAAGTTGACACCTTTAGATCCATGACATGTGTAGTTTTATGCAAGTTGTAGTTTTGGCCTATGCAAGTTTAGACGTAGAATATTAATCACACATGCAAGTTTCACCCCGTTTATGATTAGATCTATTTTTAGTTGTATATATGTTGTGACAATTTATCTTTGTGGTATGAGTTGGACTATTCGAGTCTAACTTATATTTTACGTTAAACCAGCGAACGTATAACTTGGGGTAGGGGTAAATTAAGGATTTAATATTGAGAAATTTAGGTGCAATTGATATGATTTTGCATACCATAAGTGGATGGACATAATTGAGTCAATTATGGACATCATTAAAAATGGAATTAATTAATAATTTGAATAGGGAGTTATTAAAACTGGGGTAAAAGATTATAAGTGATAATCAATGCTTAGGACACGAGGTTGGACTCATTTGTGACGTAAACCTGCCCGGACCCGCCCGGCAAATCCAGTAGTCACAAATGTCAGCCCAATGTGAGTGGTCCAAGGCCCGAACTAAAGCATAACAGTATAAAGACACGAGGTTAGGCTCTTTTATGGTGTAAGACTGCCCGGACCCGCCCGGCAAATCCAGCTGCCATAAATGTCAGTCTAATGTGAGAGGTCTTTATGAGGTTATGGCCATAATGATTTAAAAAATACTTAACCAGATAAACATGTGAGGTGGGACATGGGGGTTAAGTAGGTGCCTTGGGTGGCATGAGGAATCTAGTGGGTGCCTTTAGTGGCATTTGAAATACGATTAGTGAGACTTAACCAAACACACATGTAAATGAACATGACTAAGAGGAGGGTTAAGTGGGATATACTAGTGGGGGCAAGCTTAGGTAGATTGCTTGTGGTAAGTAATTGGGGGCCCATTTCAACCAGTAACCCAAACGTATCTTTGTGGGCTCGACCCAAGTCGAGGACGGGACACGCATTCTGGGCTTGACTATAAGAGGCCAAACGGGTTTGCGGTGGCAACGCAAGTCCAACGGGTTTCATATGCGTGTGTGGACCCGGGCTGGTAGGCAGGACGTTGTTGCATCGTGTAGGTATAAGCCGTGCATCCTTAAGCTGTATCGGGTTGCCACTTTAGGGGAGTGATACACCCCATTGTGGGACAAGCACGGGTATCTACGGGAAGGGAGCCGATCGCAAGTGGGTAGTCGGGTACACCTAGTGGAGATAGGGGCAGACGGCACCTATGTAGTCAGCTAGGTGTACGCAAAGCAATTTAAATGATTTCTAAGTGAAGCAAGTGGGATCAACCTTTAGGGTGACTAGTGTGGTGCAGTGTAGTAATTATTCGTTAGTAATTAGGGGCGCCTTTAACGTTATCTTTATCTGCTATTCCATACCCAATAGTTCATTGACATTTCCTTATTTTCCAGCTTATGCCTTAGTCTGATTACTTTGATAATAGTATTGTTAGAATTATCATACTCGCCGGACTTTATGTCTGACCCCCCTCTATTTCTATCTTTTTCCACCTCCAGGTCCTCAGGGTGGGCCTAGCTCTAGTGGGGTTTGATTGGATTGCTTTATCTATCTTTTGGAAAGCTTGGACTACTGAAGTAAAGTCCAGCTTGTTATCTTCTTTAATGGCTATTTATGTAATGGGGTTATGTATTTTGTTTTATCAAGATGGATATTGTACTTGACTTGGATTTATGGTTTTTATCATGTAACAAACATGTTCAACTTCTGCTGCTATGAATTAAAGTTTTAAATTTCCAAGTACTACTTATTATCTGTCTTGTTGTAATTTTACTATTCTATATTCACTTAAAACCTCCATGGAAGTTAATGCATTCCCCTTGAGAGTGACATTAATGGACGTGGGGTGTTACAAACGTAGCTTCTAGCCTCACATCCGGTAGATGACAAAAATCGGGCCGGCAGCATGGCTAAGTCGGTCGCTCCAAAGTAGGGTGTATAATCACCTATCTAGAGAATATTCATTTGCTTCTTTAATCTATCAATGTTGTCCCATATATATATATATATATATATATATATATATATATATATATATATATATATATATACGGGAAATAGTTGCTGATCCCAACCATTGGTAATATACATTCGATACACTCAAGCGAAATGAGTGGTCGGTCATGTGTGGCTGAGTTGCAAGATGTTCTTGTTGAACTCCAGTGTATCATTCCTAGAGTACACTGATCGGAAGGTGGTTCCATACCTTGTCATAGTTGGAAATCCAATCATCCAATAAGCGCCTGTGGTTTATGATTATACATTATATATGTAGAGCGTAAGATGCAAGCATTTCTGCTAGATTGATATCCATTTGCACTTAGACATTATTATAATATCAGAAGGATATTGTTTATAAAGATGTTTGGATTTTCATAAGGGAAAAACCCGTTCCGTTTCAACGGAGTGGTCTTATAAGGTATCCTTTATTAAACCAAGTGTTTGGAGTATTACTCATACCAGTCCCATGAATGACCCGGAGTTTATTTTGCTTGTTTTCCTAAACTCTCGGGTGCCTAAATTTGTACAAGCAGTCAAGTAGTCGGGATTTTAAAGATATACTTAGAGAGCTTAGAGCAGGAGGCTTCAGGATTATATACCTATTGTTTATTTCTACTGTTGTTGTAAGTGTTGTACTCTGCAATTTTATTGTATACATATACTATTTGTATTTCAAAAGTAATGTTATATTTTATTCGTTCCGCTGTGAGATTCGTGTTTACTCTGATGATGATGTTCTTCTTCTTCTTCTGTTCTATAAGTTTCTATCTTATCTATTCTCACCCTCTTACTTCTTTCTATTAGTTTCCTGGTTTCCAGTGCAATTTGTATTGGACTTGTGTTATTTAGTCAGCTCAAATTGGACCGGAATTTCGGGTCACTACAGTTGGTATCAGAGCGATGTTAAGTACTACCTTGGCTCTGTGGCGTGACTCAGTAGAGATGGGATTAGTAATATCCTAGATTGAGTTGAGAGTATATATATATGAGTGCATATATGTTGTTTAATATAAAATGAGTTTATATTGTGGAGATTTATTGTTGAGTGTCTTATGAATTCTGGACGATCAGTTTATGTAAATAACCAAGTAGAATTCATATAAGTATAATATATGAGAATTTTGAAATCCTGGGAGATTTTAAATTGGTTTTACAAACATTGGAATGATATTTTGAACTGATTTCAAAATGGAAATGTTTAAGAATGGTTTAAAGTTGATATAATATTGAACTCACTTCGATCACTGGAAAATAGATTTTGATGATGACAGCTGCATTATCGATGTTCATTTTCGAGTTGTAAGTGATGGATTACTACCCAAAGTTTTGTTTTTGGAATTTTTTTTGCGAAATCAAGTTGTTTGATATTCGAAAAGGATGGTTTGACTTTTGAAAAGCTGAGTTGTTTGAAAAATCCCAGGAATTAAAATAAAAACAAATTAAACATAAGTTTGTGAAACATATTGAGATTTGAAATAAAGTCCGTTAAGTGGAAAATTGAATTAGAATAAAATGATATCGAGTAAGTGTATTGGATTAGTGAGTTAAGGATCTGGAATCGAGAACGAAACTCGAGTTGAACTGAGATCTGGGTTGAATTCAAGCAAATGATGTGATTGGAGTTAACTGAGATGAAATTGGTATACGGTGAAATGGGTAACAAATGCAAAGGATATAATGATATGCCCAACAAAAAGGTACAAGTTTATATTTCTATTGCTTATGAGATTTATGAGCCGAATTGGTAAGCCGTTTGGCTGTTTGATTTTCTTTTGGGTTGAAGAAGGCCTAGAGAGGCGAATGGTAGTTGTATCGATAGGGCTGTACAAATGTGGTGCTGACGAAATTTTTCGAAAAGTTAAGGTGTTAGAAATTTTTTAGGAATTTTAAAAATTTGGTAAAAAAGAATGAATTAAATAATTTAATTGGAATTAATAGGTTCAGTTGAAACTGGAGTTAATAAGTAAACCAGAAGTTATTTGAATCTAGTTAGTAGAGTGGTAGCATTTTCCTAGCTTAGCAATTTCGAGGACGAAATTATATTAAGGGGGAAGATTGTAATGACCCGCATTTTTAGCTGTCGAATAATTAAGTTATTTAATTATTTAAAATATCGATAACTTGAATTAAACAATACTGAATATTTAATTATTGATTATAATATATTAATATATTATAATGTCGAAATAGTCAAAAATAGCTGAATTCACAATACAGTGTGAGTTGGATTATATATAAGGTATAATTCAGTTTAGTATTGAATTAGAATGGCGAATATATTATATGAACGCCATTTGAACGTATAATTATATTATAAATAAAATCGAGCTCGAAATGGCGCGGCAGTTTGCTATTTGGCGATTCGAACTTTAAACGAAAATACGGAAGCCGTTTTAAATCGGATTTCTGTGAAACAAGAAACGTACAGAGCTGGTGAAGTATATTTTTCTAATAGAAGAGAAAAATCGAGATTTCATCGTGTAGATTTTGATTTATGGCCAAATCAAATTTTAAAATAGTCGCTATGGAATTCCTTTATAATTTATTACGATTTATAAAAGGAATTTCAATATAAATTTTATATCGATATAATATGGATTTGGAATATCGAGCTATAAATCCATACGTGAATATTTTGGAGCTTTGGTATATTCTATGTGTATATATACGATAGTATTAAATTATTAATATTAAATTTAATTGTTTTTTAATATATTTATATATTTTAAAGGGCTATTTAGAGCTTTAAAAATAGCCACTTTTGCAAACGACCTCCGTTTTCGACGAAACTAATTTTGTTGGATCCGTAATATTATATTATTGTTAGATTCCAAGTTTCGTGAATTTTAGAGTCACTGTGTGGTCGTACGGATTTTTAGAGTGAAAAACAATTAGTATTTCGATGGATAAAAATATGTTACGTGAGCAAACGAAGTCGGAATTCGACGATACGAGTTTCGTTGGGACCGTAAGGTCGAGAGGTAGCTGTATGCCAATTTTCATGATTTTTGGGTATCATGGGTGACCACAGGAATTTTTAAGGATAGAAACCAACAACTTTATATTTAAATTTGAATTAAAAAGTAAATATAAAAAATATCCTAATGTATTGGTGGACCTAAACTAGGCCACGCACCATCCCTTCTCAGCCGCACAGAAATCTCATCACCGTATAAATCATTCTCACAAGCTGTACACTCAGAAAACTTAAAACTGTGATAATCCTCATATTACAAAATTTATATCAAATCCAAATTAAATCCATAATTCCAAATTACATTGGTATGTTATCATTGTAAGCTGCTTTTCAAGTTAGTACCAGTTTGGTAGGGTTCGACGTTAGTTTTGGCTGTTGGGGGTTTTCACAGCGTGACTTAGGGTTCCTAAATTCAGAAATTGGGAGCATTGATTCGAGAATTTGAAGGCAAATGTGAGTCTGTGGTAATGAGTAGTACTTGCCTTGTATTTTTAGTGAAATATGGTGACAAAAACTGTCGATCGACACCTGTTGTGTGACGACAACGGAACCGATGAAATTATCTCGAAGGGGATGTTGTTGGTATGGTTGCGTTGAGTAGAAGATAAGGAGAAAGATGGTGGGTTTTGTTTGTGATTCGATGGAGTAGTAAGGGGTTGAATGGCATGGAAAGTATGCGGTTTGGGTTCGAAGAGCTACAGGCGTTTTCCATCGAGGAAAAAGAGGTTAGTGGCGTGTCTGGGTTTTTGGAAATTGGTGTGGGCCGCAAGAAGGGTTAAGGCACAATTAAAGAGAAAGGTTTAAGTTAATTTAAATTTAAATATATGTATAACTTGTAAATTAAATATCTTATTCGTATGTTATCAAAATTCAGCGAAACAAGATCCGTTCGGATCGTATGGACGGACACTACCCAATGGAACCGACTAGGAGTGAATTGAAGCTCATTTGAATTTATGGCGGAATAAATTGTTTGAATCAAATCAAACAATAGTTTATCGTTCTTTAACGATGAACTGCCAAAGTGAGTAAAACTCACCAACTCTGAACAGTTATATTTTTGTAACGTACTTTTAGAACTGATAATTTTCTGTTGATTGCTGTTTGTTAACTGTTTGGTTGACTTGCTTGTGTATTGGTTGAAATTATAGATAACGATATATATATATATAAATCGTTAATCAAATATTGATTCTGTTTATCAGGACATTTTATATTCGTGATATTTTTGTTATTTAACATCTGTGATGCAGGGAAACCGGTTGGAGGGACCCAACTGGGTTCCTCAATATATAAAATACTGTTTTGTTTCATATATTGAAATATATGATGTGATATATAATCTTTTGTCAATTATATGTGTTTGGACGATATTGGTCATCGTGATTTGATATATTGAATACAATAACATACCGAAATGTTGATAAGGGAATATTTTCAAAGTGATATTGAAAATAAAATATTTTTAAATGGAATATTTATAAATAAGAAATATTTATAAATTGGAATATTTATAAATAGGAGATATTTAAAAAGGGAAATTATAAAAATCAAAGAATAGAATTGAAAAGGAAATATTTGCAAACCAATTGCAAATAGAATAATAGAAAAGGAAATAGTTGCAAACCATTTGCAAATAGAATAAATAGAAAAGGAAATATTTTAAACAATTCACAAATAGAATTGAAAAGGAGATATTTAGAAAATAAATAGAGTTAAAAAGGGAAATTTATTTATAACGAAATAAGATGTTATAAAAGGGAAAACGTTATAAAAAGGGAAAACGTTATAAAAAGGAAACCGTTATAAAAAGGGAAAACGTTATTAAAATAAGATCATTTTTAAAGTGAAGAACCATTATTAAAAGTAAATCTTTTTAAATGAATAAACGTTATAAAAAGGGAAATCTTTATAAAGAAAAAGAGTTAATCAGTTAGAGTTAACCAGTTAGAGTTAATCAGTTAGAGTTAACCAGTTAGAGTTAATAAATTAGAGTTAATCAGTTAGAGTTAATCAATTAGAGTTAACCCAAATGAGATGCCATTTATCACGACTGCTAGCGAAATTCGCAGGGCTGCAGATAGCCTACGGCGGTCAGATGTTTCTTGAGGGATCAGGCGTAACCATTGTGATCGCTGCGATCTAGAGTTAAGCGAATGGAGTTAATCGAATATTAGTTATTCGAATAAGAATTTATCAAATAGGGTTAAGCAAAATCTGAAACTGACTAGAGATTAGTAAGTTGAATGGTTTTCTGAATATCGATCTGATGTTGGTTTCAGCCTTCGGGGTTGATACTTGGAGAATTGTTCTCTTACTAGTTTATAGTTAGGGACTGATAGTTGTGGAAGGATACTGATACGTGAATAAGCTATGGAAATTTTTTTCAATGTTAATAACGTATATTTTCTAAATATAGAAAATAAGGAAATATGAATATATATATATATATGGTTGATGATTGGATCGATAATTCCATTTGGAAATAATATCGTTGTGTGTACACGGACATTTTTCATTCGATAGTTAAATCACCGACTATCAAAGTTTTGACCATTTTAACGTTAATATGGAGGGACCGGTTGGATTATTTTCCTAAGAACCACTCCATATTGGCATAAGCATTGCGAATCAAGTATGCTGAATATATTGAAGATGGAGTAAAAGTGCAAGGGCTGTTGTATAAATCTTAGATAACGACTACCTAATATGGTTGTACTGAATAGTGCCTTCGGTTTGTCCAGTCCCAGAACAACTTGTATGGACGAATGTCTGACAGAGTATTCCTAACGAATCATATATGTTGATCTCTTCAAATGTATTACGTTTGAAGGCGGAGGAATTCGTTTCTCTTAGCTTCATACCCGTGATACCGTTAAGGAAATCGATAATGATTTGGCGGGTATGACGATGTGGTATTCCAAGTAAATGAAGATATGATATGAAAAAGATAAACGTAGCTTCTAGCCTCACATCCGGTAAATGACAAAAATCGGGCAGGCAGCATGGCTAAGTCGGTCAATGCGAAGTAGGGTGTATAATCAGCTATCTAGAAAATATTCATTTGCTTCTTTAATCTATCAATGTTGTCCCATATATATATATATATATATATATATATATATATATATATATATATATATACGGGAAACAATTGCTGATCCCAACCGTTGGTGATATACATTCGATACACTCAAGCGAAATGAGTGGTCGGTCATGTGTGGCTGAGTTGCAAGATGTTCTTGTCGAACTCCAGTGTATCGTTCCTAGACTACACTGATCGAAAGGTGGTTCCATAACTTGTCATAGTTGGAAACCAAATTATCCAATAAGCGCTTGCGGTTTATGATTATACATTATATATGCAGAGCGTAAGATGCAAGCGTTTCTGCTAGATTGATATCTATTTGTACTTAGACATTATTATAATATCAGAAGGATATTGTTTATAAAGATGTTTGGATTTTCATAAGGGAAAAACCCGTTTCGTTTTCACGGCGTGGTCTTATTAGATATCCTTTATTAAACCAAATGTTTGGAGTTTTACTCATACTAGTCCCATGACTGACCCGGAGTTTATTTTCTTTGTTTTCCCTAAACTCTTGGTTGCCTAAATTTGTATGGGTAGTCAAGTAGTCGAGATTTTACAGATATACTTGGAGAGCTCGGAGCACGTGGCTTCAGGATTATATAGCTATTGTTTATTTCCGCTGTTGTTGTAAGTGTTGTACTCTGCAATGTTATTGTATACATATACTGTTTGTATTTCAAAAGTTATGTTATATTTTATTCGTTCTGTTGTGAGATTCGTGTTTACTTTGATGATGATATTCTTCTTCTTCTTCTATTCTAAAAGTTTCTATCTTATCTATTCTCACCCTCTAACTTCTTTCTATTAGTTTCCTTGTTTCCATTGCAATTTGTATTTGACTTGTGTTATTTAGTCAGCTCAAATTGGACCGGAATTTCGGGTCACTACATTAATGAAGTATTAAGAGAAGTAGGGGTAATTTAAGCAAAGTAGGGGTAGACCGACAAATATGAAAGATGATGACTCATTTTTATAGGGTGATGCAAAAACCAACCCTTCACAGTAGTTAAAAAATAGGGGCAATTGTTGGAAGTAAGGGCTAATTAGAGAATTAGGGGTAGGATTAAAAAGAAGGGTTGTTTTGAAGTATTAAGAGAAGCAGGGGTAGTTTAAGCATAGTAGGGGTTGATCGACAAATATGAAAGATGATGAATCATTAGGATTGGGCGTTGCAAAAACCAACCTTTCATAGTAGTTAAAAAATAGGGGTAATTGTTGAAAGTAAGGTCTATTTAGAGAATTAGGGGTATGATTAAAAAGAAGGGTTGTTTTGAAGTATTAAGAGAAGTAGAAGAAGTTTAAGCATAGTAGGGGTAGATCGACAAATATGAAAGATGATGAATCATTGGGATTAGGTGCTACAAAAACCAACCCTTCATAGAAGTTAAAAAATAGGGGTAATTGTTGGAAGTAAGCGTTATTTAGCGAATTAAGGGTAGGATTAAAAAGATGGGTAGTTTTGAAGTATTAAGAGAAGTAGGGATAGTTTAAGCAAAGTAGGGGTAGATCGAGAAATATGAAAGATGATGAATCATTTGGATTGGGTGCTTGAAAAACCAACCCTTCACAATAGTTAAAAAATTGGGGTAATTGTCGAAGTATGGGCTATTTAGAGAATTCGGGTTAGGATTAAAAAGAAGGGTAGCTTTGAAGTATAAAGAGAATTAGGGGTAGTTTATGCAAAGTAGGGATAGATCGAGAAAAATGAAAGATGATGAATATTTGGATTGTGTAACACCCCACCTCCGCTAGGGTCACTCGCAAAGGAATACACTAGCTTTAGAGGGGTATTATTGGTAAACATGTACAGAAATATTACAAGACAGGACATATAAAATAGCGGAAGTAAAACCAACTTTCATATCATTAATAAATAAGGTCTAAAGCCTTTTACATCAGAGAATTTATTACATGAAAACCTATCTTGCAATAGTTAAGAAGCATAAAAACCTTTTCATAAATTATTCCCTAAGTGAAACAGTAATGTAGCCATAGCCAAGAAAAGTCCAGGCCATACATGATGACCTTCAAACAGAAGAAGTCCGAACTAACAATAGCATTTCCTCCCTGTAACATGGGGGGGGAAAACGGAAGACAAAGAGGAGAAACAAAACGGGGTCAGTCATAAAGACTGGTAAGTCCTATCTACTTCCAGTATAAAGACTAATAAAGTTAACTGACATGAGAAACTGAGATGAAACATAAGTATGAAGACAAGATAGATAAGCTAAACCAAAACAACAGGATGAACTATTGTACCCAGATAAACTAAGATATCATGATAAACTACGGTGTCATGATAAATCAAGGTATCACATCGTCAGGTTTCTATCAAGCATACCATCCCAAGATATCTATCATGTATAACATCCCATGGTATCTATCATGTATACCATCCCATGGTATCTATCATGTATACCATCCCAAGGTATTTGTCATGTATATTTGCTCTGCACCTCTCGTACTAGTATCCCAACCCGCGTCATGTATTAACTATGAATGTCCCTTGCCCAATGTCATGTAATGGTTCATGTCAACCTAATATATAGCATATGTAGGTTTTCCCAACTCGTATGTTTTCTTTCCATGTATAAGTTCAGTCCTTTGCCGTAGGCTGTACGGGCTTTCCTATGTAAATCTATACCACCTCAACGTAGTACCGTTTTATCCTTGTGGTTATTTTGGACTGCTACCCTTGATCTGGTTATGTTTTCTTACCATGAACTATCGCGTGTTCACTTAGGATTTATGCCACCTAGGACCATTAGGGATTACGCTACCTAATGAACGTTTTCGTGTCTCGGTTTGGGTTCAAGCCACCTAGGACCACTAGGGATTATGCCACCCGCCAACCATGCCCTTTACCCCACATATAAGTCGTGAATCGTTTCCATGTCAAGACGAACATGTATCTCAATGTGCCATCCGAGTTCCGTGCCAGGACAAATCGAGAAATACGGAACTCGGTCGGGAGCTTTAAGTCGTCTGCTGATGCAGATATCAAGGTCTGTTTTTGTATCCGTGGCTATGGTCCCACGTGACCCCTCCCTCAACTAATGAAAGGCAACCCTAGAAAAATCATGTATGAGAACTACATCCCGGCCCCACTATGCCCCACTTTCTTATTGTCCAACCTCACCCATGACTCGATAGCAAGAACATGGTCTGTTGGGAGTTCTCTGCCTTTCCGTTCGTACACGATTGACTAAAGATGGTAGGTAGTCGGTGACGTGCTGTCCAGGGCAAAAACAAGTATCGTCGACTCCACGCTAATCCATCCCAGTCTTTAGGTCGCTCGCATAACAACCAAGGCATACTCTTGGCTCTTCTACCGAAGACCTTAACCTCTGTGAGGCCGGATTTCATAGACCACCTGCCACCTCACAGAGGGATACCAAGAGTACCCTCACGTCCCCCGAAGCTACCGCTTTGTCACCCAGTTTGCTGGAGCTTTTTATCCAAGTCAGATAAGTTGCTCCTCCTCGTATACTAAGCGATGACCTACCGTATCAGGTTACTCATCTATTTATGAATTAGTCCCATGTCCTTGGCTAAGAATTATTACTTAGTTATTCTTAACTAAGGTTTACCACTTAGCTTCTTTTCCCGTTATCCTTGGTTAACTACGATTTTCTACCTAGTTCCTCTAACTAGGGTTTTGTCTATTGGGTTATGTGTTATTATTCAAGCCCATGACTTAACCCGCCTACCAACCATGTCATAATCGGCTAAGTGTTCAAGTTCAAGGCTTAGCCCCACAACTCGTATGTCAAGTTGGTTAAGTATTTGTTTGTATTAACCCTATCAGATTATCGTGTTAGATTGATTAGGCATAGATTATCCTAATCCCATCAGATTGTCGAGTCGGATTGGTTAAGTATGGTTTAGCTTAACCCCATCCACTAATCGTATTACAATGGTTAAGTATATTTAAAAAGGTCTTGTGACTTAACCCTATCAGGTCCGTATATTAGATTGGTTAAGTATAGGTTACTTAACCTCATCAAATCATTATGTATAATTGGTTAAGTATAAGTTACTTAACCCCATTAAATTATCATGTTAAGTTGGTTAAGTATTAGTTACTTAACCTCATTGAATTATCAAGTTTAGATTGGTTAAGTGTTTCACTTAACCTTATCGAATTACCGTGTTTAGATTAGTTGAGTCTAGGTAAACTTAACTTCATCAAATTACCGTGTTTAGATAAGTTAAGTGTAGGTTACTTAACCCCCTCTAATTACCGAGTCGGATTAGTTAAGTGTAAATTACTTAACCCCAACGAATTTACCGTGTTAGATTAGTTAAGTATGGATTGCTTAACCCCATCTAATTACCGTGTTTAGATTAGTTAAGTGTAGGTTACTTAACCCCATCTAATTACCGTGTTTAGATTAGTCAAGTGTAGGTTACTTAACCCCATCTAATTACCAAGTCGGATTAGTTAAGTGTAAGTTACTTAACCCCATCCCCTAATTGTCTTATATGGTTAAGTGTCATTAAGAAACCAAGTCCGGTTTCACTTAACCTACCCATTCGTGTCATATCGGTTAAGTGTCATAAGTCAAAATTACTTAACCTTTTCATGTGGCATTAATTAGATTAATGCACCCCAACCTCTCACATTAGACTTCGTTGTGGTTACTAGTTAAGCCGGGCGGGTCCGGGTAGATTTATACCACAACCTTGTCTAACCTCGGGTTTTAAGTGCTATGTGACCAACTAGTCACATTGAGTCCTATTGTTTGTAGCCACTAGTTAAGCCGGGCGGGTCCGGGTAGATTTATGCTACAAACTCAACCCAACCTCGAGTTGGCCACTTTCATGTTTGGTCTAGTGTCTTATTACACTTATAACCCATACACGTCAAGTTTTTAAGTTCCATGTTCATAGCCAAAATTACATGTCGTCATGTTTATACCAATTTACCCCAAGTCGTGTTTCATATCATTAAAGTTTACCCATAATGTAACCCCAACGCATTTAAACTCGCATATACATTCGCAACAACGCATAATGGATTTAAGAAGGAACTTGGTAAAGGCATGACAAAAAGGGTATAAGGCAACAAGTTAATCATGGTGGCATATGAGGCATAAATGTGTTCATTAACTTGCATGTTACATTATTAAGCCTCAAAAACATGCATAACCCCAAACTTAGCACATAGGCGAATCATGATGATAGGAGACATAGAAAGATGACTAGAAGTTCGCATATACATTATATGCAAGTTATCATAAAGGATATGATAGCTCTCATGTTGCATAATGCAACATTCAACATAAAGCTTAGAGCTTTTAGGCCACAAGATCAAGATAATGTCTTTACAAACATGATGGGATACATAACATGATAGCATGTATGATACTTAATGTTCAAACCCAACTTGCAACATTCATTTAACTTCATAGTCTAAAAAGAAAGTAGAAAAGGGCTTACAATGCTATGAAGGCAATAAAACGACATATAATACAAAGATTGAGACAAAGCCACTCAAGCAACCCCAAAAACCCCAAATGAAACCCTTGAGTAAATATCAATAGAAATCCTTGCCTTGATGTAGAAAGGTTGCAAATTTGGCTAGAATGCAACTTATGAACTCTCATACAAACTTGAAATCACTCATATGATCGTGTAATCTCTCATGTGAATGAAGATAGAATTTATTACAAGAGGATGGAGGCCATGACTAAACATTTTGGCATAGTTTAGTTGTAGGATCAATTTATGAAGGTTTTAGATTAGGTTATGGGTCTTTTTATAGAAGATTAGGATAGTTTAGGCCATAGGATTAACCCTGGTTTAGATCCTAGCCACTGAAATTCGTCAAAAGCTAACAAACCAGACCAAAAGCATGTCTTGGGGAAGAAGTCAGGTGCACCAGACCAAACTGGCCAGGCCACCTGTGTCGACTCCCCAGTCGACTTGGCAGTCGACTTGGGGGGGTGTCGACTTGGCAGTCAACATCCCCTTTGACTTAGCCTGTGTTGACTTTTCGAATTCCTGATTTGAATTCGAATCTGTTTTGAACTCTGAAGATTCTGAAAACTTCGACGGACCATATCTTGGTCATACGGACTCCGATTCTCGAAAACTTGGACTCTATTTCGCGTATTTTTTCGAGACGAACGCAATGAAACAGCCCGTTTCCCCTGATTCGGATGTTATAACTTAATTCTGCCTTGATTCTCGTCTTAGCATGTTGTAAAAATCTGGGTTGTTACATCCTCCCCAACTTAAAGGATTTCGTCCCCGAAATATCCAAGTTAGGAAGAACGTATCCTACCATCCATCATCCATCTACTCAAAACATCATACACAGGCAACCATGGTCCTTAAAAGACTCCTAATGCTTTATGAACACATGCAGAAAGTGTGTGTATATGTTCCTTAGCTAATGCTAATGATCAGGCCTGAATGATCTTTCTAATGCAAAAATATGTTTAGTGCCATGAGTCCAACATGTATGCAAATAGTCCTAGTCATATAAGTACTATATGTGTGCACAAACATTCATCCGCATGACAACACATTCAATTTCATCCATAAACTAGTATAAATACTCGTGCATATGCAATACAAAATGTGAGTGCGTCGATCTAGTATCTAACGTGTATTCGCGCATCCATGAGCAACCACTTGCAACCATTTGTAACCATATCAATCATAACATGTTTCAAATACATGTTTACATCCATAGGGTTCTACATAAGGTTCCCAAGATAAGATCGAGGAGATAAACAAGACTAACTACTTACGGGGTTTGTAACAGAAACAGGACCGAGAGGACATCCACCAAGCGATAGCGTGCAAGCAAGCTCTACAGGTGGACCAAGGATCAAAGGTATACTCTTAAAAAAAAGAGACATGATGCGCGCGTCTAAGCCGCATTTCCATGAGCTTAATTCCATTGTGCCTTGACCGCCTTTGTCTTCATGATTTCGTAGCTCTTTGATTCCTATTTCCATGGTATGAGTTGGAACTCATTTCACTGTCGCCTCTCGTTCCACTTTCACTTATTCTTTCCCTAGTATACTTGGCTCAACCATATCTGCGTACTCGCGCAAGCTCTCCAAAATTCACTAGTGAATTCTAGATCTCGTTTACCGATGCCAATCCATGTTACCAAGCGTACCTACTACGGTGATTCCTATAACCCATGCTTAAGCGGAATGAATCATCCGTCCTATTGGAGAACGTTACTCGATCGGGTCAGAGATTTCTTATAAATGCATCAAGAGATTCTAGGTAACTAACCATGACATAACCCAAAAGGTTACACGAGACTTCGAGGGTATTACCAAAGCAAACCGAGAGTCTGACTACCCTTTTTCCAAAACCGAGAATGGTACCCCTTACCGGATAACCACTTTACCCCTAGAATCCATCCATAGCCCAACAAGCCTTGAATAAATGGACCGATCTTCCAACCAGGATTTTGGGGCTAAAGTGGGATCTTCTACCATGCTAGTACTAAGGTGCAGAGACTTAACTATCGAGGCAGACTTAAATGATACGATGATCAAAACAAAGTCTAGATGGGACGATAGAAAAGAAAGGCCAAGCCTTTAACAGGAACAGTACCATTCCTCTTAGGTATGCTAGAAATGAGAGCATATAATTGCCCTCTAGCTGATCTTGTCCTTATCTTCCTTTGTGGATCAAGCTATACCAACAAGTTGCTTATTCTTAAGCTCGTGTCCTTTATCCTTGCTCTTATTATCCCTTCTTATAACTTCGGTAATAGGTCTCTCGAGAACTTCCTCCATCGCATGGGAAAACACTTACGTAGCTAGACAAGGATTAGTCGCAGTTAAAACTACTGTGACTACAGATGGAATGCACTAGCTTTAGATGGAATGCACTAGCCTTTAAAAACAAAATTTTCGTGAAAAATGCTTCTTTGTAAACGGTTTCTCAAATAGTTTTTAGAAGGTTTTAAAAACTTTTTCCCAGTCTGGTAACCTTCTGCTCTGATACCAAATGAAACACCCCACCTCCGCTAGGGTCACTCGCAAAGGAATGCACTAGCTTTAGAGGGGTATTATTGGTAAACATATACAGAAATATTACAAGACAGGACATATAAAATAGCGGAAGTATAACCAACCTTCATATCATTAATAAATAAGGTCTAAAGCCTTTTACATCAGAGAATTTCTTACATGAAAACCTGTCTTGCAATAGTAAAGAAGCATAAAAACCTTTTCATAAATTATTCCCCAAGTGAAACAGTAAAGTAGCCATAGCCAAGAAAAGTCCAAGCCATACATGATGACCTTCAAACAGAAGAAGTCCGAACTAACAATAGCATTTCCTCCCTGTAACCTGGGGGGAAACGGAAGACAAAGAGGCGAAACAAAACGGGGTCAGTCATAAAGACTGGTAAGTCCTATCTACTTCCAGTATAAAGACTAATAAAGTTAACTGACATGAGGAACTGAGATGAAACATAAGTATGAACACAAGATAGATAAGCTAAACTAAAACAACAGGAAGAACTACAGTACCTAGATAAACTAAGATATCATGATAAACTACAGTGTCATGATAAATCAAGGTATCACATCGTCAGGTTTCTATCAAGTATACCATCCCAAGATATCTATCATGTATAACATCCCATGGTATCTATCATGTATACCATCCCATGGTATCTATCATGTATACCATCCCAAGGTATTTTTCATGTATATTTGCTCTGCAACTCTCGTACTAGTATCCCAACCCGCGTCATGTATTAACTATGAATGTCCCTTGCCAAATGTCATGTAATGGTCCATGTCAACCTAATATATAGCATATATAGGTTTTCCCAACTCGTATGTTTTCTTTCCATGTATAAGTTCAGTCCTTTGCCGTAGGCTGTACGGGCTTTCCCATGTAAATCTATACCACCTCAACGTAGTACCGTTTTATCCTTGAGGTTATTTTGGACAGCTACCCTTGATCTGGTTATGATTTCTTACCATGAACTATCGCGTGTTCACTTAGGATTTATTCCACCTAGGACCACTAGGGATTATGCTACCTAATGAACGTTTTCGTGTCTCGGTTTGGGTTTAAGCCACCTAGGACCACTAGGGATTATGCCACCCATCAACCATGCCCTTTGCCCCCACGTATAAGTCGTGAATCGTTCCCATGTCTAGACGCACATGTATCTCAATGTGCCATCCGAGTTCCGTGCCACGGAAAATCGAGAAATACGGAACTTGGTCGGGAGCTTTAAGTCGTCTGCTGATGTAGATATCAAGGTCTGTTTTTGTATCCGTGGCTGTGGTCCCACGTGACCCCTCCCTCAACTACTGAAAGGCAACCCAAGAAAAATCATGTATGAGAACTACATCCCGGCCCCATTATGCCCCACTTTCCTATTGGCCAACCTCACCCATGACTCGATAGCAAGAACATGGTCTATTGGGAGTTCTCTGCCTTTCCGTTCGTACACTATTGACTAAAGATGGTAGGTAGTCGACGACGCGCTATCCAGGGCAAAAACAAGAATCGACGACTCCACGCTAATCCATCCCAGTCTTTAGGTCGCTCGCATAGCAACCAAGGCATACTCTTGGCTCTTCTACCGCAGACCTTAACCTCTGTGAGGCCAGGTTTCATGGACCATCTGCCACCTCACATAGGGATACCAAGAGTACCCTCATGTCCCCCGCGAAGCTACCGCTTCGTCACCCAGTTCGCTGGAGCTTTTTATCCAAGTCAGATAAGTTGCTCCTCCTCGTATACTAAGCGATGACCTACCGTATCAGGTTACTCATCTATTTATGAACTAGTCCCATGTCCTTGGCTAAGAATTATTACATAGTTATTCTTAACTAAGGTTTACCACTTAGCTTCTTTTCCCGTTATCCTTGGTTAACTACGATTTTCTACCTAGTTCCTCTAGCTAGGGTTTTGTCTATTGGGTTAAGTGTTATTATTCAAGCCCATGACTTAACCCGCCTATCAACCATGTCATAATCGGCTAAGTGTTCAAGTTCAAGGCTTAGACCCACAACTCGTATGTCAAGTTGGTTAAGTATATGTTTGTCTTAACCCTATCAGATTATCGTGTTAGATTGATTAAGCATAGATTATCCTAGTCCCATCAGATTGTCGAGTTGGATTGGTTAAGTATGGGTTAGCTTAACCCCATCCACTAATCGTATTACAATGGTTAAGTATATTTAAAAAGGTCTTGTGACTTAACCCTATCAGGTCCGTATATTAGATTGGTTAAGTATAGCTTACTTAACCTCATCAAATCATTATGTATAATTGGTTAAGTATAAGTTACTTAACCCCATTAAATTATCATGTTAAGTTAGTTAAGTATTAGTTACTTAACCTCATTGAATTATCAAGTTTAGATTGGTTAAGTGTTCAACTTAACCTTATCGAATTACCGTGTATAGATTAGTTAAGTCTAGGTTAACTTAACTTCATCAAATTACCGTGTTTAGATAAGTTAAGTGTAGGTTACTTAACCCCTCTAATTACCGAGTCGGATTAGTTAAGTGTAAATTACTTAACCCTATCGAATTTACCGTGTTAGATTAGTTAAGTATGGATTGCTTAACCCCATCTAATTACCGTGTTTAGATTAGTTAAGTGTAGGTTACTTAACCCCATCTAATTACCGTGTTTAGATTAGTCAAGTGTAGGTTACTTAACCCCATCTAATTACCAAGTCGGATTAGTTAAGTGTAAATTACTTAACCCCATCCCCTAATTGTCTTATATGGTTAAGTGTCATTAAGAAACCAAGTCCGGTTTCACTTAACCTACCCATTCGTGTCATATCGGTTAAGTGTCATTAGTCAAAATTACTTAACCTTTTCATGTGGCATTAATTAGATTAATGCACCCCAACCTCTCACATTAGACTTCGTTGTGGTTACTAGTTAAGCCGGGCGGGTCCGGGTAGATTTATACCACAACCTAGTCTAACCCCGGGTTTTAAGTGCTATGTGACTAACTACTCACATTGGGTCCTATTGTTTGTAGCCACTAGTTAAGCCGGGCGGGTCCGGGTAGATTTATGCTACAAACTCAACCCAACCTCGAGTTGGCCACTTTCATGTTTGGTCTAGTGTCTTATTACACTTATAACCCATACACGTCAAGTTTTCAAGTTCCATGTTCATAGCCAAAATTACATGTCGTCATGTTTATACCAATTTACCCCAAGTCGTGTTTCATATCATTAAAGTTTACCCATAATGTAACCCCAACGCATTTAAACTCGCATATACATTCGCAACAACGCATAATGGATTTAAGAAGGAACTTGGCAAAGGCATGACAAAAAGGGTATAAGGCAACAAGTTAATCATGGTGGCATATGAGGCATAAATGTGTTCATTAACTTGCATGTTACATTATTAAGCCTCAAAAACATGCATAACCCCAAACTTAGCACATAGGCGAATCATGATGATAGGAGACATAGAAAGATGACTAGAAGTTCGCATATAACGTTATATGCAAGTTATCATAAGGGATATGATAGCTCTCATGTTGCATAATGCAACATTCAACATAAAGCTTAGAGCTTTTAGGCCACAAGATCAAGATAATGTCTTTACAAACATGATGGGATACATAACATGATAGCATGTATGATACTTAATGTTCAAACCCAACTTGCAACATTCATTTAACTTCATAGTCTAAAAAGAAAGTAGAAAAGGGCTTACAATGCTATGAAGGCAATAAAACGACATATAATACAAAGATTGAGATGAAGCCACTCAAGCAACCCCAAAAACCACAAATGATAAGCTCCAAATGAAACCCTTGAGTAAATATCAATGGAAATCCTTGCCTTGAAGTAGAAAGGTTGCAAATTTGGCTAGAATGCAACTTATGAACTCTCATACAAACTTGAAATCACTCATATGATCATGTAATCTCTCATGTGAATGAAGATAGAATTTATGACAATAGGATGGAGGCCATGACTAAACATTTTGGCATAGGGTAGTTGTAGGATAAATTTATGAAGGTTTTAGATTAGGTTAGGGGTCTTTTCATAGAAGTTTAGGATAGTTTAGGCCATAGGATTAACCCTAGTTTAGATCCTAGCCACTGAAATTCGTCACAAGCTAACAAACCAGACCAAAAGCATGTCTTGGGGAAGAAGTCAGGTGCACCAGACCAAACTGGCCAGGCCACTTGTGTCGACTCCCCAGTCGACTTGGCAGTCGACATGGGGGGGGGGGTGTCGACTTGGCAGTCGACACCCCCTTTGACTTAGCCTGTGTTGACTTTTCGAATTCCTGATTTGAATTCGAATCTGTTTTGAAGTCTGAAAATTCTAAAAACTTCGACGGACCATATCTTGGTCATACGGACTCCGATTCTCGAAAATTCAGACTCTATTTCGCGTATTTTTTCGAGACGAACGCAATGGCACAACTCGTTTCCCCTGATTCATATGTTATAACTTAATTCTGCCTTGATTCTCGTCTTAGCATGTTGTAAAAATCCGGGTTGTTACAGATTGGGTGCTGGAAAAACCAACCCTTCACAGTAGTTAAAAAATAGGGATAATTGTTGGAAGTAAGGGTTATTTAGAGAATTAAGGGTAGGATTAGAAAGAAGGGTTGTTTTGAAATATTAAGAGAAGTAGGGGCAGTTTAAGCAAAGTAGGGGTAGATCGAGAAATATGAAAGACGATGAACCATTTGGATTGGGTGCTGCAAAAACCAACCCTTCACAGTAGTTAAAAATTAGGGGTAATTGTTAGAAGTAAGGGCTATTTAGAAAATTAGGGGTAGGATTAAAAAGAAGGGTTGTTTTGAAGTATTAAGAGAAGTAGGGGTAGTTTAAGCATAGTAGGGTTAGATCGACAAATATGAAGGATGATGAATCATTTGGATTGGAGGCTGGAAAAACCAACCCTTCACAGTAGTTAAAAATAGGGGCAACTATTGGAAGTATGGGCTATTTAGACAATTAGGGGTATGATTAAAAAGAAGGGATGCTTTGAAGTATTAAGAGAAGTAGGGGTAGTTTAAGCAAAGTAGGGGTAGATCGACAAATATGAAAGATGATGAATCATTTGGATTGGGTGCTACAAAAACCAACCCTTCACAGTAGTTCAAAAATAGGGGTAATTGTTGGATGTAAGGGTTATTTTAGAGAATTAGGGGTAGGATTAAAAAGAAGGGTGTTTTTGACGTATTAAGAGAAGTAGGAGTTGTTTAAGCATAGTAGGGGTAGATTGACAAATATGAAAGATGATGAATCGATTAGATTGGGTGCTGCAAAAACCAACCCTTTATAGAAGTAGTATGATAATTGGTTTACAAAGAAATGAATGATGCAAAAAAAATGAATAAAGAAATGAATAAAGCAAAAAAAAAGTAGGGGGGTAGTTTAAGCATAGTAGGGTTAGTTCGAAAAATATGAAGGATGATGAATCGTTTGGATTGGGCGCTGTGGAAACCAACCCTTCACAGGAGTTAAAAAATAGGGGTAACTGTTGGAAGTAAGGGCTATTTAGAGAATTAGGGGTATGATTAAAAAGAAGGGCTGTTTTGAAGCATTAAGAGAAGTAGGGGAAGTTTAAGCATAGTAGGGATAGATCGACAAATATGAAAGATGATGAATCATTTGGATTGGGTGCTACAAAAACCAACCCTTCAAAGTAGTTAAAAAATAGGGGCATCTGTTGGAAGTAAGGGCTATTTAGAAAATTAGGTTTAGGGTTAAAAAGAAGGGTTGTTTTTGAAGTATTAAAAGTAGTAGGTGTAGTTTAAGCATAGTAGGGGTAGATCGAAAAATATGAAAGATGATGAATCATTGGGATTGGGCGCAACAAAAACCAACCCTTCACAGTAGTTAAAAAATTGGGGTAATTGTTGGAAGTAAGGGCTATTTAAAGATTTAGGGGAAGTTTAAGCATAGTAGGGGTAGATCGACAAATATGAAAGATGATGAATCATTGGGATTAGGTGCTGCAAAAACCAACCCTTCACATTAGTTAAAAAATACGGGTAATTGTTGGAAGTAAGGGCTATTTATAGAATTATGGGTAGGATTAAAAAGAAGGGTTGTTTTGAAGTATTAAGAGAAGTTGGGGTAGTTTAAGCATAGTAAGGGTAGATCGAAAAATATGAAAGATGATGAATCATTGGGATTAGGCACTGCAAAAACCAACTCTTCACAGTAGTTAAAAAATAGGGGTAACTGTTGGAAGTAAGCGCTATTTAGATAATTAAGGGTAGGATTAAAAAGAATGGTAGTTTTGAAGTATTAAGAGAAGTAGGGGTAGTTTAAGCAAAGTAGGGGTGGATCGAGAAATATGAAAGATGATGAATCATTTGGATTGGTTGCTTCAAAAACTACCCTTCACAGTAGTTAAAAAATAGTGGTAATTGTGGAAGTAAGGGATATTTGGAGAATTAGGTGTAGAATTAAAAAGAAGGGTAGTTTTGAAGTATGAAGAGAATTAGGGGTAGTTTATGCAAAATAAGGGTACATTGAGAAATATAAAAGATGATGAATCCTTTGGATTGGGTGCTGCAAAAATCAACCCTTCACAATAGTTAAAAAATAGGGATAATTGTTGGAAGTAAGTGTTATTTACAGAATTAAGGGTAACAAGAAGGGTTGTTTTGAAGAATTAAAAGAAGTAGGGGCAGTTTAAGCAAAGTAGGGGTAGATCCAGAAATATGAAAGATGATGAATCATTTGGATTGGGTGCGGCAAAAACCAACCCTTCACAGTAGTTAAAAAATAGGGGTAAGTATTGGAAGTATGGGCTATTTAGAAAATTAGGTGTAGGATTAAAAAGAAGGTTTGTTTTGAAGTATAAAGAGAATTAGGGGTAGTTTAAGCATAGAAGGGGGTTGATCGACAAATATGAAGGATGATGAATCATTTGGATTAGAGGATGGAAAAACCAACCCTTCACAGTAGTTAAAAACAGGGGTAACTTTTGGAAGTAAGGGCTATTTAGAGAATTAGGGTTAGGATTTAAAAAAGGGTTGTTTTGAAGTATTAAGAGAAGTAGGGGTAGTTTAAGCAAAGTAGGGGTAGATCCCGAAATATGAAAGATGATGAATCATTTGGATTGGGTGCTGCAAAAACCAACCCTTCATAGTAGTTCAAAAATAAGGGTAATTGTTGGAAGTAAGGGCAATTTATAGAATTAGGGTAGGATTAAAAAGAAGGGTTGTTTTGAAGTATTAAAAGAAGTAGGGGTAGTTTAAGCATAGTAGGGGTAGATCGACAAATATGGAAGATAATGAATCATTTAGATTAGATGCTGCAAAAACCAACCCTTCATAGAAGTTGAATGATAATTGGTTTACAAAGAATGAATAATGCAAAAATAATGAATAAAGAAATTAATGACGCAAAACAATAATAAAAGTAGGAGGGTAGTTTAAGCATAGTATGGTTAGTTCGAAAAATATGAAGGACGATGAATCGTTTGGATTGGGTGCTGCAGAAACCAACCCTTCACAGTAGTTAAAAAACAGGGTTAATTGTTGGAAGTAACGGCTATTTGGAGAATTAAGGGTATGATTAAAAATAAGGTTGTTTTGAAGTATTAACGGAAGTAGGGGAATTTTAAGCATAGTAGGGGTAGATCGACAAATATGAAAGATGATGAACCAATTGGATTGGGTGCTGCAAAAACCAAGCCTTCACAGTAGTTAAAAAATAGGGGTAGTTGTTGGTAGTAAGGGATATTTAGATAATTAGGGGTTGGATTAAAAAGAAGGGTTGTTTTGAAGTATTAAGAGAAATAAGGGTAGTTTAAGCATAGTAGGGGTAGATCGACAAATATGAAAGATGATGAATCTTTTGGATTGGGTGATGGAAATGCCAACCCTTCACAGTAGTTAAAAAATTGGTATAATTGTTGGAAGTAAGGGCTATTTAGAGAATTAGGGGAAGGATTAAAAAGAAGGGTTGTTTTGAAGTATTAAGAGAAGTAGGGGTATCACTAGTACAAAACAGGTCATTTGCGACGGTTGTTTTAATCTATTTGCGACTGTTTAACAACCGTAGCAAATGCGCCGTCGCAACAGGTGTATACTTATTGCGACTGTTGTAAAACCGTCGCAATATACTCATTCTTGCGACGGGTATTCTAGAATAACCGTTGCTATAGACTAATTTATTCGCGACGGTTTTTTTTTACACCTGTAGCAACAAACTGGCATTTAACTCTAAAACTTCGACCTAATGCGACAGATTTAAAATAACCGTTGAAATAAGTTTAACATTTGTGACTGTGTTTTATTTATATCCGTAGCAAGAAAGTTTATTGTTGCTACGTTTTTCTTTTTTTTGCAACCGACGCAAAAGAGTAACTTCTAAATTCAAAAGCCTAATCCAATCACATTTCATTTCAGCCATTTTGATTGCCAGCTGTCAATGTAATTCAACATTTCCGAGCTTATGTAATATATAAGCATTTCACAAAATATATGGATACAAGAAATACATACACAGTTCACAAAATCTTATATCATTTGAAAAGAAAACACTAAAGCATATAACCATAGAACAGAATTAGTTTGCATGAGTCATAACTAATCATATGTTAAACTCCAACCGATACGTGTGTATACTTACAGAATACTTAATTTCAACAAATATTAATATTCTTCGCATGACTACAGAAGAACAAAATGGATCATCCGGCTGAACAAATAGCACAATTTGTCTTCATGGTGATTGGCTTGAATCAGCATCTGCCAAAAAACCAACATAGCATTATTTCGAGTGCAATTGAAAATATATCATAGTATCTCAGCCTGTGAAATTGGATACTAAAAAATATGCAAACAAGTGACCATTCGTTGTTAACAAATATATACGCTTCGACTATATGGTCTCTTCTTCCCTCCCACCCATAACTCGAACATGCTTACTATGAAAAGCAACACCATATCCTGCCATATACGCAGGACATAACCCAAGACATAACCTTCTGCTATCTCCATCTTCACCAACTCCACATCCATTCCAGACGTAGCATGGCACTATTCCTTCAAGTGATAATAATGTGAGAGCTAGTTTTATCAAGCCAACCCCATATATCAATTCTTGCCTGCTACCTATGAATTCTAAACAGTGGATCCAAAAGAAAATTCTCTTTTGCATGATGACGTTAGATTAAACCAGGCTAATCAATCCCTCCATTAAGAGTGTTCTCATGCAACCAATGAAGGCAATTTGAAACGTTTATTTCTTCTAACTCACCAAAACTCCCTTTGTCTAATTCTTTTGCTACCTATGAAGACAATTTTTCTTCTACTCCATCAATATGCGGATTTCCAACTCTCTTGCTACAATCGTATCTTCGAATTTAACTCAGCTGCCTAATTTAGTATTTCCAACCCTCTTATACATTTTCCCATATCCTTACCTAATATATCTGAATCCTAGGTCGAACCATGATGAATTAAGGTTTCGATGGTTCGACCAGTCAAACCATCGAAATCATGCATTGTTTATTATTTATCTATATGAAATAAATTCGAATAAATGATCATAAACATAGAAACTACAACCGTAACTCTATATGTGATGCCAGCAACACAATTGTATCTAGGATACACAATAAAAATGATATTGTAATTTGAGTTTTGATGACCAAATATTTTGTAAAAATGATATAGTCTAAAAGTTTTTTTTTTCTATAGTCAAATATATTGTATTCAAAAATATATCTGACTGGAGTAAAGAACAACACCACATGAAGAGAATTAAACTCACCGCACTGTAGCAAACAATACATCTAATTGTTGCATGCAATTGTAGTTAGCTTCTAAATCGAAACAATAAATGTATGTCAAGTAGACAGTAACGAAAATTCACGTAGTTATTTGTAAAAATTTAATTAATAATTAATTTTCTGCTTTCGATTGATTCACGTAGTTATCTTGGGTACATACCAACGACATCGTAACCTCACTGTTTAAAATTAAGCATGGCCTTCCTGAGCCAACAGAACCTTCTCCATAGCCTCTAACACTGCCAAATCCTCCAATTTTAAATGCATACTTTGATTCTTGCTTCAAAGATAACCATATCGTCATGAGTACCCCACTGCATTAATAAGTCACATGAGGCTGTAGAACAATTAATCTCAATAAACAAAAACAACCTCAAAGTTATAAACATTACAATTTACCGGGTGCGGATCCTCTGGACCAGATTCTCTCTGGTCCGGTGGTCCGCACCAATGAAATCATCCCATTTTGGGTAATTTTCACATTGCCTCCTGAAATTCGGGTGTATTTCAGGGGGGCAATGTGTAAATCACCCCAAAATGGGGTGATTTCATTGGTTGGGCACACCGGACCAGGGAGAATCTGGTCCACGTGAACCCAACCCCAATTTACCTGCTTGTTAGGGAAAAGCCATTGGGATCCTGGCTTATAGCACGCCCGTTATCATTAACAGTGCAGACATGCTGAATTAGACAACAGCAGGTACAAATTAATAATTAATTTAAATAAGGTTTAGCGGTCAACAGATTTTAAATTATACTTTTTACACAAACCTCGAACTTCAGACTAGTAGTGCTGTTCCAATGAGAAGTAGCTGGTTCACTGAGATCGGCACCAATTGAAGTGCGTCATAGATTGACCCCACGGACCCCACCGCTTCCTGATCCAGAAAAATTATCCACAGGTAACCCATGAACTACAATTTCAGGTGTGACTGAGTGCTGGAATATGGATCAAAAATTCGTATGAGTCTGCACATCATTTATCTGTGTTTCTGTATATTTACTGAACGTCCTTACCTACATTCATAGAATTCAATTCAAAAAAGTAATAGTGATAAAGGTTGTCCGATTCATATCTAATTACAGTTAGTGCAAAAAAAAAACATGGGAATCATTTTTCTCTAAGATTGACATGGTAACATGGTCAAACAAATGGCTTTCCATGACAAAATTTCTTCTTCATTTTTACTTGTCCTATACTCCACCCATTTTTTAGGAATGTCTTATGGACAAGAAAGGGATAACAAACAATGCAGAACTTGGCAACGATGATATGTTGCATACTTGTATTACAGGCATGCACACATATTGTGATCAAGGTATTAAATCTCGAATTTCGGCTCGTCTCATCTCCAGAATTCTACACACAATATCTCGGGTGAGATGACTGTATCTCGGATGTACATCTCATAGATTTTAAAGTCAATCTCGGGACCATCTCGGAATAACTTAAGGATCCAAAATTGACATTTTTAAAGATTTTTATGATAATTTTATCTAAATATAAACTAGATAACATACGCGATTCATAAATAACAATAATACAAAATTATTTTAGAGGAGAGTGGTCACATGATTATTTTGCTATTGGTTAAATAAATTCTACTCATTTGAATATTACAATTTAAAAATAAACAAAAAAATCATCCATTTTTTTGCATTCGTTAAAAAATAGAAATAAAATTAGAGAGCTTGCAAAATATAGTCATAGTGTAATTTCTTTTGGATCAACATGAAAATGGTTATAGTCAACAAGTATTGTTTGCTGCTTTATTGCATTATAAATACGAAATTATGAGGCTGCATAACTCAGACCACTCAATGTGTATATGCATCACATGAATGCAACATACATAAGAGGACAAGCTGGACAGTCTTAAAGAACAGCTTGCATTGACACTGGTTCTGGATGAACCACTGTATCTGGATTGCCTTAAAGAATAGTTTTATTGGATCACACAGTCTCAAAAACTGAGCAATGGCTTATTTTAAAAAACAGAGAAAGTTTTGGAAACTGAGCCATTACACTCAGTTTTTTCATGTTTGAGTTCTCATTTTGCATATTCATATTCAAGGCTGAAAATAGATGTCAGTTATGTAATGAACTGTTTGTAGCAACCAACGGTGAAGTAACCCGATCATCCTAAAATTGCCAACTTCACATCACCACACATATTAAAAACCAACTGAGAAGAGAATCTGGGCAAGGGTACACTAAAATCCCGAATCCACTTGCAAGAGTAATCCGCTAAACTGAAGTGTAATGAAGTCAAACTGTGCATGTTAAAAGAAAAAACATGCACAAAATTCCTATTTTGATCAAAATCCAAGATATCTAAGTCAAGACTAAACAGGTGAAAAATGCCAATGAGGTCTGCACTCTGAAGTAGCAGCCGGAGCTATCACTTCTACCTGCTTTGTAGTTTGCTTAAATTGGATTACACTATTAAACAGATGTGACTAAAGAATGTAAAATGCAACTGAAGGTATGCTGAGCAAAACAGTATTAACATATAGCATTCTACTTCAAAAACTCTTGTTTTCATCCTGTGACTTTTGAATTTGTTTAGTTTTCTTTACGAAAAAAATAACATAGGAGTTGAGTTTCATTTCAATTCAAAGTCAAAAAAATCAGGAAATCTTCCAATCTTTTGGTGCTTCAGTTGAGCAGAAGAATAAGGACTTCCACAAACAATCAGCTCATTTGTATCAGTTATCATTCATATCTAAACTGATGGACCTTCGGCTAAGCCATTTATGACAAAGACTTCTGACCCGAAGGGACCAATCACGTGATTATATTTCATAAACAACCAATTCCGGCTAAAGACTGATCGTACACAATACATGTAGGATTTATATGAAAAGATATTGCACAAACCATCGGATCCGTAAAAGAAAGACATTCGCGTGGAGTGGTTTATGAAAAGGACCTAACTTACAAAAGGGCCGGATATATAGTTTAAAATTTACAGAAGGGCATTGACAAAACTTCCCTTGTTTCTAATCATATATATGAACTGGTTATGAGAAGGACCTAAATTTGATGTTGATATTGCATGTGAACTCCTGCTGCAGATCTTCAACTGTTAGCATTGTTCCATTATTAACCGGAGTAGGAAGTTCATCTAAAACCTGCATACATGATTATCAGATTGTAGCAGCGTCCCAAAAAAATTAAAATAAATAAATCATGGTTAAGCTTGTTAATAATTCCGAGTAAATGGGAAAACCTTATCAAGATTTCAAAGCATAATTGGCAGCGACATCTTCCTCGAGATCATCGCCAACTTCATAAATCAGATTAGATCCACCCATTATCAAAGGCAAATTCATACCAAGCTTTTTATTTACAATCTTCTCAACAAAGTCGCGCAGTTTGGAAGTGCAAGTATTTATCTCAAGAAGTAGAGGCGTCTGTTTTGTAAATAACAAAAGTAAACATGAACAAAATGGAGAAGATAACAAAATGATATAGCATGCACAATTTGCAATAAAATAAGGTTACCTCAGAACAGACATAGCATGGTTTATTAGGTTCAAATGGCTCCACCGACATCAAGAGCATCTTTCTTGAAGGATGCTCAAGGCAGTAGGTCATCCTGATATCACAGATGATCAATTTCAAATTGTAGGGAGATAAACGAAAGTCACACCACCATCACCAAGGAACATGATGTGCATCACAAAACATACATAATAGTTACTGAACTTAATCCATAAGAAAGGAATCTTCTTTTAGGTATAATCCCTACTGCAAATAAAATAAATCTGTCAATGGATACCCAAAAATCTAAAATATGCTGCATCCGTATCAAAAAAAAAGGAGGGGGGGTGGTAAATATTCAATGTCCAAAAGAATCAAATACAGATGTGAATATTATGCCTGCATTCATATTCATCCATCTGCTATTTGTCATAATAGTTCATATTATGTGTATTTTAGTATAGTGAATAATATGTATTTTTGTATTACCAAGATAGAAGTAAAAATTATAAGCATATTAATGCATGTTCATTACTTGGAATCATTTTTATCATCATATTCTATATATTTTTTGTACTTTTTTAATCATCAACTGGCAAATAAATATCTAATCCAAATAAAATTATTTATAATTTTGGATTTATCAATGGAAAGTGGATATTATGATACCTGATAACCATCCGCTATCGTGGATATCTGGTACTTAAAAGTGATTTTGGAAACAGACATGGATAATGACAGTATTTGTATCTGAAAGTGTCCATTAATAAAAGTGTCCATGGATAATGACAGTATTTGGAAACATACATGGATTTAGGTATATGAGAGATCCCTATTTGTTGAGATATTCAGAATGAGTTAAATAGGAATGATATTAATAATTGAGTTAATGTTGGAAATAAAGACAAATAAATACTTTACCTTATATTCGGTATTGTATTAAGTGTGATTTATATTGGGTATTATTCAATTAGGCCAAATATTCCCTAGAATATGTTGTACTAGATTATTCCTCTCTTATATATAAGTAGAAGGATCTCTTTTGTAATAGATATACAAATTAATAAAATGTAGTCTGCAATTGTTCATTGCTCTTCTCTCTCTTCTCTCTGATCTAAAATTCTTTCATGGTATCAGAGCGGGTCAAAGGAAGGAGAGGTATATATATATATATATATATATTAAAAAAAAAAGGGGGAGTCGGCAGTCCCTAAAGCCAGTGCAGCACCGTCGTGTGAAATCTTCAAAGCAAGCTGTCCCTCCGTTGAAGCCAATCACTGCTCCAATCTGAAGCCAATCACTGCGCCAACCTGAAGCCATCAAAGAAAACAAATAAAGCCAATCTAAAGCCAATCTACACTGCCGCCATTTGTCCACCCCCGCCACCGAAGTTCAGAACAGATCTCGCCGCCAGCCCAGATCCCTACACCGAATCCCTACAAACCGTCGATCCCACAATCCCAACAAAAATCTCGTACAGATCCCAACAAACCACGTACCCCCTCTCAACCAGTCAACAAAACCACTTTAAAAACCATTATTGAGTGTGGTCCACTTTAAAAGCCATTGAGTGTGGTCCACTTTAAAAACCATCAAAACCAAACCAAAACCAAACCAAAACCAAAACCAAAACCAAAAATCAAAACCCAAAACCAAAAACCATTGAGTGTGGTCCACTTTAAAAACCATTGAGTGTGGTCCACTTTAAAAACCATCAAAACCAAACCAAAACCAAAACCAAAACCAAAACCAAAAATCAAAACCCAAAACCAAAAACCATTGAGTGTGGTCCACTTTAAAAACCATGAATATTGAGTGTGGTCCACTTTAAAAACCATTATTGAGTGTGGTCCACTTTAAAAACCATTGAGTGGTTGGACCACTTTAAAAACCAATGAGTGGTTGGTCCACTTTAAAAACCATTTGTTAAAAGTGAAGAGTTGCTGATGGCGTATGGAAATTTGAAGCTGACTGTCATTTTGTTCGTGATGCAATCCAAGGTGCAATACAAGATGGGCATTTGTGATACGCATGCTCCATCTTGAGGGGGGGTGTTGAGATATTCAGAATGAGTTAATTAGGAATGATATTAATAATTGTGTTAATGTTGGAAATAAAGACAAATAAATACTTTACCTTATATTCGGTATTGTATTAAGTGTGATTTATATTGGGTATTATTCAATTAGGCCAAATATTCCCTAGAATATGCTGTACTAGATTATTCCTCTCTCATATATAAGTAGAAGGATCTCTCTAGTAATAGATATACAAATTAATAAAATGTAGTCTGCAATTGTTCATTGCTCTTCTCTCTCTTCTCTCTGATCTAAAATTCTTTCACTATTACTTGCTGGTGGATAAAACTCTACTGCTACAGATAAGTTTGAAAGACCAAAAGGCGCAACTGATGCTCTGTATATGATGTAAGCTCTAAAAACTTCTCTCACTCTCTTAACTGCAAAATACACAACCACCATCATGAAAAACTGCAAGGCACTGATGGAAGTCAGGCAACCGATGGTCACAAGGACAATAATGGAAATGTTACAAACTTTTGCTGCAGTTCTTCTTCAGAGGTTGCCTCAGAAGCATTGTTAGATATCCTGTGCTCATTATCAATATGAATCTCTTCGAAAGGCTGCTCAGCAGATGAGGTGGCATATATTGCAAGGCTATTACATAATGGCATGAGAAAGACTTATGATTTGAACAGAAAAACATGTATTATAAAACTTCCTCATGTATTCAATACTCTGAGTGATATTTAGCAAGTGTGTATGAAGAGGCTGCATTTGCTTCAACTGAGGCAATGACAGGGTTAATATCATATTGCATCAATGATAGCATGGTGGCACAGGGGGTTGAGCAAATCAACCTCAGTGACCAGAGGGGCAGTAGAAAATCTGCTACAACCGTCATTGAAAGGACATGTTTTACTTTTGAAGGTCTTCTCGGTAATCGGTACAATGCAGTGTGGGATATGTCATTTAAGGTTCTTATAGCTGTGTTCTCTAAGCTTGGAAAATCTTCATCTTTTCTTATGGTGGAATCAATTCAAAGTTTGGCAAATTTACAGAGGTAACAAGATGAAAACCTTCCTTTCAGAAAGTAGCTTCATGAAAGTTGATGATAAAACTTTTACGTGCGACAGGAGCCAGCTAAGCAAATCAGCAATCCAGTGACATGGAAATCGACGACCAATCATCCAATGGTGCATCTCTTTCGCATTCACTTGGCTTGTTACTCGATCTAGCTGTGTCTCTCCTACCAGATGTGAATATTGAAGAAACTTATTTGTTATTCACTGCCATTAAATCTCTGTTGCATGATAATGATGGTCTGTTGCAGAAGAAGGCATACAAAACGCTTGCTACAATGCTTAAAGAATCTGAAGAATTTATTGGAAATAAGGAGGACGAGGTTATTTGTCTGATGATAGAAGCAACTGATTCATGTCACTTTCAGCCAAACGCCACAGGCTTGAAAGTCTGTACCACTTGATAGTTTTTGTTTCAAAGGATACATCAGAGCAAAGGAAGAGGGAGAGCATAAGTGCTTTTCTTACCGAAATAGTACTTGCACTAAAAGAAGCTAATTGAAAAACTAGAAACACAGCTTATGAATTGCAAGTTCAGATCGGCCATGCATACGAAGACGAAGAGCAGAGTGGGCAAAAGGAAAACCTGCTTAGATTTTTTCACATGATTGCTGGAGGTTTGGCAAGCGAGAAGCCGCACATGATAAGTGCTGCAGTCAAAGGATTAGCTCGGTTAGCCTATGAGTTCTCCGTCTTATAAAGCTACTTCCATCTTTTTTCGTTCTTCTGCAAAGAAAAAAACGTGAAATCATCAAAGCGGATCTGGGACTGATTAAAGTATTGGTGGCACAGTCGAAAGCTGATCCTCTACAAACTCATTTAAAGATGATGGTTGAAGGACTATTGAAATGGCAAGGTGACACCAAAAATCATTTCAAAGCAAAGGTGAAATTGGTCCTTGAAATACTTGCAAAGAAATGTGGTATGGAAGCATAAGAGCAGTTATGCCCGAGGAGCATATGAAACTTCTTACAAACATAAGTAAGCTGAAGGAGCAGAAAGAACGTCAAGCTAAATCTGAAGCAGGTTCTGAATCAGACCATACGAAAACAACCTTATCCAGGCAGAGCAGATGGAATCGTACACGCATTATGGAATCGTACACGCATTTTTTCGAACTTTGGAGATGATGACGATAGCTATGAAGAAACTTACGATGCTAAGTCTGTAAAATCTTCAATTTGGTCTACGGACAAGTCTAAGGTCTCTAAAAAGCATCCAGAGTATCTTTATGACCAAATGGAAGACGATCCTTTTGACTTGCTAGATGAACAGAAAACAAAGGCATCCCTTCGAAACTAAAAAATCAAAAGAAAAGAAGAATTTAACGAAGATCCAGAGTTTGACTCAGATGGTCGCTTCATTGTAAGAGAAGATGGTAGCTACATTAAGACGAATGTAACAACCCGTATTTTTACAACATGGTAAGACGAGAATCAAAGAAGAATTTAATTATAAAATCTGAATCAAGGGAAACGGGCTATGCCATTGCGTTCATCTCGGAAAAATACGCCAAATAGAGTCCGAGTTTTCAAAAATCGGAGTCCGTATGACCAAGTTATGGCCCGTCAAAGTTTTCAGGAAATTTCAAGTTTAAAAACAGTTCAAATTTGAATTCAGATTTCAAATTCAGCCAAGCAGAAGAGGCGGGAAAAATTCCCGCCACCCCCAAGACGACTTGGGAGTCGACACACCCCAAGTGGCGTCAACTGCCCAGTCGACACCCCTGTCGACTTGGGTGGTCGGTCAGTTTGGCCTGGGTGCACCTGACTTGTTCCTCAAGACATGTTTGGAGGCTTGTAACGGATTTTGAGGGCTCAGATCTATCCTAGGGTTTATCCTATGGCCTAAACTACTCCTAATCCCTATAAAAAGACCCCTAAGCCTACAATAAACCCTCACAAATCACTCATGCCACGAAGTGCCGCCAAAATCTATCTTGATCATGGCCTCCATCTCCAACTCCAAGGGCACATGCATTCAAATCAGATCCGGATCAAAGGTGCTAGCTTGCTACATCAAATCAAGGGAGTAAATCAACGTTGCTATGCAAGTTTCATGACGATTCTTCAACAAAGGAGCCACCTTTCTTGGTCAAGACGATTCATGATCTTTCCCTAAGCCTCGCTATGTAAGTTCTAGCTACTTGTCGATTCTAACGGTGGTTCTAATGTGACATGGAATAAAATGCGATGAAACATAAGTATGCTAGCCTATGTGAACCTAACTTTGCCCCTTTTCTATGATCTATGACCTTGGGCTAAGTTTTAGCGACTTAATCATGCCACTCATGTTATGCTTAACCTAGTTTATCTTGCAAGTTTGAATCTTTATCTATGGAATGCTAGCATGAACCTTTGGGAACCATTTGACTTGTGAAACATTTGCAAAGATTTGACTTTGGGGCTTATGCATGTAAATGAACCCAAACCCCTTATGTTATCATGCATATTTGTGGCCAAATCCCCTTATGATACTATGCATGTTTGTGGCCAAATTCACTTATGATACTATGCATGTTTGTGGCCAAACTCCCTTATGATACTATGCATGTTTGTGGCCAAAAAAACCCCTTATGATGCTATGTATATTTTGAGGCCAAACCCCCTTATGATACCATGCATATTTGTGGCCAACCCCTTTTTTGGCATCGTGCATGTTTTGAGGCCAATATGTAGCATAGTATTCTTACTATATTGACTCGCTTTTACTTGTGTTGGAAACACGATTTGGGGTAGGATAGACGAGCGTGATTATGACATGATAATTTGACATGGGATTTCATGAAAATATGACACTCATGATACACCTAAATGGGGGCATGACATGTGGGGTAAACATGGGACTTGAAACTAGACACGTATGGGTTGTAAGTGTAATATGACACTAGACCAAACATGAAAGTGGCCAACTCAAGGTTGAGTTGAGTTTGTAGCATAAATCTACCCGGACCCGCCCGGCTTAACTAGTGGCTACAAACTATAGGACCCAATGTGAGTAGTTGGTCATATAGCACTTAAAACCCGAGGTTAGACTAGGTTGTGGTGTAAATCTACCCGGACCCGCCCGGCTTAACTAGTAACCACAACGAAGTCTAATGTGAGAGGTTGGGGTGCATTAATCTAATTAATGCCACATGAAAAGTTTAAGTAATTTTGACTAATGACACTTAACCGATATGACACGAATGGGTAGGTTAAGTGGAACCAGACTTGATTTCTTAATGACACTTAACCAAACAAGACAATTAGGGGATGAGGTTAAGTAATTTACACTTAACAAATCCGACTTGGTAATTAGATGGGGTTAAGTAACTTAGACTTAACTAATCTAAACACGGTAATTAGATGGGTTTAAGTAACCTACACTTAACTAATCTAAACACGGTAATTAGATGGGGTTAAGTAACCTACACTTAACTAATCTAAACACGGTAATTAGATGGGGTTAAGTAACCTACACTTAACTAAACTAAACACGGTAATTCAATGGGGTTAAGTTAAACCCTTAACCAATCTAAACTGGGTAATTCAATAAGGTTAAGTAACTTATACTTAACCAATTATACATGATGATTTGATGGGGTTAAGCAACCATACTTAACCAATCTACTATGAGAGCTTGATAGGGTTAAGTCACGAGACCGTTTAAATATACTTAACCATTATAATACGATTAGTGGATGGGGTTAAGTTAACCTATACTTAACCAATCCGACTCGATAATCCGACGAGGTTAAGATAATCTATGCTTAACCAATCTAACACAATAACTTGATAGGGTTAAGATAAACAAATACTTAACCAAATTGACTTGATGATTGAATAGGGTTAGGTCATGAGCTTCTTGGTATACTTAACCAACTTGTAGGGCTAGGTCTTGGACTTGAATACTTAGCCAAATCTTGACATGATTCGTAGGCAGGTTAAGTCATGAACTTAAATGACAATACTTAACCCATTAGACAAAACCCTAGTTCAGGGGACTAGGTGGAAAACCGGGGTTAACAAGGATAACGGGAAAGGAGACCAAGTGGTAAACCTTAGTTTAGGAAACTAAGTAGTAATTCTTAGTCGAGGGATTCGGACCAGTTCACAGATAGATGAGTAACCCGATACGGTAGGTCATCGCTTAAACACACGTGGAGGAGCAAAATATCTGACTTAGATAAAGGCTCCAACGAGCAGGGTGAGGAAGCGGTAGCTTCGGGGGACGTGAGGGTACTCTTGGTATCCCCCTGTGAGGTGGCAGATGGTTCATGAAACCTGGCCTCACAGATGTTAAGGTCTGCGGTAGAAGAGCCAAGGGTATGCCTTGGTTGTTGTGCGAGCAACCTAAAGACGGGGATGGATTAGCGTGGAGTCGACGATACTTGATTTTTGCCCCGGATAGCACGTCGTCGACTACCTACCATCTTTAGTCAATCGTGTACGAACGGAAAGGCAGAGAACTCCCAACAAACCATGTTCTTGCTATCGAGTCATGGGTGAGGTTGGCCCATAGGAAAGTGGGGCTATAGTGAGGCCGGGATGTAGTTCTCATACATGATTTTTCTTGGATTGCCTTTCAGTAGTTGAGCGAGGGTTCACGTGGGACAATAGCCACGGATACAAAAACAGACCTTGATATCTGCATCAGCAGACGACTTAAAGCTCCCGACCGAGTTCCATATTTCTTGATTTGCCCTGGCACGGAACTCGGATGGCACATTGAGATACATGTGCGTCTAGACATGGAAAAAGATTCACGATATATACGTGGGACAAAGGGCGTGGTTGACGGGTGGCATAATCCCTAGTGGTCTTAGGTGGCTAAAACCCAAACCAAGACACGGAAACGTTCATTAGGTAGCATAATCCCTAGTGGTCCTAGGTGGCATAAATCCTAAGTGAACACGCGATAGTTCATGGTGAGAAAACATAACCAGATCAAGGGTAGCAGTCCAAAACAACTTGAAGGATAAAATGGTACTACGTTGAGGTGGTATAGATTTACATGGGAAAGCCCGTATGGCCTACGGAAAAGGACTGAACTTATACGTGGAAAGAAACATACGAGTCGGAAAAACCTACATATGCTATATATTAGGTCGACATGGACCATTACATGACAATGGGCAAGGGACATTCATAGTTAACCCACGACGCGGTTCGGGATACTAGTACGAGAGGTGCAGAGTAAATATACATGATAAATACCGGGGGATGTTATACATGATAGATACCTTGGGATAGTATACTTGATAGAAACCTGACGATGTGATACCTTGATTTATCTTGACACCGTAGTTTATCATGATACCTTAGTTTATCTTGCTACAGTAGTTCATCCGGTTATCTTGGTTTAGCTTATCTATCTTGTCGACATCCTTATGTTTACTTTCAGTTTATGCATGTCATGTTACCTTTACCTGTTTTTATACTGGAAGTAGATAGGACTTACCAGTCTTTATGACTGACCCCGTTTTGTTTCGCCTCTTTGTCTTCCGTTCCCCCCCCCCCCAAGGTTTTCAAGGAGGAAATGATGAACCATTTGGATTGGGTTCTGCAGAAACCAGCCCATTACAGTTGTTAAAAAATTGGGGTAATTGTTGGAAGTAAGGGCTATTTAGAGACTTAGGGGTAGGATTGAAAAGAGGGGTTGTTTTGAAGTATTAAGAGAAGTAGGGGTAGTTTAAGCATAGTAGGTGTAGATCGACAAATATTAAAGATGATGAATCGTTTGGATTGGGAGATGCAAAAACCAACCCTTCACAGTAGTTAAAAAATAGGGGTAATTGTTGGAAGTAAGGGCTATTTAGAGAATTAGGGGTAGGATTAAAAAGAAGGGTAGTTTTGAAGTATTAAGAGAAGTAGGGGTAGTATAAGCATAGTAAGGGTAGATCGAGAAATATGAAAGAAAATGAATAACTTGGATTGGGTGCTGCAAAAACCAACCCTTCATAGTAGTTAAAAAATAGGGGTAATTGTTGGAAGTAAGGGCTATTTAGAGAATTACAGGAAGGACTAAAAAGAAGGGTTGGGTGCTGCAAAAACCAACCCTTCATAGTAGTAGAATGATAATTGGTTTACAAAGAAAGAAATGAACAATGCAAAAAAAAAAATTGAATAAAGAAATGAATAAAGGAAAACAATAATAAACGTAGGGGCGTAGTTTAAGCATAGTTGGGGTAGATCGAAAAATATGAAAGATGATGAATCATTTGGATTGGGTGCCGCAAAAACCAACCCCTCACAGTTGTTAAAAATAGGAGTAACGGTAGGAAGTAAGGGCTATTTAGAGAATTAGGGGTAGGATTAAAAAGAAGGGTTGTTTTGAAGTATTAAGAGAAGTAGCGGTAGTTTAAGCATAGCAGGGGTAGATCGGCAAATTTGATGGATGATGAATCATTAGGATTGGGTGCTGCAAAAACCAACCCTGCACAGTAGTTACAAAATAGGGGTAGTTGTTGGAAGTAAGGGCTACTTAGAGAATTAGGAGTAGCATTAAAAAGAAGGGTTGTTTTGAAGTATTAATAGAAGTAGGGGTAGTTTAAGCATAGTAGGGGTAGATCGACAAATATGAAGGATGATGAATAAGTTGGATTCCGTGCTGCAAAAACCAACCCTTCACAGTAGGTCAAAAATAGGGTAAATTGTTGGAGGTAAGGGCTATTTAGAGAATTAGGAGTGGGATTAAAAAGAAGCGATGTTTTGAAGTATTAAGAGAAGTAGGTGTAGTTTAAGCATAGTAGGGGTAGATCGACAAATATGAAAGATGATGAATCATTTGGATTGGGTGATACAAAAACCAACCCTTCACAGTAGTTAAAAAATAGGGGTAATTGTTGGAAGTAAGGACTATTTATAGAATTAGGGGTTTGATTAAAAAAAAGGGTTGTTTTGAAGTATTAAGAGAAGTTGGGGAAGTTTAAGCATAGTAGGGGCAGATCGACAAATATGAAAGTTGATGAATCATTAGGTTTGGGCACTGCAAAAACCAACCCTTCACAATAGTTAAAAAATAGGGGTAATTGTTGGAAGTAAGGGCTATTTAGAGATATAGGGATAGGATTAAAAAGAAGGGTAGTTTTGAAGTATTACGAGAAGTAGGGGTAGTGTTTGCGAACAAATTTTGCAGTTGTAAACAACTGTAAAATCCGTTCGGCTTTCCTAAACAACAAGGATTGTTGTAGAGGGTGTCGAACTCTGGGACCAAATTATTTTATTAATAAATCCAATCAAGTTATCCCTAACTTTTGATTGGTGGAAAACAAAGAAAATAGCAGGAATTAAATAAAAGAGAGTTTTAACACTAAGTAAAAGCAATTAGGGGATAATGACATAGATCAGATCCATAATCATCAATAGCCAAAAGATTAACCAGATCTAATACATGTTTCTGTCACAAACATGAATCAACGATAATAGGTTTTTTAGAAACAAATATGTAAATAACGACAAGCATAGCCTATGCAGGAGCTCAGCTCTACAACCATAGACTATCAGGACAGATTTACTAATTAATTTCTAAAACCCTAAAATTAGATCTAAATCTGATAATTGTTAGACCGAACACGGATATACCCTGAAGGAGCATAGCTCTTAAACGACACAGGATATTAAGGTTCAGATCTAACCCTTGGTTCAGATCTAGATCTATATACATGAATTCCTCATCCTTTGGCTATGTGATTCATATTGAATCATACTATCAGCGTCATCACCCCCTAATCAAAGGGGATTAGCTAGACATAGCTAAAGAAGAAGAAAAACAGAGATTAAATAGCAAGAACATAAATAAAACTAAAACTAAATAGAAAAGAGGAAGAATGATTTTATTCCAAGAAGAGAATTACAGAATAAAACCCAATGTATTTTTCAATGAATGAGATACAAGGTATTTATAGCTGATATGACAAAGGCTAGCTAGCTAATTACATAATGTGGGACTAAAGAAATAACCCAAATAACACATAAGCCAGTGTGAACGCAGCTTTAGAGTGAGTGGTTTAGCAAATAGGCTAGTGTGAACGCAACATGAGTAAGAGGCCTTCCAAATGAGCTAATGTGAATGCAGTTTGAGTCTTTATTGAGCCAAATCTTCTTAACTGAAATATAATTGCAACCGTTCTTCAAGCTTTAGACTCTTCAAGCTTTAGCAATTTTAAACTTCACTCTTTTTTAAGCAAATTCTTCATGCTTTTATCCATCAAATGCTCTAAACCATGCTTCTTGTCAACAATCTGAAAATACAGCTATAAATACAAAGTATCAATTATTTTAAAGGGAAAATAAGATAATTAAGCGGATAAAATATACACATTTATGTGTATATCAAATACCCCCACACTTATCTTTTTATTCGTCCTCGAATAAACTAAACTCAGATATGTCACACTTTCGTAGGAAACACGATTACATTTAGCGTATGCAACAAGCCGTTAAACCTCTGGGTGTCCCCAGTAGGACGAGTGTTGTCTCGTGAGGGTTTTCAGCGGATACTACCCACAAAATCCAAGCGTCTTGTGTACGCAGATAAATCAAACATTATATTTAAGGTCTTTCACATTCCAAGGATTTCACCTAACTTCAATAATAACGGTTTAGTCCCAAATTGTCCATCCCATAATTGGTGCAAAAATGAATAAAAATTTTCAAGCTGAATCGTAATTCCTTGATAACACTGTAATTGTCTTGAAGGTTAGGAGCGTGGTGTCAACCAAATTTCTACACATCGACAATGTGCACCCAATCATTTCTTTATTCTTTTTTTTTTTTTTTTGAATAATTTTGCACCAATGTAACTGTAATGTATTGGATATGAGTTATGCATAGATGAAGGAAAATTTTGTAAGTTCTAAAAATATTCTAGATAAGAGGGCAAGTGTATTAGTTGAACTTCAAATTACAAAAGATAAAGTAATACTAAGGCACATATGGACATTTTTATTTCCTTTCATCTCCTCTACTACAATCCTCACTTCCAAGTACGGTATAATGGATGTGGATGGAATGGAACTGAATGCTTCATAGTCAAGAATGATGAATGACTATTTTATTTTGAGAGACTCTCTCTTTATTTCTTTTTTTTTTCTATTCTTTTTTTTTTCTTTTTTTTTTCTTTTTCTCTTTTTTTTTCTTTTTCTTTTGCATGATGAATGGAGATGGAATGATGACGTACATGATTTCATTTGATTCCTCCTCTACTACAAACACTTCATGAAAGGAAAGTTTTGTGCCCTAGTTACTCTACTTCTATAACCTTAATTCAACACACAAGTCTGGATTGATGTTATACTAAAAGCTGAAAGGAAAGATAAGCAAAGTTTCGTAAGATAGATAACCCATATAAAATAAGATGTGGTATATGGTTATCCTACCTTAAAACAAGTACGGAGTGGGTGGTGTAATATTGGTATAAAAAGTGACGTTTTTGACCTTTAAACAAAGGTTCTTGAGTATACCAATATAAGATAAACTTGTCGAAACATGGATGTAAATCGACTAAAACTTGGGTTTGAATAATGCGGGGTATCGAAGAAGAACGCTACAATGAGTCATTTCTCCTTAACTGGGCCAAGTGGATTTTAGAACTTACGATTTTGAAAATTTGAGTTGAAAAGAAAATATTATGCATGAAAACTAACTCAGAAAATCCAACATATGTAGGTGCAAACTCATTGTTTATTTGTTTTTCTTCTTCTTCTTTTTTTTTTTTTTTTGATCATTTTTTACTTGCACATTCTAACATGTATAACAAGGGTTGACACGCTTACTCCAGAACACGACTAACGTCTGCACAGTCTCAAGCTAGCATCTTAAAAAGACACATTACAATTCAATGAATAAATAATGTTCATTCCCATCACCCAAAAATTCAACTTATCAAACAAGCACCAAGGTGTTATTTATGAGTTTAAGTTAATCCTTGTTCAATGAATGACCTAGTTCATAAAATTTGATTGCTGATGTAATGTAAATTCCCCCCCACACTTGAGTGTGACTGTGTCCTCACAGTCTTAATCAGACATATCTTAGTGAAAGGGAAATAAAATAAGAGGGTCGGCACGGCTTACCGGATGTGTGTGCAGAAAATACGCAGTCATCGAATAGATGTACCGGTCCACAATGGACCAATGGATCAGCCTCGTTAAGATTATGAGACACGGCTTCAGCATAGAAAACCAAATCATAAAGGATTGTATATTACGTGACAGATTTGGAAAAACAAATTTGGTTTTTTCAAAAGTTTGAGTTGCTAATTTTAAAAGCTTGAGCCTACAATTGATCCTGAAATCGAATTGAATTTTTATAGCAACAAAAGAGAGGTCATCGGGCTGGGGTTCAACAAAAGTTTCAAACATAAAGTTTGACTTGTTTAGATGATGTATAAATTGAGAGACGTGTGCATCACTCTCACCCCCACACTTGTTTTGAGAAATATTGTTCGGTTTTTCTTTAATATTTGAAATTTTATTAACTAAAGGTTCATTCGTAAACCTAAAGTCAAAATCGAACAAATGAATTTTCAGTAAATTTCGAAATCGTGTTTTCTCAAAAATAGTGTCATTCCAGAAAGAGTTCATATACTGCAGAAATTTATCAGTGAAGAACGAGTGATCATAGTGAGGTTCAGTTGAAACGATTAAATCGCAAGGAGTTTCAACAGTTTTGGAAAAATCGTCATTGTGTTCAAGATCACATTCAACAGTTTTGTTATTATCAACCTCAAGAGTTTCAACGTTTTCATTTTCAGTTTCATACCCAACAACATTATCGTCAATCAATTCAAGAATTTATAGCTCATCAAAGTCGTCCTCACTTGAACAGTTGTTAACAACTTCATCATTTTTGTCAAGTTGACAATCTAAAGTTGCTAAATTTTCAAAATTTTCAGAATCTGATAGAGGAAGATCAAATTGAAGATTAACGTCCTCGTTTTCAAGAGAATTCAAATTCAAATCAAGCACAGGGCTTTCAACAACTTTATTAAGATTTTCATCAATTTCAAAAGTTGTTAGTTGAAAATCGTCGATTGTGGGCAAAGGTTGATTTTTATTCGAATCGTCACAAGTTTGGATCCGACTTTGTTTCTCACGAAACTTCAAGTAATCGTCAAGTATGTTCGTTTGCTCAACAAAATCAAATTTATAATTATTTACATGAGAATTTTCACTTTGAGATTGTTGAGAACAAAAGTTTTCAGTAGCACCACAATTGAAATTATTCCCGTTGCCAAAATCATTTGAAAAGTGATTTACATTTCCATTTTGAATTTGAAATTCATTTTGGAGTTCAAAATTGAATTGACAAGTGTTATAATCAGAATCATTTGAATTTGGATGTGAAATCGAATTTTGATTATTTTGAAAGCTTTCACTTGAATTGTTGCACATGTATAACTTACACAATTCATTTATTTCTTTATTTTGTTGTATGCTCATTTCAAGTAAAGATTCAACATGTGTTTCAAGAGGTTAGGGCTGATCATCATTTTGAAAATTTGGTGGTGTACAAACGGGATTATATTGAAAATTTTGAAAAGTTGGTGGCGTAATATCCAAATTGTTTGTACAATAGCTGTTATTAAAATATCCATATGTATTTGGTGTAAAATTATATGGATTATATTGATTTTCACAACTATCGTAAAATCCGTAGGAATAAGGGAATTGAGACATTTTCAAGAAAGCTCTTAAAAAAATATGTTAAAATTAACAACTTTGGATTATATGAATACAAGTCTAGGCCAGGTTCGGACAGGGATTATCAGTGTGCCACGAATCACCGTAGAAACACGACTGAAGGTTTAAGAACCTGTTTGAGTTCTTGACTCTACCGTTCCTTAGACACCTTAGAGAGTATCAATCCTAATTGTCAATTTAACAAATATTTTGTCCTATGAGCTTTGGGGAATCCTCGATTTGATTTCAAAAATAATGTCTTCCACGTTTGTTTTAAAATTTCCAACCACACATCAACAGGCAAAATAATCCATCACAGACAGTCACAGAATAATAATTGCAGAAAAAAAATTACAAGCAAGCCGATGCCCTGCAGAAGAGTTTTACAAGTAATGTCTATATTTTTTTATTTGCAGCAGCGGCTCCTGTAAAGTTAGAAAATACTCACCTTGATCGGCAGTCCGTCCAGTGCAGTTGAGTCGCGCTAGCGCGTTCACACCCCACTTGGTGTGCAACCGCTCGAACACTGAATAGTCCGCTGTCTTTTATTGTTGTCGCCTCCTATTATTTGCTTGACTGCGCTGCGGCACGGGTTCGGGCTAGGAGCCCGAAAAAAAAATTTATGACCTTTTTCTAATTTCACTGTACTTGCTTTTGAAAAAATTTCTAGCTTTTTTTTCAAAAGGGAAGGAAAAAAATTGGAAGAGATAAAGTAAAAGCCCAAGGTAGACAAACAAAAGTCAATGAAAAAACAAAAGAAAAGAAAAAGTAAATGGCTTTTTTATTCAAGAGAATGATGGAAAAAGAAGACAAATAGAAAAAGAAATTAAAAGAAATAGGAGTTGAAGCAAAAAAAACTAAAGTAAAAAAAAAAACTATAAACTAAACAAGAAATGAAAAACAAAAAAAATTTAAAAAAATAAATAAATAACGGCTCCACCACAGATCCCCATACACATCAAATAATGGCAATCAGATTTTCCTTTCCAATTATACTTACACCAATTCACGAATTCACACACGCACAAGGTCTAACCAACCCTCAGTTTCCAGAAAAATTAAAACTCACGGCCCTCTACTTTTTAATAGCCAATCGTTCCCAAAAAATAAATGGAAACAAATCTATTTAAACACCACGGAAACTCTCAATTCCAAATAAATAGCCTCTTTTTATTCCGAAAATCAGACTCGAAATCTATCGAATTGAATCGGATATGGAATTTATTTTGTATTTTGTTGATGATGGGTTCAATTGTTTATATATTGCAGGGTTGGGCAGATGTTGTTTCGAAAGGGGTTTAGGGATTCGGACTGTGAAGTGGTTCAGTGATGGTTTTTAGGCGTTGAAGTGGAGACAGGGGATTTGAACTGTGAAGTGGTTCGGGGTTAGATAATTTTCCCGGCTCGCGGTTAGAAGGTTGTTGTGGCGGATGATTTGGGGAGGCGACGGATTGGGGATCTGCGAATTTGTGGTAGGTGAACGTATGGGTTGTTTTGTGGGCAGTTAGAGGGTGAACGGATAGAAACAGTTGTCGAAGTTTGGGCGGGAGCAACTGTTGCTCGTGGTGATGAATGATGGGAAACTATTGTGACGTAGCTAGGAGGAGATGATGTTGAATACCCTGTGAATGTAGAGGCCTGGTGGTTTGTGTGCTTGTGGTGTAGGAGGAGTATGGTCGGCTGATTGATTGTGGGAGGTTATTGTGAATTTTGAAAGTGGTTTGAAGGTGGGTGAGCTGTGTATGAGTTGCCGATGGGAAGTCAAGCTATGTTAGAATGAACCGGATAAGTTTTGCGTTGGTGGTGATTTGCGTGATGGTGTAGGGGTGGATCTGGTTGCGGACTTTGAGAAGGGCGGTTCCGGGTTTTTTGTGACTTGGTGCAGTGATTTCAATGATCTTTGGAAGTGGCGGTTGGATGATGGTATGAAGATCACAGAGATGTGGAGCAGGCTTTTGTTACGGTGGTGGTTGGTGAGATTTTGAGAGGAGAGCTTGTTGGCTTTGATCGAAACTTGCTTGTGAGGATTGAAGGATTGCTCAGGCTAGGGATTGTTGGTCGTGGTATGATGATACATGAAGAGATGTTGCGAGATGTTTGGCACTGGGGTTTGTATGAGATTATGAGCGGTTTTGGGGAATTGAATGTGGCAGGGTTGCAGAATCTGGTATGTGACAGTTCTGTGGCAAGCAACTGTGTACTGTTTTGAAGGATGGTGCAGTGTTGCGGTCTGTGTTTTTGAAGTGCGGATGTTTTGGATGTTGCTAGTTTGATGGTGAAGGCTGAATTGGTTTGCAATGATATGTGGGGTTGGGCTGATGTAGTGATTCTTGAAGAGGGAGAGAGGTTGATAGAGTCTTGGTTGTCGATTGATGTGAAAGTGACTGTATGCCAATGTGTTTGGCAATGGGAGGAGATGGCTGGAGATGTTTAGTTATGAAAAGGTTAAAGATGATGGGTATATGTAGAACAGAAGAAAGAAAATTGGAAAGAACTGAAAAAGGAATTATTATTTTTTTTTATTTGTAAGAATGGTAAAAGAAAAATTGGCAAGAGATTTGAAAAGAAAGGAAACAAATTGTAAAGAAAATTTGGAAGAAGATACTAAAAAAAAAGAAAGAAATCAATAAAAATGGCAAGAAATTAAAAGAAAAAGAGGGAATTTTTTTATATAGATTACAGTATCAATGATCAAGTACCAAATCAACTAACAAAATTTTTTCTATCTATACAAGAATACCAAAGGAAAAATAGAATAAAAATATTTGTGTCATTGTTTTTTTTTTTTTTTTTTAAAAAAAAAAATTAACTCGAAGGATCTACTAATAAAAATTACTTTGGTCCCCGGCAACGGCGCCAAAATTTGTTTGCGAACAAATTTTGCAGTTGTAAACAACTGTAAAATCCGTTCGGCTTGCCTAAACAACAAGGATTGTTGTAGAGGGTGTCGAACTCTGGGACCAAATTATTTTATTAATAAATCCAATCAAGTTATCCCTAACTTTTGATTGGTGGAAAACAAAGAAAATAGCAGGAATTAAATAAAAGAGAGTTTTAACACTAAGTAAAAGCAATTAGGGGATAATGACATAGATCAGATCCATAATCATCAATAGCCAAAAGATTAACCAGATCTAATACATGTTTCTGTCACAAACATGAATCAACGATAATAGGTTTTTTAGAAACAAATATGTAAATAACGACAAGCATAGCCTATGCAGGAGCTCAGCTCTACAACCATAGACTATCAGGACAGATTTACTAATTAATTTCTAAAACCCTAAAATTAGATCTAAATCTGATAATTGTTAGACCGAACACGGATATACCCTGTGAAGGAGCATAGCTCTTAAACGACACAGGATATTAAGGTTCAGATCTAACCCTTGGTTCAGATCTAGATCTATATACATGAATTCCTCATCCTTTGGCTATGTGATTCATATTGAATCATACTATCAGCGTCATCACCCCCTAATCAAAGGGGATTAGCTAGACATAGCTAAAGAAGAAGAAAAACAGAGATTAAATAGCAAGAACATAAATAAAACTAAAACTAAATAGAAAAGAGGAAGAAGAATGATTTTATTCCAAGAAGAGAATTACAGAATAAAACCCAATGTATTTTTCAATGAATGAGATACAAGGTATTTATAGCTGATATGACAAAGGCTAGCTAGCTAATTACATAATGTGGGACTAAAGAAATAACCCAAATAACACATAAGCCAGTGTGAACGCAGCTTTAGAGTGAGTGGTTTAACAAATAGGCTAGTGTGAACGCAACATGAGTAAGAGGCCTTCCAAATGAGCTAATGTGAATGCAGTTTGAGTCTTTATTGAGCCAAATCTTCTTAACTGAAATATAATTGCAACCGTTCTTCAAGCTTTAGACTCTTCAAGCTTTAGCAATTTTAAACTTCACTCTTTTTTAAGCAAATTCTTCATGCTTTTATCCATCAAATGCTCTAAACCATGCTTCTTGTCAACAATCTGAAAATACAGCTATAAATACAAAGTATCAATTATTTTAAAGGGAAAATAAGATAATTAAGCTGATAAAATATACACATTTATGTGTATATCAGGTAGTTTATTGTGTGCTGCGAAAACCAACCCTTCACAGTAATTAAAAAAATAGGGGTAATTGTTGGAAGTTAGGGCTATTTACAGAATTAATGGTAGGATTAAAAAGAAGGGTTGGGTTCTGCAAAAACCAACCCTTCACAGTAGTAGAATGATAATTGGTTTACAAAGAAAGAAATGAGTAATGCAAAAAAAATGAATAAGGAAATGAATAAAGGAAAACAATAATAAATGTAGGGGGGCAGTTTAAGCATAGTAGGGGTAGATCGACAAATATGAAAGATGATGAATCATTTAGATTGGGTGCGGTAAAAACCAACCTTTCACAGTAGTAAAAAATAGGAGTAATTTTTGGAAGTAAGGGCTATTTAGTGTATTAGGGGTATGATTAAAAAGAAGGGCTGTTTTGAAGTATTAAGAGAAGTAGGGGTAATTTAAGCATAGAAAGGGTAGATCGACAAGTATGAAGGATGATGAATCATTTGGATTGGGTGCTGCAAAAACCAACCCTTCACAGTAGTTAAAAAATAGGGGTAATTGTTGGAAGTAAGGGTTTTTGAGAGAATTAGCGGTTGGATTAAAAAGAATGGTTGTTTTGAAGTATTTAGGGAAGTAGGGGTAGTTTAAGCATAGTAGGGGTAGATCGACAAATATGAAAGATGATGAATCGTTTGGATAGGGTGATGCAAAAACCAACACTTCATTGTAGTTAAAAAATAGGGGTAATTGTTGGAAGTAGTGGTTATTTAGAGAATTAGGGATATGATTAAAAAGAAGGGCTGTTTTGAAGTATTAAGAGAAGTAGAGGAAGTTTAAGCATAACAGGGGTAGATCGACGAATATGAAAGATGATGAATCATTGGGATTAAGCGATACAAAAACCAACCCTTCATCGTAGTTAAAAAATAGGGGTAATTGTTGGAAGTAAGGGCTATTTAGAGAATTAACGGTAGGATTTGAAAAAGGGATGTTTTGAAGTATTAGGAGAAGTAAGGGTAGTATAAGCAAAGTAGGGGTAGATCGAGAAATATGAAAGATGATAAATCGTTTGGATTGGGTGCTGCAAAAACCAACCCTTCACAATAGTTAAAAAATAGGGGTAACTGTTGGAAGTAAAGGCTATTTACATATTTAGGGGTAGGATTAAAAAGAGGGGTGGGGTTTGGTGCTGCAAAAACCAACCCTTCATAGTAGTAGAATGATAACTGGTTTACATAGAAAGAAATTAATAATGCAAAAAAATTGAATAAAGAAATGAATAAAGGAAAACAATAATAAATGTAGGGGGTAGTTTAAGCGTAGTAGGGATATTTCGACAAATATGAAGGATGATTAATCGTTTGGCTTGGGTGCTGCAAAAACCAAGCCTTCACAGTAGTTAAAAAATAGGGGTAATTTTTGGAAGTTAGGGATATTTAGAGAATTAGGGGTATGATTAAAAAGAAGGGCTGTTTTGAAGTATTAAGGGAAGTAGGGGAAGTTTAAGCATAGTAGGGGTAGATCGACGAATATGAAAGATGATGAATCATTGGGATTGGGCACTGCAAAACCAACCCTTCACAGTAGTTAAAAAATAGGGGTAATTGTTGGAAGTAAGGGCTATTTAGAGAATTAGCGGTAGGATTAAAAAGAAGGGTAGTTTTGAAGTATTAAGAGAAGTAAGGGTAGTTTAAGCAGAGTAGGGGCAGATCGAGAAATATGAAAGATGATGAATTATTTAGATTGGGTGCTGCAAAAACCAACCCTTCACAATAGTTTAAAAATAGGGGTAATTGTTGGAAGTAAGGGCTATTTAGAGAATTAGGGGTAGGATTAAAAAGAAGGGTTGGGTGCTGCGAAAACCAACCCTTCACAGCAGTAGAATGATAATTGGTTTATATAGAAAGAAACGAATAACGCAAAAAAATGAATAAAGGAAAACAATAATAAATGTAGGGGGCAGTTTAAGCATAATGTAGATCAACAAATATGAAAGATGATGAATCATTTGGATTGGGTGCTGTAAAAACCAACTCTTTATAGTAGTTAAAAAATAGGAGTAATTGTTGGAAGTAAGGGTAATTTAGAGAATTAGAGGTAGAATTAAAAAGATGGGTTGTTTTGAAGTATTAAGAGAAGTTGTAGTTTAAGCATAGTAGGGGTAGATCCACAAATATGAAGGATAATGAATCATTTGGATTGGGTGCTGCAAAAACCAACCCTTCACGGTAGTCAAAAAGTAGGGGTAATTGTTGGAAGTAAGGGCTACTTAGAGAATTAGGGGTAGGATTAAAAAGAAGGAATGTTTTGAAGTATTAATAGAATTAGGGGTAGTTTAAGCATTGTATGGGTAGATCGACAAATATGAAAGAAGTTGAATCATTTGGATTGGGTGTTGCAAAGACCAATGCTTCACAGTAGTTAAAAAATTGGGGTAATTGTTTGAAGTAATGTGTAATTAGAGAATTAGGGGTAGAATTAAAAAGAAGGTCTGTTTTGAAGTATTAAGAGAAGCATGGGTAGTTTAGGCATAGTAGGGGTAGATCGACATGTATGAAAGATGATGAATCATTTGGATTGGGTGCTGCAAAAACCAACCCTTAACTGTAAGTACAAAATGGGGATAATTGTTGGAAGTAAGGGCTATTTAGAGAATTAGGGGTAGGATTAAAAAGAAGGGCTTTTTTGTAGTATAAAGAGAAGTAGGGGTAGTTTAAGAAAAGTAGGGGTAAATCGATAAATTTGAAGGATAATGAATCATTGAGTTTCGGTGCTACAAAAACCCACCCTTCACAGTAGTTAAAAAATAGGAGTAATTGTTGGAAGTAAGGGGTATTTAGATAATTAGGGGTAGGATTAAAAAGAAGAGCTTTTTTGAAGTACTAAGAGAAGTATGGGTAGTTTAAGCATAGCAGGGGTAGATCGGCAAATATGAAATATGATAAATCGTTTGGATTGTGTGTTGAAAAAACCAACCCTTCATAGAAGTAGAATGATAATTGGTTTAAAAAGAAATGAATAATGCACAAAAAGAATTGAATAAAGAAATGAATAGAGGAAGACAATAATAAAAGTATGGGTAGTTTATGCATAGTAGGGGTAGTTTAAGCATAGTACGGGTAGTTCGACAAATATGAAGGATGCTGAATCGTTTTGCTTGGGTGCTACAAAAACCAACACTTAACAGTAGTTAAAAAATTGGGGTAATTGCTGGATGTAAGGGCTATTTAGAAAATTAGCGGTAGTATTAAAAAGAAGGGCTGTTTTGAAGTATTAAGAGAAGTAGAGGTAGTTTAAGCATAGTAGGGGTAGATTGACAAATATGAAAGATGATGAATCATTTGGATTAGGTGCTGCAAAAACCAACCCTTCACAGTAGTAAAAAATATGGGTAGTTGTTGGAAGTAAGGGTTATTTAGAGAATTAGGGGTAGGATTAAAAATAATGGTTATGTTGAAGTATTAAGAGAAGTAGTGATAGTTTAAGCATAGTATGGGTAGATCGACAAATATGAAAGATGATGAATCGTTTATATGGGGTGATGCAAAAATCAACCCTTCACAGTAGTTAAAAAATTGGGGTAATTGTTGGAAGTAGGGGCTATTTTGAGAATTAGGGGCATGATTAAAGAGAAGGGCTGTTTTGAAGTATTAAGAAGAGTAGGGGATTTTAAGCATAGTAGGGGTAGATCGACAAACATGAAAGATGATGAATCACTGGGATTGGGCGCAGCAAAAAGCAACACTTCATAGTTGTTAAAAATAGGGGTAATTGTTGGAAGTAAGGGCTATTTAGAGAATTAGGGGTATGATTAAAAAGAAGGGTTGTTTTGAAGTATTAAGAGAAGTCGGTGAAGTTTAAGCATAGTTGGGGTAGATCGACAAATATGAAAGATGATAAATCATTGGGATTAGGCGCTGCAAAAACCAACCATTCACAGTAGTTTAAAAAATAGGGGTAATTGTTGGAAGTAAGCGCTATTTAGAGAATTAATGGAAGGATTAAAAAGAAGGGTAGTTTTGAAGTATTAATAGAAGTAGGGGTAGTTTAAGCAAAGTAGGGGTACTTCGAGAGATATGAAAGACGATGAATCATTTGGATTGGGTGCTTCAAAAACCAACCCTTCACAGTAATTTAAAAATAGGGGTAATTGTGGAAGTAAGGGCTATTTAGAGAATTACGGGTAGGATTAAAAAGAAGGGTAGTTTTGATGTATTAAGAGAATTAGGACTATTTAATTAGGAATATTTGTCAATGTACCGTGAAGGGTTGGTTTTTCCAGCCTCCAATCCAAATGATTCACCATCCTTCATATCTATCGATATAACCCTACTATGCTTAAACTACCCTGACTTCTCTTAATACTTCAAAACAACCCTTCTTTTTAATCCTACCCCTAATTCTCTAAATAGCCCTTACTTGCAACAATTACCCCTAATATTTAACTACTGTGAAGGGTTGGTTTTTGCAGCACCCAATCCAAATGATTCATCGTCTTTCATATTTCTCGATCTGCCCCTACTTTGCTTAAACTACCCCTGCTTCTCTTAATATTTCAAAACAAACCTTCTTTTTAATCCTACCCTTAATTCACTAAATAACCCTTACTTCCGACAATTATCCCTATTTTTTAACTACTGTGAAGGGTTGGTTTTTCAAGAACCCAATCCAAATGATTTATCATCTTTCATATTTCTCGATCTACCCCTACTTTACTTAAACTACCCCTACTTTTCTTAATACTTCAAAACTACCCTTCTTTTTAATCCTGCCCTTAATTCTCTAAATAGCGCTTACTTCCCACAATTACCCCTATTTTTTGACAACTATGAAGGGTTGGTTTTTGCAGTGCCTAATCCCAATGATTCATCATCTTTCATATTTGTCGATCTAACCCTACTATGCTTAAACTTCCCCTACTTCTCTTAATACTTCAAAACAACCCTTCTTTTTAATCATACCCCTGATTCTCTAAGTAGCCCTTACTTCCAATAATTACCTCTATTTTTAAACTACTATGAAGGGTTGGTTTTTGCAGCGCCCAATCCTAATGATTCATCATCTTTCATATTTGTTGATCAACCCCTACTACATAAACTATCCCTACTTCTCTTAACACTTCAAAACAACCCTTCATTTTAATCCTACCCCTAATTCTCTAATTATCCCTTACTTCCAACAATTGTCCCAATTTTTAATAACCGTGAAGGGTGGGTTTTTGTAGCACCCAATCCAAATGAATCATCATCTTTCATATTTGTCGATCTACCCCTACTTTGCTTAAACTACCCCTACTTCTCTTAATACTTTATAACAACCCTTCTTTTTAATCCCCCCTCTAATTCTCTCATTAGCCCTTACGTCCAACAATTACCCCTAAATTTTAACTACTTTAAAGGGTTGGTTTTTGTAGCACCCTATCCCAATGATTCATCATCTTTCATATTTGTCGATCCGTCCCTACTATGCTTAAACTACCTTTACTTCTCTTAATACTTCAAAACAACCCTTCTTTTTAATCCTACCCCTAATTATCTAAATAGCCCTTACTTCCAACAATTACCCTATTTTTTAACTGCTGTGAAGGGTTGGTTTTTGCAGTACCCAAGAAAAACGATTCATTATCCATCGTATTTTTCGAACTGCCTCAACTATGCTTTAACTACCCCTACTATGCTTAAACTACCCCCTACTTTTATTATTGTTTTCCTTTATTCTTTTCTTTATTCATTTCTTTTTTTCATTATTCATTTATTTGTAAATCAATCATCATTCTACTTCTATGAAGGTTTGGTTTTTGCAACACCCAATCCAAACGATTCATCGTCTTTCATATTTGTCAATCTACCCCTACTATGCTTAAACTACCACTACTTCCCTTAATACTTCAAAACAACCCCTCTTTTTAATCCTAACACTAATTCTCTAAATAGCCCTTACTTCCAACAATTACCTAAATTTTTTAACAACTGTGAAGGGTTGGTTTTTGCAGCACCCAATCCCAATGACTCATCATCTTTCATATTTGTCGAACTACCCCTACTATGCTTTAACTACCCCTACTTCTCATAATACTTCAAAACAACCCTTCTTTTTAATCCCACGCATAATTCTCTAAATAGCCCTTACTTCCAACAACTACCCCCATTTTTTAACTACTTTGAAGGGTTGGTTTTTGCAGCACCTAATCCAAATGATTCATCACCTTTCATATTTCTGGATCTACCCCTACTTTTCTTAAACTACCCCTACTTCTCTTAATACTTCAAAACAACCCTTCTTTTTAATCCTGCCCCTAATTGTCTAAATAACCCTTACTTCCAACAATTACACCCATTTTTTAACTACTGTGAGTGGTTATTTTTTGCAGCACCCAATCCAAATGATTCATCATATTTCATATTCTCGATCTACCCCTAGTTCTATGCTGGTTTCCTATCCAAATAGGCCGGTTTCTTATGCTCGAAGGTCATCATGTATAGCTTGGTCTTCTCTTGGCTATGGCTGCTTCACCGCTTTATTTTGGGGAATAATTTGTGAAAAGGTTTTATGCTCTTTACTATAGCAAGACAGGTTTTGAGGTATTCTGATGTAAATGGCTTTAGACCTTATTTTATAAGGTAATGAAATCTGTTTTACTTCCGCTGTTTTGTATATTTTATGTCTTTTAATATTTCTGTGCATGTTTACCTTGATAATGCTTCACCAAACCTATTGCATTCCCTTTGTGAGTAACCCTAGCGGAGGTGGGGTGTTACATTTGGTATCAGAGCAGAAGGTTACCAGACTGGGCAAAAGTTTTTAAAACCTTCTGAAAACTATTTGAGAAACCGTTTACAAAGAAGCATTTTTCAAGAAAAGTTTCTAAAGGCTATTCCCCAAAAGCCATTAGCACTATCCTTTGTTTCCTTGATTGAAATCTTTTCCTTTCTTTCCTCCATCTGTAGTCACAGTAGTTTTAACTGCGACTAATCCTTGTCTTGCTACTAAGTGTTTTCCCGTGTGATGGAGAAAGTTCTCGAGAGACCTGTAACTGAAATTATAAGAAGGGATAATAAGAGCAAGGATAAAGGACACGGGCTTAAGAATAAGCAACTTGTTGGTATGGCCTGATCCACAAAGGAAGATAAGGACAAGATCAGCGAAAGGGCAATTGTATGCTCTCATTTCTAGCGTACCTAAGGGGAATGGTGCCGTTCCTGTTAAAGGTTTAGCCTTTCTCTTTTATCGTCCCATCTAGACTTTGTTTTGATCATCACATAATTTAAGTCTGCCTCGATAGTTAAGTCTCTGCACCTTAGTACTAGCATGGTAGAGGATCCCATTTTTTGTCCCAAATCTTGTTGGAAGATCGGTCCATTTATTCAAGACTTTTTGGGCTATGGATGGAATCTAGGGATAAAGTGGTTATCCAGTAAGGGATACCATTCTCGGTTTTGAAAAGAGGGTAGTCAGACTCTTGGCTTGCTTTGGTAATACCCTCGAAGTCTCGTGTAAACTTTTGGGTTTTTTCATGGTTAGTTACCTAGAATCACTTGATGCATTTATCGGAAATCTCTAATCCGATCGAGTAACGTTCGCCAATAGAACGGATGATTCATTCCGCTTAAGCATGGGTTATAGGAATCACCCTAGTAGGTACGCTTGGTAACATGGATTGACATCGGTAAACGAGATCCAGAATTCACTAGTGAATTTTGGAGGGCTTGCATGAGTACGCAGATGTGTTTCAGCTGAGCATACTAGGGAAAGAAGAAGTGAAAGTGAAACGAGAGGCGACATTTAAATGAGTTCCGACTCATACCTTGGAAATAGGAATCAAGCAGCTATGAAATCATTAAGTCAAAGGCGGTCAAGGCACAATGGAATTAAGCTCAAGGAAATGCAGCTTAGACGCGCGCATCATGTCTCTTTTTAAGAGTGTATCGTTGATCCCTGGTTCTCCTGTAGAGCTTGCTTGCATGCTATCGCTTGGTGGATATCCTCTCGGTCATGTTTCTGTTGCAAACCCCGTAAGGAGTTTGTCTTGTTTATCTTCTCGATCCTATCTTGGGAACCTTAGGTAGAACCCTATGGATGTAAACATGTATTTGAAACATGTTATGATTGATATGGATGCAAATGGTTGCAAGTGGTTGCTCGTGGACGCGCGAATACACATTAGATACTAGATTGACGCGGTCACGTTTCATGTTGCATATGCACGAGTATTTACACTTGTTTATGGATGAAATTGAATGCGTTGTCATGCGGATGTTGCATGTGGATGAATGTTTGTGCACGCATATAGTACTTATATGACTAGGACTATTTGCACACATGTTGGACTCATGGCACTAAACATATTTTGCATTAGAAAGATCATTCAGGCCTGATCATTAGCATTAGCTAAGGAGCATACACACACACACGTTCTGCATGTGTTCATATGGCATTAGAAATCATCTAAGGACAATGGTTTCCTATGGATGATGTTTTGAGTAGATGGATGATGGATGGTAGGATACGTTCTTCCTAACTTGGAGATTTCGGGGACGAAATCCTTTAAGTTGGGGAGGATGTAACAACCCGGATTTTTACAACATGCTAAGACGAGAATCAAGGCAGAATTTAATTATAATATCTGAACCGAGGGAAACGGGCTGTGCCATTGCGTTCGTCTCGGAAAAATACGCCAAATAGAGTCCGAGTTTTCAAAAATCGGAGTCCGTATGACCAAGTTATGGCCCGTCAAAGTTTTCAGAAAATTTCAAGTTCAAAAACAGTTCAAATTTGAATTCAGATTTCAAATTCAGCCAAGCATAAGAGGCAGGAAAAATTCCCGCCACCCCCAAGTCGACTGGGGAGTCGACTTGGGAGTCGACAGACCCCAGGTGGTGTCGACTGCCCAGTCGACATCCCTGTCGACTTGGGTGGTCGGTCAGTTTGGCCTGGGTGCACCTAACTTGTTCTTCAAGACTTGTTTGGAGGCTTGTGACGGATTTTGAGGGCTTAGATCTATCCTAGGGTTTATCCTATGGCCTAAACTACTCCTAATCCCTATAAAAAGACCCCTTAGCCTACCCTAAACCCTCAAAAATCACTCATGCCACGAAGAGCCGCCAAAATTTATCTTGATCATGGCCTCCATCTCCAACTCCAAGGGCTCATGCATTCAAATTGGATCCGGATCAATGGTGCTAGCTTGCTACATCAAATCAAGGGAGTGAATCAACGTTGCTATGCAAGTTTCATGACGATTCTTCAACAAAGGAGCCACCTTTCTTGGTCAAGACGATTCATGATCTTTCCCTAAGCCTCGCTATGTAAGTTCTAGCTACTTGTAGATTCTAACGGTGGTTCTAATGTGACATGGAATAAAATGCGATGAAACATAAGTATGCTAGCCTATGTGAACCTAACCTTGCCCCTTTTCTATGATCTATGACCTTGGGCTAAGTTTTAGCGACTTAATCATGCCACTCATGTTATGCTTAACCTAGTTTATCTTGCAAGTCTGAATCTTTATCTATGGAATGCCAGCATGAACCTTTGGGAACCATTTGACTTGTGAAACATTGGCAAAGATTTGACTTTGGGGCTTATGCATGTAAATGAACCCAAACCCCTTATGTTATCATGCATGTTTGTGGCCAAATCCCATTATGATACTATGCATGTTTGTGGCCAAATTCCCTTATGATACTATGCATGTTTGTGGCCAAATTCCCTTATGATACTCCGCATGTTTGTGGCCAAAAAACCCCTTATGATGCTATGCATATTTTGAGGCCAAACCCCCTTATGATACCGTGCATATTTGTATCCAACCCCTTTTTTTGGCATCGTGCATGTTTTGAGGCCAATATGTAGCATAGTATCATTACTATGTTGACTCGGTTTTACTTGGGTTGGAAACACGATTTGGTGTAGGATTAACGAGCGTGATTATGACATGATAATTTGACATGGGATTTCATGAAAATATGACACTCATGATACACCAAAATGGGGACATGACATGTGGGGTAAACATGGGACTTGAAACTAGACACGTATGGGTTGTAAGTGTAATATGACACTAGACCAAACATGAAAGTGGCCAACTTGAGGTTGGGAGGAGTTTGTAGCATAAATCTACCTGGACCCGCCCGGCTTAACTAGTGGCTACAAACAATAGGACCCAATGTGAGTAGTTGGTCATATAGCACTTAAAACCCGAGGTTAGACTAGGTTGTGGTGTAAATCTACCCGGACCCGCCCGGCTTAACTAGTAACCACAACAAAGTCTAATGTGAGAGGTTGGGGTGCATTAATCTAATTAATGCCACATGAAAAGGTTAAGTAATCTAGACTAATGACACTTAACCGATATGACACGAATGGGTAGGTTAAGTGGAACCAGACTTGATTTCTTAATGACACTTAACCAAACAAGGCAATTAGGGGATGGGGTTAAGTAATTTACACTTAACTAATCCGACTTGGTAATTAGATGGGGTTAAGTAATTTAGACTTAACTAATCTAAACACTGTAATTAGATGGGGTTAAGTAACCTACACTTAACTAATCTAAACACGGTAATTAGATGGGGTTAAGTAACCTACACTTAACTAGTCTAAACACGGTAATTAGATGGGGTTAAGTAACCTACACTTGACTAATCTAAACATGGTAATTCGATGGGGTTAAGTTAAACCCTTAAACAATCTAAACTTGGTAATTCAATAAGGTTAAGTAACTTATACTTAACCAATTATACATGATGATTTGATGGGGTTAAGCAACCATACTTAACCAATCTAATATGAGAGCTTAATAGGGTTAAGTCACGAGACCGTTTAAATATACGTAACCATTATAATACGATTAGTGGATGGGGTTAAGTTAACCTGTACTTAGCCAATGTCACTCGATAATCCGATGAGGTTAAGATAATCTATGCTTAACCAATCTAACACGATAACCTGATAGGGTTAAGATAAACAAATACTTAACCAAATTGACTTGATGATTGAATAGTGTTAAGTCATGAGCTTCTTGGTATACTTAACCAACTTGTAGGGCTAGGTCTTGGACTTGAATACTTAGCCAAATCTTGACATGATTCCTTAGGCAGGTTAAGTCATAAACTTAAATGACAATACTTAACCCATTAGACAAAACCCTAGTTCAGGGGACTAGGTGGAAAACAGGGGTTAACAAGGATAACGGGAAAGGAGACTAAGTGGTAAACCTTAGTTTAGGAAACTAAGTAGTAATTCTTAGTCGAGGGTTTTGGACCAGTTCACAGATAGATGAGTAACCCGATACGGTAGGTCATCGCTTAAACACACGTGGAGGAGCGAATTATCTGACTTAGATAAAGGCTCCAACGAACTGGGTGACGAAGCGGTAGCTTCGGGGGACGTGAGGGTACTCTTGCTATCCCCCTGTGAGGTGGCAGATGGTCCATGAAACCTGGCCTCACAGAGGTTAAGGTCTGCTGTAGAAGAGCTAAGGGTATGCCTTGGTTGCTGTGCGAGCAACCTAAAGACGGGGATGGATTAGCGTGGAGTCGACGATACTTGATTTTTGCCCTGGATAGCACGTCGTCGACTACCTACCATCTTTAGTCAATCGTGTACGAACGGAAAGGCAGAGAACTCCCAACAGACCATGTTCTTTCTATCGAGTCATGGGTGAGGTTGGCCCATAGGAAAGTGGGGCTATAGTGGGGCCGGGATGTAGTTCTCATACATGATTTTTCTTGGATTGCCTTTCAGTAGTTGAGGGAGGGGTCACGTGGGACCATAGCCATGGATACAAAAACAGACCTTGATATCTGCATCAGCAGACGACTTAAAGCTCCCGACCGAGTTTCGTATTTCTTGATTTGCCCTGGCACGGAACCCGGATGACACATTGAGATACATGTGCGTCTAGACATGGAAAACGATTCACGATATATACATGGGACAAAGGGCGTGGTTGACGGGTGGCATAATCCCTAGTGGTCCTAGGTGGCTAAAACCCAAACCGAGACACGGAAACGTTCATTAGGTAGCATAATCCCTAGTGGTCCTATGTGGCATAAATCCTAAGTGAACACGCGATAGTTCATGGTAAGAAAACATAACCAGATCAAGGGTAGCAGTCCAAAACAACTTCAAGGATAAAATGGTACTACGTTGAGGTGGTATAGATTTACATGGGAAAGCCCGTACGACCTATGGCAAAGGACTGAACTTATACATGGAAAGAAACATACGAGTTGGAAAAACCTGCATATGCTATATATTAGGTCGACATGGACAATTACATGACAATGGGCAAGGGACATTCATAGTTAACACACGACGCGGGTCGGGATACTAGTACGAGAGGTGCAGAGTAAATATACATGATAAATACCGGGGGATGTTATACATGATAGATACCTTGGGATAGTATACTTGATAGAAACCTGACGATGTGATACCTTGATTTATCTTGACACTGTAGTTTATCATGATACCTTAGTTTATCTTGCTACAGTAGTTCATCCATTTATCTTGGTTTAGCTTATCTATCTTGTCGACATCCTTATGTTTACTGTCAGTTTATGCATGTCATGTTACCTTTACCTATTTTTATACTGGAAGTAGATAGGACTTACCAGTCTTTATGACTGACCCTGTTTTGTTTCGCCTCTTTGTCTTCCGTTTCCCCCCTCCCCCAAGGTTTTCAGGGAGGAAATGATATTGTTTAGTTCGGACCTCTTATGCTCGAAGGTCATCATGTATAGCTTGGTCTTCTCTTGGCTATGGCTGCTTCACCGCTTTATTTTGGGGAATAATTTGTGAAAAGTTTTTATGCTCTTTACTATTGCAAGACAGGTTTTGATGTATTCTGATGTAAAAGGATTTAGACCTTATTTTATAAGGTAATGAAATCTGTTTTACTTCCGCTGTTTTGTATATATTCTGTCTTGTAATATTTCTGTGCATGTTTACCTCGATAATGCTTCACCAAACCTAGTGCTTTCCCTTTGTGAGTGACACTAGCGGAGGTGGGGTGTTACAACGAAGCTAGAAAATCATAACTCGAATAAAGACGTGGACACTAGAAGCCGCAAATCAGCAAAATCAGCCTCAAATAAGAGTCAGAAGAAGAGACAAAAGACTTCGAGTTCAAGGTACACCTACACAGGAGATGAATATACAAATAAAAGGGCTAGTGGTGATTTGAAGAAGAAGGATAAGCTTGACCCTTATGATTACTAGCCATTGGATAGGAAGCATCTGAATAGAAGATCAGAACGCAAGGCATCGGCTCGTAAAGGTATGGCTAGTGTTATGAAGTTTACAAAGAAGTTTGTAGGAAAGAGTGCTTCTGGCCTGCTCGCTTCCAGAGGACTGGGTATGAAAAAGAAATCTAAGAAGGGAGGTAAGAAAAGGCATTAGATTGAGTCCATTGCTGCCAATGTTGTAAAATCCTTTTTGTTTACAAAATTGTACTAGTATATCATATAAGTTGAAATTTCATGCCAGTTTTTGTGCTATTTTATTTATCGAGACAGTGGACGTTAGGTTGAAAAAAATGCACAAAGTATCTGGAAAATCATACGAAGAAGCAGGTGGCTTTGTTGAACATAAGAAGCGAATTAACACAGAAACCGCAATGTGTTCATCTGGTGAATGGAAAATCCTAAGACATAACGAGAAACAAAAACAAAACAACCCCCCCCCCCCCACACACACACCCCCCAAAACACACACACACACAAAAATCCCGTAGATAAGTTCTGTAACTCATATCAACTATCAGTTGAAAAATGTGAGGAAAGCCTTGCAATAAAAACGAAATGCGTGAGGAAGAAGAAGAAGAAGAAAATGAGTTGGTGCTCTAAGATATAACTGGACCTTGCAAAACAAGAAAAATACCTATAATTAGATAGATTGTTTTTGAGCAGTTTCATTACTTCGATCACAATCAAACCAGCAACGATCGCATTTGTTGCAGCGACAGCATGTACAATGTTACCAAAAGTACCCTTGGCTTCAAAAAGACTATGCAAAGGTATCCCAACGGAAGATGCTCTAATATTTGCAGCAGCAGTGACACACTGTACTGCCAACTGATCATCTTTATCAAAAGTAAGAATACCAATGTCCTGATATAGAAATAAGGAATGAAAGACAGTTCACAGCAGTTTGTGACCAGCATAAATAAGTGAAACGTACATCTTAAAACATTTCATGCAAACCTCGGCACGCTTCTCAATAAATAATTTCAGAGCTTCCAAGAATATCCTTGTGTTCTCAACAAGACTCCAAATCTCCTATGGATTCTTCGGACCAAGAGATAACATGGCAGAGATGGATGACAAACCATTCAAAAACATGAAGATATAAATAGCTTTGGCCAATGTGAAGAAGCATAAATGAAGATGAGTTGGACTACAATGTTATTTTGTTAAGTAGCATTTTTTTAGACAGGTTTAACAGGGAAGACACGACCATGCTTCACTAGATGATACTGAGCGATGGGCTATAACAATGATAGCATAAATGTATTATGGATGTGAAAAGGACGTAACACCTAAAAACCAAATATCACCAAGCTCAAATTCATGAATGTCCAAAGATGAGATAGTCTCAGCATCTATGTAAGAAGCCAGCTAACTTGCTAAAAGATTAAAATAGATGAACATGACAACAAAAGAAAATCTTAAGCAAAAAAGCATGAAAGAAAACTATAACAAAATAGTAGAGTTAAATCCGAAAAAATAGATGATTTTAGACTAGCTAGTATTTTCCCAATATGGTATAGGAAGACAACGTGAAGTGTTCATCATTTAAATTTCGAAAATAGAAGAGAACATAAGTGGCAACAAAAAAATAAGGAGGAGATAAAATGGCATGACACTTAACAGACACTTGGACAGTTGGATGTTAAGCTAAAAGCATAGCTCAACTATTTTGATAGCATATTTCTAACATTTTACATAAACCAACCGGGAATAGTTTTAGTACTCCAGACTATGCAAATATGACTTACAATCTTAATGAAACCAAGATTTGAATACATAATATTTATTCCTAAAAAGGGAAAAAGAAAACAGTAGTTTTAATGCTCCTTTCAAGCTTATGCATTTGTTATATAGAAAATAATGGTGAAAACTAAAAAACAAAATAAAATGATCACAACAACTATGATTTAATTTTAGGTTTTATGTTTAATCGTTGATCTTTCAAGTACATGATGATTGGTATGAAGGTCGAGTTTGCAATGTAAAGGATTGCCAACCCATTTTATCAAAATCATTCATAGTATATCCATGTTAATTTGATATGAAAGGATGCAATAATTAAAATAAGTCATTTAGTTATATCACTACAAACATTAAAAAACCTCAAAACTTAAAGCATTGTCAAAAACCACCTCAACGTTTAAGTTAAAAGGAGAAAATAGATACCTGATGTCCAAAACATATACCAAGAACCTTCTTCTTCAAGCTATCCAAACTTTCCAACAGATCAATCAGCTCATGAATCCAATCCTCATCTCCATGTGCACCATGATAGCTACCAGTAATCACAAACCCATCATACAATTGCACCTCCTCAACGCGTGGAAATTCACCTTTTCCAACTCGATACATGTCCCGCGTCTCTCCTTCTTCCCTCAACAACTCTGTAAACACCTTGAAATATCCACCATACATTTTCTTCATGTATTCTGAGTCTTCAGCACATAGCAGGACTGCAAATCTTTTTGTCGCCATTTTATCAAAGCAAAGCATCATAGATTACCGGTTACTCATCACACCTCGGACTATCCTATATCTAATTAGAAATGCTAGTCGCCAACTATTCAAAGTTAACTTCTCAGACTGATCACTTTCTTAGACCACTGTATGCATCAGAATAATAATTATTGGAATTCATATAAATCAATATAGCACCGTAAATTGCAGGTACACTAATTACGCCTTAGATTTTCCAAGCCCTAATTGGAAATATTAATCGCATAATGACAACTGGAATTTATTAACACCAAAAAGCTCACAAATATATAAACCAAAATGTAATTGGTATTACTTCGGTACATACACACCCCAAAAAAAAGGTAACAACCACAAATCCCAATGTATTGACTAAATTATTGATGGAAACCACACTCTTCAACTTTGCAAATTCATAAAATAAAGATAAGAAAAATGCACTTTAATCATTTAAGAAATGACAGAAGAAAACATCATGAGTCGACAAAATCATTAAAAACCCTTCAGAAACAAAAGAATAAGAAATCAAACCTCAAATCTAGATTTACGCGTGGTTCTAATCTTACTACTCTCAGGCGTATTCAAGCCTTAGTCCTCCCCTTCTTCTTTGTTAAAATCCCAGGTGGATGATTTGGAGGCCGTCAATTTGTTCGATAGAAATATAGAGGAGATTTAATTTTGTTCGATTGAAACAACTGATGAAGATTTAATTTTATTTGATTGGATAAATAATTAGGTTAAGTAAAGGTGAAGGCTGGAGCAAGGAATTATCCCAAATAAAAAAGGTATGTGTGACTGTTTTATAATTAACGACCGCAAAATAGGACGTCACATATTCCAAACCATCCTATTTGCCATGGATTTATATATGGCTGTGGCAAATTACAAATATTTGCTACTGCTTTCATACAAAACCATCGCAAATTTGTCTTTCACATAAATTTCCTATCAATCTACTACGTTTTGTAATTAAAACAGTCGCACTTAACTATATGTGCTAATGTTTTTAGCTAAACCGTCGCAAATAAGGCGACGCAAATAAGCAGTTTTGTACTAGTTTATTTTAAGCATAATAGGGGTTGACCGGCAAATATGAAGGATGATGAATCATTTGGATTGGGAGCTGCAAAAACAAACCTTTTAAAGTAGTTAAAATTTAGGGGAAATTGTTGGAAGTAAGGGCTATTGAGAGAATTACGGGGAGTTTTAAAAATAAGGGTTGTCATGAAGTATTATGAGAAGTAGGGGTAGTTTAAGCAAAGTAGGGGTAGATCGACAAACATGAAAGAAGATGAATCATTTGGATTGGGTGCTGCAAAAACCAACACTTCACAGTAGTTAAAAAATTGGGGCAATTGTTGGAAGTAAGGGCTAATTAGAGAATTAGGGGTAAGATTAAAAAGAAGGGTTGTTTTGAAGTATTAAGTGAAGTAGGTGTAGTTTAAGCATAGTAGGGGTAGATTGACAAATATGAAAGATGATGAATCATTGGGATTGGGCATTGCAAAAACCAACCCTTCAATGTAGTTAAAAAATTGGGGTAATTGTTGGAAGTAAGGACTATTTAAAGAATTAGGGGTATGATTAAAAAGAAAGCTTGTTTTGAAGTATTAAGCGAAGTAGGCGAAGTTTAAGCATAGTAGGGCTAGATCGACAAATATGAAAGATGATGAATCATTGGGATTGGGCACTGCAAAAACCAACCATTCACATTAGTTAAAAAATACGAGTAATTGTTGGAAGTAAGGGCTATTTAGAGAATTAGTGGTAGGATTAAAAAGAAGGGCTGTTTTGAAGTATTAAGAGAAGCAGGGGTAGTTTAAGCATAGTAGGGGTAGATCGAAAAATATGAAAGATAATGAATCATTGGTATTAGGTGATGCAAAAACCAACCCCTCACAGTAGTAAAAAAATAGGGGTAATTGTTGGAAGTAAGCGCTATTTAGAGAATTAAGGGTAGGATTAAAAAGAAGGGTAGTTTTGAAGTATTTAGAGAAGTAGGGGTAGTTCAAGCTAAGTAGGGGTAGATCGATAAATATGAAAGATGATGAATCATTTGGATTGGGTACTTCGAAAACCAACCCTTCACAATTGTTAAAAAATAGGGGTAATTGTGGAAGTATGGGATATTTAGAGAATTAGGGGTAGGATTAAAAAGAAGGGTAGTTTTGAAGTATGAAGAGAATTAGGGGTAGTTTATGCAAAGTAAGGGTAGATCGAGAAATATGAAAGATGATGTAACGACCCGGATTTTGAGCGACTTTGGTTATCGACATAAGCTCGATGTCGATAACCAAAACATCGAAAAATCCCGGTAGTTAATGAAAGAAATTAGAAGGTGAGAATAGATAAGATAGAAACTTAGAATAGAAGAAGAACACAACATCAGAGCAACACGAACCTCACAGCGGAACGAATAACATATAATAGATAACATAACTTTGAAATATAACAGTTATGTATACAATAGCACTTATCAGAGTACAACACTTACAACACAGCGGAAATAACTATAGCTATATGATCTTGAAGCCTCCTGCTCCAAGCTCTTCCAGTATATCTGTAAAACCCGACTACTTGACTGCCCGTACAAATTTAGGCACCTAAGAGTTTAGGGAAAACAACAAATAAACTCCGGGTCAGTCATGGGACTGGTATGAGTAAAACAGTTTAAACAGGTATATGAACAAGTAAACGATATCTCATAAGACCACGCCGCAGAACGGAACGGGTTTTTTTTCCTTATGAGAATCCAAAATATCTTTATATCAAAAACCTTTTGATATTATAATAATGTCTATGTACAAATAGATATCAACTAGCAGAAACGCTTTCATCTCACGTTCTACACATATAGTATACAATCAAAACCGCAAGCACGTATTGGGTAATGGATTTCCAACTATGACAAGGTATGGAATCACCTTTCGATCAGTGTACTCTAGGAACGATACACTGGAGTTCAACAAGAACATCTTGCAACTCAGCCACACATGACCGACCACTCATTTCGCTTGAGTGTATCGAATGTACATCACCAACGGTTGGGATCAGCAACCGTTCCCATGTATATATATGGGACAGCATTGATAGATTAAAAGAAGCAAATGAATATTCACTAGATAGGTGATTATACACCCTACTTCGGTGCGACCGACTTAGCCATGCTGCCTGCCCGATTTCTGTCATTTACCGGTTGATGAGGCTAGAAGCTACGCTTTATCATTATATCAGATTCACTTCAAATGCTACATTGTCAGATCCATCGAAAATCACTAATTGACGTCTGCAACAATACATTACGTGTCAGCTAAAAGAAGTTTCCTTCTCCGCTTCCACTCTTGGTATAGTTGAAGAAATCAATGTACGTGACCGTCTGGAAATACTATGTCAGACATCCATCTTCATTCACTTAGAAATGTCACATCGTCATACCCGCCAAATCACAAATTGACTTATCCAAAAATAACACGGGTATACAGCTAAGAGAAACGAATTCCTCCGCCACCAAACGTGAATACGTTTGAACATATCAACTTACGCGATCCATTGGATATACTCCGTCAGACCTTCGTCCATACAAGTTGTCCTGGGACAGGACAAACCGAAGGCACTATTCTGTAAACAGGATAGCCCTTGCATTTTACTCCGTCTTCAATTATCTTTGGCATATATGATTCGCGACGCTTATGCCAATACAGAGTGGTTCTATGGATAATAATCCAACCGGTCTCTCCATATTAACAACGTTAAAATGGTCAAAACTTCGATAGTCGGTGAGTTAACTATCAAAGAAAAACAAGTGTGCAAACAACGATATTATTCCCAGATGGAAATTATATCGAACAAACATCATTTAACATAAATCTCTTAGGTTCATTTATTTACTTATCTCCTGTATCCCTATATTCTAAATTCTTATTTTTCTTCTATCAGAAAACATTTCTGATTCTCGTTTGGAAAACATTTCCAAAACTCCTTTACGATCAAACCTTACCATTTCTTAGTTAAGAAGGAAGTCACTCAAGTTGGGGTAAAATTACCTCTCAGACCTTAACTGAACAACGTTATAACTTCGAAATGGTCAACATTTATCTTTTTATCTTTAACAACTTCTTTACGCCTTTCTCGGATTCAATTTTACTAACCCACTTCTATATTTAAAACATTGGTTATAACGATAACGTTATAATCCTTACTTTTGAATTATCTAACTTTAATTATAACTTCTATTCTTATTAGTGAATAATTAACCTAACTTATTTATTTGTAAATAAATAAATCTCTATTTAAACACTGGAAAGTATAAGTACTTTCCCGAATTTGATATAATCGAATTTGCCAATTAACTCTCTTCGAGAAATCTCTATTTGATTAACTCTTCTTCGTATAACCTATATTCGATTAACTCCTTCTCGAATAAACGATATTCGAAAATCTTTCTTCGAATAACTAATATTCGATAACTCTTCTTTTTCAACTATCTCATATTTGAAAATCTTACTTCGATTAAACTATAATCGATAACTCCCTTCGATGAAACTAACATCGATAACTCCCTCGATGAAACTAACATCGATAACTCCTTTCGATGAAACTAACATCCATATCTCCTTTCGATGAAACTAACATCGATAACTCCTTTCGATGAAACTAACATCGATAACTCCTTTCGATGAAACTAACATCGATTAATTTAACTCGACGAACTGAACTTATTTACTTAACTCGATCATCTTGACTTGATAACTTAACTTGCTAACTTAACTCGATTATCTTAACTAAATCACTCATATCGAATAACTAATATTCGATTTAACCCCATTTACTCTATTCGAATAACTACTATTCGATTAACTCTATTCCTCTCTATTCGAATAAACTATATTCGACTAACTCTATTTAACTCCATTCGAACAACTATTATTCGACAGGTCTATTAAACTCCATTCGAACGACTATTATTCGACAAGTCTATTTAACTCCATTCGCTTGACTCTAGATCGTAGCGATCACAATGGTTATGCCTGATTCCCTCAGGAAACATCCGACTGCCTTAGGCTATTTACAGCCCTGCGAATTACGCTAGCAGTCGTACACGATGGAAACTTACCCTGAATACTATGTTTGACTAACTCTGTCTCAAATAACTATATTTGATTAACTCAAGTTCGTTTTAACTCTAACGAATTAACTCCACTGGTTAACTCTAACTGGTTAACTCTAACTGGTTAACTCTAACTGATTAACTCTAACTGGTTAACTCTATTTGATTAACTCTAACTGGTTAACTCTATTTGACCAACACGACTCGACTAACCCCTTTCGAATAACTTGTTCGATTAACTAACTTTCGAATACTATATTCGATTAACTAACTTCGAATACCATATTCGATTAACTAACTTCGAATACCATATTCGATTAACTAACTTCGAATACCATATTCGATTAACTAACTTCGAATACCATATTCGATTAACTAACTTCGAATACCATATTCGATTTACTAACTTCGAATACCATATTCGATTTACTTTATTCACTTTATAAAGATTTCCTTTTTAACAACGTTTTATTCATTTGAAAAGATGTACTTTTAAATAACGGTTCTACACTTTAAAAATGATTTCCTTTTTATAATGTTTCCTTTCCAATTCTATTTGTAAATGGTTTACGAATATTTCCTTTTCAAATTTATTCTTGAAATATTTTAACTCCTTAAATTTCCTGAAAAATTCGCCATAACCTCCTTTGTAACGGGAGCATCGGGAAAATCCCCAAACTCGCCACACAGGCCTTTCCATTCAAAAAGAAATGTTTTTTTTTGAATTTATTTTCCTTTTTATTAACTCTATTTATTTTCTAAATATTCCCCTTTCAATTCTATTTGTAAATGGTTTACAAATATTTCTTTTCTCTATTTTATTCTATTTGCAAATGGTTTGCAAATATTTCATTTTCAAATTTATTCTTAAAAATATTCTAACTCCTTAACTTTCCGGGAAAATTCGCCATAACCTCCTTTGTAACGGGAGCATCGGGAAAATCCCCAAACCCGCCACACCGGCCTTTCCATTCAAAAGAAATTGTTTTGAAATTATTTCCTTTTCAAATGTCTCCTATTTATAAATATCCCAAGTTATAAATATTCCACTTTATAAATATCTCTTATTTATAAATATCCCATTTTATAAATATTCTATTTTCAATATCACTTTGAAAATCCCTTTATCAATATTTCGATATGTTATGGTATTCATTCATATCAAATCACGATGTTCAATATCGTCCATACACATATAATCAACAACAGATTATATATCACATTATATATCACAATATATAAATCACAGTAAAATATCTGTTGAGGAATCCAGTTGGATTCCTCCAACCTGTTTCCCTGCATCACAGATGTTAGACAATATAGATAACATCACTTTCAGTTCAATATAAATTATTCTGATAGCAGAATCAATATATAAATATTTAACGGTTTATATATATATATATATTTATATATATATATAAAATCTCCACTAACTGACTAGCAGTTCAATCAATCAACCAACACACAGCAATCAACAGATGGTTAACAGTTCTAAGAATACATTATAAAAATATAACTGTTCAGAGTTGGTGAGTTTTACTCACATTAGCGCGTTAATCGTTAAATAACGGTTTGCGTTATTTGATTTCGACGGACAATTTATTTCGCCATAAATTGTAACGAGTCCCGATTCACTCCCGGTCAGTCTCATTGTGTCGCTCCCGTCCATACGATCCCAACGCAACTTACGGTTCGTCAATCTGATTTCATATGACTGAGATATCGCGTTATGAAGTTAATACAACATTTTAAAATCTTAAAACAAACTTAATTGAATTGAAATGGGCCTCAGCCCTTTTTATTCTTTCTTGGCCCATCACCAAAGTATAACTCGTCAGCCCCTTTAACTCTTTCTTCCCAATTTGACTTACGCGACTTCAGTAACCACCACACACAAAGCCATTTCGCCATTTCCTCCATCCCCGAACTCCCTCAACACACCGCGAATCCGTAAACCAGTTTCACCATCGGCCTTCCCTTCCTAATCTCTACGAATACATCACCATCAAAGCCAACTCGACAGCTCCCAACAAAACCCATCGGAACCCCTACCACGCTCTGCACAGTGTAGCCGTCGATCCCAATTTCAACCGAATGCCCCCAAAAATCCACCTGAGGTGCTAACCACTATGCTGAAACCAAAGACACCCTTTAGATCCTGATCGATCCTCCCCATACCACAAAATTCCGAACCCTAACTTTCGCTGTGCCATTTTGAACGATGGAAATTGACGTCGAACTCACCAATGACCACATAGGGTCGAAGAGCACTCTGATGTGGACTCGAAAATATACATTAGAGAATTTAAGGGATTTGATTTCTATTTCTTTGATTTTCTTTCTTGGATCGGTTTGTCTGTGTTTTGTTTGTAGGTGAACGTAGCTCGTGTTTTAAACAGGGAGGGTGCGGTGGTAATGATGCAAACGTGGCCAAGTTTTAGGCCATAAGACAGTTAGGATATTTTTATTTATTTGGTCCATGAAATTTCACTCAGTTCTGCTTACATACGGCAGCTACAGACGGAAAGAAAAACACCGTCGTGTCGGTTAATGTGCCACGACCCCAAACATATAAAAATATCGGTAGATTGACTCATATTGTGAAATACCAAAATGTTGATTACAGGGTGCAAAATACCCCAAATAAAAAGTTGCTTATTTAATTAATTAAAAATTACAGTAAAATTCTAAAAATTAAATTATCACTATGTCCCAAAAGAACCTTGTCTTAATTCAAACCCGATCTCTCATTATATCGAATAAACTGTTACGGTCGATAAACGATTCTATAGCGACTATTTTAAAATTTGATTTGGACATATCCCAAAATCTATACGACGAAATCCCGATTTTTCTCTTCCATTAGAAAAATATTATCTAATCGGTCCTGACGTTTCTTGTTTCACAGAAATCCGGCTTAAAACGAATCCGGTATATTCAGTTGAAGTTCAAATCACCAATTTACGAACTGCAGCGCCATTTCAAGCTCGATTTTAATACTAATATAATTCTACGTTCAAACTGTCGTCGATTGAATATATTCGTTATTATATTTCGAATCGAAACTCCACAAAATCTCGTATGCTATTCAATTCCCATGATATTGTGAATCTCACTATTTCAGACTATTTCGACATTATAATATATTATTATATTATAATTATTTTATTAAATATTCAATATTATTAAATTAAACGATCATTAACTTGTCTAAATCACCAATTATATAATTAAATAAATTAATTATATATCGCAGAAAATGCGGGTCATTACATTCTTCCCCACTTAAAATAATTTCGTCCTCGAAATTGCTAAGTTAGAGGACGACCCTGTCTATTGGAATTCCCAAGATTTGTTTACCCCTTATTTCTGATTTCAACTGAACCAATTAATATCGACTAAAATATTAATTCCTTCCGACTAACTAAAATTTTCAAAAATTCTGAAAATTTTCTAACGCCTTAAATTTTCGGAAAATTTTGCCATAACCTCCTTTGTTCCGGCAAATACGTCAAATCACAATTCGCCTCTCTAGGCCTTCTCCAACCCAAAAGAAAATCAAACAGCCAAGCGGCTTGCCAATTCGGCTCATAAAATCCAAACTCATATATAAAATAAACTTGTACCTTTTTGTTGGGTATATCAACTTTTATCCCTTTCACCTGTTGTCAATTCAGCATATACCAAAGTATTTCCCATCAAACTCCAACCAAGTTATTCTTAACACAACCATTCGCTTATTCAAGCCGAATTCAATTTAAAATTCGAGTTTCAAATTCCAAACTCTTAACTTATCATTTCAAATCCCAATCCAGATTATTCTATAATCCAATCCAATTTCATTTAACTTAGTTCAAGTAAAATTCAAATTTATTTATTCACCTTTTTCCATTTTAATCCATTTAACCTCATTAGTTAAATTTTAATTCCAGAACTTAAATTCCTGAGTTCATTTCAAATCAAATTTGAAATCATAACACCAATTCAAAACATTTGAATTTCTAAACACTTGTTTTCTCAAAACAATTCAAAAACAAAACCTTTGGTAGTAATCCGTCACTTTGGAACTCGAAAATGAATACTGATGATGTGGCCATACTCATCAGAATTTATTTTCCAGTAATCGAAGTGAGTTCAATACTATTTCACTTTCAAAAATCATTTCTAAACACTTCCATTTTGAAAATAGTTCGAAATCTCCCAGGAACTTAAAATTTACTTATTTTAATTCCAATTCTGATTTAACTTCAGATTCAATTCGTCTTACTTCATATACTTTACTGATATGAATTCTGATTAGTTATTTATAACCATTTCATCTTTTTATAATCTCATTCGATTTTTCTAACAACCAACACAACCAATATACTATATTAATTTCAAAACATATCATGTCGGTTCATCGTACTCAAGTGTTTATAAAACTCCTACCGATACAGTGGATCAAACTGATCGTCCAGAATTCATAAGCCACTCAATCAATAAATCTCCACAATATAAAACCATTTTATATTCAATAACATATACGCTCTCTTGTATATATATACACTCAACTCAATCTAGGATATTACTAATCCCATCTCTACTGAGTTACGCCACAGAGTTATGTCCGATCACTAAAACATAAGCTCTGATACGAACTGTAACGACCCGGATTTTGAGCGACTTTGGTTATCGACATAAGCTCGATGTCGATAACCAAAACATCGAAAAATCCCGGTAGTTAATGAAAGAAATTAGAAGGTGAGAATAGATAAGATAGAAACTTAGGATAGAAGAAGAAGAAGAACACAACATCAGAGCAACACGAACCTCACAGCGGAACGAATAACATATAATAGATAACATAACTTTGAAATATAACAGTTATGTATACAATAGCACTTATCAGAGTACAACACTTACAACACAGCGGAAATAACTATAGCTATATGATCTTGAAGCCTCCTGCTCCAAGCTCTTCCAGTATATCTGTAAAACCCGACTACTTGACTGCCCGTACAAATTTAGGCACCCAAGAGTTTAGGGAAAACAACAAATAAACTCCGGGTCAGTCATGGGACTGGTATGAGTAAAACAGTTTAAACAGGTATATGAACAAGTAAACGATATCTCATAAGACCACGCCGCAGAACGGAACGGGTTTTTTTTCCTTATGAGAATCCAAAATATCTTTATATCAAAAACCTTTTGATATTATAATAATGTCTATGTACAAATAGATATCAACTAGCAGAAACGCTTTCATCTCACGTTCTACACATATAGTATACAATCAAAACCGCAAGCACGTATTGGGTAATGGATTTCCAACTATGACAAGGTATGGAATCACCTTCCGATCAGTGTACTCTAGGAACGATACACTAGAGTTCAACAAGAACATCTTGCAACTCAGCCACACATGACCAACCACTCATTTCGCTTGAGTGTATCGAATGTACATCACCAACGGTTGGGATCAGCAACCGTTCCCGTATATATATATGGGACAGCATTGATAGATTAAAAGAAGCAAATGAATATTCACTAGATAGGTGATTATACACCCTACTTCGGTGCGACCGACTTAGCCATGCTGCCTGCCCGATTTCTGTCATTTACCGGTTGATGAGGCTAGAAGCTACGCTTTATCATTATATCAGATTCACTTCGAATGCTACATTGTCAGATCCATCGAAAATCACTAATTGACGTCTGCAACAATACATTACGTGTCAGCTAAAAGAAGTTTCCTTCTCCGCTTCCACTCTTGGTATAGTTGAAGAAATCAATGTACGTGACCGTCTGGAAATACTATGTCAGACATCCATCTTCATTCACTTAGAAATGTCACATCGTCATACCCGCCAAATCACAAATTGACTTATCCAAAAATAACACGGGTATACAGCTAAGAGAAACGAATTCCTCCGCCACCAAACGTGAATACGTTTGAACATATCAACTTACGCGATCCATTGGATATACTCCGTCAGACCTTCGTCCATACAATTTGTCCTGGGACAGGACAAACCGAAGGCACTATTCTGTAAACAGGATAGCCCTTGCATTTTACTCCGTCTTCAATTATCTTTGGCATATATGATTCGCGATGCTTATGCCAATACAGAGTGGTTCTATGGATAATAATCCAACCGGTCTCTCCATATTAACAACGTTAAAATGGTCAAAACTTCGATAGTCGGTGAGTTAACTATCAAAGAAAAACAAGTGTGCAAACAACGATATTATTCCCAGATGGAAATTATATCGAACAAACATCATTTAACATAAATCTCTTAGGTTCATTTATTTACTTATCTCCTGTATCCCTATATTCTAAATTCTTATTTTTCTTCTATCAGAAAACATTTCTGATTCTCGTTTGGAAAACATTTCCAAAACTCCTTTACGATCAAACCTTACCATTTCTTAGTTAAGAAGGAAGTCACTCAAGTGGGGGTAAAATTACCTCTCAGACCTTAACTGAACAACGTTATAACTTCGAAATGGTCAACATTTATCTTTTTATCTTTAACAACTTCTTTACGCCTTTCTCGGATTCAATTTTACTAACCCACTTCTATATTTAAAACATTGGTTATAACGATAACGTTATAATCCTTACTTTTGAATTATCTAACTTTAATTATAACTTCTATTCTTATTAGTGAATAATTAACCTAACTTATTTATTTATAAATAAATAAATCTCTATTTAAACACTGGAAAGTATAAGTACTTTCCCGAATTTGATATAATCGAAATTGCCAATTAACTCTCTTCGAGAAATCTCTATTTGATTAACTCTTCTTCGAATAACCTATATTCGATTAACTCCTTCTCGAATAAACGATATTCGAAAATCTTTCTTCGAATAACTAATATTCGATAACTCTTCTTTTTCAAATATCTCATATTTGAAAATCTTACTTCGATTAAACTATAATCGATAACTCCCTTCGATGAAACTAACATCGATAACTCCCTCGATGAAACTAACATCGATAACTCCTTTCGATGAAACTAACATCCATATCTCCTTTCGATGAAACTAACATCGATAACTCCTTTCGATGAAACTAACATCGATAACTCCTTTCGATGAAACTAACATCGATAACTCCTTTCGATGAAACTAACATCGATAACTCCTTTCGATGAAACTAACATCGATTAATTTAACTCGACGAACTGAACTTATTTACATAACTCGATCATCTTGACTTGATAACTTAACTTGCTAACTTAACTCGATTATCTTAACAAAATCACTCATATCGAATAACTAATATTCGATTTAACCCCATTTACTCTATTCGAATAACTACTATTCGATTAACTCTATTCCTCTCTATTCGAATAAACTATATTCGACTAACTCTATTTAACTCCATTCGAACAACTATTATTCGACAAGTCTATTTAACTCCATTCGAACGACTATTATTCGACAAGTCTATTTAACTCCATTCGCTAGACTCTAGATCGCAGCGATCACAATGGTTATGCCTGATTCCCTCAGGAAACATCCGACTGCCTTAGGCTATTTACAGCCCTACGAATTACGCTAGCAGTCGTACACGATGGAAACTTACCCTGAATACTATGTTTGACTAACTCTGTCTCAAATAACTATATTTGATTAACTCAAGTTCGTTTTAACTCTAACGAATTAACTCCACTGGTTAACTCTAACTGGTTAACTCTAACTGGTTAACTCTAACTGATTAACTCTAACTGGTTAACTCTATTTGATTAACTCTAACTGGTTAACTCTATTTGACTAACACGACTCGACTAACCCCTTTCGAATAACTTGTTCGATTAACTAACTTTCGAATACTATATTCGATTAACTAACTTCGAATACCATATTCGATTAACTAACTTCGAATACCATATTCGATTAACTAACTTCGAATACCATATTCGATTAACTAACTTCGAATACCATATTCGATTTACTAACTTCGAATACCATATTCGATTTACTTTATTCACTTTATAAAGATTTCCTTTTTAACAACGTTTTATTCATTTGAAAAGATGTACTTTTAAATAACGGTTCTACACTTTAAAAATGATTTCCTTTTTATAATGTTTCCTTTCCAATTCTATTTGTAAATGGTTTACGAATATTTCCTTTTCAAATTTATTCTTGAAATATTTTAACTCCTTAAATTTCCTGAAAAATTCGCCATAACCTCCTTTGTAACGGGAGCATCGGGAAAATCCCCAAACTCGCCACACAGGCCTTTCCATTCAAAAAGAAATTTTTTTTTTTGAATTTATTTTCCTTTTTATTAACTCTATTTATTTTCTAAATATTCCCCTTTCAATTCTATTTGTAAATGGTTTACAAATATTTCTTTTCTCTATTTTATTCTATTTGCAAATGGTTTGCAAATATTTCATTTTCAAATTTATTCTTAAAAATATTCTAACTCCTTAACTTTCCGGGAAAATTCGCCATAACCTCCTTTGTAACGGGAGCATCGGGAAAATCCCCAAACCCGCCACACCGGCCCTTCCATTCAAAAGAAATTGTTTTGAAATTATTTCCTTTTCAAATGTCTCCTATTTAAAAATATCCCAATTTATAAATATTCCACTTTATAAATATCTCTTATTTATAAATATCCCATTTTATAAATATTCTATTTTCAATATCACTTTGAAAATCCCTTTATCAACATTTCGATATGTTATGGTATTCATTCATATCAAATCACGATGTTCAATATCGTCCATACACATATAATCAACAACAGATTATATATCACATTATATATCACAATATATAAATCACAGTAAAATATCTGTTGAGGAATCCAGTTGGATTCCTCCAACCTGTTTCCCTGCATCACAGATGTTAGACAATATAGATAACATCACTTTCAGTTCAATATAAATTATTCTGATAGCAGAATCAATATATAAATATTTAACGGTTTATATATATATATATATATATATTTATATATATATAAAATGTCCACTAACTGACTAGCAGTTCAATCAATCAACCAACACACAGCAATCAACAGATGGTTAACAGTTCTAAGAATACATTATAAAAATATAACTGTTCAGAGTTGGTTAGTTTTACTCACATTGGCGCGTTAATCGTTAAATAACGGTTTGCGTTATTTGATTTCGACGGACAATTTATTTCGCCATAAATTGTAACGAGTCCCGATTCACTCCCGGTCAGTCTCATTGTGTCGCTCCCGTCCATACGATCCCAACGCAACTTACGGTTCGTCAATCTGATTTCATATGACTGAGATATCGCGTTATGAAGTTAATACAACATTTTAAAATCTTAAAACAAACTTAATTGAATTGAAATGGGCCTCACCCCTTTTTATTCTTTCTTGGCCCATCACCAAAGTATAACCCGTCAGCCCCTTTAACTCTTTCTTCCCAATTTGACTTACGCGACTTCAGTAACCACCACACACAAAGCCATTTCGCCATTTCCTCCATCCCCGAACTCCCTCAACACACCGCGAATCCGTAAACCAGTTTCACCATCGGCCTTCCCTTCCTAATCTCTACGAATACATCACCATCAAAGCCAACTCGACAGCTCCCAACAAAACCCATCGGAACCCCTACCACGCTCTGCACAGTGTAGCCGTCGATCGCAATTTCAACCGAATGCCCCCAAAAATCCACCTGAGGTGCTAACCACTATGCTGAAACCAAAGACACCCTTTAGATCCTGATCGATCCTCCCCATACCACAAAATTCCGAACCCTAACTTTCGCTGTGCCATTTTGAACGACGGAAATTGACGTCGAACTCACCAATGACCACATAGGGTCGAAGAGCACTCTGATGTGGACTCGAAAATATACATTAGAGAATTTAAGGGATTTGATTTCTATTTCTTTGATTTTCTTTCTTGGATCGGTTTGTCTGTGTTTTGTTTGTAGGTGAACGAAGCTCGTGTTTTAAACAGGGAGGGTGCGGTGGTAATGATGCAAACGTGGCCAAGTTTTAGGCCATAAGACAGTTAGGATATTTTTATTTATTTGGTCCATGAAATTTCACTCAGTTCTACTTACATACGGCAGCTACAGACGGAAAGAAAAACACCGTCGTGTCGGTTAATGTGCCACGACCCCAAACATATAAAAATATCGGTAGATTGACTCATATTGTGAAATCCCAAAATGTTGATTACAGGGTGCAAAATACCCCAAATAAAAAGTTGCTTATTTAATTAATTAAAAATTACAGTAAAATTCTAAAAATTAAATTATCACTATGTCCCAAAAGAACCTTGTCTTAATTCAAACCCGATCTCTCATTATATCGAATAAACTGTTACGGTCGATAAACGATTCTATAGCGACTATTTTAAAATTTGATTTGGACATATCCCAAAATCTATATGACGAAATCCCGATTTTTCTCTTCCATTAGAAAAATATTATCTAATCGGTCCTGACGGTTCTTGTTTCACAGAAATCCGGCTTAAAACGAATCCGGTATATTCAGTTGAAGTTCAAATCACCAATTTACGAACTGCAGCGCCATTTCAAGCTCGATTTTAATTATAATATAATTCTACGTTCAAACTGTCGTCGATTGAATATATTCGTTATTATATTTCGAATCGAAACTCCACAAAATCTCGTATGCTATTCAATTCCCATGATATTGTGAATCTCACTATTTCAGACTATTTCGACATTATAATACATTATTATATTATAATTATTTTATTAAATATTCAATATTATTAAATTAAACGATCATTAACTTGTCTAAATCACCAATTATATAATTAAATAAATTAATTATATATCGCAGAAAATGCGGGTCATTACAGATGACGAATCATTTGGATTGGGTGCTGCAAAAATCAACCCTTCACAGTAGTTAAAAAATAGGGATAATCGTTGGAAGTAAGGGTTATTTAGAGAATTAAGGGTAAAAAGAAGGGTTATTTTGAATTATTAAGAGAAGTAGGGGTAGTTTAAGCAAAGTAGGGGTAGATCCAGAAATATGAAAGATGATGAATCATTTGGATTGGGTGTGGCAAAAACCAACCCTTCACAGTAGTTAAAAAATAGGGGTAAATGTTGGAAGTAAGGGCTATTTAGAAAATTAGGGGTAGGCTTAAAAAGAAGGGTTGTTTTGATGTATTAAGAGAATTAGGGGTAGTTTAAAAATAGTAGGGGTTGATTGACGAATATGAAGAATGATGAATCATTTGGATTAGAGGATGGAAAAACCAACCCTTCATAGTAGTTAAAAACAGTGGTAACTGTTGGAAGTAAGGGCTATTTAGAGAATTAGGGGTAGGATTAAAAAAAGGCTGTTTTGAAGTATTTAGAGAACTAGGGGTAGGATTAAAAAGAAGGGTTGTTTTGAAGTATTAAGAGAAGTAGCGGTAGTTTAAGCATAGTATTGGTAGATCGACAAATATGAAAGATGTTGAATCGTTTGGATTAGTTGCCACAAAAACCAATCCTTCATAGAAGAAGAATGATAATTGGTTTACAAAGAAATGAATAATGCGAAAATAATGAATAAATAAATGAATAATGCAAAACAATAATAAAAGTAGTGGGGTAGTTTAAGCATAGTAGGGTTAGTTCGAAAAATATGAAGGATGATGAATCGTTTGGATTGGGTGCTGCAGAAACCAACCCTTTACAGTAGTTAAAAAACAGGGGTAATTGTTGGAAGTAAGGGCTATTTGGAGAATTAGGGGTATGATTAAAAAGAAGGTTGTTTTGAAGTATTAAGAGAAGTAGGGGTAGTTTAAGCATAGTAGGGGTAAATCGACAAATATGAAAGATGATGAATCGTTTGGATTGGGTAATGGAAATACCAACCATTCACAGTAGTTAAAAAATTGGTTTAATTGTTGAAAGTAAGAGCTGTTTAGAGAATTAGGGGTAGGATAAAAAAGAAGGGTTGTTTTGAAGTATTAAGAGAAGTAGGGGTATTTTAAGCATAGTAGGGGTAGATCGGCAAATATGAAGGATGATGAATCCTTTGGATTGGGAGCTGCAAAAACCAACCCTTTAAAGTAGTTAAATTTAGGGGAAATTATTGGAGGTAAGGGCTATTGAGAGAATTAGTGGGAGAAATAAAAATAAGGGATGTCATGAAGTATTAAGAGAAGTAGGGGTAGTTTAAGCAAAGTAGGGGTAGATCGACAAATATGAAAGATGATGAATCATTTGGATTGGCTGTTGCAAAAACAAACCCTTCAGAGTAGTTAAAAAATCGGGGCAATTATTGGAAGTAAGGGCTAAATAAAGAATTATGGGTTGGATTAAAAAGAAGGGCTCTTTTGAAGTATTAAGAGAGGTAGGTGTAGTTTAAGCATAGTAGGGGTAGATCGACAAATATGAAAAACGATGAATCAATGGGATTGGGCGCTGCAAAAACAACCCCTTCAATGTAGTTAAAAAATTGGGGTAATTGTTGGAAGTAAGGGCTATTTAAAGAATTAGGGGTATGATTAAAAAGAGGGCTTGTTTTGAAGTATTAAGCGAAGTAGGGGAAGTTTAAGCATAGTAGGGGTATATCGACAAATATGAAAGATGATGAATCATTGGGATTGGGTGCTGCAAGAACCAACCCTTCACAGTAGTTAAAAAATTGGGGTAATTGTTTGAAGTAAGGGCGATATAGAGAATTAGGGGTAGGGTTAAAAAGAAGGGTTGTTTCGAAGTATTAAGAGTAGTAGGTGTAGTTTAAGCATAGTAGGGGCAGATCGACAAATATGAAAGATGATGAATAATTGGGATTGGATGCTGCAAAAAACCACCCTTCACCGCAGTTAAAAAATTGGGGTAATTGTAAGGGCAATTTAGAGAATTAGGGGTATGATAAAAAAGATGGGATGTTTTTAAGTATTAAGAGAAATAGGGGAAGTTTAAGCATAGTAGGTGTAGATCGACAAATATGAAAGATAATGAATCACTGCGGTTGGGCGCTGCAAAAACCAACCCTTCACATTAGTTAAAAAATAGTGGTAATTGTTTGAAGTAAGGGATATTTAGAGAATTAGAGGTACGATTAAAAAGAAGAGTTGTTTTGAAGAATTAAGAGAAGTAAGGTAGTTTAAGCATAGTAGGGGTAGATCGACAAATATGAAGGATGATGAATTATTTGGATTAGAGGCAGGAAAAACCAACCCCAACCCTTCACAGTAGTAAAAAATAGGGGTAATTGTTGGAAGAAAGAGATATTTAGATAATTAGGGGTAGGATTAAAAAGAAGGGTTGTTTTGAAGTATTAAGAGAAGTAGGGGTAGTTTAAGCAAAGTAGGGACAGATCAATAAATATGAAAGATGATGAACCATTTGGATTGGTTGCTGCACAAACTAACCCTTCACAGTAGTTAAAAAATAGGGGTAATTGTTGGAAGTAAGGGCTATTTAGAGAATTAAGGGTAGGACTAAAAAGAGGGGTTGTTTTGAAGTATTAAGAGAAGTTGGGGTAATTTAAGCATAGTAGGGGTAGATCAACAAATATGAAAGATGATGAATCGTTTGGATTGGGTGGTGCAAAAACCAGCCCTTCATAGAAGTAGAATGATAATTGGTTTACAAAGAAATGAATATTGCAAAAAAAAAATGAATAAATAAATGAATAAAGGAAAACAATAATAAAAGTAGGGGGTAGTTTAAGCATAGTAGGGATACATCGAAAAATATGAAAGATGATGAATCATTTGGATTGGGTGATGCAAAAACCAACCCTTCACAGTAGTTAAAAAATTGGGGTGATTGTTGGAAGTAAGGGCTATTTAGAGAAATAGTGGTATGATTAAAAAGAAGTGCTGTTTTGAAGCATTAAGAGAAGTAGGGGAAGTTTAAGCATAGTAGGGGAAGATCGACAAATATGAAGGATGATTAATCATTGGGATTGGGCGCTGCAAAAATCAACCCTTCACAGTAGTTAAACAATTGGGGTAATTGTTGAAAGTAAGGGCTATTTAGAGAAACATGGGTAGGATTAAAAAGAAGGGTAGTTTTGAAGTACTAACATAAGTATGGGTTGTTTAAGTAAAGTAAGGGTTGATCGAGAAATATGAATGATGATGAATCATTTGGATTGGGTGCGGCAAAAACCAACCCTTCACACTAATTAATAAATAGGGGTAATTGTTTGAAGTAAGGGCTATTTAGAGAATTAGGGGTAGGATTAAATAGAAGGGTTGGGTGCTGCAAAAACCAACCCCTCATGGTAGTAGAATGATAATTGGGTTACATATAAAGAAACGAATAATGCAAAAAAATGAATAAAGCAATGAATAAAGGAAAGCAATAATAAATGTAAGGGGGTAGTTTAAGCATAATAGGGGTAGATCGACAAACATGAAAGATGATGAATCATTTGTATTGGGTGCAACAAAAACCAACCCTTCATAGTAGTTAAAAAATAGGAGTAATTGTTGGAAGTAAGAGCTATTTAGAGAATTTGGGGTAGGATTAAAACGAAGAGCTGTTTTGAAGTATTAAGAGAAGTAGGGGTAGTTTAAGCATAGTAGGGGTAGATCGAAAAATATGAAGGATGATGAATCATTTGGACTGGGTGCTGCAAAAAACCAACCCTTCACAGTAGTTAAAAAATAGGGGTAATTGTTGGAAGTAAGGGCTACTTAGAGAATTATGGGTAGGATTTAAAAGAAGGCCTGTCTTGAAGTATCAATAGAAGTAGGGGTAGTTTAAGCATAGTAGGGGTAGATCGACAAATATGAAAGAAGATGAATCATTTGGATTGGGTGCTACAAAAACCAACCCTTTGCAGTAGTTAAAAAATAGGGGTAATTGTTCGAAGTAAGGAGTATTTAGAGAATTAGGGGTAGAATTAAAAAGAAGGGCTGTTTTGATGTATTGAGAGAAGTAGGGGTAGTTTAGGCATAGTAGGGGTAGATCGACAAATATGAAAGATGACGAATCATTTGGATTGGGTGCTGCAAAAACCAACCGTTCACTGTAGTTAAAAAATAGGGGAAATTGTTGGAAGTAAGGGATATTTAGAAAAGTGAAAATTAGGCACACATCCCTAAAATTAAAGTTAATTAACGTGTAATCCTCCCGCTCTAAATTATACTTTTCGCATCCCTGTTTTTTTTTTTTGGGTATTATTCTTCCACGAATACCCTTGCTCAAATTAACGCATTTATCTTTTCATGGCGGCTTTAGGGTTTTCTTCATGTATTTGATTCGTACGGCTATTATTTAGAGAGATTTTCATTGATTTAATTCGGCTTTCGTCAGTGTATTTTTTCTGAGATTTAATATTCGATCTAATTGGGTTTGGCTGAAGATTCAATATTTTCATTGATTCAATAATCGATTGAGAGATATAATGAATGTTTCATCTTCAAGGTAATCTGCATTCCTTTTTTTTTCATACGTGTGTTATTGTTATTTCGATTTGTTTTGATGTATTTATTATTATTTATAAGGCTTCTTTTGTGAGATTAAATTTCAATACATTTGTGCATCTTTTTTGAATGCGTGCATAAAAGTATGCTTATATTTTTGTTATGTATTTTGGATAAAAAATGTATGCAATTGTCCTGAATATGTGCATACAGGTATGCAACTATTTTGTATATGTGCATGTAAATATGCAACTTTTCTTAAATAGTGGATAAAAAATGTATGCTTCTATTCTGAATATGCGCATACAAACATGCAACTATTCCCTATTTGTTCATAAAGATATACAACTATTCTGAATATATGTAATACAGCTTTTATTAACAGTTGCATAAAAGTATGCTGATATTCTGGATATATGTCTACATGTATGCATGTAATTATAATACGCTGCAAATGTGTGTGTAGTTTTATTTGATTAATGCTGATAAGTTTTATTAATAATTCTCTTCTTTGTATAACAGTGTTCCTGCTAATGTTGGTGTATTGGTCTTGTTGAAGTTTGGGAATGATAGCTTCTCTATACGTCTTTATTTTGATAGTACTGTTGATATTGTGAGAGATGCTATTTGTGTTAAATGGACTGATTTAAGTCCATTGTCATTTGAATTGTACCACATTAGAGATGACTTGAGAAGGAATATTGAAACTAATTCTGATCTTCAATCTGTTCTGTTGTTGGCTACACATAATCGTGAGGATTATTTGGTTATTTTTGTTGAGATCAATCGTAGTAGTTCTTCAGTTAACAATGCAATGTCAGATGATGTTTCTTGTGGTAGTGATTCTTCTTTTGCTGGTACATGTGATTCGAACAATCAATTGAGACAATTGTTGAGAAGTGATTTGAGTCAACATGTTTTTTCTGGTGTTGGTCAGCAATTTCCAGGAGGTGTTACTGAATTTAGGTTGTATGTGATGATGTATAGTATGAAGACTGGATACAATCTTAATCTGGTTAAGAATGACAAGGAAAGAGTTACAGTTGTTTGTTATAAGCAAAATTGTACTTTCAGGATTCATGCTTCTGTTAAGTTCAATCTTCTTGGTTATTTTGTTTTAAAGATATTTCAACCTGAACATACTTGTGGTGCTGGAATTCATGACATAAACAATCCTGTTGTATCCAGCAAATTTATTAAGTTGTTAGTTTATGATCATATTCATTCTAATCCATTAATGAAGACTAAGGACATTATTAATTTGTTTCAAACCGAGTATAATGTTATTTGAAGTATTATTATGCTTATAGTGGGAAGAAGTTGGCATTAGAAGAGTTACATGGAAGCGATATAATGTCTTATCATCATTTGCAGTCGTTTTGTGATGCTGTTGTTACTACTAATCCTGGGAGTAAAGTAGTGTTGGAGCGTAATAATGATACACGTCAATTTGAAAGGGTTTTTGTTGGATTCAAAGCTTGTGCACATGGATTTCGATATTGTCGTCCTTTAATTTTTGTTGATGCTACTTTTATGAAGGGAAGAGCTCAAGGTTGTTTGATTGCTGCTACTGGTAAAAATGAAAATGAAGATACGGTGTTTTTTCAGTTTATAACTGTATGTGGACAACTGAAAGAGTTTCTTAAAGATGATAGTAGAAGCTTTGTTTTCATTTCTGATCATCATCCTGGTATTCTTGTTGCTATTCCGAAAGTGTTTCCAAATTCAGTTCATAGTTCTTATTTTTATCGTTTGACCAACAATTTAAAGGTTGCTCTAAAATTTGAATTTTCCAAATCAAACAAGAAGTTGTTAGATATGTTTGTACGAGTTGCTTATGCTTCGAATTTGATTGATTTTAATGCTGCATTGAAGAATTTTAGAGATGTTGGTGGATCCAAAGTGGTAAACTTTTTGAGTGGAATTCCTTTTGAGAAGTTTGCAAATGTTTTTTTTCCCTGGTTGTCGATATGGTGAGCTGTCATCTAATTGTTGGAGAGTTTTAACAAATGGATTTTGAAGGAAAGACATTTACCTATTACTGCTTGTTTGGATAAAATTAGAATGAAGTTAATGAAACTTATGTCTGATCGTCGTGAAGTTGCTTCTACTTGGAATAGTGTTTTATGTCCTGTGAATGAAACTCGATTAAGAAACCTTTATTCGGAAGGAGCTTCGTGGTTTGTTATCAAATCAAGTGAAAATGTGTTTGAAGTTCATTCTCCGGTCCATCAATCTGTTGATTTACATAGTCGAGTGTGTTCATGTAACATGTGGCAAATTAATGGTTTTCCTTGCGCTCATGCTATTAGATGTATTTTAAGTTGTGAGAAGTTGGATGCGTATGACTACATTCAAGATTATTTCAAATTTTCTTATTTTCGATTAGCTTATTCTCATCCAATCAATCCTATAATAGACTTTATGGGTGAAGATGTTGCAATTGAAGATGCAATTATAGCTCCTCCAAAAGGTAGAAGAATGCTTGGTCGTCCATCGTCTTCTAAAAGGTTAAAATCTACCGGTGAATTTACAAAGACTATTAGATGTGGGTTGTGCAAAAAGTTGGGGCATAACAAAAGGACTTGTTTTTCACAAGAAAACTAATTGCAATTTGGTTTAGTATTTTACTATGTTTGTATCTAGTTTGAATATTTCTGTTTATTGTTTACTGTTTGCAACCAATTTGAATATTCTGTTATGTTTGCAGCTTTGGTTTAGTATTTTAATGTTTTCGAGCTGATGTTTGGTTTAGTATTTTGATTATTACTGTGAATATGTGTTTTTTGTTTTTCATACATGTATATATGCATACTGTGAATGAATGTATACTGTGAATGAATGTAAGTAGCCAGTTTTTTCCTGTATATATGCATACATGTATGTTGCTATTTCAAATATTAGCATTCAAGTATGCAACCATTCTGTATAGACGCATACATTCTGGCTACAAATTTGTACACATATATTCTGATTTTCTTAATATACGCATACAATTATGCATTTATAATGATTATATGCATACATTATAGAAATTAATTGGTATTGTAACACCCCACCTCCGCCAGGGTCACTCGCAAAGGAATGCACTAGCTTTGGAGGGGCATTATTGGTAAACATGCATAATGATATAGCAAGGCAGGACATGACATATATATATATATGTAAATAAACAGAGTGAGTAAATAAAACAGCGGAAGATTTATAAACCATTTCAAAACACAAGTCTGCTACATCATAGTGTCAATTTCCCAAGTAAACAAGTCTAGTACATAAAATAACATCATCTGATACTAAAAAGAAAACATAAAAGTAGCTATCCCCAAAGTGGAAGAAACCATAGCGAGCTCAAATCCAAAGCATACATGAGCTATCCAAGAAAGCAGCAAGATCCAAGCTAGGCTCCTGTATTCCCTCCCTGAGAACCTGGGGTGGGAAATGGAAGAAAAGAGGCGAAACAAAACGGGTCAGTCAAAAAGACTGAGTAAGCCCTGCTACGATCAGTCTATAAGCTAATAAAGTTAACATCATGATGGAAACTGAGATGATCATAGATAACAACATACTGGCATGGTAAATTAACTACAAGATAGATAGAGGTGTCATCGCATAAAACACGGCTAAGTTTTGCACCACGGTGTACTAGCAACCCAACATAACAGGTATTGACCCCTTGGCCCGGGCTTTGGCCCAATAACATGAGGTGACCTTAATACAAGGTCCAGCCCAACGGTCTAGTCGATCGGCTCCCTATAAACCTAACACGTCAAGTGTTGGTGTCCATACAGCCCACATGGATGTAGTCAGACTGTGCTGGGTCCACCTTTGGGTGTATCAAGCCCTAAGGTGTCAACCCCAGACACCTAAGCAATAATGCACAGTCTAAGCCTACTGGTACCCGTGCCTCGAGTTTGTCCATCATCGGACTATGTGCACGTCCGTAGCCCGCCGGACCCGCACCGCTGTACCACTCAGCCGTCGCTTTGGTCGCTTACATCAGTCCAGTAATCGTGCCCCGCCCTAGCCTAGCCCCTAGGGTTGTAAATGATACCAAACTGGGTTTACTGCTGGAACAGACCACGCTGCTAGGGTTTCCTAAGAAGGTTAAGTGTGATTTAACCCTTCACTAATCATGGATTAAATTAGTTAAGTGTAATCAACGGTTCACCACTTAACCCCATCCAATCCCTTGTATCCCCAAATTGATTAAATTGGTTAAGTGTAACTTAACCCCATTTTCATCCCTTGAATCCCCAAATTGGTTAAGTATTAGTGGACCCTGACTTAACCCTAATCATGAGGCATTAATTAACTTAATGCACCTCAACCTCTCACATTAGACCTTGTTGTGGTTACTAGTTAGGCCGGGCGGGTCCGGGTAGGCTTACACCACAACTTAGTCTAACCTCGGGTTTTGGCACCACATGACCAACTTCTCACATTGGGTCCTATTGTTTGTAGCCACTAGTTAAGCCGGTCGGTTCCGGGTAGAATTACGCTACAAACTCAACCCAACCTCGAGTTGGCCACACTTTTGTTTTCTAAGTGTCATGTCCACTTTATTTCAAAACATAATTACAAGTTAACAAATGCTTGGGTAGACCTAACTTAATAGGTAAATTCCCAAGGGGTAGACCTAAATTAATAGGTAAATTCCCAATCTTATATTTTCATGTATTTTAAGTTTACCCCAAAACCCCCAACGTCCTTCTATCGCTTACATATTCGTAGTAACGCATAAAGGATAGGAAGAGGGAACTTGGCACAACATACATGATAAACTTGCACAACAATCATGCATAACATGTTAGGCTTGCACAACTTAGCATAGTGAACTTGCATATTACCATAAACATGCATAACATGTTAAACTTGCATAACTTAGCATAGTGAACTTGCATATTACCTTAATCATGCATAACTTGTCAAACGTGCACAACTTGTCATTTTAAACTTGCATAAACATGCACAACTTGTCAAAACATGCACAACTTGTCAAAACATGCACAACTTGTCATTTTAAACTTGCATAAACATGCACAACTTGTCAAAACATGCACAACTTGTCAAAACATGCACAACTTGTCAAAACATGCATAACTTGTCATTTTAAACTTGTAGAACATGGCATAGTAAACTCGCATATGCATGCATAACTTAGGAAACATGTAAAACATGGTGTAGTGAGTTCGCATAAGCATGCATAATCAACTAAACTCACATAAATCTCAACTTTCACCACATATTAACTTTAGAGTTTGTAAAGTGAAGGTAAGAGGGCTTACAATGCTTATGCGGACTCAAATGAGTATAACAAATGCAAGAAACCCATTATGCAACTAATTAAAACCCCCAAATGCAAGCAAACTTGATCAAGACTCCTCCTTTATGATGCCAATTGAAAAACAAGCCTTTAATGCAAGCTAAGGAGGATCATACAAGCCTAAATATGCTTGTATGCATGGAAAATCACTTAGGAATTAAATTAGGAATTGTATGAAGAGGGTGGAGGCCATGAGAGTTTGGATTTTGGCATAGTTTAGTTGCAAGAATAATTAATGGGGTTTTAGGGTAGGATTAGAGGCTTATTTATAGAAGATTAGAGTGTTTTTAGCCCTAGGATTTACCCTAGGATAGTTTTGGCCCGTCAGATTTCAGAATTCTCTAGAACCAGACCACACAACCAAGCCCAAATCAAAGTGGTGCGCCAGGCTAATTTGCCTGGCTACCCCCTGTCGACAGGGCTGTCGACAGGGCAGTCGACATGCCAAGACCCCTGTCGACAGGCCTGTCGACATGGGGTCCTGGGCGGGAATTTTTCCAGCCTGCCCAGTTTGCCCAAACCCTAGTTTTTAATTTCAAATTTAAATCCGTTTTTACTTAGAAATTTTCTGCAAACTTCAATGGGCCTTAACTGGGTCATACGGACTCCGATTTTCGAAAACTCGGACTCTATTTCGCGTATTTTTCCGAGACGAACGCGATGGCATAGCCCGTTTCCCTTGATTCCAATTTTATAATTTAATTCTGCCTCAATTTATGTTATAACAGATTATTAGAAATATGGGTTGTTACATTCTCCCCTCCTTAAAGGATTTCGTCCCCGAAATCTTCAAGTTAGGAAGAACGTATCCTACCATCCAATCATCCATCTACTCAAAGCATCATCCACGAGCAATCATTGTCCTTAAAAGATTCTAAATGTGGTATGAACATATGCAAAAGTGTGTGTATATGTACTTATCTAATGCAAAGATCAGGCGGTTACTGATACAGTAAACCTCCTTAATGCATATGTATGTCTGTGAAAATGAATCCATATGTATGCAAATTCCTACCATAATTTATGGTATCTATATGAGTGCACATAACATTCATCCATATGCAACATCCATGTGATAACACAACAAGTTTCAACCATGAATAAGTGTAAGCACTCATGCATATGCAACATGAAGAATGTACGAGCCGATCTAGTGCCTAATGTGTATAATGCATCCACGAGCAACCACTTGCAAACACTTGCAACCACTTGCAACCATCAAGCATAACATGTTTCAAACACATGTTTCAACCAAAGGGTTTCTACCTAAGGTTCTCATAACAAGATAGACACGATGAACTAGATAAACTAGATGAACTCTTTTTTTTCTTTGGATTACAAGAAATCCATTCAAACTTTGACATATAGTACTAACCGGTGAGTCTTAACCCCCTTATGGAGTTTACAACAGAAATAAGATCGAGAATGGGACCGAGAGGATATATACGAAAGATAACTTGCAAGCAAGCTCCACAGGAAAACAAGGATCAAGGATGCACTCTTACAAAGAGATATGATGCATGTATCTAGTCTTCACTCTTCTTAGTCACGTTTCCTTGAGCTTAACCCCACTGTGCTTTGACTATCTTTCACTTCATGATTCCTTGGCTTCCTAACTCCTATTTCCCAAATTCGAGTTGGGACTCATTTCATTATCGCCTCTCGTCTTTCTTTTCCACTTATTCTTCTTTCTGTATACTTGGCTTAAACATACTATAACCTTATGATTTCATGCAAGCTCTCCAAAATTCACTTAGTGAATCCTGGATCTCGTCCACTTACTATAAAGTATTCCATGCAGCAGAACTTTTCTTGAAAATACCAATCCACGTTGCCAATTGCCCCTTATAAACGTGATTTTCTATAACTCACGCTTAATCGAAATGAACCATCCTCCTATGAGTGATAGGCCATACCTAGATTCAGTTGTCTACTCATGGCTTCCTGTAGGCTATTTCAAAACTGGCCAACTTCTGAGGGTAAACCGTTGCTAACCATGACACAGTCCTCTTGCTCTTTACCGGACCGAGATGAGCACTCTTCGTGAGTCTACCTATTATGTCCCTCATACCCGTGTTCCCTTTCTTTGATCTAGGTAGTCCATCCACATAATCAATCGAGATGTTTTCATACTTCCCTTGCGAAACCTCCAATGGAGATAACGGCCCACTGGGCTTCTATGACTTGGCCTTGACCTAGTGGCTCAACAGGCATCCTGGGACCAACTCGGCCACCTCCTCGAGTGATGCGCATCTTCAAGAACCTTCTCTACCAAGTCTTCCACTCGAGGAACACATACTCTCTCATCGCGCGTTAGTCTTCCTTTGTCATCCATGATATATCTAGCAAAGTGACTTAACATCTCGCCTCGAATCAGCTGGTCCACGTTCTTGAATAACGGCGGGTCTTCTTCCCGTGAAACTCCCTTCTTGATCCAGAAGAGTAAGTCTAAGCTCCGTGAATGCTAACTAACTAGCCAAACGGAGAAAGCTTCTTACTTCAATTGCCCTTCTCAGAGCTTTCCGGTCTCAAACCGCAGCCACTTTAGCGGAATCCACCGCTAAGCCTTACTTAAGAACTATGTGCCCAAGAAATCCAACTTCTTTCCTCCAAAGTGGCATTTGGAGAACTTGACCTTCAACCGGTGGCTCTAAGCGTATCCATCTCCTCCTTGGGATGTATAGCATGTTCTTCCTCGTTCTTTTGAGGAGATCAAAATATCGTCTATGACGACCATGACAAACTTGTTCAAGGACTCCCTAAACACCCTACCCTTCAAGTTTACGTAATATGCGGGTGCCTTAGTCAAACCAAATAGCATGACTAGCCATTCTAAAAAAAAATCCATCTAGAGTCCTAAACGCAGTCTTGTCAATTCCATCCTCAGCCATCCTAAGCTGATGGAATCTGGTAGCTAGATCAAAAGAAAACAGATGCTCCTACAAGCTGATCAAACAAATCATTGATCCTTGGTAACGGTTATCTATTCCTCTCACGATAATCAACACATAAGCGAAACAAACTGTCCACATCGGTAACGAATACTACTGGAGCACCCTACTCGAAAAATGCTTCGTCTCAGGAAGTTCTTCTCAAGCAACTCCTTGACTCGCTTTCTTAACTCTCACCTCGTGAGGTCATGTGCCTAACCGGCCACAAAACTGGCTTGGTATTACCAACCAGATAATGCGGAAATCTATCCCACGTCTAGGGATAACCCCTTTACCTTCCCCAAGATATCAGGATATTCTCGGACCACCCTCACCGGTTTCAAACTATCGATAGACAAGTTGAGGGATTCCAAGATAACATAACACGACGGGACCCATAGGGTTGCTAGAAATTTCTAGGGTATTACCGAGGCGAGTCATGAGCCTCACAACCCTATATACAAAAACCAAGAATGGCTTCAAAACAGGACAACCATTCCATGCCCAAAACCAACCCATATCCCCTGAAACCGAGAATATAAACATCCCACGAGAATTCTATACTTAAGATAGAAATTTTCAAATCCACTCAGACCATAGACAAACGTGCAGAACCCCCAATTGGATTTGAAACACATACGGGATCATCAACTACACTAGTACTTAGGTGCAAAACTTTCAACTGGATTAGATGAAATAAAACTATGCGATGTGCCAGAATCAAACAAAGTTTGAACAGGGAAAATCAAAAACAAGATTTTCAACAGAAACACTACCTCTATCATGAGCTAGAAGAACGGGGTGGAGGGGATGAATTCGCCCTCCAGATAGTCCTGCACACTGAGTCTGACCTTGCCCTTGCTTCCTTGGGCAATCCTTGCTGAAATGTCCAAACTCACCACAATCAAAGCATTCGCCCCGCTTTCTCTTCTCCTTTTTCCTACATTCCCTGGCTATATGTCCAACTTTACCACAGAAGTTGCATTTCATATTCCCTCTTGGCTTGTCCTTGCGGTTGTGGTTATTCATGCCCCGTTTCCCGGAATCTACTCTCTTGTCTTGAGACTCATTCGCCTTGACCTCTTTCTTGTCATTGTTATCTTCTTCTTGAAGTAGGGCCAAATTCACCAAATTCTCGAAAGTCGCCCCCAAGGGTATATGAGACATGGCCAAACCATGTAATGGCTCGTTTAATCCTAGAGCAAAGTGTAGAGCCTTCTTCTGAGCTGTATTAACCAAGTCTAAATTGACACGAGCCAGTTGATTAAACTTATCTATGTATTCCCTAATCGTCATGTCCCCTTGCTTCAGTGATAAGAATCTCAGTCCAAACCTTCCTCTAAAGTCATCCCAAGTCTCAATTGGCCTGGTCGCGGTGGTGACTACCCACCAACGTGCAGCTTCTTCCTTCAGCAACCATACTGCTAATAAAACTTTCCTGCGGTCACCTATATCAAAGGTGGCTAAAAGATCTTCGGTCTCTTTCAACCAATTCCCTGCTTCTACAAAAGTCTCTGTTCCATTAAAATTTTTGCCACCCATCCTCTTAAAGTTCCTGCAAGTTTCCGCGAAATCCGCTTGTGGAGGCTGAGGGGGAAGAGGAACATCAGCTACGGGAGGAGGAGGAGGAACAGCGGCCTCGACTGGGAAGACAACATTAGGGACACCTGGGACCGGTGCCGTGACTTCCAAGTACCGACGAAACCAATCGGGTATCGTTACTCCTTCGGGCAAGATGAGATGATCAGACATGCTGGAAACGAAAAGAAAAGAGTTCAAACGAGGAGTCAAAGGATAGTGCTAATGGTTTTTGGGGAATAGCCTTTTAAAACAACTAGACTTTTGTTTGGAAAATACTTTATACTTGGTTTTGAAAATAGTTTTTCTTTTCAAAAGTTTTAAAAACCTTTTTATCCCTTCTCGTAAACCATATGCTCTGATACCAAATGTAACACCCCACCTCCGCCAGGGTCACTCGCAAAGGAATGCACTAGCTTTGGAGGGGCATTATTGGTAAACATGCATAATGATATAGCAAGGCAGGACATGACATATATATATGTAAATAAACAGAGTGAGTAAATAAAACAGCGGAAGATTTATAAACCATTTCAAAACACAAGTCTGCTACATCATAGTGTCAATTTCCCAAGTAAACAAGTCTAGTACATAAAATAACATCATCTGATACTAAAAAGAAAACATAAAAGTAGCTATCCCCAAAGTGGAAGAAACCATAGCGAGCTCAAATCCAAATCATACATGAGCTATCCAAGAAAGCAGCAAGATCCAAGCTAGGCTCCTGTATTCCCTCCCTGAGAACTTGGGGGGGGGGAACGGAAGAAAAGAGGCGAAACAAAACGGGTCAGTCAAAAAGACTGAGTAAGCCCTGCTACGATCAGTCTATAAGCTAATAAAGTTAACATCATGATGGAAACTGAGATGATCATAGATAACAACATACTGGCATGGTAAATTAACTACAAGATAGATAGAGGTGTCATCGCATAAAACACGGCTAAGTTTTGCACCACGGTGTACTAGCAACCCAACATAACAGGTATTGACCCCTTGGCCCGGGCTTTGGCCCAATAACATGAGGTGACCTTAATACAAGGTCCAGCCCAACGGTCTAGTCGATCGGCTCCCTATAAACCTAACACGTCAAGTGTTGGTGTCCATACGGCCCACATGGATGTAGTCAGACTGTGCTGGGTCCACCTTCGGGTGTATCAAGCCCTAAGGTGTCAACCCCAGACACCTAAGCAATAATGCACAGTCTAAGCCTACTGGTACCCGTGCCTCGAGTTTGTCCATCATCGGACTACGTGCACGTCCGTAGCCCGCCGGACCCGCACCGCTGTACCACTCAGCCGTCGCTTTGGTCGCTTACATCAGTCCAGTAATCGTGCCCCGCCCTTGCCTAGCCCCTAGGGTTGTAAATGATACCAAACTGGGATTACTGTTGGCACAGACCACGCTGCTAGGGTTTCCTAAGAAGGTTAAGTGTGATTTAACCCTTCACTAATCATGGATTAAATTAGTTAAGTGTAATCAACGGTTCACCACTTAACCCCATCCAATCCCTTGTATCCCCAAATTGATTAAATTGGTTAAGTGTAACTTAACCCCATTTTCATCCCTTGAATCCCCAAATTGGTTAAGTATTAGTGGACCCTGACTTAACCCTAATCATGAGGCATTAATTAACTTAATGCACCTCAACCTCTCACATTAGACCTTGTTGTGGTTACTAGTTAGGCCGGGCGGGTCCGGGTAGGCTTACACCACAACTTAGTCTAACCTCGGGTTTTGGCACCACATGACCAACTTCTCACATTGGGTCCTATTGTTTGTAGCCACTAGTTAAGCCGGTCGGTTCCGGGTAGAATTACGCTACAAACTCAACCCAATCTCGAGTTGGCCACACTTTTGTTTTCTAAGTGTCATGTCCACTTTATTTCAAAACATAATTACAAGTTAACAAATGCTTGGGTAGACCTAACTTAATAGGTAAATTCCCAAGGGGTAGACCTAACTTAATAGGTAAATTCCCAATCTTATATTTTCATGTATTTTAAGTTTACCCCAAAACCCCCAACGTCCTTCTATCGCTTACATATTCGTAGTAACGCATAAAGGATAGGAAGAGGGAACATGGCACAACATACATGATAAACTTGCACAACAATCATGCATAACATGTTAGGCTTGCACAACTTAGCATAGTGAACTTGCATATTACCATAAACATGCATAACATGTTAAACTTGCATAACTTAGCATAGTGAACTTGCATATTACCTTAATCATGCATAACTTGTCAAACGTGCACAACTTGTCATTTTAAACTTGCATAAACATGCACAACTTGTCAAAACATGCACAACTTGTCAAAACATGCACAACTTGTCAAAACATGCACAACTTGTCATTTTAAACTTGCATAAACATGCACAACTTGTCAAAACAAGCACAACTTGTCAAAACATGCACAACTTGTCATTTTAAACTTGCATAAACATGCACAACTTGTCAAAACATGCACAACTTGTCAAAACATGCACAACTTGTCAAAACATGCATAACTTGTCATTTTAAACTTGTAGAACATGGCATAGTAAACTCGCATATGCATGCATAACTTAGGAAACATGTAAAACATGGTGTAGTGAGTTCGCATAAGCATGCATAATCAACTAAACTCACATAAATCTCAACTTTCACCACATATTAACTTTAGAGTTTGTAAAGTGAAGGTAAGAGGGCTTACAATGCTTATGCGGACTCAAATGAGTATAACAAATGCAAGAAACCCCTTATGCAACTAATTAAAACCCCCAAATGCAAGCAAACTTGATCAAGACTCCTCCTTTATGATGCCAACTGAAAAACAAGCCTTTAATGCAAGCTAAGGAGGATCATACAAGCCTAAATATGCTTGTATGCATGGAAAATCACTTAGGAATTAAATTAGGAATTGTATGAAGAGGGTGGAGGCCATGAGAGTTTGGATTTTGGCATAGTTTAGTTGCAAGAATGATTAATGGGGTTTTAGGGTAGGATTAGAGGCTTATTTATAGAAGATTAGAGTGTTTTTAGCCCTAGGATTAACCCTAGGATAGTTTTGGCCCGTCAGATTTCAGAATTCTCTAGAACCAGACCACACAACCAAGCCCAAACCAAAGTGGTGCGCCAGGCTAATTTGCCTGGCTACCCCCTGTCGACAGGGCTGTCGACAGGGCAGTCGACATGCCAAGACCCCTGTCGACAGGCCTGTCGACATGGGGTCCTGGGCGGGAATTTTTCCCGCCTGCCCAGTTTGCCCAAACCCTAGTTTTTAATTTCAAATTTAAATCCGTTTTTACTTAGAAATTTTCTGCAAACTTCAATGGGCCTTAACTGGGTCATACGGACTCCGATTTTCGAAAACTCGGACTCTATTTCGCGTATTTTTCCGAGACGAACGCGATGGCATAGCCCGTTTCCCTTGATTCCAATTTTATAATTTAATTCTGCCTCAATTTATGTTATAACAGATTATTAGAAATATGGTTTGTTACAGGTATAAAGAACATAATAAATTCATGTTTTCTAAATATACTGTGAATACTGTGATTGAATGTATGTATACTGTGAACGAATGTATATATACTGTGAATTTGTGTTTAGTGTTTCTGTAATGAAGTTTGGTTTAATGTTTATGTGAATATTGTGTATGAATGTAAGTAGCCAGTTTTTTTTCCTGTATATATGCAAACATGTATGCTGCTATATCGAATATTAGCATTTAAGTATGCAACTTTTCTGTATAGATGCATACATTCCGGCTACAAATCTGTATACAGTACACATATATTCAGATTTTCTTAATATACGCATACGATTATGCATTTATAATGATTAGATGCATACACTCGAGGAATAAATTTGTATAAAGAACATAATAAATTCACTTTTCTAAATATACGCATATAAGTATGTAACTATTTTGGATATATGCATAAAAGTATGCAGTTTTTTAACAATTAATTGAATTAGCAACAGTAATGTAAGAAATATTAGTAAAACCATATAATCACTTGAAAAAATTAGACAAACTAGAAATCAAGTAAAATCGAACGAACTTAACTCAGTACAAAAAATTACACATTGATTCAGCTTGAAAACTAGTTAATCACTTGCCAGTAGTTTATACATTGTACTTTAGTCAGAATATTTACAATACTTCGATCATTGTATTTTAGTCAAAATATTTATAAAAAGTGAAAAGACAATTTTCCACAAATTTAAGTAGAAGGTTTGTTTGCAGCTGAAAATATATAGTCCTATGTCAGGTCTCCTTCTAGACTCCAATTATGAGGTTTGCGATTGAGGATTTCGTAAGCAAGCATGGCTCTTTGTAGATTAATAGTTGCAGGACTATATATATCATCCTTTTTATCAATTTCTTTGTACTCGCTTCTCTGTTTCATCATGTTAATTACGAACATTCCACAATCGACCCTGCAGAATTTGTAAAACATGATTAATATTATGCTAGTATTTAAGAAAGCTGCATACAAGTATGCACATATTCATACTATATCAGTAAATAATTGTAAATACAAGTATGTAAATACAAGTATGTAAATACAAGTATGTATACAAGTGTAAAAATAATTGTAAATACAAGTATGCAATAATTTTTATTTACTTACGTGCAGCCTTGTTGTGGGCAATTAGCAATTTCAAGTTGTCCATGTTTCTGAAAATTCTTGTTCTCTAGTTTTTTTCAGCAATCCACTGATGTAAACTCTCTGTCTGTATATAAAAAAAATACATACATATGACTATTTATAACAGTTTAGATACTAGTTGAATGTCAATTATCTCTATTTACATACAAAATCTCTTGCAAGTCTTTGGTGGTTTCCTCCGTCACGACAATTTTTTCTGGAATTGTAATGTATACATCTTCTACTGTCTTTTATAAATTCTAACAATGAAAAATGGTTTCCCTTATGGATAGGAATCAATATTTTTGTGCTTGTTTTGTAGAATGTTTGCACTTTTTATCTATCAAAAACTCTTTGTTTTCCGATGAATCTTTCTTAATTATTGCCTGTAATTGCAATCATTTTAGTGACCAAAATTTCTGATGTTACAAGATAATTTTGCTGTACAATTAATAAAAACTTACAGAAGCAGTAGTTTTAATGTACATGATTTCTGGATGGTCGTTGTTGAGCTCATGTGCATACCAATCAATTATTTGAATAAATTAGTAGATTGTAAATGTTAAGGAAAACTTCCAGCTATTAATCACCTTATGAAACTATATTTGAATTTGACTGTGGCGATACCTGTCCGTCAAGGAATCCTCCATTTATTAAATCAGCCAATGAAACTCCAAAAATGTATATGTCTGCATTGCCATTAAGGTATGCGCTTCTACTGCTAATTTATGTAATATATTTAGAGAATTTCTAGGAATATATTAGCACTGATCTATGCATCTAATCTTAATAATTGCATACATACATACATACATACATACATATATATATATATATATATATATATATATATATATATGCAACTTTTATTTTTAATTGCATAAAAACATTTACAAAATTTAATTAAATCTTTTAGTAATTTTACCTCAGGTCTGAATTTGAAAAATATGCTTCTAGTTTCTGGATTTGATCCTCTTGTAGTTGCTTAACATTTTTAAATTTCCTGACGTGCAGTTTTGTTCGTACATGTGTTTCTTCTGATGTTGTTCTCATCTCATTATCCTCAACAATCACAGTTCCTGTTTGTTTGGGCTGCATGTGAGAATAATATAAGATATCAGCAATGTATTGATGGAAACTTGATATTTGGAACATTATTACCATTAGAAATTATTTTTACCTTTTGCTTTCTAACATTTAGAAGCTTCAGCTTCTTTTGCTTCCCGTTGTCATGGTTCTTTTCCAGCTCCTTTATGTCTTTTGATTTTTCGTCATCAATTTTATGATCATTATTCTTCTCCATGTTATCTATTTACATATTATTAGTCTCATCAATAATTGAATAGATGCACACAAGCATGCAACTATTCAGAAATAGCTGCAAACAAACATGCAACTATTCAGAAATAGTTGCACACAAGCATGCAACTATTCTGAACAAATGCACTCAAGCATGCAATATTTAGTAATAGATGCAGATAAGCATGCAACAATTTTGTTATAATATATTGCTTGAAACTAGATAATGTGTACATTATTTATTACCATTAGAAAACTATAATTATTTTTTACCTTTTTCCTTCTCCAACTCCTTCTGTTCTTTCTCCATCTCCTTCTGTTCTTTGTCTACCTCGTTCTTTTCTTTCTCCGTCTCCTTCTCTGGCTTCTTTGGCTCCTGTTCTTTCTCCTCATCCTTCTGTTCTTTCTCCACCTCCTTCTCTGGCTTCTTTGGCTCATGTTCCTTCTATCCAACCTCATTATTGTTCTCCTCTGTATCTATTTCCATGGTATCAATTTGATCAATATCCCTTGGGTCATCTTTTTTATCTTTATCCTGCATGCCAACATCTAAATTTTTCTGCGGTTCATCATTTCCTTCATCTTCTGCAGTGTGTTCTTTTTCCACATTATCTCTGTCAACATTTTCATTCTTGTCACCTTCATTAGCATTATTATTCTCATCTTCATTTTCATCGTTCATATTATCCTTTTCCTGCTTTTCATCCTCACTATCATCATTATTCTCATCTTCATTTTCATTGTCCATATTATCATTTTTCTTCTTATCATTCTCACTCTCATCCTCACTCTCGTTGTCCCTCTCAGCCTCACTTTCATCCTCACTTTCATTCTCAATCTTATCCTCATTATCCTTTTCCTCTTCATTATCCTCACTTTCATCCTCATTATCCCCACTTTCATCATTATCCTCATTTTCATCATTATCCTCATTTTCACTTGCATTCGCGTCTTTTATTTGAAGTTGTAATTTTCTTCCCTTTTTGTCTTCACTCTCAGTTCTTTCTTCACTCTCATTAATTTTCTCACTATCAGTGTTTTCGTCACTCTCATTATTTTCCTCACACTCATCTTCTGCAGATTCATCACTGTCAGCAAGTCCTTGTAGTCTTTTTTTTAACCTTAAATTTCCCTCTTTAAGTTGTTTATTTTCTTGTTGTAGCTTTACTATCAAGTTCGTGTAATTTTCCCCCCGTTTTTGGTAAACTGCTTCGTACTCTTTGTCTTTGTCAATAGCTTGTTCCAACAGTTTTAATTCCTTTCTTTTGGACTCCTGAAAACAAAGGTAGAAAATTCTCAATTAATACTGTAAATAAATGCAGAAATGTATGCATCTGTAGAAAATAAGTGCATATATCCATGCATTATTTTTATACAGATGAATACATAGATGCATCTGTTCAAAATATGTGCTCAAATGTATGGAATTGAATGTGACAGTTGTGAATAGATGCATAGATGCGTGCAATTGTTATGATTATAATCATACGTGTACGCACCTCTTTATAATAGATTCATACAAGTGTGTAACTGCTGCTATATATCTACATACTTGTATGCATATAATTTTAATATGACACTTAAAAATTATTCAAAATTAAATATCACTTACAGATGTGTATTTGATGTTTATTAACATGTTTGGCTTCAACAATTTTATATCCCATTTTGCAGCCAGGGGATATACATCACTGTATTCTTTCTTTGAATTTTTTAATAACATAGGTTTTTTCGCAAACCCACCACTGAAAAAAAAAATTATTATTAGGATGAACAATAATTAAATAAGAAACATACAAAAAAGTTTAAAATAGTAACAACAATAGTGTCACGTAAGCATTAATCTTGCGTGGTGTATCAAAGTATTTTTTTCACCTGGGTTATGAGATGTTTGTGTATGATTTTTGGCCAAGATATTTTCATTAATTTCTGACTGCATACACAATATGGAATCAAGGTCCATGGTAAGCTGTATTTAGGGTTTGTTAGAAGAAATGTTGCGGCCAAATAAAGAAGTATAAGCTTCACCGTATCAAATTTTGCTTCGGCTGTGTCCTCTTTTATTGTCAAAAAAATCTGTCTCTCTGTATTTTTCTTGTGGACTGAGGCTTCTCCTTTAAAATGTCTTTCAATGAATGATTTATATTCTCCATCATCCTTCTCGTTCTTTTTCAAGTGCCCCGTTGTTTTTATTAGCTCTCCTTGTAATGGAGCACCTAGTAAATCTGCAACATTTTCTTGTGTAAAAGTAAGCATCATATCACCAAATTGAAAATATTTTAAGTTCTTCTAGTAGTTCTTGATGATGAGATCTAAAGTTATAGAATTTTTAATGGTTTCTACAGGTGAAATGAGCCCATCAAAAATCATGTTAATAAACCTGTAGAGCGGCAGTTTTTTCAAATATTCTGAATGTTGTGGCGTAAATAGTTCATCTTTGTTTATCATTTCCACCAATTCAATGAATGCCTTAAGATTATTTCTGTATACTTTTTCCTTCCTGCCAAGCAGTGGTTTGTCTTCAGTTTTCCTTCTTTTGATTATTGGTGCAGGTTTTGAAAGTTGTTCTGTGATAATTATTGCTATTTCTTTTTGACTGTCTTCATTATCTCCTTCTTCAACATTTGGTCTCTGTAATAAGAGTTAAAAAATTAGTTAAATAAATTTTGAATATATGCAGATATTTGTACACTTTCATGCAACTATCCGTAATAAAATCACACAAGCGTGCAACTATCATAAATAATAACACTTAAGTTTGCAACTATCCTGAATAATAGCACAAAAGTGTGCAACTATCCTGAATAAAAGCATATAGGAAAGCAACTATCATGTGTAAAATCATACAAGCATGCGACTATCTTGAATTAAAGAACACAATAGTGCAACTATCCTGAATAAAACCATGCAAACATGCAACTAACTGGAATAAAAGCAAGCTATCATGCGACTATCCTGAATAAAAGCATGCAAGCATGCGACTATCTTGAATAAAAGCATGCAAGCATGCGACTATCATGAATAAAATTATGCAATCATGCGACTATCTGTATAAAATATTGCAATTGTGCTACTATCCTGCATAAAATATTGCAAGCATGTGACTATCCTGAAGAAAAGCATACAAGCAGGCAATTATCGTGAATAAAAGCTTGCAATCGTGCAACTATCTTGATTAAAAGCACGCAAGCATGCGACTATCATGAATAAAAGAACGCAAGCATGCGACTATACTGAATAAAAGCATACAAGCGTGCAACTATCCTGAATAAAAGCACGCAAGCATGCAACTATCCTGAATAAAAGCACGCAATCGTACGGCTATTTTGAATAAAAGAACACAAGCGGGCAACTGTCCTGAATAAAAGCACGCAAGCGTGCGACTAGCCTGAATAAAAGCACTCAAGCGTGCAACTATCCTGAATAAAGGCACACAAGCATGCAACTTTGCAGAATAATAACACCAAGCGTGCGACTATCCTGAATAAAAGTACGCAAGCATGCAGCTATCCTAAATAAAAGCATGCAAGTGTGCAACTATCATGAATAAAAGCATGCAAGCATGCGACTATCATGAATAAAAGCACGCAAGCATGCAGCTATCTCTTGCATGCAACTACCCCGAATAAAAGCACGCAAGCATGCGACTATCTTGAATAAAAGCACGCAAGCTAGCAGCTATCCTGAATAAAAGCACGCACGCATGCGGCTATCCTAAATAAAAGCACGCAAGCATGAGGCTATCCTGAATAAAAGCACGCAAGCATGTAGCTATCCTAAATAAAAGCACGCAAGTGTGCGACTATCCTGAATAAAAGCATGCAAGCGTGCACCTATCCTGAATAAAAGCACTTAAGCGTGCGACTATCCTGAATAAAAGCACGCAAGCATGAAACTATCCTGAATAAAAGCACACAAGCTTGCAACTATCCTGAATAAAAGCATGCAAGCATGCAGCTATCCTGAATAAAAGCACACAAACAACCGTGCGACTATCATGAATAAAAGTACGCAAGCATGCAACTATTCTAAATAAAAGCACACAAGCGTGCAACTATCCTGAATAAAAGCACGCAAGCGCGCAACTATCCTGAATAAAAGCACGCAAGCATGCGACTATCCTAAATAAAAGCACGAAAGCATGCAACTATCTGGAATAAAAGCACGCAAGCATGCAGCTATCCTGAATAAAAGCACGCAAGCATGCAGCTATCCTGAATAAAAGCACGCAAGCATGCAGCTATCCTGAATAAAAGCACATAGACATGTAATAACCTAGAATAAAGGCACATATGTGTTCAACTATCATTAAAAAAGCATACAAGTGTGCAACTATCCATAATAAAATCATCCAATAATGCAACTATCGTGGATAAAATCACACATGTGTGCATCTATCATGAATAATAGTAGAAAAGTGTGCAACTATCCTGAATAAAATTATGTAATCAATCAACAAACATGAATAATAGCATTTAAGCATGCGACTATCATTAATAAAACCACATAAACGTGCAAGAATTTATAATAATAGTATTCTAGGTTGCAACAATATTTAATAACAGCAAATATTTATAATAATTCGTGAAATCAGTAAATTTTGAAGTTATTTAGTAACTGAGTATAATATTTGCCACAATAACTTTCAATTACAGTCGTTTACAATCTATATTATACATTTTCATAAATAGAGAAATCTGAAATGAAGAATACAAAAATATATCTTCGCTCGCACCATTGTTGATAAAAACGACAATGATTTTTCAGTTTTTAGAAGATTGAGATTAAATGAAGATGGCGATTAGGGTTTGATTTATTTCGTTGATCGTATGATTTAGAACAATGATTTGATGTAAGTAGTCCCGAAATTTAGAGCTGTTAGGTTTATGAGGAGCCGAAAGGATAAAAATGGAAATAATAGAGCCGCATTCAAATATAGGGACCTAATTTTTATTATTACAGCGGCTGGACTTTTTTTTGATTTTGAAACTTTATAGGGATGCTAGCCTAACGAACCCTTTAGAGAATTCGGGGTAGGATTAAAAAGAAGGGCTTTTTTGAAGTATTAAGAGAAGTTGGGGTAGTTTAAGCATAGCAAGGGTAGATCGACAAATATGAAAGATGATGAATCATTTGGATCGGGTGCTGCAAAATCTAACCATTCACAGTAGTTAAAAAATAGGGGTAATTGTTGGAAGTATGGGCTATTTAGAGAATTAGGGGGTGGATTAAAAAGAAGGGCTGTTTTGAAGTATCAAGATAAGTAGGGTTAGTTTAAGCATAGTAGGGGTAGATCGCCAAATAGGAAAGATGATGAATCGTTTGGATTGGGTGCTGCAAAAACTAACCCTTCATAGAAGTAGAATGATAATTGGTTTACAAAGAAATGAATAATGCAAAAAAAAAATTGAATAAATAAACGAATAAAGGAAAGCAATAATAAAAGTCGGGGGTAGTTTAAGCATAGTAGGGGCAGATCGACAAATCTGAAAGATGATGAATCGTTTGGAATGAGTGTTGTAAAAACCAACCCTTCACAGTAGTTTAAAAATTGGGGTAATTGTTGGAAGTAAGGGCTATTTAGAGAATTTGAGGTATGATTAAAAAGAACGGCTATTTTGGAGTATCAAGAGAAGTAAGGAAAGTTTAAGCTTAGTAGGGGTAGATCGGCAAATATGAAAGATGATGAATCATTAGGATTGGGCGCTGCAAAAACCAATCCTTCATAGTAGTTAAAAAATAGGGGTAATAATCGGAAGTAAGGGAAATTTAGAGAATTAGGCGTATGATTAAAAAGAAGAGTTGTTTTGAAGTATTAAGAGAAGTAGGGGAAGTTTAAGCATAGTAGGAGTAGATCGACAAATATGAAAGATGATGAATCATTGGGATTAGGCACTGCAAAAACCAACCCTTCACAGTAGTTAAAAAATTGGGGTAATTGTTGGAAGTTAGCGCTATTCAGAGAATTAAGGGTAGGATTAAAAAGAAGGGTAGTTTTGAAGTGTTAAGAGAAGTAGGGGTAATTTAAGCAAAGTAGGGGTAGATCGGGAAATATGAAAGATGATGAATCATTTGGATTGGGTGCTTCAAAACCCAACACTTCACAGTAGTTAAAAAATAGGGGTAATTGTGGAAGTAAGGGCTATTTAGAGAATTAGGCGTAGGATTAAAAAGTAGGGTAGTTTTGAAATATGAAGAGAATTAGGGGTAGTTTGTGCAGAATATTGGTAGATCGAAAAATATGAAAGATGATGAATCATTTGGATTGGATGCTGCAAAAACCAACCCTTCACAGTAGTTAAAAAATAGGGATAATTGTTGGAAGTTAGGGTTATTTAGAGAATTAAGGGTAGGATTAAAAAGAAGGGTTGTTTTGAAGTATTAAGAGAAGTAGGGGTAGTTTAAGCAAAGTATGGGTAGATCGAGAAATATGAAAGATGATGAATCGTTTGGATTGGAAGGAGCAAAAACCAACCCTTCACAGTAGTTAAAAAATAGGGGCAAATGTTGGAAGTAAGGGCTATTTAGAAAATTTGGGGTAGGATTAAAATGAAGGTTTATTTTGAAGTATTAAGAGAAGTAGGGGTAGTTTAACCATAGTAGGGTTAGATCGACAAATATGAAGGATGATGAATCATTTGGATTGGAGGCTGGAAAAACCAACCCTTCATATTAGTTAAAAATAGGGGTAACTGTTGGAAGTAAGGGAAACTTAGAGAATTGGGGGTAGAATTAAAAATAAGGGCTATTTTGAGGTATTAAGAGAAGTAGGGGTAGTTTAAGCAAAGTAGGGGTAGATCCACAAATATGAAAGAGGATGAATCATTAGGATTGGGTGCTGCAAAAACCAACCCTTCATAGTAGTTCAAAAATAGGGGTATTTGTTGGAAGTAAGGGCTATTTAGAGATTAGGGTTAGGATAAAAAAGAAGGGTTGTTTTGAAGTATTAAGAGAAGTAGGGGTAGTTTAAGCATAGTAGGGGTAGATCGACAATTATGAAACATGATGAATCATTTGGATTGGGTGCTGCAAAAACCAACCCTTCATTGAAGTAGAATAATAATTGGTTTAAAAAAAAATGAATAATGCAAAAAAAAAAAAAAGAATAAAGAAATGAATAAAGCGAAACAATAATAAAAGTAGGGGGTAGTTTAAGCATAGTAGGGTTAGTTCAAAAAATATGAAGGATGATGAATCCTTTGGATGGGTGCTGCATAAACCAACCCTTCACAGTAGTGAAAAAATAGGGTAATTGTTGGAAGCAAGGGCTATTTAGATAATTATGATTAGAATTAAAAAGAAAGGTTGAATTGAAGTATTAAGAAAAGTAGGGGTAGTTTAAGCATAGTAGGGGTAGATCGACAAATATGAAAGATGATGAACCATTTGGATTGGGTGCTGCAAAACCCAACACTTCACAGTAGTTAAAAAACAAGGGTAGTTTTTGGAATTAAGGGCTATTTAGAGAATTAGGGGTAGGATTAAAAAGTAGGGTTGTTTTGAAGTATTAAAAGAAGTCTGGGTAGTTTAACCATAGTAGGGGTGGATCGACAAATGTGAAAGATGATGAATCGTTTAGATTGGGTGATGCAAAAACCAACCCTTCACAGTAGTTAAAAAATTGGGTTAATTTTTGGAAGTAAGGGTTATTTAGAGAATTAGGAGCATGATTAAAAAGAAGGGCTGCTTTGAAGTATTAAGAGAAGCAGGGGAAGTTTAAGCATAGTAGGGGCAGATCGACAAAAATGAAAGTTGATGAATCATTGGGATTGGGCGCTGCAAAAACCAGCCTTTAACAGTAGTTAAAAAGGACTTTTTACGTGTGTGAGCCTCTTTTTGTAAAGTATCATGCAAACAGACCGGTTACAGATAATATTACACAAATAGACCTGTTTTGGTCTGACGGTTTACTGAAGGCGAGTTTTGGAAGTTTGCCTTCAGTAAAATACGAAGGCGAGTTTCCGAAACTCGCCTTCGTTAAATCCCTGCATACAAAACACCCCAAACCGAGACCCTTCTTCCCCATATCCACTTCAGTTTCCCTTTCCTCTTTTTGCTCCTGTGTGAAAATAAAGTAAAAAACTCAAATTAAACTCATTTTCGTCCATTTTTTCATCCAATTCATTCGTAGAACACAACAATGGCTAGCACATCCGGCGTTCAACACGAAATCGGTATGATTCTAAACCCTAATTCTCAATTTTCAAATTAGGGCATACTTGTGTGAAAATTCATGAATTTAGGTTTAATTCGTAAGCCAATTGGATAGAAATTACTGATAAAAGTGAATGTACTGATTGTATGTGTATATTGAGTATGTGTGGAAGGAAAATGTGGCATATAACATGATGAAAATATGATGTTAGGCACCAATTGTTGGTAAATCATGAATTAAAAATATGACTAATGCCATAATAATGAGTTAGGATAGGTGTTAGGCACCAAGTGTGTATCGATCTAGTTGGTGTTGTATGACACAGGCAATGTTGAAATGTTGGGAATTGCTGATTTTAATAAGTGTTGATGAAGCTAAAATAGCTGATCTTGAAATCTTGAACTGGTTTCATTAAGCTTTTGTAATATCTAATACTGCATTTGTGCAAAGTATGTGGAGATGGAGCCCGGACCAGTAGATCCGAGCGTGTTATATTTGCAGCCGCGACACAAGACATCGAATGCTACTCGGACGCAGGTAGCAATTTGTTAATATTTTCATATTTTGATCTTCAGTTTTTTAGACGTCAAACCCCAATTTTTGTTATTTGTTAAATTTGCAGAGTGTCAATGCTGATTATGTCATAGACCACTCGTCGTCACTTTCGAAAGTGACGTCCGAGGATGCTCGCGTATTTTTAGAGATAGAGAGGGCTGGATTCCTGCATATTTTTCGCTTAGATTACATCCAGCTAGATCATAGCCTTGTTGCTGCTTTAGTGGATAGGTGGAGGCCTAAGACATACACGTTTCACCTACCAGTCGGTGAGATGACTATCACATTAACAGATGTTGCGGTTTTACTAGGATTGCCTATTGGCGGCAATGTTGTTGCGTTTGATGGTGCGCAACATGATTATTTGCAGCTATGTCATGACCTACTAGGGCTGGATCCACTAGCCAATACGTAAGGGGTGGCCACATTGTTAATATTACATCGTACCGTAATCAGTTGGCCGGTGTTATTTCTGCAAATGCCACTTAGATAGAGGTTGAGCAACGGGCTCGTTGCATTTTACTACATATTATTTTCTGCAGAATGATGGTTGACCATGCCAAGACCCGCATAGATTTGAGATGGCTACCTTTTTTAGCTGACATCGGGCAATGCGCTACATATTCGTGGGGTAGTGCAGTGTTGGCCTATGCATATCAGGAACTATCTAAGTCTGCGCTGCAGCAGTATAACTGTGTTGCTGGTTGCCGGACACTACTTCAGGTATGAACCGAATTTCTATAGTTTACTGTTATACAATGTGATATGCATCATTCTCTTGTATTAATAGTATGTTCTTGTGTACTTAGCTTTGGTCCTGGACTTATCTTCCCGTCGGAAGATTAGTAGTGACTCCTAATCCCATCGACGCATCGATGCCGCTTGGAGCTAGGTATACTTATTTGATAGTTTATTTTATTAAACACAACACATACTATTTCCAATATATGTACCTTTTATTATCGTGTAACATGTGGTGTGGAAAAAAGAATACGCGACATACACCGAGCCGAGAGCTGGCCTTTTACCGCAATGAGTTGGACGTCCTTACGGACGAAAAGGTTACATGGTATCCATACACTAATGATGTACTAGCCCCACTACCAGTCACTTGCAGAGCTCATAGGTACATTTGGACGGTGAGAGTACCTATGATAGCCTATACCTTCACCGGTTGGCACCTTCCCGATAGGGTTATGAGGCAGTTCGGCATGAGGCAGCATATACCGGATGATGCACCGCCATACAGTGAGGACCTTTCTTTTGCTGCTGAGCATTCTTTGGATCCACCTTCTTATCCTGTGCCTTATTAGCATTAGTACCTTTCTCCTCTTCATGCATAAGTGCCATGTCAACCAGTTTCTCAAAGGTAGCCCCCATTGGAATGTGGGTCATAGTCAACCCGTGTAGCGGCTCATTCAAACCTTTAACGAATCTCAAGGCCTTCTTATCAGGTGTGTTCACCAAGTCTAAGTCGAATCTTGCCAACTAACTGAACTTGTTGACGTATTCCTTCACTGATAAATTCCCATGCTTCACCGCCAAGAACCTCTCAATATAAAAATTCTCTTCTGCTCGTGATAGAAATTTCATTCCGAACCTATGCCTGAAATCCATCCATGTCTCTACAGGACGCTCTCCATTCGTGACCTCCCACCAAAATGAGGCTTCATCCTTCATCAACCGAGTGGCTAATTGGACCTTCCTTCTATCTTCTATATCGAAGATACCAAACAAATCTTCCATCTCCTTGAGCTAATTTCGAGCTTCAAAAAGTCTCTGACCCATGAAAAGGTTTTCCGCCCATTGCTCGAAAGTCTTTGCATACCTTCGAAAAAGCGTCTACACGAGGAGGAGGAGGTGGAGGAGGAGCGTTTGCTGGGCCTGCGGCATTAGCCCTAGCCTCCAGGTACCTTCTGAACAAGGCTGGTATCGATACGCCCTCGTGGATTTCAGTTTGATCAGCCATGCTGAAAGGAAAAAGGGAAAGACTCAAAACGGAGATTCGAAAGATAGATATATGGCTATTGGGGATTATGTTTTTCATAAAAACTTTTCTTTTAAAATACCCTTTTTAAAACACGTTTTTGAAGATACTTCTAAAAAAAAGAATGCTTTTGAAAACGGTTTTCAAAAATCTTTTATCTGTTCTGGTAACCTTCAGCTCTGGTACCACGTGTAACACCCCACGTCCATTAATGTCACTCACTAAGGGAATGCATTAACTTCCATGGAGTACTGTAAGTGTATATAGAACAGAAAATCACAACAAGACAGATGTAAAGCAGTACTTGAAAATTTAAAACTTCATTCATTGCAACGAAAACAAATAAGTTTGGTTACATCATAAAAAACCAAAGACTAGAGTCAAGTACATAATATCCATCTTGACAAAATCAGAGTACATAAAATAAAAGCATAATCCCGCTACTATAAATCGCCATAAAGAAAAAGATAAAGATAAATGAAGCTGAGCTTTACTCTCAGCACTCCAAAGCTCTCCAAGAAAGAAATCCAAGCTAAGCTCTGCTAATTCCCACCTTGAGGACGTGGGGAGGGGGGGGGGGGTGGAGGAAGAAAAGGGGTGAAAACAAAACGAGGTCAAACATAAAGTCTGGCGAGTCCAGTAATTTTAACAATACAACTAAGTAAAGCAACAGGATAAGGAATAAACTGAACATAAGGAATGACTGTAACACAAATAGAGATAACAAGGTAAATAAGGTAAGAAAGATTCCAACAACGATTGTGCTCCTAACTACTACGAGATATGCTCTGCACCGCACTAACTTAATAAAAGATGTGATCCAAGGGCCAGTGGAAGAAAAGGTGCTTTAATTGTGGAACACCAGGTCACTTGAGCAAGGACTATAGGAAGAAGAAGAAGACGGGTTGCTTCCAGTGTGGTAAGGAAGGGCATATGATTAAAGACTGTCCAAGAAGGCAAGGGCAAGGGCAGAGGACATGATCTACTTCTGGAGGGAAGGCGCACGCTCTAACGGCACCACGCAAGAGAGAGGTAGAACCATTTCCATTGAAAGTTTAATTTTCCTTTTAGATCATCCTGTTCGTACTTTGTTTGATTCTGGAGCTTCAAATTCGTTCATATCTGCTTCTATTGTTGAGTCTCTGCACCTAGATACTAGTATAGTAGTGGATCCCGTTAGTGTCTCAAATCGTATAGGGGATACGGACCATCTTTCTATGTTATGTCGGGGTTTGAGAATTTTAGTGTATGGCGTTGAGTTCAAATGCAACGCTTATGTGCTTGGCTTCACGGGCTATGGGCTGATTCTCGGAATGGATTGGTTGGCCAAATATGGTGCCATTCTTGATTGTGAAAGGAGGGTAGTTAGATTATTTTCTAGATTGGGTAAAACTCTCGAGATCTCATGCGATCCTATGGGTTCAGTGATGCTTAGCTACCAAGAGTCTCTTGAAACTTCTATTGAAGATTTGCAATCTGTTCGAGTAGTCTTTGAGTATGCAAATGTCTTTGAGGAGGTTAGGGGCTTACCTCCAAAACATGAGATAGATTTCCATATATACTTGGCAGACAATGCAAAGCCAGTTGCATTTCCTGTACGCCACATGGCTCCTAGGGAAATGAGGGAGCTTAGTAAACAAGTGAAAGAGTTGCTTGAGAAAGGCTTCATAAGAAGAAGTATCTCGGAGTGGGGTGCTCCAGTAGTTTTTGCTACAAAGGCTGATGGTTCACTTAGATTGTGTGTGGACTATAGAGTGCTAAATAAACTCATGAAAAAGAATAGAGACCCATTGCTGAGGATAGATGATTTGTTCGATTAGTTGGTTGGTGCTTCGTTTTTCTCACAGTTGGACTTAACTACTGGGTTTCATCAGTTGAGGGTGGCTGAGGATCGTATAGATGAGACTGCATTTAGAACTCCTGACAATTTCTTTGAGTGGCTTGTCATGCCTTTTGGTTTGACAAATGCACCCGCGTATTTCGTACATTTGATGTGTAGGGTGTTTAGGGAGTTTTTAAACAAGTTCGTGGTCGTCTTTGTGGATGATATTTTGATATTCTCTCGAAGTGAGGAAGAACATGCCCTACATCTTAGGGAATTATTAGAGACCCTTCGAGCACATCAACTCAAAGCCAAGTTCTCCAAATGTCATTTTTGGAGTAAGGAAGTGAGGTTCTTAGGGCACATGGTCTCTAAGGAAGGGATAGCTGTGGGTCCCGCGAAGATAGTGGCAACCCAAGATTGGAAGATTCCTAAGAATGCAACAGAAGTAAGAAATTTCCTTGATTTGGAGGGCTATTATAGAAAGTTCATTAAGGACTTTGCTAAGATGTCGGACCCACTTACTCGATTGACGAAGAAGAATTTGGTCTTTTCTTGGGCTCTTGACTGTGATGATGCATTCCAACATTTGAAGAGGGCTTTGACGACAGCTCAAGTTTTAGTTTTGCCGGATGGCAGTAAGCCATTCACAGTATATACCGATGCTTGCGGGACGGGGCTTGGCGCAGTTTTGATGCAAGAGGGAAGGGTGATATGCTATGGTGGAAGACAATTGAAGGTCCATGAGAAGAATTACCCTAACCACGACTTGGAGTTAGCCACCATAGTTTTTGCGCTTAAGTCTTGGCGTCACTATTTACTTGGTGAAAGGTTTGAGTTGTATATAGACCATAAGTCACTTAAGTACTTGTTCTCTCAGAAAGATCTAAACTTGAGGCAACAGAGATGGATGGAGTTTTTAGCATCCTACGACTTTGAGATTGCACATACCCCTGGCAAGGGTAACGTGGTGGCAGACGCCTTAAGTAGAAAGAAGTTGAATTTGAGTCCTTTGTTTGTTGAGCGGCAGAATTTAGGGTACATCTCTACCTCTGACTTTAGACCCTCGATTGATTATGTGTCCAATTTGTTGGCATCATTAGAATTGTGACCTACGCTTGTAGGATAGCTAGGGGCGACACAGCGAGATGACCCACAGGTGATGGAGATAGTAGATAAGCTCAGAAGAGGGGAGTCTTCGAGCCATCTTAGTAGGTATACTATTGATGAAAAAGGTCGGTTGCGTAGGGATGGGAGACTTTGCGTGTCACGATATGATAGTTTGAGGAAGAGAATTTTTGAAGAAGCACATCGTTCTAAGATGACCATACATCCCAGTGGTGACAAGATGTATAGGGACATGAAGCGAGTTTTCCTTTGGGCCGGAATAAAGAAGGATGTAGCTGAGTATGTTTATAAATGCTTAGTGTGCCAGCAAGTTAAAGCTGAGCAAAAGAAGCCTGGTGGTTTGTTTCAAACTCTAGAGATTCCGCAGTGAAAGTGGGAAAGCGTTTCCATGGATTTTGTTGACAGATTTCCAAGGTCAAGGAAGGGTAATACGGGGATCTGGGTAATGGTAGATAGACTTACCAAGAGCGCCCATTTCATTCGCGTTAAGAGTAAGAGGACGGCGACATGGTTAGCTTCAGTTTAACTCCGGGAGATAGTTCACTTACATGGCGTAGCTTCGAGTATTGTGAGCGATCGAGATCCTATTTTCACCAGCAAGTTTTGGAAGAGCTTGCAAGAGGCGGTAGGAACGCATTTGTGTTTAAGCACCGCTTATCATCCTCAGATGGACGGCCAAACCGAAAGGGTGAATCGGATTCTAGAGGACCTTTTGAGGTTATGTATTTTGGGCTTTGGAGGGTCATGGGAAGAGGACCTTCCATTAGTAGAGTTCGCCTACAATAATAGCTATCAGACTAGTATTGGCATGGCTCCTTTTGAGGCACTGTATGGACGACCGTGCCGATAACCGACTTGTTGGTAGGAATCTACAGATAAGATTTTGTTTAGGCCATACATGGTTAGAGAAACTTCAAAGAAGATAGACTTGATTAGGAGGCACATAAAGACGGCACAGGACAGGCAGAAGTCATATGCTGATAAGAGAAGGACCGATCTTGAGTTCGAAGTTGGAGACATGGTCTTTATCAATGTGTCACCGTTGAGGAATGTAGTTCGCTTTGGAGCAGTAGCGAAATTGGTACCAAGGTTCGTAGGGCCATTCCCCATTACAGAGCGAATTGGACAGATGGCCTACAGATTACAGCTGCCTGAGAAGCTTAGTAGTGTGCATGATGTGTTTCACGTGTCTCATTTGAGGAAATGTTTGCATGATACTGCGGAAGTAGTAGAGCCAAGTATGCTTAGAGAAGTAGAATTGGAGCGAGATGCTATGATTAGACGAGCTCCTACATGCATCCTTGGATTGGAGGTCCAAAAGTTTCCGGTCTAGAAGTTACGCAAACGAGAGGTCAAGTTAGTTAAAGTTCAATGGGGAGATGATCAAGGAGACACCTCTTGGGAGACGGAAGATAAGATTCGTACGTTGTACCCTTTCCTTTTTGAGGGTATGTTCTTAACTTCTCCTTTTTCTACCTCTTTGTTTGTACTTGTTCTATCATTTAGGGTAATCCTCTCGAGTATACCTTCGGTCTTTAGGTAGAAGTCCTATGGTTGTAAACATGTGTTTGAGGCATGTTATATTTTGTGGATGCAAATGTTTGCTAGTGGTTGCTCGTGGTTGCATTTACACACACCTTAGGCACTTAGATCGGCTCAGTCACTTCATATTGCATATGCATATAATTGGTTGCTTATGGTAATTTCTTGAGTTATCATGTGGACGTTGCATTTGGGTGTATGACTGTGCACCCACGTAGAAATGATATGTATCATTAGGGTTCTATTGCATACATGTTGGATTCATGGCACTGACATAATTCGCATTAAGGAGGTCGACTGAATCAGTAGACCGCCTGATCTTTGCATTAGATAAGGAACATATACACATACTTTTATATATGTTCATATAGCATTAGAAATCATTTAAGGACAGTGGATGCTTGTGGATGATGGTTGAGTGGATGGATGATTGGATGGTAGGATGCATTCTTCTTAACTTGAATATTTCGGGGACGAAATCCTTTAAGGAGAAGATAATGTAACACCACGTAATTCTATAACATTAAAATTCACAAATTAACGTATACTTAATTTTTAGAAGAAGAATTAAGTAAAACGGGTTACTCCAATGCGTTCGTCTCGGATTTCTGCTTGGAATAGATTCCAAGTTTGCATAAATCAGACTTCGTATGAAGAAGTTATGGCACTTAGAAGTTTCTAGAAATAAATTAAAATAGCTCAGAATTCAAAAATCAAATTCCAAAACTCAGAAGCGGCCTGGGTGGGATTTTTCCCGCCCTAGGCCAGGTCGACCAGGTGGTCGACCTGCCCTATACAAGTCGACCTGGGGGTCAACCTAGGGGTCGACCTGGGCGTCGACCTCCCCCCTAACAGGTCGACCTGCTCGTCCAGATCTGGGAAGAAATCTATTTTTTACCCTTTAGGGCTATGTGTTGACTTTTGGTTGGTTGTGGGAGGTGTATTTTGGATTTGGAGGGTTTAGATGGAACCTGGCCTAATCCTAAGGCCCTAATTAACCCACTACACCTATATAAACACCCCTAGACCTAAACCCTAATTCATTAATCAAAGTAATTGTGCCTCCATGCTACCAAAACCTAGAGTGATCTAGCCTCCACCATTAATCAATCAATTCAAGTTAAAAACAATTATCAAAGCCTACATCAACGGATAACCAATCAACACCAGAAATAAGATCCCAGAATAGTTCTCTTCTTTCTTAAAACCTCGATCGGTGAGTTCATGGATTTTAACAAGATAATTAACCTAAAGTAATCATGATAAGTTGTAAATTGTGTTATATGCTATGTCTGTAATGGAATTCACCAAGTTTGCTTGTTTATCATCTTTTACATGAACCTATAACACGCCTATTCATGTTCACATGTTGCCTATTCATGTTCATATGTCACCTATGTTCATATGACTGTTATGTCCATATGTTACATTCCTATTTAGGTTCAGATTTATGCCGTTTTGACTCTCTTCCCTCTTCTTTTTCCGTTTTCTTTTTATGCGGTTAGGCTACCTTCGAGCCTAACCATTCTTCGTCGAATTTTGCGAACGAATAACGGGGAAATAATGGGAAAATTTTGGGAAATTATTATAACATGTAATTTGGCCTATGTTTGTGGTAATTATGATAATTGGGCACAAAAACTGGTGTTGGGCAAATTTGGGTACAACATGTAAAACATGTAATTGTGGCATAATTGTTTTGGTGAAAAATTGGCATAACCTATAAACTTGTGATTATAGGCATAAAGTGATTATAAACTTGTCACCTAAATTTGGGATGAAATTGATGGGTAAAAAGGGGAAAACCTAATTTGTATGAACTTAGGTTAATGAATGCCTATGACACGCGGTTAGATAGGTTTGTGGTATAAACCTACCCGGAACCGCCCGGCATATCCAGTAACCACAAACACTATATAATGTGAGAGGTCAAAGGCATAAAATTAAATACGTAATAAGGCAAAGACACGAGGTTAGATGGGTTTGTGGTGTAAGCCTACCCAGAACCGCCCGGCATGTCCAACAACCGCAAATGATGTCTAATGTGAGAGGTCTTGCAGGATTACGGTTAAAATGAATTAACAAACACTTGACCTAGTTGATGACATGTAGTTGACATGGGAATATTGTGGGGTTATGTGGGAATTCCTAGTGGGGACCAAGCTTAGGAGGGAAGCTTGTGTCAAGTGTGGGGACCCTTTTCAACCAGTAACCCATTTGGTATCTTAGTCAGCTCGAACTAGGTCGAGGATGGGACAAGATTACTGGGGTTGATTGTAAGAGGTCAATTAAAGGATAGCGGTGGTAGTGCAAGTCCAACGGGGTCATGTGCGTGCATGGGTCTGGGCTGGTAGGTAAGACACTGTTGCATCATGTAGGTATATGATGTGCCTTCTAGCGTATCGGGTTTCCACTTTAGGGAGTGATACACCCTACAGTGGGACCAGCACGGGTATCTACGAGTTAGGGAGCCGATCAAATTTGGCAGGGTAGTGGTTACACTTAGTGGAGATAGGAGCAGGCGGTTCCTATGACGGCAGCTAGGGGTACACAAGAGACTACCATTATATTATTACCATTTTTATGGTCGTGTAAGAGGGATCACATCTTTTATTAAGTAAGTGCGGTCCAGAGCATATATCGTAGTAGTTAGGAGCGCAATCGTTGTTGGAATTTTTCTTACTTTATTTACCTTGTCATCTCTATTTGTGTTACAGTCATTCCTTATGTTCAGTTTATTCCTTATCATGTTGCTTTACCTAGTAGTATTGTTAAAATTACTAGACTCGCCAGACTTTATGTCTGACCTCATTTTGTTTTCTCCCCTTTTCTTCCTTTCCACCCCTAAGGTCCTCAGGGTGGGAATTAGCAGAGCTTAGCTTGGATATATTTCTTGGAGAGCTTCGGACTGCTGAGAGTAAATCTCAGCTTCATTTATCTTTATCTTTTTCTTTATGGGTATTTGTAGTAGTGGGATTATGCTTTTATTTTATCTACTCTGATTTTGTCAAGATGGATATTATGTACTTGACTCTAGTCTTGGGTTTTTGATGATGTAACCAAACTTATTTGTTTTCCGCTGCAACGAATGAAGTTTTAAATTTTCAAGCACTGCTTTATATCTATCTTGTTGTGATTTTCTGTTTTATATACACTTATAATACTCCATGGAAGTTAATGCATTCCCTTAGTGAGTGACATTAATGGACGTAGGGTGTTACAATTGGGTGCTGCAAAAACCAACCCTTAACAATAGTTAAAAAATAGGGGTAATTGTAGGATGTAAGAGCTATTTAGAGAATTAGGGGTAGGATAAAAAAGAAGGGTTGTTTTGAAGTATTAAGAGAAGTAGGGGTAGTTTAAGCATAGTAGGGGTAGATCAACAAATATGAAAGATGATGAAACGTTTGGATTGGGTGCTGCAAAAACCAACCCTTCATAAAAGTAGAATGATAATTGGTTTACAAAGAAATGAATAATGCAAAAAAAATGAATAAAGAAATGAATAAAGGAAAACAATAATAAAAGTTGGGGGTAGTTTAATCATAGTAGGGGTAGTTCGACAAATATGAAGGATGATGAATCGTTTGGATTGGGTGCTGCAAAAACCAACCCTTCACAGTAGTTAAATGTAACAACCCGGAAAAAATGCGATCTTGGATATCCGATATACAACACATATCGAACATCAAGAGTCGAAAATAACCGAATAGTTAATGAAAGAAAATATAGGGTGAGGTAGATAAGATAGAAACTTATAGAATAGAAGAAGAAGAAGAAGAACATCATCATCAGAGTAAACACGAATCTCACAGCGGAACGAATAAAATATAACATTACTTTTGAAACACAAACAGTATATGTATACAATAACATTTCAAAGTACAACACTTTCAACAACAGCAGAAATAATAATAGCTACAAAATCCTGAAGCCTCCTGCTCCAAGCTCTCCGAGTATATCTGTAAAATCCCTACTAGTTGACTGCCCGTACAAATTTGGGCACCCAAGAGTTTAGGGAAACAAAACAAAATAAACTCCGGGTCAGTCATGAGACTGGTGTGAATAAAACTCGTAACACTTGGTTTAATAACGGATATATCATAAGACCACGCTGTGAAAACGGAACGGATTTTCCCTTATGAAAATCCAAACAACTTTGTAAAGCAATATCATTCTGATATTATAACAATGTCTAAGTACAAATAGATATCAATCTAGCAGAAACGCTTTCATCTCATGTTCTACTATATAGTATAGAATCAAAACCGCAAGCACATATTGTGTAATTGATTTCCAACTATGACAAGGTACGGAACCACCTTCCGAACAGTGTACTCTAGGAATGATACACTGGAGCTCAACAAGAACATCTTGTAACTCAGTCACACATGACCGACCACTCATTTTGCTTGAGTGTATCGAATGTATATCACAAACGGTTGGGATCAGCAACCGTTTCCCGTATATATATATGAGACAGCATTGATAGATTAAAAAGCAAATGAATATTCTCTAGATAGGTGATTATACACCCTACTTCGGTGCGACTGACTTAGCCATGTTGCCTGCCCGATGTAACACCCCGTATGTTAAATAACTTGTTATAACATAAATCAGAGCAGAATTAAATTTAATATTCTGAATCAGGGGAAACAGGCTGTGCCATTGCGTTCGTCTCGGAAAAATACGCGAAATAGAGTCCGAGTTTTCGTAAATCGGAGTCCGTATGACCAAGTTATGGCCCGTCAAAGTTTAACGAAAAATCAAAAACGAAAACTGCTCATGTTTTGAGGCCCGGGATGAGTTTTGGGCTGTTTTTTTTGGCCCTAAATGGTTCCTACACTTGACTTCTTCCCCAAGACATGCTTTAAAGGCTAGGATTGGTTCTAGGGTATATCCTATGGTCCTAAAACATCTAACTAATCTATATATACACCCTAATACCCCCCTTATCCTTACCAAAAATAGATCTAAGGCCATTATGCCACCACTTAGAAAATTGGAGAGCCTACACTAAAAATCCTAAGAGGGTTTGCAAGCTAATCTACATCTTCTTCTACTTAATCATTGGGATTTGCTTCATTTAACTTGCTAATCTTGTTTTGGTGAGCTTCTATCCCCTTAATAATCAATTATTGAATTGATTATGATAAGATGGGATGAAGTATGGCTATGTTTGTGGATCCATATATTTATGCAAGCTTGATGTAGTGAATATTATGTGTTTTGCAAGTTATATGCCTTATGTCATGCAAGTTTCATAATATGTAATCATGATATTTTTATGCAAGTTGTTTCATGATGTTTATGATGCAAAACACTAAGTGAATATGGATCCATTATGCAAACATGTTTATGCAAGTTATGTATATGTTGAAATGCAAGTTTAACATAATATGCAAGCTTATGCAAGTATATGAATGTTTATGCAAGTTATGTATATGTTGAAATGCAAGTTTAACATAATATGCAAGCTTATGCAAGTATATGAATGTTTATGCAAGTTATGTATATGTTGAAATGCAAGTTTAACATAATATGCAAGCTTATGCAAGTATATGAATGTTTATGCAAGTTATATATATGTTGAAATGCAAGTTTAACATAATATGCAAGCCTATGCAAGTATGTGAATGTTTATGCAAGTTATGTATATGTTGAAATGCAAGTTTAACATAATATGCAAGCTTATGCAAGTATGTGAATGTTTATGCAAGTTATGTATATGTTGAAATGCAAGTTTAACATAATATGCAAGCCTATGCAAGTATGTGAATGTTTATGCAAGTTATGTATATGTTGAAATGCAAGTTTAACATAATATGCAAGCCTATGCAAGTATGTGAATGTTTATGCAAGTTATGTATATGTTGAAACGCAAGTTTAACATGATATGCAAGCCTATGCAAGTATGTGAATGTTTATGCAAGTTATGTATATGTTGAAATGCAAGTTTAACATGATATGCAAGCTTATGCAAGTATATGAATGCTTATGCAAGTATGTGAGTGCTTATGCAAGTTAAGTATATGCTAAAATGCAAGTTCTACATGTTATGCAAATCACATGTATGATGATATGTAAGTTCATATGCAACATGTTATGCAAATCACATGTTTGATGATATGTAAGTTCATATGCAACATGTTATGTAAGACACATGTTTGATAATATGCAAGTTTGGGTTGAATATAGTTGGGTTAATACATGCTCATATATGCAAGTTGACATCCTCTTAACCCATGATAAAGTTATATGCTAAACCCATGTTATGTGTGGTAAATCTTCCCTTTATTATGTTATGTCATAATGACGATTTACGTGGGGAACGATGGGGTTAATTAATATGTTAATTAAAAGTATGTTGAAATGGGTATGATTAAGAATACCATAAAAAATTAATTAACATAAGTGGCAATTTACCTATTGAGTTAGGTCTACCCCATGGGAATTTAACTATTGAGTTAGGTCTACCCATGTTATGAATAAATTGATATTAATTAGGGATAATTAATATGGGGGTGATTAATTAGGTGTAATTAATCGACTAAGACACGAGGTTAGGCTCTGTTATGACGTAAGACTGCCCGGACCCTACCGGCTTAACCAGGCGGTCATAACAGCCAGTCTAATGTGAGAGGTCTTAGGCACAAATTAAATACGTGATTAAAGTAAAGACACGAGGTTAGACTCTGTTATGACGTAAGACTGCCCGGACCCTACCGGCTTAACCAGGCGGTCATAACAGCCAGTCTAATGTGGGAGGTCTTTATGGGAGATCACGGTCTTAATTAATTAAGAAACACTTAACCATATTAGCATGTAGTGGGACATGAGGGGTTAAGTGGGTGCCTTGGGTGGCATGTAGTAACTAGTGGGGGTGCCTTGGGTGGCATGAGAAAACTAGTGGGTTGCCTTGAGTGGAAATAGAAAATACGATTAGAATACTTAACCAGAGTGGAACATGTAACTAAACATGATTAAAGGGTTAAGTAAGTGCCTTGGGTGGCATGGGGGAATCAAGTAAGTGCCTTGGGTGGCATGCGGAAATCTAGTGGGTGCCTTAAGTGGCAATTGTAATATAATTGGATGACTTAACCAAACCTTAACATGTAAGGGGGCATGATTATAAAAAGGGGTTAAGTGGAATGCACTAGATAAAATGACAAGCTTAAGTAGTAGCTTGTGGGGGCCCGTTTCAACCAATATCCCAAACGTATCTTTGTGGGCTCGACCCATGTCGAGTGACGGGACACGCATATTGGGCTTGATTATAAGAGACCAAAACGGGGTAGCGGTGGCAACGCAAGTCCAACGGGTTTCATATGCGTGTGTGGGCCCGGGCTGGTAGATAAGCCGTTGTTGCATCGTGTAGATATAAAGCCGTGCACCGTTGATAGTATTGGGTAGCCACTTTAGGGGAGTGATACACCCCACTGTGGGACCAGCACGGGTATCTACGTTAGGGAGCCGATCGCTTGGGGTAGTGGGGTACACCTAGTAAAGATAGGGGCAGACGGCACCTATGTAGTCAACTAGGGTACAGGAAACTACTGGTTATATCTATCTTTGATATCCTTGGGTGGGATCAACCTTTGAGTAGGAGTGACTGGTGTGGTGCAGTTAGTAATTATCCTTGGGTGGGTAGATGCGTCTTTACGGTTATCTTAGTTCGTCCTGTGTTCGTGGGCAACTTAGTGTAGTCATTATCCCCAAAGATACCTTACCGAGTTCATATCATACCCTAATTACTTTAATAATTGTATTATTAAGGAGATAGGGTTCACTCAGGCTTATGTCTGACCCCCGTTGTTTTTATCTTTTTCCTTCAGGTCCTCAGGTTGGGCCTACTGCTAGTGGGCTTTGATCAGTTTGCTTTATCTATCTCTTGGAGCTTGGACCGTAGATGTAGAGCTCAGCTTATCTTATCTTTTCTGTTATGGCTATTTGTTATGAGTAGTGGGATTATGTACTTATTTTATTCAGGATGGATATTTTGTACTTGACTCTTGTTATGGTTTTATGATGTAACCAAACATGTTTTACTTTCCGCTGCTATGAGATGATGTTTTAAATTTTCAAGTATTACATTATATCTGTCTTGTTGTAATTTTACTGTTCTATACTCACTAAAAATACTCCACCGATGCTATGGCATTCCCTTAGTGAGTGACTATAGCGGGTGTGGGGTGTTACACGTGGTATCAGAGCTTAAGGTTATCGGAACAGATAAAATTTTTAGAAAAACTATTTTCTAAGAATACTTTTGGAAAGGAGTATTTTCAAAAACATGTCTTTTAAGAGAAAAGTTTTTGAAAGGAAAGCATAATCCCCAATAGCCATATCTATATCTTTCGAATTCTCCATTTTGAATCTCTTCCTTTCTCTCGTTTTGAGTTTCCCCTCCGCGTATAGATGATCTTTCTAAGATAGATAAGGATGGAAAACCACTTCAAGGGACTTAGACGTTAGTCGGATTAGAAGTTGGTTCAAGAAGGAGGAGGACTGGTAGGTATCTATTGGATAAACGATGGGAGGAAGGCTCAAATAGTTGTTTGGTTAATGAAAGAAGAAACCTCATTGGTGGGAGGTTACGAGTGGAGAATAGGGAAGAAGAAGGCATGTGGTTATCCTTTTAAGAGGAATAGGACACCTTATTAGGATTGTTCAAAGAAGCAAGGGCAAGGTATGGAATCTTCTGGAGGGTAGTTGTATTCCCTCACGACTAGGGTACCAGATGGGGATATGACCGTCTAGGTTGGAATTTGGATTTATTTATCATCCGATTCGAGCTTTATTTGATTCTGATATATTGAGTTCGTTTATCCCACCATTGTTAGTTGAGTCACTGCACTTAGACACCAGTTTGGTAGATGATCCCTTAGTAGTTTCAAACCCAGTTGGGGCTCCATGATATGTTTGGGTTTGAAAGTTTCTATACTTAGCGTTGAGTTTAGATGTGATGCTTTTTGGGCTTCGCGGGCTATGGGTTAATTTTGGGCATGGACTGGTTATCCAGTAGGAGTGTTGTTCTTCATTTTGAAGGGAGAGTTGTTAGGCTTATGGGCCGCCTAAGTAACACTCTCGAGATCTCTTGTAATCCCATAGAATCTGTTATGCTAAGGTATCTAGAATCGCCTGACACGTTGGTCTAGAGTCTGCGATCTGTTAGAGCGGTCCGGGAATACCCGGATGTGTTTGAGGAGGTGAAGGGCTTACCTCCGAAGCGGGAGATTGACTTCCGAATATATCTGGTGGATAATGCCAAACTAGTATCTTGGCCAGTGTGCCACATGGCTCCTAGTGAGAGGAGGGAACTCCATAAGTAAGTAGGCGATTTGCTTGAGAAGGGGTTCATAAGACGAAGTATATCGGAGTGGGGCGCTCCAGTAGTTTTTGTTATGAAGGCGGATGGGTCCCTCAGACTTTGTGTAGGCTAAAGGGAACTAAAGAAACTCACAAAGAAGAATAGATACCCATTGCCGAGGATTAATGATCTCCTTGATCAGTTGGCTGGCGCCTCAGTATTTTTGTAGTAGGACATAGCCACGGGATTTCATCAGTTGAGAGTGGCTGAGAATAGTATAGAGGAGACTGCCTTTGGGACTCCGGATGATTTCTTTTATGAGTGGCTGGTGATGCCATTGGGTTTGACGAACGCCCCCGCATACTTTGTTGAGAAGGGTGTTCAGGGAGTACCTAAATAAGTTTGTGATGGTCTTTGTAGATGACATCTGGGTCTTTTCTAGGAGCGAAATAAGTTTTCGTATGTGCTCAATAGGCTGAGCAGGGCCAGTATAGGATAAACGACGGTTTTGGAGCGAGACTGGCGAGAACATCCAGAATTGGTCAAGGGCTTAATTATTTAGCCATTTTTACTAGTATCGTCTCACGTAGGTCGTCTGAATTCGAAGGAGGTATCCCTTGGGTGTTTGTCTGATATTGGTTTAGGCCTTTGGGGCTTGCATTTGGGGGATGCCGAATTCGACTAGGGTGGTCTGCGTGGGAGACAGTTGTGATGATTTTGGATGATATTCTGGTGGAGAAGAGCATGCCCTACATCTTAGGGAAGTGTTGGAGACTCTTCGAGCGCATAGTCTTAGGACAGCAAAAGTGGATGGGATCCTTAGCATCCTATGAGTAAGGGTAACATGGTAACGGACACCTTAAGTAGAAAAAGGTTGTCCTTGAGTTCATTGTTCGTTGAACGACGGAGCTTAGAGTTTATTTCTAAGTTTGACTTTAGACCTTCCGTTGACTTTGTACCCGGTTTGCTAGCTTCTTTGGAAGTTAGACCTACTCTTTTGGGGCGGATTGGAGAAGCACAGAGGGGCGACCCACAGTTGGTTGAGTTAGTAGAGAAGCTCATAAGGGGGAGTCGTCCAGCCATTTGAGTAGGTACACCCTAGACGATAGAGGGTGCTTGCGTAGAGATAGTAGACTTTGTGTACCGCAGGACGAGGGTTTTAGGAAGGCTATTCTTGATGACGCACACCGTTTTAGGATGACCATTTATCCCGGTGGGGGTAAGATGTACCAAGACATGAAGAGGGCTTTCTTCTGGGCCGGTATGAAGAAAGATGTGGCCGAGCATGTCGCTCGATGCTTGGTGTGCCAACGGGTGAAGACGGAGCGAAAGAAACCAGGTGGGTTGCTTCACCCATTGGAGGTTCCGCAATGAAAGTGGGACAGCGTCTCGTTGGATTTTATTGACAGGTTACCAAGATCGAGAAAGAGTAATACAGGAATTTGGGTGGTGGTAGACAGACTTACTAAGAACAACCATTTCATACCTGTGAAGAGTAAGTGGACTGCTCCATGGCTAGCTTTTGTATATCTTCGAGAGATAGTTCTATTGCATCGGGTACCCTCCAGTATAGTGAGTGATCGAGATCCTATCTTCACTAGAGAGTTTTGGAAGAGTTTGCAAAAGGCGGTAGGGACTCAGTTGCGTTTGAGTACCGCATATCATACTCAGACGGACGGCCAGACCGAGAGGGTGAATCATATTTTAGAAGACCTTTTGAGGCTATGTATCTTGGATTTTGGAGGTACATGGGAGGAGCATCTTCCATTGGTGGAGTTGCCCGACAGACTTAGTGGTGTACATGATGTATTCCATGGGAGGAAGTGCCTACATAAGACCGCAGAGGTGGTAGAGCCAAGTTTGCTTAGAGAAGTGGAAGCAGAGCGTGATGCGACTATTCGACGAGCTCCTACTCGCATCCTTGGGTCAGAGACTAGGAAATTGAGGAATCGAGAGGTTCAGCTAGTCAAAGTGCAATAGGGAGAAGAGGAGAGCAACGCAACTTGGGAGACGGAAGCGAAGATGCGTTCTTTGTATCCATTTCTTTTTGAGAGTATGTCTTTTAACTTCTCCTTTATCGTTTGACTGGTACTTATCTTATCCTTAGTATGTCCTCTCGTTAGTACCTTTGACCTTCAGATAGGATAGTCCTATGGTTGAAACATGTGTTTGAGACATGTTATGTATGATGGATGCAAGTGGATGCAAGTGTTTGCTAGTGGTTGCTCGTGGATGCGTATACACACACTCTAGGCACTAGATCGGCTCAATCACTTCATATTGCATATTGCATAAAATTGTGTGTAGGAAGCTATATTTATGGATGTATAATGATTGTGTTATCATATGGATGATGCATTTTGGTGAATGATTGTGCACTCATGTAGATATTGTATGTGTCGATAGGGTTCCCTCGCATACATAATGGATGCATGGCACTATCATGGTTTGCATATGTTCATACATTAGATAGGGAACATATACACACACTTTTTGCATATGCTCATACATCATTAGAAATTGTTTTAAGGACAATGGATGCCAGTGTTTGATGGTTGAGTAGATGGTTGTTTGGTTGGTAGGATACGTTCTTCTTGACTTAGAGATTTCGGGGACGAAATCCTTTAAGTAGGGGAGAATGTAACACCCCGTATGTTAAATAACTTGTTATAACATAAATCAGAGCAGAATTAAATTTAATATTCTGAATCAGGGGAAACGGGCTGTGCCATTGCGTTCGTCTCGGAAAAATACGCGAAATAGAGTCCGAGTTTTCGTAAATCGAAGTCCGTATGACCAAGTTATGACCCGTCAAAGTTTCACGAAAAATCAAAAACTGCTCATGTTTTGAGGCCCGGGATGAGTTTTGGGCTGTTTTTTTTGGGCCCTAAATGGTTCCTACACTTGACTTCTTCCCCAAGACATGCTTTAAAGGCTAGGATTGGTTCTAGGGTATATCCTATGGTCCTAAAACATCTAACTAATCTATATATACACCCTAATACCCCCCTTATCCTTACCAAAAATAGATCTAAGGCCATTATGCCACCACTTAGAAAATTGGAGAGCCTCCACTAAAAATCCTAAGAGGGTTTGCAAGCTAATCTACATCTTCTTCTACTTAATCATTGGGATTTGCTTCATTTAACTTGCTAATCTTGTTTTGGTGAGCTTCTATCCCCTTAATAATCAATTATTGAATTGATTATGATAAGATGGGATGAAGTATGGCTATGTTTGTGGATCCATATATTTATGCAAGCTTGATGTAGTGAATATTATGTGTTTTGCAAGTTATATGCCTTATGTCATGCAAGTTTCATAATATGTAATCATGATATTTTTATGCAAGTTGTTTCATGATGTTTATGATGCAAAACACTAAGTGAATATGGATCCATTATGCAAACATGTTTATGCAAGTTATGTATATGTTGAAATGCAAGTTTAACATAATATGCAAGCTTATGCAAGTATATGAATGTTTATGCAAGTTATGTATATGTTGAAATGCAAGTTTAACATAATATGCAAGCTTATGCAAGTATATGAATGTTTATGCAAGTTATGTATATGTTGAAATGCAAGTTTAACATAATATGCAAGCTTATGCAAGTATATGAATGTTTATGCAAGTTATGTATATGTTGAAATGCAAGTTTAACATAATATGCAAGCCTATGCAAGTATATGAATGTTTATGCAAGTTATGTATATGTTGAAATGCAAGTTTAACATAATATGCAAGCTTATGCAAGTATGTGAATGTTTATGCAAGTTATGTATATGTTGAAATGCAAGTTTAACATAATATGCAAGCCTATGCAAGTATGTGAATGTTTATGCAAGTTATGTATATGTTGAAATGCAAGTTTAACATAATATGCAAGCCTATGCAAGTATGTGAATGTTTATGCAAGTTATGTATATGTTGAAATGCAAGTTTAACATAATATGCAAGCCTATGCAAGTATGTGAATGTTTATGCAAGTTATGTATATGTTGAAATGCAAGTTTAACATGATATGCAAGCTTATGCAAGTAAATGAATGCTTATGCAAGTATGTGAGTGCTTATGCAAGTTAAGTATATGCTAAAATGCAAGTTCTACATGTTATGCAAATCACATGTATGATGATATGTAAGTTCATATGCAACATGTTATGCAAATCACATGTTTGATGATATGTAAGTTCATATGCAACATGTTATGTAAGACACATGTTTGATAATATGCAAGTTTGGGTTGAATATAGTTGGGTTAATACATGCTCATATATGCAAGTTGACATCCTCTTAACCCATGATAAAGTTATATGCTAAACCCATGATATGTGTGGTAAATCTTCCCTTTATTATGTTATGTCATAATGACGATTTACGTGGGGAACGATGGGGTTAATTAATATGTTAATTAAAAGTATGTTGAAATGGGTATGATTAAGCATACCATAAAAAATTAATTAACATAAGTGGGAATTTACCTATTGAGTTAGGTCTACCCCATGGGAATTTACCTATTGAGTTAGGTCTACCCATGTTATGAATAAATTGATATTAATTAGGGATAATTAATATGGGGGTGATTAATTAGGTGTAATTAATCGACTAAGACACGAGGTTAGGCTCTGTTATGACGTAAGACTGCCCGGACCCTACCGGCTTAACCAGGCAGTCATAACAGCCAGTCTAATGTGAGAGGTCTTAGGCACAAATTAAATACGTGATTAAAGTAAAGACACGAGGTTAGACTCTGTTATGACGTAAGACTGCCCGGACCCTACCGGCTTAACCAGGCGGTCATAACAGCCAGTCTAATGTGGGAGGTCTTTATGGGAGATCACGGTCTTAATTAATTAAGAAATACTTAACCATATTAGCATATAGTGGGACATGAGGGGTTAAGTGGGTGCCTTGGGTGGCATGTAGTAACTAGTGGGGGTGCCTTGGGTGGCATGAGAAAACTAGTGGGTTGCCTTGAGTGGCAATAGAAAATACGATTAGAATACTTAACCAGAGTGGAACATGTAACTAAACATGATTAAATGGTTAAGTAAGTGCCTTGGGTGGCATGGGGGAATCAAGTAAGTGCCTTGGGTGGCATGCGGAAATCTAGTGGGTGCCTTAAGTGGCAATTGTAATATAATTGGATGACTTAACCAAACCTTAACATGTAAGGGGGCATGATTATAAAAAGGGGTTAAGTGGAATGCACTAGATAAAATGACAAGCTTAAGTAGTAGCTTGTGGGGGCCCGTTTCAACCAATATCCCAAACGTATCTTTGTGGGCTCGACCCATGTCGAGTGACGGGACACGCATATTGGGCTTGATTATAAGAGGCCAAAACGGGGTAGCGGTGGCAATGCAAGTCCAACGGGTTTCATATGCATGTGTTGGCCCGGGCTGGTAGATAAGCCGTTGTTGCATCGTGTAGATATAAAGCCGTGCACCGTTGATAGTATTGGGTAGCCACTTTAGGGGAGTGATACACCCCACTGTGGGACCAGCACGGGTATCTACGTTAGGGAGCCGATCGCTTGGGGTAGTGGGGTACACCTAGTAAAGATAGGGGCAGACGACACCTATGTAGTCAACTAGGGTACAGGAAACTACTGGTTATATCTATCTTTGATATCCTTGGGTGGGATCAACCTTTGAGTAGGAGTGACTGGTGTGGTGCAGTTAGTAATTATCCTTGGGTGGGTAGATGCGTCTTTACGGTTATCTTAGTTCGTCCTGTGTTCGTGGGCAACTTAGTGTAGTCATTATCCCCAAAGATACCTTACCGAGTTCATATCATACCCTAATTACTTTAATAATTGTATTATTAAGGAGATAGGGTTCACTCAGGCTTATGTCTGACCCCCGTTGTTTTTATCTTTTTCCTTCAGGTCCTCAGGTTGGGCCTAGTGCTAGTGGGCTTTGATCAGTTTGCTTTATCTATCTCTTGGAGCTTGGACCGTAGATGTAGGGCTCAGCTTATCTTATCTTTTCTGTTATGGCTATTTGTTATGAGTAGTGGGATTATGTACTTATTTTATTCAGGATGGATATTTTGTACTTGACTCTTGTTATGGTTTTATGATGTAACCAAACATGTTTTACTTTCCGCTGCTATGAGATGATGTTTTAAATTTTCAAGTATTACATTATATCTGTCTTGTTGTAATTTTACTGTTCTATACTCACTAAAAATACTCCACCGATGCTATGGCATTCCCTTAGTGAGTGACTATAGCGGGTGTGGGGTGTTACACCCGATTTCTGTCATTTTCCGACTGATGAGGCTTGAGGTTACGCTTTATCATCACATCAGATTCACTTCAAATGCCACATTGTCAGATCCATCTGAATCACTAATTTGACGTCTGCAACCATACATTACGTGTCAGCTAAAAGAAGTTTCCTTCTCCGCTTCCACTCTTGGTACGGTTGAAGAAATCAATGTACGTGACCTTTCTGAAAATACTCTGTCAGACATTGATCCATACAAATCATCTAGGAACAGGATAAACTGAAGGCACTATTTAGTACATCCATCTTAGGCACTGTTATCTAAGATTTATACAATAGCCCTTGCACTTTACTCCGTCTTCAATATCTTTGGCATATATGATTCGCAACGCTTATGCCAATACAGAGTGGTTCTTTGGATAATAATCCAACCGGTCTCTCCATATTAACAATGTTAAAATGGTCAAAAACTTCGAAAGTCGGTGAGTTAACTATCAAATAAAAATACGTGTGCAAACAACGATATTATTTCCAGATGGAAATTATATCAATCAATCATCATTCAACATTTGTCTCTTTAGTTCATTGATTTACTTTTCTCCCGTTTCCATATATTCAACCTTTCTTATTTTCTAATTTTAGAAAATATACTTTATTAACAATGGAAAATATTTCCATTTCCTGTTTTCAATATTAGAAAACATTTCTGATTTCTTATTTGGAAAACATTTCCAAAGTTCCTTTATTGGATTTAAACTGATGTTTAAATAAACATCGCTATGCCAACTCAAATCATTTATTAAATTCACTTAACCATCATTCACTATCAAACCTTGTCGTTCCTTAGTTTAGAAGGAAGTCAATCAAGTTGGGGTATAATTACCTCTCAGACCTTAACTGAACCACGTTATAACTTCGAAATTGTAACAATTTATCTTTTAAACCTTTAACAACTTCTTTACGTAACTCTCGGATTCAATTTACTAATCCATTTCTTTATTGAAAACATTGATTATAACGATAACGTTATAATCCTACTTTCGCAATACCTATCTTCAATTATAACTTTTATTCTTTAATTCGAATAATTAAACCTAAACCTAATTTATTTGTGTATACTCTTGATTTAAAACCGGAAAGTAAATATTACTTTCCCGAATTCGATATAATTGAATTCGACGTATAATTCTCTTTCGAGTAATCTCTATTTGATTAACTCTTCTTCGAATACCCTATATTCAATTATCTCTCTTCGAATACTTATATTCAAGATCACTCTCTTTCGAATAAACTATATTCGATCTCTTTCTTTTGAATACGCTATATTCGATATTCTCCTATTCATTAAACTAATCGATAACTTCTTTCGATTAAACTATAAACGATAACTCCTTTCGATTAAACTATAAACGAAAATTCCTTTCGATTAAACTATAATCGATAATTCCTTTCCTTTAACTCAATTCGAATAAACTATATTCGACTAACTCTATTTAACTTCGTTTAACTCTATTCAACTCCATTCGAATAACTAATATTCGACTAACTCTTTTGGATTAACTCATCTTGACTAACTTAACTTAATTAACTCGACTTATTTAACTCCTATCGAATAACTAGTATTCGATTAACTTATATTCGAATTACTATGCCTGTTTAACTTTATTTCGAATAACTAATATTCGATTTAACTCCATTCGCCTGACTCTAGATCGCAGCGACCACAATGGTTACGCCTGATTCCCTCAGGAAACATCCGACCGCCTTATGCTATTTACAGCCCTGCGAATTACGCTAGCAGTCGTGCTGAATGACACTTATCCTGAATATCTATGTTTGACTAACTCTATCTCAAATAACTACACTTGATTAACTCTAGTTCGTTTAACTCTAATCGATTAACTCTAACTGATTAACTCTAACTGGTTAACTATAACTGATTAACTCTAAATGACTAACTCGACTCGACTAACCCCTTTCGAATAACATATTCGATTAACTAACTTTCGAATACCATATTCGATTAACTAACTCCGAATACCATATGCGATTAACTAACTTCGAATACCATATTCGATTAACTAACTTCGAATACCATATTCGATTAACTAACTTCGAATGCCATATTCGATTAACTAACATCGAATGCCATATTCGATTAACTAACTTCGAATGCCATATTCGATTAACTAACTTCGAATACCATATTCGATTTAATAACTTCGAATACCATATTCGATTAACTAACTTCGAATATCATATTCGATTAACTAACTTCGAATACCTTATTCGATTTCTCCTTTTTGATAACGTTTATCCATTTACAAAGATTCCCTTTTAACAACGTTTATTCATTTATATAGATTTACTTTTTCGTAATGGTTCTTCACTTTTTAAATGTTCTTTTAATAACGTTTTCCTTTTTATAAACGTCCTATTCAGTTATAAACAAATTTCCTTTTTATAAATCTATTTATTTCTAAATATTTCCTTTTCAATTTTATTTGTAAATGGTTTACAAATATTTCTTTTTTCTACTTTATTCTATTTGCAAATGGTTTGCAAGTATTCCCTTTTCAAATTAATTCTTAAAAATATTCTAACTCCTTAAATTTCTGGAAAAATTAGCCATAACCTCCTTTGTAACGGGAGCATCGGGAAAATCTCCTAACCGCCACACAGGCCATTCCATTCAAAAAGAAAATAGTTTGCAATTATTTCCTTTCTAAATATCTCCTATTTATAAATATTCCAATTTATAAATATTCCTTATTTATTAATATTCAAATTTATAAATATCTCTTATTTATAAATTATTCCACTTATAATATTTTATTTTCAACATCATTTTGAAAATCCCCTTATCAACATTTCAGTATGTTATGGTATTCAATCATATCAAATCACGCTGTTCAATAACGTCCAACCACATATAATCAAAAACAGATTATATATCGCATCATATAACAGAATATATGAATCAAAACAGTATTATAAATATTGAGGAACCCAGTTGGGTCCCTCCAACCTGTTTCCCTGCATCCACAGATGATACACAGTATAATCAACATCTATTACAGTTCAGTACGAATTATTCTGATAAACAGAATCAATATATTTATATTTATATTTATATTTATATTTACTGGTTTATATATATATATATATATATATATATATATATATAATTTCAACTAACTGACTAGTAGTTCAATCAATCAACCAACACACAACAATCAACAGATGACTAACACTTCTAAGAATACATTATAAAAATTTAACTGTTCAGAGTTGGTGAGTTTTACTCACTTTGGCAGTTCATCGTTAAAGAACGATAAACTGTTATTTGATTCGAATCAAACAATTTATTTCACCGTAAATTCATACGAGTCCCAATCCACTTCTAGTCAGCTTCATTGTGAAGCTCTCGTCCATAAGATCCCAACGCAACTTACGGTTCGTCAATATGATATCGTATGATCAAGTTATCACATCGACAAGTTAATACATATTTAAATAAATTTAAACTTGGATTGGAATTTTAAAATGGGCCTTAACTTTCTTTGTTGGCCCAACACCCCTCAGCCCGCTCTACAGAACCTTCTTTCCCGTTTGACTTGAACCCGTCGCTCCTTAACACTTCAATAGACATCGGCCGATTCTTCAAATCCCCAAACTGCTTCTCCTTCTCCCATCATTAAACCAAACCGAAAAATCCATGATACTCCTTCTCCCATCAGTACACAGGAAAACCCGTGACTCCATCATCAGTCATTTTCGCAACTTCAGGTCCTCACACACAAATACAAACTGCACACAATAGCGTAAGTCCACTTCATGTATGTTGAAACCCCTGCAAACAAACCCTCCATCACTTCGGCTTCTACAAAGACTCCATGTTTCCCTCAAGCCTGAGCTTCACTATACCCTCACGCCCATCCCAACTCTGCTACTTTCGCCATTCCACCATTCATAGTACAACATCCCTTTTTTATTTTATCTGAAGCTTTAGAATGATTTTTCTTATCCAGAGGATCGAAATTTGTGGCGGCTACAAAGTTTTCAACTTCTATGGAAATGAATTTAGGTTTTAACGAGGGGCCTTAAGTTTGTTTTATAGTGGATTTTATGGACAGGGAATATTCCCCGGAATATTCCCTTTTCGTTTCATTTCGATCCATTTTAAATTCGTATGATTTTCCATTTTTGACAAACAAAGCTAATCCTAGCATAAAAACACATTTCGGATCCAATGGGACAGGTTTCGTCGAATTCCGACACCATTTGCGAAAATCCTTTAGAAAATATCGATGAAAAACCCCGAGCAATAATTCCTTAAAATTACAGAAAAAATCCTAAAAATATGAGGCCTTGACGTTTCACTAGACCTCTTCCTAAGGTTTCGTATGAAACTTGTTTCGTTGAATTTCAAGTTCGTTTGACCAGTTAACCATTCAATTTAGTTTGTTTTAAGTTAAAAACATAGTGTACCATACTAGGAAATATTCTGTTCATGTAGAGACTGTTATGGACATAAAAAAAATACCATTGAAATGAGTGACGTGCTCTGGTCCCAAAAATGTAATAATACCAGTAGATGAACTTATATTGTGAAACCCCGAAATGTCGATACAGGGTGCCAAATACTCCGAATAAAAAGTTGCTTATTAAATTAATTAAAAATTACCATAAAATTCTAAAAATTAAGTTATCACTATTTCCCAAAAGAACCTTGTCTAAATACAAACCCGATCTCTAGTTATGTCGAATAAACCGTTACTTTCAATAAACGATTCTATAGCGACTATTCTAAAATTTGATTTGGACATATCTCAAAATCTACACGACGAAATCCTGATTATTTTGTTCCATTAGAAAACTATTATCAAATCGGTCCTGATGGTTCTTGTTTCACAGAAATCCGATTTAAAACGGACCCTGTACATTCAGTTGAAGTTCAAATCGCCAAATTGCGAACTGGCGCGCCATTTCGAGCTCTATTTTAATTATATTATAATTCTACGTCCAAACGGTCGTTTATATAATATATTCGTTATTCAAATTCAATTCCAAACTGAATTATACCTTATATATAATTCAATTCACACTCAATTGTGAATTCAGCTATTTTTGACTATTTCGACATTATAATATATTATTATATTATAATTATTAATTAAATATTCAATATTATTTAATTCAGGTCGCCGATATCATCAAAACGATATTTAAATAATTAAATAAATTAATTATTCGATAGCTAAAAATGCGGGTCACTACAATCTTTTCCCCTTAAAAATAATTTCGTCCTCGAAATTGCTAAGGTAGGGGACGACCCTATCTACTGGGTAAAAATTTATCTGTTTACCTCTTATCTCCGGTTTCAATTGAACTAATTAATATCGACTAAAATATTAATTTATTCCGACTAACTAAAATTTTCAAAAATCCTGAAAATTTTCTAACGCCTTAACTTTTCGAAAAATTTCGCCATACCCTCCTTTGTACAGCCCTATCGGTAAAACTCCAACTCGCCTCTCTAGGCCTTCTCTACCCAAAAGAAAATCAAATAGCCAAGCGGCTTGCCAATTCGGCTCATCAAAATCTCAAACCCATATATAATATAAACTAGTACCTTTTTGTTGGGCATATCAACTCTATCACTTCCATATGCTATCAACTCAGCATATACCAGTGTTATCTCAATCAAATTCCAAACAATTCATATCCTCAAATCCAAATCGAATTTCATTCGAACCCCAATATCAAATTCCAAATTATTGATTTATCAATTTGGTTCCATTCTAGATTATCTCTAATCCAATTCAATTCTATTTAACTCAGTTCAAGTTAAATTTCAATTTATTTTTACCATCTCAATTTATTTAACTTTTTAAGTAAAATTTTAAATTCCAGAACTTAAATTCCTGGGTTTCTTTCAAATCAATTTGAAATTATAATACCAATTCAAAACGTTTGAATTTCTAAACAACTTGTTTTTTTTCAAAACAATTCAAAAACAAAGCCTTTGGTAGTAATCCGTCACTTAGAACTCAAAAATGAACACTTATGATATCGCGATTCATCATCAGAATTTATTTCCAAGCGGTCAAAGTGAGTTCAATAATATATCACTTTCAGTTTGAAAAATGTTTTCAAAATCTCCCAGGAACATAAAATTTCCTTATTTTAATTCCAATCTGATTTAAATTCAGATTTACTTCATCTTATTTCATATACTTTACTTATATGAATTATGATTAGTTATTTATAACCATTTCACCTTTTTATAATCTTACTCGATTATAATAACAACCAACACAACCAATTACACTATGTAAATTTCAAAACATATCATGTTGGTTCATCGTATTCGAGTGTTTATAACCCCTATCGAGACAGTGGATCAAAATGATCGACCATAATTCACAAACTACTCAACCAATAAATCTCCACAATATAAATCACTTTATATTAACTAAGAAATATGCACTCGTATATATACACTCAAACTCAGTCTAGGATATTACTAATTCCATCTCTACTGAATCACGCCACAGAACCAAGGTAATTCACTTAACCTTAAGCTCTGATACCAAAAACTGTAACGACCCGGAAAAAATGAGATCTTGGATATCCGATATACAACACATATCGAAAATCAAGAGTCGAAAATAACCGAATAGTTAATGAAAGAAAATAGAGGGTGAGGTAGATAAGATAGAAACTTATAGAATAGAAGTAGAAGAACATCATCATCAGAGTAAACACGAATCTCACAGCGGAACGAATAAAATATAACTTAACTTTTGAAATACAAACAGTATATGTATACAATAACATTTCAGAGTACAACACTTACAAAAACATCGGAAATAATAATAGCTATAAAATCCTGAAGCCTCCTGCAACAAGCTCCCGAGTATATCTGTAAAATCCCGACTACTTGACTGCTCGTACAAATTTAGGCACCCAAGAGTTTAGGGAAACAAAACAAAATATACTCCGGGTCAGTCATGGGACTGGTGTGAATAAAACTCCTAACACTTGGTTTAATAACGGATATATCATAAGACCACGCCGTGAAAACGGAACGGGTTTTCCCTTATGAAAATCCAAACAACTTTGTAAAGCAATATCATTCTGATATTATAATAATGTCTAAGTACAAATAGATATCAATCTAGCAGAAACGCTTTCATCTCACGTTCTACTATATAGTATACAATCAAAACCGCAAGCACGTATTGGGTAATGGATTTCCAACTATGACAAGGTATGGAACCACCTTTCGATCAGTGTACTCTAGGAACGATACACTGGAGTTCAACAAGAACATCTTGTAACTCAACCACACATGACCGACCACTCATTTTGCTTGAGTGTATCGAATGTATATCACCAACGGTTGGGATTAGCAACCGTTCCCCGTATATATATATGAGACAGCATTGATAGATTAAAGAAGAAAATGAATATTCTCTAGATAGGTGATTATACACCCTACTTTGGTGCGACCGACTTAGCCATGCGGCCTGCCCGATTTCTGTCATTTACCGACTGATGAGGCTTGAGGTTACGCTTTATCATCACTTCAGATTCACTTCAAATGCCACATTGTCAGATCCATCTGAATCACTAATTTGACATCTGCAACCATACATTACGTGTCAGCTAAAAGAAGTTTCCTTCTCCTCTTCCACTCTTGGTACAGTTGAAGAAATCAATGTACGTGACCTTTCTGAAAATACCCTGTCAGACATTCATCCGTACAAGTCATCCAGGAACAGGATGAACCGAAGGTACTATTCAGTACATCCATCTTAGGCACAGTTATCTAAGATTTATACAATAGCCCTTGCACTTTACTCCGTCTTCAATATCTTTGGCATATATGATTCGCAACGCTTATGCCAATACAGAGTGGTTCTTTGGATAATAATCCAACCGGTCTCTCCATATTAACAACGTTAAAATGGTCGAAAACTTCAATAGTCGGTGAGTTAATTATCAAAGAAAAATACGTGTGCAAACAACAATATTATTTCCAGATGGAAATTATATCAATCAATCATCATTCAACATTTATTCCTTTAGTTCATTTATTTACTTTTCTCCTGTTTCCATATACTCAACCTTTCTTATTTTCTAATTTTAGAAAATATACTTTATTAACAATGGAAAACATTTCCATTTCCTGTTTTCTATATTAGAAAACATTTCTGATTTCTTATTTGGAAAACATTTCCAAAGTTCCTTTATTGGATTTAAACTGATGTTTAAATAAACATCGCTATGCCAACTCAAATCATTTATTAAATTCACTTAACCATCATTCACTATCAAACCATACCGATCCTTAGTTTAGAAGAAAGCCAATCAAGTTCGGGTATAATTACCTCTCAGACCTTAACTGAACAACGTTATAACTTCGAAATAGTAACAGTTTATCTTTTAAACCTTTAACAACTTCTTTACGTAACTCTCGGATTCAATTTACTAATCCATTTCTTTATTGAAAACATTGATTAGAACGATAACGTTATAATCCCTACTTTCGCAATACCTATCTTCAATTATAACTTTTATTCTTTAATTCGAATAATTAAACCTAACCCTAATTTATTTGTGTATTCTCTTGATTTAAAAACCGAAAAGTAAATATTACTTTCCCGATTTCGATATAGTTGAATTCGACATATAATTCCATTTCGAGTAATCTCTATTTGATTAACTCTTCTTCGAATACCCTATATTTGATTATCTCTCTTCGAATACTTATATTCGAAATCTCTCTCTCTTTTTCATTAAACTAATCGATAACTCCTTTCGATTAAACTATAATCGATAACTCCTTTCGATTAAACTATAAATGATAATTCCTTTCGATTAAACTATAATCGATAATTCCTTTCCTTTAACTCTATTCGAATAAACTATATTCGATTAACTCTATTTAAATCCGTTTAACTCTATTCAACTCCATTCGAATAACTAATATTCGACTAACTCTTTTGGATTAACTCATCTTGACTAACTTAACTTAATTAACTCGACTTATTTAGCTCCTTACGAATAACTAGTATTCGATTAACTTATATTCAAATTACTATGCCTGTTTAACTCTTTTTCGAATAGCTAATATTCGATTTAACTCCATTCGCTTGACTCTAGATCGCAGCGATCACAATGGTTACGCCTGAATCCCATCAGTAAACATTCGACCGCGTTAGGCTATTTACAGCCCTGCGAATTACGCTAGCAGTCGTGTTGAATGACACTTATCCTGAATAACTATGTTTGACTAACTCTATCTGAAATAACTACACTTGATTAACTCTAGTTCGTTTAACTCTATTCGATTAACTCTAACTGATTAACTCTAACTGGTTAACTCTAACTGATTAACTCTAACCGTTTAACTCTAACTGATTAAATCAAACTGACTAACTCGACTCGACTAACCCCTTTCGAATAACATATTCAATTAACTAACTTTCGAATACCATATTCGATTAACTAACTCCGAATACCATATGCGATTAACTAACTTCGAATACCATATTCGATTAACTAACTTCGAATACCATATTCGATTAACTAACTTCGAATACCATATTCGATTAACTAACTTCGAATACCATATTCGATTAACTAACTTCGAATACCATATTCGATTAACTAACTTCGAATACCATATTCGATTAACTAACTTCGAATACCATATTCGATTAACTAACTTTGAATACCATATTTGATTAACTAACTTCGAATAACATATTCGATTAACTAACTTCGAATACCATATTCGAATACCATATTTGATTTCTCCTTTTCGATAACGTTTATCCATTTACAAAGATTCCCTTTTAACAACGTTTATTCATTTATAAAGATTTACTTTTTCGTAACGGTTCTTCACTTTCTAAATGTTCTTTTAATAACGTTTTCCTTTTTATAAACATCCTATTCAGTTATAAACAAATTCCCTTTTTATAACTCTATTTATTTCTAAATATTTCCTTTTCAATTTTATTTGTAAATGGTTTACAAATATTTCTTTTTTCTGTTTTATTCTATTTGCAAATGGTTTGCAAATATTCCCTTTTCAAATTTATTCTTAAAAATATTCTAACTCCTTAAATTTCTGGAAAAATTAGCCATAGCCTCCTTTGTAACGGGAGCATCGGGAAAATCCCCTAACCGCCACACAGGCCTTTCCATTCAAAAAGAAAATAGTTTGCAATTATTTCCGTTCTAAATATCTCCTATTTGTAAATATTCCAATTTATAAATATTCCTTATTTATAAATATTCAAATTTATAAATATCTCTTATTTATAAATTATTCCATTTATAAATATTTCATTTTCAACATCATTTTGAAAATCCCTTTATCAACATTTCAGTATGTTATGGTATTCAATCATATCAAATCGCGATGTTCAATAACGTCCAACCACATATATTCGACAATAGATTATATATCACATCATATAACAGAATATGTGAATCAAAACAGTATTATAAATATTGAGGAACCCAGTTGGGTCCCTCCAACCTGTTTCCCTGCATCCACAGATGTTACACAGTATAATCAACATCCATTACAGTTCAGTATGAATTATTGTGATAAACAGAATCAATATATATATATATATATATATATATATATTTAATGGTTTTTATATATATATGATTTCAACTAACTGACTAGCAGTTCAATCAATCAACCAACACACACACAGCAATCAACAGATGACTAACACTTCTAAGAATACATTATAAAAATATAACTGTTCAGAGTTGGTGAGTTTTACTCACTTTGGAAGTTCATCGTTCAAGAACGATAAACTGTTATTTGATTTGAATCAAACAATTTATTTTGCCGTAAATTCATACGAGTCCCAATCCACTTCCAGTCAGCTTCACTGTGAAGCTCTCGTCCATACGATCCCAACGCAACTTACGGTTCGTCAATCTGATATCGTATGGTCAAGTTATCACATCGACAAGTTAATACATATTTAAATAAATTTAAACTTGGATTGGAATTTTAAAATGGGCCTTAACTTTCTTTGTTGGCCCAACACCCCTCAGCTCGCTCTGCAGACCCTTCTTCCCTGTTTGACTTGAACCCGTCTCTCCTTAACACTTCAACAGACATCAGCCGATTATTCAAATCCCCAAACTGCTCCTCCTTCTCCCATGATTAAACCAAACCGAAAACTCCACGATACCCCTTCTCCTATCAGTACACAGGAAAACCCGTGACTCCATCATCAGTCATTTTCGCAACTTCAGGTCCTCACACACAAATACAAACTCCACACAAAAACGTAAGTCCACTTCATGTATGTTGAAACCCCTGCAAACAGACCCTCCATCACTTCGGCTTCTACCAAGACTCCATGTTTCCCTCAAGCCTGAGCTTCAGTATACCCTCACGCCCATCCCAACTCCGCTACTTTCGCCATTCCACCATTCACAGTACAACATCCCCTTTTTATTTTATCTAAAGCTTGAGAATGATTTTTCTTATCTGGAGGAACGAAATTCATGGCGGTTACAAAGTTTTCAACTTCTGTGGAATTGAATTTAGGTTTTAACGAGGGGCCTTAAGTTTGTTTTATAGTGGATTTTGTGGACAGGAGTATTCCCCGGAATATTCCCTTTCCATTTAATTTCGATCCATTTTAAATTCGTATGATTTTCCATTTTTGACAAACAAAGCTAATCCTAGCATAAAAACACATTTCGGATCCAATGGGACAGGTTTCGTCGAATTCCGACACCATTTGCGAAAATCCTTTAGAAAATATCGATGAAAAACCCCAAGCAATAATTCCTTAAAATTACAGAAAAAATCCTAAAAATATGAGGCCTTGACGTTTCACTAGACCTCTTCCTAAGGTTTCGTATGAAACTTGTTTCGTTGAATTTCGAGTTCGTTTGACCAGTTAACCATTCAATTTAGTTTGTTTTAAGTTAAAAACATAGTGTACCGTACTATGAAATATTCTGTTCATGTAGAGACTGTTATGGACATAAAAAAATACTATTGAAATGAGTGACGTGCTCTGGTCCCAAAAATGTAATAATACCAGTAGATGAACTCATATTGTGAAACCCCGAAATGTCGATACAGGGTGCCAAATACTCCGAATAAAAAGTTGCTTATTAAATTAATTAAAAATTACCATAAAATTTTAAAAATTAAATTATCACTATTTCCCAAAAGAACCTTGTCTAAATTCTAACCCGATCTCTATTTATGTCGAATAAACCGTTACGGTCGATAAACGATTCTATAGCGACTATTCTAAAATTTGATTTGGACATATCTCAAAATCTACATGACGAAATCCTGATTTTTCTGTTCCATTAGAAAACTATTATCAAATCAGTCCTGACGGTTCTTGTTTCACAAAAATCCGATTTAAAACGGACCCTGTACATTCAGTTGAAGTTCAAATCGTCAAACAGCGAACTGCCACGCCATTTCGAGCTCTATTTTAATTATATTATAATTCTACGTCCAAACGGTCGTTTATATAATATATTCGTTATTCAAATTCAATTCCAAACTGAGTTATACCTTATATAAAATTCAATTCACACTATATTGTGAATTCAACTATTTTTGACTATTTCGACATTATAATATATTATTATATTATAATTATTAATTAAATATTCAATATTATTTAATTCAGGTCATCGATATCATCAAAACGATATTTAAATAATTAAATAAATTAATTATTCGACAGCTAAAAATGCGGGTCATTACATTAAAAAATAGTGGTAATTGTTAGAAGTAAGGGCTATTTAGATAATTAGGGGTAGGTTTAAGAAGAAGGGTTGTTTTGAAGTATTAAGAGAAGTAGGGGTAGTTTAAGCATAGTAGGAGTAGATCGACAAATATGAAGGATGATGAATCTTTTGGATTGGATGCTGCGAAAACCAACCCTTCACAGTAGTTAAAATATAGGGATAATTGTTGGAAGTAAGGGATATTTAGAGAATTAGGGGTAGGATTAAAAAGAAGGGCTGTTTTGAAGTAAAAAGAGAAGTAAGGGTAGTTTAAGCATAGTAAGGGTAGAACGACAAATATGAAAGATGATGAATCGTTTGGATTGGGTGACGCAAAAACCAACCCTTCACAGTAGTTAAAAAATATAGGTAATTGTTGGATATAAGGGCTGTTTAGAGAATTAGGGGTATGATTAAAAAGAATGGTTGTTTTGAAGTACTAAAAGAAGTAGGGGAAGTTTAAGCGTAGTAGGGGTAGATCGAAAAATATGAAAGATGATGAATCATTGGGATTGGGCGCTGCAAAAACCAACCCTACACGATAGCTAAAAAATAGGGGTAATTGTCGGAAGTAAGGGCTATTTAGAGATTTAGGGGTAGGATTAAAAAGAAGGTTAGTTTTGAAGTATTAAGAGAAGTAGGGTTAGTTCAAGAAAAGTAGGGGTAGATCGAGAATTATAAAAGATGATGAATCATTTGGATTGGGTGCTGCAAAAACCAATCACTCACAGTAGTTAAAAAATACGAGTAATTGTTGGATGTAAGGGCTATTTAGAGAATTATGGGTAGGATTAAAAAGAAGGATTGTTTTGAAGTATTAAGAGAAGTAGGGGTAGTTTAAGCATAGTAGGGGTAGATCGACAAATAAGAAAGATGATGAATCATTCGGATTGGGTGCTGCAAAAACAAACCCTTCACAGTAGTTAAAAAATTGGGGTAATTGTTGGAAGCAAGGGGGTATTTAGAGAATTAGGGTGGATTAAAAAGAAGGGCCATTTTGAAGTATTAAAAGAAGATGGGGTAGTTTAAGCAAAGCATGGGTATATCGACAAATGTAACACCCCGTAATTTCAAAATATTAAAATTAACAAATTAAAGAATACTTAATTTTTAGAAGAAGAATTAATGGAAACGGGTTGCGCCATTGCGTTCTTCTCGGAATTCTTCTTAGGATAGAGTCCGAGTTTGCGTAAATTGGATACAGTATGAAGAAGTTATGAAGTTTAGAAGAATTCAAGAATTAGCAGAATTATATAATAAATCAGAAATCTATTCAAAAATCAAAATTAAGCCAATCTGGGTGAGCAGGAAATTTCCTGCTCTGTGGTGTGGACATCCCTAGGGGCGTCGACATAGGTGCCCACCCTCCTATTGGGGAGTTGACCCCCTCTGTAGGGGTGTCGACCCCATTGGTTCAGATCTGGCCGACGATTTTTCTTGTAGTCTAGGGTAGACGTGTCCTTTTCTAGTTGGCTGGGTGACTTGCTTTTCTGGTCTGGATGGCTCAGATGGTTCCTAATCAGATCTAAAGGCCCTTATTCACCTAGTATTCCTATAAATAAACCCCTAGCCTAACCCTAATTTCATTACACAAATCCATGGCGCCTCCATGCTGTCCAAATCTAAGTTAGTCTAGTCCTTCTTCTCCAATCAAAATTAATGTAAAGGTTTGGTGATATTTCTTCTTTAACAATCAAATTAGAAGAGTATTCAAATGGGAAGAGAAGAGTCAAATTCTACAATGACGGTTTAGCTAATCAAGTTCAGAATTCAAATCTATTCTCTATTCTAAATCCTGTCTCTGTGAGTCTACGTTACTTTCACAAGATAATTAATTAAAAAGTGATTTTTATAAGGTTATAAATTGGATTTTATGAACATGCCTGTGACTGAGATGATCTTATCAAGTTTGTAAATCATTATCTTTTAAATTCATATCCATAAATCTGCCATATGCCTTTCTGATCCAGTTTATGGTTATATGCCTGTTTATGTTTCAAATGCCTGTTCTTATGTTAAAGCCAATTTTGATGTTGATTCTCTCCTCCTCTTCTTTTCCTTTTTTTAATGAGATTAGGCCAACTTCGAGCCTAACGCATTTTGTTGATATTTGCGTATAAATAATGTTTGAACGATTGGTAAAATATGTAATAAAATGAGATTATTGGCATAAATCAATTTGGGCATAATTGTGTGTAAATTGTACACATGAGATTTGGCATAAGTTGGATTGGGCATAATTGGATATAATTTGTTTACATGAGGTTTGGCATAAATTGTTAATAACAATGAACGCAAATTAATTTGGACGTAATTTGGCATAACATGTGTAAATAAGATTAAAGGCCTAATTTGGATTAAAATTATAGACATATTTCAAATTGGAAATTTTGGGTAGTAGGAATATATTTTAATCCAAGATTTAAAATTGGGACTTGAATTAAGAAAGTGGTAATGAACACCTAAGACACGAGGTTAGATTCGAATTGCGGTATAAGACTGTCCGGAACAGCCCGGCACATCCAGCAACCGCAATTTGGTAATCTAATGTTTGAGGTTAAAGGCAGAAATTAGGTACCTAATAATGCAAAGACACGAGGTTAGATTCGGATTGCAGTATAAGACTGCTGGGAACCGCCCGACAAATCCAGCAACCACAAAACGGTAATCTAATGTGGGATGTCTTGCAAGATTACGGTTATAATGAATTAATGAACAATTAACCAAGATAAGACATGTAGCAAGACATGGGTATAATAAAAGGGTTAAGTGGGTGACATGGGTGACTTGTGTAATATAATTAGAAGCACTTAACCAAGGTGAAACATGTAAGAAGACATGAGAATTAGAAGGCGCTGAGTGGGAAATCGTAGTGGGGACCAAGCGTATATGGGAAGCTTGTGTCAAGTGTGGTGACCCTTTTCAACCAGTAACCCATTTTAGTATCTATGTGAACTCAAACTAGGTCGAGGACGGGACATGCTTACTGGGTTTGATTGTAAGAGGTCAAAAGAGTTAGCGATGGAAACGCAAATCCAACGGAGTCATGTGCATGCGTGGGTCTGGGCTGGTAGGTAAGACGTTGTTGCATCGTGTAGGTATAAGCCGTGCATTTTTAGTAGTATCGGGTTTCCACTTTACGGAATGATGCACCCTATTGTGGGACTAACATGGGTATCTACGAGTTAGGGGCCGATCAAATGGGGAGGGCAATGGGTCCAACTAGTGGGGATAGGAGCAGGCGACACCTATGACAGCAGCTAGGGGTACACGAAAGTACCATCATCATTATTATTATGATTAGTAAGAGGGATCAACTTTCAGTATGTAACTAGTATTGGTGCAGTGTAGGGATTATCTTATAGTGATTAGAAGCGCAATCAACGTTATATCTTGTTCATCTAGTTTTCCTTGTCATATCTGCTTATGTTACAGTCATCTCTTATATCCAGTTTATATTCTTATTCGGTTGCTTTACTAATTATATTGTTAAAGTCACTAGACTCGCTAGACTTTATGTCTGACCAATTTGTTTCGCCTCTTTTCTTTTCTTCCCCCTCCCTCCCAGGTCCTCAGGGTGGGATTAGTGGAGCTTGACTTGGATTTCTTACTTCATGAAGTGCTTGGAAGTGTTGAAAGTAATGCTCAACTTTATCTCTTTTTCAGTATGGCTATTTAATGTGGGATTATGATTTTTTTTAATGTACTCTGATAATAATTTATCCAAGATGGATATTTGTGTACTTGGCTTTATTATTTGGTTTTGATGTTGTAACCAAATTATGTTCAGTTTTTGTTGCAATGAAGTTATTTTGAAATTTTAACTACCATTTTATATATCTGTCTTGTTATGTTCTGTTCTATACTCTTATAATGCTCCATGAAAGTTAATGCATTCCCTTAGTGGGTGACATTAATGGACATGGGCTGTTACACGTTGTATCAGAGCTGAAGGTTACCAGAACAGATAAAAGATTTTGAAAACCGTTTTCAAAAGAATTATTATAAAGAAGTATTTTCATAAACTTGTTTTAAAACGGTTATTTTCAAGAGAAAGGTTTATTATGAAAAACAAAATCCCAAAAGCCATATATCTATCTTTCGGTTCTCTGATTTGAATCTCTTCCTTTTCCTTTCAGCATGTTTGGGGAACCCGTTATACTTGAGGGTGTACAAATACCAGGCTGGTTCAGAAGGTATCTGGAGGCTAGGGCTACTACTGCAGGCCTAGGAGACGTTTCTCCTCCCCTAGTTGCAGCTCCTCCTCCTCCTCCCCCCTGTGTAGACGCTTTTTCTAAAATATGCAAAGACTTCCATGCGATGGGCGGAAAGTCGTTTCATGGAACTGACACGTTTGTTGAGGCTCGGAATTGGCTCAAGGAACTGGAGGACTTGTTTGGTATCTTTGAGATAGAGGATGGAAGGAAGGTTCAGCCAGCTGCTTGGTTGATGAAGGATGAAGCTTCCTTTTGGTGGGAAGTAACAAATGGAGGACGACCAGTGGAGACGTGGGTGGATTTTAGACAACGGTTCAAGTTGAAATTTCTTTCAAAAGCAGAGGAGAGTTTATACATGGAGAGGTTCTTGACTTTGAAACAAGAAAGTTTGTCTGTGAAGGATTACGTTAAAAAGTTTAACCAGCTAGCGAGGTTTGGTATGGAATTAGTTAATACACCACATAAGAAGGCCTTGAGATTTGCCAAGGGTTTGAATGAACCATTACACGGGTTGACTATGTCTCACATTCCTATGGGGGCTACTTTCGAGAATCTTGTTGATATGTCGTTGATACATGAAGAGGAGAAAGGTGCTAGTGTAGCTATGGTACAGGATAAGAAAGTGGATCCAAAGAAAGCTTAGCAACAATAGAAGAAAGGTGATAAAGATAACAAGGGCCAAGGGAAGAAAAGTTGTTTTAATTGTGGAACACCGGGCCACCTAAGCAAGGACTGTAGCAAGAAGAAGAAGACGGGTTGCTTCCAACGTGGTGAGGTAAGACATATGATTAAAGACTGCCCATGGAGGTAAGGACAAGGGCAAGGACAGGACCTACTTCTGAAGGGTATGTTCATGCTCTCATGGAACTAGGACAGGAGAGAGGTAGAACCATTTCTGTCGAAAGTTCGATTCTCCTTTTGATCATCTTGTTCAAACTTTGTTTGATTTTGGCGCTTCACATTTGTTTATATCTGCTTCAATAGTTGAAACACTGCAACTAAATAATAGTCTAGTTATAGATCCCGTTGCTGTCTCAAATCCTATTGGGGGTACGGCTCATCTTTCTATATTATGTCGGGATTTGAGAATATTTGTGTATGGCGTTGAGTTCGAATGCAACGCTTATGTACTTGGCTTCATGGGTTATGGGTTGATTTTACGGATGGATTAGCTTGCCAGATATGGTGCCATCCTAGACTATGAAAGGAGGGAAGTTAGACTGTTGACTAGTTTGGGTAATACTCTCGATATCTCATGCGACCCTAAGGGTTCTCTTATTCTTAGCTACCTAGAATCTCCAAACACATCTATTGATGACTTGCAATCTATTCGAGTAGTCCGCGAGTATGCAGATGTCTTTGAGTAGGTTAGGGGCCTACCTCCAAAACGCGAGATAGATTTCTGTATATACTTAGTGGACAATGCAAAGCCAGTTGCATTGCATGTTCGCCACATGGCTCCAAGAGAAAGGAGGGAGCTTAGTAAACAAGTGAAAGAGTTGCTTGAGAAATGGTTCATAAGAAGAAGTATCTCGGAGTGGGGTTCTCTAGCTTTTTTTTGCCATGGGGGCTGATGGTTCACTTAGAATGTGCGTGGACTATAGAGAGCTGAACAAGCTCACGAAGAAGAAGAGACATCCATTGCCGAGGATATATGACTTGTTCGATCAGTTTGTCGATGCTTCCTTTTTCTCGTAGTTGGACTTAGCTACTGGATTTCATCAGTTGAGGGTAGCTGAGGATAGTATAGATAAGACTACTTTTAGGACTCCCCACAGTTTCTTCGAGTGGCTCATCATACCTTTTGGCTTGACGAATGCACCCGCATATTTCGTTGACTTGATGAGTAGGGTGTTTAGGGAGTTTCTAAACAAGTTCGTAGTAGTCTTTGTGGATGACATTTTGATTTTATCTAGAACTGAGGAAGAGCATTCCCTACATCTTAGGGAAGTCTTAGAGACCCTTCGAGCACATCAATTAATAGCTAAGTTCTCCAAATGTCATTTTTGGAGGAAGGAAGTGAAGTTCTTAGGGCACGTGGTCTCTAAAGAAGGGATCGCCGTGGATCCCGCGAAGGTAGTGGAAATCCAAGATTGGAAGATTCCTAAGAATGAAACAGAAGTAAGAAGTTTCCTTGGTTTGGCAGGCTATTATAGAATGTTCATCAAGGACTTTGCTAAGATATCAGCCCCACTTACCTGGTTGACGAAAAAGAATTTGACCTTTACTTGGGATGTTGACCATGACGATGCTTTCCAACGTTTGAAGAGGGCATTGATGATAACTCCAGTTTTAGTTCTGCCAGATGGGAGTAAACCGTTCACAGTGTATACCGATGCTTGTGGGACACGGCTTGGCGCAGTTTTGATGCAAGAGGGAAGGGTGATATGCTATGGTGGAAGGCAGTTAAAGGCTCATGAAAAGAATTACCCTACCCACGACATAGAGTTAGCTGCAATAGTTTTTGTGCTTAAGTCTTGGCACCATTATTTGCTTGGAGAGAGGTTTGAGTTGTATACAGACCATAAGTCACTAAAATACTTGTTCTCTCAAAAGGATCTAAACTTAAGACAATAGAGGTGGATAGAGTTCTTAGCATCCTACGATTTTGAGATTGCATATACCTATGGAAAGGGTAACATTGTAGCTGACTCCTTGAGTAAGAAGAGGTTTACTTTGAGTCCTTTGTTTGTCGAGCGGCAGAGTTTAGAGTATATATCTACCTTTGACTTTAGACCCCTTACCGATTATGTACCCAGTTTGTTGGCATCGTTAGAGGTGCGACCTACGCTTTTGGTACAGGTAGGGGCAAAACAGCGAGATGACCCACAATTTATGAGATAGTAGACAAGCTCATAAGAGGGGAGTCTTCGAGCCATCTTAGTAGGTATACTATAAATAACAAAGGAAGGTTGCGTAGGGATGAGGGACTTTTTGTATCTCGAGACGAGAGCTTGAGGAAGATATTCCTTGAAAACACACATCGTTCTAAGATGACCATACATCCCGGTGGTGACAAGGTGTATAGGGACATGAAGCGAGTTTTCTATTGGGCCGAAATGAAAAAGGATATGGCTGAGTTCGTTTCTACATGCTTAGTGTGCCAGCAAGTCAAGGATGAGAAAAATAAGCCTGGTGGTTTGCTTCACCCTTTAGAGGTTCCACAGGGAAATGAGAAAGTGTTTTCATGGATTTCGTCGATGGGTTGCCGAGGTCAAGGAAGGGTAATATGGGGATTTGGTTAGTAGTAGATAGACTTACCAAGAGCGTCCACTTCATTCCCGTTAAGAATAAAAGGACAGCGACATGTTTAGCATCTGTTTATCTCCGAGAGATAGTTCATCTACATGGCGTACCTTCTAGTATTGTAAGCGATGGAGATCCCATTTTCACTAGTGAGTTTTGGAAGAGCTTGCAAGAGGCGGTAGGAACGCAGTTGTGTTTGAGCACCGCTTATCACCTACAAACGGACGGCCAAACAGAAAGAGTGAATCGGATTCTAGCAGATCTTTTGAGATTATGCATATTGGACTTTGGAGGGACATGGGAGGAAAACATTCCATTAGTAGAGTTCGCCTACAACAACAGCTATCAGGATAGTATTGGCATGGCACCTTTTGAGGCTCTATATGGACGACCTTGCCGATCACCTACTTGTTGGTGGTAATCTACGGATAAGATTTTACTTGTGCCTGATATGGTTAGGGAAACTTCGGAGAAGATAAATTTAATTCGAAGACATATGAAGATGGCTCAGGACCGACATAAGTCATATGCTGATAAGAGAAGGACTGATCTTGAGTTCAATGTTGGGGACATGGTCTTTATCAAAGTATCATCGTTGAAGAATGTTGTTCATTTTGGGTCTGCAGGGAAATTGGCACCAAGGTTCGTAGGGCCATTCCCCATTACAGAGAGAATTGGACAGATGGCCTACGGAGTGAAGTTGCCCGAGAAGCTTAGTGGTGTTCATGACGTATTTCATGTGTCACGTTTAAGGAAGTGTTTACATGATACCGCGGAAGTGGTAGAGCCGAACATGCTTAGAGAAGTGAAAGTAAAGCGAGATACCACGATTAAACGAGCTCGTATATGCATCCTTGGATCGGAGGTAAAGAAATTACGCAACCGAGAGGTCAAGTTGGTTAAAGCCTAACGGGAAGATGATCAAGGAGACGCGAGTTGGGAGACTGAAGATAAGATACGCGCGTCGTACCCTTTCCTTTTTGATGGTATGTTCTTAACTTATCCTTTTTCCATCTCTTTGTTTATACTTGTTCTATCGTTTAGTGTATCCTCTCGATTATATCTTCGACCTTTAGGTAGAAAATTCTATGGTAGTAAACATGTGTTTGAGACATGTTATGTTTGGTGGATGCAAGTGGATGTAAGTGTTTGCTAGTGGTTGCTCGTGGATGCATTTACACACACATTTGGCACTAGATCGGCTCAATCACCTTCATAATTGCATATAAATGAGTGTGCATATTTAAAATTAATAGAAGCATATTTGATGTGTCATCATGTGGATGTTGCATTTGAGTGAGTGATTGTGCACTCATATAGAAGTTATAAAGTGCATTTGGAATAATTTGCATATATATTGGACTCATGGCACTAACATAATTTGCATTAAGGAGGTTAATTAAACTAGTAGACTGCCTGATCTTCGCATTAGTTAAGGAACATATGCACAAACTTTTTCATATGTTCATATAGCATTAGAAATCTTTTAAGGACAATGGATGCTTGTGGATAGTGGATGATTGGATGGTAGGATATACATTCTTTTTAACTTGAAGATTTCGTGGATGAAATCCTTTTATGGAGGGGAGAATGTAACACCCCGTAATTTAAAAATATTAAAATTAACAAATTAAAGAATACTTAATTTTTGGAAGAATAATTAAGGGAAACGGGTTGCGCCATTGCATTCGTCTCGGAATTCTTCTTAGGATAGAGTCCGAGTTTGCGTAAATCGGATACAGTATGAAGAATTTTGAAGTTTAGAAGAATTCAAGAAGTAGCAGAATAAAATAATAAATCAGAAATCAATTAGAAAATCAAAATTAAGCCAATCTGGGTGAGCGCAAAATTTCCCGCTCTATGGTGTCAACCCCCCTAGGAGAGTTGACATAGGTGTCGACCCACCTATAGGGGAGTCTACCCCCTGTAGGGGTCTCGACCCCATCGGTTCAAATCTGGCCGACGATTTTGCTAGGTGACGTGTTTTTCTGGTCTGGATGGCTCAGATGGTTCCTAATCAGATTTGAAGGCCCTTTTCACCTAGTACTCATATAAATAAACCCCTAGCCTAACCCTAATTTCATTACATAAATCCATGGTGCCTCCATGCTGCCCAAATCTAAGTTAGTCTAGTCCTTCTTCTCCAATCAAAATTAAAGTAGAGGTTTGGAGATAGTTCTTCTTCAACAATCAAATTAGAAGAGTATTCAAATTGGAAGATAAGAGTCAACTTCTGCAACGACGGTTTAGCTAATCAAGTTCAGAATTCAGATCTGTTCTCTATTCTAAATCCTGTCGCCGTGAGTCTACATTACTTTCACAAGATAAGTAATTAAAAAGCGATTCTGATAAGATTCTAAATTGGACTTTATGAACATGCCTGTGACTGAGATGATCTTGTCAAGTTTGTAAATCATTATCTTTTAAATTCATATCCATGAATCTGCCATATGCCTTTCGGATCCTGTTTATCGTTATATGCCTATTTATGTTTCATATGCATGTTCTTATGTTTACGCCAATTTTGATGTTGATTCTCTCCTCCTCTTCTTTTCCTTTTTTTATGAGATTAGGCTAACTTCGAGCCTAACGCATTGTGTTGATATTTGCATACGAATAACGTTTGAACGATTGGGAAAATATGTAATAAAATGAGATTATTGGCATAAATTAATTTGGGCACAATTATGTATAAATTGTACACATGAGATTTGGCATAAGTTGGATTGGGCATATTTGGATATAATTTGTATACATGAGGTTTGGCATAAATTGTTAATAACAACGAACGCAAATTAATTTGGGCGTAATTTGGCATAACATGTATACATAAGATTATAAGCCTAATTTGGATTAAAATTATTGACATAATTCAGATTGGAAATAATGGGTAGTGGGAATATATTTTAATCCATGAATTAAAATTGGGACTTGAATCAAGAAAGTGATAATGAACGCCTAAGACACGAGGTTAGATTCGAATTGCGGTATAAGACTGCCCGGAACCGCCCGGCACATCTAGCAACCGCAATTTGGTAATCTAATGTGAGAGGTCAAAGGCAGAAATTAGGTATGTAATAATGCAAAGACACGAGGTTAGATTCGTATTGCGGTACAAGACTGCCCGGAACCGCCCGGCAAATCCAGCAACCGAAAAACGGTAATCTAACGTGGGAGGTCTTACAAGGTTACGGTTATAATGAATTAATGAACACTTAACCAAGATAAGACATGTAGTAAGACATGGGTATGATAAAAGGGTTCAGTGGGTGACATGGGTGACATATAAATATAATTAGAAGCACTTAACCCAGGTGAAACATGTAAGAAGATATGGGAATAAGAAGGGGTTAAGTGGGAAATCCTAGTGGGGACCAAGCGTAGGTGGGAAGCTTGTGTCAAGTGTGGGGACCCTTTTCAACCAGTAACCCATTTTAGTATCTATGTGAGCTCGAACTAGGTCGAGGACGGGACACGCTTACTGGGTTTGATTGTAAGAGGTCAAAAGAGTTAGCGATGACAACGCAAGTCCAACGGAGTCGTGTAGGTATAAGCCGTGCATTTTTAGTAGTATCGGGTTGCCACTTTAGAGAGTGATACACACTACTGTGGGACCAGCATGGCTATCTACAAGTGAGGGAGCTGATCGAATGGGGAGGGTAGTGTGTACAACTAGTGGAGATAGGAGCAGACGACACCTATGACAGCAGCTAGGGGTACACAAAACTACCATTATTATTATTATTATTATTATTAGTAAGAGGGATCAACTTTCAGTATGTAACTAGTATTGGTGCGGTGTAGGAATTATCTTATAGTGATTAGAAGCGCAATCAACGTTATATCTTGTTCATCTTGTTTTCCTTGTCATATCTACTTATGTTACAGTCATCTCTTATATCCAGTTTATGTTCTTATACTGTTGCTTTACTAATTATATTGTTAAATTCACTGGACTCGCCAGACTTTATGTCTGACCTATTTGTTTCGCCTCTTTTCTTTTCACCCCCCCCCTCAGGTCCTTAGGGTGGGATAGTGGAGCTTGACGTGGATTTCTTCCTTCTTGAAGTGCTTGGAAGTGTTGAAAGTAATGCTCAGCTTTATATCTTTTTTAGTATGGCTATTTTGAGTGGGATTATGATTTTGTTTTATGTACTCTTGATAAAAATTTGTCCAAGATGGATATTTGTGTACTTGGCTTTATTATTTGGTTTTGATCTTGTAACCAAAATATGTTCCGTTTTCGCTGCAATGAAGTTATTTTGAAATTTTACGTAACATTTTATATATCTGTCTTGTTATGTTCTGTTCTGTACTCTTATAATGTTCCATTAAAGTTAATGCATTCCCGTAGTGAGTGACATTAATGGACATGGGGTGTTACAACAAATATGAAAGATGATGAATCATTTGGATTGGCTGTTGCAAAAGCCAACCCTTCACAGTAGTTAAAAATAGGGGTAATTGTTGGAAGTAAGGGCTATATAGAGAATTAGGGGCATGATTAAAAAGAAGGGTTGTGTAGAAGTATTAAGAGTAGTAGGTGTAGTTTAAGCATAGTAGGAGTAGATTGACAAATATGAAAGACGATGAATCATTGGGATTGGGCGCTGCAAAAACCAACCCTTCACAATAGTTAAAAAATTAGGGTAAATGTTGGAAGTAATGGCTATTTATAGAATTAGTGGTATGATTAAAAAGTATGGCTGTTTTGAAGTATTAAGAGAAGTAGGGGATGTTTAAGCATAGTAGGGGTAGTTCGACAAATATGAAAGATGGTGAATCATTGGTATTGGGCGTTGAAAAAACCAACCATTCACATTAGTTAAAAAATAGGGGTAATTGTTGGAAGTAAGGGCTATTTAGAGAATTAGGGATAGGATTAAAAGAAGGGTTGTTTTGAAGTATTGAGGGATGTAAGGTTAGTTTAAGCGTAGTAGGGGTTGTTCGACAAATATGAAAGATGATGTATATTTTGGATTGGGTGTTGCAAAAACCAACCCTTCAAAGTTGTTAAAAAATATGGGTAATTGTTGGAAGTAAGGGCTATTTAGATAATTAGAGGTAGTATTAAAAAGAAGGGTTGTTTTGAATTATTAAGAGATGTAGGGGTAGTTTAAGCAAAGTAGCGGTAGATCGAGAAATATGAAAGATGATGAATCATTTAGATTGGGTGCTGCAAAAACCAACCCTTCACAATAGTTATAAAATACGTATAATTGTTGGAAGTAAGGGCTATTTTGAGTATTAGGGGTAGGATTAAAAAGAAGGGTTGTTTTGAAGTATTAAGAGAAGTAGGGGTAGTTTACGTATAGTTGAGGTAGATCGACAAATATGAAAGATGATGAATCATTGGGATTGGGTGCGGCAAAACCCGACCCTTCTCAGTAGTTAAAACTTAGGGGTAATTTTTGGAATTAAGGGCTATTTAGTGAATTAGGGGGAGGATTATAAAGAAAGGTTGTTTTGAAGTATTAAGAGAAGTAGGGGTAGTTTAAGCAAAGTAGGGGTAGATCGACAAATATGAAAGATGATGAATCATTCGGATTGGGTGCTACAAAAACCAACACTTCACAGTAGTTAAAATATAAGGGTTATTTTTGGAAGTAAGGGCTAATTAGAGAATAAGGGTAGGATTAAAAAGAAGGGTTGTTTTGAAGTATTATGTGAAGTAGGTGTAGTTTAAGCATAGTAGGGGTAGATCAACAAATATGAAAGATGGTGAATCGTTTGGATTGGGTGATGCAAAAACCAACCCTTCACAGTAGTTAAAAAATTGGGGTAATTGTTGGAAGCAAGGGCTATTTAGAGAATTAGGGGTATGATTAAAAACACGGGCTGTTTTGAAGTATTGAGAGAAGTTTGGGAAGTTTAAGCATAGTAGGGGTGGATCGACAAATATGAAAGATGATGAATCATTGGGAATGGGCGCTGCAAAAACCAACCCTTCACATTAGTTAAAAAATAGGGGTAATTGTTGGAAGTAAGGGCAATTTAGAGAATTAGGGGTATGATTACAAAGAAGGGTTGTTTTGAAGTTTTAAGAGAAGTAGTGATAATTTAAGCAAAGTAGGGGTAGATCGACAAATATGAAAGATGATGAATCATTTGGATTGGGTGCTGCAAAAACCAACCCTTCACAGTAGTTAAAAAATAGGGGTAATTGGTGGAAGTAAGGGCTATTAAGAGAATTGGGGGTAGGATTAAAAAGAAGGGTTGTTTTTATGTATCAGGAGAAGAAGGGGTAGTTTAAGCAAAGTAGGTGTAGATTGACAAATATGAAAGATAATCAATCATTTGGATTGGGTGCTGCAAAAATTAACCCCTCACAAGAGTTAAAAAATAGGGGAAATTGTCAGAAGTAAGGGCTATTTACAGAATTAGGGGTAGGATTAAAAGAAGTGTTGTTGTGAAGTATTAAGAGAAGTAGGGGTAGTTTAAGCATATTAGGGGTAGATCAACAAATATAAAAGGTGATGAATCGTTTGGATTGGGTGCCGCAAAAACCAACCCTTCATAAAAGTAGAATGATAATTGGTTTACACAGAAATGAATAATGCAAAAAAAAAAAAATTAATAAAGAAATGAATAACGGAAAACAATAATAAAAGTAGGGGGATAGTTTAAGCATAGCAGGGGTAGTTCGACTAAAATATGGGTAACTGTTGGAAGTAATCGCAATTTAGAGAATTAGGGGTAGGATTAAAAAGATGGGTTGTTTTGAAGTATTAAGAGAAGTATGGGTAGTTTAAGCAATGTAGGGGTAGATCCACAAATATGAAAGATGATGAATCATTTGGATTCGGTGCCGCAAAAACCAACCCTTCACAGTAGTTCAAAAATAGTGGTAATTGTTGGAAGTAATGTCTATTTAGAGAATTAGGGGTAGGATTAAAAAGAATGGTTGTTTTGAAGTATTAAGAGAAGTAGGGGTAGTTTAAGCATAGTAGGGTAGATCGACAAATATGAATGATGATGAATCGTTTGGATTGGGTGCTGCAAAAACAAAACCTTCGTAGAAGTAGGATGACAATTGGTTTACAAAGAAATGAATAATGCAAAAAAAAAAATTGAATAAAGAAAAACTATAATGAAAGTAGGGGGTAGCTTAAGCATAGTAGGGGTAGTTCGAAAAATATGAAGGATGATGAATCGTTTGGATTGGGTGCTGCAAAAACCAACCCTTCACAATAGTTAAAAAATAGGGGTAATTGTTGGAAGTAAGGGCTATTAAGATCATTGGTAGTAGAATTAAAAAGAAGGGTTGTTTTGAAGTATTAAGAGAAGAAGGGGTAGTTTAAGCATAGTAGGGGTAAATCGTCAAATAGGAAAGATGATGATTCATTTGGATTGGGTGCTGCAAAAACCAACCCTTCATAGTATTTAAAAAATAGGGGTAGTTGTTCGAAGTAAGGGTTATTTGGAGTATTAGGGTAGGATTAAAAACAAGGGTTGTTTTGAAATACAAGGAGAAGTAGGGGCAGTTTAAGCATATTAGGGGTAGATCGAAAAACAAGAAAGATGGTGAATCGTTTGTATTGGGTGATGCAAAAACCAACCCTTCACAGCAGTTAAAAAATTGGGGTAATTGTTCGAATTAAGTGTTACTTATAGAATTAGGGGTATGATTAAAAAAAGGCCAGTTTTGAAGTATTAAGCGTAGTAGGGGAAGTTTAAGCATAGCAGGGGTAGATCGAAAAATGTGAAAGATGGTGAATCATTTGGGTCGGGCGCTGCAAAAACCGACCCTTCACAGTAGTTAAAAAATAGGGGTAATTGTTGGAAGTAAGGGCTATTTATAGAATTAGGGGTAGGATTAAAAAGAACGGTAGTTTTGAAGTATTAAGAGAAGATGGGGTAGTTTACGCAAAGCAGGGGTAGATCGAGAAATATGAAAGATGATGAATCATATGGATTGGGTGTTGCAAAAACCAGCCTTATGCAGTAGTTGAAAAATAGGATTAATTGTTGGAAGTAAGGGCTATTTAGAGAATTAGGGGTAGGATTAAAAAGAAGGGTTGTTTTAAAGTATTAGGAGAAGTAGGGGTAGTTTTAGCATAGTGGGGGTAGATCGACAAATATGAAAGATGATGAATCATTGGGATTGGGTGCTGCAAAAACCAACCCTTCAGAGTAGTTAAAATTTAGGGGTGATTGTTGGAAGTAAGGGCGATTTAGAGAATTAGGGGGAGGATTAAAAAGAAGGGTTGTTTTGAAGTATTAAGAGAATTAGTGGTAGTTTAAGCAATGTAGGGGAAGATCGACAAATATGAAAGATGATGAATCATTTGGAGTGGGTGTTGCAAAAACTAACCCTTCACAGTAGTTATAAAATTAGGGTAATTGTTCGAAGTAAGGGATAACTAGATAATTAGGGGTAGGATTAAAAATTACGGTTGTTTTGAAGTATTAAGAGAAGTAGGGGACGTTTAAGCATAGTAGGGGTAGTTCGACAAATATGAAAGATGGTGAATCATTGGTATTGCGCGTTGCAAAAACCAACCATTCACATTAGTTAAAAAATAGGGGTAATTGTTGGAAGTAAGGGCTATTTAAATAATTAGGGGTGGGATTAAAAAGAAGGGTTGTTTTGAAGTATTGATGGAAGTAGGGGTAGTTTAAGCGTAGTAGGGGTAGTTCGACAGATATGAAAGATGTTGTACCATTCGAATTAGGTGCTGCAAAAACCAACCCTTCAAAATTGTTAAAAAATATGGGTAACTGTTGGAAGTATGGGCTATTTAGAGAATTAGAGGTAGGATTAAAAAGAAGGGTTGTTTTGAATTATTAAGAGATGTAGGGGTAGTTTTAGCAAAGTAGCGGTAGAGCGAGAAATATGAAAGATGATGAATCATTTGGATCGGGTGCCGCAAAAACCAACCCTTCACAATAGAAATAGGTATAATTTTTTAAAGTAAGGGCAATTTTTAGAATTAGGGGTTGGATTAAAAAGAAGGGTTGTTTTGAAGTATTAAGAGAAGTAGTGGTAGTTTAAGTATAGTTGAGGTAGATCGACAAATATGAAAGATGATGAATCATTGGGATTGGGTGCGGCAAAAACCAACCCTTCTCAGTAGGTAAAATTTAGGGGTAACTTTTGGAATTAAAGGCTATTTAGTGAATTAGGGGGAGGATTATAAAGTAAGGTTGTTTTGAAGTATTAAGAGAAGAAGGGGTTGTTTAAGCAAAGTAGGGGTAGATCGACTAATATGAAAGATGATGAATCATTTGGATCGGGTGCTACAAAAACCAACACTTCACAGCAGTTAAAAAATAAGGGTAATTTTTGGAAGTAAGGCCTAATTAGGGAATTAGGGTAGGATTAAAAAGAAGAGTTGTTTTGAATTATTAAGTGAAGTAGGTGTAGTTTAAGCATAGTAGGGGTAGATCGACAAATATGAAAGATGGTGAATCGTTTGGATTGGGTGATGCAAAAACCAACCCTTCACAGTAGTTAAAAAATTGGGGTAATTGTTGGAAGCAAGGGCTATTTATAGAATTAGGGGTATGATTAAAAAGACGGGCTGTTTTGAAGTATTAAGAGAAGTTTGGGAAGTTTAAGCATAGTAGGGGTGGATCGACAAATATGAAAGATGATGAATCATTGGGAATGGGCGCTGCAAAAACCAACCCTTCACATTTGTTAAAAAATAGGGGTAATTGTTGGAAGTAAGGGCTATTTAGAGAATTAGGGGTAGGATTAAAATAAGGGATGTTTTGAAGTATTAAGAGAAGTAGTGGTAGTTTATGCAAGGTAGGGGTAGATCGACAAATATGAAAGATGATGAATCATTTGGATTGGGAGCTACAAAAACCAAGCCTTCACAGTAGTTAAAAAATTGGGGTAATTGTTGGAAGTAAGGGCTATTTAGAGAATTGGGGGTTGGATTAAAAAGAAGGGTTGTTTTGAAGTATTAAGAGAAGAAGGGGTAGTTTAAGCAAAGTAGGTGTGTAACAACCCGTATTTTCAAATAACCTGTTATAACATAAATCGAGGCAGAAATTAATTATAGATCTGAATCAAGGGAAATAGGCTATGCCATTGCATTCGTCTCGGAAAAATACGCGAAATAGAGTCCGAGTTTTCGAAAATCGGAGTCCGTATGACCCAGTTAAGGCCCATTGAAGTTTTCAGGAATTTCCATAGTAAAAACAGATTTAAATTTTAAATTAAAAACAAGGATTAGGGCTAATTGGTGTCAGGTGGGAAAATTCCCGCCAGGACACCCATGTCGACAGGCATGTCGACAGGGGTCTTAGGGTGTCGACTGCCCTGTCGACAGCCCTGTCGACACGGGGTGGCCAGGCAGTTTTGCCTGGCGCACCATTTTGATTTGGGCTTGGTCTTGTGGCTTGGTTCTAGAGAATTCCTAAATCTGACGGACCTAAACTAACCTAGGGTTAATCCTAGGGCTAAAAACACTCTAATCTTCTATAAATAAGCCCCTAATCCTACCCTAAAACCTCATTATTCACTCTAGCAACCAAACTATGTCAAATTGAATTCTCAAATGGCCTCCACCTAAAAACCCTAGCCTCCACCCTCTTCAAAAATCATTCCTATGAAGATTTTGGTGTTCATACAAGCATTTCTAAGTTGTATGAATGATCATTAGCTTGCATACATCATCAAGTTGCAAGCTTTATTTGCTAAGCTAGAGTTTTTGGGATTTTTGTTAATTGGAGCTTTGTTTTGGGTTTTTATATGCTTGCATAAAAGGGCCTTCTCAATCTTTATTAGTAGATTTGGGTCTTCATAATATTTGTAAGCCCTCTTACCTTCATTTTAGAAACTCTAAAGTTAATACGTGATGAAAGTTGAGATTTATGCATGTTTAATAAGTTATGCATGCTTATGCGAGTTCACTATGCTATGTTATGCATGTTTAATAAGTTATGCATGCTTATGCGAGTTCAATATGCCATGTTACACATGTTTGATGAGTTATGCATGTTTATGCAAGTTCACTATGCCATGATTTGCAAGTTTAACAAGTTATGCAAGTTCACTATGCCATGATTTGCAAGTTTAATAAGTTATGGATGCTTATGCGAGTTCAATATGCCATGTTACACATGTTTGATGAGTTATGCATGTTTATGCAAGTTCACTATGCCATGATTTGCAAGTTTAACAAGTTATGCAAGTTCACTATGCCATGATTTGCAAGTTTAACAAGTTATGCATGTTTATGCAAGTTCACTATGCCATGATTTGCAAGTTTAACAAGTTATGCATGTTTATGCAAGTTCACTATGCCATGATTTGCAAGTTTAACAAGTTATGCATGTTTAGGCAAGTTCACTATGCTAAGTTATGCAAGTCCAACATGTTATGCATGTTTATTATGATATGTAAGATTTATCATAAATGTTGTGCCAAGTTCCCTCTTTCTATCCTTTATGCGTTATGACGAATATGTAAGCGATAGAATGACGTTGGGGGTTTTTTTTGGGTAAAACTTAAAAATACATGAAAATATAAGATTGGGAATTTACCTATTAAGTTAGGTCTACCCCTTGGGAATTTACCTATTAAGTTAGGTCTACCCAAGTATTTGTTAAAACTTGTAATTATGTTTTGAAAATAAAGTGGACATGACACTTAGAAAACATGTGTGGCCAACTCGAGGTTGGGTTGAGTTTGTAGCGTAAACCTACCTGGAACCGACCGGCTTAACTAGTTGCTACAAACAATAGGACCCAATGTGAGAAGTTGGTCATGTGTACCTGGGACCCGAGGTTAGACCAAGTTGTGGTGTAAAGCTACCCGGACCCGCCCGGCTTAACTAGTAACCGCAACAAAGTCTAATGTGAGAGGTTAAGGTACAATTAAATTAATGCCTCATGATTAGGGTTAAGTCATGGCCCACTAATACTTAACCAATTTTGGGGATACGAGGGATTAAATGGGGTTAAGTGGTGAACTGTTGGTTACACTTAACAAATTTAATCCATGATTAGTGTGGGGTTAAACCACACTTAACCCTCTTAGAAAACCCTAGCAACGTGGTCTGTTCCAGCAGTAATCCCAGTTTGGTATCATTCACAACCCTAGAGGCTAGGCTAGGGCGGGGCACGATTACTGGACTGATGTAAGCGACCAAAGCGACGGCTGAGTGGTACAGCGGTGCGGGTCCAAGCGGGCTACGGACGTGCACGTAGTTCGGTGTTGGACAAACTCGAGGCACGGGTACCAGTAGGTTTAGACTGTGCATTATTGCTTAGGTGTCTGGGGTTGACACCCGAAGGCTTGATACACCCAAAGGTGGACCCAGCACAGTCTGACTACAACCATATGTGGGCCGTATGGACACCAACACTTGACGTGTTAGGTTTATAGGGAGCCGATCGACTAGACCGTTGGGCTGGACCTTGCATTAAGGTCACCTCATGCTATTGGGCCAAAGTTTGGGCTGAGGGATCAATACCTGTTATGTTAGTTTGCTAGTACACTGTGGTGCAAAGCTTAATCTTCTTTATGTGATGACACCTTTATCTATTGCCAGCATATTCATCTCAGTTTCCATCATGATGTTAGCTTTATTAGTTTATAGACTGATCGTAGTAGGGCTTACCGTCTTTTTGACTGACCTGTTTTCTTTCGCTTCTTTTCTTCCGTTTCCCCCCCCCCCCCCAGGTTCTCAGCGAGGGAACAGTGGTGCTTAGCTTGGATCGCTTGCTTGTTCGCTGGATAGCTCATGTATGTCTGGACATTGAGCTCGCTATGGTTTATCACTTTTATTTTTGGGGATAGCACTATGTATTTCAGTATTTCTGTTTATGTTGTACTAGACATAATTATTTTGGCAGATGACTTTATGATGTACTAGACTTGTTTGAGATGGTTTGAAATATTCCGCTGTTTTATTCTCACTTACTCTGTTTTACATATATATTTATGTTCCTGTTCTGCCTTGATATATCATTATGCATGCTTACCTAGTTCTAACGCCCCCCAGAAGCTAGTGCCCCCGAAAGAGTGACCCTAGCGGAGATGGGGTGTTACAAATTTGGTATCAGAGCATATGGTTTACAAGAAAGAGCAAAAAGTTTTTAAAAGACTTTTGAAAAACTATTTTCAAAACAAGTATAAAGTATTTTCCAAAGAAAAGTCTAGTATTTTAAAAGGGCTATTCCCCAAAAAGCCATTAGCGTTATCCTTCGTTCCCTTGACCTAATCTTATCTTATCCTTCGTTTCAGTATGGCTGGGGATCTTGCCATCCCGGATGGAGTAAATGTGCCACTCTGGTATAGGAGACTTCTAGAAGCTAGGGCGGCAGCCGGCCCCGCAAACCCTACCCCCACTCCTCCTCCTATAGTTGAGAATCCTCCCCCTAATGTCCCTCCTCCGGTGGTTCCTGTTCCCCCTCCTCCAGCAGTTAATATTCCACCTCCCGTTGCTAATGTTCCTCCTCCTCCTGTTGCTGAGGCTCCTCTTCCTCCTCCTCCCCCTCAGCATCCTCAGGTTGAGTTTACGAAGGTTTGTAAAGACTTCAAGGCAATGGGAGGCAAGAATTTCCTAGGCACGGAATCTTTTGTTGAAGCTAGGAATTGGCTGAAAGACACTGCGGACTTGTTTGCTATCTTTGGGATTGATGACGAGAGGAAGATCTTATTGACAGTATGGCTTTTGAAGGATGAAGCGGCCTATTGGTGGGAGGTCACCAATGGGACGGGGCCCGTTGAGACTTGGGCCGATTTGAGGGCTAGATTTGTGGCCAAGTTTCTATCTTCTGCTGAGGCGAATTTACAGATGGAGAAGTTCATTGCATTAAAGCAAGGTGATATGTCTGTCAAGGAGTATGTGAACAAGTTTAATCAGCTGGCCCGTTTTGGTTTGGATATGGTAAACACTCCTGAGAAGAAGGCTCTTCGATTTGCTAGAGGGTTGAATGAGCCGCTGCAGGGCTTGGCGATGTCACATATTCCGCATGGAGCTACTTTTGAGAGTTTGGTCAATATGGCTCTGCTTCAAGGAGATGGAAAGAAAGAGATCAAGTCGAGTGATACTCAAGCAAAGAAGACTGATTCTCAAGGCAAAGGCAATCAAGGTGGTCAAAGCAGTCAGGGGAATCAGAGCAAGAACAAGAAGGGGAACAACAACAAAGGCAAGGGAAAGTGCAATTACTGTGGTGTGCCCGGACACTTTGCTAAGGATTGTAGGAAGAAGAAAAGGAAGCTTAGTGGTGGATGTTTTTCCTGTGGTGAGACTGGACACTTCAGCAAGGAATGCCCAAAGAAGAAAGGACTGGCTGGACCTTCAGGAGGGCAAGTCCATGCTCTCAATACCGCTCCAGTTCCCGATCGAGGTAGTGTTTCTGTTGAGAACCTTGTTTATGTTTCTGATCTTCCAGTTCGTACCTTGTTTGATTCTAGTGCATCACATAGCTTTATTTCATCTGATCTTGTTAATAGACTGCACCTTAGTACTAGCTTAGTGGATGATCCCGTTTGTGTTTCGAATCCCATTGGGGGTTCTGCTCATCTATCTATGATATGTGAGGATCTGAGGATCTCTATACTCAGTGTAGAGTTCTCGTGTAGTGCGTATGTTCTTGGTTTCAGGGGATACGGATTGATATTGGGCATGGATTGGCTGTCCCGATATGGAGCCATTCTTGATTGTGAGCATAGGGTTGTGAGGCTTGTGACTCGCCTTGGCAACACCTTAGAGATTTCATGCAATCCGAAGGACCCCGTCATGTTGTGCTATCTTTAATCTCTCGACTCGTCAGAGGAAGCCCTTCAGTCTGTAAGGGTGGTCCGAGATTATCCGGATGTTTTTGAAGAAGTTAAGGGGTTGCCCCCTAAACGAGAGATTGATTTTCGCATTTATCTGGTGGATAATGCTAAGCCTGTTTCTTTGCCCGTTCGGCACATGGCTCCGCGTGAGAGACGGGAGCTGAGCAAGCAAGTGAAAGAGTTGCTTGAAAAGAACTTCATCAGACGAAGTATATCCGAATGGGGAGCGCCTGTGGTTTTTGCTACTAAGGCAGATGGTTCTCTTCGACTCTGCATGGATTATAGAGAGTTGAATAAGATGACTAAGAAGAACAGACACCCATTACCGAGGATCGATGATCTTTTTGACCAGCTTGTTGGTGCTTCTGTTTTCTCTCAGCTTGATCTTGCTACTGGATTTCATCAGCTCAGAGTGGCTGAAGATAGTATAGACAAGACTGCATTCAGAACTCCAGACGGATTCTTTGAATGGCTTGTTATGCCATTCGGTTTAACGAATGCACCCGCGTATTTCGTGGATTTGATGAGTAGGGTGTTTCGGGAGTTCTTGAACAAGTTTGTCGTGGTCTTTGTGGATGATATTCTGGTCTTCTCCAAGGATGAAGAAGAGCACGCGAGACATCTTGTAGAGGTGATGGATACGCTTAGAGCGCATCAGTTAAAGGCCAAGTTCTCCAAGTGTCACTTTTGGAGAAGGGAAGTTAGATTCCTTGGGCATATCATATCCAAGCAAGGCTTAGCGGTGGATTCCGCTAAGGTGGTTGCAGTTCAGGATTGGAAGACTCCAAGGAATGCAACCGAGGTGAGAAGTTTCCTAGGTCTTGCGGGTTTTTACCGGAAGTTCATCAAGGACTTCGCGAAGATATCCGCTCCTCTTACTAAGTTGACGAAGAAGAACTTAGTTTTTGCTTCAGATATGGATTGTGAGCTTGCTTTTCAGAGACTCAAGAGAGCCCTTACCTCTGCACCCGTTCTAGCTTTACCCGATGGTGGTAAGATATTTACCGTGTACACTGATGCTTGTGGCACGGGATTGGGCGCCGTTCTGATGCAAGAGGGCAGGGTTATATGTTTTGGTGGGAGGCAACTTAAGGTGCATGAGAAGAATTATCCCACTCATGATCTAGAGCTGGCAGCGATAGTATATGCACTCAAGGCTTGGCGTCATTATCTTCTGGGAGAGAGATTTGAGCTGTATACTGATCATAAGTCTTTGAAGTATCTCTTTTCGCAGAAGGATCTGAACTTGAGGCAGCAGAGATGGATGGAATTCTTGGCGTCCTATGATTTTGATATAGCCTATACCCCTGGCAAGGGGAATGTTGTAGCGGATGCGTTGAGTAGAAAAAGGTTGACACTAAGTCCTCTATTTGTTGAGATGAAGAATTTAGAGTTCTTGGCAACCTTTGATTTTTCTTTGACAGTTGAGTCGATGACCGGTTCTTTGGCATCTCTAGAGCTCAGGCCTACCCTTCTGGATCAAGTTAGGGCTTCGCAGAAGGAAGACCCTCAGATAATTGAGATCATGGATAAGCTGATTCGAGGGGAGACATCTAGTTACCTTGCTCGATATTCTATAGATGATAAGGGTTGGCTGAGGAGAGACGGAAGGCTTTGTGTTCCGATGGTAGAAGACTTGGTGAGGAAAGTTCTTGATGAAGCACATCGCTCCAAGTTGACTATACATCCGGGTGGAGATAAGATGTATAAGGATATGAAGCGCATTTTCTTCTAGCCTGGAATGAAGAAGGATGTGGCAGAGTTTGTCTCTAGATGTGTTGTTTGTCAGAGAGTAAAAGCCGAGTCGAAGAAGCCCGGTGGGCTATTGCATCCTCTAGAGGTCCCGCTATGGAAGTGGGAGAGTATTTCTATGGACTTTATTGATGGGCTTCCCAGGTCAAGGAAAGGAAATACGAGCATATGGGTCATTGTAGATAGGCTTACGAAGAGTGCTCATTTCATTCCGGTGAAGAGCAAAAGGACCGCATCTGGACTAGCATCAGTATATCTTCGTGAGATAGTACGACTACATGGAGTCCCTTCCAGCATAGTCAGTGACCGAGACCCCATCTTTACTAGTCAGTTCTGGAACAGTTTGCAGGAAGCTATGGGCACGAGGTTGAACCTGAGTACGGCCTATCACCCACAAACAGACGGCCAAACAGAAAGGGTGAATAGGGTGCTTGAGGACTTGTTGAGGCTTTGCATTCTGGATTTTGGTAGTGCTTGGGAAGACCATCTTCCTCTTGTTGAGTTTGCATATAATAACAGTTATCAGGCGAGCATAGGGATGGCACCATTTGAAGCTTTATATGGGAGGCCGTGCAAGTCACCTACATGTTGGTGGGAGACTACAGATAAGCTTATACTTTGACCCGACATGATTAGAGATACATCCGAGAAGGTCGAGCTGATTAGAAGACGGATGAAGGCGGCTCAAGACCGACAGAAATCCTATGCTGATAAGCGAAGATCCGATTTGGAGTTTGATGTTGGGGACATGTTTTTCGTAAAGGTTTCTCCTTTGCGGAATGTTGTCCGATTTGGAGCTGTTGGGAAGAAGGCACCTAGATTTGTTGGACCCTTCCCTATCATAGAGAGAATCGGGAAGATGGCTTATAAAGTGCAATTGCCCGAGAAGCTGTCCGGAGTGCATAATGTCTTTCATGTCTCGCATCTCCGAAAGTGCCTACATGAGTCCGCTGAGGTGTTTGAACCTAGCATTCTTGAAGACGTGGAAGTAGAGAAAGACGCAACTTTGAGGAGAGCTCCGATTCGTATCTTAGGGACAGAGACCAAGAAGCTAAGGAATCGAGAGGTCAAGCTGGTGAAGGTTCAATGGGGTGAAGCCGAAGAAGACGCAACTTGGGAAACCGAGGAGAAGATGCGTGGGCTTTATCCATTCCTTTTTTAGGGTACACTCTCAATCTCTTTCCTTTGTTATCATATCTTTCTCTTTGCTATCCATGTTTATCTAGTTATCGTGCTGATTTTGTCATGAGAACCTTAGGTAGAAACCCTTTGGATGAAACATGTGCTTGAGACATGTTATCTTTGATGGTTGCAAATGGCTGCAAGTGTTTGCAAGTGGTTACTCGTGGATGCATGATACACATTAGGCACTAGATCGGCTCACACTCTCCTCATATTGCATGTGCATGAGTGTTTATGCTTATTCTTGGATGAAATTTGTATGCAATCACATGGATGTTGCATATGGATGTATGATTGAGCACGCATGTAGATATTATACATTATGTTAGGGATTTGCATACATATGGATACATTTCACTAACATATTTTGCATTGATCTTTGCATTAGATAAGTACATATACACACACTTTTGCATATGTTCATACAGCATTTAGAATCTTTTAAGGACAATGATTGCTCGTGGATGATGCTTTGAGTAGATGGATGATTGGATGGTAGGATACGTTCCTCCTAACTTGAAGATTTCGAGGACGAAATCCTTTAAGGAGGGGAGAATGTAACAACCCGTATTTTCAAATAACCTGTTATAACATAAATCGAGGCAGAAATTAATTATAAAATCTGAATCAAGGGAAACGGGCTATGCCATTGCGTTCGTCTCGGAAAAATACGCGAAATAGAGTCCGAGTTTTCGAAAATCGGAGTCCGTATGACCCAGTTAAGGCCCATTGAAGTTTTCAGAAATTTCCATAGTAAAAACAGATTTAAATTTTAAATTAAAAACAAGGATTAGGGCTAATTGGTGTCAGGCGGGAAAATTCCCGCCAGGACCCCCATGTCGATAGGCATGTCGACAGGGGTCTTAGGGTGTCGACTGCCCTGTTGACAGCCCTGTCGACACGGGGTGGCCAGGCAGTTTTGCCTGGCGCACCATTTTGATTTGGGCTTGGTCTTGTGGCTTGGTTCTAGAGAATTCCTAAATCTGACGGACCTAAACTAACCTAGGGTTAATCCTAGGGCTAAAAACACTCTAATCTTCTATAAATAAGCCCCTAATCCTACCCTAAAACCTCATTATTCACTCTAGCAACCAAACTATGTCAAATTGAATTCTCAAATGGCCTCCACCTAAAAACCCTAGCCTCCACCCTCTTCAAAAATCATTCCTATGAAGATTTTGGTGTTCATACAAGCATTTCTAAGTTGTATGAATGATCATTAGCTTGCATACATCATCAAGTTGCAAGCTTTATTTGCTAAGCTAGAGTTTTTGGGATTTTTGTTAATTGGAGCTTTGTTTTGGGTTTTTATATGCTTGCATAAAAGGGGCTTCTCAATCTTTATTAGTAGATTTGGGTCTTCATAATATTTGTAAGCCCTCTTACCTTCATTTTAGAAACTCTAAAGTTAATATGTGATGAAAGTTGAGATTTATGCATGTTTAATAAGTTATGCATGCTTATGCGAGTTCACTATGCTATGTTATGCATGTTTAATAAGTTATGCATGCTTATGCGAGTTCAATATGCCATGTTACACATGTTTGATGAGTTATGCATGTTTATGCAAGTTCACTATGCCATGATTTGCAAGTTTAACAAGTTATGCAAGTTCACTATGCCATGATTTACAAGTTTAATAAGTTATGCATACTTATGCGAGTTCAATATGTCATGTTACACATGTTTGATGAGTTATGCATGTTTATGCAAGTTCACTATGTCATGATTTGCAAGTTTAACAAGTTATGCAAGTTCACTATGCCATGATTTGCAAGTTTAACAAGTTATGCATGTTTATGCAAGTTCACTATGCCATGATTTGCAAGTTTAACAAGTTATGCATGTTTATGCAAGTTCACTATGCCATGATTTGCAAGTTTAACAAGTTATGCATGTTTATGCAAGTTCACTATGCTAAGTTATGTAAGTCCAACATGTTATGCATGTTTATTATGATATGTAAGATTTATCATAAATGTTGTGCCCAGTTCCCTCTTTCTATCCTTTATGCGTTATGACGAATATGTAAGCGATAGAATGACGTTGGGGTTTTTTTTTGGGTAAAACTTAAAAATACATGAAAATATAAGATTGGGAATTTACCTATTAAGTTAGGTCTACCCCTTGGGAATTTACCTATTAAGTTAGGTCTAACCAAGTATTTGTTAAAACTTGTAATTATGGTTTGAAAATAAAGTGGACATGACACTTAGAAAACATGTGTGGCCAACTCGAGGTTGGGTTGAGTTTGTAGCGTAAACCTACCCGGAACCGACCGGCTTAACTAGTTGCTACAAACAATAGGACCCAATGTGAGAAGTTGGTCATGTGTACCTGGGACCCGAGGTTAGATCAGGTTGTGGTGTAAAGCTACCCGGACCCGCCCGGCTTAACTAGTAACCGCAAGAAAGTCTAATGTGAGAGGTGAAGGTACAATTAAATTAATGCCTCATGATTAGGGTTAAGTCATGGCCCACTAATACTTAACCAATTTTGGGGATACGAGGGATTAAATGGGGTTAAGTGGTGAACTGTTGGTTACACTTAACAAATTTAATCCATGATTAGTGAGGGGTTAAACCACACTTAACCCTCTTAGAAAACCCTAGCAACGTGGTCTGTTCCAGCAGTAATCCCAGTTTGGTATCATTCACAACCCTAGAGGCTAGGCTAGGGCCGGGCACGATTACTGGACTGATGTAAGCGACCAAAGCGACGGCTGAGTGGTACAGCGGTGCGGGTCCAGGCGAGCTACGGACGTGCACGTAGTTCGGTGTTGGACAAACTCGAGGCATGGGTACCAGTAGGTTTAGACTGTGCATTATTGCTTAGGTGTCTGGGGTTGACACCCGAGGGCTTGATACACCCAAAGGTGGACCCAGCACAGTCTTACTACAACCATATGTGGGCCGTATGGACACCAACACTTGACGTGTTAGGTTTATAGGGAGCCGATCGACTAGACCGTTGGGCTGGACCTTACATTAAGGTCACCTCATGCTATTGGGCCAAAGTTTGGGCTGAGGGATCAATACCTATTATGTTAGTTTGCTAGTACACTGTGGTGCAAAGCTTAATCTTCTTTATGTGATGACACCTTTATCTATTGCCAGCATATTCATCTCAGTTTCCATCATGATGTTAGCTTTATTAGTTTATAGACTGATCGTAGTAGGGCTTACCAGTCTTTTTGACTGACCTGTTTTCTTTCGCTTCTTTTCTTCTGTTCCCCCCCCCCCAGGTTCTCAGGGAGGGAACAGTGGTGCTTAGCTTGGATCGCTTGCTTGTTCGCTGGATAGCTCATGCATGTCTGGACATTGAGCTCGCTATGGTTTATCACTTTTATTTTTGGGGATAGCACTATGTATTTCAGTATTTCTGTTTATGTTGTACTAGACATATTTATTTTGGCAGATGACTTTATGATGTACTAGACTTGTTTGAGATGGTTTGAAATATTCCGCTGTTTTATTCTCACTTACTCTGTTTTACATATATATTTATGTTCCTGTTCTGCCTTGATATATCATTATGCATGCTTACCCAGTTCTAACGCCCCCCAGAAGCTAGTGCCCCCGAAAGAGTGACCCTAGCGGAGGTGGGGTGTTACAAGGTGTAGATTGACAAATATGAAAGACGATGAATCATTTGGACTGGGTGCTGCAAAAACTAACCCCTCACAGTAGTTAAAAAATAGGGGAAATTGTCGGAAGTAAGGGATACTTATAGAATTAGGGGTAGGATTAAAAGAATGGTTGTTTTGAAGTATTTAGAGAAGTAGGGGTAGTTTAAGCATATTAGGGGTAGATCACCAAATATGAAAGATTATGAATCGTTTGGATTGGGTGCCGCAAAAACCAACCCTTCTTAGAAGTAGAATGATAATTGGTTTACACAGAAATGAATAATGCAAAAAAAAAATTAATAAAGAAATGAATAAAGGAAAACAATAATAAAAGTAGGGGGATTGTTTAAGCATAACAGGGGTAGTTCGACTAATATGAAGGATGATGAATCATTTGGATTGGGTGCTGCAAAAACCATACCATCACAGTAGTTAAAAAATAGTGGTAATTGTTAGAAGTAAGGGATATTTAGATAATTAGGGGTAGGATTAAAAAGAAGGGTAGTTTTGAATTATTAAGAGAAGTAGGGGTAGTTTAAACTTGGTGGGGGTAGATCGACAAATATGAAGATGAATCATTTGGATTGGAGGCTGGAAAAACCCACCCTTCACAGTAGTAAAAAAATATGGGTAACTGTTGAAAGTAATGGCTATTTAGAGAATTAGGGGTAGGATTAAAAAGAAGGGTTGTTTTGAAGTATTAAGAGAAGAAGGGGTAGTTTAAGCAAAGTAGGTGTAGATTGACAAATATGAAAGACGATGAATCATTTGGATTGGGTGCTGCAAAAACTAACCCCTCACAGTAGTTAAAAAATAGGGGAAATTGTCGGAAGTAAGGGCTATTTACAGAATTAGGTGTAGGATTAAAAGAATGGTTGTTTTGAAGTATTAAGAGAAGTAGGGGTAGTTTAAGCATAGTAGGGTAGATCGACAAATATGAAAGATGATGAATCGTTTGGATTGGGTGCTGTAAAAACCAAACCTTCATAGAATTAGGATGATAATTGGTTTACAAAGAAATGAAAAATGCAAAAAAAAAAAATGAATGAAGCAAAATAAAATGAAAGTAGGGGGTAGCTTAAGCATAGTGGGGGTAGTTCGAAAAATATGAAGGATGATGAATCGTTTGGATTGGGTGCTGCAAAAACCAATCCTTCATAGTAGTTAAAAAATAATGGTAATTGTTAGAAGTAAGGGCTATTAAGATAATTGGTAGTAGAACTAAAAAGAAGGGTTGTTTTGAAGTATTAAGAGAAGAAGGGGTTGTTTAAGCATAGTAGGGGTAAATTGACAAATAGCAAAGATGATGATTCATTTGGATTGGGTGCTGCAAAAACCAACCCTTCACAGTATTTAAAAAATAGGGGTAGTTGTTGGAAGTAAGGGTTATTTAGAGAATTAGGGGTAGGATTAAAAACAAGTGTTGTTTTGAAGTATTAACAGAAGTAGGGGCTGTTTAAGCATATTAGGGTTGATCGACAAATATGAAAGATGGTGAATCGTTTGTATTGGGTCATGCAAAAACCAACCCTTCACAGTAGTTAAAAAAATAGGGTAATTGTTCGAATTAAGGGTTACTTAAAGAATTTGGGGTATGATTAAAAAGAATGGATGCTTTGAAGTATTAAGAGAAGTAGGGGAAGTTTAAGCATAGTAGGAGTAGATCGACAAATATGAAAGATGATGAATCATTGGGGTTGGGCGCTGCAAGAACCGACCCTTCACAGTAGTTAAAAAATAGAGGTAATAGTTGGAAGTAAGGGCTATTTATATAATTATTGGTAGGATTAAAAATAAGGGTAGTTTTGAAGTATTAAGAGAAGATGGGGTAGTTTAAGCAAAGTAGGGGTAGATCGAGAAATATGAAAGATGATGAATCATTTGGATTGGGTGTGGAAAAAACTAGCCCTTCACAGTAGTTGAAAAATAGGGGTAATTGTTGGAAGTAAGGGCTATTTAGAGAATTAGGGGTAGGATTAAAAAGAAGGGTTGTTTTAAGGTATTAAGAGAAGCAGGGGTAGTTTAAGCATAGTGGGGGTAGATCGACAAATATGAAAGACGATGAATCATTGGGATTGGGTGCTGCAAAAGCCAACCCTTCAGAGTAGTTAAAATTTAGGGGTAATTGTTGGAAGTAAGGGCGATTTAGAGAATTAGGGGGAGGATTAAAAAGAAGGGCTGTTTTGAAGTATTAAGAGAAGTAGGGGTAGTTTAAGTAAAGTAGGGGAAGATCGACAAATATGAAAGATGATGAATCATTTGGAGTAGGTGCTGCAAAAACTAACCCTTCACAGTAGTTATAAAATTGGGATAATTGTTGGAAGTAAGGGATAATTAGATAATTAGGGTAGGATTAAAAAGAAGGGTTGTTTTGAAGTATTAAGAGAAGTAGGTGTAGTTGAGCATAGTAGGGGTAGCTCGACAAATATGAAAGATGATAAATCACTGAGATTGGGCACTGCAAAAACCAACCCTTCACAGTAGTTAAAAATTTGGGGTAATTGTTGGAAGTAATGTCTAGTTAGAGAGTCGGGGGTATGATTAAAAATAAGGGCTGTTTCGAAGCATTAAGAGAAGTAGGGGAAGTTTAAGCGTAGTAGGGGTGGATCGAAAAATATGAAAGATGATGAATCATTGGGATTGGGCGCTACAAAAACCAACCCTTCACATTAGTTAAAAAATAGGGGTAATTGTTGGAAGTAAGGGCTATTTAGAGAATTAGGGGTAGGATTAAAAAGAAGGTTTGTATTGAAGTATTTAGAGAAGTAGGGGTAGTTTAAGCATAGTAGGGTTAGTTCGATAAATATGAAAGATGATGAATCATTTGGATTGGGTGCTACAAAAACCAACCCATCAAAATTGTTAAAAAATAGTGGTAATCGTTGGAAGTAAGGACTATTTAGAGAATTAGGGGTAGTATTAAAAAGAAAGGTTGTTTTGAAATATTAAGAGAAGTAGGGGTAGTTTAAGCATCGTACGCGTAGACCGACAAATATGAAGGATGATGAATCATTTGGATTGGAGGCTGGAAAAACCAACCCTTCACAGTAGTAAAAAAATAGGGGTAATTGTAGGAAGTAAGGGCTATTAGAGAGTCAGAGGTAGGATTAAAAAGAAGGTTTGTTTTGAAGTATTAAGAGAAGTAGGGGTACTTTAAGCATGGTAGGGGTAGATCGATAAATTTGATTGATGATGAATCATTTGGATTGGGTGCTGCAAAAACCAACCCGTCATTGTAGTAAAAAAATAGGGGTAATTGTTGGAAGTAAGTGCTATTTAGATAATTAGGGGTAGGATTAAAATGAATGGTTTTTTTGAAGTATTAAGTGAAGTAGGGGTAGTCTAAGCATAGTAGGGGTAGATCAACAAATATGAAAGATGATGAATCGTTTGGGTTGGGTGCTGCAAAAACCAACCGATCATAGAAGTAGAATGATAATTGGTTTACAAAGAAATGAATAATGCAAAAAAAAAGAATAAAGAAATGAATAAAGGAAAACAATAACAAAATTAGAGGGGTAGTTTAAGCATAGTAGGGGTAGTTCGACAAATATGAAGGACGATGAATCGTTTGGATTGGGGGCTGCAAAATCCAACCCTTCACAGTAGTTAAAAAATAGGGGTAATTGTTGGAAGTAAGGGCTATTTCGACAATTAGGGTCAGGATTAAAAAGAAGCGTTGTTTTGAAGTATTAAGAGAAGTAGGGGTAGTTTAAGCATATTAGGGGTAGATCGACAAATAAGAAAGGCGATGAATCATTTCGATTTGGTGTTGCAACAGCCAACCCTTCGCAGTAGTTAAAAAATAGGGTAAGCTGTTGGAAGTAAGGGTTGTTCAGAGAATTAGGGGTAGGATTAAAAAGAAGGGCTGTTTTGAAGTATTAAGAGAAGTAGGGGTAGTTTAAGCATAGTAGGGGTTGTTCGCCAAATATGAAAAATGGTGAATCGTTTGTATTTGGTGATGCAAAAACCAACCCTTCACAATAGTTAAAAAATAGGGGTGATTGTTGGAATTAAGGGATACTTAGATAATTAGGGGTAGGATTAAAAAGAAGGGTTGTCTTGAAGTATTAAGAGAAGTAGGTGTAGTTTAAGCATAGTAGGGGTAGATCGACAAATACGAAAGATGATGAATCATTAGGATTGGGCGCTGCAAAAATCTACCCTTCACAGTAGTTAAAAAATTAGGGTAATTGTTGGAAGTAAGGGATATTTAGAGAGTTATGGGTATGATTAAAAATAAGGGTTGTTTTGAAGCATTAAGAGAAGTAGGCGAAGTTTAAGCATAGTAGGGGTAGATCGACAAATATGAAAGACGATGAATCATTGAGGTTGGGCGCTGCAAAAACCAACCCTTTACGTTAGTTAAAAAATAGGGGTAATTGTTGGAAGTTAGGCTATTTAGGGAATTTGGGGTATGATTTAAAAGAAGGGTTGTTTTGAAGTTTTAAGAGAATTTGGGGTAGTTTAAGCATAGTAGGGTAGTTCGACAAATATGAAAGATGAAGAATCATTTGGATTGGGTGCTGCAAAAACCATCCCATCAAAATTGTTAAAAATTAGGGGTAATTGTTGGAAGTAAGGGCGATTCAGAGAATTAGGGGTAGGATTAAAAATAATGGGTGTTTTGAAGTATTAAGAGAAGTGGGGGTAGTTTAAGCATAGTAGGGGTAGATCGACAAATATGAAGAATGATGAATCATTTGGATTGGAGGCTGGAAAAACCAACCCTTCACAGTAGTAAAAATTAGGGGTAATTGTAGGAACTAAGGGGTATTTAGAGAGTTAGAGGTAGGATTAAAAAGAAGGTTTGTTTTGAAGTATTAAGAGAAGTAGAGGTAGCCTAAGCATAGTAGGGATAGATCAACAAATATGAAAAATGGTCAATCGTTTGGATTGGGTGCTGCAAAAACCAACCCTTCATAGAGTTAGAATGATAATTGGTTAACAAAGAAATGAATAATGCCAAAAAAATGAATAAAGAAATGAATAAAGGAAAACAATAATTAAAGTAGACTAGTTGTTTAAGCATAGTAGGGGTAGATCGACAAATATGAAGGATGATAAATCGTTTTGATTGGCTGCTGCAAAAACTAACCCTTCACAGTAGTTAAAAAATAGGGGTAATTGTTGGAAGTAAAGGCTATTTAGATAATTAGGGGTAGGATTAAAAACAAGGGCTATTTTGATGTATTAAGAGAAGTAGGGGTAGTTTAAGCATAGTAGGGATAGATCGACAAATATAAATGATGATGAATCATTTGGATTGGGTGCTGCAACAACCAACCCTTCGCAGTAGTTAAAAAATAGGGGTAGATGTTGGAAATACGGGTTATTTAGAGAATTAGCGGTAGGATTAAAAAGAAGGGTTGTTTTGAAGTATTAAGAGAAGTAGGGGTAGTTAAGGCATAGTATGGGTAGATCTACATATATGAAAGATGATCAATCGTTTGGATTGGGTGATGCAAAAACCAATCCTTCATAGTGGTTAAAAAATTGGGGTAATTCTTGAATGTACGGGCTATTTAGAGAATTAGAGTTATGATTAAAAAGAAGGGTTGTTTTGAAGTATTGAGATAAGTAGGGGTTGTTTAAGCATAGTGGGGGTAGATCGACAAATATGAAAGATGATGAATCATTGGGATTGGGCGCTGCAAAAATCAACCCTTCACAGTAGTTAAAAAATAGGGGTAATTGTTGGAAGTAAGGGCTATTTAGAGAATTAGGGGTAGGATTAAAAAGAAGGGTAGTTTTGAAGTATTCGGAGATGTAGGGTTAGTTTAAGCAAAGTGGGGGTGGATCGAGAAATATGAAAGATGATGAATCATTTGGATTGGGTGCTGCAAAAACTAACCCTTCACAGTAGTTAAAAAATAGTGGTAATTGTTGGAAGTAAGGGCTATTTATAGAATTAGGTGTAGGATTAAAAAGAAGGGTTGTTTTGAAGTATTAAGAGAAGTAGGGGTAGTTTAAGCATAGTAGGGTATATCGACAAATATGAAAGATGATGAATCATTGGGATTGGGTGCTACAAAAACCAACCCTTCACAGTATTTAAAAAATAGGAGTAATTGTTGGAAGTAAGGGATATTTAGAGAATTAGGGGGAGGATTAAAAAAGAAGGATTTTTTTAAAGTATTAAGGGAAGTAGGGGTAGTTTAAGCATAGTAGGGGTAGTTCGACAAATATGAAAGATGATGAATCTTTTGGATTGTGTGCTGCAAAAACCAACCCTTCATAGAAGTAGAATGACAATTGGTTTACAAATTTATGAATAATGCAAAAAAATTGAATAAGGAATTGAATAAGGGAAAACAATAATAAAAGTAGACGGGTAGTTTAAGCATAGTAGGGGAAGTTCGACAAATACGAAGGATGGGGAATTGTTTGGATTGGGTGCTGCCAAAACCAACCCTTCATAGTAGTTAAAAAATTAGGGCAATTTTTGGAAGTAAGGGCTATTTAGATAATTAGGGTTAGGATTAAAAAGAAGGTTTGTTTTGAATTATTAAGAGAAGTAGGGGTAGTTTAAGCATAGTAGGGATAGATCGACAAATATGAAAGATGATGAATCATTTGGATTGGGTGCTGCAACAACCAACCCTCACAGTATTTTAAAAATAGGGGTAGTTGTTGGAAGTGAGGGCTACTTAGAGAATTAGTGGTTGGATTAAAAAGAAGGGTTGTTTTGAAGTATTAAGAGAAGTAGGGGAAGTTTAAGCATAGTAGGGGTAGATCGACAAATATGAAAGATGATGGATCATTGGGATTGGACGCTGCAAAAAACCAACCCTTCACAGTAGTTAAAAAATAGGGGTAGTTTTGGAAATGAGGTCTATTTTGAGAACTAACGTATGATTAAATAGAAGGGTAGTTTTGAATTATTAAGAGAAGTAGGGGTAGTTTAAGCAAAGTTGGGGTAGATCGAGAAATATGAAAGATGATGAATCGTTTGGATTGGGTGCTGCAAAGACCAACCCTTCATAGTAGTTAAAAAATAGTGGTAATTGTTGGAAGTAAGGGCTATTTATATAATTCGGGCTAGGATTAAAAAGAAGGGACGTTTTGAAGTATTAAGAGAAGTAGGGGTAGTTTAATCATAGTAATGGTAGATCGACAAATATGAAAGATGATGAATCATTGGGATTGGGCGCTGCAAAAACCAACCCTTCACAGTAGTTAAAAAATTGGGGTAATTGTAGGAATTAAGGGCTATTTAGAGAATTAGGTGTATGATTAAAAATAAGGGTTGTTTTGAAGTATTAAGAGAAGTAGGGGAAGTTTAAGCATAATTGGGTAGATCGACAAATATGAAAGATAATTAATCATTGGGATTGGGTGCTGCAAAAACCAACCCTTCACATTAGTTAAAAAATAGGGGTAATTGTTGGAAGTAAGGGCAATTTTGCGAATTAGGAGTAGGATTAAAAAGAAGGGTTGTTTGGAAGTATTAGGAGAAGTAGGGGTATTTTAAGCATAGTAGGGGTAGATCGACAAATATGAAGGATGATGAATCATTTGGATTGGAGGCTGGAAAAACCAACCCTACACAGTAGTTAAACATAGGGGTAATTGTTGGAAGTAAGGGTTACTTAGAGAATTAGGGGTAGGATTAAAAGAAGGGTTGTTTTGAATTATTAAGAAAAGTTAGTGTAGTTTAAGCAATGTAGTGGTAGATGGACAAATATGAAAGATGATGAATCATTTGGATTGGGTGCGGCAAAAACCAACCCTTTGCAGTAGCTAAAAAATAGGGGTAATTGTTAGATGTAAGGGATATTTAGAGAATTAGGGGTAGGATTAAAAGAAGGGTTGTTTTAAAGTATTAAGAGAAGTATGGGTAGTTTAAGCATAGTAGTAGTAGATCAACAAATATGAAAGACAATGAATCGTTTGGATTGGGTGCTGCAAAAACCAACCCTTCATAAACGTAGAATGATAATTGGTTTAAAAAGAAATGAATAATGCAAAAAAATGAATAAAGAAATGAATGAAGGAAAACAATAATAAAAGTAGGGGGTCGTTTAAGCATAGTAGGGGTGTATCGATAAATATGAAGGATAACTAATCATTTGGATTGGGTGCCGCAGTAAATAAAAAATATGTGTAATTGTTAGAAGTAAGAGATATTTAGATAATTATGGGTAGTATTAAAAAGATGGGTTGTTTTGAAGTATTTAGCGAAGTAGGGGTAGTTTAAGCGTAGTAGGGTTAGATCGACAAATATGAAAGATGATGAATAATTTGGATTGGAGGCTGGAAAAACCAACCCTTCACAGTAGTTAAAAATAGGGGTAGTTGTTGGAAGTAAGGGTTATTTAGAGAATCAGGGGTAGGATTAAAAAGAAGAGTTGTTTTGAATTATTAATAGAAGTCGGGGTAGTTTAAGCATAGTAGGGGCAAATCGATAAATATGATAGATGATGAATCGTTTGGAGCGGCTGATGCAAAAACCAACCCTTCACAGTAGTTAAAAAATTGGGGTAATTGTTGGAAGTAAGGGATATTTAGAGAATTAGGGGTATGATTATAAAGAAGGGCTGTTTTGAATTATTAAGAGAAGTAGGGGAAGTTTAAGCATAGTAGGGGTAGATCGACAAATATGAAAGATAATGAATCACTGGGATTGGGCGCTGCAAAAGCCAACCGTTCACAGTAGCTAAAAAATAGGGCTAATTTTTGGAAGTAAGGGTTATTTATAGAATTAGGGGTAGGATTAAAAAGAAGGGTTGTTTTGAAGTATTAAGAGAAGTTGGGGTAGTTTAAGCATAGTAGGGGTAGATCAATAAATATGAAAGATGATGAATCGTTTGGATTGGGTGCTGCAAAAACTAACCCTTCATAGAAGTAGAATGATAATTGGTTTAAAAAGAAATGAATAATGCAAAAAAATGAATAAAGAAATGAAAAAAGGAAAACAACAATAAAAGTAGAGGGGTAGTTTAAGCATAGTAGGGGTAGTTCGACAAATATGAAGGATGACGAATCTTTTGGATTGGGTGCTGCAAAAACAAACCCTTCACAGTAGTTAAAAATAGGGGAAATTGTTGGTAGTAAGGGCTATTTAGATAATTAGGGGTAGGATTAAAAAGAAGGGTTGTTTTGAAGTATTAAGAGAAGTAGTAGTAGTTTAAGCATAGTAAGGGTAGATCGACAAATACGAAACATGATGAATCATTTGGATTGGGTGCTGCAACAACCAACCCTTCGCATTAGTTAGAAAATAGGAGTAGTTGTTGGAAGTAAGGGTTATTTATAGAATTTGCGGTAGGATTAAAAAGAAGGGTTGTTTTGAAGTATTAAGAGAAGTAGGGGTAGTTTAAGCATATTGGGCAGATCGACAAATATGAAAGATGATGAATCGTTTGAATTGAGTGATGCAAAAACCAACCCATCACAGTAGTTAAAATTTTTGGGTAATTGTTGGAAGTAAGGGTTATTTAGAGAATTAGGGGTATGATTAAAAAAAAGGTTGTTTTGAAGTATTAAGTGAAGTAGGGGAAGTTTAAGCATAGTAGGGGTAGACCGACAAATATGAAAGATGATGAATTATTGGAATTGGGCGCTGCAAAAACCAACCCTTCACAGTAGTTAAAAAATAGGGGTAATTGTTTGAAGTGAGGGCTATTTAGAGAATTAGGGGTACGATTAAAAAGAAGGGTAGTTTTGAGGTACTAAGAAAAGTAAGCTTAGTGTAAGCAAAGTAGGGTTACATCGAGAAATATGAAAGATGATGAATCATTTGGATTGGATGCAGCAAAAACCAACCCTTCACAGTAGTTGAAAAATAGTCGTAATTGTTGGAACTAAGGGATATTTATAGAATTAGGAGTAGGATTAAAAAGAAGGGTTGTTTTGAAGTATTAAGAGAAGTAGGGGTAGTTTTAGCATAGTAGGGGTAGATCGACAAATATGAAAGATGATGAATCATTGGGATTGGTGCTGCAAAAGCCAACCCTTCACAGTAGTCAAAAAATAGGGGTAATTGTTGGAAGTAAGGGATATTTAGAGAATTAGGGGGAGGATTAAAAAGAAGGGTTGTTTTGAAGTATTAAGAGAAATCGGGGTAGTTTAAGCAAAGTAGGGGTAGATCGACAAATATGAAAGATAACGAATCATTTGGATTGGGTGCTGCAAAAACCAACCCTTCACAGTAGTTAAAAAATAGGGGTAATTGTTGGAAGTAAGGGCTATTTAGGGAATTAGGGATAGGATTAAAAAGAAGGGTTGTTTTGAAGTATTAAGAGAAGTAGGGGAAGTATAAGCATTGTAAGGGTAGATCGACAAATACGAAAGATAATGAATCGTTTGGATTGGGCACTGCAAAAACCAACCCTTCACATTAGTTAAAAAATACGGGTAATTATTGGAAGTAAGGGCTATTTAGCGAGTTAGGGGTAAGATTAAAAAGAAGAGTTGCTTTGAAGTATTAAGAGTAGTAGGGGTATTTTAAGCATAGTAGGGGTAGATCGACAAATATGAAGGATGATGAATCAATTGGATTGGAGGCTTGAAAAACCAACCGTTCACAGTAGTAAAATATAGTGGTAATTTTTGGAAGTAAGGGCAATTTCGAAAATTAGGGGTAGGATTAAAAAGAAGGGTTGTTTTGAAGTATCAAGGGAAGAAGGGGTAGTTTAAGCAGTTGGGGTATATCGACAAATATGAATGACAATTAATCGTTGGGATTGGGCGCTGCAAAGACCAACCCTTCACATTAGTTGAAAAATAGGGGTAATTGTTGAAAGTAAGGGCTATTTAGTGAATTAGGGGTAGGATTAAAAAGAAGGGTTGTTTTGAAGTATTAAGAGAAGTAGGGGTATTTTAGGCATAGTAGGGGTAGATCGACAAATATGAAGGATGATGAATCATTCGGATTGGAGGATGGAAAAACCAACCCTACACAGTTGTTAAAAATAGGGATAATTGTTGGAAGTGAGGGCTATTTAGAGAATTAGGGGTAGGTTTAAAAAGAAGGGTTGTTTTGAAGTATTAAGAAAAGTGGGGGTAGTTTAAGCAAAGTAGTGGTAGATCAACAAATATGAAAGATGATGAATCGTTTGGATTGGATGCTACAAAAATCAACCCTTCATAAAAGTAGAATGATAATTAGTTTACAAAGAAATGAATAATGCAAAAAAAATGAATAACGAAATGAATGAAGGAAAACAATAATAAAAGTAGGGGGTAGTTTAAGCATAGTAGGGGTGTATCGATAAATATGAAGGATGATGAATCGTTTGGATTGGGTGTCGCAGTAGTTAAACAATAGGGCTAATTGTTAGAAGTAAGGGCTATTTACATAATTAGGGGTAGGATTAAAAAGAAGGGTTGTTTTGAAGTATTAAGAGAAGTAGGGGTAGTTTAAGCGTAGTAGGGGTAGATCGACAAATATGAAAGATGATGAATCATTTGAATTGGGTGCTGTAAAAACAAACCCTTCACAGTAGTTAAAAATAGGGGTAGTTGTTGGAAGTAAGGGTTATTTAGAGAATTAGGGGTAGGATTAAAAAGAAGGTTTGTTTTGAATTATTAAGAGAAGTACGGGTAGTTTAAGCATAGTAGGGGCAGATCGATAAATAAGAAAGATGATGAATCTTTTGGAGTGGGTGATGCAAAAACCAACTGACACGACCCGAACTTCCCCAGTCTCCGAAGAGAAGAGGAAGCACGGATTGCCTTGAGAACAGGACAAATCAGAACACAAACAGAAGAACATTTCATTGCTTATTACAACAATTACATCGGAGTACAAGAATATAACAGAGTATTAATAAATAATATACATTTGACAAATATCAGAGATTTAATTTATAAAGCAGCTGAAAAATAATACATAACACAACTGAAAGAAATACACAGATACAGAGCTTTCCGAATATCACTTCAGCTATAAACCATGATCCTATGAATATAAATCTGCAACACCAAAACTACTAGCTACCCATGTGGAAAATAAGGGCACCCAGAGTTTAGGTTAAAATAATAAACTCCAGGTCAGTCATGTGACTGGTGTGAGAACTAAAACAGTTAATTAAAACTTTACTTTAAAAATAAACAAAATCAAGGGACCACGCCGTATAACAAGAAATGAGTTTCCTCCCAATAATACTAGTGCAAAAAACAAACAGCGCAATGCTAACTAAAGAGCAATGAAGCTATTATAAGACCCAGGTCCCATCACACAATGCAACACAAGCCGGAGGATAGGTCTTATCCTTATAATAGCCAAAGAATACTTGATACGTTTAAAACAGATTATTTTGATATTACTATAAGCGTATAGTATCAAAAACAATTTCAATCATAATATCAATCATAGACGGCATAAGCTCCTCATCCCACTATGTCCACATATATAGGATTACAATTAAAACCGAAATGTCACGTATTGGAAATTGGATTCCGTCATGAGTCGAGGCAAGGGCTAGCTCCTCTCCGCTTCAAGACACTCTAGCAAATGCCTCAGGACTACATACTCTGGGTAACCGTAGGAACCTCCAAGGCCGGTCCTCTCTTACGTTTGAGGATTAATTATTCCTGAACACACGTTTCCCAGTCCTACAGGACCTATAACCGAGGCGCCTCACATTCCAACAACCACATAGGTAAAATAACAACGATGTCAGGGCTAGTAAAACGCTGACATCACCCATAGCTAGAAAGAAACTTCGTGTTCTCCTTGGGTCGGTATCCCGTTTTCAACTCATACCGAGGTGTGAGGCTCGCGAATTAACGCCATTCACAAAGCTATGCCGCACAGGCCGTGCTTTGATCATCAACCACAAAACTCTTCTTTTCAACAAAAGCCTTGATCGATGCATCTCAGCATGCCACATTTTCAATCCATACTGTACCAACTGATTTCCACCAATATATAACCTCTAAGCTCATATGTCTCAGAGAAGGGTGTTATGCAAGAGAATAAATTCTCCGCCACCAAACAGATACATATTTAGCAGAGATCAACTAATACATTATAAAGGAACACAATGTCATATACACTATCCATTTACAAGTCCGTTCTGGGTCTGAACGAAACCGGAGGCATCTTATTCCGCCTCCCATATGTCCAATACAGGAGTGAGGTCCTCGCATATCCGTCGATCTCCAAGTACGTCTGGACGATCACCATTTATTACCTTATCTTGGGTGTACAGCCCAATCAAGACATCAGTAATCATCCAAATGACGTGAAGACCTCCGGTCTTCAACCACCGTCTTCATCTTCGACATACCGTCGAATCAGTTATTCAGAATGGGTATAAACCCGGCCTTTCCGAATAACTCACGTATATTATAAACAAGTGCTACACAAACACAACATATGCCTCATTCCAAACCTGAATATTCTTTTATTCAAATATTCACTTTCTTAGGGAAATGTTCCCAATAATTTTATCAAAGATGAATTCTTTAAAATTTATTCTTTAATCTTCCTTTGAATATCAATCCAAACCGCTTTAAGGTTTATCCAAACTAGTCGGGATTAGCGAACCGAACCGAAGTAATTATTTATTTTATTTCCCAATCCCAAACTATTCATCCCCTGGAGCAAATCTAGTGATACTCCATATCTAGCACCACGGTGTTATCGACAAATGTTAATTACCATTTCACGTTCAAATCTAGTTAAAGATTTAACTATCGCTTGGAGCAAAACTGGTAATACTCCATTCTCGACCATTTTCTTGAATTGATAATTTCAATTATCACATTCACTTTCTAATCTAATTAAAGATTAATTAAGACTCTAATTTAGTTTTAATCTCAATAATCATTACTTATTGATTATTTAAATTTAAGAAATCAATCTTATCTTTATCTGGGTAAAAGAACTAGTGTCATTTAAAACACCGTTCATGATAAACCCAAAAACCACATTCCATTAATTATGGAACCTTCATGGAAAACAGATCAATATATAAACGATATAAACTTCCATATCCGACCAATAATATAAATGGAATAACGGCAAAGCCCTTTAAATTCCATATATAGTAACGGTCTCCCTCCACAGAAGCTCACTTCGAGTATTACCAATCAAATTCCATTCCATCCCAATTTGTTTTAGTAAATTAGAAAACTTTACTTTGGAAAATCACATTAAATCTTAATAAAAGATTTATATATTCCAAATCACTTTTCACTGTTAATTTGAGTTAAAGAACAAGTGTTATTTAAAACACCATTCATGATAAACCCAAAATCCAATTTGATATTAAATACAAGGCTCTGAATAGAAAATATATCGGCTTATATTCAATATCAAATTCCGAAACCAACAAATGTCGTACTGGAACTAACGATATAAATCTTTCAAATTTCCATAACCATATCTGTATAATCACAAAATCCAACATCGAAATATTCCGAAGATGATTTTGATTCAAATCCATTCCAATTCATATATTGGAAATTCTGGTCATATTAAAACCCATTCTCAATCCCATTTATTTATTTAAAAATAATTGGATTATAACTCTAGTTAATAACTAGTTCAACTCGATAAAAATGCAGTTTTATCTTTACAAACTTGGAAATTTTCATTACAATTCTTTTATAATCATTTATTATGATTTTACACAAATTATTAATATTTTTAATAATTTTATCAAGGCCTTTTCAGTCGATTTCCATAAACGGTCGTCGAACTGCACTTACAGCGATCTTTTCCAAATTTGATTTGGATGTATCTCCAAATCCAACCGTTAGATTTCAAATCACCAATATTCGTTGGAAAGGTCTTTTCGATATTAACCAACAGTTCCGGTTTTAGGAGAATCCGACGGTCGGATCTCCCGTAATGTCCATTCGAAGTCAATGGTCGAAATTTGCGAACGGCCGCGACGCGGCGCGTTCTATTCAGGCCGTTTAATATATAATATATATATATATATTATATATTTCGTCGATTTCATTTTAAAATGTATTTTATAATTCGTTTTAACTTCGTTTTGAAAACGATTTCGACTTCATATTCAATTTTAAATCAAAATTGAATATTCCATATCATTAATATATAAATGATAATATTTTCAAACCTGTAGATTTTGAAATCTTTTCCTTTTCAATATTCATTATAAAAGTGAATGAAACCGATATAAATATCACTTGCGTCGAAATGGCGCATATCTAATCCACAAGGCTTTATATATATCAATATCTTCGTGTCCATCCGTAATCGGACATTAAAATCTGATTTTTAATCCTTTACTGAATATTATCTTGAAATACTCCTTATTTTAAAATATTCATTATTTCAAAATATTCTTTACTTCTGAATTGGAATCAGACCAAGTAAATTACCATATAAAGTGATTTATATGGATTTCATACAACAGATGTATATAACAACCATGATAAATATTCAACCATCATCCATAGTGCACTACACAGCTGTCTGACAACCTATCGATCGACATACAACTAATTATTGGAATTTGTGTACGTCAAATATCATCCCAATATCCGTGTGATGTTTCAGATCAACAAACACATATTTTATTTGTCCAGTTGGGCGATGTGTAAAATTTATCGTCCCAATCCGTATCAGTCAAAAGAGTGTACATAAACAAATTGTCTGATTTGTAAATGAATATTTTATTTTATTCCTTTATCATTAGAAATGATATTTCTATTTTTCAACATATTTTAGAAAATTTCGGTGGCATAACGACGCGATACTAGAACCGGGATAAGGTATAACCTTATCCCTTGCCTCATAACTGCGCATGTCATACAGAAACCAAACCATATCAATTCGTTTCACACCACAAACCAAATTCAAACCATTACATCAATTAACAAAACAATCAAGCCAAACAAGCAAACAAGTCGTTCATCGTTTGTGGACAATGGGTGTCGGGAGCTACTAAGCACCGTCTGCATCCTAATATATATTTTTAACTAGAAAATAAATTAAAGTGAGAAGTTCTCACATTGGTTTTATTCTAACACGTTTTCTAACTTGCTGAATTGTTGTTTGAGTTCCAGACTTCACATACAAGCTCTAATCGTCAATCCATCTTTTTTTCTATCGTAAGCACGCCATTCCGGACGACTTTAGCCTAGTGGACTTTTTCCCGAAAATGCTCCAATTCGTCAGAATTCGCGAAAGTACATAAATTTGACAGTATTTGGACGACAGACTTTGGATGCGTTTTCCGAGAAGCTCCTAACTCCAAAACACGACTTCCATATATCCAAATCGAAGAGAAAATCATGCTCTACAACTTTGGTCTTGAGGGACTTTGGCAAGAAACGCACCGTTTGAGAGTTATGGGGCTAAACAGTTCTGTACGGTTATGCGCACAGGAATTTTTGTAAAAAATGGATTTTTTTGGGTTTGTGGGGCCCACGTTCGGAGCTGAGGGCTGAAGGGCGGCGGTAGGACCTGATTGGGGTGGGATATGGTGCGGCCAAGTGGTGGTGGCGCCGGAGGGGCCCACAGCGGCGGGTTTAGTGATTTGTGTGTTTAGGGATTTAGAAATTGAGGGGAGAAAGAGGAGAAGGGAAAGGAGAGGAGGAACAGGAGGAGGAGAAGGGTAGGAGGAGGAGGCCGGCGGTGGTGCTAGGGGACGAGGTGGTGCGGGTGGGGGAGGACGTGCGGTTTTCTCCCTTTTTTTAACGGTTAATGAATGAGAGAGAGAGAGAGAGGAAAGGGGAGAGTTGACCAATTTATATTTATTTAATTTAATTCTCCAAAAAGTTAATTTTTCATTCGAACTCCAAATCGAACCCAACGAATGTCGTCCCCAGCTAATTACCCCCATTCCGAACGCAATGGGATATGGCACGCAAGCCAATTCGACTGTTTTGTTCAGTTTTTCTTCAAATTAAAATATAAATCAATATAACGTTCAAAATTGGTTTTAGCGTACATTTTAATTTACCGGGGCCAAATAAGGACTCTAAAAATTCCAGAAAAATTATTTCTAGTTTCGTATTGACGATGCGGTCCTAACAAAACTAATTTCGTCCAATTCTGAGACCGTTTGAAAAATGGCCATTTTCCAATCGATTAAAATTGACTAAAACTGTCAAAACACGTTTAACTTCACCACGCTCACATATTAATTCCAAAAATTATGAATTTTGGAATCTAGCAATAATTTGAAATTCCAGTTCCAACAAAAGTTGTTTCGTCGAAAACGGAGGTCGTTTGCAAAATGGCTATTTTTAAGGGCTATATATTAATTAAAAATATATATAAATTCTACTGCGACTATTCTAAATTTTAAACTGGGCGTATCTTAATGTTTCTAAAGTGAAATCTCAATTTCTTAACTTCGTTAGAAAGATACAGTTAAGCAGATTTAAATATTTCTTGTTTCGTCCAATTCTGACTTATATTGAATTCTTTATATTCATTTGAAAATAGAAATCGAATTTTCAAACTACTGCGCCATTTCAGGCTCATTATATAATTAAAATAAATTTTCGGTCGTTATTATTTAAAAAAACTATTTTAAATAACCAAAATCCATTAAAATCGCCAAAATAAAATTTTTAAATTGGCTTAGAATTCCCGGGTTGTTACAATCTCCCCAACATAAAATCTTTTCGTCCTCGAAAAGGAACGAAGCTGAAAGTTGCTTAACTAATCAACTCAACTTTAATTATTTTCATTACGGCTTAAGTTCTTCAACTTTTCAGTTTCTAAGAACCTTTCAAATTTTTCAAAAATTTGGCTAATACCCTAAATTTTCGAAAAATTTCGCCATAACCTCCCCTGCACCGGGAGCATCGGGATATTTCAAATAGCCTCCCATGGCCCTAACCAATCAAAAAGAAAAAGCCAATCGGCTCATAAAATCATCAAAACCCCAAGAAATACAATAAACATGTGCCTATTTGTCGGGCAAACAATTTTATTCCTCTTCTCTAGCCTCCTTGCTATGACTTGTTCAATAGATATACATGTACATATATGGAAATGCAACTAAATTTCAATTCTGTTCAATATTCGGTTTGATTACGCTAAATGGTTCAAAAATTGTAACTAAACAAACCAATAATCAAACAACACAACCAGCAATCAATTAGTAAATTAGCTTTTCAAATTCATAATTTCTTATACACAGTCAAAAAATCATGTTTTTGATGCAAATTCACAACAATATATCCTATCTAGTTTTGGTTCTCACACCAGTCTAATTGAAATATATAGATATCCGACTTTCGAAAGTCGAGAATGAATGCTGATGATGTCGCGAGATCACCAGAATTATGCCCGGGTGACTAGAATGTGATTCTATATCTATCAAGTATATTTGAGGCTTCGTATATACGTTCATAACGCGTATATGCAAAATCTCTATATACTCGATTGTCCAAATCAATATAAAAATAATATTGAAATACGTATAAAATGGCTTATATTTTCAAATTTTTTTTTTCATTTTTAGTACTCTTTACACTCGTTCTAGGATACTACTGATCCCTTTTCTAACGAGTCACTCTTATTGGATATTACTAATCCAATCTCTGATGAATTCTATCGTTTGGTTCTAATATGTCTTGTTCTCGAGCTCTGTAAACCAAAGCTCTGATACCAAACTGACATGACCTGAACTTCCCCAATCTCCGCAGAGAAGAGGAAGCACAAATTGCTTTGAGAACAGGACAAATCAGAACACAAATAGAAGAACATTTCATTGCTTATTACAACAATTACATCAGAGTACAAGAATACAACAGAGTATTAATAAATAATATACATTTGACAAATATCAGAGATTTAATTTATAAAGCAGCGGAAAAATAATACATAACACAACTGAAAGAAATACACGGATACAGAGCTTTCCGAATATCACTTCAGCTATAAACCAGGATCCTATGAATATAAATATGCAAAACCAAAACTACTAGCTGCCCGTGTGGAAAATAACGGAACCCAGAGTTTAGGTTAAAACAATAAACTCTAGGCCAGTCATGTGAATGGTGTGAGAACTTAAACAGTTATTTAAAACTTTACTTTAAAAATAAACTAAATCAAGGGACCACACTGTACAACACGGAATGGGTTTCCTCTCAAGAATACCAGGCATAAAACAAACAGCGCAATGCTAAATAAAGAACAATGAAGCTTTTATAAGACCCAGGTCCCACCACACAATGTAACGCAAGCCGGAGGATAGGGTTTATCCTTATAATAGTCAAAGAATGCTTAATACGTTTAAAACAGATTATTTTGATATTACTATAAGTGTATAGTATCAAAAACAATTTCAAACATAATATCAATCATAGACGGCATAAGCGCCCCATCCCACTATGTCGCCATATATAGGATTACGATCAAAATCGAAATGTCATGTATTGGAAATTGGATTCCGTCATGAGTCGAGGCAAGAGGCAAGCTCCTCTCCGCTTCGAGACACTCTAGCAAATGCCTCAGGACTACACACTCTGGGTAACCATAGGAACCTCCAAGGTCGATCCTCTCTTACATGTGAGGATTAATTATTCCTGAACACACATTTCTCGGTCCTATAGGACCTATAACCGAGGCGCTTCGCATTCCAACAACCACATAGGTAAAATAACAACAATGTCAGGGCTAGTAAAGCGCTGACATCACCCATAGCTAGAAAGAAACGTCGTGTTCTCCTTGGTTCCTTATCTTTCAACCTATACCGAGGTGTGAGGCTCGCGAATTAACGCCATACACAAAGCTATGCCACACAGGTCGTTCTTTGATCATCAACCACAAGGCTCTGCTTTTCAACAAAAGCCTTGATCCATGCATCTCAGCATGCTACATTGTCAGTCCATACTGTACCAACTGATTTCCACCAATATATAACCTCTAAGCTCATATGTCTCAGAGAAGGGTGTTATGCAAGAGAATAATTTCTCCGCCACCAAACAGATATATATTTAGCAGAGATCAACTAATACAGTACAAAGGAATACAATTTCAGACACACTATCCATTTACAAGTCCGATCTGGGTCTGAATGAAACCGGAGGCACCTTATTCCGCCTCCCATATGTCCAATAAAGGAGCGAGATCCTCGCATATCCGTCGATCTCCAAGTACATCTGGACGATAACCACTTATTACCCTGTCTTGAGTGTACAGACCAATCAAGACATCAATAATCATCCAAACGATGTGAAGACCTCCGGTCTTCAACCACCGTCTTCATCTTCGACATACTGTCGAATCAGTTATTCAAAATGGGTATAAACCCGGCCTTTCCAAATAACTCGTGTATATTATAAAAAAGTGCTACACAAACACAACGTACGCATCATTCCAATCCAGAATATTATTTTATTCAAATATTCACTTTCTTAGGGAAAGTTTCCTGTAGTGACCCGAAATTCCGGTCCAATTTGAGCTGACCAAAAACACAAGTCCAACCCCAAATTAAACTGAGAACCAGGAAACTAATAGAAAGAAGGTAGAGGGTGAGGATAGATAAGATTGAAACTTATAGAATAGAAGAAGAAGAAGAACATCATCATCAGAGTAAACAAGGATCTCACATCGGAACGAATAAAATATAACATAACTTTTGAAATACAAACAGTATATGTATTCAATAACATTGCAGAGTAAAACACTTACAACAATAGCGGAAATAAACAATAGCTATATAATCCGGAAGCCTCCTGCTCCAGCTCTTCATGTGCATCTATAAAATCCCGACTACTTGACTGCCCATACAAATTTGGGCACCCAAGAGTTTTAGGGAAAACAAAACAAAACAAAATAAACTCCGGGTCAGTCATGGGACTGGTGTGAATAAACTCTAAACACTTGGTTAATAAAGGATATCTCATAAGACGACGCCGTAAAAACAGAACGGGTTTTTCCCTTATGAAAATCCAAACATCTTTGTAAACAATATCCTTCTGATATTATAATAATGTCTAAGTACAAATAGATATCAATCTAGCAGAAATGCTTGCATCTCATGCTCTACATATATAATGCAAAATCTTAAACCGCGGGCGCTTATTGTATGATAGGATTTCCATCTATGACAAGGTATTGAACCACCTTCTGATCAGTGTACTCTAGGAACGATACACTGGAGTTCAACAAGAACATCTTGCAACTCAGCCATACATGACCGACCACTCATTTCGCTTGAGTGTATCGAATGTATATCACCAACGGTTGGGATCAGCAATCGTTTCCCTATATATATATATATGGGACGACATTGATAGATTAAAGAAGCAAATGAATATTCTCTAGATAGGTGATTATACACCCTACTTCGGAGCGACTGACTTAGCCATGTTGCCTGCCCGATTTCTGTCATTTACCGGATTTGAGGCTAGAAGCTACGCTTATCTTTTTACATATCATATCTTCATTCACTTAGAATGCCACATCGTCATACCCTTTGAATCACCAATTGATTTATCCAAAAATAACACGGATATACAGCTAAGAGAAACGAATTCCTCTGCCACCAAATGTGAATACGTTTGAAGAAATCAACTTACGCGATCTATCAGACATACTCTGTCAGACCTTCGTCCATACAAGTTGTCCTGGGACTGGACAAACCGAAGGCACTATTCAGTACATCCATCTTAGGAAATTATTATCTAAGGTTTATACAACAGTCCTTGCACTTTACTCCGTCTTCAATATATTCAGCATACTTGATTCGCAACGCTCATGCCAATACGGAGTGGTTCTTCGGATAATAATACAACCGGTCTCCCCATATTAACAACGTTAAAATGGTCAAAACTTTGATAGTCGGTGATTTAACTATCAAATGAAAAACACATGTGCAAACAATGATTTTATTTCCAGATGGAAATTATATTGATCAATCATCATTTTACATTTATCTCTTTAGTTCATTTTTCATCTCCTGTTTCCATATATCCAACATTTCTTATTTTCTAAATCTAGACAATATCCGTTATTAACATTGGAAAACATTTCGATTTCTTATTCATGCATCACTACCATTCCACCACTATTAGTCCCTAAATGTAAACTAGTAAGAGAACAAATCTCTAAGTATCGATCCCAAAGGCCGAAACCAACATTAGATCGATACCCAGAAAACTATTCAACTTAACTACTCTTTAGTCAGTTTCTAGTCTTGTTGAACTCTATTTGATTAACTCTTATTCGAATAAATAATATTCAATTAACTCCATTCGATTAACTCTAGATCGCAGCGATCGCAATGGTTACGCCTGATTCCCTCTGGAAACATCCAACCGCCGTAGGCTATCTGCAACCTTACGAATTACGCTAGCAGTCGTGCTAAATGGCAACTTATACAGAATAACTATGTTTGTTTTAACTCTTTCTCAAATAACTATATTCGATCAACTCTAATTGAATAACTAATATTCAATTAACCCTAATTCGATTAATTATATTCGAATAACTCTAGTTCGATTTAACTCTAACTGATTAACTCTAACTGATTAACTCTAACTGATTGACTATAACTGACTGACAATAACTGATTAACTCTAACTGATTAACTCTAGCTGATTAACTCTAACTGGTTAACTCCAACTGATTAACTCTAACTGATTAACTCTAACTGGTCAACTCTAACTGGTTAACTCTAACTGATCAACTCTAACTGATTAACCCTATCCAATTTACTCTTCGTCCATATTCAGTTTCAAATATCGATGTTGAAATCGATTCTTACTTCTCGATATGAGTCCTGACTTATATATTCTATTTATCAAATGATAAATATTTTACTTAATTTATAAAATATTATTTATAAATTAATCTGCTCCATTTATCTGTTAAAACAGATTTCCATTAAATGTTCACTTTGAATTCATATTCTGTTATACCCGTGTGCGAAGCACGGGTCTAAACCTTCCTATTGACAAATTCTCTTTTTATACAATTCTATTCATTTTTTCAAATATTTCCGTTTATAACTCTATTTATTTTCTAAATAAATATTTCCTTTTATTCCCTTTATATTTGTTTCACAAATATTTCCAATTCAATTATATTTGTTTTACAAATATAATTAAATTTCAATATACACTTTGAAAAATCCCTTTGTATATTCTAGTATTTCTTATGTATTTCAAATACCATATATCACTGCTCAGTATCACCAAGACACACACAATCAACAACAGATTGTATATCACATCATATATCGCAATATATATGAAAACAGTAAAATAATTGTTGAGGAATCCAGTTGGATTCCTCTAACCTGTCTCCCTGCATCCACAGATGTTAATCAACATATATAACATCAATTTTACTTCAACACGAAATATTCTGATAAGCAGAATCAATATTTGATTAACGATTTATGTGTGTGTGTATATATATATATATATATATATATATATCGTTATCTACGTTTTCAATCAAATCTATTTAACAGTCCAAACAATTAATACACAAAAATCAATCCTTATTTATCAAAAATAAAGTACAGTTTATAAAAATATAAACTGATCAGAGTTAGTGAGTTTTACTCACATTGGACGATCATCATTAATAACGATAACCATCGCTTGATTCAGACGGACAATTTATTTTGCTATAAATTGTAACGAGCTCGAATTCACTTCCAGTCAGTTCCATGGTGTAGCCACCATCCATACGATCCCAACGGATCAACCGTTCAAAAAACTGATACTGTATGAACGAGATACTACATTTATTAGTTAATGTACTAATTTAGATTTAAATTATACTAAATATTTATTTAAAAGAAATGGGCCTTACTCTTTATAAACCAGCCCATCACTTAAATCACCAACCCGTCCAACAATATTCTCATTGCACCACTTAGTTTTCCACGCAACATCTTTTCGGAATTTCCAGGATATTTCGGTTTCTTCCCTTTTTTTATTTCTTTTGTCTCAAGACTGGACTTCACATTATAACCGGCCCATGCCCTTACTATACCAGACCCACCCATAAAAAAACCCTGTACTTCTTCATCTATATACTAGACTCAAACTCCGGTTTTTAACTTTCACCATGACTGTGCGTGCGTTTAAACCCATCCCCCTTCCATTACTTATTTAAATAAAAACGCTGCTCCCCATTTGCAACAGACCCTTCACGCATGAAACAGTGTCACCATGTCATACCTGAGCTCACCGCCTTTTCCTCGTTCCTTATCACAACTTCATCTTTCCTAGTAGTAACTGACATCAAGTACAAGGTACCTCCCCACGTTACTGCATGAAAAATCAAAACGCAACCATTATTAACTTTGCTTTCTCGAGCTCCTCCACACCCTGTTCGACATTTGAAACTCGATTGCCACCGTCCAGTAATCACCCCCATGTTGAACTCAACATCACCGGGTAAATCTCCTCTACTCCTCCTCGTACCTCTATTCTGAGCAGTCCATCATCATCAATAAGGAATACGCCATTTCTCTTCTAGTCCCGAGCTCCTCCCTCTCCACTACGTCCGTGCTTTTGATCCTTCATGGACAAATCGAACTCATATGTTGCTCTTAAGGACAACAAACCCTACTTCATTCGAACTCAAAAACAACTATATAGTATTGATAGGCTTTTCAATAGGAGTTGGAATATATTTATGAGAAGATTTATAATATTTTATTTGAATTGACATCGAAGCTTGGAATTTGTTTGCTGAAACCATGAAAAAAGCTCTTGGTTTATTTTTTCTGGAACAAGAACACAAAGAGGAAACCTGTGTACTTAAAATGTTTTGTTGTGGATTTTGAAGGACCACGTTTTCGTTTAGAGGCCACATATAACTAGCAGCTGAAAATGATGAGGGCATGGCCCTTTTTCCACCCTTTAAAAACGAAAATATAGATACCTCTTTGTACATTATTTTGTTTATATACGAACTGCAAATGACAGAGATAAAAATACCCTTGTATTGAGTAGTGTTCTACGATCCCAAAAATATAATAATATCGGTAGGTTAACTCATATTGTGAAACCCCAAAATATTGATATAGGGTGCAAAATACTCCAAATAAAAAGTTGCAAATTTAATTAATTAAAAATTATAGTAAAATTATAAAAATTAAATTATCACTACGTCTTAAAAGAATCTTGTCTAAATTCGAAACCGGTATCTAGTTATATTTACGGTCGATAAATGATTCTATAGCGACTATTTGAAATTTTGATTTGATCATAACTCAAAATCTACATGACGAAATCTCGATTTTCCTCTTCCATTAGAAAACATACTACACCAGCTCTGAACGTTTCTTGTTTCAAAATCCGACTTAAAACGGATTCTGCATATTCGTTCAAAGTTCAAATCGCCCAATTACGAACTGCAGCGCCATTTCGAGCTCGGTTTTAATTATAATATAATTATGCGTTCAAACTTCGTTTAAAATAATATATTCATTATTCTAATTCAATTTTAAACCGAATTATATATATATTTTGAATTGCCCAATTCACACTATCTTGCCATTTCGCTAATTTCGAATATTACGAAATTAAATATATTATTTTATTATTTATATTAATTAAAATTCAAAGTTATTTAATTAAACGACCATTTGATTCTCTAAATCACTAATTAAATAATTATATAAATTAATTAATCATCGCTGAAAATACGGGTCATTACAGTTTCCATTAATTTTATCAAAAATAAATTGTTTAAATTTATTCTTTAATCTTCCTTTGAATATCAATCCAATCCGTTTTAAGGTTTATCCAAACTAGTCGGGATTAGCGAACCAAACCGAAGTAATTATTTATTTTATTTCCCAATCCTAACCTATTCATCCCTGGAGCAAAACTGGTGGTACTCCATATCTAATACGACTGTGTTATCGGCAAATGTTAGTTACCATTTCACGTTCAAATCTAGTTAAAGATTTAACTATCGCTTGGAGCAAAACTGTTAATACTCCATTCTCGACCATTTTCTTGAATTGACAATTTCAGTTATCGCGTTCACTTTCTAATCTAATTAAACATTCATTAAAACTCTAATTTAGTTTTAATCTCAATAATCATTACGTAATGATTATTCAAATTTAAGAAATTAATCCTATCTTTACCTGGGTTAAAGAACAAGTGTCATTTAAAACACCGTTCACGATAAACCCAAAAACCACATTCCATTAATTATGGAATCTTCACGGAAAACAGAACGATATAAACTTCCATATCTGACCAATAATATAAATGGAATAACGGCAAAGCCCTTAAAATTCCATATATGGTAACGGTCTTCCTCCACAAAAGCTCACTTCGAGTATTACCAATCGAATTCCATTCCATCCTAATTTATTTTAGTAAATTGGAAAACTTTACTTTTGAAAATCCCATTAAATCTTAATAAAAGATTTATATATTCCAAATCACTCTTCACTGTTAATTTGAGTTAAAGAAAAAGTGTTATTTAAAACACCGTTCACGATAAACCCAAAATCCAATTTGATATTAAATACAAGGCTCTGAATCGAAAATATATTGGCTTATATTCAACATCAAATTCTGAAACCAACAAATATCGTACTGGAAATAACGATATAAATATATCTTTCAAATTTCCATAACCATATCTGTATAATCACGAAATCCAATATCGAAATATTCCGAAAATAATTTTGATTCAAATCCATTCCAATTCATATATTGGAAATTTTGGTCATATTAAAACCCATTCTCAATCCCATTTATTTATTTAAAAATAATTGGATTATAACTCTTGTTAATAACTAGTTCATCTCGATAAAAATGTAGTTTTATCTTTACAAACTTGGAATTTTCGTTCCAATTCTTTTATAATCATTTATTATGATTTTACACAAATTATTAATATTTTTAATAATTTTATCAAGGCCTTTTCAGTCGATTTCCATAAACGGTCGTCGAACTGCCCTTACAACAACCTTTTCCAAATTTGATTTGGACGTATCTCCAAATCCAACCGTTAGATTTAAAATCTCCAATATTCGTTGGAAAGCCATTTTCGATAGGAACCCAAGGTTACGTTTTTAGGAGAATCCGACGGTAGGATCTCCCGTAACTTCCATTCGAAGTCAATGGTCGAAATTCGTGAACGGTCGCGGCGTGGCGCGTTCTATTCAGGCCATTTAGTACATATAATATATATATATATATATTATATTTCGTCGATTTCCTTTTAAAACGTATTTTATAATTCGTTTTAACTTCGTTTTGAAAACGATTTCAACTTCATATTCAATTTTAAATCAAAATTGAATATTCCATATCATTAATATATAAATGATAATATTTTCAAACCAGTAGATTTTGAAATATTTTCCTTTTCAATATTCATTGTAAAAGTGAATAAAATCGATATAAATATCGTTCGCATCGAAATGGCGCATATCTAATCCACACGGCTTTATATATATTTCAATAACTTCGTGTCCGTCCCTAATCGGACATTAAAAACTGATTTGTAATCCTTTACTCAATATTATCTTCAAATACTCCTTATTTTAAAATATTCGTTATTTTAAAATATTCCTTACTTCTGAATTGGAATCAGACCCAGTAAATTACCATATAAAGTGATTTATATGGATTTCATACAACACATGTATATAACAACCATGATAAATAATCAACCATCATCCATAGTGCACTACACAGTTGTCTATCAACCTATCAATCGACATACACCTAATTATTGGAATTAGTGTACGTCAAATATCATCCCAATACCCGTGTGGGGTTTCAAATCAACAAATACATATTTTATTTGTGCAGTTTGGCGATGTGTAAAATTTATCGTCTCAATCCATATCAGTCAAATGGGTCTTCATAAACAAATCGTCTGATTTGTAAATGAATATTTTATTTTATTCCTTTATCATTAGAAATGATATTTCAATTTTTCTAACATATATTAGAAAATTTCAGCAGCATAACGGCGCGATACTAGAACCGGGGTAAGGTCTAGCCATATCCCTCGCCTCATAACGGCGCACGTCATACACAAATCAAACCATATCAATTCGTTTCACACCATAAACCAAATTCAAACCAATACATCAATCAACAAAATAATCAAGCCAAACAAGCAAACAAGTCATTCATGGTTTGTGAACGATGGGTGTCGGGTGCTACTAAGCACCGTCTACATCCTAATATATATTTTTAACTAGAATATAAATTAAATTGAGAAGTTCTCACCTTGGTTTTATTCTAATACGTTTTCTAACTTGCTGAATTGTTGTTCGAGATCCAGACTTCGCATACAAGCTCTAATCTTCAATCCATCTTTTTTTCTAGCATAAGCACGCTATTCCGGATAACTTTTTCCTGGTGGACTTTTTCCCGAAAATATTCCAACTCGCCAGAATTCGCGAAAGTACATAAATTTGACAGCATTTGGACATCAGACTTTGGACGCGTTTTCCGAGTAGCTCCAAACTCCAAAACATGACTTCCATATGTCCAAATCGAAGAGAAAATCGTGCTCTACAACTTTGATTTTGAAGGACTTTGGCCAGAAACGCACCGTTCGAGAGTTATGGGGCAAAACAGTTCTGGGCTGTTATGCGCACGTGAATTTTTATAAAAAATGGATTTTTTTGGGTTTGTTTGGCCCACGGTCGGAGCTGAGGGCTGAGGGGCGGCGGCGGGACCTGATTAGGGTGGGAGATGGTGCAGCCAAGTGGTGGTGGCGCTGGAGGGGCCCACTACTGTTGGTTTAGTGATTTGGGGGTTTAGGAATTTAGAAATTAAAGGGAGAAAGAAGAGAAGAGAGAGGAGAGAAGGAAGAGGAGGTGGAGAAGGGGAGGAGGAGGAGGCCGGCGGCAGTGCTAGGAGGAGGCGCGATGGTGCTGGTGGTGGAGGGCGTGCGGTTTTCTCCCTTTTTTACGGTGAATGAATGAGAGAGAGAGAGGAAAGGGGAGACTTGACCAATTTATATTTATTTAATTCAATTCTCCAAAAAGTTAATTTTTCATTCGAACTCCACATCGAACCCTACGACTGTCGTCCTTATCTAATTAACCCCATTTTGAACGCAATCGAATACGTCACGCAAGCCAATTCGACTATTTCGTTCAGTTTTTCTTTAAATTAAAATATAAATCAATGTAACGCTCAAAATTGGTTTTAGCGTAGATTTTAATTTTCCGGGGACACATACAGACTCTTAAAATTCCAGAAAAATTATTTCTAGTTTCATTTTGACGAAACGGTCCTAGCAAAACTAATTTCGTCAAATTCTGAGATCGTTTGAAAAATGGTCATTTTCCAGTCGATTAAAATTGACTAAAACTGTCAAAACACGTTTAACTTCGCCATGCTCACATATTGATTCCAAAATTTATGAATTATGGAATCTAGCAATAATATGACATTTCGGTTCCAACAAAAGTGGTTTCGTCGAAAACGGAGGTCGTTTGCAAAATGGCTATTTTTAAGGGCTATATATAAATTAAAAATATATATAAATTATAAAGCGATTATTCTGAATTTTAAACTGGGCGTATCTTAATATTTGTAAAGTGAAATCTCAATTTCTTAACTTTGTTAGAAAGGTATAGTTAAGCAAATTCAAATATTTCTAGTTTCGTCTAATTCTGACTTGTATTGAATTCTGTATATTCATTTGAAATTAGAAATCGAATTTTCAAACTACCGCGCCATTTCAGGCTCGTTATATAATTAAAATAAATTTATATGTTCTAACTTCGTCGAAAATAAATTTTTAGTTGTTATTATTTAAAATAAACTATTTTAAATAACCAAAATCCATTAAAATCGCCAAAATAAAAATTTTAAATTGGCTCAAAATTTCCGGGTTGTTACACCAACCATTCAAAGTAGTTAAAAAAATTGGGGTAATTTTTGGAAGTAAGGGCTATTTAGAGAATTAGCGGTATGATTAAAAAGGAGGGCTGTTTTGAAGTATTAAGAGAAGTAGGGGAAGTTTAAGCATAGTAGGGGTAGATCGACAAAAATGAAAGATGATGAATCATTGGGATTGGGCGCTGCAAAAACCAACCCTTCAGAGTAGCTAAAAAATTGGAGTAATTGTTGGAAGTAAGGGCTATTTAGAGAATTAGGGGTAGGATTAAAAAGAAGGGTTATTTTGAAGTATTAAAAGAAGTTGGGGGTAGTTTAAGCATAGCAGGGGTAGATCAAAAAATATGAAAGATGATGAATCGTTAGGATTGGATGGTGCAAAAACCAACCCATCATAGAAGTAGAATGATAATTGGTTTACAAAGAAATGAGTAATGCAAAAAAAAAAATGAATAAAGAAATGAATAAAGGAAAACAACAATAAAAGTAGAGGGGTAGTTTAAGCATAGTAGGGGTAGTTCGACAAATATGAAGGATGATGAATCGTTTGGATTGGGTCCTGCAAAAAAAAACCTTCAAGTAGTTAAAAAATAGGGGTAACTGTTGGAAGTAAGGGCTATTTTGATAATTAGGGGTAGGACTAAAAAGAAGGGCTGTTTTGAAGTACTAAGAGAAGTATGGGTAGTTTAAGCATAGTAAGGGTAGATCGACAAGTAAGAAAGATGATGAATCATTTGGATTGGGCGCTGCAACAACCAACCCTTCGCAGTAGTTAGAAAATAGGGGTAGTTGCTGGAAGTAAGGGTTATTTATAGAATTAGTGGTAGGATTAAAAAGAAGGGTTGTTTTGAAGTATTAAGAGAAGTAGGGGTAGTTTAAGCATATTGGGCAGATCGACAAAGATGAAAGATGATGAATCGTTTGGATTGAGCGATGCAAAAACCAACCCTTCACAGTAGTTAAAAAAATGGGGTAATTGTTGGAAGTAAGGGCTATTTAGAGAATTAGGGGTATGATTAAAAGGAAGGGCTGTTTGGAAGTATTAAGAGAAGTAGGGGAAGTTTAAGCATAGTAGGTGCAGATCGACAAATATGAAAGATGATGAATCATTGGAATTGGGAATTGCAAAAACCAGCCCCTCACAGTTGTTAAAAAATAAGGGTAATTGTTGGAAGTGAGGGCTATTTAGAGAATTAGGGGTAGGATTAAAAAGAAGGGTAGTTTTGAAGTATTAAGAGAAGTAGGGGTAGTTTTAGCAAAGTAGGGTTAGATCAAGAAATATGAAAGATGATGAATCATTTGGATTGGGTGTTGCTAAAACCAATCCTTCACAGTAGTTAAAAAATAGTGGTAATTGTTGGAAGTAAGGGCTATTTATAGAATTAGGGGTAGTATTAAAAAGAAGGGTTGTTTTGTAGTATAAAGAGAAGTAGGGGTAGTTTTAGCATAGTAGGGGTAGATCGACAAATATGAAAGATGATGAATCATTGGGATTGGTGCTGCAAAAATGAACCATTCACGACATTTAAAAAATAGGGGTATTTGTTGGAATTAAGGGCTATTCAGAGAATTGGGGGGAGGATTAAAAAGAAGGGTTGTTTTGAAGTATTAAGAGAAATAGGGGTAGTTTAAGCAAAGTAGGGGTAGATCGACAAATATGAAAGATAATGAATCATTTTGATTGGGTGCTGCAAAAACCAACCCTTCACAGTAGTTAAAAAATTGGGGTAATTGTTTGAAGTAAGGTCTATTTAGGGAATTGCGGATAGGATTAAAAAGAAATGTTGTTTTGAAGTATTAAGAGAAGTAGGGGAAGTTTAAGCATCGTGGGGGTAGATCAACAAATATGAAAGATAATGAATCGTCTGGATTGGGCGCTGCAAAAACCAACCCTTCACATTAGTTAAAAATTAGGTGTAATTATTGGAAGTAAGGGCTATTTAGCGAATTAGGGGTAGGATTAAAAAGAAGGGTTGTTTTGAAGTATTAAGAGGAGTAGGAGTATTTTAAGCATAGTAGGGGTAGATCGACAAATATGAAGGATGATGAATCATTTGTATTGGAGGCTTGAAAAACCAACCCCTCACAGTAGTAAAAAATAGGGGTAATTGTTGGAAGTAAGGGCTATTTAGAAAATTAGGGGTAGGATTAAAAATGATGGTTGTTTTGAAGTATTAAGAGATGTAGGGGTAGATCGACAAATATGAAAGATGATGGATCATTTGGATTGGGTGCTGCAACAACCAACCCTTCGCAGTTGTTAAAAAATAGGGTAGTTGTTGGAAGTAAGGGTTATTTAGAGAATTCGGGGTAGGATGAAAAAGAAGGGTTGTTTTGAAGTATTAAGAAAAGTAGGGGTAGTTTAAGAAAATAGGGGTAGATAGACAAATATGAAAGATAATGAATCGTTTGGAGTGGGTGCTGCAAAAACCAACCCTTCATAAAAGTAAAATGATAATTGGTTTACAAAGAAATGAATAATGCAAAAAAATGAATAAAGAAATGAATAAAAGAAAACAATAATAAAAGTAAGGGGTAGTTTAAGCATAGTAGGGGTAGTTCGATAAATATGAAAGATGATGAATCGTTTGGATTGGGTACCGTAAAAACCAACCCTTCACAGTAGTTAAAAATAGGGGTAGTTGTTAGAAGTAAGGGATATTTAGATAATTAGGGGTAGGATAGAAAAGAAGGGTTCTTCTTAAGTATTAAGTGAAATAGGGGTTGTTTAAGCATAGTCGGTGTAGATCGACAAATATGAAAGATGATGAATCATTGGGATTGGGCGCTGCAAAAACCAACCCTTCACATTAGCTAAAAAATAGGGGGAATTATTGGAAGTAAGGGTTATTTGGAGAATTAGGGGTAGGATTAAAAAGAAGGGTTGTTTTGAAGTATTAAGAAAAGTAGGGGTAGTTTAAGCATAGTAGGGGTAGATCAACAAATACCAAAAATGATGAATCGTTTGGATTGGGTGCTGTTAAAACCAACATTTCATAGAAGTAGAATGATAATTGGTTTACAAAGAAATGAATAATGCAAAGAAAATGAATAAAGAAATGAATAAGGTAAAACAATAATAAAAGTAGAGGGGTAGTTTAAGCATAGTAGGGGTAGTTCAACAAATATGAAGGATGATGAATCATTTGGATTGGGTGCTGCAAAAACCAACCCTTAACAGTAGTTAAAAAATAGGGGTAATTGTTGGAAGTAAGGGCTATTTAGATAATTAGGGGTATGATTAAAAAGAAGGGTTATTTTGAAGTATTAAGAGAAGTAGGGGTAGTTTAAGCATAGTAGGGGTAGATCGACAAATATGAAAGATGATGAATCATTTGGATTAGGTGCCGCAACAACCAACCCTTCGCAGTAGTTAAAAAATAGGTGTAGTTATTGGAAGTAAGGGTTATTCAGAGAATTAGTTGTAGGATTAAAAAGAAGGGTTGTTTAGAAGTATTAAAAGAAGTAGGTGTAGCTTAAGCATATTGGGTAGATCGACAAATATGAAAGATGATGAATCACTTGGATTGGTTGATGCAAAAACAACCCTTCACAGTAGTTGAAAAATTGGGGTAATTGTTGGAAGTAATGGCTATTTAGAGAATTAGGGGTATGATTAAAAAGAAGGGTTGTTTTGAAGTATTAAGAGAAGTAGGGGAAGTTAAAGCATAGTAAGGGTAGACCAACAAATATGAAAAATGATGAATCATTGGAATTGGGCGCAGCAAAAACCATCCCATCACAGTAGGTAAAATATAGGGGTAATTGTTGGAAGTAAGGTCTATTTAGAGAATTAGGGGTGGGATTAAAAGACGGGTAGTTTTGAAGTATTAATAGAAGTAGAGGAAGTTTAAGTAAAGTAGGGGTAGATCGAGAAATATGAAAGATGATGAATCATTTGGATTGGGTGCTGCAAAAACCAGCCCCTCATAGTAGTTAAAAAATAGTGGTAATTGTTGGAAGTAAGGGCTATTTATAGAATTAGGGGTAGGATTAAAAAGAAGGTTTTTTTTGAAGTATTAAGAGAAGTGGGGGTAGTTTAAGCATAGTTGGGGTAGATCAACAAATATGAAAGATGATGAATCATTGGGATTGGTGCTGCAAAAATGAACCATTCACGACATTTAAAAAATAGGGGTAATTGTTGGAAGTAAGGGCTATTCTGAGAATTAGGGGGAGGATTAAAAAGAAGGGTTGTTTTGAAGTATTAAGAGAAATAGGGGCAGTTTAAGCAAAGTAGGGGTAGATCGACAAATATGAAAGATAATGAATCATTTTGATTGGGTGCTGCAAAAACCAACCCTTCACATTAGTTAAAAAATAGGGGTAATTGTTGGAAGTAAGGTCTATTTAGGGAATTAGGGATAGGATTAAAAAGAAGGGTTGTTTTGAAGTATTAAGAGAAGTAGGGGAAGTTTAAGCATCGTAGGGGTAGATCAACAAATATGAAAGATAATGAATCGTTTGGATTGGGCGCTGCAAAAACAAACCCTTCACATTAGTTAAAAATTAGGGGTAATTATTGGAAGTAAGTGCTATTTAGCGAATTAGGGGTAGGATTAAAAAAAAGGGTTGTTTTGAAGTATTAAGAGAAGTAGGAGTATTTTAAGCATAGAAGGGGTAGATCGACAAATATGAAGGATGATGAATCATTTGTATTGGAGGCTTGAAAAACCAACCCTTTACAGTAGTAAAAAATAGGGGTAATTGTTGGAAGTAAGGGCTATTTAGAAAATTAGGGGTAGGATTAAAAATGAGGGTTGTTTTGAATTATTAAGAGATGTAGGGGTAGATCGACAAATATGAAAGATGATGGATCATTTGGATTGGGTGCTGCAACAACCAACCCTTCGCAGTAGTTAAAAAATAGGGGTAGCTATTGGAAGCAAGGGTTATTTAGAGAATTCGGGGTAGGATTAAAAAGAAGGGTTGTTTTGAAGTATTAAGAAAAGTAGGGGTAGTTTAAGAAAATAGGGGTAGATCGACAAATATGAAAGATAATGAATCGTTTGGAGTGGGTGCTGCAAAAACCAACCCTTCATAAAAGTAGAATGATAATTGGTTTACAAAGAAATGAATAATGCAAAAAAATGAATAAAGAAATGAATAAAAGAGAACAATAATAAAAGTAGGGGTAGTTTAAGCATAGTAGGGATAGTTCGATAAATATGAAGGATGATGAATCATTTGGATTGGGTACCGTAAAAACCAATCCTTCACAGTAGTTAAAAAATAGGAGTAGTTGTTAGAAGTAAGGTCAATTTAGATAATTCGGGGTAGGATTAAAAAGAAGGGTTCTTCTTAAGTATTAAGAGAAGTAGGGGTTGTTTAAGCATAGTAGGTGTAGGTCGACAAATATGAAAGATGATGAATCATTTGGATTAGGCGCTGCAAAAACCAACCCTTCACAGTAGCTAAAAAATAGGGGGAATTGTTGGAAGTAAGGTTAGAGAATTAGGGGTAGGATTAAAAAGAAGGGTTGTTTTGAAGTATTAAGAGAAATAGTGGTAGTTTAAGCATAGTAGGGGTAGATCAACAAATATGAAAGATGATGAATCGTTTGGATTGGGTGTGGTTAAAACCAACATTTCATAGAAGTAGAATGATAATTGGTTTACAAAGAAATGAATAATGCAAAGAAAATGAATAAAAAATGAATAAGGGAAAACAATAATAAAAGTAGAGGGGTAGTTTAAGCATAGTAGGGGTAGTTCGACAAATATGAAGGATGATGAATCATTTGGATCGGGTGCTGCAAAAACCAACCCTTAACAGTAGTTAAAAAATAGGGTTAATTGTTGGAAGTAAGGGCTATTTAGATAATTAGGGGTATGATTAAAAAGAAGTGTTGTTTTGAAGTATTAAGAGAAGTAGGGGTAGTTTAAGCATAGTAGGGGGAGATCGACAAATATGAAAGATGATGAATCATTTGGATTAGGTGCCGCAACAACCAACCCTTCGCAGTAGTTAAAAAATAGATGTAGTTATTGGAAGCAAGGGTTATTCAGAGAATTATTTGAAGGATTTAAAAGAATGGTTGTTTTGAAGTATTAAAAGAAGTAGGTGTAGCTTAAATATATTGGGTAGATCGACAAATATGAAGGATGATGAATCACTTGGATTGGGTGATGCAAAAACAACCCTTCACCGTAGTTAAAAAATTGGGTTAGTTGTTGGAAGTAATGGCTATTTAGAGAATTAGGGGTATGATTAAAAAGAAGGGTTGTTTTGAAGTATTAAGAGAAGTAGGGGAAGTTTAAGCATAGTAGGGGTAGACCAACAAATATGAAAAATGATGAATCATTGGAATTGGGCGCTGCAAAAACCAACCCATCACAGTAAGTAAAATATAGGGGTAATTGTTGGAACTAAGGTCTATTTAGAGAATTAGGGGTAGGATTAAAAGACGGGAAGTTTTGAAGTATTAAGAAAAGTAGAGGAAGTTTAAGTAAAGTAGGGGTAGATCGAAAAATATGAAAGATGATGAATCATTTGGATTGGGTGCTGCAAAAACCAGCCCCTCACAGTAGTTAAAAAATAGTGGTAATTGTTGGAAGTAAGGGCTATTTATAGAATTAGGGGTAGGATTAAAAAGAAGGGTTGTTTTGAAGTATTAAGGGAAGTGGGGGTAGTTTAAGCATAGTTGGGGTAGATCGACAAATATGAAAGATGATGAATCATTGGTATTGGGTGCTGCAAAAACCAACCCTTCCCAGTAGTTAAAAAATAAGACAATTTTTGGAAGCAAGGGATATTTAGAGAATTAGGGGGAGGATTAAAAAGAAGGGTTGTTTTGAAGTATTAAGAGAAGTAGGTGTAGTTTAAGCATAGCGGGGTTAGATCAACAGATATGAAAGAAGATGAATCCTTTGGATTCGGTGTTGCAAAAACCAACCCATCACAGAAGTAGAATGATAATTGGTTAAAAAAAATGAATAATGCAAAAAAATTGAAACAAAAAATGAATAAAGGAAAACAATAATAAAAGTAGAGGGGTAGTTTAAGCATAGTAGGGGTAGTTCGACAAATATGAAGGATGATGAATCGTTTGGATTGGGTGCTGCAAAAACCAACTCTTCACAGTACTTAAAAAATAGGGGTGATTGTTGGAAGTAAGGGCTATTTAGATAATTAGGAGTAGGGTTAAAAAGAAGGACTTTTTTGAAGTATTAAGAGAAGTTGGGGTAGTTTAAGCATAGTTGGTGTAGATTGACAAATATGAAAGATGATGAATCATTTGGACTGGGTGCTGCAACAACCAACCCTTCGCAGTAGCTAAAAAATATAGGTAGTTGTTGGAAGTAAGGGTTATCTAGATAATTAGTTGTAGGATTAAAAAGTAGGGTTGTCTTGAAGTATTAAGAGAAATAGGGGTTGTTTAAGTATAGTAGGATTAGATCGACAAATATGATAGATGATGAATCGTTTGGATTGGGTGATGCAAAAACCAATCCTTCACAGTAGTTAAAAAATTGGGGTAATTGTTGGAAGTATGGTACTAATTAGGGAATTAGGGGTATGATTAAAAAGAAGGGTTGTTTTCAAGTATTAAGAAAAGTAAGGGAAGTTTAAGCATCGTAGGGGTAGATCGACAAATACGAAAGATAACGAATCGTTTGGATTGGGCGCTTCAAAAACCAACACTTCACATTAGTTAAAAAATAGGGATAATTATTGGAAGTAAGGGCGATTTAGCGAATTAGGGGTAGGATTAAAAAGAAGGGTTGTTTTTAAGTATTAAGAGAAGTAGGGGTATTTTAAGCATAGTAGGGATAGATCAACAAATATGAAGGATGATGAATCATTTGGATTGGAGGCTTGAAAAACCAACCCTTCACAGTAGTACAAAATAGATGTAATTGTTGGAAGTAAGGGGTATTTAGAAAATTAGGGGTAGGATTAAAAAGGATGGTGGTTTTGAAGCATTAAGAGAAGTAGGGGTAGATCGACAAATATGAAATATGATGAATCATTTGGATTGGGTGCTGCAACAACCAACCCTTCGCAGTAGTTAAAAAATAGGGATAGTTTTTGGAAGTAAAGGTTATTTAGATAATAAGGGGTAGGATTAAAAAGAAGGGACGTTTTGAAGTATTAAGAGAAGTAGGGGTAGTTTAAGAAAATAGGGGTAGATCGACAAATATGGAAGATAATGAATTGTATGGTGTGGGTGCTGCAAAAACCGGCCCTTCATAAAAGTAGAATGATAATTGGTTCACAAAGAAATGAATAATGCAAAAAAAATTAATAAAGAAATGAATAAAAGAAAACAATAATAAAAGTAGGGGGTAGTTTAAGCATAGTAGGGTTAGTTCGATAAATATGAAGGAGGATGAATCGTTTGGATTGGGTACCGTAAAAACCAACCCTTCCCAGTAGTTAAAAAATAGGGGTAATTGTTAGAAGTAAGGGCTATTTAGATAATTAGGGGTAGGATTAAAAAGAAGGGTTCTTTTGAAGTATTTAGAGAAGTAGGGTAGTTTAAGCATAGTAGGGTTAGATCGACAAAAATGAAAGATGATGAATCATTGGGATTGGGCGCTGCAAAAACCAGCCCTTCACAGTAGCTAAAAAATAGGGGGAATTGTTGGAAGTAAGGGCTATTTAGAGAATTAGGGGTAAGATTAAAAAGAAGGGTTGTTTTGAAGTATTAAGAGAAGTAGGGGTAGTTTAAGCATAGTAGGTGTAGATCAATAAATATGAAAGATGATGAATCGTATGGATTGGGTGCTGTTAAAACCAACACTTCATAGAAGTAGAATGATAATTGGTTTACAAAGAAATGAATAATGCAAAGATTAAAGAAATGAATGAAGGAAAACAATAATGAAAGTAGAGGGGTAGTTTAAGCACAGTAGGGGTAGTTCGACAAATATAAAGGATGATGAATCATTTGGATTGTATGCTGCAAAAACCAACCCTTAACAGTAGTTAAAAATTAGGGATATTTGTTGGAAGTAAGGGCTATTTAGATAATTAGGGGTAGTGTAACAACCCGGAAAATCTGGGCCAGTTTAAAATTTTTATTTTGGCAATTTTAGCGAATTTTGATTATTTAAAATGAATTATTTTAAATAATATCGACGAGAAACTTATTTTGAATAGAATTCGAACGTATATATTATACGCGTCGCCGTTAGAATATAAATATTTATATATAATTATAAATAGAATTAAAAATGGCGCGGTAGTTCGATAATTCGATTTCAAACTTCAATTGAATGTACCGGGTGCAAAACAATCCGGATTTTAGTGAAACCAAAAATAATGGAATCTAATAGTGAATATCTTTCCAACGAATCCGAAGAATCAAAAGTTAGTAGCGGGAATCAAAAGTTATGTCCAGTTGAAAATTCTGAATAGTCGCTATGGAATTCAGGCCCTTAAAAATGGACATTTTGCAAATGACCTCGGATTTCGACGAAACCACTTTTGTTGGATCCGCAGTGTCAAGTTATCGCTAGGTTTCAAATTTCATAATTTTTCGAGTCAATATGTGAGCGTGGCAAAGGAAAACGTGTTTTAACCATTTCAGTTGATTTTAATCGACTGGAAATTGGCCATTTTTCTAACGGTCTCAGAATTCGACGAAACTAGTTTTGTTAGGACCGTATCGTCAATACGAAGCTAGAAAATATTTTTATGGAATTTTTCTAGTTAGTATGTGACCCCGGTAATTTGAAACGTACGTTTAAAATTCAATAAAGTGATTTAAATGTAAATTCAAAGGAAACTGATCGAAACGGTCAAATCAGCTTGCGATACATATCCCATTGTGTTCGGAATGGGGGGGAAACGCTATGGGCGACAGGCGGTGGACCTCGTTTTGAGGTCGTATGTGAAAGTCAACCTTTAAATAATTAAATAAATAAAATAATACAAAAAAAAAAAAAAAAAAAATATTCCTTACTCTCCTTTATTTCTTCTGGCCCCCCCCGTTTCAATTTCAGTTCTTAAATAAAATAAAAAAAAAAAAAAAAGGGGAAAGCCATCGCGCGATGGCGACAGCCTACCGCCGCCCGAACCCTCCACCGACCCACCTCCCTCCAGCCTCACCTTGGCCACCGCGACGACAGAAGACCCCTCCCCTCGACTGGCGCCTGGCGCGAAGGCCCCACCCCTGCCCTCCTCGACGAAGACGAGACGCCCCCCCCCCCAAATCGTTCGACGCCTCCGCGACCCTGGCCAGCGAGCCTGTGCCGCCGCCTCGAAGCCAGGAGCCTCCGACGATCAGCAGAACCCCCCCCCCATCTGTAAGTTTTTGTTTTTGTTTTTGGCTTTGCTATTTTATTTTCAAGTTTTAGAAAACTGATTTTAATTAATTTTAAAAACTGTTTTTTTTTTTAGATTTAAAAACAGAAATGTTAAACTGATTTTAGATTTAAAAATGTTAAACTGATTTTAGATTTAAAAATGTTAAAACTGATTTTGATTTAAAAATGAAAAAAAAAACTGAATTTGTTTTATTTTTAAAACTGAGTTTTATCTACTTTAAAAGCTGAAGCTAGATTTTTATTTTATATAGTATATAGTTTAGATTTTTAATAGAAAAGAATTTTTATTTTTATATGTATAGGGCATTGAAGTAAAAATAGAAATTCATATGTCAAAAAGATTAGATTTTGAAAATGAAATAGATTAGATTTTTATCGATATGAATGTGAAGTAAAAATATGATTTTTATATTTTTTTAAAGTATTAAAAATATAATCTTTATAGGATAGAGAATATAAAGATATCATCTTTGTATATGTAGCGAAATAAAAATCTGATTTTTATTTTATATACATTGAAATAAAGTGGTGATTTTTATAAAAGCGAAAACTTTATTTTTATAAAGGTGAAATCTATATTTTAAAAATTTGATTTTTACATTGTTAAAAAGAAAAGAAACTGAAATGGTCATTGATTCAAAAATACAAGCAATCTTGATTTGAAAATAAAAAGACATCACTTTTGAAAATATAATGGAGAATATAAAAATTCGATTTTTATATATTGAACTTTGAACTAAAAATTCGATTTTTATATATTGAACTTTGAACTAAAAATTCGATTTTTATATATTGAACTTTGAACTAAAAATTCGATTTTTATATATTGAACTTTGAACTAAAAATTCGATTTTTATATATTGAACTTTGAACTAAAAATTCGATTTTTATATATTGAACTTTGAACTAAAAATTCGATTTTTATATATTGAACTTTGAACTAAAAATTCGATTTTTATATATTGAACTTTGAACTAAAAATTCGATTTTTATATATTGAACTTTGAACTAAAAATTCGATTTTTATATATTGAACTTTGAACTAAAAATTCGATTTTTATATATGGAACTTTGAAATAAAAATTCGATTTTTTTTTTTTATATATATAGTGGCCTTGGGCAACGAAGGTGACAAAAAGGCGAAACGACGAAGACTTCTGCAAATGAAGTGCCGTGGAGCTAGGATAGCTATAAGTGAGAATTTCTCACCTTTCAATTTATATTTCTAGTTATATATATATATACTAGGATGCAGACGGTGCTTATTAGAAGCACCCGACACCCGTCCACATACCATGGACTTGTTTGTTTGGATTGTTTGGTGATTGATCGAGATATTGGTTTGAATGTGGTTTGTGGTGTGAAAAATCGAATCGATAAATTGGTTAGGATTAGACGTGCGCCGTTATAAGGCGAAGGAGTAAGACTAGGTTAGACTCTTACTCCAAATTTTGTGGTTTGCAAAATGAAATTGATTTGATTGATGAGTGAATGGCGTGGGCCTTCACTAGACCGGGGATTAGGCTAGGCCTTGTCCCGTTTCTAGTATCGTGCCGTTATGCCGCCGAAATTTTCTAAAATATGTTAGAAAATAAAAATATCATTTTATTGTGTAAATGAATAATAGAAATTCATATGATAGAATAAAATGTTTTATCGTTAAAAATACAATTTTTAACGTGAATATGAATATAGTGAAAGTGAATAAAATAAATATTCATTTACAAACCAGATGGTTTGTTTATGTACACTTATTTGAATGACATTGATTGGGTCGATAAATTTTACACATCGCCTAACTGCACAAATAAAATATGTGTTTGATTGTTTGAAACCCCACACGGGTGTTAGGATGAAATTTGAAGTTCACTCATCCTGATTGATTAAATATGTCGATCGATTGATTGACATGCTGTTGTAAGCGTTGAATATCTATATTTGATGCTTATACAGTGTAGTGCACTTTGGTTGATGGTTGATTATTTTCAATGCTATTATATACATGTGTTGTATGAAAATCCATATAATTAATTTTATATGGTAATTGATTGGGCCTCATTCCAGTTTTGAAAAAGAAATATTTGAAATAGAATATTTGAAAATAAAGGAATATATGAAGCCGTGTTGATTAGATTGACGCCATTTTGACGAGAACGATATTTATATCGATTTTATCGATTTCGAAATGAATTGAATTGAAAACGAATTCAAAATGAATTGAATTGAAAACGATTTCGAAATGAATTGAATTGAAAACGATTTCGAAATGAATTGAATTGAAAACGATTTCGAAATGAATTGAATTGAAAACGAATTCGAAATGAATTGAATTGAAAACGATTTCGAAATGAATTGAATTGAAAACGAATTCGAAATGAATTGAATTGAAAACGATTTCGAAATGAATTGAATTGAAAACGAATTCAAAATGAATTGAATTGAAAACGAATTCGAAATGAATTGAATTGAAAACGATTTCGAAATGAATTGAATTGAAAACGATTTCGAAATGAATTGAATTGAAAACGAATTCGAAATGAATTGAATTGAAAGCGATTTCGAACTGAATTGAATTGAAAACGATTTCGAAATGAATTGAATTGAATATGAATTCAAACTGAATTGAAATTTGAATTGAATAGAAATGAATTTTAAAACGAATTTATAAGGAAGAATTCAATTTTTCTTTGAATTGAAATGGAAGTTGAAATAGGTTTTGAAACGATTTTAAAACTATTTATATAATTCGTTTTGAATAGAAATCGACGAAATATATATTATATATATTATATATATAATATAATGGCCTGAATAGAACGCGCCGCGCCGCGGCAGTTCGCGAATTTCGACCATTTATTTCAAACGGACATTACGGGAGATCCGACCGTCGGATTCTCCTAAAACCAGAACCGTTGGGTTCGTATCGAAAAGAGCTTTCTAACGAATGTTAGAAATTTGAAATCTAACGGTTGGATTTGGAATTATGTCCAAATCAAATTTGAAAAAGGTCGCTGTAAGTGCAGTTCGATGGCCGTTGATGGAAATCGACTGTACGGGCCTTGATAAAATTATTAAAAATAGTAATAATTTATGTAAAATCATAAGAAATGATTTGTGAAGATTTGGGATGAAAAACTCCATATTTGAAAAGATAAAAATAGATTTTTATCGAAATGAACTAGTTTTGAACTAGAATTATAATTCTATTTATTTTTAAATAAATAAATTGAATTCGAAAAGGGTTTTGAAAATAACCAAAATTTCCAATGATTGCATTGGAGTGGATTTAAATCGAAATTGTCTTCGGAATATTTCGATATTGGAATTCGTGATATTACAGGTGTTGTTATGGAAATTTGAAAGATATATATTTGTATCGTTATTTCCAATACGACATTTGTTAGTCGTAGAATTCGATATTGAATATAAGCCGATGTATTTTCTATTCAGAGCCTTGTATTGAATATCGAATGTGATTTGGGTTTGTCGTGAATGGTGTCTTCACTAACACTGTTCTTGAACCCAGTTGAGAAAAGATTAAATCTTTTTATTTAGATTTAATGAAGTGTACCAATTAAATGATATTTAATTGGAATTGAATTGATATTGATTTTTGGGTTTATCGTGAACAGTGTTTTAAATAACACTCGTTCTTTAACCCGATAATTAATGGAATGATTTTTGGGTTTATCGTGAACAGTGTTTTAAATAACACTCGTTCTTTAACCCGATAATTAATGGAATGTGACTTTGGGTTTATCGCGAACCGTGTTTTTAGATGACACTGATTCTTTAACCCAGTCACAGATTAAAACTAAGTGGAGTTTTAATGAATCTTTAATTAGATTGAAAAGATCGAGAATGGAGTATCACCAGTTTTGCTCCAGGCGATAGTTAAATCTTTAATTAGATTTGAATGTGAAATTTAGAAACTAACTGTCGGTTAGCCAAGCAGAATGGTTTTCTGGATATTGATCTGATGTTGGTTTCGGCCTTCGGGGTTAATATTTGGGGAATTATTCTCTTGATTAATTTACGGTTAGTGACTAATGAATTGGAATGAGGCGTATGTTGTGTTTGTGTAACACTTTTATAATATATACGTGAGTTATTCGGAAAGACCGGGTTTATCCCATTCTGAATAACTGATACGACGATAAGTCGAAGATGAAGACGATGGTCGAAGACCGGAAGTCTTCACGTCGTTTGGGTGATAACTGATGATCTTGATTGGGCTGTACACCCAAGAAGATGGAAACAGTTGGTGATCGTCCAGACGTACTTGGAGATCGATGGATATGCGGGGTACTAGGTGCCTCCGGTTTCGTTCAGACCCAGAACGGACTTGTAAATGGACTGTGTGTCTGACATCGGATTTCATTCTGTGTGACTGATATCGGTTGCATAGGATGGTTTGCCTGTGTGGCATGCTAAGATGCAAATGATCAAGGCTTCTGTTGAAAAGCAAAGTCTTGTGGTGATGATCAAAGCACGGCCTTTGTGGCGTAGCTTTGTGTAACGTTTACCTCGCGTGTTTCACACCAGGTATGAACCAAAAACGGGAGACGGACCTCAGGGAGGACTTGCGTTTCTTTCTAGCTAGAAGTGGCGTCAGTGGTTTTACACGCCCTGACGAGTTTGACTTATGTGGTTGTTGCTGTTGCGAGGCGCCTCGGTTATATCGGTTTCGGCCGAATGCATTCTGGTCGGCTGACGGACCAGACTTACACCCCATAGGGTGGGGAGACGTATTGTTCAGGCATAATAATCCACTCCGTGTGGACCGGCCCTGACGATCCAAGGGGCAGTTGCGGCTGTTCCTGAGGGGCGGGCTAGAGCGTCTCGAATCGGTTGAGGACTATCTTTTGCCTCGGTTCATAGATGGAAATCCAATTTCCAAATACGTGACATTTGCGGTTTTATTTGTAAACCTATATATGGCGACATAGTGGCATGGGACGCTCATGCCGCCTATGATTGATACTTATGATTTGAAGTTGTTTTATACACTTATAATAGTATCAAATGATTTGTTTTAAAACGTATCAAGCATCCTTTGGCTGTTATAAGGGAAAACCCTATCCTCGACTGCGTTGCATTGTGTGATGGGACCTGGGTCTTATAACAGCTTCATTTTTCTTTATTTAGCATTGCGCTGTTTGTTTCATGCACTGGTATTCTTGGGAGGAAACCCGTTCCGTATTATACGGCGTGGTCCCTTGATTTACCTAATGATTTAAAATAAAGATTAATAACTGTTTTAGTTCTCACACCAGTCACATGACTGACCTGGAGTTTATTGTTTTAACCTAAACTCTGGGTGCCCTTATTTTGACATGGGCAGCTAGTAGTTTTGGGTTTTGCAGATTTATATTCACAGGATCCTGGTTTACAGCTGGAACGATATCCGGAAAGCTTTGTATCCGTATATCTCATTCTAGTTGTGTATTGTATTATTTTCCGCTGCTATGTATTTAAATGTAATTTAAATCTCTGATATTTCTGTGTAATATTCATTTATACTCTATATATTCTTGTAATCTGATGCATTGTTGTAATATACAATGAAATGTTCTTCTGTATGCGTTCTGCTGTGGTTTGTTCTCGAACTATCCGTCGCTTTCCTTTACGGGGAAGTTGCGGGTCTTCACAGTTGGTATCAGAGCTTTGGTTTACAAAGCTAGAGAACAAGACACATTAGAAACATACGAAAGGATTCATCAGATATTGGATTAGTAATATCCAATTAGAATGACTCGTTAGAGATAGGATCAGTAGTATCCTAGAACGAGTGTGAAGAGTATATTTTTCAAATAAAAACAATTTTTGTTTTGAAAATTTAAAGCAATTATTCGTATTTGATTATCTATTTATATTGAGTTGGACAGTCCAGTATATATAGATTTTGCGTATACGTCTGATCCGCGTGTATTCGAAGTTTTAATATACTGGATAGATATAGAGTCACACTCTAGTCGCCCGGAGACGATTCTGATGATAGTCTAGACATCATCAGAATTGGTATTCGAGTTTCGAAGGTGTGATTTTCTATATATTTCCATTAGACTGGTGTGAGAACCAAAACTTATATATAGCTAGAATACATTGTTGTGATTTGGCATCAAAACATGATTTTCTTTATATATATCAAAATTATGAATTTGAAAAGCTAATTCACTAATTGATTGATGGTTGTATTGTTTGATTATTGTTTGAATAATTAAAATTTGGACCACTTAGTTCATTTGAAACAAATATTGAATTGTATTGAAAATTGGTTGCATTTGCTTGCATATACATATATATCATTGAACAGGTCATAGCAAGGAGGCTAGAGCAGAGAATAAAATTTGTTTGCCCGACAAATAGGTACATGTTTACTACATAATTTCCTGTTTTGTTTGGGTGATGATGATTTTATGAGCCTATTGGCTAGCCGCTTGGCTTTTTCTTTTTCTTTTTGAGATCTGAAGGACCGGGGAAGCTATTTGAAATTTCCCGATGCTCCCATTGCAGGGGAGGTTATGGCGAAATTTTTCGAAAATTTAGGGTGTTAGCCAAATTTTTGAAACTTTGAAAATTCTCAGAAACTGAAAAGTTGGAGAACGGAAGCCAAATCGAATGTAGAGTTGAATTATCAAACCACTTTCGACTTTGTTCCTTTTCGGGGACGAAAAGTTTTAAGTGGGGGAGATTGTAACAACCCGGAAAATCTGGGCCAGTTTAAAATTTTTATTTTGGCAATTTTAGCGAATTTTGATTATTTAAAATGAATTATTTTAAATAATATCGACGAGAAACTTATTTTGAATAGAATTCGAACGTATATATTATACGCGTCGCCGTTAGAATATAAATATTTATATATAATTATAAATAGAATTAAAAATGGCGCGGTAGTTCGATAATTCGATTTCAAACTTCAATTGAATGTACCGGGTGCAAAACAATCCGGATTTTAGTGAAACCAAAAATAATGGAATCTAATAGTGAATATCTTTCCAACGAATCCGAAGAATCAAAAGTTAGTAGCGGGAATCAAAAGTTATGTCCAGTTGAAAATTCTGAATAGTCGCTATGGAATTCAGGCCCTTAAAAATGGACATTTTGCAAATGACCTCGGATTTCGACGAAACCACTTTTGTTGGATCCGCAGTGTCAAGTTATCGCTAGGTTTCAAATTTCATAATTTTTCGAGTCAATATGTGAGCGTGGCAAAGGAAAACGTGTTTTAACCATTTCAGTTGATTTTAATCGACTGGAAATTGGCCATTTTTCTAACGGTCTCAGAATTCGACGAAACTAGTTTTGTTAGGACCGTATCGTCAATACGAAGCTAGAAAATATTTTTATGGAATTTTTCTAGTTAGTATGTGACCCCGGTAATTTGAAACGTACGTTTAAAATTCAATAAAGTGATTTAAATGTAAATTCAAAGGAAACTGATCGAAACGGTCAAATCAGCTTGCGATACATATCCCATTGTGTTCGGAATGGGGGGGAAACGCTATGGGCGACAGGCGGTGGACCTCGTTTTGAGGTCGTATGTGAAAGTCAACCTTTAAATAATTAAATAAATAAAATAATACAAAAAAAAAAAAAAAAAAAATATTCCTTACTCTCCTTTATTTCTTCTGGCCCCCCCCGTTTCAATTTCAGTTCTTAAATAAAATAAAAAAAAAAAAAAAGGGGGAAAGCCATCGCGCGATGGCGACAGCCTACCGCCGCCCGAACCCTCCACCGACCCACCTCCCTCCAGCCTCACCTTGGCCACCGCGACGACAGAAGACCCCTCCCCTCGACTGGCGCCTGGCGCGAAGGCCCCACCCCTGCCCTCCTCGACGAAGACGAGACGCCCCCCCCCCCCAAATCGTTCGACGCCTCCGCGACCCTGGCCAGCGAGCCTGTGCCGCCGCCTCGAAGCCAGGAGCCTCCGACGATCAGCAGAACCCCCCCCCCATCTGTAAGTTTTTGTTTTTGTTTTTGGCTTTGCTATTTTATTTTCAAGTTTTAGAAAACTGATTTTAATTAATTTTAAAAACTGTTTTTTTTTTTAGATTTAAAAACAGAAATGTTAAACTGATTTTAGATTTAAAAATGTTAAACTGATTTTAGATTTAAAAATGTTAAAACTGATTTTGATTTAAAAATGAAAAAAAAAACTGAATTTGTTTTATTTTTAAAACTGAGTTTTATCTACTTTAAAAGCTGAAGCTAGATTTTTATTTTATATAGTATATAGTTTAGATTTTTAATAGAAAAGAATTTTTATTTTTATATGTATAGGGCATTGAAGTAAAAATAGAAATTCATATGTCAAAAAGATTAGATTTTGAAAATGAAATAGATTAGATTTTTATCGATATGAATGTGAAGTAAAAATATGATTTTTATATTTTTTTAAAGTATTAAAAATATAATCTTTATAGGATAGAGAATATAAAGATATCATCTTTGTATATGTAGCGAAATAAAAATCTGATTTTTATTTTATATACATTGAAATAAAGTGGTGATTTTTATAAAAGCGAAAACTTTATTTTTATAAAGGTGAAATCTATATTTTAAAAATTTGATTTTTACATTGTTAAAAAGAAAAGAAACTGAAATGGTCATTGATTCAAAAATACAAGCAATCTTGATTTGAAAATAAAAAGACATCACTTTTGAAAATATAATGGAGAATATAAAAATTCGATTTTTATATATTGAACTTTGAACTAAAAATTCGATTTTTATATATTGAACTTTGAACTAAAAATTCGATTTTTATATATTGAACTTTGAACTAAAAATTCGATTTTTATATATTGAACTTTGAACTAAAAATTCGATTTTTATATATTGAACTTTGAACTAAAAATTCGATTTTTATATATTGAACTTTGAACTAAAAATTCGATTTTTATATATTGAACTTTGAACTAAAAATTCGATTTTTATATATTGAACTTTGAACTAAAAATTCGATTTTTATATATTGAACTTTGAACTAAAAATTCGATTTTTATATATTGAACTTTGAACTAAAAATTCGATTTTTATATATGGAACTTTGAAATAAAAATTCGATTTTTTTTTTTTATATATATAGTGGCCTTGGGCAACGAAGGTGACAAAAAGGCGAAACGACGAAGACTTCTGCAAATGAAGTGCCGTGGAGCTAGGATAGCTATAAGTGAGAATTTCTCACCTTTCAATTTATATTTCTAGTTATATATATATATACTAGGATGCAGACGGTGCTTATTAGAAGCACCCGACACCCGTCCACATACCATGGACTTGTTTGTTTGGATTGTTTGGTGATTGATCGAGATATTGGTTTGAATGTGGTTTGTGGTGTGAAAAATCGAATCGATAAATTGGTTAGGATTAGACGTGCGCCGTTATAAGGCGAAGGAGTAAGACTAGGTTAGACTCTTACTCCAAATTTTGTGGTTTGCAAAATGAAATTGATTTGATTGATGAGTGAATGGCGTGGGCCTTCACTAGACCGGGGATTAGGCTAGGCCTTGTCCCGTTTCTAGTATCGTGCCGTTATGCCGCCGAAATTTTCTAAAATATGTTAGAAAATAAAAATATCATTTTATTGTGTAAATGAATAATAGAAATTCATATGATAGAATAAAATGTTTTATCGTTAAAAATACAATTTTTAACGTGAATATGAATATAGTGAAAGTGAATAAAATAAATATTCATTTACAAACCAGATGGTTTGTTTATGTACACTTATTTGAATGACATTGATTGGGTCGATAAATTTTACACATCGCCTAACTGCACAAATAAAATATGTGTTTGATTGTTTGAAACCCCACACGGGTGTTAGGATGAAATTTGAAGTTCACTCATCCTGATTGATTAAATATGTCGATCGATTGATTGACATGCTGTTGTAAGCGTTGAATATCTATATTTGATGCTTATACAGTGTAGTGCACTTTGGTTGATGGTTGATTATTTTCAATGCTATTATATACATGTGTTGTATGAAAATCCATATAATTAATTTTATATGGTAATTGATTGGGCCTCATTCCAGTTTTGAAAAAGAAATATTTGAAATAGAATATTTGAAAATAAAGGAATATATGAAGCCGTGTTGATTAGATTGACGCCATTTTGACGAGAACGATATTTATATCGATTTTATCGATTTCGAAATGAATTGAATTGAAAACGAATTCAAAATGAATTGAATTGAAAACGATTTCGAAATGAATTGAATTGAAAACGATTTCGAAATGAATTGAATTGAAAACGATTTCGAAATGAATTGAATTGAAAACGAATTCGAAATGAATTGAATTGAAAACGATTTCGAAATGAATTGAATTGAAAACGAATTCGAAATGAATTGAATTGAAAACGATTTCGAAATGAATTGAATTGAAAACGAATTCAAAATGAATTGAATTGAAAACGAATTCGAAATGAATTGAATTGAAAACGATTTCGAAATGAATTGAATTGAAAACGATTTCGAAATGAATTGAATTGAAAACGAATTCGAAATGAATTGAATTGAAAGCGATTTCGAACTGAATTGAATTGAAAACGATTTCGAAATGAATTGAATTGAATATGAATTCAAACTGAATTGAAATTTGAATTGAATAGAAATGAATTTTAAAACGAATTTATAAGGAAGAATTCAATTTTTCTTTGAATTGAAATGGAAGTTGAAATAGGTTTTGAAACGATTTTAAAACTATTTATATAATTCGTTTTGAATAGAAATCGACGAAATATATATTATATATATTATATATATAATATAATGGCCTGAATAGAACGCGCCGCGCCGCGGCAGTTCGCGAATTTCGACCATTTATTTCAAACGGACATTACGGGAGATCCGACCGTCGGATTCTCCTAAAACCAGAACCGTTGGGTTCGTATCGAAAAGAGCTTTCTAACGAATGTTAGAAATTTGAAATCTAACGGTTGGATTTGGAATTATGTCCAAATCAAATTTGAAAAAGGTCGCTGTAAGTGCAGTTCGATGGCCGTTGATGGAAATCGACTGTACGGGCCTTGATAAAATTATTAAAAATAGTAATAATTTATGTAAAATCATAAGAAATGATTTGTGAAGATTTGGGATGAAAAACTCCATATTTGAAAAGATAAAAATAGATTTTTATCGAAATGAACTAGTTTTGAACTAGAATTATAATTCTATTTATTTTTAAATAAATAAATTGAATTCGAAAAGGGTTTTGAAAATAACCAAAATTTCCAATGATTGCATTGGAGTGGATTTAAATCGAAATTGTCTTCGGAATATTTCGATATTGGAATTCGTGATATTACAGGTGTTGTTATGGAAATTTGAAAGATATATATTTGTATCGTTATTTCCAATACGACATTTGTTAGTCGTAGAATTCGATATTGAATATAAGCCGATGTATTTTCTATTCAGAGCCTTGTATTGAATATCGAATGTGATTTGGGTTTGTCGTGAATGGTGTCTTCACTAACACTGTTCTTGAACCCAGTTGAGAAAAGATTAAATCTTTTTATTTAGATTTAATGAAGTGTACCAATTAAATGATATTTAATTGGAATTGAATTGATATTGATTTTTGGGTTTATCGTGAACAGTGTTTTAAATAACACTCGTTCTTTAACCCGATAATTAATGGAATGATTTTTGGGTTTATCGTGAACAGTGTTTTAAATAACACTCGTTCTTTAACCCGATAATTAATGGAATGTGACTTTGGGTTTATCGCGAACCGTGTTTTTAGATGACACTGATTCTTTAACCCAGTCACAGATTAAAACTAAGTGGAGTTTTAATGAATCTTTAATTAGATTGAAAAGATCGAGAATGGAGTATCACCAGTTTTGCTCCAGGCGATAGTTAAATCTTTAATTAGATTTGAATGTGAAATTTAGAAACTAACTGTCGGTTAGCCAAGCAGAATGGTTTTCTGGATATTGATCTGATGTTGGTTTCGGCCTTCGGGGTTAATATTTGGGGAATTATTCTCTTGATTAATTTACGGTTAGTGACTAATGAATTGGAATGAGGCGTATGTTGTGTTTGTGTAACACTTTTATAATATATACGTGAGTTATTCGGAAAGACCGGGTTTATCCCATTCTGAATAACTGATACGACGATAAGTCGAAGATGAAGACGATGGTCGAAGACCGGAAGTCTTCACGTCGTTTGGGTGATAACTGATGATCTTGATTGGGCTGTACACCCAAGAAGATGGAAACAGTTGGTGATCGTCCAGACGTACTTGGAGATCGATGGATATGCGGGGTACTAGGTGCCTCCGGTTTCGTTCAGACCCAGAACGGACTTGTAAATGGACTGTGTGTCTGACATCGGATTTCATTCTGTGTGACTGATATCGGTTGCATAGGATGGTTTGCCTGTGTGGCATGCTAAGATGCAAATGATCAAGGCTTCTGTTGAAAAGCAAAGTCTTGTGGTGATGATCAAAGCACGGCCTTTGTGGCGTAGCTTTGTGTAACGTTTACCTCGCGTGTTTCACACCAGGTATGAACCAAAAACGGGAGACGGACCTCAGGGAGGACTTGCGTTTCTTTCTAGCTAGAAGTGGCGTCAGTGGTTTTACACGCCCTGACGAGTTTGACTTATGTGGTTGTTGCTGTTGCGAGGCGCCTCGGTTATATCGGTTTCGGCCGAATGCATTCTGGTCGGCTGACGGACCAGACTTACACCCCATAGGGTGGGGAGACGTATTGTTCAGGCATAATAATCCACTCCGTGTGGACCGGCCCTGACGATCCAAGGGGCAGTTGCGGCTGTTCCTGAGGGGCGGGCTAGAGCGTCTCGAATCGGTTGAGGACTATCTTTTGCCTCGGTTCATAGATGGAAATCCAATTTCCAAATACGTGACATTTGCGGTTTTATTTGTAAACCTATATATGGCGACATAGTGGCATGGGACGCTCATGCCGCCTATGATTGATACTTATGATTTGAAGTTGTTTTATACACTTATAATAGTATCAAATGATTTGTTTTAAAACGTATCAAGCATCCTTTGGCTGTTATAAGGGAAAACCCTATCCTCGACTGCGTTGCATTGTGTGATGGGACCTGGGTCTTATAACAGCTTCATTTTTCTTTATTTAGCATTGCGCTGTTTGTTTCATGCACTGGTATTCTTGGGAGGAAACCCGTTCCGTATTATACGGCGTGGTCCCTTGATTTACCTAATGATTTAAAATAAAGATTAATAACTGTTTTAGTTCTCACACCAGTCACATGACTGACCTGGAGTTTATTGTTTTAACCTAAACTCTGGGTGCCCTTATTTTGACATGGGCAGCTAGTAGTTTTGGGTTTTGCAGATTTATATTCACAGGATCCTGGTTTACAGCTGGAACGATATCCGGAAAGCTTTGTATCCGTATATCTCATTCTAGTTGTGTATTGTATTATTTTCCGCTGCTATGTATTTAAATGTAATTTAAATCTCTGATATTTCTGTGTAATATTCATTTATACTCTATATATTCTTGTAATCTGATGCATTGTTGTAATATACAATGAAATGTTCTTCTGTATGCGTTCTGCTGTGGTTTGTTCTCGAACTATCCGTCGCTTTCCTTTACGGGGAAGTTGCGGGTCTTCACAGGTAGGATTAAAAATAAGGGCTGTTTTGAAGTATTAAGAGAAGTAGGGGTAGTTTAAGCATAGTAGGGTTAGATCGACAAATATGAAAGATGATGAATCATTTGGATTGGGTGCTGCAATAACCAACCCTTCGCAATAGTTAAAAAATAGGGGTAGTTGTTGGAAGAAAGAGTTATTCAGAGAATTAGTGGTAGGATTAGAAAGAAGGGTTGTTTTGAAGTATTTAAAGAAGTAAGGGTAGTTTAAGCATATTGGGTAGATCGACAAATATGAAAGATGATGAATCGTTTAGATTGGGTGATGCAAAAACAACCCTTCACAGTAGTTTAAAAATTGGGTTAATTGTTGGAAGTAATGGCTATTTAGAGAATTAGGGGTATGATTAAAAAGAAGGGCTGTTTTGCAGTATTAAGAGAAGTAGGGGAAGTTTAAGCATATTAGGGGTAGATCGACAAATATGAAAAATGATGAATCACTGGAATTGGGCGCTGCAAAAACCAACCCATCACATTAGGTTAAATATAAGGGCAATTGTTGTAAGTAAGGTCTATTTAGATAATTAGGGGTAGGATTAAAAGACGGGTAGTTTAGAAGTATTAAGAGAAGTAGATGTAGTTTAAGCAAAGTAGGTGTAGATCGAGAAATATGAAAGATGATGAATCATTTGGATTGGGTGCTGCAAAAACCAACCCCTCACAATTGTTAAAAAATAGTGGCAATTGTTGGAAGTAAGGTCTATTTGTAGAATTAGGGGTAGGATTAAAAAGAAGGGTTGTTTTGAAGTATTAAGAGAAGTAGGTGTAGTTTAATCATAGTTGGGGTAGATCGACAAATATGAAAGATGATGAAGCATTGGGATTGGGTACTGCAAAAACCAACCTTTCCCAGTAGTTAAAAAATGGGGTAATTGTTGGAAGTAAGGGATATTTAGAGAATTTGGGGGAGGATTAAAAAGAATGGTTGTTTTGAAGTATTAGGAGAAGTAGGTGTAGTTTAAGCATAGTGGGGGTAGATCAACAAATATGAAAGATGATGAATCCTTTAGATTAGGTGCTGCAAAAACCAACCCTTCATAGAAGTAGAATGATAATTGGTTTACAAAGAAATGAATAATGCAAAAAATGAATTAAGAAATGAATAAAGGAAAACAATAATAAAAGTTGAGGGGTAGTTTAAGCATAGTAGGAGTAGTTCGACAAATATGAAGGATGATGAATCGTTTGGATTGGGTGCTGCAAAAACCAACCCTTCACAGTACTTAAAAAATAGGGGTAATTGTTGTAAGTAAGGGCTATTTAGATAATTAGTGGTCGGATTAAAAAGAAGGGCTGTTTTGAAGTATTAAGAGAAGTAGGGGTAGTTTATGCATAGTTGGGGTAGATCGACAAATATGAAAGATGATGAATCATTTGGATTGGGTGCTGCAACAACCAACCCTTCGCAGTAGTTAAAAAATATGGGTAGTTGTTGGAAGTAAGGGTTATTTAGAGAATTAGTTATAGGATTAAAAAGTAGGGTTGTTTTGAAGCATTAAGAGAAGTAGGAGTAGTTTAAGTATAGGTGGGGTAGATCGACAAATATGAAAGATGATGAATCATTTGGATTGGGTGATGCAAAAACCAATCCTTCACAGTAGTTAAAAAACTGGGGTAATAGTTGGAAGTTGGGTACTATTTAGGAAATTAGGGGTATGATAAAAAAGAAGGGCTGTATTGAAGTATTAAGAGAAGTAAGGGAAGTTTAAGCATAGTAGGGGTAGATCGACAAATATGAATGACGATGAATCATTGGGATTGGGCGCTCCAAAAACCAACCCTTCATAGTAGTTAAAAAATAGGGGTAATTGTTGGAAGTAAGGGCTATTTAGGGAATTAGGGGTAGGATTAAAAAGAAGGGTAGTTTTGAAGTATTAAGAGAATTAGGAGTAGTTTAAGCAAAGTAGGGGTAGATCGAGAAATATGAAAGATGGTTAATCATTTGGATTGGGTGCTGCAAAAATCAACCCTTCACTGTGTTAAAAATTAGGGTAAATTGTTGGAAGTAAGGGCTATTTAAGGAATTAGGGATAGGATTAAAAAGAAGGGTTGTTTTGAAGTATTAAGAGTTGTATGTGTAGTTTAAGCATAGTAGGGGAAGATCAGAAAATATAAAAGATGATGAATCATTGGGATTGGGCACTGCAAAAACCAACCCTTCACAATAGTTAAAAAATTGGGGTAATTGTTGGAATTAAGGGCTATTTAGAGAATTAGGGGTATGATTAAAAAGAAGGGCTGCTTTGAAGTATTAAAAGAAGTAGGGGAAGTTTAAGCATGGTAGGGGTAGATCGACAAATATGGAAGATAATGATTCGTTGGGATTGGACGCTGCAAAAACCAACCCTTTACATTAGTGAAAAAATTGGGTAATTGTTGGAAGCAAGGGCTATTTAGTGTGTAAGGGGTGGGAATAAAAAGAAGGGTTGTTTTGAAGTATTAAGAGAAGTAGAGGTATTTTAAGCACAATAGGGGTAAACCGACAAGTATGAAGGATGGTGAATCATTTGGATTGGAGGCTGGAAAAACCAAACCTTCACAGTAGTAAAAAAATAGGGGTAATTGTTGGAATTAAGGGCTATTTAGAGAATTAGTGGTAGGATAAAAAAGAAGGGTTGTTTTGAAGTATTAAGAGAAGTAGGGGTAATTTAAGCAAAGTAGGGGTAAACCGACAAATATGAAAGATGATGAATCGTTTGGATTGGGTGCGGCAAAAATCAAGCCTTCACAGTAGTTAAACAATAGGGACAATTGCTGGAAGTAAGGCCTAATTAGAGAATTAGGGGTATGATTAAAAAGAATGGTTGTTTTGAAGTATTAAGAGAAGCAAGGGTAGTTTAAGCATCGTAGGCGTTGATCAACAAATATGAAAGATGATGAATTGTTTGGATTGGGTGCTGCAAAAACCAACCCTTCATAAAAGTAGAACAATAATTGGTTTATAAAGAAATGAATAATGAAAAAAAATGAATAAATAAATGAATAAAGGAAAACAATAATAAAAGTAAGCGGGTAGTTTAAGCATAGAATGGGTAGTTCGATAAACATGAAGGATGATGAATCGTTTGGATTTGGTGCCGCAATAACCAACCCTTAATAGTAGTTAAAAAATAGGGGTAATTGTTAGAAGTAAGGGATATTTAAATAATTAGGAGTAGGATTAAAAAGAAGGGTTGTTTTGAAGTATTAAGAGAAGTAGGGGTAGTTTAAGCATAGTAGGGGTAGATCGACAAATATGAAAGATGATGAATCATTTGGATTAGGTGCGGCAAAAAACAACCCTTCACAGTAGTTAAAAATAGGTGTATTTGTTGGAAGTAAGAGTTATTTAGAGAATTAGGGGTAGGATTAAAAAGAAGGTTTGTTTTGAATTATTAAGAGAAGTAGGGGAAGTTTAAGCATAGTAGGGGCAGATCGACAAATATGAATGATGATGAATCATTAGGATTGGGCGCTCCAAAAACCAACCCTTCATAGTAGTTAAAAAATAGGGGTAATTGTTGGAAGTAAGGGCTATTTAGGGAATTAGGGGTAGGATTAAAAAGAAGGGTAGTTTTGAAGTATTAAGAGAAGTAGGAGTAGTTTAAGCAAAGTAGGTGTAGATCGAGTAATATGAAAGATGATTAATCATTTGGATTGGGTGCTGCAAAAATCAACCCTTCACAGTGTTAAAAAATAGGGGAAATTGTTGGAAGTAAGGGCTATTTAAGGAATTAGGGATAGGATTAAAAAGAAAGGTTGTTTTGAAGTATTAAGAGTAGTATGTGTAGTTTAAGCATAGTAGGGGCAGATCGGAAAATATAAATGATGATGAATCATTGGGATTGGGCACTGTAAAAACCAACCCTTCACAATAGTTAAAAAATTGGGGTAATTGTTGGAATTAAGGGCTATTTAGAGATTTAGGGGTATGATTAAAAAGAAGGGTTTCTTTGAAGTATTAAAAGAAGTAGGGGAAGTTAAAGCATGGTAGGGGCAGATCGACAAATATGAAAGATAATGAATCGTTGGGATTGGACGCTGCAAAAACCAACCCTTTACATTAGTTAAAAAATAGGGTAATTGTTGGAAGCAATGGCTATTTAGTGTGTAAGGGGTGGGTTTTAAAAAGAAGGGTTGTTTTGAAGTATTAAGAGAAGTAGGGGTATTTTAAGCACAATAGGGGTAAACCGACAAATATGAAGGGTGGTGAATCATTTGGATTGGAGGCTGGAAAAACCAAACCTTCACATTAGTAAAAAAATAGGGGTAATTGTTGGAATTAAGGGCTATTTAGAGAATTAGGGGTAGTAATAAAAAGAAGGGTTGTTTTGAAGTATTAAGAGAAGTAGGGGTAATTTAAGCAAAGTAGGGGTAAACCGACAAATATGAAAGATGATGAATCATTTGGATTGGGTGCTGCAAAAATCAAGCCTTCACAGTAGTTAAAAAATAGGGGCAATTTTTGGAAGTAAGGGCTAATTAGAGAATTATGGGTAGGATTAAAAAGAATGGTTGTTTTGAAGTATTTAGAGAAGCAAGGGTAGTTTACGCATAGTAGGGGTTGATCGAAAAATATGAAAGATGATGAATTGTTTGGATTGGGTGCTGCAAAAACCAACCCTTCATAAAAGTAGAATGATAATTGGTTTATAAAGAAACGAATAATGAAAAAAATGAATAAAGGAAAACAATAATAAAAGTAATGAGGTAGTTTAAGCATAGAATGGGTAGTTCGATAAACATGAAGGATGATGAATCGTTTGGATTTGGTGCCGTAATAACCAACCCTTAATAGTAGTTAAAAAATAGGGGTAATTGTTAGAAGTAAGGGATATTTAAATAATTAGGAGTAGGATTAAAAAGAAGGGTTGTTTTGAAGTATTAAGAGAAGTAGGGGTAGTTTAAGCATAGTAGGGGTAGATCGACAAATATGAAAGATGATGAATCATTTGGATTAGGTGCTGCAAAAACCAACCCCTCACAGTAGTTAAAAATAGGTGTAGTTGTTGGAACTAGGAGTTATTTAGAGAATTAGGGGTAGGATTAAAAAGAAGGTTTGTTTTGAATTATTAATAGAAGTAGGGGTAGTTTAAGAATAGTAGGGGTAGATTGACAAATATGAAAGATGATGAATCGTTTGGATTGGATGATGCAAAAACTAACCCTTCACGGTAGTTAAAAAATTCGGGTAATTGTTGGAAGTAAGGGCTATTTAGAGAATTCGGGGTATGATTAAAAAGAAGAGTTGTTTTGAAGTATTAAGAGAAGTAGGGGAAGTTCAAGCATAGTAGGGGTAGATTGACAAATATGAAGGATGATGAATCATTGGTATTGGGCACTGCAAAAAACAAACCCTTCACAGTAGCTAAAAAATAGGTGTAATTGTTGGAAGTAAGGTATATTTAAAGAATTAGGGGTAGAATTAAAGAAAGGATAGTCTTGATGTAGTAAGAGAAGTAGGGGTAGTTTAAGCAAAGTAGGGGTAGATCGAGAAATATGAAGATGATGAATCATTTGGATTGGGTGCTGTAAAAACCAACCCTTCACAGTCGTTAAAAAATAGGGGTAATTGTTGGAAGTAAGGGATATTTAGAAAATTAGTGGTAGGATTAAAAAGAAGGGCTGTTTTGAAGTATTAAGAGAAGTTGGGGTAGTTTAAGCATAGTAGGGGTAGATCAACAAATATGAAAGATGATGAATCATTTGGATTGGGTGCTGCAACAACCAACCTTTCACAGTAGTTTAAAAATAGTGGTAATTTTGGAAGTAAGGGCTATTTATAGAATTAGGGGTTGGATTAAAATGAAGGTTGTTTTGAAGTATTAAGAGAAGTAGGGGTAGTTTAATCATAGTAGTGGTAGATCGACAAATATGAAAGATGTTGAATCATCGGGAATTGGTGCTGCAAAAACCTACCCTTCACAATAGTTAAAAAATAAGGGTAACTGTTGGAAGTAAGGGCTATTTAGAGAATTTGGGGAGGATTAAAAAGAAGGGAAGTATTAAGATAAGTTGGGGTAGTTTAAGCTTAGTAGGGGTTGATCGACAAATATGAAGATGATGAATCATTGGGATTGGACGCTGCAAAAACCAACCCTTCGCAGTTGTTAAAAACTTTGGGTAATTGTTGGAAGTAAGGGCTATTTAAAGAATTAGGGGTATGATTAAAAAGTAGGGTTGTTTTGAAGTATTAAGAGAAGTAGGGGACATTTAAGCATAGTAAGGATAGATCGACAAATATGAAAGATGATGAATCATTGGGATTGGGCGCTGCAAAAACCAACCCTTCACATTAGTTAAAAAATAGGATTAATTGTTGGAAGTAAGGAATATTTAGAGAATTAGGGGTAGGATTAAAAAGAAGGGTTGTTTTTAAGTATTAAAAGAAGTAGGCGTGGTTTAAGCATAGTAGGGTTAGTTCGACAAATATGAAAGACGATGAATCATTTGGATTGGGTGTTGCAAAAACCAACTCTACACAGTTGTTAAAAAAATAAGGGTAGTTGTTGGAAGTAAGGGCTATTTAGAGAATTAGGGGTTGGATTAAAAAGAAGGGTTGTTTTGACGTATTAAGAGAAGTAGGCGTAGTTTAAGCAAAGTAGGGGTTGATCGAGAAATATGAAAGATAATGAATCATTTGGATTGGGTGATGCAAAAATCAACCCTTCACAATAGTTACAAAATAGGGGTAAATTTTGGAAGTAAGGGATATTTAGAGAATTAGGGGTAGGATTAAGAAGGGTTGTTTTGAAGTATTAAGAGAAGTAGGGGAAGTTTAAGCATAGCAGGGGTAGATCGACAAATATGAAAGATGATGAATCACTGGGATTGGGTGCTGCAAAAATCAACCCTTCACAGCAGTTAAAATTTAGGGATAATTGTCGAAAGCAAGGGCTATTTAGAGAATTAGGGGTAGGATTACAAAGAAGGGTTGTTTTGAAGTATTAAGAGAAGTAGGGGATAGTTTAAGCAAAGTAGGAGTAGATCGACAAATATGAAAGTTGATGAATCATTTGGATTGGGTGCTGCAAAAACCAACCCTTCACAGTAGTTAAAAAATAATTGTAATTGTTGTAAGTAAGGTCTATTTAGATAAATAGGGGTAGGATTAAAAAGAAGGGCTGTTTTGAATTATTAAGAGAAGTAGGGGTAGTTTTAGCATAGTAGGGGTAGATCGACAAATATGAAAGATGATGAATCATTTGGATTGGGTGCTGCAACAACCAACCCTTCGCAGTAGTTAAAAATAGGGGTAGTTGTCGGAAGTAAGGGTTATTTAAAGAATTAGTGGTAGGATTAAAAAGAGGTGTTGTTTTGAAGTATTAAGAAAAGTAGAGGTAATTTAAGCATATTGGGGGTAGATCGACAAATATGAAGGATGATGAATCATTTGGATTGGGTGATGAAAAAACCAATCCTTCAAAGTAGTTAAAAAATTCGGGTAATTGTTGGAAGTAAGGTCTACTTAGGGAATAAGGGGTATGGTTTAAAAGAATGGTTGTTTTGAAGTATTAAGAGAAGTAGGAAAAGTTTATGCATAGCAGGGGTAGATCGACAAATATGAAAGATGATGAATAATTGGAATAGGGCGCTAAAAAAACCAACCGTTCACAGTAGTTAAAAAATAGGGGTAATTGTTGGAAGTAAGGGCTATTTAGATAATTAGTGGTAGGATTAAAAATAAGGGTAGTATTGAAGTATTAAGAGAAGTAGGGGTAGATTAAGCAAAGTAGGGGTAGATCGAGGAATATGAAAGATGATGAGTCATTTGGATTGGGTGCTGCAAAAACTTACCCTTCACAAAAGTTAAAAATAGTGGTAATTTTTGGAAGTAAGGGCTATTTGTAGAATTAGGGGTTGGATTAAAAAGAAGGGTTGTTTTGAAGTATTAAGAGAAGTAGGGGTAGTTTAAACATAGTTGGGGTAGATCAGCAAATATGAAAGATGATGAATCATCTAGATTGGGTGCTGCAAAAACAAACCCTTCACAGTAGTTAAAAAATAGGGGTAATTGTTGGAAGTAAGGGCTATTTAGAGAATTAGGAGGAGGATTAAAAAGAAGGGTTGTTTTGAAGTATTAAGAGAAGTAGGGGTAGTTTAAGCATAGTAGGGGTAGATCATCAAATATGAAAGATGATGAAACGTTTGGATTGGGTGCTGCAAAAACCCACCCTTCACAGAAGTAGAATGATAATTGGTTTACAAAGAAATGAACAATGCAAAAAAAATGAACAAAGAAATGAATAAAGGAAAACAATAATAAAAGTAGAGAGGTAGTTTAAGCATAGTAGGGGTAGTTCGACGAATATGAATGATGATAAATCGTTTGGATTGGGTGCTGCAAAAACCAACCCTTCACAGTACTTAAAAAATAGGGGTAATTGGTGGAAGTAAGGGCTATTTAGATAATTAGTGTTAAGATTAAAAAGAAGCGTTGTTTTGAAGTATTAAGAGAAGTAGGGGTAGTTTAAGCATGGTAGGGGTAGATCGACAAATATGAAAGGTGATGAATCATTTGGATTGGGTGCTGCAACAACCAACCCTTCGCAGTAGTTAAAAAATAGGGGTAGTTGTTGGAAGTAAGAGTTATTTAGAGAATTAGTGGTAGGTGTAACACCCCACGTCCGTTAGTGTCACTCACAAAGGGAATGCACTAAGTTCTGTGGAGCATTTGTGGTAAAAGATGCAGATAAATTACAGGACAGACAGAAATTAAGCAGCGAAAAATAAAACTTTGCTTTATTAATAAAATAGTTTGTACAATGATTTCTTTACAATATCAGAGTATCTTCTGTCTTACAAAATAAAGAAGATTAAAAACAACATTTATATTCCCCGATTTTAGCAAAAGCCAGCCATAGCATCTGAAAGGAGAATCCAAGCAAACTTCAGCAAATCTTAAAGCTGGGAGAGAGCGACAGTCCAATTTCACCTGAGCTATACCGTTCCCTCCGTTACTACATGGGGGGGGGGGAAGGAAGAAAAGAAGACGAAAGAAAAACAGAGTCAGACATAAAGCCTGAGTAAGTTCAGTAACTTCTAGCATGTGAACATGGAAAAACAAAACAACATGAATTAACTGAATACAAGATAACACCAAGATGATAGGGTCAGCAAGGTCACAAGATTAACACAAGATAGTTACAAGGTATGCTAAGATAAGATAAACTGGATATGCTCTAATTCTTTCTCCGCTTCGCTATTTCCTTGTTATACTTGGTTTCTATATCTCTGCACCACCTAACTAGTGTTCCAACTAGTAACGATAACGTGATCCCAATCCCTGTATTTTCCATCGCCTTCAGGCATACATTTATTATTTGTTACCAAGATTTAATCTAGGGTTTTCTACCAAGTTCCTTCTAGATTTAACTAGAGTTTACGTTATCTGCCGAACGCTTCTCGGATTCAGGATTTATGCCACCTAGTCCAACTAGTGCTACCTGTCGAACGATGCCCTCAAGTCTAGGACACACTACCTAGAGTGGTATATGTCCCTATACTTCCCCACGCATGTATCGTGAATCGTTATCGATTGTCTAGATGCACATGTCCCATAATGTGCGGTCCGAGTCCTGTGTCAGCGCAAATCAAGGAATACAGAACTCCGTCGGGAGCTTTTAGATATCTGCCGATGCAGATGCTAAGGTCGGTTTTTGTTCCAGTGGCTATGGTCCCACTTGACCCCTCCCCCAACTAATGAAAGGCACACCTTGTAAAATGAGAACTATACGTTGGCACCCGGTGCCCCACTATCCTATGGCCATCCTCACCCATAACTAGATAGCAAGTATATGGTCTTTTGGAGTTCTCGACCTTTCCGCTTCACGTATCTCGATTGACTGAAGATGGATGGTAGACGACGAGTCGCTATCACAGGGCTACCGTTTGCTCGCCGAATCACGCCGGTCCATCCTAGTCTTTAGGTTGCCATGTATTGCAACCAAGGCATACCCCTGGTTCTTCTACGCAGACCTTAACCTCTGTTGGCCCAGGCGGATCTTCTGCAGCCTCACAGAGGGATACCAAGAGTACCCTCACGTCCACTCGAAGCCTCGGGCTTCGTAACCCAATTCGTTGGAGCCTCCTTTTTGCTCAGACGGACATTCGCTCCTTCCCGTGTTATACTAAGAATTACTACTTAGTTTTACTAACTAAGATTTACCACTTAGTTTCCAGAATCATTGTTTTCTTGACTAACGTTTACTACTTAGTTCCCTTTCCCGTCAATTTGGATTGGTTAAGTGTCATTAGTCAATTCAAGCCAACTTAACCCTCTTCATTCATCCTGTTATATTGGTTAAGTGTTATCAGTAATTCATGTTGACTTAACCCCACCACAAACCAAGTTATATTGGTTAAGTATTTTTTATTACTTAACCCTACCCATTCATCCTGTATTAGTTAAGTGTTCCTTGCCCGTCTGTTTTAACTGTCATGTTATTATTAATGGTTAAGTATTATCCCTTCATGTTTTAGACTTAACCCTGTTCCTTTATAACCATCTGATGGTTAAGTGTTCAAGTTTACTTAACCCTACGGTCTAGCCCAGCTAACCTATCAAATTGGCTAGGTGTATTAGATTTTACTTAACCCAAACCTCTAGTCTAGTTAACATGTTAATTTGGCTAAGTGTATTAACTTTACTTAACCCCTACAAATCTTGTCTTGCTACCATGAGTTTGGTTAAGTGTCTCTATGGACTTAGCCCTCCCATCCTAGCTTAACTGCGTTAAGTGTCAGTCTGAACCTAACCCTACCCATCAGTTTTGTTATCATGTTGAACCGGTTAAGTGTCTTAGTTAACTTAACCCTACCTTTCTTGTTCTAGCTTTAACTAAATAAATTAAAGCCGCGACCACACACATTAGACAGATATTGTTGCGAATACTAGATGTGCCGGTTGGTTCCGGGCAGGTTTACATCGCAACTCAGTCTAACCTCGGGTTAGGCATATTTGTGTTTTCTAAGTTCAAAGGGTTTCAATTTATTTTCAAATCAAGTTTTGAAAGTAACCATCCCATTCGTCGGATCAGTTAGGGATAGGCAGGGAGAGAAGGAGACTTGTATTTTCCAAACCCAAGCCTAGACACCATCCTCTCTGTCACCCTAGAACTTTCTGGTGTACCATTAAAAGAGATGTCGTTAATAAACCTTTAATTTGTCTAAATTTACATTTCCTTATTCAGGCCAAATTCTATAAGTAAATTATTCCTAATTTACTTATTTCCTAATTACCCTTTTTATGTGAATTGTCAACATTTATTCTTATGGCCCATTCTCCCCTCTATATCATATTTATGCCACTTTTGGTATGTAGACCATACCAAATGAAGTGTCACTAACCATGATTTTACAATTACTCCCAATTATGGCCAATTTCAAGTTTATGCCAATATAATTATCGAGCCAAATTAGCTAATCCAATTCTGATTTGACATTCTAATTCATGTCAAACTGGACTTATTACTCTAGTTCACGATTCATGTAAATGCTTGATTTACATGTCAATACTAGATTCAAATTACGTATCCTATAATTCATGTCAAATTTATCCAATTTGCATGCCGTAATGCATGTTCCTAATTTATACCAATTTCCCAGTTAAAAACTACGTTTTTAGTAAATTTCATATTTTGCCCAAATCGTATTCCCACCATTCGTATAATCGTGATTCAATCTAGATTATAGATAAATCTAGATTCGTAGAAAATAGGGAATGAACCAAAGATGCTATGCCAAAGACAGACATAGGAACTGGCATAAAAAGGGTTTAATAACGACGAAGGTTCAAGAACATGGGTAGACCTAACTTAATAGGTAAATTCCCAAGGTTTAACCAAAGAAAACGAAGAATAGACAGAATAGAGACGTATGTTCAAGAACATGGGTAGACCTAACTTAATAGGTAAATTCCCAAGGTCTAAAACCATAGAAAGCCAAGAACATACAGAATAGATAATCGGGTTTAGACCCAATCTCATAATCACAAAACTTAAGCAACACTTTCCTAGTCATGAATCATAGGTGTTTAGTCATAGTTGTCATTGTTATGTCATGGGCAATAGTTCATGTTTTCTAATCAAAGGCATAGGCTTAGTCAGGGAAATAATTCTCATAGTCACAGTCATAGTCATAGGCAATGTCCACAGTCATAAGCAATGTTCATAGTCATAGGCAATGTTCATAGTCATAGAGGCATATGGTTCTAAGGTCCATAGTTTCATAGTCACAGTCTTATTTGTCCTCGAATCATAACAGTTCTTAATTTGGACCAAAGAAATAGGCACTGATTCAAATAGAAAGAATTGGCATACTCTTTTATTCCTTTAATTTCATGTCACGAAAAGAGAAACGTTCAAATCTAGAAATAACTGACTTACAGAGATTAGATCAGAATAGAAAGATGGCGTTGCTAAGATTCGTAGAAAAACAGTCGTTGAGGTCGTTTGAACCTCCTCTTGAATTCTAGCTTGACTTGAACCTCTTCTTGAAAATCTTTTAGCAGCATTTCCTCGTCTTGGTTTATTTTATATATATTATTTATTTATATATTTTAGAGGAAGAGGAAAAGCCATGTCTAATAAGAATCTTTGCAGCATAAGGGTAGAAAAGAATTGTGAATAGAGAAGAAGACCAGGGCTGTTTATATATTGTTAGGCGGAGGAATCTGGTCAGAATGGCGTCTAGATACAAAAGAACGAATCCAGGTGCAGAAAACAGGAAAAAGCAGGGGGGTTGACCCCCAGGTCGACTACCCAGTCGACCTGGGTGACCCAGGTCGACTACCCAGTCGACCTGGGTGCCTTGGGCGGGAAAATTCCCGCCCAGCCCATTCTGGGTCCGATTTGAATCTTGACCTGTTTTGAATTTTGAACTTCGCTGAATCTTCCGGAGGCCATATCTCCATCATACGGACTCCGATTTACGCAAACTCAGACTCGTTTTCATGCAGAATTCCGAGACGAACGCAATGGAACAGCCCGTTTCCCATGATTTTGATTTTAACTTTTAATTCTGCCTTGATTTGTGAATCTTAGCGTTACAGAATTACGGGGTGTTACATTCTCCCCCCACTTAAAAGGATTTCGTCCCCGAAATCTTCAAGTTAGGAAGAATGAGTCCTACCATCCAATCACCCATCTACTCAACCATTCAACCACGGGCATTCATTGTCCTTAAAATATTTCTAATGCTTTCATGTTCATATGCATAGTGTGTGTATATGTCTTTATCGAATGCAAAATCAGGCGGTCTACTGATTCTGTTGTCCTCCTTAATGTGAATCATGTCAGTGTCATGCGTCCAATCATGTATGCAAGCATCCCTAGTTATGTAAATACTACATGCATGCACAACCATTCATCCATATGCAACATCCATATGATAACATATCAGGCTCAACTTACAAACAAATACATATCTGTAAATGCAATATGAAAGCGTCTGAACTGATCTAGCGCCCAATACGTATGCATATGCATCCATGAGCAACCATTAGCAATCACTTGTAACCACCAATCATAACATGTTTCAGACACATGTTTACATCCATTGGCTTCTACCTAAGGATCGAAGATACAACCAAGAGGATATACTTTGGAAAGAGAGAAACAATTATGCGTAAAGCTCTTACAAAAAGAAAATCAAGGATGCACCCTTAAGGAAAAAGGGTATGTTGCTAGTATCTAGCCTTCTTGAGCTTTACTCCACTGTATCTTAACTAAATTTTACATCACGATTGTGAAGTTTCCTATCTCCATTTCCAAAATAAACAGATGTTAAATCACGGTAGCAAGTGTACATACCAAGATGGCTTGAGGTCTCTCCTCTTAGCTTATCCATCATGCCATAACTATGAGAGTCAAAAGATCACTCCGTACTTTTTGGAGTGCCTGCCACAACTATTCATCTATCACGCAAACCATCCAAACCGAACTCGACATTCCTCAAGTACAAGCCCCAAAGGCCTAAACCAATATCAGACAAGCACCCAAGGAATACCTCCCTCGAATTTAGAAGATCGACGTGAGATGATATAAGCAAACTCGATAGCTATTCTCAAATCCCTACTAACCAAAAATAAACTGGTCGGACCACTAATTGTATTTGAGACTCTAGTGGGATCTTTCTACTATACAGGTACTATGGTGCAGAGACCCAATTATGGAAGTGGATATGAACAAATGAGAAGCGCTAGAACCTAAGGAAATAGTACGAACAAAAAACTAGACTCTTCCAACCGGACTACCTTTCTCCTAGGTACGCTTGGTGGCGAAAGCATGTACTTGTCCTTCTGAAAATCTCGTCCTCGTTCTTGCGCTTGTCCTTAAGTATATGCCCTATCATACCCTAGTAAAGATACTTCCTCTTGTCTTAGGTTTTATAATTTCTTCCTCCTTCGTGTGCTAAGTCTACATCCATGAATTCCTCATCTTAGGGTTATGCTCCTTAGCCAAACTCCTTATCCCCTTTCGTGTGTAGTCATGTTGACAAATCTCTCAAAAACTGCCTCCATCGTCCGGAAAACCCTATAAGCTTCGAAAGAAAACTGCCCGTAGATGAAACAACTACGGCTATGGATGGAAGCCGGGCACTACTTTGCCCTTCGATGAGGTTACCTCCCAGAAAGCCAGGAGCCCCAGAGATTCAAGAAAGAAGGAGACAAGAATTTAAACAGAGGAAGAGAAGATAGTGCGTATGGCTTTGGGGAATATGCCTTTAAAACAAATCTTTTCTTTTGAAAGTGCTTCTTTAAAAACCGTTTTGAAAATAAATTTTCAAATCCTTTATCTGATCTGTTAACCTTCAGCTCTGATACCACGTGTAACACCCCACGTCCGTTAGTGTCACTCACAAAGGGAATGCACTAAGTTCTGTGGAGCATTTGGGGTAAAAGATGCAGATAAATTACAAGACAGACAGAAATTAAGCAGCGGAAAATAAAACTTTGCTTTATTGATAAAATAGTTTGTACAATGATTTATTTACAATATCAGAGTATCTTCTGTCTTACAAAATAAAGAAGCATAAAAACAACATTTATATTCCCCGATTTTAGCAAAAGCCAGCCATAGCATCTGAAAAGAGAATCCAAGCAAACTTCAGCAAATCTTCAAGTTGGGAGAGAGTGACAGTCCAATTTAACATAAGCTATACTGTTCCCTCCTTTACTACATGGGGGGGGGGGGAACGGAAGAAAAGAAGAAGAAAGAAAAACAGAGTCAAACATAAAGCCTGAGTAAGTTCAGTAACTTCTAGCATGTGAACATGGAAAAACAAAACGACATGAATTAACTGAGTACAAGATAACACCAAGATGATAGGGTCAGCAAGGTCACAAGATTAACACAAGATAGCTACAAGTATGCTAAGATAAGATAAACTGGATATGCTCAAATACTTTCGCCGCTTCGCTATTTCCTTGTTATACTTGGTTTCTATATCTCTGCACCACCTAACTAGTGTTCCAACTAGTAACGAAAACGTGATCCCAATCCTTGTATTTTCCATCGCCTTCAGGCATACATTTATTATTTGTTACCTAGATTTAATCTAGGGTTTTCTACCAAGTGCCTTCTAGATTTAACTAGAGTTTACTTTATCTGCCGAACGCTTCTCGGATTCAGGATTTATGCCACCTAGTCCAACTAGCGCTACCTGTCGAACGATGCCCCCAAGTCTAGGACACACTACCTAGAGTGGTATATGTTCCTATACTTCCCCACGCATGTATCGCGAATCGTTATCGCTTGTCTAGACGCACATGTCCCATAATGTGCGGTCTGAGTCCTATGTCAGGGCAAATCAAGGAATACAGAACTCGATCGGGAGCTTTCAGATATCTGCCAATGCAGATGCTAAGGTCTGTTTTTGTTCCAGTGGCTATGGTCCCACTTGACCCCTCCCACAAATAATGAAAGGCACACCTTGTAAAATGAGAACTATACGTTGGCCCCCGGTGCCCCACTATCCTATGGCCATCCTCACCCATAACTAGATATCAAGTATATGGTCTTTTGGAGTTCTCCGCCTTTTCGCTTCACGTATCTCGATTGACTGAAGATGGATGGTAGACGACGAGTCGCTATCACAGGGCTAACGTTTGCTCGCCGAATCACGCCGGTCCATCCTAGTCTTTAGGTTGCCATGTATTGCAATCGAGGCATACCCCTGGTTCTTCTACGCAGACCTTAACCTCTGTGGGCCCAGGCGGATCATTTGCAGCCTCACAGAGGGATACCAAGAGTACCCTCACGTCCCCTCGAAGCCTCGGGCTTCGTAACCCAATTCGTTGGTGCCTCCTTTTTGCTCAGACGGACATTCGCTCCTTCCCGTGTTATACTAAGAATTACTACTTAGTTTTACTAACAAGATTTACCACTTAGTTTCAAGAATCGTTGTTTTCTTGACTAAGGTTTACTCCTTAGTTCCCTTTCCCATCAATTTGGATTGGTTAAGTGTCATTAGTCAATTTAAGCAAAATTAACCTTCTTCATTCATCCTGTTATACTGGTAAAGTGTTATCAGTAATTCATGTTGACTTAACCCCACCACAAACCAAGTTATATTGGTTAAGTATTTATTATTACTTAACCCTACCCATTCATCCTGTATTAGTTAAGTGTTCCTTGCCCGTCTGTTTTAACTGTCATGTTATTATTAATGGTTAAGTATTATCCCTTCAGGTTTTAGACTTAACACGATTCCTTTATCACCATCTGATGGTTAAGTGTTCAAGTTTACTTAACCCTACGGTCTAGCCCAGCTAACATATCAAATTGGCTAGGTGTATTAGATTTTACTTAACCCCAACCTCTTGTCTAGTTAACATGTTAATTTGTCTAAGTGTATTAACTTTGCTTCACCCCTACAAATCTTGTCTTGCTACCTTGAGTTTGGTTAAGTGTCTCTATGGACTTTGCCCTCCCATCCTAGCTTAACTGCGTTAAGTGTCAGTCTGAACCTAACCCTACCCATCAGTTTAGTTATCATGTTGAACCGGTTAAGTGTCTAAGTTAACTTAACCCTACCTTTCTTGTTCTAGATTTAACCAAATAAATTAAAGCCGCGACCACTCACATTAGACATATATTGTTGTGAATACTGGATGTGCCGGTTGGTTCCGGGCAGGTTTACATCGCAACTCAGTCTAACCTCTGGTTAGCCATATTCGTGTTTTCTAAGTTCAAAGGGTTTCAATTTATTTTCAAATCAAGTTTTGAAAGTAACCATCCCGTTCGTCGGATCAGTTAGCGATAGCCAGGGAGAGCAGGAAACTTGTATTTTCCAAACCCAAGCCTAGACACCATCCTCTCTGTCACCCTAGAACTTTCTGGTGTAACATTAAAAGAGATGTCGTTAATAAACCTTTAATTTGTCTAAATTTACATTTCCTTATTCACGCCAAATTCTATAAATAAATTATTCCTAATTTACTTATTTCCTAATTACCCTTTTTATGTGAATTGTCAACATTTATTCTTATGGCCCATTCTCCCCACTATATCATATTTATGCCCCTTTTTGGTATGTAGACCATACCAAATGAATTGTCACTAACCATGATTTTACTAAACCTGACAATTACTCCCAATTATTGCCAATTCAAGTTTATGCCAATATACTTATCGAGCCAAATTAACTAATCCAATTCTGATTTAACATTCTAATTCATGTCACACTAGACTTATTACTCTATTTCACGATTCATGTAAATGCTAGATTTACATGTCAATACTACATTCAAATTACACATCCTATAATTCATGTCAGATTTATCCAATTTGCATGCCGTAATGCATGTTCCCAATTTATGCCAATTTCCCAGTTAAAAACTACGTTTTTAGTCTATTTCATATTTTGCCCAAATCGTATTCCCACCGTTCGTATAATCGTGATTAAATCTAGATTATAGATAAATCTAGATTTGTAGAAAATAGGGAATGAACCAAAGATGCTATGCCAAAGACAGACACAGTAACTGGCATAAAAAGGGTTGAATAACGACGAAGGTTCAAGAACATGGGTAGACCTAACTTAATAGGTAAATTCCCAAGGTCTAAAACCAAAGAAAACCAATAATAGACAGAATAGAGACGTATGTTCAAGAACATGGGTAGACCTAACTTAATAGGTAAATTCCTAAGATCTAAAACCATAGAAAGCCAAGAACAGACAGAATAGATAATCGGGTTTAGACCCAATCTCATAATCACAAAACATAAGCAACACTTTCCTAGTCATGAATCATAGGTGTTTAGTCACAGTTGTCATTGTTATGTCATGGGCAATAGTTCATGTTTTCTAATCAAAGGCGTAGGCTTAGTCAGGGAAATAATTCTCATAGTCACAGTCATAGTCATAGGCAATGTCCATAGTCATAAGCAACGTTCATAGTCATAGGCAATGTTCATAGTCATAGAGGAATATGGTTCTAAGGTCCATAGTTTCATAGTCACAGTCTTATTTGTCCTCGAATCATAACAGTTCTTAATTTGGTACAAAGAAATTGGCACTGATTCAAATAGAAAGAATTGGCATACTCTTTTATTCCTTTAATTTCATGTCACGAAAAGAGAAACGTTCAAATCTAGAAATAACTGACTTACAGAGATTAGATCAGAATCGAAAGATGGCGTTGCTAAGATTCGTAGAAGAACAGTCGTTGAAGTCATTTGAACCTCCTCTTGAATCCAAGCTTGACTTGAACCTCTTCTTGAAAATCTTTAGCAGCATTTCCTCGTCTTGGTTTATTTTATATATATTATTTATTTATATATTTTAGAGGAGGAGGAGAAGCCATGTCTAATAAGAATCTTTGCAGCATAAGGGTAGAAAAGAATTGTGAATAGAGAAGAAGGCCAGGGCTGTTTATATAGCGTTAGGCTGAAAAATCTGGTCAGAATGGCGTCTAGATACAGAAGAACGAATCCAGGTGCAGAAAACAGGAAAAAGCAGGGGGGTCGACCCCCAGGTCGACTACCCAGTCGACCTGGGTGACCCAGGTCGACTACCCAGTCGACCTGGATGCCCAGGTCGACTACCCAGTCGACCTGGGTGCCTTGGGCGGGAAAATTCCCGCCCAGCCCATTCTGGGTCCGATTTGAATCTTGACCTATTTTGAATTTTGTACTTCGCTGAATCTTCTGGAGGCCATATCTCCCTCATACGGACTCCAATTTACGCAAACTTGGACACGTTTTCATGCAAAATTCCGAGACGAACGCAATGGCGTAGCCCGTTTCCCTTGATTTTGATTTTAACTTTTAATTATGCCTTGATTTGTGAATCTAAGTGTTACAGAATTACGGGGTGTTACAGTAGGATTAAAAAGAAGGGTTGTTTTGAAATATTAAGAGAAGTAGGGGTAGTTTAAGTGTAGTAGGGTTAGATCGACAATATGAAAGATGATGAATCATTGGGATTGGGCGCTGCAAAAACCAACCCTTCACCGTAGTTAAAAAATAGGGGTAATTGTTGGAAGTAAGGACTATTTAGAGAATTAGGGGTAGGATTAAACGGAAGGGTAGTTTTGAAGCATTAAGAGAAGTAGGGGTAGTTTAAGAAAAGTAGGGGTAGATCGAGATATATGAAAGACGATGAATCATATGGATTAGGTGCTGCAAAAACCAACCTATCACAGTAGTTAAAAAATAGTGGTAATTGTTGGAAGTAAGGGCTATTTATAGAATTAGGAGTATGATTAAAAAGAAGGGTTGTTTTCAAGGGGTAGTTTTAGCATAATAGGGGTAGATCGACAAATATGAGAGATGATGAATCATTGGGATTGGGTGTTGCAAAAATCAACCCGTTACAGTAGTTAAAAAATAGGGGTAATTTTTGGAAGTAAGGGATATTTAGATAATTAGGGAGAGGATTAAAAATAAGGGTTGTTTTAAAGTATTAAGAGAAGTAGTGGTAGTTTAAGCAAAAAAAGGGTTGATCGGTGAATATGAAAGATAATGAATCATTTGGATTGGGTGCTGCAAAAAAAAACCTTCACAGTGTTAAAAAAATAGGAGTAATTGTTTGAAGTAAGGTCTATTTAGGGAATTAGGGATAGGATTAAAAAGAAGGGTTGCTTTAAAGTATTAAGAGTAGCAGGTGTAGTTTAAGCATAGTAGGGCATATCGACAAATATGAAAGATTATGAATCATTGGGATCGGGCGCTGTAAAAACCAACTCTTCACAGTAGTTAAAAAATTGGGGTAATTGTTAGAATTAAGGGCTAATTAGAGAATTAGAGAATTAGATAATTAGGGGAATGATTAAAAAGAAGGGTTGTTTTGAAGTATTAAGAGAAGTAGGGGAAGTTTAAGCATAATAAGGGTAGATCGACAAATATCAAAGATAATGAATCGTTGGGATTGAGCGCTACAAAAACCAACCCTTCACATTAGTTAAAAAATAGGGGTAATTGTCGGAAGTAAGGGCAATTTAGAGAATTAGGGGTAGGATTAAAAAGAAGTGTTGTTTTGAAGTATAAAGATAAGTAGGTGTATTTGAAGCATAGTAGGGGTAGATCGACAAATATGAAGGATGATGAATCATTTGGATTGGAGGCCAGAAAAACCAACCCTTCACAGTAGTAAAAAATAGGGGTAATTGTTGGAAGTAAGGGCAATTTACAGAATTAGGGGTAGGATTAAAAAGAAGGGTTGTTTTGAAGTATTAAGAGAAGTAGGGGCAGTTTAAGCATAGTAGGGGTAGTTGACAAACTTGAAAGATGATGAATCATCGAGATTGGGTACTGCAATAACAAAACCTTCACAGTAGTTAAAAAATAGGGGTAATTTTTGGAAGTAAGGGCTATTTAGATAATTAGGGGGAGGATTAAAAGGAAGGGTTGTTTTGAAGTATTAAGAGAAGTAAGGGTAGTTTAAGCATAGTAGGGGTAGATCAACAAATATGAAAGATGATGAATCGTTTGGATTAGGTGCTGCAAAAACCAACCCTTCATAGAAATAGAATGTTAATTGATTTACAAAGAAATGAATAACTCGAAAAAATGAATAAAGAAATGAATAATTGAAAACAATAATAAATGTACAGGGGTAGTTTAAGCATAGTGGGGGTAGTTCGACAAATATGAAGAATGATGAATCGTTTGGATTAGGTGCTGCAAAAACCAATCCATCACAGTACTTAAAAAATAGGGGTAATTGTTGGAAGTAAGGTCTATTTAGATAATTTGGGGTAGGATAAAAAAGAAAGTCTGTTTTCAAGTATTAAGAGAAGTAGGGGTAGTTTAAGCATAATAGGGGTAGATCGTCAAATATGAAAGATGATGAATTATTTTGATTGGGTGCTGCAACAAAAACCATTCGCGGTAGTTAAAAAATAGGGGTAGTTGTTGGAAGTAAGGGTTATTTAGAGAATTAGTGGTAGGATTAAAAATAAGGGTTGTTTTGAAGAATTAAGAGAAGTAGGGGTAGTTTAATTATAGTAGGGGTATATCGACAAATATGAAAGATGATGAGTCATTGGGATAAGGCGCTGCAAAAACCACCCCTTCACAGTAGTTAAAAAATAGGGATAGTTGTTGGAAATAAGGGTTATTTAGAGAATTTGGGGTAGGATTAAAAAGAAGGGTAGTTTTGAAGTATTAAGAGAAGCAGGGGTAGTTTAAGCGAAGTAGGGGTAGATCGAGAAATATGAAAGATGATGAATCATTTGGATTGGGTGCTGCAAAAACAAACCCTTCACAGTAGTTAAAAATACTGGCAATTGTTGGAAGTAAGGGCTATTTAGATAATTAGGGGGAGGATTAAAAAGAAGGGTAATTTTAAAGTATTAAGAGAAGTAGGGGTAGTTTAAGCAAAGTAGGCGTAGATCGACAAATATGAAAGATAATGAATCATTTGGATTAGGTGCTGCAAAAACCAACCCTTCACAGTGTTAAAAAATATGGGTAATTGTTGGAAGCACGGGCTATTTAGGGAATTAGGGTTAGAATTAAAAAGATCGGTTGTTTTGAAGTATTAAGAGTAGTAGGTGTAGTTTAAGCATAGTAGGGGTAGATCGAGAAATATGAAAGATGAAGAATCATTAGGATTGGACGCTGCAAAAACCAACCCTTCACAGTAGTTAAAAAATTGAGGTAATTGTTAGAATTAAGGGCTATTTAGAGAATTAGGAGTATGATCAAAAAGAAGGGTTGTTTTGAAGTATTAAGAGAAGTAGGGGAAGTTTAAGCATATTAGGGGTAGATCGACGAATATGAAAGATAATGAATCGTTGGGATTGGGCGCTACAAAAACAAAACCTTCACTTTAGTTAAAAAATAGGGGTAATTGTTTGAAGTACGGGCTATTTGCGAATTAGGGGTGGGATTAAAAAGAAGGGTTGTTTTGAAGTATTAAGAGAAGTAGGGGTATTTTAAGCATAGTAGGGGTAGATCGACAAATATGAAGGATGATGAATCATTTGGATTGGATGCTGGAAAATCCAACCCTTCAAAGTGGTTAAAAATAGGGGTAATTGTTGGAAGTAAGGGCTATCTAGAGAATTAGGGGTAGGATTAAAAAGAAGGGTTGTTTTGAAGTATGAAGAGAAGTGGGGTTATTTTAAGCAAAGTATGGGTAGATCGACAAATATGAAAGATGATGAATCATTTGGATTGGATGCTGCAAAAACCAACCCTTCACAGTTGTTAAAATATAGGGGTAATTTTTGGAAGTAAGTAGTATTTAGAAAATTAGGGGGAGGATTAAAAAGAAGGGTCGTTTTGATATATCAAGAGAAGTAAGGGTAGTTTAAGCAAAGTAGGGGTAGATCGACAAATGAAAGATGATGAATCATTTGGATTGGTTGCTGTAAAAACCAACCCTTCATAGTAGTTAAAAAATAGGGGTAATTTTTGGAAGTAAGGGCTATATAGATAATTAGGGGTAGAATTAAAAAGAAGGGTTGCTTAGAGGTATTAAGAGTAGTAGGTGTGGTTTAAGCATCGTAGGGGTAGATCGACAAATATGAAGATGATGAATCATTGGGATTCGGCGTTGCAAAAACCAACCCTTCAAAGAAGTTAAAAAATTGGGGTAATTGTAGGGAGTAAGGGATATTTAGAGAATTAGGGGTATGATAAAAAAGTAGGGTTGTTTTGAAGTATTAAGAGAAGTAGGGGACGTTTAAGCATAGTATGGGTAGATCGAAAAATATGAAAGATGATGAATCATTAGGATTGGGCGCTGCAAAAACCAACCCTTCACATTAGTTAAAAAATAGGGGTAATTGTTGGAAGTAAGGGCTATTTAGATAATTAGGGTTAGGATTAACAAGAAGGGTTGTTTTGAAGTATTAAGAGAAGTAGGGGTAGTTTAAGCATAGTAGGGGTAGTTCGAAAAATATGAAAGAGATTGAATCATTTGGATTGGGTGGTGCAAAAACCAACCCTTCACAGTTGTTAAAAAATGTAGGTAATTGTTGGAAGTAAGGCCAATTTAGAGATTTAGGTGAAGGATTAAAAAGAAGGGTTGTCTTGAAGTATTAAGAGAAGTAGGGGTAGTTTAAGCAAAGTAGGGGTAGATCGAGGAATATGAAAGATGATGAATCATTTGGATTGGGTGCTGCAAAAACCAACCCTTCACAATAGTTAAAAAATAGGGGTAATTGTTGGAAGTAAGGGCTATTTAGAGAATTATGGGTAGGATTAAGAAGAAGGGTTGTTTTGAAGTACTAAGAGAAGTAGGGGTAGTTTAAGCATAGTAGGGGTAGATCGACAAATATGAAAGATGATGAATCAATGGAATTGGGTGCTGCAAAAACCAGCCCTACACAGTAGTTAAAATTTAGGGGTAATTGTTGGAAGTAAGGGCTATTTAGAGAATTAGAGGGAGGATTATAAAGTAGGGTTGTTTTGAAGTATTAATAGAAATAGGGGTAGTTTAAGCAAAGTAGGGGTAGATCGACGAATATGAAAGATGATGAATCATTTGGGTTGGGTGCTGCAAAAACCAGCTCTTCACAGTAGTCAAAAAATAAGGGCAAATGTTGGAAGTAAGGGCTAATTAGAGAATTAGGGGTAGGATTAAAAAGAAGGTTTTTTTTTGAAGTATTAAGAGAAGTAGGAGTAGTTTAAGCATAGTAGGGTTAAATCGACAAATATGAAAGACGATGAATCATTGTGATTGGGCGCTGCCAAAACCAGCCCTTCACAGTAGTTAGAAAATTGGGGTAATTATTTGAAGTAAGGGCTATTTAGAGAATTAGGGATATAATTTAAAAGAAGGGTTGTTTTGAAGTATTTAGAGAAGTAGGGGTAATTTAAGTATAGTAGGGGTAGTTCAACAAATATGAAAGATGATGAATCATTTGGATTGGGTACTGAAAAAACCAACTCTTCAAGCTGTTAAAAAATATAGGTAATAGTTGGAAGTAAGGGCTATTTAGAGATTTAGGGGTAGGATTAAAAAGAAGGGTTGTTTTGAAGTATTAAGAGAAGTAGGGGTAGTTTTAGCAAAGTAGGGGTAGATCGAGAAATATGAAAGGTGATGAATCATTCGAATTGGGTGCTACAAAAAACAACCCTTCACAATAGTTAAAAATAGTGGTAATTGTTGGAAGTAAGGGCTATTTGTAGAATTAGGGGTTGGATTATAAAGAAGGGTTGTTTTGAAGTATTAAGAGAAGTAGGGGTAGTTTAAACATAGTTGGGGTAGATCGATAAATATGAAAGATGATGAGTCATTGGGATAAGGCGCTGCAAAAACCACCCCTTCACAGTAGTTAAAAAATAGGGATAGTTGTTGGAAATAAGGGTTATTTAGAGAATTTGGGGTAGGATTAAAAAGAAGGGTAGTTTTGAAGTATTAAGAGAAGCAGGGGTAGTTTAAGCGAAGTAGGGGTAGATCGAGAAATATGAAAGATGATGAATCATTTGGATTGGGTGCTGCAAAAACAAACCCTTCACAGTAGTTAAAAATACTGGCAATTGTTGGAAGTAAGGGCTATTTAGATAATTAGGGGGAGGATTAAAAAGAAGGGTAATTTTAAAGTATTAAGAGAAGTAGGGGTAGTTTAAGCAATGTAGGCGTAGATCGACAAATATGAAAGATAATGAATCATTTGGATTAGGTGCTGCAAAAACCAACCCTTCACAGTGTTAAAAAATAGGGGTAATTGTTGGAAGCACGGGCTATTTAGGGAATTAGGGTTAGAATTAAAAAGATCGGTTGTTTTGAAGTATTAAGAGTAGTAGGTGTAGTTTAAGCATAGTAGGGGTAGATCGAGAAATATGAAAGATGAAGAATCATTAGGATTGGACGCTGCAAAAACCAACCCTTCACAGTAGTTAAAAAATTGAGGTAATTGTTAGAATTAAGGGCTATTTAGAGAATTAGGAGTATGATCAAAAAGAAGGGTTGTTTTGAAGTATTAAGAGAAGTAGGGGAAGTTTAAGCATATTAGGGGTAGATCGACGAATATGAAAGATAATGAATCGTTGGGATTGGGCGCTACAAAAACAAAACCTTCACTTTAGTTAAAAAATAGGGGTAATTGTTTGAAGTACGGGCTATTTGCGAATTAGGGGTGGGATTAAAAAGAAGGGTTGTTTTGAAGTATTAAGAGAAGTAGGGGTATTTTAAGCATAGTAGGGGTAGATCGACAAATATGAAGGATGATGAATCATTTGGATTGGATGCTGGAAAATCCAACCCTTCAAAGTGGTTAAAAATAGGGGTAATTGTTGGAAGTAAGGGCTATCTAGAGAATTAGGGGTAGGATTAAAAAGAAGGGTTGTTTTGAAGTATGAAGAGAAGTGGGGTTATTTTAAGCAAAGTATGGGTAGATCGACAAATATGAAAGATGATGAATCATTTGGATTGGATGCTGCAAAAACCAACCCTTCACAGTTGTTAAAATATAGGGGTAATTGTTGGAAGTAAGTAGTATTTAGAAAATTAGGGGGAGGATTAAAAAGAAGGGTCGTTTTGATATATCAAGAGAAGTAAGGGTAGTTTAAGCAAAGTAGGGGTAGATCGACAAATGAAAGATGATGAATCATTTGGATTGGTTGCTGTAAAAACCAACCCTTCATAGTAGTTAAAAAATAGGGGTAATTTTTGGAAGTAAGGGCTATATAGATAATTAGGGGTAGAATTAAAAAGAAGGGTTGCTTAGAGGTATTAAGAGTAGTAGGTGTGGTTTAAGCATCGTAGGGGTAGATCGACAAATATGAAGATGATGAATCATTGGGATTCGGCGTTGCAAAAACCAACCCTTCAAAGAAGTTAAAAAATTGGGGTAATTGTAGGGAGTAAGGGATATTTAGAGAATTAGGGGTATGATAAAAAAGTAGGGTTGTTTTGAAGTATTAAGAGAAGTAGGGGACGTTTAAGCATAGTATGGGTAGATCGAAAAATATGAAAGATGATGAATCATTAGGATTGGGCGCTGCAAAAACCAACCCTTCACATTAGTTAAAAAATAGGGGTAATTGTTTGAAGTAAGGGCTATTTAGATAATTAGGGTTAGGATTAACAAGAAGGGTTGTTTTGAAGTATTAAGAGAAGTAGGGGTAGTTTAAGCATAGTAGGGGTAGTTCGAAAAATATGAAAGAGATTGAATCATTTGGATTGGGTGGTGCAAAAACCAACCCTTCACAGTTGTTAAAAAATGTAGGTAATTGTTGGAAGTAAGGCCAATTTAGAGATTTAGGTGAAGGATTAAAAAGAAGGGTTGTCTTGAAGTATTAAGAGAAGTAGGGGTAGTTTAAGCAAAGTAGGGGTAGATCGAGGAATATGAAAGATGATGAATCATTTGGATTGGGTGCTGCAAAAACCAACCCTTCACAATAGTTAAAAAATAGGGGTAATTGTTGGAAGTAAGGGCTATTTAGAGAATTATGGGTAGGATTAAGAAGAAGGGTTGTTTTGAAGTACTAAGAGAAGTAGGGGTAGTTTAAGCATAGTAGGGGTAGATCGACAAATATGAAAGATGATGAATCAATGGAATTGGGTGCTGCAAAAACCAGCCCTACACAGTAGTTAAAATTTAGGGGTAATTGTTGGAAGTAAGGGCTATTTAGAGAATTAGAGGGAGGATTATAAAGTAGGGTTGTTTTGAAGTATTAATAGAAATAGGGGTAGTTTAAGCAAAGTAGGGGTAGATCGACGAATATGAAAGATGATGAATCATTTGGGTTGGGTGCTGCAAAAACCAGCTCTTCACAGTAGTCAAAAAATAAGGGCAAATGTTGGAAGTAAGGGCTAATTAGAGAATTAGGGGTAGGATTAAAAAGAAGGTTTTTTTTTGAAGTATTAAGAGAAGAAGGAGTAGTTTAAGCATAGTAGGGTTAAATCGACAAATATGAAAGACGATGAATCATTGTGATTGGGCGCTGCCAAAACCAGCCCTTCACAGTAGTTAGAAAATTGGGGTAATTATTTGAAGTAAGGGCTATTTAGAGAATTAGGGATATAATTTAAAAGAAGGGTTGTTTTGAAGTATTTAGAGAAGTAGGGGTAATTTAAGTATAGTAGGGGTAGTTCAACAAATATGAAAGATGATGAATCATTTGGATTGGGTACTGAAAAAACCAACTCTTCAAGCTGTTAAAAAATATAGGTAATAGTTGGAAGTAAGGGCTATTTAGAGATTTAGGGGTAGGATTAAAAAGAAGGGTTGTTTTGAAGTATTAAGAGAAGTAGGGGTAGTTTTAGCAAAGTAGGGGTAGATCGAGAAATATGAAAGGTGATGAATCATTCGAATTGGGTGCTACAAAAAACAACCCTTCACAATAGTTAAAAATAGTGGTAATTGTTGGAAGTAAGGGCTATTTGTAGAATTAGGGGTTGGATTATAAAGAAGGGTTGTTTTGAAGTATTAAGAGAAGTAGGGGTAGTTTAAACATAGTTGGGGTAGATCTACAAATATGAAAGATGATGAATCATCTAGATTGGGTGCTGCAAAATCAAACCCTTCACAGTAGTTAAAAAATAGGGGTAATTGTTGGAAATAAGGGCTATTTAGAGAATTAGGGGGAGGATTAAAAAGAAGGGTTGTTATGAAGTATTAAGAGAAGTAGGGGTAGTTTAAGCATAGTAGGGGTAGATCATCAAATATGAAAGATGATGAATCATTTGGATTGGGTGCAGCAAAAACCAACCCTTCACAAAAGTTAAAAATAGTGGTAATTGTCGGAAGTAAGGGCTATTTGTAGAATTATTGGTTGGATTAAAAAGAAGGGTTGTTTTGAAGTATTAAGAGAAGGAGGAGAAGTTTATGCATAGCAGGGGTAGATCGACAAATATGAAAGATGATGAATAATTGGAATTGGGCGCTGAAAAAACCAACCGTTCACATTAGTTAAAAAATAGGGGTAATTGTTGGAAGTAAAGGCTATTTAGATAATTAGTGGTACGATTAAAAAGAAGGGTAGTTTTGAAGTATTAAGAGAAGTAGGGGTAGTTTAAGCAAAGTAGGGGGAGATAGAAGAATATGAAAGATGATGAGTCATTTGGATTGGGTGCTGCAAAAACCAACCCTTCACATAAGTCAAAAATAGTGGTAATTGTTGGAAGTAATGGATATTTGTAGAATTAGGGGTTGGATTAAAAAGAAGGGTTGTTTTGAAGTATTAATAGAAGTAGGGGTAGTTTAAATATAGTTGGGGTAGATCGACAAATGTGAAAGATGATGAATCATCTAGATTGGGTGCTGCAAAAACCAACCCTTCACAGTAGTTAAAAAATAGGGGTAATTGTTGGAAGTAAGGGCTATTTATAGAATTATGGGGAGGATTAAAAAGAAGGGTTGTTTTGAAGTATTCAGAGAAGTAGGGGTAGTTTAAGCATAGTATGGGTAGATCATCAAAAATGAAAAATGATGAATCGTTTGGATTGGGTGTTGCAAAAACCAACACTTCATAGAAGTAGAATGATAATTGGTTTACAAATAAATGAATAATGCAAAAAAAAATGAACAAAGAAATGAATAAAGGAAAACAATAATTAAAGTAGAGAGGTAGTTTAAGCATAATAGGGGTAGTTCGACAAATATGAAGGATGATAAATCTTTTGGATTGGGTGCTGCAAAAAACAATCCTTCACAGTACTTAAAAAATAGGGGTAATTGCTGGAAGTAAGGGCTATTTAGGTAAGGGTTAGAATTAAAAAGAAGGGTTGTTTTGAAGTATTAAGAGAAGTAGGGGTAGTTTAAGCATAGTAGGGGTAGATCGACAAATATGAAAGATTATGAATCATTTGGATTGGGTGCTGCAACAACCAACACTTCGCAGTAGTTAAAAAATAGGGGTAGTTGTTTGAATTAAGGGTTATTTAGAGAATTAGTGGTAGGATTAAAAAGAATGGTTGGTTTGAAGTATTAGGAGAAGTAGGGGTAGTTTAAGTATAGTAGGGTTAGATCGACAATATGAAAGATGATGAATCATTGGGATTGGGCGCTGCAAAAACCAACCCTTCACGGTAGTTAAAAATTAGGGGTAATTGTTGGAAGTAAGAGCTATTTAGAGAATTAGGGGTAGGATTAAAAGAAAGGGTAGTTTTGAATCATTAAGAGAAATAGGGGTAGTTAATGCAAAGTAGGGGTAGATCGAGAAATATGAAAGATGATGAATCATTTGGATTGGGTGCTGCAAAAACCAACTCTTCACAGTAGTTAAAAAATAGTGGTAATTGTTGGAAGTAAGGGCTATTTATATAATTAGGGGTATGATTAAAAATAGGGGTTGTTTTCAAGGAGTTGTTTAAGCATAGTAGGGGTAGATCGACAAATATGAGAGATGATGAATCATTGGGATTTGGTGCTGCAAAAACCAACCCTTTACATTAGTTAAAAAATAGGGGTTATTGTTGGATGTAAGGGATATTTATTTAATTAGGGGGAGGATTAAAAAGAAGGGTTGTTTTAAAGTATTAAGAGAGGTAGGGGTAGTTTAAGAAAAATCGGGTTTGATCGGCAAATTTGAAAGATAATGAATCATTTGGATTGGGTACTGCAAAAACAAAACCCTTCACAGTGTTAAAAAATAGGAGTAATTGTTGGAAGTAGGTGCTATTTAGGTAATTAAGGATAGGATTAAAAAGAAGGGTTGTTTTGAAGTATTAAGAGTAGCAGGTGTAGTTTAGGCATAGTAGGGGTAGATCGACAAATATGAAAGATGATGAATCATTGGGATTGGGCGCTGCAAAAACCAACCTTTCACAGTAGTTAAAAAATTGGGGTAGTTGTTAGAATTGAGGGCTAATTAGAGAATTAGGGGAATGATTAAAAATAAGGGTTGTTTTGAAGTGTTAAGAGAAGTGGGGGAAGTTTAAGCATAATAGCGCTAGATCGACAAATATGAAGGATTATGAATCATTTGGATTGGAGTCCAGAAAAACCAACCCTTCACAGTAGAAAAAATAGGGGTAATTGTTGGAAGTAGGGGCTATTTATAGAATTAGGGGTAGGATTAAAAAGAATGGTTGTATTGAAGTATTAAGAGAAGTAAGGGTAGTTTAAGCATAGTAGGGGCAGCCGACAAATATGAAAGATGTTGAATCATCGAGATTGGGTGCTGCAAAAACAAAACCTTAACAGTAGTTAAAAGATAGGGGTAATTGTTGGAAGTAAGGGCTATTTAGGGAATTAATGGGAGGATTAAAAGGAAGGGTTGTTTTGAAGTATTAATAGAAGTAAGGGTAGTTTAAGTATAGTAGGGGTAGATCAACAAATATGAAAGATGATGAATCGTTTGGATTGGGTGCTGCAAAAATCAACCCTTAATAGAAGTAGAATGATAATTGGTTTACAAAGAAATGAATAATGCAAAAAAAATGAATAAATAAATGAATAAAGGAAAAAAATAATAAATGTAGATGGGTAGTTTAAGCATAGTAGGGGTAGTTCGACAAATATGAAGGATGATGAATCGTTTGGATTGGGTGCTGCAAAAACCAATCCTTCACAATACTTAAAAAATAAGGGTAATTGTTGGAAGTAAGGTCTATTTAGATAATTTGGGGGTAGGATTAAAAAGGTTTATTTTGAAGTATTAAGAGAAGTAGGGGTAGTTTAAGCATAATATGGGTAGATCGACAAATATGAAAGATGATGAATTATTTTGATTGGGTGCTGCGACAACAAACCCTTCGCAGTAGTTAAAAAATAGGCGTAGTTGTTGGAAGTAAGGGTTATTTAGAGAATTAATGGTAATTTTAAAAATAAGGGTTGTTTTGAAGAATTAAGAGAAGTAGGAGTTGTTTAAGTATAGTAGGGGTATATCGACAAATATGAAAGATGATGAGTCATTGGGATACGGCGCTGCAAAAACCAACCCTTCACAGTAGTTCAAAAATAGGGGTAGTTGTTGGAAATAAGGGTTATTTAGAGAATTTGGGGTAGGATTAAAAAGAAGGGTAGTTTTGTAGCATTAAGAGAAGTAGGGGTAGTTTAAGCAAAGTAGGGGTAGATCGAGAAATATGAAAGATGATGAATCATTTGGATTGGGTGCTACAAAAACAAACTCTTCACAGTAGTTAAAAAATACTGGCAATTGTTGGAAGTAAGGGCTATTTAGAGAATTAGGGGGAGGATTAAAAAGAAGGGTAGTTTTAAAGTATTAAGTGAAGAAGGGGTAGTTTAAGCAAAGTTGGCATAGATCGACAAATATGAAAGATAATGAATCATTTCGATTAGGTGGTGCAAAAACCAACCCTTCACAGTGTTAAAAAATAGGGGTAATCGTTGGAAGCAAGGGCTATTTAGGGAATTAGGGATAGAATTAAAAAGAAGGGTTGTTTTGAAGTATTAAGAGTAGTAGGTGTAGTTTAAGCATAGTAGGGTTAGATCGAGAAATATGAAAGATGAGGAATCATTAAGATTGGACGCTGCAAAAACCAACCCTTCACAGTAGTTAAAAAATTGAGGTAATTGTTAGAATTAAGGGCTATTTAGAGAATTAGGGGTATGATTAAAAAGAAGGGTTGTTTTGAAGTATTAAGAGAAGTAGGGGAAGTTTAAGCATATTAGGGGTAGATCGACGAATATGGAAGATAATGAATCGTTGGGATTGGGCGCTACAAAAACAAACTCTTCACATTAGTTAAACAATATGGGTAATTGTTGGAATTAAGGGCTATTTAGCAAATATAGGGGTACGATTAAAAAGAAGGGTTGTTTTGAAGTATTAAGAGAAGTAGGGGTATTTTAAGCATAGTAGCGGTAGAACGACAAATATGAAGGATGATGAATCATTTGGATTGGAGGCTGGAAAAACCAATCCTTCAAAGTAGTTAAAAATAGGGGTAATTGTTGGAAGTAAGGGCTATTTAGAGAATTCGGGGTAGGATTAAAAAGAAGGATTGTTTTGAAGTATTAAGAGAAGTAGGGCTAGTTTAAGCAAAGTATGTGTAGATCGACAAATATGAAAGATGGTGAATCATTTGGATTGGGTGCTGCAAAAAGCAACCCTTCACAGTAGTTAAAAAATAGGGGTAATTGTTGGAAGTAGGTAGTATTTAGATAATTAGGGGGAGGATTAAAAAGAAGGGTCGTTTTGATGTATTAAGAGAATTAAGGGTAGTTTAAGCAAAGTAGGGGTAGATCGACAAATGAAAGATGATGAATCATTTGGTTTGGTTGCTGTAAAAACCAACCCTTCATAGTAGTTAAAAAATAGGGGTAATTTTTGGAAGTAAGGGCTATATAGAGAATTAGGGGTAGAATTAAAAACAAGGGTTGTTTAGAAGTATTAAGAGTAGTAGGTGTGGTTTAAGCATAGTAGGGGTAGATCGACAAATATGAAGATGATAAATCATTGGGATTCGGCGCTTCAAAAACCAACCCTTCAAAGAAGTTAAAAAATTGGGGTAATTGTTGGAAGTAAGGGATATTTAGAGAATTAGGGGTATGATTAAAAAGTAGGGCTGTTTTGAAGTATTAAGAGAAGCAGGGGACGTTTAAGGATAGTAGGGGTAGATCGACAAATATGAAAGATGATGAATCATTGGGATTGGGTGCTGCAAAAACCAACCCTTCACATTAGTTAAAAAATAAGGGGTAATTGTTGGAAGTAAGGGCTATTTAAAGAATTAGGGTTAGGATGAAAAAGAAGGGTTGTTTTGAAGTATTAAGAGAAGTAGGTGTAGTTTAAGCATAGTATGGATAGTTCGAAAAATACGAAAGAGATTGAATCATTTGGATTGGGTGCTGAAAAAACCAACCCTTCACAGTTGTGAAAAAATGTAGGTAATTGTTGGAAATAAGGCCAATTTAGACATTTAGGTGTAGAATTAAAAAGAAGGGTTGTCTTGAAGTATTAAGGAAGCAGGGGTAGTTTAAGCAAAGTAGGGGTAGATCGAGAAATATGAAAGATGATGATTTATTTGGATTGGGTGTTGCAAAAACCAACCCTTCACAATAGTTAAAAAATAGGGGTAATTTTTGGAAGAAAGGGCTATTTAGAGAATTAGGGGTAGGATTAAAAAGAAGGGTTGTTTTGAAGTATTAAGAGAAGTAGGGGTAGTTTAAGCATAGTAGCGGTAGATCGACAAATATGAAAGAGGATGAATCATTGGGATTGGATGCTGCAAAAACCAATCCTTCACAGTAGTTAAAATTTAGGGGTAATTGTTGGAAGTAAGGACTATTTAGAGAATTAGGGGGAAGATTATAAAGAGGGGTTGTATTGAAGTATTAAGAGAAGTAGGGGTAGTTTAAGCAAAGTAGGGGCAGATCGACAAATATGAAAGATGATGAATCATTTGGATTGGGTGCTGCAAAACCAACCCTTCACAGTAGTCAAAAAGTAAGGGTAATTGTTGGAAGTACGGGCTAATTAGAGAATTAGGGGTAGATTTAAAAAGATGGTTTTTTTTTGAAGTATTAAGAGAAGTAGGAATAGTTTAAGCATAGTAGGTTTAAATCGACAAATATGAAAGACGATGAATCATTGTGATTGGGCGCTGCAAAAACCAACCCTTCACAGTACATAAAAAATTGGGGTAATTGTTTGAAGTAAGGGCTATTTAGAGAATTAGGGGTATGATTAAAAAGATGGGCTGTTTTGAAGTATTCAGAGAAGCTTGGGAAGTTTAAGCATAATTGGGGTGGACCGACAAATATGAAAGGCGATGAATCATTGCGATTGGGCGCTGCAAAAACCAACTCTTCACACTAGCTAAAAAATAGGGGTAATTGTTTTAAGTAAGGGCTATTTAGAGAATTAGGAGTAGAATTAAAAAGAAGTGATGTTTTGAAGTATTAAGAGAAGTAGTGTAGTTTAAGTATAGTAGGGGTAGTTCAACAAATATGAAAGATGATGAATCATTTGGATTGGGTGCTGAAAAAACCAACCCTTCAAGCTGTTAAAAAATATAGGTAATTGTTGGTAGTAAGGGATATTTAGATATTTACGGGTAGAATTAAAAAGAAGGGTTGTTTTGAAGTATTAAGAGAAGTAGGGGTAGTTTTAGCAAAGTAGGGGTAGATCGAGAAATATGAAAGGTAATGAATCATTTGTATTGGGTGCTGCAAAAACCAACCCTTCACAATAGTTAAAAAAGAGGGGTAATTGTTGGAAGTAAGGGCTATTTAGAGAATTAGGGGTAGGATTAAAATGAAGGGTTGTTTTGAAGCATTAAGAGAAGTAGGGGTAGTTTAAGCATAGTAGGGGTAGATCGACAAATATGAAAGATGATGAATCATTGGGATTGGGTGCTGCAAAAAGAAACCCTTCACAGTAGTTAAAAAATAGGGGTAATTGTTGGAAGTAAGGGCTAATTAGAGAATTAGGTGTAGGATTAAAAAGAAGGTTTTTTTTGAAGTGTTAAGATAAGTAGGGGTAGTTTAACCATAGTAGGGGTAAATCGACAATTATGAAAGATGATGAATCATTTGGATTGGGTGCTGCAAAAACCAACCCTTCACAGTAGTTAAAATTTAGGGGTAATTGTTGGAAGTAAGGGTTATTTAGATAATTAGGGGGAGGATTATAAAGAAGGGCTATTTTGAAGTATTAAGAGAAGTAGGGGTAGTTTAAGAAAAGTATGGGTAGATCGACAAATATGAAAGATGATGTATCATTTGGATTGGGTTCTGCAAAGACCAACCCTTCACAGTAGTTAAAAAATAAGGGTAATCGTTGGAAGTAAGGGTTGATTAGAGAATTAGGGGTAGGATTAAAACGAAGGGTTGTCTTGAAATATTAAGAGAAGTAGGAGTAGTTTAAGCATAGTAGGGGTAAATCGACAAATATGAAAGATGATGAATCATTGGGATTGGGCGCTGCAAAAACCAACCCTTCACAGTAGTTAAAAAATTGGGGTAATTGTTGGAAGTACGGGATATTTAGAGAATTAGGGGTACGATTAAAAAGAAGCGTTGTTTTGAAGTATTAGAAGTTTGGGAAGTTTAAGCATAATAGGGGTGGACCGACAAAGATGAAAGATGATGAATCATTGGGATTGGGCGCTGCAAAAACCAACTATTCACATTAGTTAAAAAATAGGGGTAATTGTTGGAAGTAAGGGCTATTTAGAGAATTCGGGGTATGATTAAAAAGAGGGGTTGTTTTGAAGTATTAAGAGAAGTAGGGGTAGTTTAAGCAAAGTAGGGGTAGATCGACAAATATGAAAGATAATGAATCATTTGGATTGGGTGCTGCAAAGACCAACCCTTTACAGTAGTTAAAAAATAGGGGTCATTGTTGAAAGTAAGGGCTATTTAGAGAATTTGGGGGTAGGATTAAAAAGAAGGGTTGTTTTGAAGTATTAAGAGAAGTAGGGGTAGTTTAATCAAAGTAAGGATAGTTCGACAAATATGAAAGATAATGAATCATTTGGATTGGGTGCTGTAAAAACCAGCCCTTCACAGTAGTTAAAAAATAGGAGTAATTATCGGAAGTAAGGGCTATTTAGAGAATTAGGGTTAGGATTAAAAAGAAGGGTTGTTTTGAAGTATTAAGAGAAGTAGTGGTAGTTTAAGCATAGTAGGGGTAAATCAACAAATATGAAAGATGATGAATCGTTTGGATTGAGTGCTGCAAAAACCAACCCTTCATAGAAGTAGAATGATAATTGGTTTACAAAGCAATGAATAATGCAAAAATATAATAATAAAGAAATGAATAAAGGAAAACAATAATAAAAGTAGGGGGTATTTTAAGCATTGTAACACCCCGTTATTTTAAAATATTAAAATTAACAAATTTAATAACACTTAGTTTTTAGAAAAAGAATTAAGTAAAATGGGTTGCGCTATTGCGTTCGTCTCAGAATTCTGCTTGAGATATAGTCCGAGTTTGCGTAAATCGGGCTCCGTATGAAGAAGTTATGGATTTCAGAAGATTTCAGGTTTAAACAGTAATTAAATTAAAATAATAATTAAAAGTCAAAACCAGTTCAGAATTCGAAATTAGTAGAAGCGGGCTGAGCGGGAAAATTCCCGCTCATAGGGGTCGACTCCCCCCGGGGGGGGGGGGGGGTCGACATAGGTGTCGACCCCCCATAAAGGGTGTCGACCCCCCTATAGGGGTGTCGACCCCCATCGGCCAGATTTGGGCTGATGTGTCCAGATGACGATTATTGGTCTTTTAGGGCTTAGGTGTCTTTTTCTGGTTGGCCGGGTGATGTGTCATGATGGTTTGGATGGCTTAGATTGATCCTAGACTGATCTGAAGGCTCAAATTAATCCTTTGCTTCTATATAATCATATTTAACCTAAACCCTAATCTAAATTAAATTCATTCCTAAGCCTCCATGCTGTCCATCTCTAAACTAGCCTAGCCTCCTTCTTCTCCAAACTAGAAATCAAATTGGAGAGCTTCAAATTAAAGTAAAGGTTTTCCGCTTCAATCAACAAAGAAAGATTAGAATCACTACAACGTCAAATAATTCTCTTTTTCTAATCCTATCGCTGTAAGTTCAGTTATTAATCAGATTTGAACACGTAATAGAAGTCATGACTGTAATGAATCGAATCTAGAACTATGCCTAACTGTAATGATAACCAATTCCGATTCATTCTTATTCTTTTGTCAAATCTAAGATCACCTATGCCTGTGAGACTATTACTAGTGGTACAATTGATTATATCTTGTTGTGCATCAAATTGGTGATCCTTTTATGTTCGGTTCTATCGAATCTTTATGCCTATGATGTAACTTGCTCAGTTTGCTCATATTTATTGTTAATGTACAACAAATCTATTGGAACCATTATTCTTGTGTTTGGTACACCTTTACATGCTTATTTTCTCATGTCAATTCTTGCGTTTCTTCTCTATTCCCCTTTTTGTTTTATTTTATGAATACTAGGTTCGTTAGGAAACCTAGTTGGAATCTTGTTATACGCATGATTGAAACGCGGGGAATTCGGTATAACTTAATTGAGTAATTTTGGGTATTACAAGTAAATGTGAAATAAATCGAATTGACTACACTTGTGGATAATTGACATATAAACTTGGACATGAATGGTAAATATGTAAATTGGTTAAAAGATGAACATGCCTAACCCGAGGTTAGATTGAGTTGCGGTGTAAGACTTCCCGGAACCGCCTGGCACATCCAGCAACTGTAACAACAGGTCTAATGTGAGAGGTTAGCGCATCAAGCCCAAAACCCGAGGTTAGAATGAGTTTGCAGTAGAAGTCTGCCCGGAACCGCCCGGCACATCCAGCAACTGCAAACAACAGTTCTAATGTAAGAGGTTGGTGCATTAATAAATCAATTAATTTCAATGAACCGACATGTTGAGAATGGTAAGGTTAAGGAACATATGAATAAGCGACAATTAACCAATACAACATGTTAATTAAACAAATTGGTGGGGTTAGGTTAATTTGAGAACACTTAACCGTTATAACATGTTGGTTAGGAAACCCTAGTAACGGGGACCCATTTCATTAGTAACCCACAATGTATCGCGGTACCCTGAACTAGGCAGGGTGGGGCTCGATTACTGAGCTAATTATTAGCGGTCAAAATAGCGGTGGGTGGTGCGTCAGTGTAGGTTCTGACGGAGTACGGGCGTGCACATGCTCCGGAGTGGAAAAACCAGGCACTGGACATCAGTAGTTATACACTATGCATCTTGAATTGTGTCGGGTTGCCATCATAGGGATTGATACACCCCATGGTGAGACCCGCACAGGTATCTACAAACAAGCGGGGTCGAAGGACACAAGTAATAAATACATGCGAGTAGAAGCCGATCGATAAAGGGATCATTTTATTATGAATACATGAGGCCAGCTGAAACAATTTTTAGTAGGTGAAGAGAAATAGAAATGGGTGCGATAGCTTATTCAGTTTATCTTGCCTTATCTTATCTTATGTTATCTTGCTGCTATGGTATTGTCTTATATTCAGTTTATTCATGTCATAATCCTTTTTCTTGTTTACATGCTGAAAATCACTAGGCTTATCAGGCTTTATGTCTTACCCGTTTTCTTTCGTCTTCTTTTCTTCCTTTTCCCCCCTCCCAGGTCCATAGGGAGGGAATACTTCAGCTTAGCTCAGACCTTCTCCATCTTGAAGAGAGTAGATGTATTGCTTGGATTCTCTTCTCTTGGGATATGGCTGTGGTTACACTTTTATTGGGGATTTATGCCGCTTTACTACTGTTTTATGCTTCTTTGTGTATTTGGAGTTTTTGAATCAAGACAGAGGTTTTATTGTAATGATTTGGAAGTTGGGTTTTGAGACAATGATTCTAATGTTTTGACTGAACCACGCTTCTTATGAAATGATTTCAGTTTTTTCCTATTGTTTGTCTGTCTTGTAAGTTATCTGTATCTTTTACCTATAATGCTTCACCAAAGTTAATGCATTCCCTTTGTGAGTGACCTTAACGGAGGTGGGGTGTTTCACTTGGTATCAGAGCTGATGGTTACCAGATCGAATAAAAAAATTTGAAACTATTTTTCAAAAAGAAGTTCTAAAGAAGCATTTTCAAGAAAAGTGTTGTTTTATTTTAAAGGCATATTCCCCAAAGCCATATGCACTATCTTTCAATCGTTTTTTTTGAATCTTTTTCTTTTCGTTTCACCATGTCTGGGGAACAAAACATCCCTAATATCCCAGAGGGAGTCATAATACCCAGATGGTTCCGTAGGTATTTGAAGGCCACGACACCCGCCAAAGGCCAAGGAAACATTCCTCCAGCTGTACCCATCGTTCCTCCTCCTCCTCTACGTGTGAATGCTTTCTCGAAGATATGTAGAGACTTTCAAGCTATGGGCGGAAAGAACTTTAATGGGACTGAATCATTCGTGGAAGCAAGAAACTGACTCAAGGAAACATAATATTTGTTTGTTATCTTCAAAGTGAATGATAGGTGGAAGATACAGTTGGCTGTATGGTTACTTAAGGATGAAGCATCTTTCTGGTGGGAAGTTACTAATGCTGAGAGGCCAGTTCAGACTTGTGAGGTTTTTAGAATGAGGTTTGAAATAAAGTTCCTCTCGCAAGCTGAACAAAGCCTACAGATGGAGAAGTTCTTAGAACTCAAACAGGGAAGCCTATCGGTTAAGGAATACGTCAACAAGTTCAACCAGCTGGCAAGATTCGGACTAGAGTTGATAAACACTCCACATAAAAAAGCTCTTCGTTTCGCTAAAGGGTTAAATGAGCCACTGCATGGCCAAGCTATGTCCCATATATCTACGGGAGCGACCTATGAGAGATTGGTGGACATGGCACTGTTACAGGAGGAAATCAAGGATGGGAAGAAAGAGGCGAAGATGGAAGAACCTCTAGACAAGAAAGTGGAGGGATCGCAGAATAAGAAGACAGACTGCAGGAAGGGAGGGAAGAATAAAAAAACCCCGCGACAAGAGGAAGTGTAATTTTTGTGGCATACCTGGACATCTGGTTAAGGACCGCAGGAAGAAGAAGAGGTATATGGGTGGTTGTTTTCAATGCGGCGAGACATGAGATATGGATAAGGACTACCCAAGTTGGCAAGGACAAGGGCAGAGGACTGGATCTACTTCTGGAGGGAAGATTCACGCTCTCACAGCACCTACGCAAGAAAGAGGTAGAAATATTTCTATTGAGAGTTTAGTATATCTTTTTGATCATCCTGTTCGTACTCTTTTTTATTTTGAAGTTTCACACTCTTTTATATCTACTGCTTTAGTTGAATCTCTGCACCTTGATACCAGTATAGTATATAATCCCAGGGTTGTTTCAAATCCAATTGGGGGTTCGACTTATTTATCAATGATTTGTTTGGATTTGTAAATCTCTATACGAAGCGTTGGGTTTAGATGTAATGCTTATGTTTTGGACTTCACGGGCTATGGGTTGATTCTAGGCATGGATTGGTTATCCAGTTATGGTGCCATCCTCGATTGTGAAAAGAGAGTGGTTAGACTTATGGTTCGCCTCGGTAATACTCTCGAAATCTCTTGTAATCCTATGAATTCTGTTATGCTTCTAGAATCTCTTGAGGCATCTGTTAAACATTTGCAATCTGTTAAAGTAGTCCGTGAGTACTCGGATGTCTTTGAAGAAGTTAAGGGTTTACCTCCAAAGCGAGAGATAGATTTCTGCATGTACCTAGTTGATAATGCAAAACCAGTCGCTTTACCTGTTAGACACATGGCTCCAAGGGAAAGGAAGGAGCTCAACAAGCAAGTTAAAGAGTTGCTCGAAAAGGGGTTCATAAGGCAGAGTATTTATGAATGGGGTGCTTCACTAGTATTCGCAACCAAAGCGGATGGTTCACTTCGCCTATGCGTGAATTATAGGGAGCTAAACAAGCTGACCAAAAAGAATAAGTACCCACTTCCAAGAATAGATGACTTGTTCGACCAGCTCGTAGGTGCATTAGTTTTCTCCTAACTAGATCTGGCAACCGGATTTCATCAGCTAAGAGTGGCTGAAGACAGCATAGATAAGACCGCATTCAGGACCCCGGATGGTTTCTTCGAATGGCTTGTTACGCCTTTCGGTTTGACAAACGCACCCGCCTGTTTTGTAGACTTGATGAGTAGGTTGTTTAGGGAGTTCCTTAATAAGTTTGTTGTGGTCTTCGTGGACGACATTTTGATTTTCTCAAAAAAGTGAAGAAGAGCATGCTTTGCATTTAAGAGAAGTTATGGATATCTTCGAGCACATCGGCTGAAAGCAAAATTCTCCAAATGCCATTTTTGTAGAGAAGAAGTAAGGTTTCTTGGACATGTGGTGTCCAAAGAGGGGATAGCTGCGGATCCAGCAAAAGTAGTTGTGGTTCAAGATTAGAAGATTCCACGGAATGCAACCGAAGTACGAAGTTTTCTCGGACTTGTGGGCTATTACAGAAAGTTCATTTAAGACTTTGCAAAGATTTCAGCCCTACTTACAAGATTGATGAAGAAAAACCTAACTTTCGCTTGAGCATTGGATTGTGATGTTTCTTTCCAACGATCGAAAAGGGCTCTAACAACAACCCCAGTTCTGACATTGTCTGATGGGGGTAAGATGTTTAGGTATACACAGACGCATGCGGTACTGGATTAGGCGCTGTCTTGATGCAAGAAGGCAAGGTAGGTTATTATGGGGGATGGCAGTTGAAGGTACATGAGAAGAACTACCCAACTCATGATTTAGAACTAGCTGCCATTGTTTTCGCTCTTAAGTCATGGCGTCATTACCTATTAGGAGAAAGGTTTGAATTGTTTACTGACCATAAATCTTTAAAGCACCTTTTCTCACAAAAAGAAGGGTTGTTTTAAAGTTTTAAGAGAAGTAGGAGCAGTTTAGGCATAGTAGGGGTAGATCGACATATATGAAAGATCAATCATTTAGATTGGGCACTGCAAAAACCAACCCTTCATAGTAGTTAAAAAATCTGGGTAATTGTTGGAAGTAAGGGCTATTTAGAGAATAAAGGGTAGAATTAAAAAGAAGGGATGTTTTGAAGTATTAAAAGAAGTAGGGGTAATTTTAGCATAGTAGGGGTAGATCGACAAATGTGAAAGATGATGAATCATTAGATTGGGTGCTGCAAAAACCAACCCTTCACAGTAGTTAAAAAATAGGGGTAATTGTTGAATATAAGGGCTATTTAGAGAATTAGGGGGAGGATTAAAAAGAAAGGCTGTTTTGAAGTATTAAGAGAAGTCGAGGTAGTTTAAGCAAAGTAGGGGTAGATCGACGAATATGAAAGATAATGAATCATTTGGATTGGGTGCTGCAAAAACCAACCCTTCACAGTAGTTAAAAAATAGGGGTAATTATAGGAACTAAGGGCTATTTAGAGAATTAGGGGTAGGATTAAAAAGAAGGGTTGTTTTGAAGTATTAATAGAAGTAAGGGTAGTTTAAGCATAGTAGGGGTAGATCGACAAATATGAAAGAAGATGAATCCTTTGGATTTGGTGCTGCAAAAACCAACCCTTTAAAGTAGTTAAAAAACAGGGGTAATTGTCTGAAGTAAGGAGTATTTAGAGAATTAGGGGTAGAATTAAAAAGAAGGGTTGTTTTGAAGTATTAAGAGAAGTAGAGGTTGTTTAGGCATAGTGGGGGTAGATCGACAAATATGAAAAATGGTGAATCATTTGTATTGGGTGTTGCAAAAACCAACACTTCATAGTAGTTAAAATATAGGGGTAATTGTTGGAAGTAAGGGCTATTTAGAGAATTAGGGGTAGGATTAAAAAGAAGGGATGTTCTGAAATATTAAAAGAAGTAGGTGTAGTTTAAACATAGTAGGGGTAGATCGACAATTATGAAAGTTGATGAATCATTGGGATTGGGTGCTGCAAAAACCAACCCTTCACAGTAGTTAAAAAATAGGGGTAATCGTTAGATGTAAGGTTTATTTAGAGAATTAGGTGGAGGACTAAAAAGAACGGCTGTTTTGAAGTATTGAGAGAAGTAGGGGTAGTTTAAGCAAAGTAGTGGTAGATCAGCAAATATGAAAGATGATGAATCATTTGGATTGGTTGCTGCAAAAACCAACCCTTCATAGTAGTTAAAAAACAGAGGTAATTATTGGAAGTAAAGGCTATTTAGAGAATTAGGGGTAGGATTAAAAAGAAGGGTTGTTTTGAAGTATTAATAGAAGTAGGGGTAGTTTAAGCATAGTAGTGGTGGGTAATTTTTTGAAGTAATGAGTAGTTATAGAATTAGGGGTAGAATTAAAAAGAAGGGATGTTTTGAAGTATTAAGGGAAGTAGGGGTAGTTTAGGCATAGTAGGATTAGATCGACAAATATGAAAGATGATGAATCATTTGGTTTGGGTGCTGCAAATACCAACACTTCACAGTAGTCAAAAAATAGGGTAATTGTTGGAAGTAAGGGCTATTTAGAGAATTAAGGGGAGGATTAAAAAGAAGGGTTGTTTTGAAGTATTAAGGGAAGTAGGAGTAGATCGACAAATATGAAAGATGACTAATCATTTGGATTGGGTGCTGCAAAACCAACCCTTCATAATATTTTAAAAATAGGGGTAACTGTTGGAAGTAAGGGCTATTTAGAGAATTAGTGGTAGGATAAAAAAGAAAGCCTGTTTTGTAGTATTAAGAGAAGTAGGGGTAGTTTAAGCATATCAGGTGTAGATCGACAAATATGAAAGATGATGAATCATTTGGATTGGATGCTGCAAAACCAACCCTTCACAGAATGATAATTGTTTTACATAGAAATGAATAATGCAGAAAAACGAATAAAGAAATGAATAAAGGAAAACAATAATAAAAGCAGGGAAGGTAGTTTAAGAATAGTAGGGGTAGATCGATAAATATGAAAGATGATGAATCATTTGGATTGGGTGCTGCAAAAACCAACCCTTCACAGTAGTTAAAAAATAGGGGTAATTGTTGGAAGTAAGGGCTATATATAGAATTAGGGGTTGCATAAAATAGATGGGTTGTCTAGAAGTATTAAGAGAAGTAGGGGTGGTTTAAGCATAGTAGGGGTAGATACACAAATATTAAAGAGGATGAACCATTTGGATTGGGTGCTGCAAAAACCAACCCTTTACAGTAGTTAAAAAATAGATGTAATTGTTGGAAGTAAGGGCTATATAGAGAATCAGGGGTAGGATTAAAAAAAGTGTTGTTTTGAAGTATTAAGAGAAGTTGTGGAAGTTTATTCATAGTTGGGGTAGATCGACAAATATGAAGGGTGATGAATCGTTTGGATTGGGTGCGCAAAAACCAACCCTTCACAGTAGTTAAAAAATAGTGGTAATTGTTAGAAGTAAGGGCTATTTAGAGAATCAGGGGTAGGATTAAAAAGAAGGGTTGTTTTGAAACATTAAGAGAAGTAGTGGTAGTTTAAGCATGGTTGGGGTAGATCGAGAAATATAAAGGATGATGAATCATTTGGATCGGGTTCTGCAAAAACCAACCCTTCACAGAAGTAGAATGGTAATTGGTTTACAAAGAAAGTAATGAATAATGCAAAATAAACGAATAAAGAAACGAATAAAGGAAAACAATAATAAAAGTATGGAGGTAGTTTAAGCATAATAGGGGTAGATAGCAGAAGTAAGGGCTATTTAGAGAATTAGTGGTAGAATTGAAAATGAAGGGTTGTTTTGAAGTATTAAGAGAAGTAGGAGTAGTTTAAGCATAGTAGGGGTAGATCGACAAATATGAAAGATGATGAATCATTAGGATTGGGTGCTGCAAAAACCAACCCTTCACAGTAGTTAAAAAATTGGGGTAATTGTTGGAAATAAGGGCTATTTAGAGAATTAGGGGTAGGATTAAAAAGAAGAGCTTTTTTGAAGTATTAAGAGAAGTAGGGGTAGTTTAAGCATAGTAGGGTAGATCGACAAATATGAAGGATGATCGATCTACAATAGGGGTAATTTAAGCATGGAAGGGGTAGATCGACAAATATGAAAGATGATGAATCGTTAGGACTGGGTGCTGCAAAAACCAACCCTTTAAAGTAATTAAAAATAGGAGTAATTTTTTGAAGTAAGGGCTATTTAGAGAATTAGGGGTAGGATTAAAAAGAAGGGCTTTTACGAAGTATTAATAGAAGTAGGTGTAGTTTAAGCATAATAGGGGTAGATCGACAAATATGAAGGATGATGAATCATTTGGATTGGGTGCTGCAAAAACCAACCCTTCGTAGTAGTTAAAAAATAGATGTAATTGTTGGAAGTAAGGGCTATTTAGAGAATTAGGGGTATGATTATAAAGAATGGTTGTTTTGAAGTATTAAGAGAAGTTGGGGTAGTTTAAGCATAGTAGGGGTAGATCGACAAATATGAAGGATGATGAATCATTTGGATTGGATGCCGCAAAAACCAACCCTTCACAGTAGATAAAAGATAGGGGTAATGACTTGAAGTAAGGAGTATTTATAGAATTATGGGTAGAATTAAAAAGAAGGGTTGTTTTGAAGTAATAAGAGAAGTAGGGGTAGTTTAGGCATAGTAGGGTAGATCAACAAGTATGAAAGATGATGAATCATTTGGATTAGGTGCTGCAAAATCCAACCCTTAAAAATAGTTAAAAAATAGGGGTAATTGTTGGACGTAAGGGATATTTAGAGAATTAGGGGTAGGATTAAAAAGAAGGGCTTTTTTGAAGTATTAAGAGAAGTAGGGTTAGTTTAAGCATAGTAGGGGTAGGTCAATAAAATATGACAGATGATGAATCATTTGGATTGGGTGCTGCAAAAACCAACCCTTCGAAGAAGTAGAATGATAGTTGGTTTACAAAGAAATTAATAAAGCCAAAAAAATGAATAAAGAAATGAATAAAGGAAAACAATAATAAAAGTAGAGGTGTAGTTTAAGCATAGTAGGGGTAGATCGACAAGTATGAAAGATGATGAATCAGTTGGACTAGGTGCTGCAAAAACCAACCCTTCACAATGGTTAAAATTTAGGGTAATTGTTGGAAGTAAGGAGTATTTAGAGAATTATGGGTAGAATTAAAAAGAAGGGCTATTTTGAAGTTTAAAGAGAAGTAGGGGCAGTTTAGGCATTGTAGGGGTAGATCGACAAATATGAAAGATGAATCATTTAGATTGGGTGCTGCAAAAACCAACCCTTCACAGTAGTTAAAATATCGGGGTAATTGTTGGAAGTAAGGGCTATTTAGAGAATAAAGGGTAGAATTAAAAAGAAGGGATGTTTTGAAGTATTAAAAGAAGTAGGGGTAATTTTAGCATAGTAGGGGTAGATCGACAAATGTGAAAGATGATGAATCATTAGATTGGGTGCCGCAAAAACCAACCCTTCACAGTAGTTAAAAAATAGGGGTAATTGTTGAATATAAGGGCTATTTAGAGAATTAGGGGGAGGATTAAAAAGAAAGGCTGTTTTGAAGTATTAAGAGAAGTCGAGGTAGTTTAAGCAAAGTAGGGGTAGATCGACGAATATGAAAGATAATGAATCATTTGGATTGGGTGCTGCAAAAACCAACCCTTCACAGTAGTTAAAAAATAGGGGTAATTATAGGAACTAAGGGCTATTTAGAGAATTAGGGGTAGGATTAAAAAGAAGGGTTGTTTTGAAGTATTAATAGAAGTAAGGGTAGTTTAAGCATAGTAGGGGTAGATCGACAAATATGAAAGAAGATGAATCCTTTGGATTTGGTACTGCAAAAACCAACCCTTTAAAGTAGTTAAAAAATAGGGGTAATTGTTTGAAGTAAGGAGTATTTATAGAATTAGGGGTAGAATTAAAAAGAAGGGCTGTTTTGAAGTATTAAGAGAAGTAGAGGCAGTTTAGGCGTAGTAAGGGTAGATCGACAAATATGAAAGATGATGAATCATTTGGATTGGGTGCTGCAAAAACCAACACTTCATAGTAGTAAAAAAATAGGGATAATTGTTGGAAGTAAGGGCTATTTTGAGAATTAGGGGTAGGATTAAAAAGAAGGGATGTTCTGAAATATTAAAAGAATTAGGGATAGTTTAAGCATAGTAGGGGTAGATCGACAAATATGAAGGATGATGAATCATTGGGATTGGGTGCTACAAAAACCAACCCTTCACAGTAGTTAAAATTTAGGGGTAATTGTTGGAAGTAAGGACTATTTAGAGAATTAGGAGGAAGATTATAAAGAGGGGTTGTTTTGAAGTATTAAGAGAAGTAGGGGTAGTTTAAGCAAAGCAGGGTATATCGACAAATATGAAAGATGATGAATCATTTGGATTGGGTGCTGCAAAAACCAACCCTTCACAGTAGTTAAAAATTAGGGGTAGTAATTGGAAGTAAGGGCTATTTAGAGAATTAGGGGTAGGATTAAAAAGAAGGGTTGTTTTGAAGTATTAATAGAAGTAGGAGTAGTTTAAGCATAATAGGGGTAGGTAATTTTTTGAAGTAATGAGTATTTAGAGAATTAGGGGTAGAATTAAAAAGAAGGGTTGTTTTGAAGTATCAAGAGAAGTAGGGGTAGTTTAGACATAGTAGGGGTAGATCGACAAATATGAAAGATGATGAATCATTTAGATTTAGTGCAGGAAAACCCAACACTTCACAGTAGTTAAAAAATAGGGGTAATTGTTGGAAGTAAGGGCTATTTAGAAAATTAGGGGTAAGATTAAAAAGAAGGGATGTTTTGAAGTATTAAAAGAAGTAGGGGAAGTTTAAGCATAGTAGGGGTAGATCGACAAATATGAATGATGACGAATCATTGGGATTGGGTGCAGAAAAAACAAACCCTTCATAGTAGTTAAAAATATGGGTAATGGTTGGAAGTGAGCTATTTAGATAACCAGGGGAGGATTAAAAAGAAGTGCTATTTTGATGTATCAAGAGAAGTAGGATTAGATCGACAAATATGAAATATGATTAATTATTTGGATTGAGTGTTGCAAAACAAACCCTTCACAATAGTTTATAAATAGGGGTAACAGTTAGAAGTAAGGGATATTTAGAGAATTAGAGGTAGGATTGGCCTGTTTTGTAGTATTAAGAGAAGTATGGGTAGTTTAAACATAGCAGGGGTAGATTGACAACTATGAAAGCTGATGAATCATTTGGATTGAGTGCTGCAAAAACCAACCCTTCACAGAATGATAATAGGTTTACATAGAAATGAATAATGCAAAAAAACGTATAAAGAAATGAATAAAGGAAAACAATAATAAAAGCAGGGAAGGTAGATTAAGAATAGTGAGGGTAGATCGACAAATATGAAAGATGATGAATAATTTAGATTGGGTGCTGCAAAAACCAACCCTTCGCAGTAGTCAAAAAATAGGGGTAATTGTTGGAAGTAAGGGCTATTTGTAGAATTAGGGGTTGCATTAAAAAGATGGGTTGTTTTGAAGTATTAAAAGAAGTAGGGGTAGATTAAGCATAGTAGGGGTAGATCCACAAATATAAAAGATGATGAATCATTTGGATTGGGTGCTGCAAAAACCAACCCTCCACAGTAGTTAAAAAATAGATGTAATTGTTGGAAGTAAGGTATATTTAGAGAATTAGGGGTAGGATTAAAAAGATGGGTTGTTTTGAAATATTAAGAGAAGTTGGGGTAGTTTAAGCTTAGTAGGGGTAGATCGACAAATATGAAGGGTGATGAATCGTTTGGATTGGGTGCTGCAAAAACCAACCCTTCACGGTAGTTAAAAAATAGGGGTAATTGTTGGAAGTAAGGGCTATTTAGAGAATTAGGGGTAGGATTAAAAAGAAGGGCTGTTTTGAAGCATTAAGAGAAGTAGTGGTAGTTTAAGCATAGTAGGGGTAGATCGACAAATATGAAGGATGATGAATCATTTAGATTCGGTACTGCAAAAACCAACCCTTCACAGAAGTAGAATGATAATTGGTTTACAAAGGAAGTAATGAATAACGCAAAATAAACGAATAAAGAAACGAATAAAGGAAAACAATAATAAAAGTATGGGGGATAGTTTAAGCATCATAGGGGTAGATAGCAAAAGTAAGGACTATTTAGAGAATTAGGGGAAGATTTAAAAAAGAAGGGCTGTTTTGAAGTATTATGAGAATTAGGAGTAGTTTAAGCATAGTAGGGGTAGATCAACAAATATGAAAGATGATGAATCATTGGGATTGGGTGCTGCAAAATCCAACCCTTCAAAGTAGTTAAAAAATTGGGGTAATTGTTGGAAATAAGGGCTATTTAGAGAATTAGGGGTAGGATTAAAAAGAAGGGCTTTTTTGAAGTATTAAGAGAAGTAGGGCTAGTTTAAGCATAGTAGGGGTAGATCGACAAATATGAAGGATGATCGATCTACAATAGGGGTAATTTAAGCATGGCAGGGGTAGATCGACAAATATGAAAGATGATGAATCGTTTGGGCAGGGTGCTGCAAAAACCAACCCTTTACAGTAGTTATAAAAATAGGAGCAATTGTTTGAAGTAAGGGCTATCTAGAGAATTAGGGGTAGGATTAAAAAGAAGGACTTTTATGAAGTATTAATAGAAGTAGGGGTAGTTTAAGCATAATAGGGGTAGATCGACAAATGTTATGACCCATAATTTCTACGATATATAATTAACTTATTTAATTATATAAATAGTGATTTAGAATTCAAATGGTCATTTTATTAAATCATATGGAATATTTAATTAATATAAATAATAGAATAATATATATAATTCAAAAATAATCAAAAAATTGGTGGAATTCACAATATCGTGTGAATTGGATTATTTATAATATATAATTCGGTTTGGAAATGAATTTCAATAACGAATATATTATTTAAACGAAGTTTGAACGTAGAATTATATTATAATTATAATCGAGCTCGAAATGACGCGGCAGTTCGCCATTTGGCGATTTGAACTTCAACTGAATATATAGGGTCCGTTTTAAATCGGAATTCTGTGAAACAAGAAATGTATGGAGCTGGTGAAGTATATTTTTCTAGTGGAAGAGAAAAATTGAGATTTCGTCGTGTGGATTTTGAGTTATGTCCAAATTAAATATTCAGAAAAACAGCGGTATATTCGTTCATGGCCATATTTAAAGATATTTGAATATCGGGTTTGAATTTAGACAAGGTTCTTTTGAGACATAATGATAATTTAATTTTTATAATTTTACTGTAATTTTTAATTAATTAAATAAGCAACTTTTTATTTGGAGTATTTTGCACCCTTAATCAGCGATTTTGGGTTTTCACAATATAAGCTAACCTACCGGTATTATTATATTTTTGGGATCGTGGAGCCGAGCTTGATACAACGGTATCTTCATTTCTGTCCGTATGTAAATGGAATTTTATTAGCATCCTAAATTCTATTTAGAACAAGAGATAAATAAGTGTAATATATATAAACAAAGCACAAAACTAATTAAAGAGGATGGATTAAAACATCTGGTCCAAACCGAACCAACAAGGAAGTACAAGAGGTAATACCACCTGCTTAAGGTTTTCCCCGAAAACAACGTACCTTAACATCCACATGAATAACTAAAAGCAAGCAAGTACCCACGTAACACACCAAACCACACAATAAATACCCCTTTACTTTCCTTAAGACCTAAATTCCATCCTCTATCCTCAGCAAACAAGAAAATAGGCTGCCACCAATAAAGGAAAAACCGTGAGTCCAAATCCATCCTTAGATCCAAATCAATCCGTAGAAAAAGAAAACCGTAAATCCCGAAATTTAAGTATATGAATTACCGGGATCATCCTCTTCATTCTCATACAAGTTCCAAGAGGTTCGATGTTGATTTTTGGGCTTGAAGCCATCGACTTTGAGTCGGTTTTCTGAAGCGTATACGAGCTCGAGTTGAGCGATGATTGGAGGCGTGGTCGAGCAGACTGCGGCAAAGAAGTGGGCAGACTCCGATGGCATTCAGGGAAGGGTGGCGTGTGCGGTAGAGAAATGACGGAGTTGTGTAAAAAGGCGGTCCGAACTGGCATTTCGAAGAAGTTGACGCACTGGTCTGTTGTGCGGGTTTGTGCCCAGTCTGATGTTGGGATGAACGGTGTGGTATAGTGAGGAAGATAGAATGGAGCAGGAGTTCTGTATCGGCCATTTTTTGGTAATACTGCAGTTGCAGAAATCGGAGTAGAAGGAAGGACCGAGTCCTTTGAGTTGGATATTTGTTGAAAGAGATTTTAACAGGGATCACTTTGGTGATTGTTATTGATTTTGAAATGGTGCAGGGTGGACTCGTTTGGAAATGGGGAGTGTCAAAATGTTGTACAGGACGGTTTTGAGCTTAGTTTCAAAATAGTGGCATGTCTCCTTTCTGGAAACGAATAATGGTGGAGGTGCACAATGCTTTAAGGGGGAAGGCACTGCGAACTGTTCATCTTGGAGAGGGACTGGACGGTAGGGGGACGTTGGACTGGTCAAAGAAGTGGAGTTGGTGTGTGTTTTAGTACGGTTGTGTAGAGTTTTGATGTGGATAATTACTGGGGTACTGGGATATTGAGTAAGTTGTGAAGGTTTGAAGGTGGTCTTGAAAGCAATATGGAGTGGAAGGTTCAGAACTATGACGTGCATGGTATTTTTGGGTAAATGGGAGAGGAAAACACTGCAGGGTCTAAACGCAGGTTGGTTTTAATTTTGGGCTAACATAAGTGAAAGCCCAAATTTATAAATCAATTCAAGTTTGGTTAATTTAAAACTGTGCTAAATGTTTATACCCGTTTGTTGATATTGTGTCTCGATCATACCTGATCAGAATTCGATCAAACTGGTCACATGGGAATCATAGCAACAAGAGATACATTTTGGAATGGAATTTGCTGAGATTGGAGCTACTGGAAATTCGTAATAAAATCAAAGGCCTGTTTGATTGTAAATGAAAACAAAACTAGAAGCGTCAACTGTGAACCAAAGAGAGTAAAACTCACCAACTCTGAACAGTTATACTTTTATAACGTATTCTTAGAACTGATAATTATCTGTTGATTGCTTTGTGTTGATTTGGTTGATTGAAATGTTAGTCAGTTAGTTGAAATTATATATATATATATATATATATGTGTGTGTGTGTGTGTGTGTGTAACACCCCACCTCCGCCAATGCCACTCTTGCAAGCACACTAGCTTTGGAGGGGCGTTATACAAGGTAAACATCCATGCAGATATCATAAGATAGAACATATAAGTAAAAACATAGTAAATAAAGCAGCGGATAAAACTGACATTTCAAAACCATAGTCAAGTTACATCAAAGTACTTAGTCATTATTTTCCACAAAACATAGTCTAGAATCATCAACTGAAAACTGGAAAGAAAATCATAAAGTAACTATCCCCAAAGTAAAATAAAGCCATAGCGTGCTCAAGTCCAAACCATACATGAGCTATGCAGAAAAGCAGCTAAAGATCCAAGCTAGGTACTAGTGTTCCTACCCTGTAAACCTGGAGGGGGGGGGGGGGGGAACGGAAGAAAAGAGGCGAAAGAAAACGGGTTAGTCAAAAAGGCTGGTAAGTCCTATCTACTATTAGTATAAAAACTAATAAAGTTAACCGAGCATGTAAAACAGAGATGAGATGTAGGGTGATAACTGGCATGGTGAAAAGTTAACAAGATAGATCAAGTGTGGCATCGCATATACAAGGTTAAGTTTTACCAGGTGTGTACTAGTATTCCAATCCATGTCAAGTATAAACAAGAAATGATCCCTTGGCCCAAAGCTGGCCCACATCATGAGATGACCTAAATCGAGGTCCAACTACTCGGTCTAGTCGATCGGATCCCTATAAGCCTAACTCGTCGTGTATCGGTGTCATACAGCTTAATCGTGGAATGTAGTTAACTGTGCTAGGTCCACCCCAGGGTGTATCCAGCCCTAAGGTGTAAACTACAGACACAATTCAAGCATGCACAGTCTAAACCTACTGGTGCCCATGTTCAACTCCGGACTTAATGTGCACGACCATGGTCCGCCTGAACAACCGGTGCACCCTTCAGCCGTCTCTTTTGGTCTCTTACAATCAGTTCTGTAATCGTGCCCCACCCCAGCCTAGTCCAGGGTACCCATGATACTTGCTAGTTGGTTACTGCTGAAAAGGACCACGTAACTAGAATTTCAGGTGGGTTAGGTGTGGTTAACCCTATCCTAACCATGTATTGAGTTGGTTAAGTGTATTCAAGCAGTTCATGACTTAACCCTATCAATACATCGGGTTTAATTGGTTAATTATATTCAAGTAGTCCATGACTTAGCCCTACCAATCCATCGTGTTTAATTGGTTAAGTAAATTCAAGTAGTCCATGACTTAACCCTACCAATCCATCGTGTTTAATTGGTTAAGTATATTCAAGTAGTCCATGATTTAACCCTACCAATCCATCGTGTTTAATTGGTTAAGTATATTCAAGTAGTCCATCACTTAACCCTACCAATCCATCGTGTTTAATTGGTTAAGTATATTCAAGTAGTCCATGACTTAACCCTACCATGTGGCATTAATTAACTTAATGCACCCCAACCTCTCACATTAGAATTTGTTGTGGTTACTAGTTAAGCCGGGCGGGTCCGGTAGCTTTACACCACAACCTAGTCTAACCTCGGTTTTTAAGTGCGACATGACCAACTACTCACATTGGGTCCTATTGCTTGTACTCACATTGGGTCCTATTGGCAAAGTCTATCACAAATTAAACATGGTGATATTTGAGGCCAAAAGGGGTTCAACATACTAGCATATGGCCTCAACATGTATGATAGCATAAAAGGTGACTTGGCCTCAAACATACCAAATAGCATAAGGGTGATGTGGCCACAAGCATGCATAATAGCATAAGAGTGATTTGGCCGCAAGCATATTAAGGAACATGAGGGGTTAAGGTTTTGCCACAAGTTAGACATGGTGGCATATGAGGCAAATGTGTTCATAAACTTGCATATTACATTATAAGCCTCAAAACATGCATGATATCAACTTTTGCAAAATAGGTGAAACATGGCCAAAAATAGCATGGGATGATAGCAAGTGATTCGCATATAACATCATATGCAAGTTAACATAAGGTTTATGAGAGTTTTTATGTTGCTTTATGCAACATTTCAAATCAAAGTTCATAGCTTTCTATGCACAAAGTCAAGGTGATATCTTTACAAACATGCACAGAATAAATCTATGCACAACATGATAGGATCAAAGCTCATAGCTTTCTATGCACAAAGTCAAGGTGATAGCTTTACAAACATGCATAGAATAAGTCTATGCATAACATGATAGAATCAAAGCACAAATCATACTTAGGCCCAAACTCAAATTTGCAACATGTCATATTTAACTTCATAGTTAGAATCTAAGAGTAGTATAGGGCTTACAATGCTATGAAGACCTATGAAATAAAATAAGATTGAGACGAAGCCACTAGCAACTCTAAAAACCCCCAATCGCATATAAGCTCCAAGTTGTTTTGGGAAACAATAAGCTCCTTTAATTTGTATGAAGAAAGATCCTTGTTTTGATGAAGAAAGGTGGCTCTTTTACTAGCTTAGGACACTCAAATTTTCATGAAGAGGATGGAGGCCATGTTATGAAGATGGAGGCCATGATCAAGAAACATTTTGGCAAAGTTTAGTTGTAGGACTGATTTATGATGATTTAGGCTAGGTATTAGGGTCTTTTTATAGAGTTTAGGATTAGTTTTAGCCATAGGATTAACCCTAAATAAATCTGAGCCATCAAATCATGTCATTAGCCAACAAAACAAGTCCAAACAGCCCAATTAAGTGCATCAGGGCGACCTGGCCGACCAGGGAGGTCGACCCCCAGGTCGACTCTAGTGTCGACCTGGTTGGGGGGGAGGTCGACCCTAGTGTCGACCCCCCTGTCGACCTGTCTGGGCGGGAATTTTCCCGCCCAGTCTGTTTTGGCTGAATTTGAATTCTAAATTCAAATTTGAACTGTTTTTGAACTTGAAATTTTCTGAAAACTTTGACGGGACATAACTTGGTCATACGGACTCCTATTTTCGAATACTCGGACTCTATTTCGCATATTTTCCGAGACGAACGCAATGGCATAACCTATTTCCCTTGATTCAGATTTTAACATTAAATTCTGCCTTGATTTATGTTATAACATGTTATTCAAAAATACGGGTTGTTACATCCTCCCCACCTTAAAGGATTTCGTCCCCGAAATCTTCAAGTTAGGAAGAACGTATCCTGCCATCCATCATCCATCTACTCAAAACGTCATCCACAAGTAATCATTGTCCTTAAAAGATTCTAAATGCTGTACGAACATATGCAAAGGTGTGTGTAAATGTACTTATCTAATGCGAAAATCAGGCGGTTACTAATTCAGTAAACCTCCTTAATGCAAAATATGTTAGTGTAATGAGTCCATATGTATGCGAATTCCTAACATAATCCATAGTCTCTATATGTGTGCAAATAACATCCATCCATATGCAACATCCATGTGATAGCAAACAAGTTTCATCCGTGAATAAGCATAAACACTCATGCATATGCGGTATGAAAGTGTGTGAGCCGATCTTAGTGCCTAACGTGTATCATGCATCCATGAGTATCCACTTGCAAACACTTGCAACCACTGGCAAACATCAAGCATAACATGTTTCAAATACATGTTTCAACCAAGTGTTTCTACCTAAGGTTCTCATGACAAGATTTACGAGATAACAAGATAAACAGGATAAACATGGATAGCAAAAAGGAAGATATGTTAACAAGGAAAAGAGGACGAGAATGTACCCTCAAAAAGAAATGGATAAAGCCCACGCATCTTTTCCTCGGTTTCCCAAGTTGCATCCTCTTCAGGTTCACTCCACTGAGCTTTCACCAATTTGCCTTCTCGATTTCTTAGCTTCTTGATCTCCGTTCCCAAGATACGAATCGGAGCTCTCCTCAAGGTTGCCTCTTTCTCTACCTCCACGTCTTCAAGAATGCTAGGTTCAACCACCTCAGCGGACTCATGTAAGCACTTTCGGAGATGCAAGACATGAAAGACATTATGCAATCCGGCTAGCTTCTCGGGTAATTCCACCTTATAAGCCATCTTTCCAATTCTCTCTATGATAGGAACGGGTCCTACGAACCATGGTGCCATCTTCCCAACTACTCCAAAACGTACCACATTACGCAAAGGAGAAACCTTCACGAAAACCTTATCCCCAACTTCGAATTCCAAATCTGTCCTTCGCTTGTCAGCATAGGATTTCTGTCTGTCTTGGGCCGCTTTCATCTGTCTTCTCACCAATTCAACTTTCTCGGATGTGTCCCGTATCATGCCGGGCCCAAGTATAAGCTTATCCATCGTCTCCCACCAACATGTTGGTGACTTGCTCGACCTCCCATACGAAGCTTCGAATGGTGTCATTCCTATGCTTGCTTGGTAGCTGTTATTATAAGCAAACTCTACAAGAGGAAGGTGGTCTTCCCAAGTACCACCAAAGTCAAGAACACAAAGTCTCAAAAGATCTTCTAGCACCCTATTCACCCTCTCGGTTTGGCCATCCGTCTGGGGGTGATAGGCTGTACTTAGATTCAATCGCGTACCCATCGCTTCTTGCAAACTATTCTAGAACTGGATGGTGAAGATTGGGTCACGACTGCTAACTATGCTGGAAGGAACTCCATGCAATCGCAATATCTCTCGAAGATAAACAGATGCCAAACCTGATACAGTCCTCTTGTTCTTTACTGGAAGGAAATGGGTGCTCTTCGTAAGTCTATCAACTATGACCCATATCCCATAAAGCCCAAATAGTTTGGTGACGAACATCTTCACCCCAACTATATATCACAAACAGGCGAGTCATACTCCTTATGGGGTTTGCAACAGAACTAAGATTGAGAATAGGACCGAGAGGATATACTAAAAAAATTGCATGCGAGTAAGCTCTACAGAATAATAGGGATCAAGGATATACGCTTAGAAAGAGATATAATGCGCGTATCTAGTCTTCAATCTTCTAAGACGCATTTTCTTGTACTTAATCCCATCGTGCCTTGACCGTCTTTTAACTTTACAATTTCGTAGCTCTTAATTCTGATTTCCAAAATATGAGTTAGAACTCATTTCACCGTTCCCTCTCGTTCCACTTCCAACTTATTCTTTTCCTAAAATACTTGGCTTAAACATAACTGTGTGCTCATGGTTTCATGCAAGCCTTCCAAAATTCGTTAGTGAATCCTGGATCTCGTTAACATACCATACGGTATTTCACGCAGAAGAACTATCTCTTGAAAACAAATGCCACTCTACGTTGCCAAATGTTCTTATTAGGGTGATTTCTATAACCCATGCTTAAGCGGAATGGACTATCCGCCTTAGTGGCGAACGCTACTCAATAGGATTACAAATTTCCAAAAAGCGCCAAGGGATTCTAGATAACTAATCATGACGGAACCCTAAAGGTCACACGAGATCTCGAGGGTATTACCGAGGCGAGTCATGAGCCTCGCAACCCTATGTTCAAAGTCAAGAATGGCTCCATAACTGGACAACCAACCCATGCCCAAAATCAACCCGTATCCCATAAACCCGAGAACATAAGCTTTACACATGAATACTACGCTCAAGCTAGAGATTTTCAAATCCATACAAATCACAGGTAGATGGGCGGAACCCCTAATTGGATTTGAAATACTAACGGGATTCTCAACTAGACTAGTACTTAGGTGCCAACTTTCAATAGGATCAGAAATAAAACTATGCGATGCGCCATAATCAAACAAGGTACGAACAGGGAAATCAGAAATGTAAACATGACTTTCCATCGAAACACTACCTCGATCAAAAGCTGGAAGAGCGAGGAAAGCCTGCAACTGCCCTCTAGAGGGTCCTACTCACTGAGTTTGCCTTTTTCCTTGTCCTCGCTTTTCCGGACAATCCTTACTATAGTGTCCAGACTCTCCACAATGAAAGCATTTGTCCAACTTCCTCTTCTTCTTCCTACAGTCTTTGACTATGTGCCCAGTGATCCTTCAGAAGTTGCACTTTCTTGTGTCCTTTGCCTTGTTGATGTTGGTCTTGTTTCCCTTCTTGTTGTTCTTGTCTCCTTACTCGGAATCTTCCTTCTTGCCTTGAGACTCATTTGCCTTGACCTCCTTCTTGCCACTCTTATCTTCTTCTTGAAGCAGGGCCATATTCACCAAACTCTCGAAGGTAGCCCCCATGGGTATATGAGACATGGCCAAACCGCGCAATGGCTCATTCAATCCTAGAGTAAAGCGTAGGGCCTTTTTTTGAGCTGTGTTAACCAAGTCTAGAACGAACCGAGCAAGTTGATTAAACATATCCACGTATTCCCTAACTGTCATGTCCCCTTGCTTTAGAGATAGGAACCTCTCCATCCGAAGGTTCTCTTCTGTCGATGATAGAAACCTCAATCTGAACCATCTCCTAAAGTCATCCCAAGTCTGAATTGGTCTAGTAGTGGTGGTGACTACCCACCAATATGCAACTTCCCCTTTCAACAGCCATACCGCTAACAGAACTTTCCTATGGTCTTCTATATCAAATATAGCAAAGAGGTCTTCAGCTTCCTTTAACCAGTTTCTTGCCTCAACATAAGTCTCTGTCCCAATAAAATTCTTTCCACCCATCGCCTTAAAGTCCTTGCAAATCTTCGCGAAATCCTCTTGTGGATACCGAGGAGGAGGAGGAGGAACCTTAGCTACGGGAGGAGGAGGAATGTTCGCGGGGCCGGCTTCATTAGCCCTTGCCTCCATGTACCTTCTAAACCAAATAGTTACTGGTACGCCCTCCAGAATGGCAAAATCATCGGCCATACTGAAACGAAGAAAAAGATAGATTGAGAATGAGGAAACAAAGGATAGTGCTAATGGCTTTTGTGGAATAGCCTTTTAAAATAAACTAGACTTTTCTTGGAAAATACTTAATTGGTTTTGAAAATAGTTTTTCAAAAGGTAAGTTTTAAAAACCTTTTGCTCAAATCTTGTAAACCTTATGCTCTGATACCAAATGTAACACCACACCTCCGCCAATGCCACTTTTGCAAGCACACTAGCTTTGGAGGGGCGTTAAACAAGGTAAACATGCATGCAAATATCACAAGATAGAATATATAAGTAAAAACAGAGTAAATAAAGCAGTGGATAAAACTGACATTTCAAAACCATAGTCAAGTTACATCAAAGTACTTGGTCATTATTTTCCACAAAACAAAGTCTAGAAACATCAACTGAAAACTGGAAAGAAAATCATAAAGTAACTATCCCCAAAGTAGAATAAAGCCATAGCGTGCTCAAGTCCAAACCGTACATGAGCTATCCCGAAAAGCAGCTAAAGATCCAAGCTAGGTACTAGTGTTCCCACCCTGCAAACCTTGGGGGGGGGGGGGAACGGAAGAAAAGAGGCGAAAGAAAATGGGTCAGTCAAAAAGACTGGTAAGTCCTATCTACTATTAGTATAAAAACTAATAAAGTTAATCGGGCATGTAAAACAGAGATGAGATGTAGGGTGATAACTGGCATGGTGAAAAGTTAACAAGATAGATCAAGTGTGGCATCGCATATACAAGGTTAAGTTGCACCAGGTGTGTACTTGTATTCCAATCCATGTCAAGTATAAACAAGAAATGATCCCTTGGCCCAAAGCTAGCCCACATCATGAGATGACCTAAATCGAGGTCCAACTACTCGGTCTAGTCGATCAGCTCCCTATAAGCCTAACTCGTCGTGTATCGGTGTCATACGGCTTAATCGTGGAGTGTAGTTAACTGTGCTAGGTCCACCCCAGGGTGTATCCAGCCCTAAGGTGTAAACCACAGACACAATTCAAGCACGCACAGTCTAAACCTACTGGTGCCCATGTTCAACTCCGGACTTAATGTGCACGACCATGGTCCGCCTGAACAACCGGTGCACCCTTCAGCCGTCTCTTTTGGTCTCTTACAATCAGTTCTGTAATCGTGCCCTACCCCAGCCTAGTCCAGGGTACCCATGATACTTGCTAGTTGGTTACTGCTGAAAAGGACCATGTAACTAGAATTTCAAGTGGGTTTAGTGTGGTTAACCCTATCCTAACCATGTATTGAGTTGGTTAAGTGTATTCAAGCAGTTCATGACTTAACCCTATCAATACATCAGGTTTAATTGGTTAAGTATATTCAAGTAGTCCATGACTTAACCCTACCAATCCATCTTGTTTAATTGGTTAAGTATATTCAAGTAGTCCATGACTTAACCCTACCAATCCATCATGTTTAATTGGTTAAGTATATTCAAGTAGTCCATGACTTAACCCTACCAATCCATCGTGTTTAATTGGTTAAGTATATTCAAGTAGTCCATGACTTAACCCTATCAATCCATCGTGTTTAATTGGTTAACTATATTCAAGTAGTCCATGAATTAACCCTACCAATCCATCGTGTTTAATTGGTTAAGTATATTCAAGTAGTCCATGACTTAACCCTACCAATCCATCGTGTTTAATTGGTTAAGTATATTCAAGTAGTCCATTACTTAACCCTACCAATCCATCGTGTTTAATTGGTTAAGTATATTCAAGTAGTCCATGACTTAACCCTACCAATCCATCGTGTTTAATTTGTTAAGTATATTCAAGTAGTCCACGACTTAACCCTACCAATCCATCGTGTTTAATTGGTTAAGTATATTCAAGTAGTCCATGACTTAACCCTACCATGTGGCATTAATTAACTTAATGCACCCCAACCACTCACATTAGACTTTGTTGTGGTTACTAGTTAAGCCGGGCGGGTCCGGGTAGCTTTACACCACAACCTAGTTTAACCTCGGGTCTTAAGTGTGACATGACCAACTACTCGCATTAGGTCCTATTGCTTGTAGCCACTAGTTAAGCCGGTCGGTTCCGGGTAGATTTATGCTACAAACTCAACCCAACCTCGAGTTGGCCATTCTCATATTTTCTAGAAGTCATGTCCAAGTCCGTGTTTTCAAGCATAAACACATGTCAAACTTTCATGTCATGTTTTCAAGTCATGTTCTCATGATATTTAAGTTTGCCCAGCTACCCATAACGTAATCCCATCGCATGTAAATTCGCATTAACGCAAGTAGATAAAAGAGGGAACATAACCATATGACAAGGTGGGCATAAGATGGCAAAGTCTATCACAAATTAAACATGGTGATATTTGAGGCCAAAAGGGGTTCAACATACTAGAATATGGCCTCAACATGTATGATAGCATAAAAGATGACTTGGCCTCAAACATATCAAATAGCGTAAGGATGATGTGGCCACAAGCATGCATAATAGCATAAGAGTGATTTGGCCGCAAGCATATTAAGGAAAATGAGGGGTTAAGGTTTTGCCACAAGTTAGACATGGTGGCATATGAGGCAAATGTGTTCATAAACTTGCATATTACATTATAATCCTCAAAACATGCATGATATCAACTTTAGCAAAATAGGTGAAACATGGCCATAAATAGCATGGGATGATAGCAAGTAATTCGCATATAACATCATATGCAAGTTAACATAAGGTTTATGAGAGTTTCTATGTTGCTTTATGCAACATTTCAAATCAAAGTTCATAGCTTTCTATGCACAAAGTCAAGGTGATATCTTTACAAACATGCATAGAATAAATCTATGCACAACATGATAGGATCAAATCTCATAGCTTTCTATGCACAAAGTCAAGGTGATAGCTATACAAACATGCATAGAATAAGTCTATGCATAACATGATAGAATCAAAGCACAAATCATACTTAGGCCCAAACTCAAATTTGCAACATGTCATATTTAACTTCATAATTAGAATCTAATAGTAGTATAGGGCTGACAATGCTATGAAGACCTATGAAATAAAATAAGATTGAGACGAAGCCACTAGCAACTCTAAAAAACACCAATCGCATATAAGCTCCAAGTTGTTTTGAGAAACAATAAGCTCCTTTGATTTGTATGAAGAAAGATCCTTGTTTTGATGAAGAAAGGTTGCTCTTTTACTTGCTTAGGACACTCAAATTTTCATGAAGAGGATGGAGGCCATGTTATGAAGATGGAGGCCATGATCAAAAAACATTTTGGCATAGTTTAGTTGTAAGACTGATTTATGATGATTTAGGCTAGGTATTAGGGTATTTTCATAGATTTTAGGATTAGTTTTAGCCATAGGATTAACCCTAAATCAAATCTGAGCCATCAAATCACGTCACTAGCCAACAAAACAGGTCCAAACAGCCCAATTAAGTGCATCAGGCCAACCTGGCCGACCTGGGAGGTCGACCCCCAGGTCGACTCTAGTGTCGACCTGGTTGGGGGGGAGGTCGACCCTAGTGTCGACCCACCTGTCGACCTGTCTGGGCGGGAATTTTCCCGCCCAGTCTGTTTTGGCTGAATTTGAATTCTAAATTCAAATTTGAACTGTTTTTAAACTTGAAATTTTCTGAAAACTTTGATGGGCCATAACTTGGTCATACGTACTCCGATTTTCGAAAACTCGTACTCTATTTCGCGTATTTTTCCGAGACGAACGTAATGGCACATCCCGTTTCCCTTGATTTAGATTTTAACATTAAATTCTGCCTTGATTTAGGTTATAACATGTTATTCAAAAATACGGGTTGTTACAATATATATATATATATATATATATATATATATATATATAAACCATTAAATATATATATTAATGTTGCTTATCAGAACATTTCATACTGAAATGAAGTTGATGTTAATTATATGATTTAACATCTGTGATGCAGGGAAACAGGTTGGAGGGACCCAACTGGGTTCCTCAATATATAAAATACTATTTTGTTTCATATATTGAAATATATGATGTGGTATATAATCTGTTGTCGATTTTGTGTGTTTGGACGATATTGGACATCGTGATTTGATATGGCAAATACCAAAATACCAGAATGTTAAAGAGGGAATTTTCAAAAATGAATATTGAAAATGAATTATTTATAAAATCAAGGATTTTATAAAAGAGAAAATATTTATAAAATCAAAGAAGATTTTATAAAAATGAATTTTATTTATAAATGGAATATTTATAAATATGAAATGTTTTTAAGTGGAATTATAAATAAAGGGGAATCTTTATAAATAGAATATTTATAAATAAGAAATATTTATAAATAGGATACAATTAGAAAAGGAAATATTTGTAAACCATTTATAAATAAAATTGAAAGTGGAATATTTGTAAACCATTTACAAATGAAATAGAAGAGAAATATTTGTAAAACGTTTACAAATAGAATTGAAAATAATTTAAGTATAAAGATAAAAAGGGAATTTCTTTTATAAATAAAGGCATATAAGGAGATATTTATTTAGTAAATAAATAGAATCATTTAAGGAATATTTATTTGGAAAATGAATAGGATTAAAAGGAATCATTATAAGTGAATAAACGCTGTTAAAAAGGAATCATTATAAGTGAAATAAACGCTGTTAAAAAGGAATAATTATAAGTGGAATAAACGCTGTTAAAAAGGAATCATTATAAGTAAATAAACGTTGTTAAAAAGGAATCATTATAAGTGAATAAACGCTGTTAAAAGGAATCTTTATAAAGGAATAAACGTTGTTAAAAGGAATCTTTATAAAGGAATAAATGCTGTTAAAAGGAATCTTTATAAAGGAATAAACGATATGAAAAGGAAATCTTTATAAAGCACATAAAGTTAGTTGAAAAAGGGTAAATCGACAAGTAGAGTTAATTGAATATTAGTTATTCAGTTAGAGTTCATCGAATATCCGTTATTCGAATAAGAGTTAACCAGATAGAGTTGATTGAACATAGTTAACCGAATTAGGGTTAATTGAATATTAGTTACTCAATTAAAGTCGATCGAATAAGTTATTCGAGATAGAGTTAAAACAAACATAGTTATTCAGGATGAGTTTCCATTTCGTACGACTGCTAACGTAATTCGCAGGGCTGTAAATAGCCTACGGCGGTCGGATGTTTCCTGAGGGAATCAGGCGTAACCATTGTGATCGCTGCAATCTAGAGTCAAGCGAATGGAGTTAAATCGAATATTAACTATTCGAGATAGAGTTAAAACATACATAGTTATTCGAATATAAGTAAATCGAATATTAGTTATTCGATAGGAGTTAATCAAGTTGAGTTAAATAATGCGAGTTAGTTAAGTTAAGTTAGTCAAGATAAGTTAATCAAACCGAGTTAATCCAAATGAGTTAGTCCAAAGGAATTAGTCGAATATTAGTTATTCGAATAGAGTTGAAGGAGTAATCGAATATAGTTTATTCGAATAGTGTTAAAGAAAAGGGAATCGATTATAGTCTAATTGAAAGGAGTTAATCGATTATAGTCTAATCGAAAGGAGTTAATCGATTATAGTCTAATCGAAAGGAGTTAATCGACTATAGTCTAATCGAAAGGAGTTATCGGTTTATAGTTTAATCGAAAGGAGTTATCGATTTATAGTTTAATCGAAAGGACTAATCGAATATAAGTATTCGAAAAGGAGTAATCGAATATAAGTTATTCGAAGAGGAGTAATCGAATATGAGTCATTCGAAGTGAGTTAATCAAATATTAGTTATTCGACGAGAGTTAATCGTCGAATTCGATTATATCGAATTCGGGAAAGTACTTATAATTTTCAGTGTTTAAAGCAAGATTTATTTATTAATAAATTAGGTGTTTATTTATTTATTCACATTAAAGAAATAAAAGATATAATTGAAGTTAGATATTTCAGAAGTAGGGTTTATAACGTTAGCGTTATAATTAATGTTTTCAATAAAGAAGAGGATACGTAAATAGAATCTGAGAGTTACGTATGGAAGTTTGTTAAAGATTTAAAAGATAAAGTTTGACTATTTCGAAGTTAAAACGTTGTTCAGTTAAGATCTGAGAGGTAATTATACCCCAACTTGATTGACTTCCTTTTTTAACTAAGGAATGGTAAGGTTTGGCAGTGAAGGAGTTTTGGAAATGTTTTCCAAATGAGAATCAGAAATGTTTTCTGATAATAGAAAATAAGAATTTGGAATATATGGAAATAGGAGATAAGTAAATTAATGAATTAAAGAGTTAAATGTTAAATGATGATTGATCGATAAAATTTCCATCTGGAAATAACATCTTTGTTTGCACACGTGTTTTTCTTTGATAGTTAACTCACCAACTGTAACATCCCGTAATTTTATAACATTAAAATTCACAAATTAAAGTATACTTAATTTTTAGAAAAGAATTAAGTGAAATGGGTTGCGCAGAGAAATATATATATTGATATATATATATATAAATAAATTAAAAATTAAATAAATAAATATGCGAAAAAGTTCAAAACAGCGAGTTGGGAAGGGAAATAACCGAACCGGCCCATTTTTGAGGTCGACCCAAGCCCCGGTGGGTCGACTAGGGGTTAATCCAGGGTGTTTGGTTGTCAACCCGTGGGCCGATTCACTCAAATGCAGATTTTGCATTTGATTGGCTCTCATGGTTCAGGGTTAATCTAATGGTCCTAAATAACTTCCTACACCTATAAATACATCCTAATGCTAACCCTAAACCTAATTAAAATAGAATAGTTACTGTCGCCAAGGAAATCAATGGTGCCGCCGCTAACTAAGAAAGAAGAAAAGAAAATTCAATTCTAATTCTCTCAACCCTAAAGCAAAGCAAAACTCTCTTTTCTTTTCTAAATTGTGAGTATGATGATTTCAACAAGATTATTATCATTTTAATTAGGTTGAGTTATGAATGGATTATGAGTAGATGATGTGAATTATCATATATGTTGTTGTAAACCCCTTTTGCTATCATGTATATTGTAAATCCAATGTTATGTGATGATGATATCTTATATGTTGTAAATCATGCTATGATGATGTTATGTATGTTGAAAGTTTGTATGTTAAGTTGTGATGAATCATACATGTTAAAAAGGCCATGATGTTACCATCTATGCTAGTTAGTTCATATTAATTAAATCATCATGTTTGGGTTATGTTGATCTATATGACAAGTCACATATGCAAGTTAGATTGAATAGAAAAGTTATGAACATATACCAAGACATCTACTATGACATCTAGAATTATGCTATGACATATGTGATATCCTATGCTAGTTCACACCATCATTATGTTGCCTAAAAACCCCATTTGCAAGTTTATGTATAGATTTGGGCTATGATCATATCATATAAATGGAGACATTTAACAAGTTGACACCTTTTGATCCTTAGCATGTGTAGTTTATGCAAGTTTCACCACTATTATGATTAGATATATTTTAATTGTCTGTATGCTGTGATAATTTATCTTTGTGCTAGGTGTTAGACTATACAAGTCTAGCCTATATTATGTGTTGAATAAGCGAACGTATAAACATGTGGTAGGGGTAATATTAAGGATTTAATATTAAAAAGTTGGGGTGCAATAGATATGATTTTGCATGCCATAAGTGGATGGCCATAATTGAGTCGGTTATGGACATCATTAAAAGTTGACTTAATTAATAATTTGAGTAGGTAATTATTAAAACTGGGGTAAAAGATTTTAAGTGTTAATCAATGCTTAGGACACAAGGTTGGACACGTTTGTGACGTAAACCTGCCCGGATCCGCCCGGCAAATCCAGTGTTCACAAATGTCAGCCCAATGTGAGAGGTTCAAGGCCTAAACTAAAGCATAACGGTTGTAAAGACACGAGGTTTGACTCTTTTATGGTGTAAGACTACACGAACCCGCCCGGCAAATCCAGCTGCCATAAATGCCAGTCTAATGTGAGAGGTCTTTATGAGGTTATGGCCTGAATGAATTAAGAAATACTTAACCAGATAAACATGTAAAGTGGGACATGGGGGTTAAGTAGGTGCCTTGGGTGGCATGAGTAATCTAGGGGGTGCCTTTAGTGGCATGTGAAATACGATTAGTAAGACTTAATCAAACACATATGTAAATGAACACGACTAAGAGGGTTAAGTGGGATATACTAGTGACAAGCTTAGGTGGGTAGCTTGTGGGGGCCCATTTCGACCAGTATCCCAAACATATCTTTGTGGGCTCGACACAAGTCGAGGACGGGACACGCATGCTGGGTTTGACTGTAAGAGGCCAAAACGGGGAGTGGTGGCAACACAAGTCCAACGGGTTTCGTATGTGTGTGTGGACCTGGGCTGGTAGGTAAGACTTTGTTGCATCGTGTAGGTATAAGCTGTGCATTCTCAAGTTGTATCGGGTTGCCACTTTAGGGGAGTGATACACCCCACTGTGGGGCCAGCACGGGTATCTACGAGTAGGGAGCCGATCGAAAGTGGGTAGTGGGGTACACCTAGTGGAGACAGGGGAAGACGGCACCTATGTAGTCAGCTAGGGGTACGTAAGGCTATTTATAAAGTTTCTGTGTGAAGCAAGTGGGATCAAACAGTAGAAGACTGGTGTGGTGCAGTGTAGTAATGTGCGGTGCAGTGTAGTAATCATTCGTTAGTAATTAGGTGTGCCTTTACCATTATCGTTAACACTATCTTAAACACTATCTTTATCTTCCTAAGAGTTCATAGACATTTACTTATCTTCCAGCTTATGCCTTAGTCTAGTTATTTTGATAATAGTATTGTTAGAATTATCATACTCGCTAGACTTTATGTCTGACCCCCTCTATTTCTATCTTTTTCCCCCTCCAGGTCCTCAGGTTGGGCCCAGCTCCAGTGGAGTTTGATTGAATTGCTTCATCTCTCTTTGGAAAGCTTGGACCATTGAAGTAAAGTCCAGCTTGTTATCTTTTTTATGGCTATTTATGTAATGGGTTTATGTATTTTGTTTTTATGAAGATGGATTGTACTTGGTTATGATCTATGGTTTTCTGTTCTATATTCACTTATAACCTCCATGGAAGTTAATGCATTCCCTTCGTGAGTGACATTAATGGACGTGGGGTGTTACACGTGGTATCAGAGCTTAAGGTTACCAGAACAGATAAAAATACTTTAGAAAAATAGTTATTTTTGGAAGAAGTGCTTTCAAAAAACATGTTTTACTGAGAAATTTAAAGAGAAAAGTTTTTAAGAAAAAAAAACATAATCCCCAATAGCCCATATCTTTATCTTTCGAATTCTCCATTCTGAATCTTTCCTTTTTCGTTTCAGCATGGCTGAAGATCTTAATCTACCCGACGGTGTAACGATACCAGGATGCTATAGGAGGTTATTAGAGGCTAGGGCCGCTGCAGGTCCAGCCAATGTTCCTCAACCACCAGTTGCACCCGTTCCTCCTCCTCCTCCTCGCGTAGATACTTTTGCAAAGACGTGCAAGGAATTCAAGGCTTTGGGTGGAAAACCATTTCAAGGGTCAGAAACGTTTGTGGAAGCTAGAGATTGGCTTAAGGAGGTGGCAGAATTGCTAGAAATCTTTGAAGAAGAAGAAGGGAGGAGAGTTCGTTTAGCAGCTTGGTTGATGAAGGGAGAGGCCTCGTTTTGGTGGGAGGTCACTAATGGGGAGCGTCCTGTTGACTCTTGGGTGGATTTCAGACGTAGTTTCGAGGCGAAGTTTCTCTCAAGGGCAGAAGAAAATCTATATATGGAAAGGTTCTTGACATTGAAGCAAGGAAGCTCATCAGTGAAAAAATATTTCAATAAATTTAATCAGTTAGCAAGGTTTGGCTTGGACTTAGTAAGCACGCCGGAGAAGAAGGCTCTAAGGTTCGTGAATGGCTTGAATGAACCATTGCAAGGGTTTACTATGACCCACATCCCGATGGGGGCCACATTTGAGAAGTTTGTAGAAATGGCGCTCATGCATGAGGAGAAAAGCGCTAAAGCTGATACGGCACCCGAGAAGAAGGGGGATCAGAAGAAACCACAACAACAAAACAAGAAGGGTGGAAAAGACAATAATGGCAAGGGAAAGAAGAAGTGCTTTAACTGTGGAACCCCAGGCCATCTCAGCAAGGATTGCCGAAAGAAAAAGAAGACAGGCTGTTTTCATTGTGGCGATGCGGGACATTTAGTGAAGGACTGCCCAAAAAAGGGGCAGAGGGCAGGAGCTACCTCGGGAGGACAGGTGCAGGCTCCTATGGCACCAGGGCAGGCTAGGGGACAAGTTCAGGCTCTCTCGGTCCCACCGCTGCAAGAACGAGGTAGAACCATTTCTGTTGAAAGTTTAGTTTTTCTGTTTGATCATCCTACCCGTACCTTATTTGTTTCGGGCGCATCACATTCGGTTACCCTCTACATCATTAGTTGAATCACTGCACTTAAACACCAGTTTAGTAGAGGATCCCTTAGTTGTTTCAAATCCAATAGGGGGCTCAGCTTATTTGTCTATGATGTGTTTGGATTTGAAAATTTCCATACTTAGCGTTGAATTTAGATGTGATGCTTATGTGTTGGGCTTCACGGGCTATGGGCTAATTTTAGGAATGGATTGGTTATCCAGAAATGGGGCCGTTCTTGATTGTGAAAGGAGAGTAGTTAGGCTCGTGACTCGCCTTGGCAACACTCTCGAAATCTTTTGTAATCCCATAAATTCAGTTATGCTAAGTTATCTAGAATCGCTTGACGCGTCTGAGGAAAATCTACAATCTTTTAGAGTGGTCCGAGAATATTCAGATGTGTTTGAGGAGGTGAAGGGCTTGCCTCCGAAGCGGGAGATATATTTTCGAATATATCTTGTGGATAATGCGAAACCAGTATCTTTGCCAGTACGCCACTTGGCTCCACATGAAAGGAGGGAACTCGGTAAGCAAGTGAAGGAGTTGCTTGAGAAGGGGTTCATAAGACGAAGTATATCGGAGTGGGGTGCTCCAATAGTATTTGCCATGAAGGCGGATGGGTCCCTTAGACTGTGTGTGGACTATAGAGAACTTAATAAACTTACTAAGAAGAACAGACACCCACTGCCGAGGATTGACGATCTCTTCGATCAGTTAGTTGGCGCCTCAGTGTTTTCGTAGTTGGACTTAGCCACTGGGTTCCATCAGTTGAGAGTGGCTGAGGATAGCATAGACAAGACTGCCTTTAGGACTCCGGACGGTTTCTATGAATGGCTAGTGATGCCCTTCGGTTTGACAAACGCCCCCACATACTATGTTGATTTGATGAGTAGGGTGTTTAGGGAGTACCTTAACAAATTTGTGGTAGTCTTTGTAGATGACATCTTGATCTTTTCTAAGGATGAAGAAGATCATGCCCTACGTCTTAGGGAAGTGTTGGAGACCCTTCGAGCGCATAAGCTTAAAGCTAAATTTTCTAAGTGTCACTTTTGGAGGAAGGAAGTACGGTTCTTAGGACACGTGGTTTCCAAAGAAGGGATAGCCGTGGATCCCGTGAAGGTGGTGGCCATCCAAGATTGGAAGGTTCCTAAAAATGCCACCGAAGTGAGAAGTTTCTTTGGTTGGCTGGCTACTATAGGAAGTTTATCAAATACTTCGCAAAGATATCAGCTCCATTGACACGCTTGACGAAGAAGAACCTAGTTTTCACATAGGACGTAGGTTGTGATGATGCGTTCCAACATTTGAAGAGAGCATTGACTTCAGCCCCAGTCTTAGTATTGCCAGACGGGAGTAAGTCGTTTACCGTTTATACTGATGCTTGTGGGATAGGACTAGGCGCAGTCTTAATGCAAGAGGGTAGGGTAATAGCCTATGGTAGAAGGCAGTTGAGAGCGCATGAGAAAAATTAGCATACACATGACCTAGAATTGGCCGCTATTGTTTTCGCTCTTAAGTCTTGGCGTCATCATCTTCTTGGCGAGAAATTCGAATTATTCACTGACCACAAGTCTTTAAAATACCGATTCTCTCAAAAGGACTTGAACTTAAGGCAGCAAAGGTGGATGGAGTTCTTACCATCCTACAACTTCGAAATAGCCAATACCCCTGGCAAGGGTAACGTGGTGGCAGACGCCTTAAGTAGAAAAAGATTATCCTTAAGTCCTTTGTTTGTTGAGCGGCGAAGTTTAGAATTCATTTCGATGTTTGACTTTAGACCTTCCATTGACTTCGTACCCGGTTTGCTAGCATCCTTGGAGGTCAGACCTACGCTTTTGGGACGGATTGGCGAGGCACAGCGAGACGACCCACAGTTAGTAAAGTTAGTAGAAAAGCTCAAAGGAGGGGAGTCATCAAGCTATCTCCGTAGGTATACCCTAGATGATAAGGGTTGGTTACGTAGGGACGGTAGATTTTGTGTACCAAAACACGATGACCTAAGGAAGACTATTCTTGACGGAGCACATCATTCGAAGATGACAATTCATCCCAGCGGGGACAAAATGTACAAAGACATGAAAAGAGTTTACTTTTAGGCCGGCATGAAGAAAGATGTGGCCGAGTATGTCGCTAGATGCTTGGTGTGCCAACAAGTAAAAGCGGAGCAAAAGGAACCCGGTGGGTTGCTTCACGAATTGGAGGTTCCACTATGGAAATGGGAAAGCATCTCGATGGATTTTGTGGATGGATTACCGCGATCGAGGAAGGGTAATACGGGAATTTGGGTTATAGTAGATAGACATACTAAGAGCGCCCATTTCATTACTGTGAAGAGTAAGAGGACTGCTTCATGGTTAGCTTCTGTATACGTTCGAGAGATAGTTCGTTTGCACGGTGTTCGTTCTAGCATAGTGAGCGATCGCGATCGTATTTTCACTAGCAAATTTTGGAGAAGCTTACAAGAGGCAGTAGGGACTCAGTTATGTTTGAGCACCGCATATCATCCTCAGACGGACGGCCAGACTGAGAGGGTGAATCGCATTCTAGAGGATCTATTGAGGCTATGTATCCTAGACTTTGGGGGAACATGGGAAGAGCATCTTCCATTGGTTGAGTTCGCTTATAATAATAGCGTTCAGTCCAGCATTGGTATGGCACCATTCGAAGCTCTATATGGACGACCTTGTCGTTCACCTACATGTTGGTGGGAATTTACGGATAAGATCTTACTTGGGCCCGATATGATTTGGGAGACTTCGGAGAAGATCGACTTGATTCGAAGGAGGATGAAAGCAGCACAGGATAGGCAGAAATCTTATGCGGATAAGAGGAGGACAGATCTCGAGTTTGAAGTTGGGGACATGGTCTTTGTCAAAGTGTTTCCATTACGAAACGTTGTTCGCTTTGGGTCCGTTGGGAAATTAGCACTAAGGTTTGTAGGGCCGTTTCCTATTAAGGAGAGGATTGGACGGATGGCGTATAGAGTGGAGTTGCCCGAGAGACTTAGTGGTGTACACGACGTATTCCATGTGTCACATTTGAAGAAGTGCTTGCACGAGACCGCGGAAGTGGTAGAGCCGAGCTTGCTTAGAGAGGTGGAGGTAGAGTGTGATGCGACTATTCGACGAGCTCCTACGCGCATTCTTGGTTCGGAGATCAAGAGGTTGAGGAATAGAGAGGTCAGACTAGTCAAAGTGCAATGGGGATATGATGAGAGCAACGCTACTTGGGAGACAGAAGAGAAGATGCGTTCACGATACCCTTTTCTTTTTTGAGGGTATGTCTTTTAATTTCTCCTTTATCGCTTAGCTTGTACTTATCTTATCTTTAGTATATCCTCTCGCTAGTATCTTTGACCTTTAGTAAGGATAATCCTATGGTTGAAACATGTGTTTGAGACATGTTATATATGGTGGATGCAAAGTGGATGCAAGTGTTTGCTAGTGGTTGCTCGTGGATGCATAAACACACACTATTAGGCACCAGATCGGCTCAGTCACTTCATATTGCATATTGCATATATATGGATGTATTTAGTGAAATGGATGTATAATGGTTGTATTGTCATATAGTTGCTGCATTCGGGTGGATGGTTGTGCACGCATATAGAATTAATATGTATCATTACGAATCTTTTGCATACATATTGGACGCATGGCACTATCAGGAATTGCACTAAGGAGGTCGACTGAATCAGTAGACCGCCTAATTTTGCATTAGATATGGACATATACACACACTGTGCATATAAACATTAAAGCATTAGAAGTCTTTTAAGGACGATGGATGCTGGAGTTTGATGGTTGATTAGATGGACGATTAGATGGTATGATATACATTCTTCTTGAATTGGAGATTTCGGGGACGAAATCCTTTAAGGAGGGTAGAATGTAACATCCCGTAATTTTATAACATTAAAATTCACAAATTAAAGTATACTTAATTTTTAGAAAAGAATTAAGTGAAATGGGTTGCACAGAGAAATATATATATATATTGATATTTATACATATAAAAATTAAAAATTAAATAAATAAATATGCGAAAATGTTCAGAACAGCAGATTGGGAGGGGAAATAACCGAACCGGCCCATTTTTGAGGTCGACCCAAGCTCTGCTGGGTCGACCAGGGGTTAATCCAGGGTGTTTGGCTGTCAACCCGTGGGCCGATTCGCTCAAATGCAGATTTTGCATTTGATTGGTTCTCATGGTTCAGGGTTAATCTAATGGTCCTAAATAACTTCCTACACCTATAAATACATCCAAATGCTAACCCTAAACCTAATTAAAATAGAATAGTTACAGTCGCCATGGAAATCAATGGAGCCGCCGCCAACTAAGAAAGAAGAAAGGCAAATTCAATTCTAATTCTCTCAACCCTAAAGCAAAGCAAAATTCTCTCTTTTCTTCTCTAAATTGAGAGTATGATGATCTTAACAAGATTATTATCATTTTAGTTAGGTTGAGTTATGAATGGATTATGAGTAGATGATGTGAATTATCATATATGTTGTTGTAAACCCCTTTTGCTATCATGTATATTGTAAATCCAATGTTATGTGATGATGATATCTTATATGTTGTAAATCATGCTATGATGATGTTATGTATGTTGAAAGTTTCTATGCTAAGTTGTGATGAATCAAACACGTTAAAAAGGCCATGATGTTACCATCTATGCTAGTTAGTTCATATTAATTAAATCATCATGTTTGGGTTATGTTGATCTATATGACAAGTCACATATGCAAGTTAGATTGATTAGAAAAGTTATGAAAATATACCAAGACATCTATTATGACATCTAGAATTATGTTATGACATATGTGATATCCTATGCTAGATCACACCATCATTATGTTGCCTAAAAACCCCATATGCAAGTTTATGTATGGATTTGGGCTATGATCATATCATATAAATTGAGATATTTAACAAGTTGACACCTTTTGATCCTTAACATGTGTAGTTTATGCAAGTTTCACCCCTATTATGATCAGAATTATTTAAATTGTCTATATGTTGTGATAATTTATCTTTGTGCTAGGTGTTAGACTATACAAGTCTAGCCCATATTATGCGTTGAATAAGCGAACGTATAAACGTGGGGTAGGGGTAATATTTAGGATTTAATATTAAAAAGTTGGGGTGCAATTGATATGATTTTGCATGCCATAAGTGGATGGCCATAGTTGAGTCAATTATGGACATCATTAAAAGTTGACTTAATTAATAATTTGAATAGGGAATTATTAAAACTGGGGTAAAAGATTTTAAGTGTTAATCAATGCTTAGGACACGAGGTTGGACTCGTTTGTGACATAAACCTGCCCGGATCCGCCCGGCAAATCCAGTGGTCACAAATGTTAGCCCAATGTGAGAGGTCCATGGCCTAAACTAAAGCATAACGGTTGTAAAGACACGAGGTTAGACTCTTTTATGGTGTAAGACTGCCCGGACCCGCCCGATAAATCCAGCTGCCATAAATGGCAATCTAATTTGAGAGGTCTTTATGAGGTTATGGCCTGAATGAATTAAGAAATACTTAACCAGATAAACATGTAATGTGGGACATGGGTGTTAAGTAGGTGCCTTGGGTGGCAAGAGGAATCTAGGGGGTGCCCTTAGTGGCATGTGAAATACGATTAGTAAGACTTAACCAAACAGACATGTAAATGAACATGACTAAGAGGGTTAAGTGGGATATACTAGTGACAAACTTAGGTGGGTAGCTTGTGGGGGCCCATTTCGACTAGTATCCCAAACGTATCTTCGTGGGCTCGACCCAAGTCGAGGACGGGACACGCATGCTGGGTTTGACTGTAAGAGGCCAAAACAGGGAGCGGTGGCAACGCAAGTCCAACGGATTTCGTATGCGTGTGTGGACCCGGGCTGGTAGGTAAGACGTTGTTGCATCGTGTAGGTATAAGCCGTGCATTCTCAAGTTGTATCGGGTTGCCACTTTATGGGAGTGATACACCCCACTATGGGGCCAGCACGGGTATGATGTAATTCCCTATACAAGAGAATGCTCCTATAGAAAACGGGATCGGAACAATTAGAGGAGACCAGGCCAATACAAGAGAATGCTGAGCGATAGAATGGAAAAACGCATGCAATAAGGACAAGGGCAAAGTCGTGCCTGCTCCTTTTTGCGCCAAGACCGCCTCCGCATAGAAACCAGCGGCATCTGGGCCTCAACTCAGACGCCACTGCCGTCTTTCTGACGACCTCGACCCACAGAAGGATGAAGAGCCCGAATACGAGAGGGCTACCCCAGTTGAGCCTACGGTGGACGTCCTAGTTAATCCCAATGATCCTTCAAGGGTACTGAATTTAGGATCACACCTCCATCCAGCAATCAAAGAAGACCGTGTAGATTTCTTAAAGGGAAATTTTGATGTGTTCGCATGGACTCACTCCGACATGAAAGGCATCGATTCCAGAAGTCGCATGCCATTGTCTGAGCATCGATCCCGCAATGTCTCCAATCAAGCAGAAGCGCCGCTTCTTGGGGCCCGAAGGGTCCAAGGCACTCGAGGAAAAGGTAGACCGTCTAATCAATAACAACTTTATTCGCGAAGCCGACTACCCTAAATGGGTCTCCAATCCTGTCCTGGTCAATAAACCCAACGTTAAATGGTGAACATGCGTCGACTTCTCCGATTTGAACAAGGCATGTCCCAAGGACAGCTTCCCGCTCCCGAAGATTGACCGACCTGTTGATTCAACCGCCGGATACCAACTACTATCTTTCATGGATGCTTACTCAGGCTACAATCAAATCCCGATGAATCTTCGCGACCAGGGCCATACCTCATTCATAACAGACCTTGGATTCTACTGCTATCGCGTCATGCCCATCGACCTCAAGAATGCCAGTGCCACTTGTCAGCGAATGGTAAACCGACTCTTCAAAAACCAAATCGGAAAGTCCATGGAGGTGTACGCGGATGACCAGTTAGTAAAATCCAAAGCGTCTAGCGATCATGTCCATGACCTCTTTGAAATGTTCGATATCCTCCGTTGGTACGACATGAAACTCAACCCCTTAAAGTGCTCCTTCGGAGTCGCTGCAGGAAAATTCTTGGGTTTCATCATCAACTCCCGGGGAATCGAAGCCAATCCAAAAAAAACCAAGCCATTCGGGACATCCAAATCCCCAAAAACATCAAGGATGTCCAAAGTTTAAACGGGAAGGTCGCCGCTTTATGTCGATTCATATCCAAGGCTACCGACAAGTGCATTCCTTTCTTCGATTTACTTTGAAAGGGGAAGCGCAATTTCGAGTATACCCCAGAATGCATTTTTGCGTTCAAAGAACTTCTGGATCACTTAGAGCAACCACCTATCCAATATAAGCCCATATAAAATGAGGACTTATACATTTATTTGGTTGTTTCTACGCAGGAAATCAGCTCGGCATTAATACGCATCGAAGACCGTATCCAACGGCCCGTCTACTACATAAGCAAGCGATTGACAGGGGAAGAAAAGAACTATCTGAAGTTGGAAAAACTAGCATTTTGCTTACTGATCTCCTCTCGAAAGCTACGGCCCTACTTCCAGTCCCATCCCATCAAGGTGTTCACCGACCAGCCACTGCGCCCAGTCCTATAACGACCTGAGGCGTCCGGCCGACTATTAAAATGGAGCATGGAAATAAGCCAGTTTTAGATAACTTTCGTCCCCCGTCGGGCCATCCTCAGGCAAGCCCATGCCGATTTCATTGTAGAATTCACTATTCTCGAGGAGACTCCTACGGAAGACACTGAGGCTTCCAACAATCAATGGAAATTGTTCGTGGACGGTTCCTCCAAAAGCAAATGCTCTAGAGCTGCAGTCGTGCTCATCACCCCCGAAAAGCGCCTAATATGCTATGCACTAAAGCTAAAATTCCCTGTTACCAATAACGATGCGAAGTATGAGGCCTTGATAGTTGGACTTAGAATCGCGGTAGAGCTCAAGCTTAAGACCATCCAAATCTTCTCCGATTCATAGCTCATCGTGCGCCAGGTACAAGGGGAATATGAGAACAAGGGGGAACGGCTCGCCCGGTACTTGCCTCAGGTTCAGGAATTACTCACTTACTTCGACCACTTCACCATCATATCCCCGGGAACAAAATGAGAAGGCTGATTTACTAGCCAATCTGCTGAGCTCAGGGGTTTCACCACTCTTAGGGTTCGCCCTGGTCGAGGTGCTCAACTCCCCAAGCATCAAACAAACATGGACCGATATGGCAACAAACAACGAATCCGAGCCTGAATCTTGGATAACACCGATCAAGAATTACCTACAAAACGGGGTCCTCCCAGGACGCTATGAGGAAAGATGAGCACTCATCCGCCAGTCGGCTCGCTACCTTCTTATGTATGGGGTACTCTACTGCAGGGGTTTATCTATCCTGCTGCTCAGGTGCGTAGCTCAAGATGAGGCCATCTGAGTGCTCACCAATGTACACGATGGTGAGTGCAGCGACCATAACGGAGGGAAATCCATGGCCAGAAAAATACTCAAACATGGCTACTATTGGCCCATGCTCGACCAAGGCGCCATATAATATGCTCGCAAATGCGACAAGTGCCAGCACTTCTCAAAGATTCCGAGGGCCCCACCTACAGAATTGACGCAAATGGTCAGCCCATGGCAATTCGCCATATGGGGGATAGATATTATTGGTACTCTTCCCATGGCCAGAGGAGGGGCAGGATATGCGGTTGTCGCAGTTGATTATTTCACCAAATGGGCAGAGGCCGAGGCCCTCCCCACAATCACCACCAAGAAGATGATCACCATTGTTGTTCGCAACATCATTACTCAATATGGGGTCCCTCAAGCTATCAATTCCGACAATGAAACTCAGTTCGAGAGCTCAGAATTCAAAGCCTTCTGTCAACGACACAACATCGAAAAGAGATTCTCGGTAGTGGCTCACCCCCAAACCAATGGTCAGGCCGAAGCGGTTGAAAAGATCATCAAGTCCATCATCAAGAAGCGTCTGGAAAATGCCGGGGCAGATGAGCAGACAGGCACACTCCTTTCGCCCTCGCCTACGGATCGGAAGTCGTCATTCCCATCGATCTCAAGCTTCCATCCCATCAGGTTACTTATTTCAACCCAAAGATGAACCAAGACTTACTTTTGGGGTCACACGACTTACTAGAGGAATGGAGGAATGAAGCTGATCTCCGAGCCGCCGCTCAACGACAACGGGTCGCCCAATACTTTGATTCAAGGGTCCATCGTAAGGACCTTAACATCGGCGATCTCGTTCTAAAATGAGTGTTTCACCCTCCGATAGGTCTTGCTCCTCATTGGGAAGGCCCGTACTCCAGACAGCGAAGGCTCACCAATGGACGTTCAAACTCGCAACTGTGTACGGAGCTGAACTCCCAAGGGCCTGGAACAGTGAACATCTTCGCCGTTACTTTACATAACTTAGTGCACAGTTATTTATGCTTTCTAACAATGTTTTGTTTTCTAGCAATTCAGGGCATTGTAAAAGCTATTACTGCTAAAGTTATTATTGGAAATGATGTTCAAACTACTGTCACTATTTCCTTTATGTTTACTCCTCGTGTGACATGTTTGATTAATCCTGACAACCAGCTCGTGTATGGGAAATCAGTTGGCGTGAAGGCCCTCGAGCGCAAGAGTTGGCATCGCCATCCGAACCTAGAGCCAACCTCGAGGGCAAACCAACTTGGCTACGACCGACTACCCGGGCAAGGGAGCTGGAAACGCTACTCGAGTCGCCAGCCCGCGGCTTGACCGAGTCTAAATAACCACGAACTCGAATCTCGACCCTATGCCGAGACCGAGGATAAAACATTCCATACCCAAGCCCAATGCGACTTGGGGCCACCCGACAGCCAGGTAGGAGTAATGCAAATTTCCCCCTGGCTACGGGCGCCGGTCGAATCTTGCCGTAGCACCGAGACCGACCTTAAATCATTTCTTTCCCGAAGCTCTCAAGGCTAAGGGGTAGCCCATCGCCACGATCGGACCCTATGGGCTGATGATCTGGACTTCTCCTCTCAGATGAATAAATAACGTCTGCGGCTCACCTTAACCCTATGAACGACGGGAGAGCCATACACCGGATGGACCGCATAATGCGACATCATGCGCCATCGCTGCTCTTGGGATTAACCCCGGGCAACCGATGAAAAAACAGCAGGCGTACAGCCAGGCTTCGCAAACTACGGGTTTTCTGAGCTGAGGAAAACTTACTAGAAGCCTACGCTCAAGCACACCCCTCTGGAACAATGACACAGAGCGCGATACCTGATTGCTTTTTTGTTAGGTGTGACGATAAGTATGCTTATGCAAGTACGGGATGATGGAAAACATAAGAAGAACATCCAAATACTTAACACAAATTGCGATCCTTACTAATTCATATTTAATTTACACACACACATTACATAAACCACATGTCTAAATTCCTCCTTTCTAATGGTAGGATGTACATGAAAACCACACCACGTCCTGAAAAACCAAAAGCGAGGGTCGTACTCGCATAAACTACCGGCCTACACTACCAAAATAACGGTAACTTTTACCTAAGGCACTAAAACTAATCGTGCTTTTTCTTCTTGCTTTTGTGCTTATGCTCTTTCTTTGCAGATTCGGCACTCGATGGTTCATCCTTCATGCCAGGCCTCTTCTTTTCTGATCCTCTTCTTCCTCCACGAGCCTTCGGAGGAGTAACCGACTCATGAGAAACCGGGAGGCGTCTATCATTTCCCACCTCACCGCTAGAGATCTCAGTGACACCGGTGGCAAGGGTATGCGGCAAATGTCGGGGGGCACTTCTGGCAGTAAGACCTACCACAACAGCGCTTTTCCCCGGGATTGCCTTGCCTTCCAGCTCAGCTCTCTCCTTGGCTTCTCTAGCAGCCCGTCGCGCAGCTAGCTTCTCCGACTTGTGTGGCATGTCATCATCGGCTTTGGATTTTTCGGAAGCCTCCATGACCCTCCAGGGAGCTTCATCATCCTTCTTCCTCTTCCGAGCCTCGTCAGTAACCGTCTTCTTCTCTGCTTCCGCATCGGCATTTTGTCTTCTTAATTGCCTCCGCGACTCTCGCCTCAGCATTCTCTGTGGCCTTCCTCTCGGTTTCTTTCCTGGCAGCCTCATCCTGCCTTCCTCTCTCCTTTATCTCCTCGCGCTTTGCCGTCGTTCGGGCTTTCTGGGTTTCCACCACCGCAGCCATAGAAGACACATCAGCTTCTGTTGGTCCTCTGGCAGCAGCACTTTGTCCATCTACTACCTCTCCTTCCTCATTAAGAATGTCAGTCATACTGGGCATTATCCTTATGCCCGAGAAAGAACCTTGTTGGTCACTGCCCTTTCCAAATTGCGTCTCTGCAAGTCCTAGTCCAGATTAAGTCGTTTGTGGGATCGGGCAAGGCTGAAAGGTGTGGTCGATCCAGGAAGGGCTGCACAGTAAAAACAAAACCTTTTAGTTCGCAAAATTGGTAATCTCGTCATCCTCAGGGATGCACGGTAATAGGAGTTTACCTCCGATCAAGGATGGCGTAAGAGGAATAGAGGGAGCATGTGTCACAGAACGTAGTGAGAATCTTGTTTCTCCTATCTTCGGGTGGTGAGGATTGTACTCAGTGGAAACCCGGACTGAAGCAGCAGGATCATTCACTATAGAAGGTTCAGGAACTAGAGGTAGATAAGAGCTTCCCGCACCGAATGTTTCAGCCACAACCACGCTCTCGGTCGTGATAGATTTTCCCTTCTCAGCAGTGAGCCTCGCTAGCCTTTCTCTCTCTGCATCCTCCGACAACAATCTCCTCCCTTCCATTAGCTTTCCCTGCTCCTCGTCGGACAGGAGATCCAACATTAGTTGGCCTTCATCCAGGGTGCTCACATCCACTTGATGCAAAAAGGCTTCATGAGGAACTAGCCTCTCCCAGGTCCGATTCAGTTCTCGGACATGATCATCCACCCACGTGAGTCCATGGAATTTCAGAATCTTAACAAACATGTTCCAGATATCTTCTTCTACAGACATTTCTACCTGAGATTTCGTGTCCTCCAACTACTTCCATAACTGCTCAACCTCTCTCAGATGTGCAGCTCTCAAACCCTTCATTGTACTCAGCACATCTGGATTGTTGATCTCCGTGTCCTCCTTGGTCTTCTTCATCTCTTCAAGCTGCTTTTTGAAGCTGTCGTTCTCCGCTCTCAAAGCCTCGTTTTCATCCCAAAGTTTGGAGAGTCTAGTATTCTCCTTCTCCAACTCGATGCATATTTTGTCCATCTCATGCTTGTACCTCTTAAGGGTCGTATTTTGAGTGGTCAAGTCAACTACAGTCTCTGTGAAAGATGAGCGAGCATGATCGGCCTCTCTCTGAAGTGTCGCATACTCCTCCTTCAGCTCCACTGCACACAAAAAAGAAAGAAGGATCCACGAGTTAATGTTTAACGGCATGGAATAACCAAATAGTACTCCAACGACACAAAGAGCAAACTCACCTATTTCCGCATTTAGATTCTCAATGGTGGTCCGCTCAGCATTGATGGTCAGGTGCTGGTTCATAAGTTCCATGTTTTTCTTCCTAATCAGCTCCAAAAGAAGGAAGGAATACTTGGTAAACTCGTTGGTTTGATGATACGAGGCCTTCACATAATCCCATATCTCCCTGGACTCCCTATCCTCAGTAGGGTGGAGATCTGGGACAAACTTCAGCCCATCAAAATAAAGAGGAGGGAAACGGTACTTCAGAAATGCTATCCGCTCCTCTATAGAAAACACATTCACTTGGGACACCGTTAAGTTTTCCATCTTGATAATGGCAGAAACCTCCGATCTGGGTTGAGTAAGTGATGCTCCCGACCATTTGGAGGCTGAAGTAGAAGCCGAAGCATCAATGTGAGGAGGAGTTGTCTATAGCGAGTGCCTTGATCCCCCTAAATCAAGACTAGAGTCTCCACCGGACACTCGGATTGGAGGAGGGGAAGGGGGTGTAAGAGACTGTAGAGGCCTATCCGATTGACGACTATCCCCACCACGACCTTGCGGGGGCGCAACATCGCTATACAGACTCGCCCCTCTCTTAAAGGTGCTAAGGAAATCGGTCCGAGGTCTTCGCCGGTCCCCAGATCTAGAGCCTTGTCCTTCGCGCCCACCTGCCATGTCACCTGTTAAGAAAAACAAACGAAGTCAACCGGGTCGCATGCTCAGTAGAATCTCTGCGCTATGCAGTGTATGCCCTAAGTGTTCTCTTAACAAAGCAGATTGTGATCTTCTCAGAGGAGGTAACCCCATCACAGCAAGGGCAAGTTCTTCCATGTTCACCGTGCATGGGCCCGAAAAGTCTATCTCAATTTTGTTCAAGCCCGAAAATTGGTCCGCTGCTTCAAGCGAGGCCGCGACGTCCAGAGAAGTTGTCGGGGACCGTGACTCTACTAATGCTTCTTCCCCCGCATCTCCCATCGGAGGCGGGACGGAAGCATCCAACGAGCCCTCATCCCGGGTAACTATCTCCACAATGCCGGTTATGCCTACGCTCACATCCCCTTGAAAAGTAATGACCTTCTTGGGCTTGGGTCCAGCAGAAGGCATCTTTCTCTTCAGACCAGGAATCGTGGAACCTCCCATCACTTTTCCTTTTGGAATACTGCTTGCAACGGCAGGCCTAATTATAGCCCGGTCATGTGAAAGTAGCCCGAAACGACGAAGGAGCTCTTGACTTATTATGCTGTTAGTTTTATGTTCCTCCTCGGGTATCGCTAGCAAGGCATTGCTGATATTCCTCGCCAGTAGGTGCCTCTGGATTTCCTGCCATGATCAGCAAATTGTGAGACGCGGGGTCCCGAAAGCGTTATAGTATGAAACATAGTTCGGAAGTACTTACTCCCTTCTATCCATCTCCTCGCTAATCCAGGAGGGCAGCGCATGAAGAACCAATAATGTTTAAACACTGACAGCCTAGGCCACTTCCCGACGATGAACTTGGGGGCAGGTGACGCTTCTACGAATCATTGGGAGGGCGATCCGCTAGCCGTTCTCTTAAAATGGAAAAAATACCGAATGTCCTCTCTTGTAGGTTCCAAGTGCAAGTGTTCCCGATAGAGAGCACAAGCGCCCAAGAGCGAGGCATAAGCATTCGGGTGTAGTTGCGAAAGTGCAAGGCAGAAGTAGCTCAGAATGTTTTGAATAAAATCATTGGTTGGGGGCACACACCCCATAAGGCAAACCTGTCTGTTCCAAGTAGTGAAGCCCTCGAGTGGTGTGTGAGCCCTATAACCAACTCCTGGAGCACGAACATCATCCACTAGTATGTTAGACCGCAACGCCATTTTCCTAACTATTGTGGTGTCCAGTCACGACGATGCCAAGTCTATCGGGTTTTCCACTCTTGATATCTACATTATCGACCTCCTACTCCATAGCGGGGGAGTGTTGTCTCACTGATGCTTCTCCATGTTCAGACACACCAGGAGAACTGGAAGATTATGAAGGGACGGACCCTTCCGTAGTCTCAAGCTCGCTGCCAGTCGAGCTACCATTGTCGGCAGAATCGGATGTGTGTGACGATGGGGGAGAAGCCTCAGCTTCCCCGATCTTCCCAGTCTTGGATCTTGTTTGCTTTGCTAGCTATACTTTAACACAATAATATTAGTCATCGCAGTGGAATAACCTGTACTCCTCGTGTTCATGATAACTAACATGTATGTGTGGTGCTATGCAAAGATAAGCTACAAAAAGAAAGTTCAAAGTCGTTCAACAGTTCAAGCCCCAGTCCAGTTGTATGCTCTATCCTACGTGAAAATCTTAAACAATGCAAATGCGGTCGACAACATATGCATCAACGCTAGGCACGCGGTTTCACACTAGATATGAAAAAATGAAGACAGGCAGTCGGGAGGTTAAAGTCCAAAAGCAAGAAAACTAGAAGCCTGGAACATCAAAGTCCGAGTCACCAAACCCTTGCAGGGTCGAAGTCTCGAACCCAATGGTCTGAAAATTCCAACCCATTCGGGTTCAAAAATTCGAAGCCCTTAAGGTTCGAAGTCTCAAACCCAAACTATTCAAAAATTCGAATCTGCGGGGTTCAAAAATTCAGACCCAGGAGGGTTCGAAATTTCGAACCCAAGCGGTTCGAAAATTCAAACCCCATGGGTTTGAAACTTTGAATCCATCCAAGTTCGAACTTCGAGGTCTCCGCTACCATCCTTCAACACCCTTCCCCCTCATTTCCTCGACCCTAAGCCTCACCAATTTCAGGTTCGAAAGCCTTTGATTCGAAATTCTCAGGTTCGAAGATTTTCAACAATGGCGTCCAAGGAAGGAATATATGGAAGTGCTAAAATGAGGGGGGGGGGGGGCTATTTATAAAAGGAAAAAAAAACTGTCCCTTCGTATTCTAGGTTCGGTTCGAAATTTTTGCACCCATGGGTTCGAAAAATTCGAACCCTCTGGTTTCGAAAATTCGAACCCCATGGGTTCGAAATTTCGAACCGCCAGGGCTTGGAATTTCGAAACCCCTGGGTTTGAAATTTCGAACCTCCAGGGGTTCGAAAATTCGAGCCGCCTAGGCTCGGAATTTCGAACATCCTGGGTCCGAAATTTCGAACCCTAAGGGTTTGAAAATTCGTACAACATATATATATATATATATATATATATATATATTACTCGCCCTGGATTGATGTATCACGCCAAACTCTCCTATATGAGTACTCCCTGCATGTGCACACAGGCTCCCGTTCAACCACGGAGGCTAAGCACTGCGGATACTTAGCAATGTGAAGTACGGCGCAACACCCAACGACAACTCATCCGCACCACCAGGGCGAGCGAGCCCAACCACTAACGTTTGTTTTCCTTTAACTTCCAAAATGAATTCACAACTCAACCACTAATTGAAATGGTCCAAAGCACATCATGTCAATACAAGACGTACTTCGAGGGGCAAATGTAAACGGCCTTTTGGTCAGGTACCCAAAAGCACGCAAGACACGATCGACTCAGCATATCGCGTGATATTACAAACCAGAAGTATCGCCAGCCTCATCCAAGGGGCCAATACCATAAGATCCTACTCCGGCCACTAGCAGAGTATCGTGTCCTTCAAGCGAGGCCTCCCTCAGTATATGTCCGCATACGAGCCAAAGGCGAGTCGTTAAGAAGGAAGCTTCGACAACACCCTAGGAGCGACGAGGTTTCAACACCAAGAAGGTCGGCCACCTCCTCATCCATTTCGTACCCCAATAGGGGTTTGAAATTTCTTACCCCTCTAGGGGGTTCGAAATTTCGAACCCCCAAGGGGTACGAAAATTCGAACCTCCAGGAGAGGTTCGAAATTTTGAACCTCTAGGACGGGTTTGAAATTTCGTACCCCCACGAATTTTCTGCATGAAGGGGCTGGGTTCGAATTTTCTATGTGTGGACCCTATTTCTACCTACTCCCACCTACTCCTACCTAACCCTTCTCCTATAAATACCCCATGACTGCACATTTGAGAAGAGGTTGGATTTTGTGACCTTCCTAGAACTCCATTAATGGCATCTCTCCTTTAAAGAAGAAGAAGAACCAAATTGTCATTTTCTCCATTTATTCAACATAAGATAATTATGACATCATACATCATGAAAAGTGTATGTAATGAGATATCATGAGATAGTCTCAACCTTGTAATCCTTGGTAATCTATAATATTCCAACAAAGCTTCAAAGTGGACGTAGGCCCCTCACAAGGCCGAACCACTTTAAATCTCTCGTGTTATTTACTTTTTTCGCTATTGTCTACACGACCGAATTGGTTATTCCTAGTAATTGAAATATTTGGTGTTTTCGACATTTTTAACAGTCAATAGGGTGCTGTAAAAATCAACCCTTCACTATAGTTAAAAAATTTGGGGAATTGTTGGAAGTAAGGGCTATTTAGAGAAGTAGGGGTAGTTTAAGCACAGTAGGGGTAGATCGACAAATACGAAGGATGATGAATCATTTGGAATGGATGCTGGAAAAACCAACCCTTCACAATAGTTAAAAAATAGGGGTAATTGTTGGAAGAAAGGGCTATTTAGAGAACTAGGGGTAGGATTAAGAAGGGTTGTTTTGATGTGTTAAGAGAAGTAGGGGTAGTTTAAGCATAGTAGGGTTAGATCCACAAATATGAAAGACGATGAATCATTTGGATTGGGTGCTGCAAAAACCAACCCTTCATAGTAGTTAAAAAATAGGGGTAATCGTTGGGAGTAAGGGCTATTTAGAAAATTAGGAGTAGGATTAAGAAGAAGGGCTGTTTTGAAGTATTAAGAGAAGTAGGAGTAGTTTAAGCACAGCAGGGGTAGATCGACAAATATGAAGGATGATGAATCATTTGGATAGGATGTTGGAAAAACCAACCCTTCATAGTAGTTAAAAAATAGTGGTAATTGTTGGAAGTAAGGGCTATTTAGAGAGTTAGGGGTAGGATTAAAAAAAGGGCTATTTGAAAAGAGAAGTAGGGGTTGTTTAAGCATAGTAGGGTTAGATCGACAAATATGAAGGGTGATGAATCATTTGGATTGTGTGCTGCAAAAACCAACCTTTCACATTAGTTAAAAAATAGGGGGTAATTGTTGGAATTAGGGGCTATTTATATAATTAGGTGTAGGATTAAAACAAAGGGCTGTTTTGAAGTATTAAGAGAAGTAGGGGTAGTTTAAGCATAGTAGGGGTAGATCAACAAATATGAAAGATAATGAATCGTTAGGATTAAGTGCTGCAAAAATCAGCCCTTCACAGAAGTAGACTGATTATTGGTTTACAAAGAAAGAAATGAGTAATGCAAAAAAAAAATACGAATAAAGGAAAACAATAATAAAAGTACGGGCGTAGTTTAAGCATAGTAGGGGTAGATCAACAAATATGAAATATGAATCATTTGGATTAGGTGCTGCAAAACCCAACCCTTCACAGAGTTAGAATGAACATTGGTTTACAATGAAAGAAATGAATTATGTAAAAAAATGAATAAAGAAATGTATAAAGGAAAACAATAATAAAAGAAGAGGGTAGTTAAAAATAGGGGTAATTGTTGGAAGTAAGGGCTATTTAGAGAATTAGGGTTAGGATTAGAAAGAAGGATAGTTTTGAATATTAAGAGAATAAGGGGTAATTTAAGCAAAATAGGGGCAGATCGAGAAATATGAAAGATGATGAATCATTTAGATTAGGTGTTGCAAAAACCAACCCTGCACAGTAGTTACAAATATGAAAGATGATGAATCATTGCGATTGGCTGCTGTAAAAACCATCCCTTCACCGTAGTTAAAAAATAGGGGTAATTGTTGGAAGTAAGGGATATTTAGAAAATTCGGGGGAGGATTAAAAAGAAGGGCTGTTTTGAAGTATTAAGAGAAGTAGGGGTAATTTAAGCATTGTAGGGGCAGATCGATAAATATGAAAGATGATGAATCACTTCGATTGGGTGCTGCAAAAACCAACCCTTCATAGTAGCACAAAAATAGGGGTAATTGTTGGAAGTAAGGGATATTTAGAGAATTAGGGGGAGGAATAAAAAGAAGCGCTATTTTGAAATATTAAGAGAAGTAGGGGTAGTTTAGGCAAAGTACGGGTAGATCGACAAATATGAATGATGATGAATAATATGGATTGGGTGATGCAAAAACCAACCCTTCACAGTAGTTAAAAAATTGGGCTAATTGTTGGAAGTAAGGGCTATTTATAGAATTAGGGGTAGGATTAAAAAGAAGTGTTGTTTTGATGTATTAAGAGAAGTAGGGATAGTTTAAGCATAATAGGGGTAGATCGACAAATATGAAAGATGATGAATCGTTTGGATTGGGTGCTTCAAAAACCAACCATTCATAGAAGTAGAATGATAATTGGTTTACAAAGAAATGAATAATGCAAAAAAATTGAATATAGAAATGAATAAAGGAAAACAATAATAACAGTAGGGGGTAGTTTAAGCAAAGTAGGGGTAGATCGACAAAAATGAAAGATGATGAATCCTTTGGATTGGGTGCTGCAAAAACCAACACTTCATAGTAGTTAAAAAATAGGGGTAATTGTCGGAAGTAAGGTCTATTTATAGAATTAGGGGTAGGATTAAAAAAAGGGTTGTTTTGAAGTATTAAGAGAAATAGGGGTAGTTTATGCACTGTAGGGTTAGTTCGACAAATATGAAAGATGATGAATCATTTAGATTGGGTGTTGCAAAAACCAACCCATCACAATAGTTAATAAAATAGGGGTAATTTTTGGTAGTAAGTCTGTTTATAGAATTAGGGGTAGGATTAAAAAGAAGGGCCGTTTTGAAGTATTAAGAGAAGTAAGGGTGGTCTAAGCATGGTAGGGGTAGATCGACAAATAACAAGGATGATGAATCATTTGGATTAGATGCTGCAGAAACCAACCCTTCACGGTAGTTAAAAATGGAGGTAATTGTTCGAAGTAAGGGCTATTTAGAGAATTAGGTGTAGTATTAAAAAGAAGGGCTGTTTTGAAGTATTAAGAGAAGTAGGGGTATTTAAGCATAGTAGGGGTAGATCAACAAATATGAAAGATGATGAATCATTTGGATTGGATGCTGCAAAAACCAACCCTTCACAGTAGCTAAAAAATAGGGGTAACTATTGGAAGTAAGGGCAATTTAGAGAAATTGGAGGAGGATTGAAAAGAAGGGCAGTTTTGAAGTATTAAGAGAAGTAGGGGAGCAAAGTAGGGGTAGATCGATAAATATGAAAGATGAATAATCACTTGGAATAAGTGCTGCAAAAAATAACCCTTTACAGTAATTATAAAATAGGGGTAACTATTGGAAGTATGGGCTATTTGAGAATCAGGGGTAGGATTAAAAAGAAGGCCTATTTTTGAGTATTAAGAGAAGTAGGGGTAAATCGACAAATATTAAAGATGATGAATCGTTTGGATTAGGTGCTGCAAAAATCAACCCTTCACTGAATGATAATTGGTTTGAAATGAAATGAATAATGCAAAAAAATGAGTAAAGAAATGAATAAAGGAAAACAATAATATAAGTAGGGGAGGTAATTTAAGCATAGTAGGGCTAGATCCACAAATACGAAAGATGATGAATTATTTGGATTGGGTGCTGCAAAAACCAACCCTTCAAAGTAGTTAAAAAATAGGGGTAATTGTTGGAAGTAAGGGCTATTTAGAGAATTAGGGGTAGGATTAAAAAGAAGGGCTTTTTTGAAGTATTAAGAGAAGTAGGGGTAGTTTAAGCAAAGTTGGGGTAGATCGACAAAAATGAAAGATGATGAATCGTTGGGATTAGGTGCTGCAAAAACCAACCCTTCACAGTAGTTAGAAAATAGGGGTAATTGTTGAAAGTAAGGGCTATTTAGAGAATTAAGGGGAGGATCGAAAAGAAGGGTTGTTTTGAAGTATTAAGAGAAGTAGGGGTAGTTTAATCAAAGTGGGGTAGATCGACAAATATGAAAGATGATGAATCATTGTGATTGGGTGCTGCAAAAGCCAACCCTTCACTATAGTTAAAAAATAGGGGTATTTGTTGAAGTAAGGGCTATTTAGTGAATTAGGGGGAGGATTAAAAAGAAGGGATGTTTTTAAGTATAAAGAGAAGTAGGGGTAGTTTAAGCATAGTAGGGGTAGATCGATAAATATGAAAGATGATGAATCACTTCAATTGGGTGCTGCAAAAACTAACCCTTCAAAGTAATCCAAAAATAGGGGGAATTGTTGTAAGTAAGGGCTATTTATAGAATTAGGGGGAGGATTAAAAAGAAGCGTTGTTTTGAAGTAATAAGAGAAGTATAGGTAGTTTAAGCAAAGTAGGGTAGATCGACAAATATGAAAGATGATGAATCATTTGGATTGGGTGACGCAAAAACCAACCCTTCACAGTAGTTAAAAAATTTGGCTAATTGTTGATAGTAAGGGATATTTAGAGAATTAGGGGTAGGATTAAAAAAAGGTTTGTTTTGAAGTATTAAGAGAAGTAGGGGTAGTTTAAGCAAAGTAGGGGTAGATCGACAAATATGAAAGTTGATGAATCGTTTGGATTGGGTGCTGTAAAAACCAACACTTCACAGTAGTTAAACAATTGGGGTAATTGTCGGAAGTATGGGCTATTTAGAGAATTAGGGGTAGGATTAAAAAGAAGGGTTGTTTTGAAATATTAAGAGAAGTAGGGGTAGTTTAAGCTTAATAGGGTTAGTTCGACAAATATGAAAGATGACGAATCATTTGGATTGGGTGCTGCAGAAACCAATCCTTCACAGTAGTTAAAAAATAGGGGTAATTGTTGGTGGTAAGGGCTATTTATAGAATTAGTGGTAGGATTAAAAAGAAGGGTCGTTTTGAACTATTAAGAGAAGTAGGGGTATTTTAAGCATGGTAGGGGTAGATCAAAAAATAAGAAGGATGATGAATCATTGGGATTAGATGCTACAGAAACCAACCCTTCACAGTAGTTTAAAAATTGGGGTAATTGTTGGAAGTAAGGGCTATTTAGAGAATTAGGTGAAGGAATAAAAAGAAGGGCTTTTTTGAATTATTAAGAGAAGTAGGAGTAGTTTAAGCATAGTAGGGGAAGATCTATGGAAGATGATGAATCGTTTGGATTGGGTGCTGCAAAAACCAACCCTTCATAGTTGTTAAAAAATAGGGGTAATTGTTGGAAGTAAGGACTATTTAGAGAAATAGGTGGAGGATTAAAAAGAATGGCTGGTCTGAAGTAGTAAGAGAAGTGGGTGTAGTTTAAGCAAAGTAGGGGTAGATCGACAAATATGAAAGATGATTAATCATTTGGATTGGGTGCTGCAAAAACCAACCCTTCACAGTTGTTAAAAAATAGGGGTAACTGTTGGAAGTAAGGGCTATTTAGAGAATCAGGGGTAGGAATAAAAAGAAGGCATGTTTTGGAGTATTAAGAGATGTATGGGTAGTTTAAGCATAGTAGGTGTAGATCGACAAATATTAAAGATGATGAATCGCTTGGACTGGGTGCTGCAAAAACCAACCCTTCACAGAATGACAATTGGTTTACAATGAAATGAATAATGCAAAAAAATGAATAAAGAAATGAATAGAGGAAAACAATAATAAAAGTACGGGAGGTAATTTAAGCATAGTAGGGTTAGATCCACAAATATGAAAGATGATGAATACGAATGAAGTATTAAGAGAAGGGCTATTCAGAGAATTAGGGGTATGATTAAAAAGAATGGCAGTTTTGAAGTATTAAGAGAAGTTGGGGAAGTTTAAGCATAGTAGGGATAGATCGACAGATATGAAAGATGATGAATCATTGGGATTAGGTGTTGTAAAAGCTAACCCTTAACAGTAGTTAAAAAATCGTGGTAATTGTTGGAAGTAAGGGCTATTTAGAGAATTAGGGGTAGGATTTAAAAGAAGGGCCGTTTTGAAGTATTAAGAGAAGTAGGGGTTGTTTAAGCATGGTAGGGGTAGTTCGACAAGTAAGAAGGATGATGAATCATTTGGATTAGATGCTGCAGAAACCAACCCTTCACAGTAGTTAAAAAATAGGAGTAATTATTGGATGTTAGGGCTATTTAGAGAATTAGGTTTAGGAAAAAAAGGCCGTTTTGAAGTATTAAGAGAAGTAGGGGTAGTTTAAGCATAGTAGGGTCAGATTGACAAATACGAATGATGATGAATCGTTTGGATTGGGTGCTGCAAAAATCAACCCTTCACAGTAGTTATAAAATAGGGGTAATTGTTGGAAATTAGGGCTATTTAGAGAATTAGGGGGAGGATAAAAAAGAAGGGATGTTTTTAAGTATTAAGAGAAGTAGGGGAAGTTTAAGCAAAGTAGGGATAGATCGACAAATATGAAAGATGATTAATCATTTACTTTGGGAGCTGCAAAAACCAACCCCGCACAGTTGTTAAAAATAGGGGTAATTGTTGGAAGTAAGGGCTATTTAGAGAACCTGGGGTAGGATTAAAAAAAGGACTATTTTTGAGTATTAAGAGAAGTAGGGGTAGTTTAAGCATAGTCGCGGTAAATCGACAAATATTAAAGATGATGTATCGTTTGGATTAGGTGCTGCAAAAACCAAACCTTCACTGAATGATAATTGGTTTACAATGAAATGAATTATGCAAAAAAATGAATAAAGAAATGAATAAAGGAAAACAATAATAAAAGTATGGGAGGTAATTTAATCATAGTAGGGGAAGATCCAAGAATACGAAAGATGATGAATCATTTGGATTGGGTGCTGCAGAAACCAACCCTTCACAGTAGTCAAAAAATAGGGGTAATTGTTGGAAGTGTGGGCTATTTGGAGAATTAAGGGTAGGATTAAAAAGAAGGGTTTTTTTGAAGTATTAAGAGAAGTAGAGGTAGTTTAAGCAAAGTAGGGGTAGATCGACAAATATGAAAGATGATGAATCATTAGGATTGGGTGCTGCATAAACCAATGCTTCACAGTAGTTAAAAAATAGGGGTAATTGTTGAAATTAAGGGCTATTTAGAGAATTAGGGGAATATTGAAAAGAAGGGTTGTTTTGAAGTATTAAGAGAAGTAGGGGTAGTTTAAGCAAAGTAGGGGTAGATCGACAAATATGAAAGATGATGAATCATTGTGATTGGGTGCTACAAAAACCAACCCTTCACCATTGTTAAAAAATAGGGGTAATTGTTGGAAGTAAGGGCTATTTAGAGAATTAGGGGGAGGATTAAAAAGAAGGTTTGTTTTGAAGTATTAAGAGAAGTAGGAGTAGTTTAAGCATAGTAGGGGTAGATCGATAAATATGAATGATGATGAATCATTGCGATTGGGTGCTGCAAAAGCCAACCATTCACAGTAGTCCAGAAATAGGGGTAATTGTTGGAAGTAAGGGTTATTTATAGAATTAGGGGGAGGATTAAAAAGAAGCGCTGTTTTGAAGTATTAAGAGAAGTAGGGGTAGTTTAAGCAAAGTAGGGGTAGATCGACAAATATAAAAGATGATGAATCATTTGGATTGGGTGATGCAAAAACCAACCCATCACAGTAGTTAAAAAATAGGGGGTAATTGTTGGAAGTAAGGGCTATTTTGAGAATCAGGGGTAGGATTGAAAAGAAGGCCTGATTTGGAGTATTAAGAGAAGTATGGTTAGTTTAAGCATAGTGGGGGTAAATTGACAAATATTAAAGATGATGAATCGTTCGCATTAGGTGCTGCAAAAACCAACCCACACTGAATGATAATTGGTTTACAATGTAATGAATAATGCAAAGAAATGAATAAAGGGAAACAATAATAAAAGTAGGGGTGGTAATTTAAGCATAGTTGGGGTAGATCCACAAATATGAAAGATGATGAATCATTTGGATTGGGTGCTGCAAAAACCAACCCTTCACAGTAGTTAAAAAAAGGGGTAATTGTTGGAAGGATGATTTATTTAGAGAATTAGGGGAAGGATTAAAAAGAAGGGAGGTTTTGAAGTATTAAGAGAAGTAGGGGTAGTTTAAGCAAAGTAGGGGTAGATCGACAAATATGAAAGATGATGAATCATTGGGATTGGGTGATGCAAAAACCAACCCTTCACAGTAGTTAAAAAATAGGGGTAATTTTTGAAATTAAGGGCTATTTAGAGAATTAGGGGGAGGATTGAAAAGAAGGGTTGTTTTGAAGTTTTAAGAGAAGTAGGGGTAGTTTAAGCAAAGTAGGGGTAGATCGACAAATATTGAAACACCCCACCTCCGTTAATGTCACTGACAAAGGGAATGCCTTAACTTTGGTGGAGCATTATGGGTAAAAGATGCAGGTAAATTACAAGATAGACAAAATTTAAAACAACGGAAATCGAATAAAACTTTACTTCATTGATAAAACAACAACTTGGTACAGAGAATGTTTTTCAACACTTAAACACCAATTCCCATTATTACAAAGCATCTGTCATGTTTAACAAAACAAAGAAGCATAAAATGGCAATGATATCCCCCAATGAAGAATGAGCCATCCATAGCAGTGGAAAACAAAGTCCAAAGCAATACACCTACTAATCTTCAAGCTAGGAAAGAGGAACGGTCCAAACTAAGCTAAGCTATTCCGTCCCTGACTACCTAGGGTGGGGGGGGGGGGAGAAATGGAAGAAAAGAAGAGCAAAGAAAATGGGTCAGACAATAAGTCTGGTAAGCTCAATGATTACTAGCATTTAAATAGGAAAAAGGATCATGACATGAATAAACTGAAAATAGGACAATACCATAGTAGCAAGGTAACCTAAGGCAAGATGAGATAAAATGAATATGTTATCGTTCCCATTTCTATTTCTATTTCTCTGCACCACCTAACTAGTGTCCCAATTAGTAATCTGTACAAATGATAATATGATAACGTGATCCCAATCCTCGCATTTGTAGTAGCCTTCAGGTGTGCATCTATTATGAGGATTCCACCTCAATCTACCCAATTTCCATGAATATGTTAGATGTACCCTTACTACCCTATCGATCGGCTCCCTACTCGTATTAATTTTCCTTGTGTCTGTGTTAATCTGCTCTCTCTTGCATGTAGATACCCTGCGCTGATCCCACCAAAAGTTGTATCAATCCCTATGGTAGCAACCCGACACGAATCAAGATGCACAGTGTATAACTACTAGTACCTAGTGCCTGCTTTTTCCCACTCCGGAGTACGTGCACGCCCATAATCCGTCGGAACCTACACTGACGTACCCCCTGCCGTTGTTTTGACCGCTAATAATCAGCCCAATAATCGTGCCCCACCCTGCCTAGCTCAGGGTACCTTGATACATCTATGTGGGTTACTGCTGAATTGGGTCACCATTACTAGGGTTTCCTACTGGTTAAGTTTGTGGGCATATATATACGATGTTACCCATCTACACGAGATGTACTTAACCCTCCCACCGATTCAAGCATGTTTATTTAACGGTTAAGTTTGTGGGCCTATATGTACTAATATTACCCACCTATACGAGATGTACTTAACCCTTCCACTGATTCAAGCATGTTTATTTAATGGTTAAGTTTGTGGGCCTATATTTAGTAATATTACCCACCAACCCGATATTTACTTAACCCTCCCACATATCAAGTCAATATGTATTATTGATTAAGTGTTATCCATTCATTTTAACTTAACCCACCCACTCATCATGTTATGTTGGTTAAGTGTTTCTTATTAACATAACCCTTCTCGCTAATCATGTTGGATTGGTTAAGCGTTTCCTATTAACTTAACCCCGTTCGTTCATCAAGTTATATTGGTCATGTGTTTCTTGTTAACTTAACCCCACGTGTTCATCATGTTGTGTTGGTTAAGTGTCATCAATCAATTCAAGTTAACTTAACCCACCTACTTTTCATGTTACTTTGGTTAAGTGTTTCCCTCTCGTTTTACTTAACCCTACCATACATCATGTTATATATTGGTTAAGTGTTGCCCCTTGTGTTACTTAACCTTACCACACGTCATGTTATGTATATATCAAGTGTTCCCAATTTAACCTAACCCCATCCATCTATTTAATTAACATGTTATAACAGTTAAGTGTTCCCTTAGTTAACTTAACCCTACCATCTGTTTAATTAACATGTTATAATGGTTAAGTGTTCCCTTAGTTAACTTAACCCTACCATCTGTTTAATTAACATGTTATAATGGTTAAGTGTTGCCTCAGTTAACTTAACCCTACCATTTGTTTAATTAATATGTTATAATGGTTAAGTGTTCCCTTAGTTAACTTAACCCCACCATCTGTTTAATTAACATGTTATAACGGTCAAGTGTTATCTCAGTGAACTTAACCGTAGCAATCTTAGCATGTCTTATTCATTGGCAATAATTGATTAATTAATGCGCCAATCTCTCATAATAGATAGGTGTTGTTGTGGTTACTGGATGTGCCGGGCGGTTTCGGGCAGTTTTACATAACAACTCAATCTAACCTCGGGTCTTTCTTTGGCATGATGCACTAACCTCTCACATTAGATCGGTGTTGTTGTGGTTATTGGATGTGCCGGGTGGTTCCGGGCAGCTTTATAGAACAACTCAATCTAACCTCGGGTTAGGCATGTTCGTCTTTCCTTTAATTTACATATTTCCTATTTAAGAATAATTCTATATGTAAATTACTTCCATTTTAAATTATGCCATAATTACTATTTCAATTATGTTGACAATTAATGGTATACCAAATATACCATTTCATAATACAAGATTATGAATCAATCTATGCCATGTAATTCCATATTTCCCCAATATTACCCCCGTTATACGTTCGCATAATTTACATAAAATGTTGGGCTCGTAAATTAGCCCAACTCATAAACAAAAGGGGAAAATTAAAAAGGGACACGTGATATTTTAGCAAGCATATGATCATATATTAACTAATCATGTGTAACTTGGCATAGAACATCATCAATTCAACTAACAGGTGAACTTGTGACTAAGTTGGATCTATTATCATGTGAACTTGGTATACATCTAACATACAAACATGAAGGTTTAACATATAAACATATTTGAATCATGACATAGCCTATTAACTTGCACATGTTAGAATACATAAGAACCACAAGTCTAATTTACAACATAATAGGTTCCAATTAACATAGACCTAAACATATATGAATATGTAGACATATATGAATGTAGATCTAAACATGTAGACATATATGAATATGTCTTAGATCATTAACTTGCAAGTAACATATAAAAGAACCACAAACTATTAAATAACATGATAGGTTCATCACAAAGTTAACATACAATACAATAAGTTCATTACCGAATTAACATGATAGACTTACCATTAATTTAATATACAACATCACCAAATTAACATGAACATAAATCAAGTTTGGTTATCTTACACATAAGTACCGCTCTAGATCAAGTCTTATAACAAGTCACGATTTTTAACAAGATGTGTGTTTAAATCTAAGTAATAACCGCACTTACAAAAAGAGGACAAATCCTGAGTTCTGGGATCTGTTTTCTGAAATTGAAAAGCTATTCGTTGATGTAGGCTAATGAATTCTCTAAATTAGATTTTGATTCGTAGCTTCTAACTTGCTTTCTAGTCTGCTTTCTAATTAGAGAAGGATGGCGGCTGCACTACCTTGGCCATTGACAGCATGACGGCTCCTTGAATAAATTTGTGTGATTCAGGGTTGAGGGTTGGGGTTGTTTATATAGAATTTTAGATTAATATAAGCCGTTAGATCAACCTAGGATCAATCAGGACCATCCAGACCAATTAGAGCTATCTAGAAACCGCCACCTATGCCCTAATGACTCATCATACGTCGAAAATTCATCGCAGTTCGGATCTGGCCAAAACAGGGCCCAGGTCGACCTGTATAGTGGAGGTCTAGCCCTTTGTCGACCTCCTGGTTGACCTCCCTCGAGGGAGGTCGACCCCCTGGTCGACCTCCCTTGAGGGAGGTCGACCCCTGGTCGACATGCCTGCCTGGGCGGGAATTTTCCCGCCTAGCCCAGGTTTTCGATTTTTGAAAATCTGAAATCAAATATGAGTTGTATTTTAAAATTTCTGAAACTTCTGAAGGCCATAACTTCTTCATATGAAGTCCGATTTACGTAAACTCGGACTCTATCTCAAGCAGAATTCCGAGACGAACGCAATGGCGCAACCCATTTCATCTAATTCTTCTTTTACAAAATAATTATTCTTTGATTTGTTACTCTAATGTTAATAGAAAATACGGGTTGTTACATTCTCCCCTCCTTAAAGGATTTCGTCCCCGAAATCTTCAAGTCAAGAAGAATGTGTCCTACCATCCCATCACCATATACTCAACCATCATCCACAAGAAAGCATTGTCCTTAAAAGACTTCTAATGCTTTTCATGAACATATGCATAGTGTGTGTACATGTCCTTATCCAAATGCAAAATCAGGAGGTCTACTGATTCAGTTAACCTCCTTAATGCGAGTTATGTCAGTGTCCTGAGTTCATTATGTGTGCAATATTAATGATACATATCATTTCTATATGAGTGCACAACCATTCACTCGAATGCAACGTCCACATGGTAACACATCAAGTTTCAATCCATAAACAAATACATATATGCAAATGCAATATGAAAGTGACTGAGTCGATCTAGTGCCTAATGTGTGTATATGCATCCACGAGCAACCACTAGCAAACACTTGCAACCACTTGCAACCATCAATCATAACATGTTTCAAATACATGTTTACATCCATTGGCTTCTACCTAAGGATCGAAGATATGACCTAGAGGATATACCTAAAAAGATGGAAACAAGTATGCATAACATTCTTAGAAAAAGAGATCAAGGATATAGGCTCAAGTAAAAGGGTATGATGCGCGTGTCTTATCTTCAGTCTCCCACGTCGCGTCTTCTTGAGCTTTACACCACTTAACTAATTTAACTTCACGATTGCGAAGCTTCTTGACCTCCACTTCCAAAACTCCAAAGACCTTGATCACTTACTGTGCTAGAGGGTATCCAATGTAGTCGAACTATCTTTCCAAGATAAACAGATGTTAACCATGATAGCAAGTGTATATACTAAGATGATTAGAGGTCTCTCCTCTAGTTAGCTTATCCATCATGTCACAAATCTGAGGGTCTAAAGCTAAAGCTTGCTATGTACTTTTTACCTCTCTTAAGGTCAGTCTTTTTCCTACCTCGGGCGCCTGCCATAACTATTTATCTCTCACGCAAACCATCCTAGTCGAACTCGACATCCCTCAAGTACGAGCCCCAAAGGCCTAAACAAATATCAGACAAGTACCCAAGGACTACCTCCTCCGAATTTGGATGATCTACGTGAGATGATACTAGCAAAACTACCAAACAATTGAGCACTTAGCTGACTCTGGCTAATCTCGCAAATCTTGCTCCAAAACTATCGTTGATCGCATAACTGGCTTTGCATTATCAACTAGATATATGCGGAAGTCTATCTCGCATTTTAGGGGGCAAACCCCTAACCTAATCAAAAATATATGCGGATCGCAAACCATCGTTAGAAGAATCAAGTGATTCCAGGTAGCTAAGCCTAACTGATCCCTTAGGATCACACGAAATATCGAGGGTATCCCCGAGGCAAGCCAAAAGTATAACTACCCTCCTTTCAGAATTACTAGCTAACCAACCCCTGCCAAGAATCAACCCATAGCCCATGAAACCAAAAACATAAGCATTACGCTTAAACTCAATACTTAATATAGCTATTCTCAAATCCTTACAAACCAAAAATAAATGATCCGAACCTTCAATTGGATTTGAGACAACAACGGGATCCTCTACTATAAAAGTACTAAGGTGTAGAGACTCAACTATTGAAGTAGACGAATGTGAAGTGCTACAATAAAAAAAGTACTAACAGGATGATCAAAGAAAACTAAACTCTTTCAACATAAGCTTTACTGCCTCTCTCTTAGGTACGCCGGCGATGAGAGCATGCACTTGCCCTCCTGTCGTTTGTTCTTGCCCTTATCCTTAATAATATGGCCTGTTATACCATAATAATGACACTTCCTCTTGTTTTATTCCTTCCTCCTTTGTGAACCAAGTCCATATCCATGAGTTTCTCATCCTTGGATTGTGCTCGTTAGCCAAACTCCTTCATTCTCATCTTTACCATCCTTGTGTAACACGTTGACAAGTCTCTCCAAAGCTACATCCATCGCATGGAAAACCCTACAAAACTTGAAAGAAAATTAGCCGTAGGTGAAACTACTGCGGCTATTGATGGAAATGGGCACTACTTTGCCCTTTGATAGGTATCGTAGTCTTATCAAGCCTACGGAACCACGCCGCGAAGAGGTTACCCCCCAGAAAGCCAGGAGCCCCGGAGACTTAGGAAAGAAGGATTCAAGGATTCAAATAGAGGATCAAAAGATAGTGCATATGGCTTTGGGGAACATGCCTTTAAAACAAAACTTTTCTTTTTAAAACTTTTATCGGATCCGGTAACCTTCAGCTTTGATATCAAGTGAAACACCCCACCTCCATTAAGGTCACTCACAAAGGGAATGCCTTAACTTTGGTGGAGCATTATGGGTAAAAGATGCAGATAAATTACAAGACAAACAAAATTTAAAACAGCGGAAATTAAATAAAACTTTACTTCATTGATAAAACAACTTGGCACAAAGATTGTTTTCCAACACTAAAACACCATTTCCCATCATTACAAAGCATTTTCCTTATTTAACAAAATAAAGAAGCATAAAATGGCAATGATATTCCCCAATGAAGATGAGCCAGCCATAGCAGTGGAAAAGAAAGTTCAAAGCAATACACCTACTAATCTTCAAGCTTGGAAAGAGGAACGGTCCATACTAAGCTGAGCTATTCCCTCCCTGACTGCCTGGCGGGGGAGAAACGGAAGAAAAGAAGATGAAAGAAAATGGGCAGACAATAAGTCTGGTAAGCTCAGTGATTACTAGCATTTAAACAGGAAAAAGGATCATGACATGAATAAACTGAAAATAGGACAATACCATAGTAGCAAGGTAACCTAAGGCAAGATGAGATAAACTGAATATGTTATCATTCCCATTTTTATTTCTATTTCTCCGCACCACCTAACTAGTGTCCAACTAGTAATCTGTACAAATGATAATATAATAACGTGATCCCAATCCCCGCAATTGTGGTAGCCTTCAGGTGTACATCTATTATGAGGATTCCACCTCAATCTACCCAATCGCCATGAATATGTTAGATGTACCCTTACTACCCTATCGATCGGCTCCCTACTCGTATTAATTTTCCTGGTGTCTGTGTCAATTGGCCCTCTCTTGCGTGTAGATACCTTGCGCTGCTCCCACCATAAGGTGTATCAATCCCTATGGTAGCAACCCGACACGAATCAAGATGCACAGGGTATAACTACTGGTACCCAGTGCCTACTTTTTCCCACTTCGGAGTACGTGCACGCCCGTAATCCGTCGGAACCTACACTGACATACCCCTGCTACTGTTTTGACCACTTATAATCAGCCCAGTAATCGTGCCCCACCTTGCCTAGCTCAGGGTACTGTGATACATCTATGTGGGTTACGGCTGAAATGGGTCCCCGTTACTAGGGTTTCCTATTGGTTATGTTTGTGGGCCTATATATATGATATTACCCACCTACACGAGATGTACTTAACCCTCCCACCGATTCAAGCATGTTTATTTAACGGTTAAGTTTGTGGGCCTATATGTACTAATATTACCCACCATCACGAGATGTACTTAACCCTTCCACTGATTCAAGCATGTTTACTTAATGGTTAAGTTTGTGGGCCTATATTTACTAATATTACCCACCAACCCGATATGTACTTAACCTCCCACTTATCAAGTCGATATGTATTATTGGTTAAGTGTTATCCATTCATTTTAACTTAACCCACCCACTCAACATGTTATGTTGGTTAAGTGTTTATTATTATCTTAACCCTTCTCACTTATCATGTTGGATTAGTTAAGTGTTTCCTATTAACTTAACCCCGTTCGTTCATTAAGTTATATTGGTCATGTGTTTCTTGTTAACTTAACCCCACGTGTTCAATATGTTGTGTTGGTTAAGTGTCATCAATCAATTCAAGTTAACTTAAACCACTTACTTGTCATGTTTCTTTGGTTAAGTGTTGCCCTCTCATGTTACTTAACCCTACCATACATCATGTTATATATTGGTTAAGTGTTGCCCTCTTGTGTTACTTAACCTTACCACACGTCATGTTACGTATTGGTTAATTGTTCCCAATTTAACCTAACCCCATCCATCTGTTTAATTGACATGTTATAAGGTTAAGTGTTCCCTTAGTTAACTTAACCCTACCATCTGTTTAATTAACATGTTATAACGGCTAAGTGTTCCTTTATTTAACTTAACCCTACCATCTATTTAATTAACATGTTATAATGGTTAAGTGTTCCCTTAGTTAACTTAACCCCACCATCTGTTTAATTAACATGTTATTATGGTTAAGTGTTGCCTCAGTTAACTTAACCCTACCATTCTTAGCATGTCTTATTCTTTGGCATTAATTGATTAATTAATGCACCAACCTCTCACATTAGATAGGTGTTGTTGTGGTTATAGGATGTGTCGGGCGTTTCCGGGCAGTTTTACACCACAACTCAATCTAACCTTAGGTCTTTCTTGGGCATGATGCACTAACCTCTCACATTAGATCGGTGTTGTTGTGGTTACTGGATTTGTCGGGAGGTTCCGGGCAGTTTTACACCACAACTCAATCTAACCTTGTGTTAGGCATGTTCGTCTTTCCTTTAATTTACATATTTCCTATTTAAGAATAATTCTATACGTAAATAACTCCAATTTTAAATTATGCAATAATTACTATTTCACTTATGTTCACAATTAATGGTATACCAAATATATCATTTCATAATACAAGATAATGAATTAATCTATGCCATGTAATTCCATATTTTTCCAATGTTGCCCCAGTTATACGTTCGCATAATTTACATAGAATGTTAGGCTCATAAATTAGCCCAACTCATAAACAAAAGGGGAAAATGAAAAAGGGACATGTGATATTTTAACAAGCGTATAATCATATATCAACTAATCATGTGTAACTTGGCATAGAACATCATCAATTCAAATAATAGGTGAACGTGTGACTTAAGTTGGATCTAATTACCATGTGAACTTGGTGCAGATCTAACATACAAACATGAAGGTTTAACATATAAACATTTTTGAATCATGACATGTTAGAACACATAAGAACCACAAGTCTAATTTGCAACATAATAGGTTCCAATTAACATAGACCTAAACATATATGAATGCAGATCTAAACATGTAGACATATATGAATGTAGATCTAAACATGTAGACATATATGAATATGTCTGAGATCATTAATTTGCAAGTAACATATAAAAGAACCATAAACTATTACATAACATGATAGGTTCATCACCAAGTTGACATACAATACAATAAGTTCATTACCAAATTAACATGATAGACTTATCATTAATTTAATATACAACATCACCAAATTAACTTGAACATAAATCAAGTTTGTTATCTTACGCATAAGTACCGTTCTAGATCCAATCTTATAACAAGTGATGATTTTTAACAAGATGTGTGTTTAAATCTAAGTAATAACCGCACTTACAAAAAGAGGACAAATCTTGAGTTGTGGGAACTGTTTTCTGAAATTGAAAAGCTATCCTTTGATGTAGGCTAATGAACTATCTAAATTAGATTTTGATTCGCAGCTTCTAACTTGCTTTCTAGTTTGCTTTCTAATTGGAGAAGGATGGCGGCTACACTAGGTTGGCCATGGACAACATGACGGCTCCTTGAATGAATTTGTGTGATTTAGGGTTGAGGGTTGGGGTTGTTTATATAGAATTTTAGATTAATATAAGCCGTTAGATAAACCAAGGAGCAATCAGGACCATCCAGACCAATTAGGGCTATCTGGAAACCGCGACCTATGCCCTAGTGACTCAGCATAAGTCAAAAATTCGTCGCAGTTCAGATCTGGCCAAAACAGGACCCTGGTCGACATCCAAGTAGACCCCCAGGTCGACATGTATAGGGGAGGTCGATCCCCTAGACGACCTCCTGGTCGACCTCCCTTGAGGGAGGTCGACCCCTGGTCGACCTGCCTGCCTGGGCGGGAATTTTCCCACTTAGCCCAGGTTTTCGATTTTTGAAAATTTGAATTCAAATTTGAGTTGTATTTTAAAATTTCTGAAACTTCTGAAGGCCATAGCTTCATCATATGGAGTCCGATTTACGTAAACTCGGACTTCATCTCAAGCAGAATTCCGAGACGAACCCAATGGCGTAACCCGTTTCACCTAATTCTTCTTTTACAAATTAATTATTCTTTGATTTGTTACTCTTATGTTCACAGAAAATATGGGGTGTTACAAATATGAAAATGATGAATCATTGTGATTGGGTGCTGCAAAAAACGACCCTTCATCGTAGTTAAAAAATAGTGGTAATTGTTGGAAGTAAGGTCTATTTAGAGAATTATGGGGAGGATTAAAAAGAAGGGCAGTTTTGAAGTATTAAGAGAAGTAGGGGTAGTTTAAGCATAGTAGGGGTAGATCGATAAATACGAAAGATGATGAATCACTACAATTGGGTGTTGCAAAAACCAACCCTTCACAGTAGTCCAAAAATAGGGGTATTTGTTGTAAGCAAGGGCTATTTATAGAACTAGGGCGAGGATTACAAAGAAGCGCTATTTTGAAGTATTAAGAAAGTAGGGGTAGTTTAAGCAAAGTTGGGGTAGATCGATGAATATGAAAGATGATGAATCATTTGGATTAGGTGATGCAATAACCAACCATTCAGAGTAGTTTAAACATTGGGCTAATTGTTGGAAGTAATGGCTATTTAGAGAATTAGGAGTAGGATTAAAAAGAAGGGTTGTTTTGAAGTATTAAGGGAAGTAGGGGTAGTTTAAGCATAGTAGGGGTAGATCGACAAATATGAAAGATGATGTATCGTTTGGATTGGGTGCTGCAAAAACCAACCCTTCATAGAATTAGAATGATATTTGGTTTACAAAGAAATGAATAATGCAAAAAAAATTAATAAAGAAATTAATAAAGGAAAACAATAATAAAAGTAGGGGGTAGTTTAAGGAAAGCAAGGGTAGATCGACAAATATGAAAGATGATGAATCGTTTGGATTGGATGCTGCGAAAACCAACACTTCATAGTATTTAAAAATAGGCGTGATTGTAGGAAGCAAGGGCTATTTGGAGAATTTGGGGTAGGATTAAAAAGAAGTGTTGTTTTGAAGTATTAAGAGAAGTAGGGGTAGTTTAAGCATAATAGGGTTAGTTCGACAAGTATGAAAGATGATGAATCATTTTGATTGGGTGCCGTAAAAACCAACCCTTCACAGTAGTTAAAAAATAAGGGTAATTGTTGGTAGTAAGGGCTATTTAGAGAAATAGAGGTAGTATTAAAAAGAAGGGCTGTTTTGCAGTATTAAGAGAAGTAGGGGTAGTTTAAGCATGGTTGGGGTAGATCGACAAATAAGAAGGATGATGAATCATTTGGCTTAGATGCTGCAGAAAAAAACCCTTCACAGTAGTTAAAAAATTGGGGTAATTGTTGGAAGTAAGGGCTATTTAGATAATTAGGTGTAGGATTAAAAAGAAGGGCTGTTTTGATTTATTAAGAGAAGTAGGGGTAGTTTAAGCATAGTATGGGTAAATCGACAAATATGAAAGATGATGAATCGTTTGGATTGGGTGCTGCAAAAACCAACCCTTTACAGTTGTTAAAAAATAGGGGTAATTGTTGGAAGTAAGGGCTATTTTGAGAATTAGATAGTGGATTAAAAAGTAGGGTTGTTTTGAATTATTAAGAGAAGTATGGGTAGTTTAAGCAAAGTAGGGGTAGATCGACAAATATGAAAGATGATCAATCATTGAGATTGGGAGCCGCAAAAACCAACCCTTCACAGTAGTTGAAAAATAGGGGTAATTGTTGGAAGTAAGGGCTATTTAGAGAATCAGGGGTAAGATTAAAAATAAGGCATGTTTTGGAGTATTAAGAGAAGTATGGGTAGTTTATGCATAATAGGGGTAGATCGACAAATATCAAAGATGATGAATTGTTTGGATTGGGTGCTGCAAAAACCAACCCTTCACAGAATGATAACTGGTTTACAATGAAATGAATAATGAAAAAAAAAGAATAAAGAAATGAATAAAGGAAAACAATAAAAAAAGTAGGGGCGGTAATTTAAGCATAGTAGGGTTAGATCCACAAATATGAAAATGGCGAATCATTTGGATTGGGTGCTGCAAAAACCAACCCTTCATAGTAGTTAAAAAATAGGGGTAATTGTTGGAAGTAAGGGCTATTTAGAGAATCACGGGTAGGATCAAAAAGAAGGGCTTTTTTGAAGTATTAAGAGAAGTAGGGGTAGTTTAAGCATAGTAGAGGTAGATCAACAAACATGAAGGATGGTGAATCATTTGGATTGGGTGCTGCAAAAACCAACCCATCACCGTAGTTAAAAAATAGGGGTAATTGTTGGAAGTACGGGCTATTTAGAGAATTAGGGGGAGGAATAAAAATAAGGTTTGTTTTGAAGTATTAAGAGAAGTAGGGGTAGTTTAAGCATAGTAGGTGTAGATCGACAAACATGAAAGATGATGAATCGTTTGTATTGGGTGATGCAAAAACCAACCCTTCATAGTAGCCCAAAAATAGGGGTAATTGTTGTAAGTAAGGGCTCTTTAGAGAATTAGGGGTATGATTAAAAAGAAGGGTTATTTTGAAGTATTAAGAGAAGTAAGGGTAGTCTGAGCATAGTAGGGGTAGATCGACAAATATGAAAGATAATGAATCGTTTGTATTGGGTGCTGCAAAAACCAACCCTTCACAGTAGTTAAAAAATTGGGGGTAATTGTTGTAAGTAAGGGCTATTTAGAGAATTTGGGGTATGATTAAAAATAAGGGCTATTTTGAAGTATTAAGATAAGTAGTGGAAGTTTAAGCATAGTAGGGGTAGATTGACAAATATGAAAAATGATGAATTAGTGGTATTGGGTGCTGTAAAAGCTAACCCATCACAGTAGTTAAAAAATTGGGGTAATTGTTGTAAGTAAGAGCTATTTAGAGAATTAGGGGAAGGATTAAAAAGAATGGTTGTTTTGAAGTATTAAAAGAAGTAGGGGTAGTTTAAGCATCGTAGGGGTAGATCGACAAATATGAAAGATGATGAATCGTTTGGATTGGGTGCTGCAAAAACCAACACTTCACAGTAGTGAAAAAATAGGGGTAATTGTTGGAAGTAAGGGCTATTTAGAGAATTAGGGGTAGGATTAAAAATAAGGGTTGTTTTGAAGCATTAAGAGAAGTAGGGGTAGTTTAAGCATAATTGGGTTAGTTCGACAAATATGAAAGATGATGAATCATTTGGATTGGATGCTGCAAAAACCAACCATTCACAGCAGTCAAAAAATAGGGGTAATTGTTGGTAGTAAGGGCTATTTAGAGAATTAGGGGTATGATTAAAAATAAGGGCTGTTTTGAAGTATTAAGAGAAGTAGGGGTAGTTCAAGCATGGTTGGGATAGATCAACAAATAAGAAGGATGATGAATCATGTGCATTAGATGCTGCAGAAACCAACCCTCCACAATAATTAAAAAATTTGGGTAATTATTGGAAGTAAGGGCTATTTAGAGAATTGGGTCTAGGATTAAAAAGAAGGTTGTTTTGAAGTATTAAGAGAAGTAGGGGTAGTTTAAGCATAGTAGGGGTAGATCGACAAATATGGAAGATGATGAATCATTTGGATTGGGTGCTGCAAAAACCAACCCTTCACAATAGTTAAAAAATAGGGGTAATTGTTAGAAGTAAGGGCTATTTAGTATTTAGAGAATTAGGGGAGGATTAAAAAGTAGGGTTGTTTTGAAGTATTAAGAGAAGTAGGGGTAGTTTAAGCAAAGTAGGGGTAGATCGACAAATATAAAAGATGAATAATCATTTGGATTGGGTGCTGCAAAAATCATCCCTTCACAGCAGTTAAAAAATAGGGGTAATTGTTGGTAGTAAGGGCTATTTAGAGACTCAGGGGTAGGATTAAAAAGAAGGCATGTTTTGGAGTATTAAGAGAAGTATGGGTAGTTTAAGCATAGTAGGGGTAGATCGACAAATATTAAAGAGGATGAATCATTTGGATTGGGTGCTACAAAACCAACCCTTCATTGAATGATAATTGGTTTACAATGAAATGAATAGTGCAAAGAAATGAATAAAGGAAAACAATAATAAAAGTAGGGGAAGTAATTTAGGCATAGTAGGCGTAGATCCACAAATATGAAAAATGATGGATCATTTGGATTGTGTGCTGCAAAAACCAACCCTCCACAGTAGTTAAAAAATAGGAGTAATTGTTGGAAGTAAGGGTTGTTTAGAGAATTAGGGGTAGGATTATAAAGAAGGGATGTTTTGATGTATTAAGAGAAGTAGGGTAATTTAAGCATAGTAGTGGTAGATCGACAAATATGAAGGATGATGAACCATTTGAATTGAGTGCTGCAAAAACCAACCCTACACAGTAGTTAAAAACTAGGGGTAATTTTTGGAAGTAAGGGATACATAGAGAATTAGGAGAAGAATAAAAAAGAAGGGTTGTTTTGAAGTATTCACAGAAGTAGGGTAGTTTAAGCATAGTAGGGGTAGATCGACAAATATGAAAGACGGTGAATCATTTGGATTGGGTGCTGCAAAAACCAACCCTTCACAGTAGTTAAAAAATAAGGGTAACTGTTGGAAGTACGGGCTATTTAGAGAATTAGGGATAGGATTAAAAAGAAGGGTTGTTTTGAAGTGTTAAGAGAAGTAGTGGTAGTTTAAGCATAGTAGGGACAGATCGACAAATATGAAAGATGATGAATCGTTTGCATTGGGTGATGCAAAAATCAACCCTTCATAGTAGTTAAAAAATAGGGGTAATTTTTGTAATTAAGGGCTATTTAGAGAAATAGGTGTATGATTAAAAAGAAGGGTTGTTTTGAAGTATTAAGAGAAGTAGGTGAAGTTTAAGCATAGTAGGTGTAGATCGTCTAATATGAAAGATGATGAATCATTGGGATTGGGCACTGCAAAAGCTAACCCATCACAGTAGTTAAAAAATTGGGGTAATTGTTTGAAGTAAGGTCTATTTAGAGAATTAGGGGTAGGATTAAAAAGAAGGGTAGTTTTGAAGTATTAAGAGAAGTTGGGGTAGTTTAAGTAAAGAAGGAGTAGATTGAGAAATATGAAAGATGATGAATTATTTGGATTGGGTGCTGCAAAAACCAACCCTTTACAGCAGTTAAAAAACAGGGTAATTGTTGGAAGTAAGGGCTATTTTGAGAATTAAACGTAGGATTAAAAAGAAGGGTTGGGTTGGGTGCTGCAAAAACCAACCCTTCGCATTAGTAGAGTGATAATTGGTTTACAAAGAATGAAATGAACAATGCAAAAAAATTGAAAAAAAAAATGAATAAAGGAAAACAATAATAAATATAGGGGGTAGTTTAAGCATAGTTGGGGTAGATCGTCAAATATGAAAGATGATGAATCATTGGGATTGGGCGCTGCAAAAGCTAACCCATCACAGTAGTTAAAAAATTGGGGAAATTGTTGGAAGTAAGTGGTATTTAGAGAATTAGGGGTAGGATTAAAAAGACGGGTAGTTTTGAAGTATTAAGAGAAGTTGGTGTAGTTTAAGTAAAGTAGGAGTAGATCGAGAAATATGAAAGATGATGAATTATTTTGATTGGGTGCTGCAAAAACCAACCCTTTACAGTAGTTAAAAAATAGGGTAATCGTTGGAAGTAAGGGCTATTTAGAGAATTAAGGGTAGGATTAAAAAGAAGTGTTGGGTTGGATGCTGCAGAAACCAACCCTTCGCAGTAGTAGAGTGATAATTGGTTTACAAAGAAAGAAATGAATAATGCAAAAAATTGAATAAAAAATGAATAAAGGAAAACAATAATAAATATAGGGGGTAGTTTAAGCATAGTAGGGGTAGATCGACAAATTTGAAAGATGATGAATCATTGGATTGGGTGCTGCAAAAACCAACTCTTCACTGTAGTTAATAAATAGACGTAATTGTTGGAATTAAGGGCTATTTAGAGAATTAGGTGTAGGATTAAAAAGAAGGGCTTTTTGGAAGTATTAAGAGAAGTAGGGGTAGTTTAAGCATAGTAGGTGTAGATCGACAAATATGACCGATAATGAATCATTTGGATTGGGTGCTGCAAAAATCAACCCTTCACAGTAGTTAAAAAATAGGTGTAATTGTCGGAAGTAAGGGGTATTTAGATAATTAGGGGTTGGACTAAAAAGAAAGGCGGTTTTGATGTATTAAGAGAAGTAGGGGTAGTTTAAGAATAGTAGGGTTAGATCGACAAATATGAAAGATGATGAATCATTTAGATTGGGTGACGGAAAAACCAACCCTTCGCAAAAGTAGAATGATAATTGGTTTACAAAGATAGAAACGAATAATGCCAAAGAAAATTGAATAAAGAAATGAATAAAGGAAAACAATAATAAAAGTAGGGGGTTGTTTAAGCATAGCAGGGTAGATTGACAAATATGAAAGATGGTGAATCATTTGGATCGGGTGCTGCAAAATCCAACACTTCACAGTAGTTGAAAAATAGGGGTGATTGTTGGAAGCAAGGGTTCTGTAGAGAATTAGGGGGAGGATTAAAAAGAAGTGCTTTTTAAAGTATTGAGAGAAGTAGGGGTAGTTTAAGCATAGTAGGGGCAGATCGACAAATCTGAAAGATGATGAATCGTTTGGATTGGGTGCTGTAAAAACCAACCTTTCACAGTAGCTAAAAAATAGGTGTAATTGTTGGAGGTAAGGTCTTTTCAGAGAAATAGGGGAGGATTAAAAAGAAGGGCTATTTTGAAGTATTAAGAGAAGTAGGGGTAGTTCAAGCAAAGTAGGGGTAGATCGACAAATATGAAAGATGATTAATCATTTGGGTTGGGTCATTCACAGTAGTTAAAAAATAGGGGTAATTGTTGGAAGTAAGGTCTATTTGGAGAATCAGGGGTAGGATTAAAAAGAGGGCCTGTTTTTAAGTATTTAGAGAAGTAGGGGTAGTTTAAGCATAGTAGGGGTAAATCGACAAATTTTAAAGATGATGAATCGTTTGGATTGGTGTTACAAAAACAAACCCTTCACAGAATGATAATTGGTTTTCAATGAAATGAATAATGCACAAAAATGAATAAAGAACTGAATAAAGGAAAATAATAATAGAAGTAGGGGAGGTAGTTCAAGCATAGTATAGTTCCACAAATATGAAAGATGATGAATCATTTGGATTGGGTCCTGCAAAAACCTACCCTTCACAGTAGTTAAAAAATAGGGGTAACTATTGGAAGTAAGGGCTATTTAGAGAATTAGTGATAGGATTAAAAAGAATGGCTTTTTTGAAGTATTAAGTGAAGTAGGGGTAGTTTAAGCACAGTAGATGTTGATCGACAAATATGAAGGATGATGAATCATTTGGATTGGGTGCTCCAAAAACCAACCCTTCACAATAGTTAAAAAATAGGGGTAATTGTTGAAGTAAGGGCTATTTCGAGAGTTAGGGGTAGGATTAAAAAGAAGGGTCGTTTTGAAGTATTAAGAGAAGTAGGGGTAGTTTAAGCATAGTAAGGGTAGATCGACAAATATGAAAGATGATGAATCGTTTGGATTGGGTGATGCAAAAAACCAACCCTTCGCAGTAGTTAAAAAATAGGGCTAATTGTTGGAAGTAAGGGCTATTTAGAGAATTAGGGGTACGATCAAAAAGAAGGGTTGTTTTGAAGTATTAAGAGAAGTAGGGGAAGTTTAAGAACAGTAGGGGTAGATCGACAAATATGAAAGATGATGAATCATTGGGATTGGGCGCTACAAAATCCAACCCTTCACAGTAGTTAAAAAATTGGGGTAATTATTGGAAGTAAGGTCTATTTGGAGAATTAGGGGTAGGATTAAAAAGAAGGGTAGTTTTGATGTATTAAGAGAAGTTGGGGTAGTTTAAGTAAAGTAGGGTTAGATCGAGAAATATGAAAGTTGATGAATTATTTGGATTGGGTGCTGCAAAAACCAACCTTTTACACTAGTTAAAAAATAGGGGTAATTATTGGAAGTAAGGGCTATTTAGAAAATTTGGGGGTAGGATTAACAGGAATGGTTGGGTTGGGTGCTGTAAAAACCAACCCTTCACAATAGTAGAATGATAATTGGTTTACAAAGAAATAAATGAATAATGCAAAAAAATGGATAAAGAAATGAATAAAGGAAAACAATAATAAATGTAGGGGGTAGTTTAAGAATAGTAGGTGTTGATCGAAAAATATGAAAGATGATGAATCATTTGGATTGGGTGCTGCAAAAACCAACCCTCCACAGTAGTTAAAAAATAGGAGTACTTGTTGGAAGTAAGGGATGTTTAGAGAATTAGGTGTAGGATTATAAAGAAGGGATGTTTTGAAGTATTAAGAAAAGTAGGGTAGTTTAAGCATAATACGGGTAGATCGACAAATATGAAGGATGATGAATCATTTGAATTGAGTGCTGCAAAAACCAACCCTACACAGTAGTTAAAAACTAGGGGTAATTGTGGGAAGTAAGGGCTACATAGAGAATTAAGGGTAGAATTAAAAAGAAGGGTTGTTTTGAAGTATTAATAGAAGTAGGGGTAGTTTAAGCATAGTAGGGGTAAATAGACAAATATGAAATAAGATGAATCATTTGGATTGAGTGCTGCAAAAACCAACCCTTCACAGTAGTTAAAAAATATGATTAATTTTTTGAAGTAAGGAGTATTTAGAGAATTAGGTGTAGAGTTAAAAAGAAGTGATGTTTTGAAGTATTAAGATAAGTAGGAGTATTTTAGACATTGTAGGGGTAGATCAACAAATATGATAGATGATGAATCATTTGGATTGGGTGCTGCAAAAACCAACCCTTTAATGCATTTAAAAAATAGGGGTAATTGTTGGAAGTAAGGGCCAGTTGGAGAATTAGGGGTAGGATTAAAAAGAAGGGCTTTTTTGAAGTATTAGGAGAAGTAGGGGTAGTTTAAGTATAGTAGGGGTAGATCGACAAATATGAAGGATATTGAATCATTTGGATTAGGTGCTGAAAAAACCAACCCTTCACAGTAGTTAAAAAATAGGAGTAAGTTTGGAAGTAAGGTGTATTTAGATAATTAGGGGTAGGATTAAAAAGAAGGGCTGTTTTGAAGTATTAAGAGAAGTAGTGGTAGTTTAAGCATAGTAGGGTTAGATCGACAAATATGAAAGATGATGAATCGTTTAGATTGGGTGATGGAAAAACCAACCCTTCACAGAAGTAGAATGACAATTGGTTTACAAAAATAGAAATTAATAATGCAAAAATAAATAAATAAAGGAAAACAATAATAAAAGTAGGGGGTAGTTTAAGCATAACAGGGGTAGATCGACAAATATGCAAGACGATGAATCATTTGGATCGGGTATTGCAAAATTCAACCCTTCACAATAGTTAATAAATAGGGATAATAGTTGAAAGTAAGACCTATTTAGAGAATTAGGGGGAGGATTAAAAAGAAGATATGTTTGGACGTATTAATAGATGTAGGGGTAGTGTAAGCATAGTAGGGGTAGATCGACAAATACGAAAGACGGTGAATCATTTGGATTAGGTGCTGCAAAAACCAGCCCTTCATAGAAGTAGAATGATAATTGGTTTAAAAGAAATGAATAATGCAAAAAAAAGAATAAAGAAATGAATAAAGGAAAGCACTAATAAAGTAATGGGATAGTTTAAGTATAGTAGGGGAAGAACGACAAATCTGAAAGATGATGAATTGTTTACATAGGGTGCTGCAAAAACCAACCCTTCACAGCAGCTAAAAAATAGGGGTAATTATTAAAAATTAAGGCACTTTTGAGAATTAGGGGTGGGATTAAAAAGAAGGGTTGTTTTGAAGTATTAAGAGAAGTAGGGATAGTTTAAGCATAATAGGGGTATATTGACAAGTATGAAAGATGATGAATCATTTGGATTGGGTGATGCAAAAACCAACCCTTCAAAGTAGTTAAAAAGTTGTGGTAATTGTTGGAATCAAGGGCTATTTAGAGAATTAGGGGTTTGATTAAAAAGAAGGGCTATTTTGAAGTATTAAGAGAAGTAGGGGAAGTTTAAGCATAGTAGGGGTAGATCGACAAATATGAAAGATGATGAATCATTGGGGTTGGGCGCTACAAAAACCAACCCTTCACAATAGTTAAAAAATAGCAGTAATTGTTGGAAGTAAGGGCTATTTAGAGAATTAGGGGTAGGATTAAAAAGAAGGGCAGTTTTAAAGTATTAAGAGAAGTAGGGGTAGTTTAAACAAAGTAGGGGTAGATTGGGAAATATGAAATATGATGAATCTTTTGGATTGGTTGCTGCAGAAACCAACCCTTCACAGTAGTTAAAAAATAGGGGTAATTTTTGGAAGTAATGGTTATTTAGAGAATTCTGGGTAGGATTAAAAAGAAGGGTTGGGTTGGGTGCTGCAAAAACCAACCCTTCATAGTAGTGGAATGATTATTGGTTTACGTAGAAAGAAATGAATTGTTTACACCAAGAATGGTCTAAACACCCAAGATACTAAACTGTACTTCACCAATTCGCTAGAAATGAGTATAACCGTGTTTATTCAGCAATTAAAATGAAAAATGCAAGAAAGGTAAAGTAGAGACGAGATTTATAGTGGTTCAGCCGTTAATGAGGCCTACGTCCACTATGGAGGTGATTTCCAATCTTTCAATGAGGATTACAAAATACATCAATTCTCTCTTTTCATACATCTCTATATTCACTCAATATACCCTCGTTAATATATTTCAATCTAAGGAAGTATACAAGAGATTGGTAGAATTTGAGGAGAAGAAGGATGGATGAATGATTGAGAAGAAGGATGTCTTCGTTCTCCTTGATCACAAGATTATCGTTGACGCCATGGCCGAATCTGTAGTTGAGGATGGAATTTAGAAGCACTTCGTCGTTTCAGAAGAAATTGGATCCCCTTTTTGTTAGTAGCCATGGTGTATTTATATGTGAGCCACCCTAGGAAATGACCTGAAATCCGTTTATGCAGGCTATGGATCGCTCATTCTATGAATTACGATTGTGCCATCGGCCAGCTGTAGCCAGCTGTACAGAGCTGTATTTGGTTGTCATGTATGAGCGACTCAATGGAGCGAGCGTCTTGAGTAGTTGTGCGGGTGACTCCGGTTGATGTCCTTCGGTTGCGGCTAACTCTGGTATTTGACGAGTAGGTATCTAATTTACTTGGTGGCGAGATGAGGGAACAACCAACCAAGTTACTTAAAGCGGTTGCGTCTGACATGACAGGACAGGCGACGGTCTTCATTCATCTAGAGGCGATCGTCTATGTCTTGCGACTTTGGTATGTGAACGCGCTCCTTCGGGGGGTTGGTGTATGACCGATCAACAGGTCTCCGGTTCGAGTGTTGAGCGGTAGGGGTTGCAATTCATGTGCACTTGTTAAATATATGTGCGACCTTGACTCCTATCTTGATGTGTGCGACCGCACTTTGATATTAGATCAAGCGAGCTCTGCCGCTGTGGAATTCATGACCCTCATTTCTATCGTGTCATCTTCTTTGGTCATACTGGTTGACTTGACTTATTTTCGGTTTGATATTTGGGTCCTGCTCTGTGTGGTCGTTCCTATCCATTGTGAGCCGTTTAAGTGCCTCGGATAACCTTTCGCACGACCGACCCTGATGATGTCCGTTCCGTATTCTTTACTCGATGTGCGTATGGATTTTTCAGGGATTAACACTTGCCCCTCGAAGTCCGTGATTTCTTTTAATAAGGAATTACTAGATTTGACTTGTTTGGTTGCACATTTATTGGTATGTTCGTCGAGGAGTCGTTTGTGCAAGATGTTAAGATTTCTTCTTTGTTGTTGATTGGTATTGTCTTTTTCTGTGAGCGAGAGGCTCGATGTATCCTTTTTGGCTGTTGTGCGAATAGTTGGAATTCAGGATGCTAGCTGGAACTTGAAGAGACATTTCTGTGTATTCGATCATTAAGGCTGATGTGGTGAGAATGCTATAGATGAATGCCTTTTAATCCTCCCTTTTCACTTTTAACTTGCTTCATTTCACTTTTATCTTCTTCTTTTTTTTGGGAAATTTTTGGTCGTAGCCGTGCTACCTCGAGAGTTTTATCAGGTAATCTATGTTGGATATTTCCGCTTTGATTCTTCTTCAAAAGGTTTTGGTTTTCTCACTCTGTCATTTTGCCCAGTGTTTGCAGCAACATTTGTTATCTTGAGCGATTTCTTCTTGGCTTCAAGGTACCATGATCTTTCTGGGTAAGTTTTCTTTTTTTTTGCTATGCTGGAATACTCATGCAATCCTACGTTAGGATGTTCCAAAGATGAGCTGTCCGAGCTATGTATGAATTTGGGATTTGGGTAACAACCAAGTTTTTGTGTAGCATAGATACCGTCTCTGTAATCGTTTTTGAAGAGTACGAATCCTCTGATGGTTTTCTTTCGAAATCTCCATGCTTGGCATTTGTTTATGAAATGTTCGACGAAATGCCCCAGGGTTTTCTAGTTGAAATGTTTCCGTTTATGCCTGAGTTTTGTTCGGCTGTTTTTGTTTTCATGGTCGTTATCTGTGTCCACACCAATCTCTTTTGAAATAGGTCGCCCGAGGATGGAATTCTTCATGTCTAGAAGGCATAAGAAAAAAATCATCAAGTGGGGCCAGTGGCAAGAAAATGCCTCAAAGAAAGGAGATCTTGGGTGCGACTGATGCTCAGAGTCAAAGTCTTTGTTTGTTCAATGAACTTTCTGACTCAGATATTCATGCTGTTATTGGTCGTATGGTTTCTTCATCCATCACCTTGGATCCTGCAGCTGTTCCGGAGCCTCTTCCTATTCCCAACCCTTGTCATCCTGAACTCGCCAGGGACTTTGTGTTTCAGTGTCCAGTAAGCTCGCGTTCCGGTGTGTATATAGACCCATTTGACAGATGGATTATTGCAGGTAAGATGGACGAAATGAAAGATTGTATATTGGCTGCGCTCAATCAGTTAGAAGCACGTTCGCACCTGGTTGAAGGCCTTATCACAACTGTCAGAGATTACATCGTGGATCAAATGGGTGCCTGGCTCTCTCTTGTCGAAGATCTTCAACCGTCAAATAAAGAGAATCTCGAATGACTTAATGCTTTGGAAAAGGACAAGCTCAAACTTGTCGAGGCCCTTGAGTCTAGGGAGAGGATCATCTCTTACCTTATCTAAACACTATGGCCTGTTAATGCTTTTCCTGTTCTGTTATTTTGGTTCTGATTTTGAATGGTATTTTTAGTCTGGCGTGTGTATGCGAGAGCCAGCCTTGCTTACTTTCGTACGCTTAGGTTTGGTGACTTTATGGTTTGTTTTGGACCCCAACGCACTGCAGTTTATTATGCAACTCATTTATTTCTGCGCGGGTGCATAGCACGTCGCACCTTTATTTTTATTTACGCATTCGGCCTAGCGCTTTATTAATCGTTCGATTGTGCCCGATTTTCTATTGTTATCATTATTGTTGGGATTTAGTTGTCTTTTGAAGTTCATCGCTTATCAAATTTATTACGCATTTGTATTATTATAAGCGCGTTTGGTATCTTTTATTTAAAGGTATTCAACCCCGCACCTGACTGACTGGTAATCCGAGCCCTTCGAAGGCTGGTTTTGAATACGTGCCCCTTGGGGAGGTCTTGGGTTAAAGATTTTTGATCCATTCTAGGCCCTGATTGATTGTATTAGTTATTCAAAAAGGGTCTAGAATGGATACCACCTTTCGGCTAGGATTTCTGACACCCCTTTTGGCTAGGATTTTTGTTTTGCACTGGTCCTTCCAGCATGTTTAATCCTTCCCCATTTCCATGGCTCATCCCGAGGAGCAGACACTAATTCATCTCATCGAGCCTTGACTCAGAAGGGATAAAATTCGTGCCCTTTACCTAAGAAGGTGCCCCTCTTCTTTTCGGAATTGGCAATTTTTCTGTTTCGGGACATGTCGGTTTTTCCGACTTTGTGCCTTGCCCTATGAAACAGACACTGGTTCGCCTCATTGAAAAAATTAAGAAACTTTTCCAAGTTGGAGAACTTGTATCCAGAACCTAAGAAGGTGTTTCTTTGGTAGGCTTAGCGATTTTATCCATGGGACTTTGACCGTGGGCCCTTTTTTTTTTGGAATTGCTTCTACTCCGGTGTTGACCCCTAGGAGGTAGACATCGATCTTTGCTACTGAATCTAATTCTGGTTTTATGAGAATCATGTCCTGCACCTTCAACGGGGCCCGGTGCTAGTCTTTCGCATGGATGTTTGCTATGCATTCAACATATTCCATAATGGGAGGTGCGACCTATCGACTTGTTGCCTATCTTAGAGCAGCTTGTCTCCTTTTTTTGATGTGATGTGTTCATTCATCCTGTTTGATATTGCTTAATGTCCGTGATCCCGAAACTGCTTTGTTTGATGTGTGACCTGGGACTTTCATCACAGTTCAACTGCGTATGGCAGATTGCTTTTACCATGCCTACATTTCAAGAGATTGTTCTCCTTTTAGCATGGACCAATAAGTATGTTACTCAGGAAGACGCATAACTAAATTTGTTCCATAAAGTTTTTTAGGTAAATAGTTACTCAGTATGAACATAGTGAATAATAAAGCAGTGTAAAACTATCTCAATAACAAGATAAAAACGAGGGAATGAAGCAAAGTAATGAGGGCTCTAGTTTAATGCTCCGTTATTGAGACATTAGCTGCCGGTCCTCTTGATGAGCGTCCTCTTTGGATTGGTTTAAGCCTTTTTTCCTTTCAAGGTGTATTGTCCCTTATTTGTGGAGAGTGGGGGCAACTTTTATGATCTTGAACATACTATTGCAAATGGTTTTTTATGATTAACCCTTCGATTACTGACTTCAAGTGCCTGCATTCATCAGTATCATGCCCTGGTTGCTTGTGGAACTGACAGAATCTTCCTAATTTCATAGCGATACCTTTGACCTGTCTGTGCTTCAAAACCGGATATCTCTCGGTGTTTTTGGTTTCCATGAAGATATTTCCCACGGTATCGTTAAGGGGAGTGAACTCAGAGTTCTTGAAAAAGAGCAGCTTCTTTTTTGTCCGACTAAATTCTCTTTCATTTCTCCTTTTTCGACGATCAAGGCTGCTTTGCGCATTTCCATCCTTCTCTACCTGTACATCTTTTTCTTCCATACTCACATATTTTTCGGCTTTGTCGAGTAATCGTTCGAGTGTACTTGGGTTCTTTTTCTTGATCCACCGCCCCAACTGGGTTTGCTTACATACACCCCTCTTAAGAGCCATTAAGATCAGGCTGGGTTCAAGATTTTTAACTCTAGTGACCGCCACATCAAAAAGAATAAAAAAAGCTTTGAGGGGCTCTCCCGGTTGTTGTTGTAGTCGATTTAGCTCCGTAACATCCCAAGTTTTGAGTGCCTGGGATTTGAACTGCTTACCGAATAGTTTAGCCAGGGTCATGAAATTGTCCACCAACTGCGGCGGCATCTTCGTGAACCATAGATAAGCCACCCCTTCTAGATAATTTGGGAAATACAATCATTTGATTTCGTCGATACCACGTGCTCCATTCATATACTGGTCGTATTTACACAAGAATATATTAGGGTCACTCATCCCGTCATAAGACTGTAAGGATGGAGGTTAGAATCTTTGCAGGTATACAGTTTTCGAAACCCTTTCAGTGAGCGGGGTTTTAGTCGGGAAGGACTCCCATTCTCTTCGATCATCCTTCTTCTTCATGCTTTCCTTCACAATAGCACGTGCCATTCCTAATATGTATTTCCATCCCTTGCTCGGATCCACGGATTGACCACTTTCTTCATCATCGAACTCTGATCTAGATGTGCCCTTGTGAACTGGAGTCACGGAATTCGGGCATTCCTTTGGAAGGGACATCCTTATGGTAGTGGGACCGTCCTTCTATTCCGCGATTGCGTCGTTAAGACGACCCCGCACAGATGCTTTGTTCCCTTCATAATCCAGATTAGCGCGATGCGTGACCCTCTGAATGAAATCCTGCCATCTTGAGCTCAAAGGAGAGAATTCTGCTTCTGGATTACGATTTGTTTGAGCTAGCGAGGAACAAGTGGCGCTTAAAGTGGCTTTTGCAGTGGCGGCTTGAATGGTGAGTATCGACTCGAGCTTCTTCATCATTGCATTATTTGCAATAGTTATTTGACTCATCAAGCCTGTCACCGCCTCTTCCAATTCCTCCATGGTTATAGTTTCTTGAATTTCAGGCAGCCCATCTGCCTCGGAGTCGCTGGCTGATGGCGTGATGGGGTTGACGCTGTTGTTGGAGCTGTTGACTTTGTCGGCGATTCTCCTCAGCGTGCACATGATTCCAAGCACAGTGCTTCTCAGGAAATCTTACCGGATCTGGAATGGGGAAAGATTGCTGAACCACCAAAGTAAATTATGAACGCGGCCCCACGGTGGGCGCCAAAATGTTTACACCAAAAATGGTATAAATACCCAACATACTAAACTGTACTTCACCAATTAAATAGAAATGAATGGAACCGTGTTTATTCAGCAATTAAAATGAAAAATACAAGAAAGGTAAAGTAGAGATGAGATTTAGAGTGGTTCAGCCGTTAATGAGGCCTACGTCCACTATGGAGGTGAATTCAAATCTTATAATGAGGATTACAAAATACATCAATTCTCTCTTTTCTACATCTCTATATTCACTCAATATACCCTCATTAATATATTTCAATCTAAGGAAGTATACAAGAGATTGGTCGAATTTGAGGAGAAGAAGGATGGATGATTGAGAAGAAGGACGTCTTCGTTCTCCTTAATCACAAGATTGTCGTTGACGCCATGGCCGCATCTGTAGTTGAGGATGGAATTTAGCAGCACTTCGTCGTTTCAGAAGAAATTGGATCCCCTTTTTGTTAGTAGCCATGGTGTATTTATATGTGAGCCCCTTGGGAAATGAGCTGAAATCCGTTTATGCAGGCTACGAATCACTCATTCTATGAATTACGATCATGCCATCGACCAGCTGTAGCTGTATTTGATTTTCATGTGTGAGTGATCCAATGGAGCGAGCGTCTTGAGTAGTTGTGCGGGTGACTCCAGTCGATGTCCTTCGTTTGCGGCTAACTCTGGTATTTGACGAGTAGGTATCTAATTTATTTGGTGGCGAGATGAGGGAACGACCGACCAAGTTACTTAAAGCGGTTGTGTCAGACCTGAGCGGGCAGGCGACGGTCTTCATTCGTCTAGAGGCGATCGTCTAAGTCTTGCGAGTTTGGGATGTGAACGCGCTCCTTTTGGGGGTTGGTGTATGACCGATCAATAGGTCTCCGATTCGAGTGTTGAGCGCTAGGGGTTGCAATTCATGAGCAGTTGTTAAATATATGTGAGACCTTGACTCCTGTCTTAATGCGTGCGACCGCACTATGATATTGGATCACGCGAGCTCTGCTGATGTGGAATGTATGACCCTTATTTCTATCGTGCCATCTTCTTTGGTCGTACTGGTTGACTTGACTTATTTTAGGTTTGATATTTGGGTCATGCTCTATGCGGTCGTTCCAATCCATTGTAAGTCGTTTAAGTGCCTCGAATAACCTTTCGTACGACTGACCCTGATGAGTTCTTTCCGTATTCTTTACTCGATGTGCATATGGATTTTTTTCGGATTAACATGAATAATGCAAAAAAATTGATTAAAGAAATGAATAAAGGAAAACAATAATAAAAGTAAGGGGTAGTTTAAGCATCGTAGGGGTAGATCGACAAATATGAAAGAAGATGAATCATTTGGATTTGGTGCTGCAAAAACCAACCCTTCACAGTAGTTTAAAAATAGGAGTAATTTTTGGAAGTAAGGGCTATTTATAGAATTAGGGGTAGGATAAAAAAAGAAGGCCTGTTTTGAAGTATTAAGAGAAGTCAGGGTATTTTAAGCATAGTAGGGGTAGATCGACAAATATGAAGGATGATGAATCATTTGGATTAGGTGCTGCAAAAACCAACCCTTTGCAGTAGTTAAAAAATAGGGGTAATTGTTGGAAGTACGAGTTACTTAGAGAATTAGGGGTAGGATTAAAAAGAAGGGCTATTTTTAAGTATTAATAAAAGTAGGGGTAGTTTAAGCATAGTAGGGGTAGATCGAAAAATATGAAGGATCATGAATCATTGGATTCGGTGCTGCAAAAACCAACCCTTCACAGTAGTTAAAAAATTGGGGTAATTGTTGGAAGTAAGGGTTATTTAGAGAATTAGGGATATGATTAAAAAAAAGGGTTGTTTTGAAGTATTAAGAGAAGTAGGGGTAGTTTAAGCATAGTAGGTGTAGATCGACAAATATGAAAGATGATGAATCATTGGGATTGGGCACTGCAAAAACCAACACTTCATAATAGTTAAAAAATTGGGGTAATTATTGGAAGTAAGGGCTATTTAGAGAATTAGGGGTAGGATTAAAAAAAAGGTTAGTTTGAAGTATTAAGAGAAATAGGGGTAGATCGAGAAATATGAAAAATGATGAACCATTTGGATTGGGTTCTGCAAAATACAACGCTTCACAGTAGTTAAAAAATAGGGGTAATTGCTGAAAGTAAGGATTATTTAGAAAATTAGGGGTAGGATTAAAAAGAAGGGTTTTTTTGAAGTATTAAGAGAAGTAGGGGTAGTTTAAGCATAGTAGGGGTAGATTGACAAATATTAAAGATGATGAATCGTTTGGATTGGGAGATGCAAAAACCAACCCTTCACAGTAGTTAAAAAATAGGGGTAATTTTTGGAAGTAAGTGTTATTTAGAGAATGAGGAATAGGATTAAAAAGAAGGGCTGTTTTGAAGTAATAAGAGAAGTAGGGGCATTTTAAGCATAGTAGAGGTAGAACGACAAATATGAAGGATGATGAATCATTTGGATTAGGTGCTACAAAAACAAACCCTGCACAGTAGTTGAAAAATAGGGGTAATTGTTGGAAGTAAGGACTACATAGAGAATTAGGGTAGGATTAAAAAGAAGGGCTATTTTGAAATATTAATAAAGGTAGGGGTAGTTTAAGCATAATAGGATTAGATCGACAAATATGTAGGATGATGAATCATTTGGATTCGGTGCTTCAAAAACAAACACTTCATAGTAGTTAAAAAATAGGGGTAATTGTTGGAAGTAAGGGCTATTTAGAGAATTAGGGGGTATGATTAAAAAAAAGGTTTGTGTTGAATTATAAAGAGAAGTAGGGGTAGTTTTAGCATAGTAGGGGTAGATCGACAAATATGAAAGATGATGAATCGTTTGGATTGGGTGATGCAAAAACCAACCGTTCACAGTAGTAAAAAATAGGGGTAATTGTTGGAAGTAAGGACCATTTAGAGAATCAGGGGTATGATTGAAAAGAAGGGCTGTTTTGAAGTATTAAGAGAAGTAGGGGAATTCTAAGCATAGTAGGGGTAGATCGACAGATATGAAAGATGGTGAATCATTGGGATTGGGCACTGCAAAAACGCACCCTTCACAGTAGTTAAAAAATAGGGGTAATTGTTGGAAATAAGGGTTATTTAGAGAATTTGGGGTAGGATTAAAAAGAAGGTTAGTTTTGAAGTGTTAAGAGAAATAGGGGTAGATAGAGAAATATGAAAGATGATGAACCATTTGGATTAGGTTCTGCAAAATACTACCCTTCACAGTAGTTAAAAAATAGGGGAAATTGCTGAAAGTAAGGGCTATTTAGAAAATTAGAGGTAGGATTAAAAAGAAGGGTTGTTTTGAAGTATTAAGAGAAGTAGGGGTAGTTTAAGCGTAGTATGGGTAGATCGACAAATATTAAAGATGATGGATCGTATGGATTGGGTGATGCAAAAACCAACCCTTCATAGTAGTTAAAAAATAGGGGTAATTTTTGGAAGCAAGGGCTATTTAGAGAATTAGGGATATGATTAAAAAGAAGGGTTGTTCTGAAGTATTAAGAGAAGTAAGGGAAGTTTAAGCATAGTAGGGGTAGATCGGCAAATATGAAGGATGATGAATCATTTGAATTGGGCGCTGCAAAAAACAACCCTTCACAGTAGTTAAAAAATAGAGGTAATTGTTGGAAGTAAGGGCTATATAGAGAATTAGGGGTTGGATTAAAAATAAGGGTTGTTTTGAAGTATTAGTAGGGGTAGTTTAAGAATAGTAGGGGTAGATCGACAAATATGAAGGATGATTAATTATTTTGATTCAGTGCTGCAAAAATCAACCCTTCGCAGTAGTCAAAAAACAAGGGTAATTTTTGGAAGTAAGGGCTATTTAGATAATTAGGGGGAGGATTAAAAAGAAGTGCTGTTTTGAAGTATTGAGAGAAGTAGGGGTAGTTTAAGCATAGTAGGGGCAGATCGACAAGTCTGAAAGATGATGAATCGTTTGGATTGGGTGCTGCAAAAACCAGCCCTTCACAGTAGTTAAAAAATAGGGGTAATTGTTGGAAGTTAGGTCTATTTAGAGAAATAAGGTGAGAATTAAATAGAAGGGCTGTTTTGAATTATTAAGAGAAGTAGGGGTAGTTTACGAAAAGTAGGGGTAGATCGACAAATATGAAAGATGATTAATCATTTGGATTGGGTGTTGCAAAAACCAACCATTCACAGTAGTTAAAAAATAGGGGTAATTGTTGGAAGTAAGGGCTATTTAGAGAATCAAGGGTAGGATTAAAAAAAGGCCTGTTTTTAAGTATTAAGAGAATTAGGGGTTGTTTAAGCATAGTAGTGGAAGATCGACAAATATTAAAGATGATGAATCGTTTGGATTGGGTGTTGCAAAAACCAACCCTTCACAGAATGATAATTGGTTTACAAAGAAATGAATAATGCAAAAAAATGAATAAAGAAATGAATAAAGGAAAACAATAATAAAAGTCGGGGAGGTAGTTTAAGCATAGTTGGGGTAGATCCACAAATATGAAAGATGACGAATAATTTGGATTGGGTGCTGCAAAAACGAACCCTTCATGGTAGTTAAAAAGTAGGGGTAATTGTTGGAAGTAAGGGCTATTTAGAGAATTAGTGGTAGGATTAAAAAGAAGGTCTTTTTTGAAGTATTAAGAGAAGTAGGGGTAGTTTAAGCATAGTAGGGGTAGATCGACAAATATGAAGGATGATGAATCATTTGGATTGGGTGCTGCAAAAACCAACCCTTCACAATAGTTAAAAAATAGTGGTAATTGTTGGAAGTAAGGGCTATTTCGAGAGTTAGGGGTAGGATTAAAAAGAAGGGTTGTTTTGAAGTATTAAGAGAAGTAGGGGTAGTCTAAGCATAGTAGGGCTAGATCGACAAATATGAAAGATGATGAATCGTTTGGATTAAGTGATGCAAAATCCAACCCTTCACAGTTGTTAAAAAATAGGTGTAATTGTTGGAAGTAAGGGTTGTTTATAGAATTAGGGGTATGCTTAAAAAGATGGGTTGTCTTGAAGTATTAAGAGAAGTAGGGGAGTTTTAAGCATAGTAGGGGTAGATCTTGAAAGATGGTGAATCATTGGGATTGGGCGCGGCAAAGACCAACCCTTCGCAGTAGTTAAAAAATTGGGGTAATTTTTGGAAGTAAGGGCTATTTAGATAATTAGGGGTAGGATTAAAAATAAGCATAGTTTTGAAGTATTAAGAGAAGTAGGGATAGTTTAAGTAAAGTAGGAGTAGATCGAGAAATATGAAAGGTGATGAATCATTTGGATTAGGTACTGCAAAAACCAACCCTTTACAGTAGTTAAAAAATAGGGGTAATTGTTGGAAGTAAGAGCTATTTAGCGAATTAGGGGTAGGATTAAAAAGAAGGGTTCGGTTGGGTGCTGCAAAAACCAACCCTTCACAATAGTAGAATGATAATTGGTTTACAAAGAAAGAAATGAATATTGAAAAAAAATGGATAAAGAAATGAATAAAGGAAAACAATAATAAATGTAGGGGGGTAGTTTAAACATAGTAGGGGTAGATCGACAAATATGAACCATGCTGAATCATTTGGATATTGTGCTACAAAAACCAACCCTTCACGGTGCTGCAAAAACCAACCCTTCACAGTAGTTAAAAAAATAGGAGTAATTTTTGGAAGTAAGGGCTATTTAGAGAATTAGGGGCAGGATTATAAAGAATGGATGTTTTGAAGTATTAAGAGAAGTAGGGGTAGTTTAAGCATAGTAGGGGTAGATCGACAAATATGAAGGATGATGAATCATTTGAATTGAGTGCTGCAAAAACCAACCCTTCACAGTAGTTAAAAAATAGGGGTAATTGTTGGAAGTTAGGGCTACATAGAGAATCAGCGGTAGGATTAAAAAGAAGTGCTGTTTTGAAGTATTAATAGAAGTAGGGGTAGTTTAAGCATAGTAGAGGTAGATCGACAAATATGAAATAAGATGAATCATTTGGATTGGGTGCTGCAAAAACCAACCCTTCATAGTAGTTTAAAAAAAAGGGTAATTTTTTGAAGAAAGGAGTATTTAGAGAATTAGCGGTTGAATTAAAAAGAAGTGTTGTTTTGAAGTATTTAGAGAAGTAGGTGTAGTTTAGGCATAGTAGGGGTAGATCGACAAATATGAAAGATGATGAATCATTTGGATTAGGTGCTGCAAAAACCTATCCTTCAATGTAGTTAAAAAATAAGGGCAATTTTTGGAAGTAAGGTCTATTTAGTGAATTAGCGGTAGGATTAAAAAGAAGGGCTTATTTTAAGTATTAAGAGAAGTAGGGGTAGTTTAAGCATAGTAGGGGTACATCTACAAATATGAAGGATATTGCATCATTTGGATTGGGTGCTGCAAAAACCAACGCTTCATGGTAGTTAAAAAATAAGAGTAATTTTTGGATGTAAGGGGTGTTTAGATAATTAGGGGTAGGATTAAAAATAAGAGCAATTTTTGGATGTAAGGGCTGTTTTGAAGTATTAAGAGAAGTAGGGGTAGTTTAAGCATAGTAGGGTTAGATCGACAAATATGAAAGATGATGAATCGTTTAGATTGGGTGATGGAAAAACCAACCCTTCGCTGAAGTAGAATGATAATTGGTTTAAAAAGATAGAAATTAATAATGCAAAAAATTTGAATAAAGGAAAATAATAATAAAAGTAGGGGGGTAGTTTAAGCATTACAGGTGTAGATCAACAAATATGAAAGAAGATGAATCGTCTGGATTGGGTACTGCAAAATCCAACCCTTCACAGTAGTCAAAAAATAGGGGTAATTTTTGGAAGTAAGGGCTATTGAGAGAATTATGGGGAGGATTAAAAAGAAGGGTTGTTTTGAAGTATTAAGAAAAGTAGGGGTAGTTTAAGCATAGTAGGGGTAGATCGACAAATATGAAAGATGATGAATCGTTTGGTTTGGGTGCTGCAAAAACCAGCCTTTCATAGAAGTAGAATGGTAATTGGTTTAAAAAGAAATGAATAATGCAAAAAAAAAGAATAAAGAAATGAATAAAGGAAAACAATAATAAAGTATGGGGGTAGTATGAGCATAGTAAGGGAAGATCGACAAATCTGAAAGATGATGAATCGTTTGGATTGGGTGCTGCAAAAACCTACCCTTCACAATAGCTAAAAAATAGGGTTAATTGTTGGAAGTAAGGGCTATTTAGAGAATTAGGGGTGGAATTAAAAAGAAGGGTTGTTTTGAAGTATTAGGGGAAATAGGGGTAGTTTAAGCATAGTAGGGGTAGTTCGACAAATATGACAGATGATGAATCATTTGGATTAGATGCTGCAAGAAACCAACCCTTCACAGTTGTTAAAAAATAGGGGTAATTGTTGTAAGTAAGGGCTATTTAGAGAATTAGGGGCAGGATTAAAAAGAAGGGATGTTTTGAAGTATTAAGAGAAGTTGCGGTAATTTAAGCATAGTAGGGGTAAATCGACAAATATGAAGGATGATGAATCATTTGGATTGGAGGGTGGAAAAACCTACCCTTCACAGTAGTAAAAAATAGGCGCAATTGTATGAAGCAAGGGCTATTTAGAGAATTAGGGGTAGGATTAAAAAGAAGGGCTGTTTTGAAGTATTAAGAGAAGTAGGGGTGGTTTAAGCATAGTAGGGGTTGATCGACAAATACTAAAGATGATGAATCATTGGGATTGGGTGATGCAAAAACCAGCCCTTCACAGTAGTTAAAAAATAGGGTTAATTGTTGGAAGTAATGGCTATTTAGAGAATTAGGGGTAGGATTAAAAAGAAGGGTTAGGTTGGTTGCTGCAAAAACCAACCCTTCACTGTAGTAGAATGATAATTGGTTTACAAAAAAAGAAATGAATAATGAAAAAAAATTTGAATAACTAAATTAATAAAGGAAGAAAAAAAAATTGTAAGGGGGTAGTTTAAGCAAAGAAGGGGTAGATCGACAAATATGAAAGATGATGAATCATTTGGATTGGGTGCTGCAAAAACCAACCCTTCACAGTAGTTAAATAATAGGAGTAGCTGTTGGAAGTAAGGGCTATTTAGAGAATTAGGGGTAGGATTAAAAAGAAGGGCTATTTTGAAGTATTAAGAGAAGTAGGGGTATTTTAAACATAGTAGGGGTAGATCGACAAATATGAAGGATGATGAATCATTTGGATTAGGTTCCGCAAAAACCAATCCTTCATAGTAGTTTAAAAATAGGTGTAATTGTTGGAACTAAGGGCTACTTAGAGAATTAGGGGTATGATTAAGAAGAAGGGCTGTTTTGAAGTATTAATAAAAGTAGGGGTAGTTTAAGCATAGTAGCGGTAGATCAACAAATACGAAGGATGATGAATCTTGGATTCGGTGCTGTAAAAACCAACCCTTTACAGTTGTTAAAAAATAGGGGTAATTGTTGGAAGTAAGGGCTATTTAGATAATTAGGGTACGATTAAAAAAACGGTTGTTTTGAAGTATTAATGAAAGTAGGGGTAGTTTAAACATAGTAGGGGTAGATCGACAAATATGAAAGATGATGAATCGTTTGGATTGGGTGATGCAAAAACCAACCCATCACAATAGTTAAAAAATAGAGGTAATTGTTGGAAGTAAGGGATATTTAGAGAATTAGGGGTATGATTAAAAAGAAGGGTTGTTTTCAAGTATTAAGGGAAGTAGGGGAAGTTTAAGCATAGTAGGGGTGGATCGACAAATATGAAAGATGATGAATCATTGGGATTGAACACTGCAAAAAGTCACAGTAGTTAAAAAATATGGGTAATTGTTGGAAGTAAGGGCTATTTAGATAATTAGGGGAAGGATTAAAAAGAAGGGCTGTTTTGAAGTATTAAGAGAAGTTGGGGTAGTTTAAGCATAGTAGGGGTAAATCGATAAATATGAAGGATGATGAATCATTTGGATTGGAGGGTGGAAAAACCTACCCTTCACAGTAGTAAAAAATAGGCGCAATTGTATGAAGCAAGGGCTATTTAGAGAATTAGGGGTAGGATTAAAAAGAATGGCTGTTTTGAAGTATTAAGAGAAGTAGGGGTGGTTTAAGCATAGTAGGGGTTGATCGACAAATACTAAAGATGATGAATCATTGGGATTGGGTGATGCAAAAACCAGCCCTTCACAGTAGTTAAAAAATGGGGTTAATTGTTGGAAGTAATGGCTATTTAGAGAATTAGGGGTAGGATTAAAAAGAAGGGTTAGGTTGGTTGCTGCAAAAACCAACCCTTCACTGTAGTAGAATGATAATTGGTTTACAAAAAAAGAAATGAATAATGAAAAAAAATTTGAATAACTAAATTAATAAAGGAAGAAAAAAAAATTGTAAGGGGGTAGTTTAAGCAAAGAAGGGGTAGATCGACGAATATGAAAGATGATGAATCATTTGGATTGGGTGCTGCAAAAACCAACCCTTCACAGTAGTTAAAAAATAGGAGTAGCTGTTGGAAGTAAGGGCTATTTAGAGAATTAGGGGTAGGATTAAAAAGAAGGGCTATTTTGAAGTATTAAGAGAAGTAGGGGTATTTTAAACATAGTAGGGGTAGATCGACAAATATGAAGGATGATGAATCATTTGGATTAGGTTCCGCAAAAACCAACCCTTCACAGTAGTTTAAAAATATGTGTAATTGTTGGAAGTAAGGGCTACTTAGAGAATTAGGGGTATGATTAAGAAGAAGGGCTGTTTTGAAGTATTAATAAAAGTAGGGGTAGTTTAAGCATAGTAGCGGTAGATCGACAAATACGAAGGATGATGAATCTTGGATTCGGTGCTGTAAAAACCAACCCTTTACAGTTGTTAAAAAATAGGGGTAATTGTTGGAAGTAAGGGCTATTTAGAGAATTAGGGTACGATTAAAAAAACGGTTGTTTTGAAGTATTAATGAAAGTAGGGGTAGTTTAAACATAGTAGGGGTAGATCGACAAATATGAAAGATGATGAATCGTTTGGATTGGGTGATGCAAAAACCAACCCTTCACAGTAGTTAAAAAATAGAGGTAATTGTTGGAAGTAAGGGATATTTAGAGAATTAGGGGTATGATTAAAAAGAAGGGTTGTTTTCAAGTATTAAGGGAAGTAGGGGAAGTTTAAGCATCGTAGGGTTGGATCGACAAATATGAAAGATGATGAATCATTGGGATTGAACACTGCAAAAAGTCACAGTAGTTAAAAAATAGGGGTAATTGTTGGAAGTAAGGGCAATTTAGATAATTAGGGGCAGGATTAAAAAGAAGGGCGGTTTTGAAGTATTAAGAGAAATAGTGGTAGATCGAGAGATATGAAAGATGATGAACCATTTGGATTTGGTTCTGCAAAATACAACCCTCCACAGTAGTTAAAAAATAGAGGTAATTGCTAAAAGTAAGGGCTATTTAGAAAATTAGGAGTAGAATTAAAAAGAAGGGTTGTTTTGATGTATTAAGAGAAGTAGGGGTAGTTTAAGCATAGTAGGGGTAGATCGAAAAATATTAAAGATGATGAATCGTTTGGATTGGGTGATGCAAAAACCAACCGTTCACAGTAGTTAAAAATATAGGTAATTTTTGGAAGTAAGGGCTATTTAGAGAATTAGGCGTATAATTAAAAAGAAGGGTTGTGTTGAAGTGTTAAGAGAAGTAGGGGTAGTTTAAGCAAAGTAGGGGTAGATCGAAAAATATGAAAGATGGTAAATCATTGGGATTGGGCGCCACAAAACCAACCCTTCACAGTAGTTAAAATAAGGGTAATTGTTGGAAGTAAGGGCTTTTTAGAGAATTAGGGGTAGGATTAAAAAGAAGCGTAGTTTTGAAGTATTAAGAGAAGTATTGGTAGTTTAAGCAAAGTAGGGGTAGATTGAGAAATATGAAAGATGATAAATCATTTGGATTGGGCGCTGCAAAAACAAACCCTTCACAGTAGTTAAAAATTAGGGGTAACTGTTGGAAGTAAGGGCTATTTAGAGAACTATGGGTCGGATTAAAAAGAAGGGTTGCTTTGGATGCTTCAAAAACCAACCCTTCAGAGTAGTAGAATGATAATTGGTTTACAAAGAAAGAAATGAATAATGCAAAAAAAATGAATAAAGAAATGAATAAAGGAAAACAATAATAAATGTAGGGGTAGTTTAAGCATAGTAGGGGTAGATACAAATATGAAAGATGAAGAATCATTTGGATTGGGTGCTGCAAAAACCAACCCGGCACAATAGTTAAGAAATATGAGTAATTGTTGGAAGCAATGGATATTAGAGAATTAGGGGTGGGATTAAAAAGAAAGGCTATTTTGAAGTATTAAGAGAAGTAGGGGAAGTTTAAGCATAGTATGGGTAGATCGACAAATATGAAGGATGATGAATCATTTGGATTCCGTGCTGCAAAAACCAACCCGTCACAGTAGTTTAAAAATAGGGGTAATTGTTGGAAACAAGGGCTGTTTAGAAAATTAGGGGTAGGATTAAAAAGAAGCGTTGGTTTGAAGTGTTAAGAGAAGTAGGGGTTGTTTAGGCATAGTAGGGGTAGATCGACATATATGAAAGATGATGAATCGTTTGGATTGGGTAATGCAAAAAACCAACCCTTCACAGTAGTTAAAAAATAGGAGTAATTGTTGGAAGTAAGGCCTATTTAGAGAATTTGGGGTATGATTAAAAAGAAGGGCTGTTTTGAAGTATTAAGACGTGTTGGGGAAGTTTAAGCATATTAGGGTTAGATCAACAAATACAAAAGATGATGAATCATTGGGATTGGGCACTGCAAAAAACAATCCTTCACAGTAGTCAAAAAATAGGGGTAATTGGTGGAGGTAAGTGCTATTTAGAGAATTAGAGGAAGGATTAAAAAGAAGGGTAACAGAAGTAGGGATAGTTTAAGCAAAGTAGGGGCAGATCAAGATTTATGAAAGATGATGAATCATTTGGATTGGGTGTTGCAAAAACACACCCTTCACAGTAGTTAAAAAATAGGGGTAATTGTTGGAAGTAAAGGATATTTAGAGAATTAGGGGTAGGATTAAAAAGAAGGGTTGTTTTGAAGTGTTAAGAGGAGTAGGGGTAGTTTAAGCATAGTCGGGATAGATCGACAAATATGAAAGATGATGAATCGTTTGGATCGGGTGATGCAAAATCCAAACCTTCACAGTAGTTAAGAAACAGGGATAATTGTTGGAAGTAAGGGATATTTAGAGAATTAGGGGTATGATTAAAAAGAAAGGTTGTTTTTAAGTATTAAGAGAAGTTGGAGAAGTTTAAGCATAGTAGGGGTAGAACGACAAATATGAAATATGATGAATCATTAGGATTGGGCACTTGAAAAACCAACCCTTCAAAGTAGTTTAAAAATAAGGGTAATTTTTGGAAGTAAGGGCTATTTAGATAATTGTGGGTAGGATTAAAAATAATGGTAGTTTTGAACTATTAAGAGAAGTAGGGGTAGTTTAAGCAAAGTAGGGGTAGATCGAGAAATACAAAAGATGATGAATCATTTGGACAGAGTGGTGCAAAAACCAACCCGTCACAGTAGTTAAAAAATAGGGGTAATTGTTGGAAGTAAGGGATACTTAGAGAATTAGGGGTAGGATTAAAAAGAAGGGCTTTTTTGAAGTATTAATAGATGTAGGGGTAGTTTAAGAATAGTAGGGATAGATCGACAAATATGAAGGATGAAGAATCATTTGGATTCGGTGCTCCAAAAACCAACCCTTCACAGTAGTTAAAAAATAGGGGTAATTGTTGGAAGTAAGGCTATTTAGAGATTTAGGGGTAGGATTAAAAAGAAGGGTTATTTTGAAGTATTGAGAGAAGAAGGGGTAGTTTAAGCATAGTAGGGGTAGATCGACAAATATGAAAGAGGATGAATCGTTTGGATTGGGTGATGCAAAAACCAACCCTTCACAGTAGTTAAAAAATATGGGTAATTGTTGGAAGTAAGGGCTATTTTGAGATTTAGGGGTATGATTAAAAAGAAGGTTTGTTTTGAAGGATTAAGAGAAGTTGGGGAAGTTTAAGCATAGTAGGAGTAGATTGACAAATATGAAACATGATGTATCATTGGGATTGGGCACTGCCAAAACAAACCCTTCACCGTAGTTAGAAAATAGCGGTATTTGTTGGAAGTAAGGGCTGTTCAGAGATTAGAGGTAGGATTAAAAAGAAGGGTAGTTTTGAAGCATTAAGAGAAGTAGGGGTAGTTTAAGCAAAGTAGGTTAGATCGAGAAATATGAAAGATGATAAATCATTTGGATTGGATGCTGCAAAAACCAACCCTTCACAATAGTTAAAAAATAGGGGTAATTGTTGGAAGTAAGGGCTATTTAGAGGATTAGGGGTAGGATTGAAAAGAAGGGCTGGGTTGGGTGCTGCATAAACCAACCTTTCACAGTAGTAGAATGATAATTGGCTTACAAAGAAATGAAAAATGCAAAAAAAATCAATAAAGAAATGAATAAATGAAAACAATAATAAATGTAGGGGGTAGTTTAAACATAGTAGGGGTGGATCGACAAATATGAAAGATGGTGAATCATTTGGAATGGGTGCTGCAAAAACCAACCCTTCACAATAGTTAAAAAATAGGAGTAATTGTTGGAAGTAAGGGTTATTTAGAGAATTAGGGGTACGATAAAAAATATGGGATGTTTTGTAGATTTAATAGAAGTAGGGGTAGTTTAAGCATAGTAGGGGTAGATGGACAAATATGAAGGATGGTGAATCATTTGGATTGGGTGCTGCAAAAACCAACCTTTCATAGAAGTTAAAAAATAGGGGTAATTGTTGGAAGTAAGGGCTACTTAGAGAATTACGGGTACGATTAAAATGAAGGGCTGTTTTGAAGTATTAATAGAAGCAGGGGTAGTTTAAGAATAGTAGGGGTAGATCGACAACTATGAAGGATGAGGAATCATTTGGATTCGGTGCTGCAAAAACCAACCCTTAACAGTAGTTAAAAAATAGGGTAATTGTTGGAAGTAAGGGCTATTTAGAGAATTAGGGGTATGATTAAAATGAAGGGTTGTTTTGAAGTATTAAGAGAAGTAGAGGTAGTTTAAGCATAGCAGGGGTAAATCGACAAATATGAAAGATGATGAATCGTTTGGATTGGGTGATGCAAAAACCAACCCTTCACAGTAGTTAAAAAATAGGGGTAATTGTTGGAAGTAAGGGCTATTTAAAGAATTAGGGGTATGATTAAAAAGAAGGGCTATTTTGAAGTATTAAGAGAAGTAGGGGAAGTTTGAGCATAATAGGTGTAGATCGACAAATATAAAAGATGATGAATCATTGGGATTGGGCACTGCAAAAAACCAACCCTTCACAGTAGTTAAAAAATAGGCGTAACTGTTGCAAGTAAGGGGTATTTAGAGAATTAGGGGTGTAACGGCCCGAGAAATTTTTGGCTTCGGTAATCGACACACAACACCATGTCGACTATTCAAACATCGAAAATGATGGAACGTTAATAGAAAGAAGTTAGAGGGTGAGAATATATAAGATAGAAATTTAGAATAGAAGAAGAAGAAGATCACATCATCATCAGAGTAACACGAATCTCACAGCGGAACGAATAAAATATAATATTCAACATAACTTGAAATAAAACCAGTATCTATATACAATACCATTATCTGAGTACAACCCTTTCAACACAGCGGAAATAATGATAGCTATAAAATCCTGAAGCCTCCTGCTCCAAGCTCCTCAAGTATATCTGTAAAATCCCGACTACTTGACCGCCCATACAAAATAGGGCACCCAAGAGTATAGGTAAAACAAAACAAAATAAACTCTAGGTCAGTCATGTGACTGGTGTGAGTAAACTCCAACCATTTTTTGACTTTCGAAATCCTTTTAAAAGAACGGAAAATCGTAGGACCGATCCGCACATAAACACGGATGGTTTTTACCTTACGATAGCCCAAATTATTTCTTTTAAACTCCATACTCTTCTGATATTATAATAATGTCAAAATGAAGTAAATAGCAATCTAATAGAAAGCTTTCATCTCACGTTCCACATATATAATATATAATCAAATACCGTGGCGCTTATTGGGTAAAGGATTCCAACTCTGACAAGGTATGGAACCATTTTCCGATCGGTGTACTCTAGAAGCGATATACTGGAGTTCAACAACAACATCTTGTAACTCGGCCATACATGATCGACCATTCATTTCGCTTGAATGTTCCGAATATACTGTCACCTTAGGTTGGTATACCAACATAAACATTCCCGGGAGATACAGAATTGAAAGAAGTAACTAATATGAATATTCTCTAGATGCTGACAATATACCCTAATTGGGTGCGACCCACTTAGCCATGCCGCCAGCCCGATTTCTGTCATTTCCTAGTTGATGAGGCTTGAGGTCATAACGTATCTTTTAACAGATAACTACTTTATTTACTTTTAATGCCACATCGCCATACCCGTCAAATCACAAATTGATTTTCCCAAAAATACCACGGGTATAAGTTAAGAGAAATGAATTCCTCCGCCACCAACGTGAATACGTTTGAAACGGTCAACTTACGCGATCTACTAGATATACTCTGTTAGACATTCGTCCATTCAAGTTGTCATGGGACTGGACAAACCGAGTGCACTATTCTAGAACAGTCCTTGCATAAACTCCGCCTTCAATTATCTTTATCATATTTGATTCACGAAGCTAGTGCCCATATGGAGTGGTTTCCAGATAATAAATCTGATCTCGGTCTTCCGTATTGACAATGGAAATGGTCAAAAACTTTGATAGTCGATTATTTAACTATCAAAGGAAAACATGTGTACAAACAACGGTCGTATTTCCAAATGGAAATCTTACTGAGCAAATCATCAATCAACACTGATCCCTCTTAAATTAGTTTATTATTAATTTAATCATTCCCCCATTTCTCATTTCTATATATACATAAATTCTTTTTTTCTAATTTTAGAAAATATACGTTATTAACATTGGAAAACATTTCCATATTTACTCTCATTTCTTATTTTCTATATTAGAAAACATTTGTGATTCTTATTTGGAAAACATTTCCAAAACTCCTTCATTGGATTTAACAGATGTTTAAATAAAACATCGCTATGCCAACTCAAACCATTTCACTCATTAATTAGATTCACTTAACCAACCTTCACTATCAAACCTTAACCATTTCTTAGTTAAAACTGAAGTCAATCAAGTTGGGGTATAACTACCTCTTAGACCTTAACTGAACAACATTTTTAACCTCGAAACATATAAATTTCACCCTTTAAATATTTAACAAACTCCCTTACGTAACTCTCGGATTCTATTAAAGAATCCACTTCTTTTACAGAACTCATTTAATTATAACAATAGTGTTATAGTCCCATGCTTCTAAAATATGATAACTTAAATATAATTTTTATTTATTAATTTGGATAAATAAACAAACAACTAATTCATTAATAAATAAATCTTGATTTAAAAACTAGAAACTAAATCGTACTTTCCTACATTCGATATAGTTGAATTCCAATGATTAACTCTCTTTTGAAAAATCTCTATTCAATAGCTCTCTTTCGAATAGTCTATATTCGATTAACTTTCTTCGAATAACTTATATTCGATTAACTCTCTTCGAATAACTTATATTCGATAATCTCTCTTTCAAATAAACTATATTCGATAACTCTTTTTCGAATAAACTATATTCGATAATTTCTCTTTTGAATAAATTATATTCGATTATCTCCCTTTCTAATAACTTATATTCGATAACTCTCTTTCGAATAAACTAATATTCGATGATTCTCTTTCAAATAAACAAATATTCGATAACTCTCTTCAAAAAACTAATATTCGGTAACTCTCTTCGAATAACTAATGTTCGATTAACTCTATTCGAATAATTAATGTTCGATTAATTCTATTCGAATAACTAATATTCGATTAACTCTATTCGAATAACTAATGTTCGATTTAACTTTCTTCGAATAACTTATTTTCAATTAACACTATTCGAATAACTAATATTCGAGTAACTAATGTTCGATTAACTTTCTTTCCTATCTCATTCAAATTCCCATTTGAATTTCTATTTCAAAACCCAAATTTTTTTATAAACGTTTTAATTTATAAATTATTTATTTTAATCCTTTATGCACATCGAATGTGAAAAATATTTCTTTTACATAATCCATTAAGTTTGATTTCGCATTTGACAATAATATTCCCTTTCCAAATTCTATTTATACCTCTATTTATAGAAGTATTCATACAAAATCTTATTTTCAATTCCAATCACCTAAAATCTCGTTTCTAAATCACTTTATAAATGTTGTGTTTACATTCCATAAAAATATCGGTGTTAAAAGCGATTTCTACTTCTTTATATAATTTCAAACTTATATATCCAATTTATCCAATGATAAACAATTTACTTAATTTATAAAACATTATTTATAAATTAATCTTCTCAATATATTTATTAAAACAGATTCTATTTAATATCTACTTTAAATCCATTTCATAATTCTTTTATATCTTGCCAATTTCCTTTTATAATTCTGTTTATTTCCCTATATTTCCTTTTATAATATCCTATTTATTTTCCAAATAAATATCCCTTTTATAATATCCTATTTATTTTCCAAATAAATATCCCTTTTATAATATCCTATTTATTTTCCAAATAAATATTCCTTTTATAATATTCTATTTATTTCCTTTTATAAAATCCTATTTATTTCCTAAATATTTCATTTTATAAAATCCTATTTATTTTATAAATATTTATTTTCAATATACACTTTGAAAATTCCCCTTTTACATTGCAGTATTTATTATGGTATTTAAAAAAAACCAATAACAGGACTAGTGTCATCATAATCAATCACAGATTATATATCACATCAAATATCACAATATATGAAAACAAATAGTATTATAAATTTTGGGGAAGCTTGTTTGTAACAACCCGCTCATTCGACGATTTTAGATTTAAATATTTTATTTAAATATATCGTCGTATCGATATGTCACTCAAAATGTCGTTTTCCACAAATGATAAAATTAGGATTCGGGACCACTTCCATTAGGTCTGGATCATCGTTTACGACCTTTTTGACTATAAGCATCGATACCTTTTGAGTTAGTAAAATTTGGTTGTTTCTCATTAGAGTGTATGATCAAAATATCACTTTACACATACGAATGAATTTGGACTCGAAACAACTTCCATCGAGTTCAAAACGTCGTTTAGGTGTTCGAAAATTATAAGGTTCGATATGTTCCGAGTTTCGGAAAATTGATAGCTTGGGCTAGGGCTTGGTTGAGCTAAGCTAGCTCACCATATAAACCTAAATCAGCCCCCTCTTCTTCATTTCAATCTCACACTTCAAAAGAAAATAGAAATGGGGAAGGGAAAGGGAAATAGAAACTCCCTAAGCTAAGGCTTCCAATCTAGAGCCCAATTCAAGTGCAAATCCAATTCTAAGGCATGGGTAAACTTCTCTATCCTCTTCTTTATCTCCATAGTTCATCAATTTCGGATTTTTTATGATGTTCTAACATCCATGAGTCTTCATATGTGTTCATGAGGTGATTAGAGAGGAGTGATTGAAGAAAGAAAGGTTCTTTGCCTGGATTTATGCTTGTTCTTCCTTGTTGGAGCTTGATCTTGTCATTCGAGAGCCAAAGGTGAGTTCTTTTTGAACTCACATCTATGCCTCAAGCCTATGTGCTTGTACAGTGTAATTTAGGACCATTTCATGTTGCATTTGCTTGTTGAATTGGTTAGAATAGTTTACACTTCCCGGTTTATTAGTTTGAATTTCATTTGAAATAGAAATTGTGATATTTGTTGTTCACATGATCATTGCACATGATGTAAGTCGAGTAAGTGGTGTTGTGAAGTACCATTGTCGCTCCCTGCAAATTCTAAGACTTCACTATTCGTCATATCGCGTTTCTTCGTTTGGTTTAGAAATTTGGTTCGTTTAGAACCTATAATCAAAATCCTTGCATTTGAGTTTGGCGAGTTGTTATCGGTGATCGGAAAGGTCTCATGGACGTCCCAAAGAAGTCACGAGCCTCGACGATCAGCGCCGGGCATTCGCGGGGGATAGAATCCCCCTAGGTTTGGGCTAGGCAAAAGCCTTGGCGATGACCGGTCAACCGGTCCGAAACCGGTCGGTCGACCGGTTTGTTCTCTGTTTGGAACCGGTCGACCGACCGGATTCCCCCGGTCGACCGGTGGTGGTTCTTCCCGGGCAATTGCCCCGGCAAGAACTAGTCGACCGGTGCCAAACCGGCGGTCGACCGGTTTGGATGAGCCTGGGAAATTTTGCCTAGGCCTGACTCCATTTTGATCGTGCGCCCCCGCGCATGATCCCGCATGTTTCCGGACTCCTCCTTGGCTCTTCCGTGCACATCGATGGTCTTCGAATTCGCCGGAAACCATCGTAAAGTCGTGCGCTCCTTTTTTGTATATCGAATTTATTCGGTACTTTTGTTGAGATGATTCACGCCTCTAAAACGTGAATTATCAACTCGATATCCTTCGAGTCTATTCTGATGTAGTTTAAAACCTTCGGGTACTAGTTTGAGATTTCGATTCGTTTGTTGATCGAAATTACGACCGCTATCCCTTTGATTTCCTGTATGTTGCGTAATGTGAGTTTACGTTTGATGATTTTTGTGTTTCGATTGCTACGACGACGGTTTTTATGAATAATTGAACCACAATGGATAATGGGGTTTTATATTTTCAATGGGCATCGAACCAACGTTTAATCAGATTTTAAATTCAAATCCTTTTAAAATAAATCCGTTTTCTAAAATCCGGTTCTGATTCTACTGATTTATATACGATTCCTTATCCTATCGATTGGACGAGAAATTTAGCTTATTCACCTTAGTAAAACTGAGGACTATGACCCCTTATATGTTTACTTCGGCGAATAACTCTTGGACTTGTGCGTTTGAACATATGTGATGATTTTTACTGTTTTAGTATGAACCAACAACGGGTTCGTAAATATTCGAGAATAGCGGGTGGTTGTGGGACATTTAGCTATTTTCTTATATTAACTATCACAGTGTAATTTATACTCACCATCCTTACTGTCCTTTTATGATTTGTGTGGTATGGTCCTTGATCGCTCGAATGAGATTCACGATTCTTGGATTTCACTTCTGGGACTTCGGTCCAACTTTTATGATTTATGCTTTCCCTAACCGGGGTCACGCCCCGGCTTCGAGTAGAGCTTCAGCTCAAAACGGGTTAGCTACCTAGAGATAGTTTCTCACTCAATGATAGGCCTCTTTATGATGTTTTCTGGATTTCAAATGTTTTCTGTATTCTTGATCACTTTGATGCGATGCGCGCCAATTTGATAAAGGATTTATGTACTCTTGATCACTTTGATGTGATGCGCGTCAATTTGATAAAGGATTTCTGTATTCTTTGATTTCTGATTACTTTGACGCGATGCGCGTCAGTTCGATTTCTATTTGGCATTTATTTGTCAATTCTTACTGTTATATTCTTTTTCTGTCATTTCCTGTCGTGTGCTATTATTTGAATGTTGCATCCTATATTAGCTAGGAGATTATTTAGAGATAGTTGTGTTGACATGCCATGTTTCATATTTAGTTATGATTAGATATAATTACTATAATCATGTCATCCATTGTTATATCCCTTATTACCTCAGTTTATTTGATAAGTACAGCTAGACTGATCTGTTTATTGTTTATTTTCTTATAAATAATACTCGGGTCAGGCCGAGTCACTTTAGGTGCTCCTTTTGGTCTCATCGCATGATTGATCTTCCGCCCTCAGCCTGCTACTCTGTCTCTGCAGTTTTATATACTTTTGTACCTATGACATTATCTATCAGTGTGTACATATTCTTTTATTTAGATCATGGTATATGTATTAGTGGATCTTTGTTGACCATTAGCTTGTTGTACACATTCTTGGTCTGTTCATATCTATTCCGCCTTTGTGATATGATTATTCTATGTCCGGCTTTGAGATATACCATACTTATATTATTGTTATTGTCTATTTTATACTGCTTTCCGGATTGCATATAACCGTTGTGTAGTTGCCCTGTGTGTCAAATGGTCGTGTCGAAATTTTAATCGGTATCAGAATTCGATGTGCATTCCTCATATGGAGCAATTATACAATCGGTCACCCTTCACAAACCTCATTCTCCGTTATGGTCTACGACATTTCTCTAAAATGAACTGGACGATAGTGGGTATAGAGGCGGGGCGCTACACTGTTGGATCCCTCCAACCTGTTTCTCTGCATCCACAGATGTTAATCAACATAAATAACATGAATACGAAATATTCTGATAACAAAATCAATATTTAATTAACGATTTATATATATCGTTATATATATTCTCAACCAATTAATTAACTGTTCATCCAAACAGTCAACACACAGTAATCAATCAACATTTATCAATTCTAAAAATACGTTATAAAAATATAAACTGAGCAAAATTAGTTAGTTTTACTCACATTGGACGATCATCGTTAAATAACGATAATCGGTCGTTGATTCAGATCCGACAATTTATTTTACTATAGATTGTAACAAGCTCCAATTCACTCTCAGTCAGTTCCATGGTGTAGCCCTTATTCATACGATCCCAATGGATCCTGTTTTGTCCAATTTGGATAATATACGATAAAGTTATACTTTTTCTAATTTTGTAAGCAATTAAATAAATTCTAAATTAAAAACTAAATTTCCATTATAAAAAAGAATTGGGCTCCACCTTTAACTTAAGGCCCATCCGCTCCACTTGAAGCCCAGTACCCGAACACTTTTCTTCTCCAACTCTTGTTCCAGAAACTAACACCCATGACCGTGGGTTCCCATCCACAACACTCTCTCCATTCACCATTATTTCTAAAACTAACCATACCATCAATCCTCTCTTGCCGAGCTCTCGCATGCCATATAGATTTCATCGAGCTCGGCTTCTTTTTCTCAAGAAATCAACAGTTCAAATCCACTCTTTAACAGCTCCATGGCTGATCCTTTCCACTCCATTATCTCCCCCCTCACTTCATAATAATTCCAACAAAAATTACGTAAATTAACCTCATCAACTCCTCATCATTTCCATACCATTAACCCACAACTCGACCTTGCCAACAAAAATGCGTCGCTACCTTACAGTGCGAGCTACAGGAAAGATCAACACCTGATAACACGGATTTCCACCAAATTTTGACAACTCGTAACTCTCGATCCCACAAACGCTTCCGCATCCTTCGATTCACCCTAAAGAAATCTAAACTCCCAAAAACTCCAGCCCTAATTCACGCTGGAAGTTTTGAGCCCCAACAGACCAAAGTCGCACCCCAAACAGCTTACACCAAATCGAAGAATAACTCACTAGGATCCTGAATGTATATGTAATTCGATTTATTGATTTTTTCTTTGATTCCCCTTGGATTATTTAAGATAGCGTTTTACTTATGAATAAAAAGAGAAAGTGACGACATGTTTTATTTTGACCAAGGAAATGAGATTTAGGTTTAGAAATGTTAAGGTTATTTTATAGGATAAGTTTGTCTTTTTTCAGAAGCTTCGCATATTTTTATTATTATTTTATATCATTATTCTATTTGTATTTGCCATCTAAAAATCCTTATGACCACACATGATATCAAAAATCACGAAAATGGACATGCAGCTACAGTTTGACATTACAGACCCAAAGAAACTTGTTTTGTCGAATTCCGAGTCCATTTGCTCACATAGCATATTTTTAAAGTCACATTATCGACTGTTTTTCACAATAAAATCCCGTACGGCCGCATATGGACTCCAAAAATCACGAAAGTTGAAATCTATCAAAAAATTTAATATTCGGTTCCAACAAAATTAGTTTCGTCGAAAACAGAGCTCGTTTGTAAAAACGACTATTTTCTAAGGCCTAAATAAACCCATTTAAATATTAATATATTTAAAAACAATTTAATTTAATATTAATAAATTAATATTATCGTATATATTCACATAGAATATCATACAGATCAAAAATAAACCTATCTGGATTTATAACTCGATATTATGAAATCCGAGTAAATCGATATTCAATTTATATTAAAAATCCTTTTATAATATAAATAAATCGTTATAAATTATAAACGAATTCCATAGCGACATTTCAAAAATTTGATTTGGACACAACTCACAATCTAAACGATGAAATATCGATTTTTCTCTTCAATTAGAAAAATATACTTCACCAGCGCCGAACGTTTCTTGTTTTATAGAAATCCGACTTAAAACGGATTTTGTATATTCGTTTAAAGTTCGAATCGCCAAATTACGAATTACCGCGCCATTTCGAGCTCGATTATAATTATAATATAATTTATATTTTCTAACGCTGTTTGTTAAATAGAATCGTTATTATAATCTGAATCTAAACTCAACCAGATATCTTATACTACCCAATTCACACAATATTGTGAATTCTACTATTTTCGACTATTTCAAAAATAAATAAATTATTCTATTTTTTGTATTAATTACATATTCAATATTATTTAATTAAACAACCATTTTCACTATTTAAATAACTAAATAAATTAAGTATTAAACCATTAAAGATACAGGACGTTACATTCTTCACCCCTTGAAATAATTCCGTCCTCGAAATGTCTAAGGTAGAAAACAAACCCTATTAACTGGGTTAAAAATTATTTGTCTTACTTATCAATTTCAGTTTTAACTGAACCAATTTATTTCAATTAAAATATTAATTTATTTCTGTTAACGAATATTTTCAAAAATTCTGAAAATTTTCCAACACTCGAAATTTTCGAAAAATTTCGCCAGCGTCTCCTTTTTACGGCTCAATCGGTATAACTAAAACTCGCCTCTCTAGGCCTCTTCCAATCAAAAGAAAATCAATGAGCCAAGCGGCTTGCCAAATAGGCTCATAAATCACCAAACTCATATAAAATAAACTTATACCTTTTGTCGGGCATATCATTATATCTTTTCATCCTGCTACCAATTCAGCATATACTGATGTCATCCCAATCAAACTCAAATCAATTTTATCTCCAACACAACCATTCGCTCATCCAAGTAAAATTCCATTCTCAATTTCAAGTACCATTCTTGATTTTCAATTTCTTAACTCACCAATCAATATACATAACAAAGTTAAGTTCCATCCCATGTTTCATTAACTGATTAATTTCTCTAATCAGAGGTCTTCATCTCAAAATCACAACTCTGATTTTTATTTCAAAAATCATTCCATTTACTCAACCGAGTCCAATTACATACCAAATTCCAATTCTACTAAATATTGCTCCATTTCAATACAGTTTCCACTTAACTGGCTTTAACTCAATTTCAATTTGCTTTCACACATTTCTATTTGATTTTACAAATTCTAATTTAATTTGTTTTTAATCCAAACAGTCTCTTCTGGGAATTTCAAACAGCTTTGCTTTTTTGAAACCAAATATTCTTTTTCATATTTCAATAACTTGTTTCTCAAAATAATTCAAAAACAATCTCTTTGGTAGTAATCCATCACTTAGAACTCGAAAATGAACACTGGTGATGCTGCAGTCATCATCGGAATTATTTTCCAGTGACAAAGTGAGTTCAATACTATATCATTTTCAAAACCATTTCTAAACGCTTCCATTTTGAAATATATTTCAAAATACCATTCACAATGCTTGTAAACAATTTAAAATCTCTAAGGATTTTAAAATTCTCTTATATTAAATCCAAATCCATTTGCAAAAACTTTTCCAAATTTCCAGAGTTGCAATTTCAATTCTGATTTAAATTCAGATTTAATTCATTTCGTAACACTTATACAAATTTTATTTGGTTATGTATATATAACAATCTCAATTATAATCTTAATCGATTATAACAACAACTAACACATCCAATATACTATAATATTTCCAATATTTTTTTTTAATTTCAAAATATATTTTGGGTAAAATTATTTTATTTACCCTCTTTTCAAAACATACTGTGTTAGTTAATCATACTCAAGTGTTTAGAAGCTCCAATCGATACAGTGGATCAAACTGATCGACCAGAACTTATAAACTACTCAATCAATAAATCTCCACTATATAAAACAATTTTTATAAATTCTACAAATACGTTCACTCGTATATGTACACTTAAACTCAATCTTGGGTATTACTAACCCCATCTCTATCGACTTACGCCATAGAGCCAAAGTAATTACTTAACCTTCAGCTCTGATACCACTGTAACGGACCAGGAAATTTTTGACTTCGGTAATCAACACACAACACCATCTCGACCATTCAAACATCGAAAATACCGGAACGTTAATAGAAAGAAGTTAGAGGGTGAGAATAGATAAGATGGAAATTTAGAATAGAAGAAGAAGAAGAGCACAACAACATCATCAGAGTAACATGAATCTCACAGCGGAACGAATAAAATATAATATTCAACATAACTTGAAATAAAACCCGTATCTGTATACAATACCGTTATCAGAGTACAACACTTACAACATGTAACGTCTCGCATTTTAATCGGTTTGTATTCGAATATTAAATTCAGTTTAAATATTGAATTCATAATATAAGTGGATTTATATATTAATTAAAACAAAGTTGAATGTATAAAAATATATATTAAGTATAATCGAGCCCGTAATATCGCGGCAGTTCGTAATTTAACGTTCTGAACTTCAAATGAGTATACAGGACTCAATATAAACCAGATTTTTTCGGAATAAGAAACGTTGGGATCTGTTGAACTGTATCTTTCAAATGGTAGTGAAAAATCAAGATTTCGTCTAATATATTGTAAGTTATGTCCAAATTAAATATTCAGAAAAGCAGCGGCATATTCGTTTTTGGTCGTAATGGTTATTTAAATATATTTAAATATCGGATTCAAATTTGGACAAGGTTCTTTTGAGACGTAGTGATAATTTATTTTTTAGAGTTTTACTGTAATTTTTAATTAATTAAATACGCAACTTTTTATTTGGAGTATTTTGCACCCTATTTCAATATTTTGGGATTTCACAATATAAGTTAAGCTACCGATATTATTATATTTTTGGGATTGTGGGGCATTGCTTGTCACAACGGTATTTTTATTTTTATCGATAGTGGTTTTTAAATGATAAAATTGTGTATAAAACGATACCCTAAAAATCAAACTATAGAAAACAAAATGTTGAATCAATACACTGAAACTTTCGCAAAGCCATACCCCTAGGTAAAGGCACGCACGAACCTAAAAAAAGAAAAGCAACACGCTATTCCTGAATTCGCACCATAATCTCTGCAAATGCTCATTTTCTGTTTGACATTCACCTAGATATTAAATTATATATATGTTCCATATATAATACTCCATACACACATAGTTGTCTTCCCAAAACCAGATACATCTTCCACACTTCCATCTGTTCTTTCCCAAAAATTAGATTTCTTTCTAAATTAGTATGAAATCAAATACAAAAAAAAAATCAAACAAAATCTAAAAACTGGAAACGTGAGAGTGTTCGAGTCAGAACAAGATAAAAGGAGGGAAGTGTGCGGTGCAAGCTGATGGTGCAAGGGGCGTTCGAGTCCGCCTGGGTGATGCTCAGAAGCAAGAGGAAGTGGCGAACATGTCAGCAAGGGTTGTGGGTTTCCGGTGAACCGGCGACAAGGTGGGTTTGTGAAGGGTATTTACTGACGAAGTTGATGGGTTTTGATATACACGTAAATGTGTATATTTTATCCGCTTATTTATCTTATTTTCCCTTTAAAATAATTGATACTTTGTATTTATAGCTGTATTGTCAGATTATTGACAAGAAGCATGGTTTAGAGCATTTGATGGATAAAGCATGAAGAATTTGCTTAAAAAGAGTGAAGTTTAAAATTGCTAAAGCTTGAAGAGTCTAAAGCTTGAAGAATGGTTGCTATTATATTTCAGTTAAGAAGATTTGGCTCAATAAAGACTCAAACTGCATTCACATTAGCTCATTTGGAAGGCCTCTTAATCATGTTGCGTTCACACTAGCCTATTTGCTAGACCACTCACTCTAAAGCTGCGTTCATACTGGCTTATGTGTTATTTGGGTTATTTCTTTAGTCCCACATTATGTAATTAGCTAGCTAGCCTTTGTCATATCAGCTATAAATACATTGTATCTTAGTCTTGTAAAAAACACATTAGGTTTTATTCTGTAATTCTCTTCTTGGAATAAAATCATTCTCTCCCTTTCTTTTTACTTTTTGTTTATTTTATTTATGTTCATGTTATTTATTTTCTTTTTCTCTTCTTCTTTAGCTATGTCTAGCTAATCCCCTTTGATTAGGGGGTGATGACGCTGATAGTATGATTCAATATGAATCACATAGCCAAAGGATGAGGAATTCATGTATATAGATCTAGATCTGAACCTAGGGTTAGCTCCGAACCTTAATATCCTGTGTCGTTTAAGAGCTATGCTCCTTCACAGGGTATATTCGTGTTCGGTCTAACAATAATCAGATTTAGATCTAATTTTAGGGTTTTAGAAATTAATTAGTAAATCTGTCCTGATAGTCTATGGTTGTAGAGCTGAGCTCCTGCATAGGCTATGCTTGTCGTTATTTACATATTTGTTTCTAAAAACCTACTATTGTTGATTCATGTTTGTGACAGAAACATGTATTAGATATGGTTAACCTTTTGGCTATTGATGATTATGAATCTGATCTATGTCATTGTCCCCTAATTGCTTTCACTTAGTGTTAAAACTCTCTTTTATTTAAATTCTGCTATTTTCTTTGTTTTCCACCAATCAAAAGTTAGGGATAACTTGATTGGATTTATTAATAAAATAATTTGGTCCCAGAGTTCGACACCCTCTACAACAATCCTTGTTGTTTAGGAAAGACGAACGAATTTTACAGTTGTTTACAATTGTATAATTCATTCACAAACAGGTTTCGCAGGAGGGGACTTTGGTAGGGTGATGTTTGCTGGAGACAAGGATGTCAGAGTTTTGGAGAGGTTAGAGTTGCAAGGTAATCGGGCAACAACATCAAGAGGGGTGCGGTTTTCGTGACTGTGAGTGGGTAACTTTGCGTGAGGGGTGAATGGGAAAAGTGAAGTAGAAGCATGCACGAACTGTGCATGGCATGTATGAATGGAAAGAAGAAGTGAGTGGAGGTGGATTGTTGTGGAACCAGAGAGGTCTGAAGGATGGGTAGTTTCGAAGCCTGTATGGTACAGAAATGGCGAGTTCGAGCGTGGTGTTATGGGGAAAAAGCCTGCTATGGCTGTAATGGGATACTATGGCATATGTATATAGTTTGGGACGGGATCTTAACAAAAGGGTTGCTGAATTTTTATAGAAATAGGGGGTTGTAGAGGCCGTTACCAAAACACGCGGTACTAGTTGAACAATGGTGGTTTGTAGGACTTGTCTGGAGCTAGACGAGGGAATAAAAGGAGGGCAGCGGGGATATTTTTCTACAGCAGGTCATATTTGTATTGATCGAGGAAGAGGACATTTTTTAGCGGATCAATATGAGAGGATGGATTTGTCTTGGGCCGATAATTAATTGGAAGCCCATTATAAATAAAGAAAAAAAAGGAAAGAGTGAAATGAAGAACATCCCTACAGTGTGATGTAGGCTAGCAGAAGGGGAGTAACGCAAAAATGGGTGGACCGAAATCAAATAGGTAAGGCCCGATATTTTAATTAATATGAGTTTATTTTAAATTAAATAATAAATAAACAACTTGTTAAACCCATATCTCGTCCATCCGTACTCAAAATGAGGAACAGCCTGTTATGTTGGAATCATATGATCACATTCTACACTAGAACATGTCTAGAGAAATTTGGAGCCCATGGGGATTTTAGGCAGAATTAAACGGCCTATTGGATCAACTGACGCAAATCGTTATTTAATGGTTAACGCGCAAAGGTGAGCAAAATCACAAACTCTGATCTATTTTAAAACATTATAATTATATTTTAAAAATGGTTGAATGCTGTGTGATGGTCGTTTCGGTAAATTATAGTTAAATTGGTTGAATTATAGATATATCGTTGCATATATACATCATTAGCTGGATACCAATTCTATCGATTAAAATATTCCATATTATGGAATTTATGTGATTTGTGTTGACTAACATCTGTGAATGCAGGAAACCGGTTGGAGGAATCCAACCGGATTCCTCAATATTTGTATGCACTGCTTGAACCATGTTGAATGGAAATTCAACATTATGTTGATTTAATAAATCGACAATACCGATTAAGAAAATAGCAATAGTCGACCATAAACCCATTTTTGTTAAGAAGTTGATTGGCCGTCAGGAAAATCAACGAAGATAATTATAAAAATTATATTTTTATAATTTAAGCGAAGTTTAAATTATAATAGAAGTTCTATTATAAACTTGTATTTTATAGTTCATTTTATAAACTGAAATATAGTAGCGTATTGCAGGTCTTTGAACTATAACGATAGAACAACGTTGTAACAACCCGTATTTTCAATAACCTGTTATAACATAAATCGAGGCAGAATTCAATTCAAAAATTTGAATCAAGGGAAACGGGCTATGCCATTACGTTCGTCTCGGAAAAATACGCGAAATAGAGTCCGAATTTTCGAAAATCGGAGTCCGTATGACCCAGTTAAGGCCCATTGAAGTTTGCAGAAAATTACTAAGAAAAAATCAGATTCAAATTTGATGAATTTGGCCAGCTGGGCCAAGGCGGGAAAATTCCCGCCAGGGGCCCCATGTCGACAGGCCTGTCGACAGGGTCCCCAGGGAGTCGACTGCCCTGTCGACAACCCTGTCGACAGGGGGTGCACGGGCTGCTTAGCCTGGTGCACCATTTCTGATTGGGGTTGGGTCTTGTTGCCTGTTTCTAGAGAGTTCCGAGATCTGATGGACCTAATTGAATCTAGGGTTAATCCTATGGTTCAAATCACTAACCTAATTTATAAATAAGACCCTAACCTACCCTAAATCATCCATTAATCATCCTAGTAACTAAACTATGCCAAAATCCAAACTCTCATGGCCTCCACCCTCTTCATACAATTCCTAATTTAATTCCTAAATGATTTTCCATGCATACAAGCATATTTAGGCTTGTATGATCCTCCTTAGCTTGCATTAAAGGCTTGTTTTTCTATTGGCATCATAAAGGAGGAGTCTTGATCAAGTTTGCTTGCATTTGGGGGTTTTAATTAGTTGCATAAGGGGTTTCTTGCATTTGTTATACTCATTTGAGTCCGCACAAGCATTGTAAGCCCTCTTACCTTCACTTTACAAACTCTAAAGTTAATATGTGGTGAAAGTTGAGATTTATGTGAGTTTAGTTGATTATGCATGCTTATGCGAACTCACTATACCATGTTTTACATGTTTCATAAGTTATGCAAGGGTACTAAGCCATGAATTGCAAATCTATTGAGTTATGCATGTATACTAAGCCACGATTTGCAAGATTAATAAGTTATGCATGTTCATGCAAGTTTGCTAAGCCATGATTTGTATGTTTATCTAGTTATGCATGTTTATGCAAGTGTGTTAAGCCATGATTTATATGGTTATTAAGTTATGCATGTTTATGCAAGTTTGCTAAGCCATGATTTGTATGTTTATCTAGTTATGCATGTTTATGCAAGTGTGTTAAGCCATGATTTATATGGTTATTAAGTTATGCATGTTTATGCAAGTTTGCTAAGCCATGATTTGTATGTTTAATAAGTTGTGCATGTTTATGCAAGTTTAAAATGACAAGTTGTGCATGTTTTGACAAGTTGTGCATGTTTTGACAAGTTGTGCATGTTTTGACAAGTTGTGCATGTTTTGACAAGTTGTGCATGTTTTGACAAGTTGTGCATGTTTATGCAAGTTTAAAATGACAAGTTGTGCATGTTCGACAAGTTATGCATGTTTAGGGTAATATGCAAGTTCACTATGCTAAGTTGTGCAAGTCTAACATGTTATGCATGATTGTTGAGCAAGTTTATCATGTATGTTGTGCCAAGTTCCCTCTTCCTATCCTTTATGCGTTATTACGAATATGTAAGCGATAGAATGACGTTGGGGGTTTTGGGTAAACTTAAAATACATGAAAATATAAGACTGGGAATTTACCTATTAAGTTAGGTCTACCCCTTGGGAATTTACCTATTAAGTTAGGTCTACCCAAGTAACTATTGGCTTGTAATTATGCTTTGAAATGAAGTGGACATGACACTTAGAAAACATAAGTGTGGCCAACTCGAGGTTGGGTTGAGTTTGTAGCGTAATTCTACCCGGAACCGACCGGCTTAACTAGTGGCTACAAACGATAGGGCCCAATGTGAGAAGTTGGTCATGTGGTGCCAAAAACCCGAGGTTAGACTAAGTTGTGGTGTAAACCTACCCGGACCCGCCCGGCCTAACTAGTAACCACAACAAGGTCTAATGTGAGAGGTTAAGGTGCATTAAGTTAATTAATGCCTCATGATTAGGGTTAAGTCAGGGTCCACTAATACTTAACCAATTTGGGGATTCAAGGGATGAAAATGGGGTTAAGTTACACTTAACCAATTTAATCAATCTGGGGATACAAGGGATTGGATGGAGTTAAGTGGTGAACCGTTGGTTGTACTTAACCAGTTCAATCCATGATTAGTGAGGGGTTAAATCACACTTAACCCTCTTGGGGAAACCCTAGCAACGTGGTCTGTTCTAACAGTAATCCCAGTTTGGTATCATTCACAACCCTAGAGGCTAGGCTAGGGCGGGGCACGATTACTGGAGGATGTAAGCGAGCAAAGGGCGATGGCCGAGTGGTACAGCGGTGCGGGTCCGGCGGGCTACGGACGTGCACGTAGTCCGATGTTGGACAAACTCGAGGCACGGGTACCAGTAGATTAGAGCTGTGCATTATTGCTTAAGTGTCTGGGGTTAACACCCGAGGGCTTGATACACCCAAAGGGGGACCCAGCACAGTCTAACTACAACCATACGTGGGCCATATGAACACCAACACTCGACGTGTTAGGTTTATAGGGAGCCGATCGACTAGACCGTTGGGCTGGACCTTGTATTAAGGTCACCTCATGTTATTGGGCCAAAGCTTGGGCCAAGGGATCAATACCTGTTATGTTGGTTTGCTAGTACACCGTGGTGCAAAAACTTAACTTTGTTTATGCGATGACACCTCTATCTATCTTGTAGTTAATTTACCATGCCAGTATGTTGTTATCTATGATCATCTCAGTTCCCATCATGATGTTAACTTTATTAGTTTATAGACTGATCGTAGCAGGGCTTACTCAGTCTTTTTGACTGACCCGTTTTGTTTCGCCTCTTCTCTTCCGTTTCCCCCCCCCCCCCCCCCCCCGGTTCTCAGGGAGGGAATACAGGAGCCTAGCTTGGATCTTAGCTGCTTTCTTGGATAGCTCATGTATGCTTTGGACTTGGGCTCGCTATGGTTTCTTCCACTTTGGGGATAGCTACTATTATGTTTTCTTTTTCAGTTTCAGATGATGTTATTTCATGTACTAGACTTGTTTATTTGGGAAATTGACATTTTGATGTACCAGACTTGTTTTTGAAATAGTTTAAAAGTCTTCCGCTGTTTTATTTACTTACTCTGTTTATTTACATATATTTATATGTCATGTCCTGCCTTGCTATATCATTATGCACGTTTACCAATAATGCCCCTCCAAAGCTAGTGCATTCCTTTGCGAGTGACCCTGGCAGAGGTGGGGTGTTACATTTGGTATCGGAGCATATGGTTTATGAGAAGGGATAAAAAGGTTTTTAAAACTTTTGAAAAGAAAAACTATTTTCAAAAACCAAGTATAAAGTATTTTCCAAAGAAAAGTCTAGTTGTTTTAAAAAGGCTATTCCCCAAAAGCCATCAGCACTATCCTTTGACTCCTCGTTTAAACTCTTTTCTTTTCGTTTCCAGCATGTCTGATAATCTCATCTTGCCCGAAGGAGTAACGATACCCGATTGGTTTCGTCGGTACTTGGAAGTCACGGCACCGGTCCCGGGTGTCCCTAATATTGTCTCCCCAGTCGAGGCCGCTGTTCCTCCTCCTCCTCCCGTAGCTGATGTTCCTCTTCCCCCTCAGCCTCCACAAGCGGATTTCGCGAAAACTTGCAAGAACTTTAAGAGGATGGGTGGCAAGAATTTTAGTGGAACAGAGACTTTTGTAGAAGTAGGGAATTGGTTGAAAGAGACCGAAGATCTTTTAGCCACCTTTGATATAGGTGACCGCAGGAAGGTTTTATTGGCAGTATGGTTGCTAAAGGAAGAAGCTGCACGTTGGTGGGTAGTCACCACCGCGACCAGGCCAATTGAGACTTGGGATGACTTTAGAGGAAGGTTTGGACTGAGATTCTTATCACTGAAGCAAGGGGACATGACGATTAGGGAATACATAGATAAGTTTAATCAACTGGCTCAGGACGATTTAGACTTGGTTAATACAGCTCAGAAGAAGGCCCTACACTTTGCTCTAGGATTAAACGAGCCATTACATGGTTTGGCCATGTCTCATATACCCTTGGGGGCGACTTTCGAGAATTTGGTGAATTTGGTTCTACTTCAAGAAGAAGATAACAATGACAAGAAAGAGGTCAAGGCGAATGAGTCTCAAGACAAGAGAGTAAATTCCGGGAAACGGGGCAAGAATATGAAATGTAACTTCTGTGGTGGAGTTGGACATATAGCCAGGGAATGTAGGAAAAAGGAGAAGAGAAAGCGGGGCGAATGCTTTGATTGTGGTGAGTTTGGACATTTCAGCAAGGATTGCCCAAGGAAGCAAGGGCAAGGACAGACTCAGTGTGCAGGACTATCTGGAGGGCGAATTCATCCCCTCAACCCCGTTCTTCCAGCTCATGATAGAGGTAGTGTTTCTGTTGAAAATCTTGTTTATATTTTCTGATTTTCCCTGTTCGAACTTTGTTTGATTCTGGCACATCGCATAGTTTTATTTCATCTGATCCAGTTGAAAGTGTTGCACCTAAGTACTAGTGTAGTTGATGATCCCGTATGTGTTTCAAATCCAATTGGGGGGTTCTGCCAGTTTGTCTATGGTCTAAGTGGATTTGAAAATTTCTATCTTAAGTATAGAATTCTCGTGGGATGTCTATATTCTCGGTTTCAGGGGATATGGGTTGGTTTTGGGCATGGAATGGTTGTCCTGTTTTGAAGCCATTCTTGGTTTTTGTATATAGGGTTGTGAGGCTCATGGTCCGCCTCGGTAATACCCTAGAAATTTCTAGTAACCCTATGGGTCCCGTCATGTTATGTTATCGGGAATCCCTCAACTCGTCTATCGATAGTTTGCAATCTGTGAGGGTGGTCCGAGAATATCCTGATATCTGGGGATAGATTTCCGTATTATCTGGTTGGTAATGCCAAACCAGTTTCGTTGCCGATTAGGCAGATGACCTCATGAGATAAGAGTTAAGAAAGCAAGTCAAGGAGTTGCTTGAGAAGAACTTCCTAAGACGAAGCATTTTCGAGTAGGGTGCTCCAGTAGCATTCGTTACTGATGTGGACAGTTGGCTTCGCTTATGTGTTGATTATCATGAGGAGAATAGACAACCGCTATCAAGGGTTGATGATTTGTTTGATCAGCTAGTAGGAGCATCTGTTTTCTTTTGATCTAGCTACCGGATTCCATCAGCTTAGGATGGCTGAGGATGGAATTGACAAGACCGCGTTTAGGACTCTAGATGGATTTTTAGAATGGCTAGTCATGCTATTTGGCGTGACTAACGCACCCACATATTACGTGAACTTGATGGGTAGGGTGTTTAGGGAGTCCTTGAACAAGTTTGTCATGGTCGTCGTAGACGATATTTTGATCTCCTCAAAAGAACGAGGAAGAACATGCTATACATCTCAAGGAGGAGATGGATACGCTTAGAGCCACCAGTTGAAGGTCAAGTTCTCCAAATGTCACTTTGGAGGAAAGAAGTTGGATTTCTTGGGCACATAGTTCCTAAGCAAGGCTTAGCGGTGGATTCCGCTAAGGTGGTTGCGATTTAAGACCGGAAAGCTCTGAGAAGGGCAGTTAAAGTGAGAAGCTTTCTCCGTTTGGCTAGTTAGTTAGCATTCCCGGAGCTTAGTCTTACTCTTCTGGATCAAGAAGGGAGTTTCACGGGAAGAAGACCCGCAGTTGGTCAGGAACATGGACCAGTCGACTCGAGGCAAGATGTTAAGTCACTTCGCTAGATATATCATGGATGACAAAGGAAGACTAAGGCGTGATGAGAGAGTATGTGTTCCTCGAGTGGAAGACTTGGTAAAGAAGGTTCTTGAAGATGCGCATCACTCGAGGAGGTGGCCGAGTTGGTCCCAGGATGCCTGTCGAGCCACCAGGTCAAGGCCAAGTCATAGAAGCCCAGTGGGCCGTTATCTCCATCGGAGGTTTCACAAGGGAAGTGTGAAAACATCTCGATAGATAAGGTGGATAAATTGCCTAGATCAAAGAAAAGGGAATACGGGTATGGGGTCATAATAGGTAGACTCACGAAGAGTGCTCATCTCAATCCGGTGAAGAGCGAGAGGACTGCATCATGGTTAGCAACGGTTTACCCTCAAGAAGTTGGCCAGTTTTGAAATAACCTACAGGAAGCCATGGGTAGGCAACTGAATCTAAGTATGGCCTATCACTCATAGGCGGATAGTTCATTTCGATTTAAGCACGGGTTATAGAAAATCACGTTTAGAAGGGCAACTAGCAACGTGGATTGGTATTTTCAAGGAAAGTTCTGCTGTGTGGAATACTTTATAGTAAGTGGACAAGATCCAGGATTCACTAGTGAATTTTGGAGAGCCTGCATGAAATCATGAGGTTATAGTATGTTTAAGCCAAGTATACAGAAAAGAAGAATAAGTGGAAAAGAAAGACGAGAGGCGATAATGAAATGAGTTCCAACTCGAATTTGGGAAATAGGAGTTAGGAAGCCAAGAAAGCATGAAGTAAAAGACAGTCAAAGCACAGTGGAGTTAAGCTCAAGGAAACGTGACTAAGAAGAGTAGATACACGCATCATATCTTTGTAGGAGTGCATCCTTGATCCTTGTTTTCCTGTGGAGCTTGCTTGCAAGTTATATATCCTCTCGGTCCCATTCTCGACCTTATTTCTGTTGTAAACTCCATAAGGGGGTTAAGACTCATCGGTTAGTACTATATGTCAAAGTTTGAATGGATTTCTTGTAATCCAAAAAGGGGTTTATCTAGTTTATCTAGTTTATCTAGTTTATCTAGTTCATCGTGTTTATCTTATCATGAGAACCTTAGGTAGAAACCCTTTGGTTGAAACATGTATTTGAAGCATGTTATGCTTGATGGTTGCAAGTGGTTGCAAGTGTTTGCAAGTGGTAGCTCGTGGATGCATTATACGCGATTAGGCACTAGATCGGCTCGCACACTCCTCATATTGCATATGCATGAGTGTTTATGCTTATTCATGGATGGAAATTGTGTGTTATTTCATGGATGTTGCAAATGGGTGAATGTGATGTGCACTCATATAGATACTATGAATTTAGGAATTTGCATACATATGGATTCATTTCACTGACATACATATGCATTAAGGAGGTTTACTGTATCAGTAACCGCCTGATTTACATACATATGCATTAAGGAGGTTTACTGTATCAGTAACCGCCTGATTTTTGCATTAGGTAAGTACATATACACACACTTTTGCATATGTTCATACCACATTTAGAACCCTTTAAGGACAATGATTGCTCGTGGATGATGTTTTGAGTAGATGGATGTTGGATGGTAGGATATGTTCTTCCTAACTTGAAGATTTCGGGGACGAAATCCTTTAAGGAGGGGGGAATGTAACAACCCGTATTTTCAATAACCTGTTATAACATAAATCGAGGCAGAATTCAATTCAAAAATTTGAATCAAGGGAAACGGGCTATGCCATTGCGTTCGTCTCGGAAAAATACGCGAAATAGAGTCCGAGTTTTCGAAAATCGGAGTCCGTATGACCCAGTTAAGGCCCATTGAAGTTTGCAGAAAATTACTAAGAAAAAATCAGATTCAAATTTGATGAATTGGGCCAGCTGGGCCAAGGCGGGAAAATTCCCGCCAGGGGCCCCATGTCGACAGGCCTGTCGACAGGGTCCCCAGGGAGTCGACTGCCCTGTCGACAGGGGGTGCACGGGCTGCTTAGCCTGGTGCACCATTTCTGATTGGGGTTGGGTCTTGTTGCCTGTTTCTAGAGAGTTCCGAGATCTGATGGACCTAATTGAATCTAGGGTTAATCCTATGGTTCAAATCACTAACCTAATCTATAAATAAGACCCTAACCTACCCTAAATCATCCATTAATCATCCTAGTAACTAAACTATGCCAAAATCCAAACTCTCATGGCCTCCACCCTCTTCATACAATTCCTAATTTAATTCCTAAATGATTTTCCATGCATACAAGCATATTTAGGCTTGTATGATCCTCCTTAGCTTGCATTAAAGGCTTGTTTTTCTATTGGCATCATAAAGGAGGAGTCTTGATCAAGTTTGCTTGCATTTGGGGGTTTTAATTAGTTGCATAAGGGGTTTCTTGCATTTGTTATACTCATTTGAGTCCGCACAAGCATTGTAAGCCCTCTTACCTTCACTTTACAAACTCTAAAGTTAATATGTGGTGAAAGTTGAGATTTATTTGAGTTTAGTTGATTATGCATGCTTATGCGAACTCACTATACCATGTTTTACATGTTTCATAAGTTATGCAAGGGTACTAAGCCATGAATTGCAAATCTATTGAGTTATGCATGTATACTAAGCCACGATTTGCAAGATTAATAAGTTATGCATGTTCATGCAAGTTTGCTAAGCCATGATTTGTATGTTTATCTAGTTATGCATGTTTATGCAAGTGTGTTAAGCCATGATTTATATGGTTATTAAGTTATGCATGTTTATGCAAGTTTGCTAAGCCATGATTTGTATGTTTATCTAGTTATGCATGTTTATGCAAGTGTGTTAAGCCATGATTTATATGGTTATTAAGTTATGCATGTTTATGCAAGTTTGTTAAGCCATGATTTGTATGTTTAATAAGTTGTGCATGTTTATGCAAGTTTAAAATGACAAGTTGTGCATGTTTTGACAAGTTGTGCATGTTTTGACAAGTTGTGCATGTTTTGACAAGTTGTGCATGTTTTGACAAGTTGTGCATGTTTATGCAAGTTTAAAATGACAAGTTGTGCATGTTTTGATAAGTTGTGCATGTTTTGACAAGTTGTGCATTTTTATGCAAGTTTAAAATGACAAGTTGTGCATGTTCGACAAGTTATGCATGTTTAGGGTAATATGCAAGTTCACTATGCTAAGTTGTGCAAGTCTAACATGTTATGCATGATTGTTGAGCAAGTTTATCATGTATGTTGTGCCAAGTTCCCTCTTCCTATCCTTTATGCGTTATTACGAATATGTAAGCGATAGAATGACGTTGGGGGTTTTGGGTAAACTTAAAATACATGAAAATATAAGATTGGGAATTTACCTATTAAGTTAGGTCTACCCCTTGGGAATTTACCTATTAAGTTAGGTCTACCCAAGTAACTATTGGCTTGTAATTATGCTTTGAAATGAAGTGGACATGACACTTAGAAAACATAAGTGTGGCCAACTCGAGGTTGGGTTGAGTTTGTAGCGTAATTCTACCCGGAACCGACCGGCTTAACTAGTGGCTACAAACGATAGGGCCCAATGTGAGAAGTTGGTCATGTGGTGCCAAAAACCAGAGGTTAGACTAAGTTGTGGTGTAAACCTACCCGGACCCGCCCGGCCTAACTAGTAACCACAACAAGGTCTAATGTGAGAGGTTAAGGTGCATTAAGTTAATTAATGCCTCATGATTAGGGTTAAGTCAGGGTCCACTAATACTTAACCAATTTGGGGATTCAAGGGATGAAAATGGGGTTAAGTTACACTTAACCAATTTAATCAATCTGGGGATACAAGGGATTGGATGGAGTTAAGTGGTGAACCGTTGGATGTACTTAACCAGTTCAATCCATGATTAGTGAGGGGTTAAATCACACTTAACCCTCTTGGGGAAACCCTAGCAACGTGGTCTGTTCTAACAGTAATCCCAGTTTGGTATCATTCACAACCCTAGAGGCTAGGCTAGGGCGGGGCACGATTACTGGAGGATGTAAGCGACCAAAGGGCGATGGCCGAGTGGTACAGCGGTGCGGGTCCGGCGGGCTACGGACGTGCACGTAGTCCGATGTTGGACAAACTCGAGGCACGGGTACCAGTAGATTAGAGCTGTGCATTATTGCTTAAGTGTCTGGGGTTAACACCCGAGGGCTTGATACACCCAAAGGGGGACCCAGCACAGTCTAACTACAACCATACGTGGGCCATATGAACACCAACACTCGACGTGTTAGGTTTATAGGGAGCCGATCGACTAGACCGTTGGGCTGGACCTTGTATTAAGGTCACCTCATGTTATTGGGCCAAAGCTTGGGCCAAGGGATCAATACCTGTTATGTTGGTTTGCTAGTACACCGTGGTGCAAAAACTTAACTTTGTTTATGCGATGACACCTCTATCTATCTTGTAGTTAATTTACCATGCCAGTATGTTGTTATCTATGATCATCTCAGTTCCCATCATGATGTTAACTTTATTAGTTTATAGACTGATCGTAGCAGGGCTTACTCAGTCTTTTTGACTGACCCGTTTTGTTTCGCCTCTTCTCTTCCGTTTCCCCCCCCCCCCCCCCAGGTTCTCAGGGAGGGAATACAGGAGCCTAGCTTGGATCTTAGCTGCTTTCTTGGATAGCTCATGTATGCTTTGGACTTGGGCTCGCTATGGTTTCTTCCACTTTGGGGATAACTACTATTATGTTTTCTTTTTCAGTTTCAGATGATGTTATTTCACGTACTAGACTTGTTTATTTGGGAAATTGACATTTTGATGTACCAGACTTGTTTTTGAAATAGTTTAAAAGTCTTCCGTTGTTTTATTTACTTACTCTGTTTATTTACATATATTTATATGTCATGTCCTGCCTTGCTATATCATTATGCACGTTTACCAATAATGCCCCTCCAAAGCTAGTGCATTCCTTTGCGAGTGACCCTGGCAGAGGTGGGGTGTTACAAACGTTGTTGACTAGGCTTAGGCGTGACTATTATGTCAAGATTAGTTATAAAAGGGAATATTACAGCGTATGAGTTTTTGAACTATAACGATAAATTAGCGTTATTGACCAAGCTTAAACGTGATTTTTATATATAGCACTACTCCCTAGGGAATGAAAACAATTTGGTTTGAAATCCACTTATTCTAAAGTAATAAGTAACGATGTTTGTTCAAAGGAATATAAGAATGAGTTTAGAAAGAAAAATTGGAGAATCATTTCGGAAAACGATGGCATCATTTCGATGTTTGGAATATGGTTAAGAACTATTAATACCAATAGGAATTGGAACTATAATTTGACGATGTCGAATATATTAAAGTAAATTATTTAAGGAATTATGATCAGATAGGATAGTAAATATTCAGTTTAAACCAATAAATTTTAACAGGATATGTAATCAATATTTAGTTATAAACTTGATATTGGTTTAATAAGAAGTTGACTAAGAAATAGATTTTATAAAGTGGAATGAGAACATAAAATTACGAAAGAGATTTCGGTAAATGAGATTAGGGTATTTATTACTCGAATAAAGAGTAATTTGACAAAGGTGTTCAGATTTCTATAATAGGTATGACATTCACATTTAAAGTGAATAACATTTTAAACAGTGAACGTTTGGCAGATTAAAATGTTTATAATGAAATTGGAAATATTTTTCCAATGTAGATAGGGTATATTATCCAAGTATATGAAATAAGGAATATGAAAGAATGGAAATGTTTCGAGTGCTAATAACGTAAATTTTCTAGAACATGGGAGAATAAGAGTGTATAATAATTAGAAATATTTTCCAAGAAGTGTGAAAAGGCTAAAACAGGGTTTGAGAAATATTTGGTAGATATGGGAATTCGAATAATAAAAACGAATGCTAAATGAAAAGTGCCCATAGCTGTGTGATGTTTATTTATACATTTGAATGAATGTTTGTTTTTACTTTGATAGTTAAATAACCGACTATCGAAGTGTTTTGACTATCGTTGTCAATACGGAGAGACCGTTTCGATATATTATCTAAAAACCACTTCGTATAGGCGTAAGCGCTGCGAATTAGATTATGATGAGGATAATTGAAGACAGAGTGAAATGGAAGCTCGTTCATTTCCAGAATAGTGCTTTCTGTTTGTCCAGTCCCAGGACAACTTATATGGATGAGTGTCTGACAGAGTATACCTAACAAATCACGTACAATTGATCTCTTAAAGGTATTACGTCTGGTGGCGGAGGAATTCGTTCCTCTTAGCTTTTTATGCTTGTGATATCTTTGGAAATCGATTTGTGAATTGACGGGTTTGACGATGTGGCATTCAAAGTGAATGGTGATCAGATGTTCTGGAAGATAGACGTTGCCTCTAGCCTCACAACCGGGAAATGACAGAAATTGAGCAGGGCAGCATGTCTTGTTGGGTCATACCCAAGTAGCGTGTATTGTCATCGATCTAGATAAAATTCGTATTTGTTCTTCTTTCGATTTTGTATCTTCGTATGATGGTAGGATGGCCAACAACCGTGGGTGGCAATATATTCGCTACACTCAGGCTAAATGAGTGGGCAGTCATGTGAAGCTGGGTTGCAAGACGTTCTTGTTGAACCCCAGTGTATACCCTCTAAAGTACACTGATCAGATGGTGCTCCCATACATTGTCGGTTGGAATTTAATCCCCAATAAACGCCTTGCGGTTTATGATTTTATACTATCTATATGTGGAGCGTGAGATGCAAGCGTTCTGTTATTTGGTTATTTATTTGATTATACATTATTATAATATCATTGGATTTTGATATCAAGAATATTTGGGTTATAGTAAGGTAAAAACCGTCCATGTTTATGTGTGGGCTGGTCTTACTATTATCCTTTTGTTTCAAAAGGATTTTCGAAGTTAAACAGTATGGTTGGAATTTACTCACACCAGTCCCATGACTGACCCAGAGTTTATTTTGTGTATTTCCCCTAAACTCTTGGGTGCCTAAATTTGTATGGGCAGACAAGTATTTCAGGATTTTACAGATTCGCTTGGAGGAGCTCAAACCAAGAGGCTTCACCATTAGTTATTTAGAAAATATTCCGCTGTGTTGTATATGAGTTATACTCTGATATGGTATGTATTTACAATACAGATTTGTATTTCAAAGTTTTGTTATATAATATATTTTATTCGTTCCGCTGTGAGATTCGTGTTTACTCTGATTCTGTTCAGTTGTGCTCTTCTTACTCTTCTATTATATTAGTTCTATCTTTCCTATCTCATTCTCTAAATTATTTCTGTTAAAGATCTATATTTTCGTGCACTTTGGGTTGAATGTGTAGAATATTAGTCAGCTCAAATTGGTATGGTTTTACGGGCCTCTACAGTTGGTATCAGAGCTAAAGGTTAAGTGATTACCTTGGCTCCGTGGTGTGACTCAATTGAGATGGGGATAGTAATACCCTAGATTGAGTTTGAGTGTATATATATGAGTGCATATTTTTAAAACGATATAAAAAAAATGTTTTATATTGTGTTGATTGATCTGGGGAGTGGTATATAGATTTCAGATCGATGCGTTTAGCTGATGAGGTCGATCGGGATTCATAATAGAAAATTTCGACATAGTATTGTTTTAAAAGCTGGGTAAATAAAATAATTTTAACCAAATTATATTCGAGATGAAAGAAATATATATCTTGAGATTATTATAGTATATTGGACGTGTTGATCATTATTATGATCGAATAAGATTTATAAATAACCAATCAGAATTTATATAAGTAATAAATCAGAAGAACTAAAACCGAATTTAATACATATTTGGAATTAAACTCTGGAAGTTTGAAAAAGGTGTTTGAAATTGAATTTGAATTTGAATTAAATATATGGAATTTTAAGATCCTGGGTGAATTCAAAAATAATTCCAAGCATTTGTAAAGGATATTTTGAAGTAATTTCAAAATAGAAAGTGTTTAAACTAATATAGTATTGAACTCACTTCGATAGATGGAAAATAATTCTGATAATGACTGCAGCATTATCAGTGTTCATTTTCGAGTTACTAAGTGACAGATTGGTACCAGAGATTTTGTTTTGAAATGTTTGAGGAAATATATTGTTCAGAAATTCAACATTTTGAGTTGCTATTATTGTATAGATTTCAAGCTGATTTGAAATAAAACCCAGGAATTTGAATTCTAAAATTAAAATTTAACGTATGAAGTTAAATAAGATGGAAATGGAAAAAGTATATAAATAAATAGGAATTTAACTTAAAATATGTTTGGAATTTAATCAAAGCCAATGGGCAATCATATTGGAATAGAGATTTAACTGAACTAGTTAAGTGGGAATTAAAATTGGATATTTTAATAAAATCAAGTTGAGCTTAAGATTAAGAGAACTAACTTGAGAAATTTAATTAGTAAGTGGAACATGGGAATTAACTTGATTAAATATATTGAATTGGGTTAGAGATAATTCCAAATAAATTTGGATTTATTGGATAAGAATTTGGAATTTGAGAATGGAACTGGAATCTAAAATGGAATTTGTCTTGGACAAAATAAAATAATTGGATTTGATGATAAGTTGATTGGAGATCAATATTTAGAATGCTTGGATATATGCTGGATTGTTACCAAATGGAAGTGAAAGGGTTTAATACCGTGAAAAAGGTACATGTTATATTATATAAGGGTATGAGATTTTTATGAGCTAGTTTGGCAGGCCACTAGGCTGTTTAGTTTTCTGTTGAATTGGAGAAATCCCAGAGAGGCAAGTTGTAGTAGTACCGAATGAGCCATGCAGAGGAGAAGCTGGCGAAATTTTCCAAAAATTTAAGCATTTAGGAAATTTTTAGAATTTATGAAAATATTTGTTAATAAGAAGGAAATAATATTTAAATTAGAATTAATCAGTTCTGTTGAAAGCTGAATATAAGAAATTAAATAAAATATTTTTAACCTGGTTATAATATGGATCGTAGCATTTTTCTACCTTAGTAATTTCGGGGACGAAATTCTTTTTAGGGGGAAAGAATGTAACGTCCCGCATATTAATCGGTTTTTATTAGAATATTTAATTCAGTTTAAATATTGAATTCATAATTTAAGTGGATTTATATATTAATTAAAATGAAGTTGAACATATAAAAATATATGTTAAATATAATTGAGCCCGTATTATCGCGGTAGTTCGTAATTTAACGTTCTGAACTTCAAATGAGTATACAGGACTCGTTATAAACCGGATTTTTTCGAAACAAGAAACGTTAGGATCTGTTGAACTGTATCTTTCTAATGGTATTGAAAAATCAAGATTTCGTCTCATATATTGTAAGTTATGTCCAAATTAAATATTCAGAAAAGCAGAGACATATTCGTTTTTGGCCATAATGGTTATTTAAATATATTTAAATATCGGATTCAAATTTGTACAAGGTTCTTTTGAGACATAGTGATAATTTAATTTTTAGAATTTAACCGTAATTTTTAATTAATTAAATGCTCAACTTTTTATTTGGAGTGTTTTGCACCCTATATCAATATTTTGGGATTTCACAATATAAGTTAAGCTACCGATATTATTATATTTTTGGGATCGTGGGGGCATTGCTCGTCACAATGGTATTTTTATTTTTGTCGATAGCGGTTTTAAAATGATAAAATTGTGTATAAAACGATACCCTAAAAATCAAACTATAGAAAACAAAATGTTGAATCAATACACTGGAACTTTCGCAAAGCCATATCCCTAAGTGAAGGCACGCATGAACCTAAAACAAGAAAAGCATCACGTTATTCCTGAATTCGCGCCATAATCTCTGCAAATGCTCACCTTCTGTTGGACATTCACCTAGATATTAAATTGTATATATGTTCCATATATAATACTCCATATGCATATAGTTGTCTTCCCAAAACCAGATACATCTTCCGCATTTCCATCTGCTCTTTCCAAAAACGAGATTTCTTTCTTAATTAGTATGAAATCAAATACAATAAAAAACAAAATCAAACAAAATCTAAAATCTGGAAACACGAGAGTGTTCGGGTCAGAACAAGATAAAAGGAGGGAAGGGCGCGGTGCAAGCTGATGGTGCAAGGGGCGTTCGAGTCCGCCTGGGTGATGCACAGAAGCAAGAGGAAGTGGCGAACATGTCAGCAAGGGTTGCGGGTTTCCGGTGAACTGGCGACAAGGTGGGTTTGTGAAGGGTATTGACTGCCAGAGTTGATGGGTTTCGCTGGAGGGGACTTCGGTAGGGTGATGTTTGCCGGAGACAAGGATGTCAGAGTTTTGGAGAGGTCGGAGTTGTAAGGTGGCGTGGCAACAACATCAAAAGGGGTGCGGTTTTTGTGACTGTGAGTGGGTAACTTTGCGTGAGGGGTAAATGGGAAAATTGAAGTAGAAGCATGCACGAACTGTGCATGGTGTGTATGAATGGAAAGAAGAAGTGAGTGGCGGTGGACTCTTGTGGAACCAGAGAGGTCTGAAGGATGGGAAGTTTCGAAGCCTGTAGGGAACGGAAATAGCGAGTTCGTGTGTGGTGTTATGGGGAAAATGCCTGCTATGGCTGTTAAGGGATACTATGGCATTTGTATATAGTTTGGGACGGGATCTTAACAAAAGAGGTGATGCCTTTTTTACAAAAATAGGGGGTTGTAGAGGCCGTTACCAGAACGCGTTGTACTAGTTGAACAATGGTGGTTTATTGGACTTCTCTAGAGTTGGACGAGGGAATAAAAGGAGGGCAGCAGGGATATTTTTCTGCATCAGGTCATATTTGTATTGGTCGAGGAAGAGGACATTTTTGAGTGGATCAATATGGGAGGATGGATTTGTCTTGGGCCGATAATTAATGGGAAGCCCATTAGAAATAAAGAAAGAAAAGGAAAGAGTGAAATGAAGAACATCCCATACAGTGAGACGTAGGCTAGCAGAAGGGGAGTAACGCAAATATGGGTGGACCGAAATCAAATAGGTAAGGCCCGATATTTTAATTAATATGAGTTTATTTTAAATTAAATAATAAATATACAACTTGTTAAACCCATATCTCATCCATCCGAACCCAGAACGAGGAACGGTCAGTTATGCTTGAATCATGTGATCACATGCTACACTAGAACATGTCTGGAGAAATTCGGAGCCCATGGGGATTTTAGGCAGAATTAAACTGCTTATTGGATCAACTGACGCAAATCGTTATTTAACGGTTAACGCGCAAAGGTGAGAAAAATCACTAACTCTGATCTATTTTAAAATATTATAATTATATTTTAAAAATGGTTTAATGTTGTGTGATGGTCGTTTAGGTAAATTATAGTTAAATTGGTTGAATTATAGATATATCGATGCATATATACGTCATTAGCTGGATACCAATTCTATCGATTAAAATATTCCATATAATGGAATTTATGTGATTTGTGTTGACTAACATCTGTGAATGCAGGAAACCGGTTTGAGGAATCCAACCAGATTCCTCAATATTTATATGCACTATTTGAACCATGTTGAATAGAAATACAACATTATGTTGATTTAATAAATAGACGATACCGATTAAGAAAATAGCAACAGTCTACCATAAACCCATTTTTGTTAAGAAGTTGATTGGTCATTAGGCAAATCAACGAAGATAATTATAAAAATTATATTTTTATAATTTAAGCGAAGTTTAAACTATAATAGAAGTTCTATTATAAATTGATATTTTATAGTTCATTTTATAAAGTGAAATATAGTAGCGTATTGCAGGTCTTTGAACTATAACGATAGAATAACGTTGTCGACTAGGCTTACGCGTGACTATTATGTCGAGATTAGTTATAAAGGGGAATATTACAGCGTATGACAAGTTTTTGAACTATAATGATAAATTAGCGTTGTTGACCAAGCTTAAGCATGATTTTTATATATAACACTACTCCCCAGGTAATGAAAACAATTTGGTTTGAAATCCACTTATTCTAAAGTAATAAGTAACGATGTTTGTTCAAAGAAATATAAGAATGAGTTTAGAAAGAAAAATTGGAGAATCGTTTCAGAAAACGATGGCATCATTTCGATGTTTTGAATATGATTAAGAACTAAATAACACCAATAGGAATTGGAACTACAATTCGACAGTATCGAATGTATTAAAGTAAATTACTTAAGCAATTATGATCTGATAGGATAGTAAATATTTAGTTTAAACCAATAAATTTTAATAGGATATGTAATCAATATTTAGTTATGTTAGCCTACTTTGTGAACTAGGCAACACAAAGTCAAGAAACCAACCGTTGAAGAGTATTTCAAGTTATGTGACTTCGGTTCGGATCGGAAGGAAGCTCCACAATTCAGATTGATAGCAGCGTATCGGTTCGGATCGGATATCTCTTACTGGATAAATTGGTAAAGCATACCTGATCGGATCGGAAGGCCAATGAATCTCAGGTGGATCGGAAAGCTGTCTGCTTGCCACGACTTCGGAGCGGAGCGGAGTATGATTAGAGAAGAAGAGACGTTCAAGCTACTCCGGTTCGGGTCGGGTATTCCGATCCGAATCCCCAACCTGCATGTCTCCGACCCGCACCCATGATCCAGGAAAATCTCCTATAAAGTCGCCTGGAGAACCGGACCGGATGTGACCAATTCCTACCCCTAACGTCCATCTCATTGATGCGTTGTCTGCTTGATGGCCCATCCGAACCCGAAGAGAGGGCGATGGATGACACGTGTTCCGACCCGGATTGCATTTCAGGCAAATTCACACCTATAAATACCCCAACTAGAGACAAAGAGGAGGATCTTTTTCAGCACTTTTGAGAATCCAAGTACTTCCACCATTCGAATTCCTTCACTCCCGGAAAATCCAAACCATCTTTCATTTCTTGTTTTTATCTTTCTGAGTGAACAAAAGTGAGTTGTGAGCGAATCTTACATTGTATTTGTAATCGAATTACTGAATATAGTGAAAACTAAGTGGACGTAGGCATTTCTTCGCCGAACCACTATAAACCTTGTGTGTTCTTTTTTTATTTCTGCTTTACTTTATCTTGTTTCTAATCAATTTGGGTGTTAGAACCACATTTGGGTCTAACATTTTGGTGCTTTCACTGAGAATCCTCATCTAAATTCTTTATTTTCCGGGATCTCTTTCTACTTTTTGAACCGTTGAGTTCAAAGAAGTGAATCCTTAAGTTTCTCCACTTTCTTACATTCGTTGAAGTAATTGTCAAAGACTCATGGCCAGAGGAAAAGGCAAGGAAGTCCAGTCAGTTCAAGGAAATGGAGCTGGTGAAGATCAGCAACATGCTGTTGTAACAAGGTCTAGAGGGCAGAGTTCAGCAGCAGGGAGAATCAACGCAGGAAATCCGAACCGACAGCCAGGGGAAAGTTCCGATCCGATCCGGGTTGGAGACTCTGAAGCAGTGCACTCCCCCCAGTCTGAACCGACCCGACTTGCTCGCTGCACACCGATCCGAACAGACACCCCAGCTCCGATCCGACCCGACTTCCTACCTCCGATCCGACCCGATGCTTGGTGAAGCTGGAACATCTACTCGAGTCCCCGCGAATGCTCCAATTCCAGCTGCCAGGGTTGGAGACCAGGCCAATCCATCTGCTCCCATCACTCAAGGAGATTTCTCGCGCTTGCTTGATATGCTTGAGAGCACGAGGGAAGCTATGAGAGTTCATGAGCGTACCAACCTCATGATGCAGGAAAATATGAGGCTCATGAGTCGGGAAATCAGTGAGCTCCGCCGACAAAGAACTCCGTCGCCAGTTCATCATACACCAGTAGATCAATCTTCATCTTCTGAGGAAGAGAGGCCCCGTGAACGAAGGCCACTCGAACGACCTCAGAACGTGGAGCAGCTAACGTTTGGATCTTTGGGATCTCGCGAGGATATCGCACGAGCATTAGGAAACGATAGCCCATCTCGGGGGCAAAGACTCCAGTCCCCTCTTCCCGAGATCGACCGGGAACGCAGGGAAAGGAATCGAGCAGAGGCAGCTCGAAGAAGAAGGGCGTCTCCTGAGCAAGAGCCCCGGAGGAACTCGGACACTAGGGCCAGGGAACCTGAGCAGCCCCTAACTAGTGCCGATGTGCAGGCGATGGTTCGTCGAATTATGTCCGAAAGCCGGAATTATACAAATGAAGACTACGGTATAGAGCGAAGCCATACTCCGTTCACTGACGACATCCTAGACTTCCAGTTCCCCCGACGCTTTAATTTGCCACAGATGGATAAATATAACGGAAGGACTGATCCAGGACAGCACTTGATGCGGTATTCGTGGCTTATGAATGCAGCAGCTGCCCCCGATGAAGTAAAATGCAAAGCGTTCCCAATCTACCTAGAAGATGTGGCTTTATTTTGGTTTACCCGACTTCCTCCTCGTTCAATTTCAAATTACAAAGAACTAAGTGAGCGTTTCATGAACCAGTTCCGACTACATGCTCGAAAGTCCAAGAGCGTTATTGAATTGTCGAGGATCAAACAGGCACCAGGAGAATCTTTAAGGGCATATTTAGATCGTTTTAACCAAGCTGTAACTGAGGTCAGTGACCCGCATGAGCCCACAATTCTGATGGCATTGAAGGAAGGAGTCGATCCCGAATCTGAGTTTGGGGACTACCTTTCTGGAAAGACACCCCCCACAAGGGCGATATTCTACGAAAAAGCCGATATTTATCTAAGACGAGAGGAGGCCCGGGCAAACCGGAAGAGAAAGTCTGAGACAGCTTCAAAGGAGAATGTGCAGAGTAATATTGCAGTGAAGCAGTCTGGGGAAAGTTCTGGCAAGGTTGAGGTAAATGTAGGAAACAAGGGTGGAAACAGCAGTACTGGAAGCGGGGGAAACAACAACAACCGTAATTCGAACGGAAACAGGAGAAACAGAAATAGGGGAAGCGACCCAAACAAAAGGCCCCGATTCCGGAACTACGAGAATTACACACCGTTGAATGACACGTTGGAAAATATTTACCTGGACACGTACAATGTGTTGCAGTACAAAAGACCGCCACCTCGTGATTCGACCGAGAAAGAAATGGCGACAGGGAAATTTTGCTTGTTTCACGGAACGCATGGACATTCGACCAATGAGTGTCGACATTTGAGGGATGTAATTGAAAAGCTGCTGCGTGAGGGAAAGTTGGATGAGTACAAGGTTGCCCCGAGGGATAGGGGGCAAGGAGAGCAGGCTCCAAAGCAAATCCTACCTGCTCCTAAGCCTACCGCGCAGCAGAAAGGTAAAGGGATCGTCATCAACTCCATAGTAGGCGGACCTCACCCGGCAATCCGAAGCTTTAGGTCAATGGACCAATATGTGAATGCGGCCAAGCATCTAGATGTGAATGAAGGTGACGATTTGGAAGATGTTACCCCCATCAAACAACAAAAAACCATGTTCGATGACGTGGTGTTTCGCAGCCGAGACAACACGGGAATACAATCTCCCACCAATGATCCGTTGGTTATTACTACCACTATTGGGCCGGCTTTGGTCCATAAGGTATTAGTAGACAACGGAAGTTCCGTTAATATTTTGTTCAAGAAGTCATTTGATCAGATGAAGCTTGAGCCTGAAGATCTGAAACCTTGTGAGGGATGGATTAGAGGTTTCAACGGAGCGACGACAGCTCCTATGGGATACATAGAGTTGCCTGTGACCCTAGGGCAAGGAGAACGTAGAAGAGTGCGAATGCTTCAGTTTGTAGTACTGGACGTAGATTCGCCATATAACGCATTTTTAGGGAGACCTGCCCTCGCTGAGTTTAGAATTTGTATTGCCCCTTGGTGCTTGTTACTAAAGTTCCCAACCGAAGCCGGAACTGGAGTAATAAGAGGGGATCAGGTTTCTGGACGGGCCTGCTATGTGGCCGAACTGAAGATGTTGATGAAAGGAGTTAATGCTGAGAATAAGGATGCCTCATCTCCCTCAAAGGGGGACTTGGCATAGCAATTAGAGAGGTTGAACCCAAGGGAGTTGCGAAAAGGAACGCCTGAAGACCTGGATCCTAGAAAAGACGAGGAACCAGAGGCTAGGAATGCAACTCCTAATGAAGCAACAGTGGAAATTCCTGTTGATAAAGCTGATCCGACGAAAGTTTTGAAGATTGGTTCCCAATTGGATCCACGTCGTGCTGAAGAGCTGACGAACTTCTTGAAGGCTAACTTAGATGTGTTCGCCTGGACCCATGCTGACATGTGTGGGATATCGCCTTCCGTTATCAGTCACAAATTGAATGTAGATCCGAAGCATCCGCCTGTGAAGCAAAAGAGACGCATGCTGGGCCCAGAGAGGTCGGTTGCTCTCAAAGAAGAAGTAGAGAAATTGAAGCAAAATGGGTTTATTCGAGATTCGACCTATCCCGATTGGATATCGAATCCCGTCCTGGTAAAGAAGCCAAACGGAAAGTGGCGAACTTGTATTGACTTTTCAGATTTAAACAAGGCTTGCCCAAAGGATAGTTTCCCACTTCCCAGAATTGATCAGCTTGTAGACTCGACAGCAGGTCATGAACTTCTCTCTTTCATGGATGCGTATTCTGGATACAATCAGATTCCTATGCATGTGCCAGACCAAGAGCATACAAGTTTCATTACGAATTTGGGATTATATTGTTATGTTGTAATGCCGTTCGGATTAAAAAACGCTGGAGCTACTTATCAGCGATTGGTAAATAGAATGTTTGACGATCAGATAGGAAAAACTATGGAAGTTTATGTGGATGATATGCTTGTTAAATCAAAACAGTCCTCCAGTCATACGCAAGACTTAGCAGAAATGTTTGGTATCTTGCGGAAATACCGTATGAAATTGAATCCTTTAAAATGTTCATTTGGAGTGGCGTCGGGAAAGTTCCTTGGCTTCATTGTGAGTTCCCGAGGAATTGAGATCAACCCTAGCCAGATAGCGGCGATTAGAAATATCAAAGAACCAAGGAAAATTAAAGACGTCCAAAGTCTGGCAGGAAAGGTAGCGGCGCTAAGTAGATTCATCTCCAAAGCCACCGATAAATGTGTTCCATTTTTTGATTTGATAAAAAGGGGAAAGAAGAACTTCCAGTGGACTCCCGATTGTGTCGAGGCTTTTCAAAATCTGTTAGAACTGTTAGAAAAACCGCCAATCTTATCAAAGCCCGTAGACCATGAAGAACTATTTGTTTATCTAGCAGTCTCGGCTCACGCTGTCAGCACAGTTCTGGTTCGAGAAGAAGACAAAGTACAAAGGCCAGTATACTATGTCAGTAAGAAATTAGCAGCGGCAGAGCGCAACTACCCAAAGATCGAGAAGCTTGCTTACAGCCTCCTGATTGCATCCCGAAAGCTTCGTCACTACTTCCAAGCCCATCCAATAATCATATACACCGATCAGCCGTTAAGACAAGTGTTGCAGAGGCCCGAAGCGTCGGGAAGGTTGATTAAATGGAACATAGAACTAAGCCAGTTTGATTTGAATTTTCAACCACGAAAGTCAATCAGGGGGCAAGCTCTAGCAGACTTTATTGCGGAATTCACCATTCCAGAGGAAGAAATAATCAATGACCGAGTGGTTAAATCCGAGGATGAGCTAAAGATGAATCCGTGGGAATTATATACAGATGGAGCTAAAAATGACCGAAGATCCGGAGCTGGAATTGTCTTAGTCACTCCGGAGGGACGGTCATTATATTACGCTCTGCGATTAGAATTTTCGGCAACAAACAACGACTCTGAGTATGAAGCCCTGATTGCCGGGCTGAAACTCGCTAAAGACCTCGGAGTAAAAGTGATGGATATATTTTGTGACTCTAAGATTGTTGTTTGTCAAGTGCGAGAGGAATTCGCGGCTCGAGGACCTCGACTTGTCGCTTACCTCAAGAAAGTGAAAGAGCTATTAAATAGTTTAGAGCGGTACAACATAACACATATTCCCAGAGAAGAAAACCAGAAAGCGGATAGACTAGCAAAATTAGCTAGTTCTGACAATCCAGAAGGGACTGAGGTAATTCCAATTGAAACGTTGGAGTCGCCAAGCTTTGAGTCAATGGAAGTTGAATTCGTTCTTGAAGCGGAACCAGAGAAGGAGTCATGGATGACTCCAATCAAGAGTTTTCTTAAGAATGGGACTCTCCCATCGAAGAAGAGTGAGAAGAGAGCTGTAGTTCGCAAAGCTGCCAGATATGTTATGCAAGACGATATTCTCTATAGACAAGGATTTTCTATGCCCCTGTTACGATGTATCGCACACGACGACATCAAGCGTGTACTGAGAGAAGTGCACGAAGGTGAGTGTGGAGATCATACAGGAGGTCAAACTTTAGCGAAGAAAATATTGCGATACGGATACTTCTGGCCTACGATCAACAAGGATGCAGCTGATTATTCACGACGCTGCGATAAGTGCCAGAGATTCGCCAAAATCCCCAGGGCACCATCAACCCAGCTTAAATCGATGGTGAGTCCTTGGCCATTTGCCACATGGGGAATCGATATCATTGGAGTTTTACCAATTGCTAAAGGGGGAGCTAAGTATGCCATAGTAGCCGTGGACTATTTCACGAAGTGGGTGGAAGCTGAACCCTTGACTAAGATCACCACAAGAAAGGTGATAAGTTTTGTGGTCCGAAATATTATATGCCGATTCGGAATCCCAAGGACAATTATTACCGACAACGGGACCCAATTTGATAGCACTGAATTCAGAAACTTTTGCCAGAAGTATAAGATAGATAAACGATATACTGCAGTTGCCTATCCACAATCTAATGGGCAAGTAGAGGCAATAAACAAGGTAATAAAATCCATCCTCAAAAAGCGATTAGAGCGTGCAAAGGCAAAATGGGTTGATGAATTGCCCCTAGCTTTGTGGGCATATCGAACAACGTTCAAAACGGCTACTGGTCATACCCCTTTCTCCCTCTCCTTTGGTTCAGAAGCAGTAATTCCAGTTGAGCTGGAAGTTCCTTCCCACAGGGTGACATATTATGACCCGATGACGAATCGGGCACTTTTACTTGAGTCTCTTGATGAAGTCGAAGAGAAAAGAGACGAAGCAGACTTGCGTGCAGCAAGACATCGGCATCAGATGGCACACTATTATGACAAAAAAGTTCGCCTCAGAACTTTTGAACCAGGAGATTTGGTGCTAAAGAGAGTTTTTCCATCTCTTCCTCACCTCGGCCCAAAATGGGAAGGACCCTTTGTGATCCAACGGAAACTTGATAAGGGAACATTCAAGTTAACGACCGTAGATGGCGAAGAAGTCCCTCGAGCATGGAATGCCCAACACTTAATGCGATTTTTGGATTAGAAATGCTATACTTTTTGCTGTTCTTCCTGTAAACTCTGTAATAAGGCACGACTTGCCTTGGGAAAATCCGGTGATATGAATAAAGAACTATAAAGTGGATGTAGGCTATGACTTAGCCGAACCACTATAAAAATATTGTGTGTTATTTACTTTTATGCATTTACATTCATTAGTTGTTCTGTTGTGATTATAAAATACAGGACAACTGAGAGCCTAAAGAAGGTGGAAAACAGTCTGGACATAAAAAGAAGCACAATGATTATTTGTGCGATAGGACGTGAAAGAATGAGAAAACGACATTCTAACTCTAACTCTCCAGAGAAAGAGAGAGAGTATAAAAGCGTCTCCGACTGAGCGCTGAAAAAGAAATTCTATTTCGAACTCTAACTCTCCAGAGAAAGAGAGAGAGTATAAAAGCGTCTCCGACTGAGCGCTGAGAAAGAGGTTCAACTCCGAACTCTAACTTTCCAGAGAGAAAGAGAGTATAAAGGCGTCCCTGACCGAGCGCCGAGAAAGAAATCTTTTCCCGTTGAACGACCGGGGAATAAACAAATAGCTGAACTCGAACTCTAACTCTCGAGAGAATGAGAGAGAGTATAAAAGGAATGCCAGGAAAAACAACAGGAGTTGGTGATACAGGAAATGCTATCCCGTTAAAGAATCGGGAATATTCAGATTGCATGGTTAAGCACTGAATAACTTATGGAGATTGACTGGGGACACATATATATACACATATCTCCCCTCTCCACAACTTTGTTTCATAACTATATATATGCATTTTTACATAAGTGCAGAACTGCTAACAAATGAACATTGCAGAAAGTGAATTATTTTTATTTACAAATGAATAAATTTGTACAGGGAAATGACTAAAAAAGAAAGTGCAGGAGCTGCTGTTGTGGCAGCACATATTGATTTACAAAGATGCTAAAAGGACATAGGAGAACCCACTATTTGAGTTTGGGATGAGCCTTTGATTTCTTGACAGCTTTTTCTGCATCTTTTGCTTCCTTCTCGGCTTCAGTCAAGATCCGCTTTGGTTTCTTTTTCACTGAACATGTAGTACTGGGGCCAGCAGACTTTTTCCCGGAGGGCGGGGCACTGGAATCGAGAGAAGATTTTTTAGCAAGTTCTTCGGTAATAGATCTAGTGGAAAGCTTAACAACTAACCTTGAACCTGCATCCACAACTGCAAGGGGCTTGAGGACCTCAGGGTCTAATTCTTCAGCCTTTAATTGCAAGCGCCTGTCTTGATCAGCCTTCATGGCAGCTAGGGTAATGTCTTCAGCGCTTTTTGACTCCCCGGTTATTGTAACTTCTGGTTCCTCATCATGCCCCTCGTCTCCTCCGTCGTCTCTTAACGCTGCAATCATTTCTTCGTCATGGGGAGTAGTCACCTTAGTTGATTCACTCCTTCCCCCCAAGTCTGTGGAAGCAGCCTTGTCTTCCCCTTCTTTGACACTATCAGCGGGCTTTGTCCCAGTGGTATCTCCTTGAACAACATCTGTCTTCGCGGAGGATTCAACGCCTACAAAATGAGAAACATCGGTTATCAACTCAGGCGAGAGCAGAGGATTTCTCATCGAACATTCAGTCATGTAGCCAAAGGTAGTAGTAGCCTTGACAAATTGAGGAGAAAAAATAGGAATACCTTCTGAAGACTTTTCAGCGGGGGTGACTACTACCTCTGGAGTTATTTCAGGAATGGGAGATAGTAAAGTTGATCGGGGAATTCCCGGGTTCTCGGGATCATACCCTTCCACTTCAGGAGTTACAGGAGCAGAAGAAGAGGAGCCAGCTTCAGGAATGGTTTTCTGTTTAGACTTCCGCCTCTCTTCTTCCATGGCCTCAGCAATTAGACGGCGACCTTCAGCTAGGCGCTCCGGTTCGTCGTCTCTCAAGTACTTCTCCATCAACTTATCTTCATCGAGGGAATCGACCTTAAGCTCTTCTTTTTCCCACTCGACGATTTGATTCCACACATGAACCAAAGTGGATGGATAGTCCTCGATCCAGGAAATGTTTCGACGACGAATAATGTGCGCGAAGAATTCGATCATTAGCTCCCCGAAGCCCTGAATATCGGCCTCCGCCTCTGATAGCTGTTTGCGAGTTTCCTCCGCAGATTTAATAGCGCATTCAACGTTGCCCTCAGCCAGAGCAGCCCTATTTTCCGCCTCTAGCAATTTTGAAGCCAAATCAGCGTTTTTCTTTTCTAACTCAGCGCTCCTTTTCGCTAACTCGGCATTTTTCTGCTCAAGCTCAACATAAGCAAGACGTGCCTTCGTAGCCTCTGATTTGGCTTCGTCAGCTTGCTTCTTTAACTCGGAACGTTCCTGAGTATGGGATTCTAGTAAATCATGATAGCGCTTTTGCATGTCCTCAAACTGTTGTTTGAAGTTAGAAGCGTTCTTTTGAGCGATAGCTAGTTGAGCTTGAGTATCTTCTAAATTTTTTCCTAAGGTTTTTAGGGCTTTAGCATCTTCCTCTGCAGTCTTGTGCATTGAGTCAGCATTTGTCAGTAGCGTGCGAATGATTCTGGAAAGAGTGCGGGAATACTTGAACATTTCGGTGTATTGTTTTTCCACCAAATCAATCTTTGCTCTGGCCTCCTCTGCCCAATTAGAAGAAATAGGTTCAAGGGAAGGTAGAAAGGTCAGAGTCTCGAAGTAGTGCTCGGGAAATTGCTCCTTTAAGTATGCCAGCCTTACGGCGGTTCCCGCATCTGGTGGAGGAGGGGCTAGGATTGTTAGTTCAGCATCCCTTCCCGAAGAAGATTCTGTAGAACCCTTGTCTGTCCGAGGTCGCTTAGTAGCAGGGACTTTTTGCTTACTTCTAGACCCAGTTTCCTTTGGAGGTGTTTTCTCTCTGCTTCGCTTTTCATGGGAGGAAGTGGAATCCCTAGATTGTGGTCTATCCTCCTCCCTACGACCTTGATAGCTTTTGTATTTTTCCTGTTCCGGTCGAACTGGTGAGCGGGAGCGTGAGGATCGAGATCGATAAGGATCATAGGGTCTCCTTTCCTCCCTGCCGCGGTCATCCCGGCGGTTATATTCGGCATCCTGGGGAGGATTAGACATGCTGCGGCGAAGTTTTCTTATGTCATAAGAGGATCGAGACATTGTACCTGCACGATAAGTTAAACGAAGTTTAGAATCAGCGGATCCATGGAAAAAGAAGTGCAATGAATGCTAGTGCTACGGTGCAAAGTGCATCCTATGTGGTGTACGTGTCCCCCCAACCAACCCGAGTCTGAAGCTAAAGTGGTGCGGGCAGGGTCTTTAGCCTTAGCAGGAGTAGTCTCCTCAGAAGAAGTGAAGACTAGAGGGTCCTTTCTGAAATCTTCCGAAGTGTATATAGTCTCGGGTAAAGGGAGATCCCCCAAACCCTGAAATATGTGCTCGTCGGCGCTAGGAACATCCCCTTCGGAAGCGTGAAGTGGCGACCCTTGGGGAGATTTTGATTTGTCTACCGAGGTAGTTTCCTCGGGGGCAACATACCCTTCACGATGTTTTTTGGCCAGATTAGCCAGCTCATCGTCTTGAGTGGAAGAGGGAGAGGGTGAAGTTTGAAGAGAAGCTGCAGGAATTCCCGAGCCTTCTCCTAGTTCTGGAACTGTTTCCACTGGAGGAATATATGCATAAGGGACTGTCCCATGACCGATGCTACGGTAGACGGATAGCAGCCCGTGAGAATGAAGGTACTCATCTGTAAGAACCTCGTCAATAGTAAGGAATTTTTGGTCGCCATTGAGGAGACGGTGCATTCGATCAAAGAACACTTGGTCTGATACCTGTTTGGGATTATCGACTGCAAATAAAAAGGAAAAACAGGTCAGGGTGATGATTCAAGTGCATAGAGTCCAGGGTCAGGAAATCAGTGCTTTACTTGATTTTGTCCATCTTCTGGCACATCCAGACTGTTGCTTTATATAGAACCACTCCAGTCTGGAATCTCCAGCCTTGCTGCTAAACGGCGTAGAGATTATCTTCCTCTTTGGGACCGACTCAAAGTAACAGAAAGAAGGGGTTTCCCTAGTCCGATGTTTGAAATTATAGAAGAAATGAACATCGTCAAACGTAAGCTCTACGCCTAGAACTTCACGGTATGCTATGAATAAGGTATGCAGATAGGCGTATGAATTGGGATGTAGCTGCATGGGGGCAATCCGCATTTGTCTTAAGAAGTCGACAATGAAAGGCGAGAAAGGAGGAATAGCGCCAACCATGCACATCAGACGAGTGACCGTCATATATCCTTCTGGAGGGTTATGTGGACGATCAGAACGTGAAGGCACTAGAGTGTCTCTCTTCATTATTCCATACTTCAAGCAGATTCTCACGAGTCGGTCATTGTCAATTGTTGATTCTACGGAATCTGGAGGTGATTCCAATATAATGGCTGAGTCAAATTCATCGGGTGCGCGGTTGTCACCAATCCCTCCTTCCTCCTCAAAGCCTAGAGAAACTTCATTTTCTGAAGACATTTCATCGTTTTCCCGATGACCAACTTCGTAATCCGGACCCTCGCTATCCCATTCTGGGTCGGATGAAGAAGATATATCCTCGAGAGCGGTTTTGTTGGAAGTTTCTGGAGCTTCTTTCCTCTCAGCTAGACGAGAAGAGCGTCTGGGTCTCATTGTCATGGAACTATTGAAGAAGCAATAGCACGAATTAGAGTGAATTATCCCGTGTCCCCTTTTTGTGTGTGTGTGTGAACTAAAGTGTGTGCAACAAATGCGGGAAGTGCAAAATAAAAGTACAGCAATATAAGACGAAGCTTTAAAGAGAAAGTAATAGTCCGAGTTGTCCTTGATTCTCATTTATGTTCACAAGGCACTATCCTAACTGTCCGCGAGGCATATTCGTCTAGAATGAGTGTTAGTTGAGTTAGTTGGGTGGTCTTTATGTGTCAAGTTCAATATGTTCGGTTCGGTTCGGATATGCATGTGATGATTGGCTCAATACAGAAGACATTCGGTTCGGGTGCTTCGGTAAGGCAAGGTTAGTTCAAGACAATAGGAACGGTGGGTTCGGAAGCAGAACTGATCTGATCGGATCGGGTGACCCGATCCGATCCGAATCAGCACCACCTGACCGATCCGTTTACTTCAGCCTCTTATCCCATTTACTTTTCCGACCCGAACCGACTTTTTCTTTCCTTTCCATCTTTCCAAAGAACGAAACCCGAGCCGATCCCCTTTCCCTCCTTTTCCTTTCTGCTCCTTCGTCTTCCACCCGAACCGACTCCAGCTTGTCATCCCACTCTTCATCTCTTTCCTCTTTTCCCATTTATTCACAGACAAGTCCACTTTATCACCAAAGCCATCGTTAAGAATAAGTATTCGCCCTCTTCAACTTCGCAACGTCTCGAAGCAAAGGCGCATCCACCGGCAGCGGCGGAGGATTCGAGTGATACTTATGGCCAAAACATCCTAACCCAACGCTAATCGAAATCGAGAACGGTTACAACAAGATTATTTGAGATTAGAAAAGCTACCTATATGTTTGATTCGGGAAATCTACAGGAAATAGTTTGAGAATTTTTGAGTTTCTGACGTTTTCAATGTTAAGGTTGGGAGCGGCGATGGAAACGAAGAAGGAAGGAATGAAGGCGGCGATGGGTTTATATAGAGAATAGTGTTGACTCCTCGTCTCCCTGTTTTATCTCACCCGCTCGGACCGGAGTGGAAGCCCAGAAGCGCAACTCTCACTGAAGGCCCAATGTTAAAAAGCCAAACCCATGAAAGCGTTTCGGATCGGCATCCGAACCGAGCGGATTTCACACGTTAGTTTAGCATCTAACTCGAATTGAGTTCAAAAGAAGAAGAACAAAGGTAGAGTACGCCTGCAAGAAGCATTATATGTCAAGAAAAGATTTTCAAATTTGCTCAGGAATGAAGAGAATGTGCGTTCTTCTAACACCCGAACCGAATGAGAAATCTGTGCGTCCCTCCTGACTGTTCTGATTCAAGGGCTAGCAGTTAAAACAACATCAAAGCATGCTTCGTACAACGAAAGCATCCTTTGAGGGGGCAAAATGTTAGCCTACTTTGTGAACTAGGCAACACAAAGTCAAGAAACCAACCGTTGAAGAGTATTTCAAGTTATGTGACTTCGGTTCGGATCGGAAGGAAGCTCCACAATTCAGATTGATAGCAGCGTATCGGTTCGGATCGGATATCTCTTACTGGATAAATTGGTAAAGCATACCTGATCGGATCGGAAGGCCAATGAATCTCAGGTGGATCGGAAAGCTGTCTGCTTGCCACGACTTCGGAGCGGAGCGGAGTATGATTAGAGAAGAAGAGACGTTCAAGCTACTCCGGTTCGGGTCGGGTATTCCGATCCGAATCCCCAACCTGCATGTCTCCGACCCGCACCCATGATCCAGGAAAATCTCCTATAAAGTCGCCTGGAGAACCGGACCGGATGTGACCAATTCCTACCCCTAACGTCCATCTCATTGATGCGTTGTCTGCTTGATGGCCCATCCGAACCCGAAGAGAGGGCGATGGATGACACGTGTTCCGACCCGGATTGCATTTCAGGCAAATTCACACCTATAAATACCCCAACTAGAGACAAAGAGGAGGATCTTTTTCAGCACTTTTGAGAATCCAAGTACTTCCACCATTCGAATTCCTTCACTCCCGGAAAATCCAAACCATCTTTCATTTCTTGTTTTTATCTTTCTGAGTGAACAAAAGTGAGTTGTGAGCGAATCTTACATTGTATTTGTAATCGAATTACTGAATATAGTGAAAACTAAGTGGACGTAGGCATTTCTTCGCCGAACCACTATAAACCTTGTGTGTTCTTTTTTTATTTCTGCTTTACTTTATCTTGTTTCTAATCAATTTGGGTGTTAGAACCACATTTGGGTCTAACAAGTTATAAACTTGATATTGATTTAATAAGAAGTTGACTTAGAAATTGAGTTTATAAAGTGGAATGAGAACATAAAATTATGGAAGAGATTTCGATAAATGAGATAAGGGTATTTATTACTCGAATAAAGAGTAATTTGACAAAGGTGTTCAGATTTCTATAATAGGTATGACATTCACATTTAAAATGAATAATGTTTTAAAAGGTGAACGTTTGGTAGATTAAAATGTTTATAATGAAATTGGAAATATTTTTCCAATGTAGATAGGGTATATTATCCAAGTATAGAAAACAAGGAATATGAAAGAATGGAAATGTTTCGAACGTTAATAACGTATATTTTTTGGAACATAGGAGAATAAGAGTATATAATAACTAGAAATGTTTTCCAAGAAGTGTGAAAAGGCTAAAACGGGGTATGAGAAATATTTGGTAAGATATGGGAATTCGAATAATAAAAACGAATGCTAAATGAAAAGTTCCCGTAGTTGTGTGATGTTTAGTTATACATTTGAATGAATGTTTTTTTTACTTCGACAGTTAAATAACCGACTATCGAAGTTTTGACCATCGTTTTCAATACGGAGAGACTGATTGGATATATTATCCGAAAACAACTCCGTAGAGGCATAAGCTTTGTGAATTAGATTATGCTGAAGAAAATTGAAGACGAAGTGAAATGGAAGGGTCGTTCTGTTCCAGAATAGTGCTTTTTATTTGTCCAGTCCCAGGATAACTTGTATGGACGAGTGTCTGAAAGAGTATACCTAACAAATCACGTAGAGTTGATCTCTTAAAGGTATTACGTCTGGTGGCGAAGGAATTCGTTCCTCTTAGCTTTTTATATCCGTGATACTTTTGGAAATCGATTAGTGAATTGACGGGTTTGACGATGTGGCATTCAAAGTTAATGGTGAGCAGATGTTCTGAAAGATAGACGTAGCCTCTAGCCTCACAACCGGGAAATGACAGAAATTGGGCCGGGCAGCATGGCTAGTTTGGTCATACCCAAGCAGGGTGTATTGTCATCGATCTAGAGAAAATCCATATTTGTTCTTCTTTTGATTCTGTATTTTCGGATGATGGTAGGATGGCCAACAACCGTGGGTGACAATATATTCGCTACACTCAAGCTAAATGAGTAGGCGGTCATGTGAGGTCGGGTTGCAAGACGTTCTTATTGAACCCCAGTGTATACCCTCTAGAGTACACTGATCGGAAGGTGCTCCCATACCTTGTCAGTTGGAATCCAATCCCCAATAAGCGCCCTGTGGTTTATGATTTTATACTATATATATGTGGAGCGTGAGATGCAAGCATTCTGTTATTTGGTTATTTATTTGATTAGACATTATTATAATATCACTGGATTTTGATATCAAGAATATTTGGGAAATAGTAATGTAAAAACAATCCATGTTTATGTGTGGGCTGGTCTTACAATTATCCCTTTGTTTCGAAGGGATTTTCAAAGTTAAACAATATGGTTGTAATTTACTCACACCAGTACCATAACTGACCCAGAGTTTATTTTGATTGTTTTCCCTAAACCCTTGGGTGCCCAAATTTGTATGGGAAGACAAGTGTTTCAGGATTTTACAGATTCGCTTGGAGGAGATAAAAGTAGGAGGCCTCACCGCTAGTTATTTAGAGAATATTCCGCTGTGATGTATATGGGTTATACTCTAATATGGTATGTATGTACAATACATATTTGTGTTTCAAAGTTTTGTTATATAATATATTTTATTCGTTCCACTGTGAGATTCGTGTTTACTCTGATTCTGTTCGGTTGTGCTCTTCTTACTCTTCTATTCTATTAGTTCTATCTTTCCTATCTCGTCCTCTAAATTCTTTCTATTAAAGATCTGTATTTCCGTGCACTTTGGGTTGAATGTGTAGATTATTAGTCAGCTCAAATTGGTATAGATTTACGGGCCTCAACACAACAAGTGGAAATAATGATAAATATAAAATTCTGAAGCCTCTTTCTCCAAGATCCTCAAGTATATCTGTAAAATCCCGACTAATTGACTGCCCGTGCGAAATGGGGCACCCAAGAGTTTAGGGAAAACAAAACAAAATAAACTCTGGGTCAGTCATATGACTTGTGTGAGTAAACCCCAACCATTTGTTTAACTTTTAAAATCCTTTTAAAAGAAAGGAAAATCATAAGACAGATCCACACATAAACATGGATGGTTTTTACCTTACGATAACCCAAATTATTTATTTAAACTCGATACTCTTCTGATATTATAATAATGTCTAAATCAAATAAATTTCAATATAGCGGAATGCTTTCATCTCACGTTCCACATATATAATGTATAACCAAAACCCGTGGTGCTTATTGGGTAATTAATTCCAACTCTTACAAGGTATGGAACCAACTTCCGATCAGTGTACTCTAGAAGCAATACACTGGAGTTCAACAAGAACATCTTGTAGCTCGGCCACACATGACCGGCCATTCATTTCCCTTGAATGTTCCGAATATATTATCATCTTACGGTTTGTATACCAACAAAACCATTTCCGGGAGATATAGAATTGAAAGAAGTATCAAATATGAATATTCTCTAGATGGTGACAATATACCCTAATTGGGTGCGACCCACTTAGCTATGCTTCCTGCCCGATTTCTGTCAGTTCCTAGTTGATGAGGCTTGAGGTCATAACGTATCTTTTAACAGATAACTACTTTATTTACTTTGAATTCCACATCCCCATACCCGTCAAATCACAAATTGATTTCCCAAAAATACCACGGGTATAAGCTAAGAGAAACGAATTCCTCTGCCACCAATGTAAATATGTTTGAAACGATCAACTTACGCGATCTACCAGATATACTCTGTCAGACATTCGTCCATTCAAGTTGTCCTGGGACTATTCTAGAATAGCCCTTGCGTAAACTCCGTCTTCAGTTATCTTCATCATATTTGATTCACGACTCTAATACCCATAGGAGTGGTTTTCGGATAATAAATCTGATCCCGGTCTCGCCGTATTGACAACGGAAATGGTCAAAAACTTTGATACTCGGTTATTTAACTATCAAAGGAAAACATGTGTACAAACAACGGTCGTATTTCCAAATGGAAATCTTACCGAGCAAATCATCAATCAACACTGATCCCTCTTAAATTAATTTATTATTAATTAAATCATTTCCCCATTTCCCATTTCCATATATACATAAATTCTTATTTTCTAGTTTTAGAAAATATACATTATTAACATTGGAAAACATTTCCATATTTACTCTGATTTCTTATTTTCTATATTTGAAGACATTTGTGATTTTATTTGAAAAACATTTCCAAAACTCTTTCATTGGATTTAACTGATGTTTAAGTAAAACATTGCTATGCCAACTCAAACCATTTCACTCATTAATTAGATTCACTTAACCAACCTTCACTATCTAACCTTAACCATTTCTTAGTTAAAACTGAAGTCAATCAAGTTGGGGTATTACTACCTCTCAGACCTTAACTGAACAACATATTTAACCTAGAAACAGATAAAGTTCACCCTTTGTGTCTTTAACAAACTCCCTTACATAATTCTCGGATTCTATTTACGAATCCGCTTCTTTTACAGAACTCATTTGATTATAATAATAGAGTTATAATCTCATGCTTCTGAAATATAATAACTTAAATATAACTTTTATTTATTAATTTGGATAAACAAACAAACAATTAATTTATTAATAAATAAATCTTGATTTAAAACCCGGAAAGTAAATAGTACTTTCCTACATTCGATATAGTCGAATTCCAATGACTAACTCTCTTTCGAAAAATCTCTATTTGATGGCTCTCTTTCGAATAGTCTATATTCGATTAACTTTCTTTGAATAACTTATATTCGATTAACTCTTTTCGAATAACTTATATTCGATAATCTCTCTTTCTAATAAACTATATCCGATAACTCTTTTTCGAATAAACTATATTCGATAATTTCTCTTTTGAATAAACTATATTCGATTATCTCTCTTTCGATTAACTTATATTCGATAACTCTCTTTCGAATAAACTAATATTCGATAACTCTCTTCGAATAACTAATATTCGATAACTCTCTTCGAATAACTAATATTCGATTAACTTTCTTCGAATAAATCATATTTGATTAACTCTATTCGAATAACTAATATTCGATTAACTCTATTAAAATAACTAATGTTCGATTTAACGTTCTTCAAATAACTTATTTTCAATTAACTCTATTCGAATAACTGATATTCGATTAACTTTCTTTCCTATCTCATTCGAATTCCAATTTGAATTCCGATTTCAAAATCCAAATTTTCAAATAAATGTTTTAATTTATAAACTATTTATTTTAATCCCTTATTCACATTGAATGTGAAAATTATTTCTTTTATATAATCCATTAAGTTTGATTTCGCATTTGAAAATAATATTCCTTTTCCAAATTCTATTTATACTTCTATTTATAGAAGTATTCGTACAAAATCTTATTTTCAATTCCAATCACCTAAAATCACGTTTATAAATCACTTTATAAATGCTGTGTTTACATTCCATAGAAATATCGGTGTTAAAACCAATTTCTACTTCTTCATATAATTTCAGACTTATATACCCAATTTATCCAATGATAAACAACTTACTTAATTTATAAAACATTATTTATAAATTAATCTTCTTAATTTATTTTTTAAAACAGATTCCATTTAATATCTACTTTAAATCTATTTCATAGTTCCTTTATATCTTGCTAATTTCCTTTTATAATTCTATTTATTTCCCAATATTTCCTTTTATAATATCCTATTTATTTTCCAAATAAATATCCCTTTTATAATATCCTATTTATTTTCCAAATAAGTATCCCTTTTATAATATCCTATTTATTTTCCAAATAAATATACCTTTTATATTATCCTATTTATTTTCCAAGTAAATATTCCCTTTATAATATCCTATTTATTTCCTAAATATTTCCTTTTATAAATTCCTATTTATTTCCTATTATAAAATCCTATTTATTTCCTAAATATTTCCTTTTGTAAAATCTTATTTATTTTATGAATATTTATTTTTAATATACACTTTGAAAATTCCCCTTTTACATTCCAGTATTTCTTATGGTATTTAAAAAAAATACCAAATAACAGGACTAGTGTCATCATAATCAATCACATATTATAAATCACATCATATATCACAATATATGAAAACAAACAGTATTATTAATATTGAGGAATCCTGTTGGATCCCTCCAACTTGTTTCCCTGCATCCACATATATTAATCAACATAAATAACATGAATATGAAATATTTTGATAACAGAATCAATATTTGATTAATGATTTATATATATCGTTATATATATTCTCAACCAATTAATTAACAGTTCATCCAAACAGTCAACACACAGCAATCACTCAACATTTATCAATTCTAAAAACACGTTATAAAAATATAAACTGGGCAGAATTAGTGAGTTTTACTCACATTGGACGATCATCATTAAATAACGATAATATGTCGTTGATTCAGATCCGACAATTTATTTCGTAATAAATTGTAACGAGATCCAATTCACTCTCAGTCAGTTCAATGGTGTAGCCTTCGTCCATACGATCCTAACGGATCCTGTTTTGTCCAATTTGGATAATATATGATAAAGTTATACATTTTCTAGTTTTGTAAACAATTAAATAAATTCTATGCTAAAAACTAAATTCCCTTTATTAAAAGAATTGGGCTCCACCTTTAACTTAAGGCCTATCCGCTCCACATGAAGCCTAGTACCCGCACACTTTTCTTCTCCAACTCTCATTCCAGAAACTAACACCCATGACCGCGGGTTCGCATCCACAACACTCTCTCCATTCACCATTATTTCTAAAACTTACCATACCGTCAATCCTCTCTTGTCGAGCTTTCCCATGCCATATAAATTTCATCGAGCTCGGCTTCTTCTTCTCAAGAAATCAACAGTTCGAGCCCACTCTTTAACTGCTCCGTGGCCGATCCTTTCCACTCCATTGTCTCCTCCCTCACTTCATAATGATTCCAACAAAAATTACGTAAATTAAGCTCACCAACTCCACATCATTTCCATACCATTAACCCACAACTCGGCCTTGCCAACAAAAATGCATCGCTACCTTACAGTGCGAGCTACAGGAAAGATTGACGCCTGATAACAAGGATTTCCACCAATTTTTCCAACTCGTAACTCTCGATCCCACAAACACTTTTTCATCCTTCGATTCACCCAAAAGAAATCCAAACTCCCAAAAACTCCTGGCTTAATTCATGCTGGAAGTTTCGAGCCCCAGCAAACCAAAGTCGCACCCTAAACAACATACACCAAATCGAATAATAACTCACAAGGATCCTGAATGTATATGTAATTTGATTTATCGATTTTTTCTTTGATTTCCCTTGTATTATTTATGATAGCGTTTTGGTGAAGAATAAAAAGGGAAAGTGACGGCGTGTTTTATTTCGACCAAGAAAATGAGATTTATGTTTAGAAATGTTAAGGGTATTTTATAGGAGAAGTTTAGCTTGTTTCACAAGCTTCGCATATTTTTATTATTATTTTATATCACTATTCTATTTGCATTTGCCATCTAAAAATCAATATGATCACACATGATATCCAAAAATCACGAAAATGGACATGCAACTACAATTTGACATTACGGACCCAACGAAACTTGTTTCATCGAATTCCGAGTCCATTTGCTCACACTCGTATTTTTAAAGTCACATTATCGACTGTTTTTCACATTAAAATCCCGTACGGCCACATGCTGACTCCAAAAATCACGAAAATAGAAATCTAACAAAAATTTATTATTCCCGATCTAACAAAATTAGTTTCGTCGAAAACGGAGCTAGTTTGTAAAAACCACTATTTTCTAAGACCTAAATAAACCCATTTAAATATTAATATATTTAAAAAAAATTTAATTTAATATTAATAAATTAATATTATTGTATATATTCACATAGAATATCATACAGCTCCAAAATAAACCTATTTGGATTATAACTCGATATGTCGAAATCCGAGTAAATCGATATTCAATTTATATTAAAAAACCTTTTATAATATAAATAAATCGTTAAAATTATAAATGAATTCCATAGCGACTTTTCAAAAATTTGATTTGGACATAACTCACAATCTACACGACGAAATCTCGATTTTTCTCTTCCATTAGAAAAATATACTTCACCAGCTCTGAACGCCTCTTGTTTCATAGAAAACCATCTTAAAACGGATTTTGTATATTCGTTTAAAGTTCGAATCACCAAATTACGAACTGTCGCGCCATTTCGAGCTCGATTATAATTATAATATAATTTATACGTTCTAACGCTATTTATTAAATAGAATCGTTATTATAATTCAAATCTAAACTCAACCAAATCTCTTATACTACCCAATTCACACAATATTGTGAATTCTACTAATTTCGACTATTTCAGAAATAAATATATTATTTTGTTTTTTTATATTAATTAAATATTCAATATTATTCAATTAAACAACCATTTTCACTATTTAAATAATTAAATTAATTAATTATTAAACCATTAAAAATACAGGACGTTACAGGGTAGGATTAAAATGAAGGGTAGTTTCGAATTATTAAGAGGAGTAGGGGCAGTTTAAGCAACATAGGGGTAGATCGAGAAATATGAAAGATGGTGAACAATTTGGATTGGGTTCTGCAGAAACCAGCCCTTCACAGTTGTTAAAAAATAGGGGTAATTGTTGGAAGTAAGGGCTATTTAGAGACTTAGGGGTAGGATTAAAAAGAAGGGTTGCTTTGAAGTATTAAGAGAAGTAGGGGTAGTTTAAGCATAGTAGGTGTAGATTGACAAATATTAAAGATGATGAATCGTTTGGATTGGGTGATGCAAAAACCAACTCTTCACAGTAGTTAAAAAATAGGGGTAATTGTTGGAAGTAAGGGTTATTTAGAGAATTAGGGGTAGGATTAAAAAGAAGGGTAGTTTTGAAGTATTATGAGAGGTAGGGGTAGTATAAGCATAGTAGGGGTAGATCGAGAAATATGAAAGAAAATGAATGATTTGGATTGGGTGCTGCAAAAACCAACCCTTCATAGTAGTTAAAAAATAGGGGTAATTGTTGGAAGTAAGCGCTATTTAGAGAATTATAGGTAGGATTAAAAAAATGGTTGGGTTGGGTGCTGCAAAAACCAGCCCTTCACAGTAGTAGAATGATAATTGGTTTACAAAGAAAGAAATGAACAATGCAAAAAAAAATTGAATAAAGAAATGAATAAAGGAAAACAATAATAAACGTAGGGGGGTAGTTTAAGCATAGTTGGGGTAGATCGAAAAATATGAAAGGTGATGAATCATTTGGATTGGGTGCCGCAAAAACCAACCCCTCACAGTTGTTAAAAATAGGAGTAACGGTAGGAAGTAAGAGCTATTTAGAGAATTAGGGGTAGGATTAAAAAGAAGGGTTGTTTTGAAGTATTAAGAGAAGTAGCGGTAGTTTAAGCATAGCAGGGGTAGATCGGAAAATTTGAAGGATGACGAATCATTTGGATTGGGTGCTGCAAAAACCAACCTACACAGTAGTTTAAAAATAGGGGTAGTTGTTGGAAGTAAGGGCTACTTAGAGAATTAGGGGTAGCATTATAAAGAAGGGTTGTTTTGAAGTATTAATAGAAGTTGGGGTAGTTTAAGCATAGTAGGGATAGATCGACAAATATGAAGGATAATGAATCAGTTGGATTCGGTGCTGCAAAAACCAACCCTTCACAGTAGTTCAAAAATAGGGTTAATTGTTGGAAGTAAGGGCTATTTAGAGAATTAGGAGTGGGATTAAAAAGAAGCGTTGTTTTGAAGTATTAAGAGAAGTAGGGGTAGTTTAAGCATAGTATGGGTAGATCGACAAATATGAAAGATGATGAATCATTTGGATTGGGTGATACAAAAACCAACCCTTCACAGTAGTTAAAAAATAGTGGTAATTGTTGGAAGTAAGGGCTATTCATAGGATTAGGGGTTTGATTAAAAAAAAGGGTTGTTTTGAAGTATTAAGAGAAGTTGGGGAAGTTTAAGCATAGTAGGGGCAGATCGACAAATATGAAAGTTAATGAATCATTAGGATTGGGCACTGCAAAAACCAACCCTTCACAATAGTTAAAAAATAGGGGTAATTGTTGGAAGTAAGGGCTATTTAGAGAATTAGGGATAGGAATAAAAAGAAGGGTAGTTTTGAAGTAATACGAGAAGTAGGGGCAGTTTAAGCAAAGAAGGGGTAGGTCAAGAAATATGAATGATGATGAATCATTTGGATTGTGTGCTGCCAAAACCAACCCTTCACAGTAACTAAAAAAATAGGGGTAATTTTTGGAAGTAAGGGCTATTTACAGAATTAATGGTAGGATTAAAAAGAAGGGTTGGGTGCTGCAAAAACCAACCCTCCACAGTAGTAGAATGATAATTGGTTTACAAAGAAAGAAATGAGTAATGCAAAAAAAATGAATAAGTAAATGAATAAAGGAAAACAATATAAATGTAGGGGGGTAGTTTAAGCATAGTAGGGGCAGATAGACAAATATGAAAGATGATGAATCATTTAGACTAGGTGCTGTAAAACCAACCCTTCACAGTAGTAAAAAACAGGAGTAATTGTTGGAAGTAAGGGCTATTTAGTGTATTAGGGGCAGGATTAAAAAGAAGGGCTGTTTTGAAGTATTAAGAGAAGTAGGGGTAATTTAAGCATAGAAAGGGTAGATCGACAAGTATGAAGGATGATGAATCATTTGGAATGGGTGCTACAAAAACCAACCCTTCAAAATAGTTAAAAAATTAGGGTAATTGTTGGAAGTAAGGGTTGTTGAGAGAATTAGCGGTTGGATTAGAAAGAACGGTTGTTTTGAAGTATTTAGAGAAATAGGGATAGTTTAAGCATAGTAGGGGTAGATCGACAAATATGAAAGATGATGAATCGTTTGGATAGGGTGATGCAAAAACCAACCCTTCATAGTAGTTAAAAAATAGGGGTAATTGTTGGAAGTAGGGGTTATTTAGAGAATTAGGGATATGATTAAAAAGAAGGGTTGTTTTGAAGTATTAAGAGAAGTAAGGGAAGTTTAAGCATAACAGGGGTAGATCGACGAATATGAAAGATGATGAATCATTGGGATTGAGCGCTGCAAAAACCAACCCTTCATAGTAGTTAAAAAAATAGGGGTAATTGTTGGAAGTAAGGGCTATTTAGAGAATTAATGGTTGGATTAGAAAGAAGGGTTGTTTTGAAGTATTAGGAGAAGTAAGGGTAGTATAAGCAAAGTAGGGGTAGATCGAGAAATATGAAAGATGATGAATCATTTGGATTGGGTGCTGCAAAAACCAACCCTTCACAATAGTTAAAAATAGGGGTAATTGTTGGAAGTAAAGGCTATTTACAAAATTAGGGGTAGGATTAAAAAGAAGGGTGGGGTTTGGTGCTGCAAAAACCAAACCTTCATAGTAGTAGAATGATAATTGGTTTACATAGAAAGAAATTAATAATGCAAAAAAAAAATGAATAAAGAAATGAATAAAGGAAAACAATAATAAATGTAGGCGGTAGTTTAAGCGTAGTAGGGATAGTTCGACAAATATGAAGGATGATTAATCGTTTGGCTTGGGTGCTGCAAAAATCAACCCTTCACAGTAGTTAAAAAATGGGGTAATTTTTGGAAGTAAGAGATATTTAGAGAATTAGGGGTATGATTAAAAAGAAGGGCTGTTTTGAAGTATTAAGGGAAGTAGGGGAAGTTTAAGCATAGTAGGGGTAGATCGACGAATATGAAAGATGTTGAATCATTGGGATTGGGCGCTGCAAAAACCAACCCTTCACAGTAGTTAAAAAACAGGGGTAATTGTTGGAAGTAAGGGCTATTTAGAGAATTAGCAGTAGGATTAAAAAGAAAGGTAGTTTTGAAGTATTAAGAGATGTAAGGGTAGTTTAAGCAAAGTAGGGGTAGATCGAGAAATATGAAAGATGATGAATCATTTAGAACGGGTGCTGCAAAAACCAACCCTTCACAATAGTTAAAAAATAGGGGTAATTGTTGGAAGTAAGGGCTATTTAGAGAATTAGGGGTAGGATTAAAAAGAAGGGTTAGGTTGGGTGCTGTGAAAACCAACCCGTCACAGCAGTAGAATGACAATTGGTTTATATAGAAAGAAATGAATAACGCAAAAAATGAATAAAGGAAAACAAGAATAAATGTAGGGGGCAGTTTAAGCATAGTGTAGATCAACAAATATGAAAGATGATGAATCGTTTGGGTTGGGTGCTGTAAAAACCAACTCTTCATAGTAGTTAAAAAATAGGAGTAATTTTTGGAAGTAAGGGTAATTTAGAGAATTAGAGGTAGAATTAAAAAGATGGGCTGTTTTGAAGTATTAAGAGAAGTTGTAGTAGTTTAAGCTTAGTATGGGTAGATCCACAAATAGGAAGGATAATGAATCATTTGGATTGGGTGCTGCAAAAACCAACCCTTCACGGTAGTCAAAAAGTAGGGGTAATTGTTGGAAGTACGGGCTACTTAGAGAATTAGGGGTAGGATTAAAAAGAAGGAATTTTTTGAAGTACTAAAAGAAGTAGGGGTAGTTTAAGCATTGTATGGGTAGATCGAAAATTATGAAAGAAGATGAATCATTTGGATTGGGTGTTGCAAAGACCAACCCTTCACAGTAGTTAAAAAATAGGGGTAATTGTTTGAAGTAATGAGTATTTAGAGAATTAGGGGTAGAATTAAAAAGAAGGTATGTTTTGAAGTATCAAAAAAAGCAGGGGTAGTTTAGGCATAGTAGGGGTAGATCGACATGTATGAAAGATGATGAATCATTTGGATTGGGTGCTGCAAAAACCAACCCTTAACTGTAGTTACAAAATGAGGATAATTGTTGGAAGTAAGGGCTATTTAGAGAATTAGGGGTAGGACTAAAAAGAAGGGCTTTTTTCAGTATAAAGAGAAGTAGGGGTAGTTTAAGAAAAGTAGGGGTAAATCGATAAATTTGAAGGATAATGAATCATTCAGATTGGGTGCTGCAAAAACCCACCCTTCACAGTAGTTAAAAAATAGGAGTAATTGTTGGAAGTAAGGGGTATTTAGATAATTAGGGGTAGTATTAAAAAGAAGAGCTTTTTTGAAGTACTAAGAGAAGTAGCGGTAGTTTAAGCATAGTAGGGGTAGATCGGCAAATATGAAATATGGTGAATCGTTTGGATTGTGTGTTGAAAAAACAAACCCTTCATATAAGTAGAATGATAATTGGTTTAAAAAGAAATGAATAATGCAAAAAAAATTTGAATAAAGAAATGAATAGAGGAAGACAATAATAAAAGTAGGGGGTAATTTATGCATACTAGGGGTAGTTTAAGCATAGTAGGGGTAGTTCGACAAATATGAAGGATGCTGAATCTTTTTGCTTGGGTGCTACAAAAACCAACACTTAACAGTAGTTAAAAAATAGGGGTAATTGCTGGATGTAAGGGCTATTTTGATAATTAGGGGTTGTATTAAAAAGAATGGTTGTTTTGAAGTATTAAGAGAAGTAGAGGTAGTTTAAGTATAGTAGGGGTAGATTGAAAAATATGAAAGATGATGAATCATTTGGACTAGGTGCTGCAAAAACCAACCCTTCACAGTAGTAAAAAATAGGGGTAGTTGTTGGAAGTAAGGGTTATTTAGAGAATTAGGGGTAGGATTAAAAATAATGGTTATGTTGAAATATTAAGAGAAGTAGTGGTAGTTTAAGCATAGTAGGGGTAGATCGACAAATATAAAAGACAATGAATCGTTTATATGGGGTGATGCAAAAACCAACCCTTCACAGTAGTTAAAAAATTAGGGTAATTGTTGGAAGTAGGAGCTATCTAGAGAATTAGGGGCATGATTAAAGAGAAGGGTTGTTTTGAAGTATTAAGAGGAGTAGGGGAAGTTTAAGCATAGTAGGGGTAGATCGACAAACATGAAAGATGATGAATCATTGGGATTGGGCGCTGCAAAAACCAACCCTTCATAGTAGTTAAAAACAGGGGTAATTGTTGGAAGTAAGGGCTATCTAGAGAATCTGGGGTATGATTAAAAAGAAGGGTTGTTTTGAAGAATTAAGAAAAGTCGGTGAAGTTTATGCATAGTTGGGGTAGATCGACAAATATGAAAGATGATGAATCGTTGGGATTAGGCGCTGCAAAAACCAACCCTTCACAGTAGTTTAAAAAATAGGGGTAATTGTTGGAAGAAAGCGCTACTTAGAGAATTAATGGTAGGATTAAAAAGAAGGGTAGTTTTGAAGTATTAAGAGAAGTAGGGGCGGTTTAAGCAAAGTAGGGGTAGATCGAGAGATATGAAAGACGATGAATCATTTGGATTGGGTGCTTCAAAAACCAACCCTTCACAGTAGTTTTAAAATAGGGGTAATTGTGGAAGTAAGGGCTATTTAGAGAATTAGGGGTAGGATTAAAAAGAAGGGTAGTTTTGAAGTATTAAGAGAATTAGGGGTAGTTTATGCAAAGTAGGGGTAGATCGAGAATATGAAAGATGATGAATCATTTGGATTGGTTGCTGCAAAAATAACCACTCACAGTAGTTAAAAAATGGGTGTAATTGTTGGAAGTAAGGGTTATTTAGACAATTAGAGGTAGGATTAGAAAGAAGGGTTGTTTTGAAGTATTAAGAGAAGTAGGGGTAGTTTAAGCAAAGTAGGGGTGGATCCAGAAATATGAAAGATGATGAATCATTTGGATTGGGTGCTGCAAAAACCAACCCTTCACAGTAGTTAAAAAATGGGGGTAATTGTTGGGAGTAAGGGCTATTTAGAGAATTATGCGTGGGATTAAAAAGAAGGGTTGTTTTGAAGTATTATGAGAAGTAGGGGTAGTTTAAGCATAGTATGGGTAGTTCGACAAATATGAAAGATGATGAGTCAATGGGATTGGGTGCTGCAAAAACCAACCCTTCACAGTTGTTAAAAAATAGGGGTAATTGTCGGAAGTAAGGGCTATTTAGAGAATTAGTGTTAGGATTAAAAAGAAGGGTTGTTTTGAAGTATTAAGAGAAGTAGTGGTAGTTTAAGCATAGTAGGGGTAGATCGACAAATATGAAAGATGATGAATCGTTTGGATGGGGTGTTGCAAAAACCTAACCTTCATAGAAGTAGAATGATGATTGATTTACAAATAAATGAATAATGAAAAAAATAAATGAATAAAGAAAAGAATAAAGGAAAATAATAATAAAAGTAGGGGGTAGTTTAAGCATAGTACAGGTAGTTAAAGCATATTTGAGGTAGTTCGAAAAATAAGAGGGATAATGAATCGTTTTTCTTGGGTACTGCAAAAACCAACCCTTCACAGCAGTTAATAAATAGGGTATTTGTTGGAAGTAAGGGCTATTTAGATAATTAGGGTTAGGATTAAAAAGAAGGGTTGTTTTGAAGTATTAAGAGAAGTAAAGGTAGTTTAAGCAAAGTAGGGACGGATCGGCAAATATGAAAGATGATGAATCATTGGGATTGGGTGTTACAACAACCAACCCTTTATAGTAGTTAAAATTTAGGGGTAATTGTTGGAAGTAAGGGCTATTGAGAGAATTGGGGGGGATTAAAAAGAAGGGCTGTTATAAAGTATTAAGAGAAGTAGGGGTAGTTTAAGCAAAGTAGGGGTAGATCGACAAATATGAAAGATGATGACTCATTTGGATTGGGTGCTACAAACACCAACCCTTCACGGTAGTTAAAATTTGGGACAATTGTCGGAAGTAAGGGCTAATTAGAGAATTAGGGGTAGGATTAAAATGAAGGGTTGTCTTGAAGTGTTAAGAGAAGTAGGGATAGTTTATGTAGTAGGGGTTGATCAACAAATATGAAATATGATGAATCATTAGGATTGGGCGCTTCAAAAACCAACCCTTCATAGTAGTTAAAAAATAGGGGTAATTATTGGAAGTAAGGGCTAGTTAGAGAATCAAGGGTATGATTAAAAAGAAGGGTTGTTTTGAAGTATTAAGAGAAGTAGGGGATGTTTAAGCATAGTAGGGTTAGATCGAAAAATATGAAAGATGATGAATCATTGGGATTAGGCGCTGCAAAATCCAATCCTTCATAGTAGTCAAAAAATAGGGGTAATTGTTTGAAGTAAGCGCTCTTTAGAGAATTAAGGGTAGGATTAGAAAGAAGGGTAGTTCTGAAGTATTAAGAAAAGTAGGGGTAGTTTAAGCAAAGTAGGGATAGATCGAGAAATATGAAAGATGATAAATCATTTGGATTGGGTTCTTGAAAAACCAACCCTTCACAGTAGATAAAAAATAGGGGTAATTGTGGAAGTAAGGGCTATTTAGAGAATTCGGGGTAGGATTAAAAAGAAGGGTAGTTTTGAAGTATGAAGAGAATTAGGGGTAGTCTATGCAAAGTAGGGGTAGATCGAGAAATATGAAAGATGATGAATATTTGGTTGGGTGCTGCCAAAATCAACCCCTTCACGGTAGTAAAAAAATAGAGATAATTGTTGGAAGTAAGTGTTATTTAGTGAATTAAGGGTAGGATTAAAAAGAAGGGTTGTTTTGAAATATTAAGAGAAGCAGGGGTAGTTTAAGCAAAGTAGGGGTAGATCGAGAAATATGAAAGACGATGAATCATTTGGATTGGGTGCTGCAAAAACCAACCTTTCACAGTAGTTAAATATTAGGGGTAATTGTTACAAGTAAGGGCTATTTAGAAAATTAGGGGTAGGATTAAAAAGAAGGGTTGTTTTGAAGTATTAAGAGAAGTAGGTGTCGTTTAAGCATAGTAGGGGTAGATCGATAAATATGAAGGATGATGAATCATTTGGATTGGAGGCTGGAAAAACCAACCCTTCACAGTAGTTAAAAATAGGGGTAGCTGTTGGAAGTAAGGGCTATTTAGAGAATTAGGAATAGGATTAGAAAGAAGGGTTGTTTTGAAGTATTAAGAGAAGTAGGGGTAGTTTAAGCAAAGTAGGGTAGATCGACAAATATGAAAGATGATGAATCATTTGGATTGGGGGCTGCAAAAACCAACCCTTCACAGTGGTTCAATAATAGGGGTAATTGTTGGAAGTAAGGGATATTTAGAGAATTAGGGGTAGGATTTAAAAAAAGGGTTGTTTTGAAGTATTAGGAGAAGTAGGGGTAGTTTAAGCATAGTAGGGGTAGATTGACAAATATGAAAGATGATGAATCGATTGGATTGGGTGCTGCAAAAACCAACCCTTCATAGAAGTAGTATGATAATTGGTTTACAAAGAAATGAATAATACAAAAAAAATAAAGAAATGAATAAAGCAAAACAATAATAAAAGTAGGGGGGTAGTTTAAGCATAGTAGTGTTAGTTCAAAAAATATGAAGGATGATGAATCGTTTGGATTGGATGCTGCAGAAATCAACCCTTCATATTAGTTAGAAAATAGGGGTAATTGTTGGAAGTAAAGGCTATTTATAGAACTAGGGGTATGATTAAAAAGAAGAGTTGTTTTGAAGTATTAAGAGAAGTAGGGGAAGTTTAAGCATAGTAGGGGTAGATCGACAAATATGAAAGATGATGAATCATTTGGACTGGGTGCTGCAAAAACCAACCCTTCACAATAGTTAAAAAATATGGGCATTTGTTGGAAGTAAGGGCTATTTAGAGAATTAGTTGTAGGGTTAAAAAGAAGGGTTGTTTTGTAGTATTAAGAGCAGTAGGCTTAGTTTAAGCATAGTAAGGGTAAATCGACAAATACGAAAGATGATGAATCATTGGGATTGGGCGCTGCCAAAACCAACCCTTCACAGTAGTTAAAAAATTGGGGAAATTGTTGGAAGTAAGGGCTATTTAAAGAATTAGGGGTATGATTAAAAAGAAGGGTTGTTTTGAAGCATTAAGAGAAGTAGGGTAAGTTTAAGCATAGTAGGGGTAGATCGACAAATATGAAAGATGATGAATCATTGGGATTGGGCGCCGCAAAAACCAACCCTTCACATTAGTTAAAAATACGGGTAATTGTTGAAAGTAATGACTATTTGTAGAATTAGGGGTAGTATTAAAAAGAAAAGTTGTTTTGAAGTATTAAGAGAAGTAGGGGTAGTTTAAGCATAGCAGAGGTAGATTGAAAAATATGAAAGATGATGAATCATTGGGATTAGGCGCGGCAAAAACCAACCCTTCACAATAGTTAAAAAACAGGGGTAATTGTTGGAAGTAAGCACTATTTAGAGAATTAAGGGTAGGATTAGAAAGAAGGGTTGTTTTGAAGTATTAAGAGAAGTAGGGGTAGTTTAAGCAAAGTAGGGGTAGATCGAGATATATGAAAGATGATGAATCATTTGGATTGGGTGCTTCAAAAACCAACCCTTCACAGTAGTTAAAAAATAGGGGCAATTGTGGAAGTAAGGGATATTTAGAGAATCAGGGGTAGAATTAAAAATAAGGGTAGTTTTGAAGTGTGAAGATAATTCGGGGTAGTTTATGCAAAGTAAGGGTAGATCGAGAAATATGCAAGATGATGAATTATTTGGATTGGGTGCGGCAAAAACCAACCCTTCATTGTAGTTAAAAAATAGGGATAATTGCTGGAAGTAAGGGTTATTTACAGAATTAAGTGTAGGATTAAAAAGAAGGGTTGTTTTGAAGTATTAAGAGAAGTTGGGGTAGTTTAAGCCAAAGTAGGGGTAGATCAAGAAATATGATAGATGATGAATCATTTGGATTAGGTGCGGCAAAAACCAAACCTTCACAGTACTTAAAAAATAGGGGTAATTGTTGGAAGTAAGTGATATTTCGAAAATTAGGGGTAGGATTAAAAAGAAGGGTAGTTTGAAATAATAAGAGAAGTAGGGGTAGTTTATGCAAAGTTGGGGTAGATCGAGAAATATGAAAGATGATGAATCATTTGGATTGGTTGCTGCAAAAAACAACCCTCCGCGATAGTTAAAAAATAGGGATAATTGTTGTAAGTAAGGGCTATTTAGAGAATTAGGCGTGGCATTAAAAAGAAGGGTTGTTTTGAAGTATTAAGAGAAGTAGGGGTAGTTTAAGCATAGTAGGTGTAGATCGACAAATATGAAAAATGATGAATCATTGGGATTGGGTGCTGCAAAAACCAACCCTTCACAGTAGTTAAAAAATAGGGAGAATTGTTGGAAGTAAGGGCTATTTAGAGAATTAGGCGTAGGATTAAAAAGAAGAGCTGTTTTGAAGTATTAAGAGAAGTAGTGGTAGTTTAAGCATAGTTGGGGTAGATCGACAAATATTGTAACACCCCGTGTATTCTATAACAGTGAGATTCACAAATTAAAGTATAACTAATTTCAAATCAAAGAATTATGGGAAACAGGATACGCCATTGCGTTCGTCTCGGAATTCTGCTTGAGATAGAGTCTGAGTTTGCATAAAATGGGTGTCGTATGAAGAAGATATGGACGAAAGAAGTTGGGCGAAAAACCAGAAAACGGGTCAGAATGCACTGGCGCACTTGGGAAGTGCGCCAGAACAAAAATGAACTGGCGCACTTGGGAAGTGCGCCTGTACATTTTTTAGCCTGGCGCACCTGCCAAGTGCGCCCAGGTCAGAAAGACCTGCTGGTCAAGTCTTGGTTGGCATGGTCTGTGTTTGGTGGATTTTTTGAGCCTTGCCTTGTCACAAGGGCTAGGTGTCAGCTCCTGGTTGGTCTCCCCTTCAAACGAACGGCTATTATTGAACCAAGCTCCATCGACGGTCTAAATCAACTCACAAACTCTATAAAAAGGACCTAAGACTAACCCTAATTCACACAAACTAAAATGGAGATGAGACCGTCATGCTGCTGAGGAGAGTCTAAGGATAGCCGTCAGAAATAGAGAGACAATTAGGAGATAAATCAAAAGCTTAAAGCAACGTCAAATCAATCAAAACAACGCCTACAACAAAGGATAGCATCTCCAAATTCAGAACTCAGATTCCTGAATTGAAGATTCATCATACGTTGTAAGTAGAGTGCTATTCCGATGTGAATAATTAATTGCGTTTGATTTGTGTAAGATGCGAATTTGAATTGTGGCGATAATAATATATATTTGTATGTTATTTTGATTCTAAACGATTTGGCAATGTTATGGTGTACGATTGGATTCATACAAGTATATGATTTATGTTGACAACCACATGTTGTGGAATTTTAATTGGGATTCATGCAAGTATATGATTCATTATTATGCTAATATGATGTACATACATTTATGATAACTTTTAGTGGGTAATTGAATTGACTAAGTACTATGATTTATATGAATCTATGTTGAAATTGGCAAATCATACTTTTTTGTTAGAAACAAAAGTAAGCACCTTTATGAACATGACCAAACTATGTTTGGTATTATGCCTAGTTGAATTATGTTTTAGGCCTACGTTGTTATCAAAACCATATGGTGATATATTTGACACAATTAAGTTAGATTTACATCCCAATTGCAAGTTTACAATGATTCATGTATTATTTATGCCATGATTACATGAGTAGAATGATTCATGTTTAAGTATTATTTATGCCATGATTATATGAATAGAACGATTCATGTTTAAGTATTGTTTATGCCGTAATTATATGAATAGAATGATTCATGTTTAATTATTGTTTATGCCATGATTATATGAATAAAATGATTCATGTTATGCCATGATTATATGATGTTACAATTGCAAGTTCACATGTGCCTACTTTATGTTAATTGAATCGTTCGTTGCAAGTTCATGCGTTCACACTCCCCTTTTTCATGTTACCTTATAAACACCATGTTATAAGCCTCCCCTTTTCATTTGGCTAAATTGGGTTTAATTATTAAACCCAACACACCTTACATTAGAGCGAACGTGTAAAACGGGGGTAATGACGTTTGGGCTAAAATATAGAACATATGTGTCGGCATGTTTGACGCATGCCAACAATCTTGAAAAGCAATTAAGTGGCACAAATAAATTTTAATCAATAAAGATGAATTTGAATAATGGGCGGCAAATATTTACATATAAAAAGAAAAGAGACAATATATTTAAATGTAGAAAATACAATGTGTTTAACCCGAGATTGGATTGAGTTGTGATGTAAACCTGCCCGGAACCGCCCGGCTGTCCAGTAGTCACAACAAAACCTATCCAATGTGGGTGGTTAAACACGGAGCCCAATAAGGACCCGAGGTTAGACTGAGTTGTGGCATAAGACTGCCCGGACCCAACCGGCAACAGGCAGCCACAACAATACCTGTCTAATGTGAGAGGTCAAGGCTTTAATAAGACAATTAAGGCTGAGTCAGGATTGATAGGATTAAGTAAATTATATTAATACTTAATCAAAATGGAACATGCTAAACTAAACAAACTGATTGGGGGTTAGGTTTATTAAACACTTAACCGACTTAGGATGTTGGCTAGAAATAGAAAACCTAGTAGCGGGGGACCCTTTTCAGCAGTAACCCTACAAGCTGTATCAGGATACCCTGAACTAGGCAGGGTGGGGCACGATTACTGGGCTGACCGTAAGAGGTCAAATCAACGGCGGTGGTGCAGCAGTGTAGGTTCTAACGGGGTGCGGGCGTGCACACATTCCGGCGTACAAAAATAAGGCACTGGGCACCTGTAGCATACCTGTGCATTCTAGAGATGTGTCGGGCCGCCACCATGGGACATGATACACCCCATGGTGGGACCAGCATTGGTAACTACAACATCGGGGCCCGTAAGACACATGTAACTATGCAAGTAGGAGCCGATCATCAGAAATGGATCACTTCACCCTGATTATGGGGTGCCTTTTGGGAACTAGTTTATATGGGTACAGAGATTAATATGGGGTACGATAGTATATTCAACCCTAGACAACTTAACTTAGTTTATGGTGCTTTCCCATTTCCAGTTTATACTTATCATACCCAGTTCTTTATTCATAGACTGAATAGTCCTAGACCTACTCAGGCTTTATGTTTGACTCTACTTTTCTTTCGCCTTCTTTTCTTTCGTTCCCCCCCCCCTCCCCAGGTCCACAGGGAGGGAACACCGCAGCTTGACCAGATTTCACATCCAGCTTGAAGAGAAAGAATGTATTGCTTGGATCTTTTCCGTTTTGGACTATGGCTTTAGTGGACAGCAATTATGGGACTTTTGCAGTTTATTTATGTTTTCTTTATGCTTCTTTAATAATGTAATCAAGACTGTTATGAAGTTGTTATGTCTTTGGAAGAATTGTAAGACAAGTATGGCACGTTTTTGTGAACACGTATTTTAATGAAATAAAAGATGTTTTTGTTTTTCCGCTGTTCAAAAATATGTGTTCTTATATCTGTCTTGAATATCTGTGACTTATAATTATAAACCTCCACCAAAATTAGGGCATTCCCTTTGAGAGTGACCCTAACGGGGGTGGGGTGTTTCACTTGGTATCAGAGCATAGGTTTACCAGATAAGATAAAAAAATTTGAAAACTTATTTTCAAAAAGGAAATTTAAAGAAGCATTTTTAAAAGATAAAATATTATTTTATTTTAAAAGGCAAAGTACCCCCAAAGCCATAGGTACTATCTCTTATCCTTCGTTTTGAATCTATCCTTTTTGTTTCAGCATGTCCGAAGAGCTTAACTTGCCAGAGGGTGTACCAATAGCTGGTTGGTTTAGACGATTCTTAGAAGCAAGGGCCACTCAGCCAGGCCCTACCGTTCCTCCTCCACCAGCTGCAGGAAATCATCCAGCTGCAGCAGCATCTCTTCCTCCACCTCCTCCACGGGGAAACATTTTTGCTAAGATATGTAAAGATTTTAGAGCTATGGGAGGAAAGGATTTTCATGGAACTGAGTCCTTCGTGGCAGCTAGAAATTGGCTGAAAGAAACCGAGGACTTATTTGTCATCTTTGAGGTAGAAGATAGGCAGAAAGTACAACTGGCAGTGTAGCTGCTAAAGGGCGAGGCTTCCTACTGGTGGGAAGTCACTAATGCAGAAAGACCAGTAGAAACGTGGTAGGACTTTAGGGCAAGGTTTCAGGCTAAAATTCTCTCAAACGCAGAAAGGAGTTTACAGTTGGAAAAATTCTTATTTCTTAAGCAAGGGAACAAGACAGTCAAAGCGTATGTTAATCAGTTCGATGAGCTGGCTAGGTTCGGACTGGGCCTAGTCAACACTCCGCACAAGAAGGCTCTCTGTTTTGTCAAAGGGTTGAATGAGCCATTACACAGTTTGGCCATGACCCATATACCCATTGGAGCTACGTATGAAAGATTGGTACAGATGGCATTGCTGAACGAAGAGGGTAAGGGCAAGAAGGAGAAAAAGGCAGAAAGCTCACAAGGGAAGAAAGAGGGTTTACAGCCTAAGAAGACAGACTTTAAGAAGGGCGGGAAAGACAACAAAGAGAAGAGGAAGTGTAATTTCTGTGGCAAAGTGGGGGCACTTAGTGAAAGATTGCTGGAAAAAGATGGCCAAGATGAATGGTGGGTGCTTTTCTTGCGGTGAGACAGGCCACATGGCTAAGGACTGCCCAAAGAAACGAGGACAGGGGCTGAAGGCTGGATCCACCTCGGGGGCGCAGGTTCATGTGCTAGAAGCGCCACCCCTGCAACAGCGAGGTATAAATATTTCTGTAGAAAGTGTAGTTTATCTTTATGATCACCCCGTTCGCACTTTATTTGATTCCGGCGCATCACACTCCTTTATCTCGTCTGCTTTAGTAGAATCTCTGCACCTAAAAACTAGTATGGTAGAGGACCCCTTAATTGTTTCAAACCCAATTGGGGGCCCAACTCATTTGTCTATGATCTGTGTGGGATTGAAAGTTTCTATTCTAAGCGTAGAATTTAAATGTAGTGCCTTTGTTTTGGGCTTTTCGGGATATGGTTTGATTTTGGGCATGGATTTGCTATCTAGTAATGGGGCCATCCTTGATTGTGAGAAAAGGGTTGTTAGGCTCCTGACCCAGCTCGGTAACACTTTCGAAATTTCTTGTAATCCCTCGTATGCGGTTATGCTTAGTTATCTTGAATCGCTAGATGCCTCCGTTGAAAATTTGCAATCGGTTAGAGTGGTCCGGGAATACCCGGATGTCTTCGAAGAGGTGAAGGGCTTGCCTCCGAAGAGGGAGATAGACTTCCGTATATGTCTTGTAGATAATGCAAAGCCCGTTGCATTGCCCGTTAGACACATGGCTCCACGGGAAAGGAAAGAGCTCAGTAAACAGATTAAAGAGCTTCTAGAGAAGGGGTTCATTAGAAGGAGCATTTCAGAATGGGGCGCTCCAATGGTGTTCGCTACAAAGGCGGATGGTTCACTCCGTCTATGTGTTGACTATAGGGAGCTCAACAAGCTAAAGAAAAAGAATAGGCACCCTCTTCCCAGAATTGACGATCTGTTTGATCATCTTATAGGGGCGTCTGTTTTCTCCCAACTCGATTTAGCGACCGGTTTTCATCAGCTAAGGGTGGTTGAAGATAACATCGATAAAACGGCATTCAGAACCCCAGACGGCTTCTTTGAATGGCTTGTCACGCCTTTCGGCTTAACAAATGCACCTGCTTACTTCGTGGACCTGATGAGTAGGGTATTCAGAGATTTCCTCAATAAGTTCGTAGTGGTCTTCGTAGACGATATCCTTATCTTCTAAAAGAGTGAAGAGGAACATGCTCAGCACTTAAGGGCAATCATGGAAACTCTGCGAGTCCATTAGCTAAAAGCCAAATTCTCCAAATGACACTTTTGGAGAGAAGAAGTGAGGTTCCTTGGGCACATAGTATCCAAACAAGGGTTAGCTGTGGACCCTGCTAAGTTAGTGGCGGTACAGGATTGGAAGACACCGAGGAATGCAACTGAGGTCCGAAGTTTTCTAGGACTAGCAGGTTTCTATCGAAAGTTCATAAAGGATTTCGCGAAAATCTCAGCTCCGCTCACAAAGTTGACCAAGAAGAATCTAGTGTTCAATTGGGACTTGGATTGCGAGTTTGCTTTCCAGCGACTGAAAAAGGGCTCTTACAACAGCCCCAGTTTTGACGTTGCCAGATGGAAGCAAGATGTTCACCGTTTATACAGATGCATGTGGGACAGGGCTAGGCGCCGTCTTAATGCAAGAAGGAAGGGTAGTAGCTTATGGCGGGAGGCAGTTGAAAGTGCACGAAAAGAACTACCCGACCCACGATCTTGAATTAGCCGCCATCGTCTTTGCACTCAAGTCTTGGCGACACTATCTCCTAGGTGATAAGTTCGAACTTTACACTGACCATAAATCATTGAAATACCTTTTCTCGCAGAAGGACGTTAACTTGAGGCAACAGAGATGGATGGAGTTTCTTGCCTCGTATGATTTCGAGATCTCCTACACTCCGGGCAAAGGCAACGTAGTGGCAGACACGTTGATCTGAAAGAAACTGACCCTAAGCCCGCTGTTTGTTGAAAGACAAAGCCTAGAGTTTATAGCCAGCTTTGACTTTAGGCCCTCCTCCGATTTTGTACCAGGCTTGCTAGCATCTCTCGAAGTACGCCCGACTTTAGTGGACTCAATAGGGACAGCACAACGCGAAGACCCTCAGCTTGTGGAAACGATTGATAGGCTAATTAGGGGTGAGACTTCAAGTCACCTCAAAAGATACTCCATCGACGATAAGGGTTGGCTAAGACGAGACGGAAGACTATGCGTCCCGCAGACAAGGGATTTAGTAAAGACGGTTCTCGACGAAGCATATCACTCCAAGATAACGATACACCCAGGCGGAGATAAAATGTACAAGGACATAAAAAGAACTTTCTTTTGGAATGGCATGAAGAAAGACGTGGAAGAATTCGTTTCTATGTGTATGGTGTGTCAACAGGTTAAGGCGGAACAGAAAAAGCCTGGCGGTCTGCTACATCTTCTAGAGGTCCCGCAGTGGAAGTGGGATAGCATCTCAATGGACTTCATCGATGGGCTGCCTAGGTCTAGGAGAGGCAACACTAGTATTTGGGTAATAGTGGATAGGCTTACTAAAAGCGCCCACTTTTTACCTGTCAAAACTAAAAGAACTGCCTCATCTCTAGCATCCCTTTACCTCAAGGAAATTGTTCGACTCCATGGAATACCCTCCAGCATTGTTAGTGACCGAGACCCTATCTTCACAAGTGAGTTTTGGCGGAGTCTGCAAGAAGCGGTAGGCACACAGTTATGCTTGAGTACAGCCTATCATCCCAAAACTGACGGCCAAACAGAAAGAGTGAACAGAGTTTTGGCGGACCTTTTAAGACTGTGCGTCCTTGACTTCGGAGGGACATGGGAAGACCATCTTCCTTTGGTGCAATTTGCCTACAACAACAGCTATCAAGCAACCATCGGAATGGCACCCTTTGAAGCTTTATATGGAAGACCGTGCCGATCACCCACTTATTGGTGGGAGTCTACTGATAAGCTCATAATTGGACCAGTTTTGATCCGAGAGACTTCAGAGAAAGTAGACTTAATACGAAGAAGGTTGAAGACGGCCCAAGACAGACAAAAGTCCTACGCTGACAAAAGGAGGACCGACCTTGAATTTGAGGTTGGGGACAGAGTTTTTCTTAAGGTATCTCCGCTGAGGAACGTTGTTCGTTTTGGAACCACAGGAAAACTAGCACCAAGGTTCGTGGGGCCATTTCCTATCATCGAGAAGATTGGGATTACGGCCTATAGATTAGAGCTACCTGAAAGATTGGCCGGAGTTCACAACGTCTTTCACGTTTCACATCTCCGAAAATGTCTACATGAGTCTGCTGAAGTGGTAGAGCCAAATATCCTAGAAAAGCTGAAGTGGAACGTGAAGCAACCGTAAGGAAAGTTCTAACCCGCATATTAGGAACGGAAGTGAAGAAGCTACGCAACCGCGAAGTCAAGCTCGTCAAAGTTCAGTGGAGAGACGCCGAAGAAGATGCAATTTGGCAAACTGAAGTTAGAATACGCGCAGCCTACCCTTTTCTTTTCGAGGGTACATCTTTGATCTTTCCTTTTTCCTTAAGTTGCTCTTTTATCTATCTCTTTATGTATATCTCCTCGACCATATCCTTTAGGAAGAAACCCTTTGGATGAAAACATGTAATTGAAACATGTTATGGATGATGGTTGCAAGTAGTTGCAAGTGATTGCTAGTGGTTGCTCGTGGTTGCATATACACACACAATCTAGGTTTTAGATCGGCTCAGTCACTTCATATTGCATATGCATATATGTTTGCATTCGTATATGGTTGAACTTTAATGTGTTGTCATATGGATGTTGCATTTGTATGAATGATTGCGCACTCATATAGAATCATAAATAGGAAAATTTGCATACATAATGGATTCATGGCACTTACATAATTCGCATTAAGGAGGTCAACTGAATCAGTAGACCGCCTGATTTTGCATTAGATAAGTACATGCACACACACACTTCGCATATGAGCATGAGGCATTAGGAGTCTTTTTAAGGACAATGGATGCTCGTGTTTGATGGATGAGTAGATGGATGTTTGGATGTTAGGATATACATTCTTCCTAAGTTGAAGATTTCGGGGACGAAATCCTTTTAAGTGGGGGAGAATGTAACACCCCGTGTATTCTATAACAGTGAGATTCACAAATTAAAGTATAACTAATTTCAAATCAAAGAATTAAGGGAAACAGGATACGCCATTGCATTCTTCTCGGAATTCTGCTTGAGATAGGGTCTGAGTTTGCGTAAAACGGGTGTCGTATGAAGAAGATATGGACGAACGAAGTTGGGCGAAAAACCAGAAAACGGGTCAGAATGCACTGGCGCACTTGGGAAGTGCGCCAGAACAATAATGAACTGGCGCACTTCCCAAGTGCGCCAGTACATTTTTTAGTCTGACGCACCTGCCAAGTGCGCCCAGGTCAGAATGACCTGCTGGTCAAGTCTTGGCTGGCCTGGTCTGTGTTTGATCGATTTTCTGAGCCTTTCCTTGTCACTAGGGCTAGGTGTCAGCTCCTGGTTGGTCTTCCCTTCAAACTAACGGCTATTATTGAACCAAGCTCCATCGATGGTCAAAATCAACTCACAAACTCTACAAAAAGGACCTAAGACTAACCCTAATTCGCACAAACTAAAATGGAGATGAGACCGTCATGCTGCTGAAGAGAGACTAAGGATAGCCGTCAGAAATAGAGAGACAATTAGGAGATAAATCAAAAGCTTAAAGCAACGTCAAATCAATCAAAACAACGCCTACAACAAAGGATAGCATCTCCAAATTCAGAACTCAGATTCCTGAATTGAAGATTCATCATACGTTGTAAGTAGAGTGCTATTCCGATGTGAATAATTAATTGCATTTGATTTGTGTAAGATGCGAAATGGAATTGTAGCGATAATAATATATATTTGTATGTTATTTTGATTCTAAACGATTTGGCAATGCTATGGTGTACGATTGGATTCATACAAGTATATGATTTATGTTGCCAACCACATGTTGTGGAATTTTAATTGGGATTCATGCAAGTATATGATTCATTATTATGCTAATATGATGTACATACTTTTATGATAACTTTTAGTGTGTAATTGAATCGACTAAGTACTATGATTTATATGAATCTATGTTGAAATTGGCAAATCATACTTTTGTGTTAGAAACAAAAGTAATCACCTTTATGAACATGACCAAACTATGTTTGGTATTATGCCTAGTTGAATTATGTTTTAGGCCTAAGTTGTTATCAAAACCATATGGTGATATATGTGACACAATTAAGTTAGATTTACATCCCAATTGCAAGTTTACAATGATTCGTGTATTATTTATGCCATGATTACATGAGTAGAATGATTCATGTTTAAGTATTATTTATGCCATGACTATATGAATAGAACGATTCATGTTTAAGTATTGTTTATGCCGTAATTATATAAATAGAATGATTCATGTTTAAGTATTGTTTATGCCATGATTATATGAATAAAATGATTCATGTTATGCCATGATTATATGATGTTACAACTGCAAGTTCACATGTGCCTACTTTATGTTAATTGAATCGTTCGTTGCAAGTTCATGCGTTCACACTCCCCTTTTTCATGTTACCTTGTAAACACCATGTTATAAGACCCCCCTTTTCATTTGGCTAAATTGGGTTTAAGTATTAAACCCAACACACCTTACATTGGAGCGAACGTGTAAAACGGGGGTAATGACGTTTGGGCTAAAATATAGAACATATGTGTTGGCATGTTTGACCCATGCCAACAATCTTGAAAAGCAATTAAGTGGCATAAATAAATTTTAATCAATAAAGATGAATTTGAATAATGGGCCGCAAATATTTACATATAAAAAGAAAAGAGACAAAATATGTAAATGTAGAAAATACGATGTGTTTAACCCGAGGTTGGATTGAGTTGTGATGTAAACCTGCCCGGAACCGCCCGGCTGTCCAGTAGTCACAACAGTACCTATCCAATGTGGGTGGTTAAACACGGAGCCCAATAAGGACCCGAGGTTAGACTGAGTTGTGGCATAAGACTGCACGGACCAAACCGGCAACAGGCAGCCACAACAATACCTCTCTAATGTGAGAGGTCAAGGCTTTAATAAGACAATTAAGGCTGAGTCAGGATTGATAGGATTAAGTAAATTATATTAATACTTAATCAAAATGGAACATGCTAAACTAAACAGACTGATTGGGGGTTAGGTTTATTAAACACTTAACCAACTTAGCATGTTGGCTAGAAATAGAAAACCTAGTAGCGAGGGACCCTTTTCAGTAGTAACCCTACAAGATGTATTAGGATACCCTGAACTAGGCAGGGTGGGGCACGATTACTGGGCTGACTGTAAGAGGTCAAATCGGCGGCGGTGGTGCAGCAGTGTAGGTTCTAACGGGGTGCGGGCGTGCACACACTCCGACGCAGAAAAATAAGGCACTGGGCACCAGTATCATACCTGTGCATTCTACAGTTGTGTCGGGCCGCCACCAAGGGACTTGATACACCCCATGGTGGGACCAGCATAGGTAACTACAACATCGGGGGCCGTAAGACACATGTAACTATGCGAGTAGGAGCCGATCATCAGAAATGGATCACTTTACCCTGATTATGGGGTGCCTGGTGGGAACTAGTTTATATGGGTACAAAGATAAATATGGGGTACGATAGTACATTCCACCCTCGACAACTTAACTTAGTTTATGGTGCTTTCCCTTTTCCATTTCATACTTATCATACCCAGTTCTTTATTCATAGACTGAATAGTCCTAGACTTACTCAGGCTTTTTGTCTGACTCTACTTTTCTTTCGCCTTCTTTTCTTTCGTCCCCCCCCCCCCCCCCAGGACCACAGGGAGGGAACACCGCAGCTTGACCAGATTTCACATCCAGCTTGAAGAGAAAGAATGTATTGCTTGGATCTTTTCCGTTTTGGACTATGGCTTTAGTGGCCACCAATTATGGGACTTTTGCAGTTTATTTATGTTTTCTTTATGCTTCTTTAAATATGTAATCAAGACAGTTATGAAGTTGTTATGTCTTTGGAAGAATTGTAAGAGAAGTATGGCATGTTTTTGTGAACACGTATTTTAATGAAATAAAAGATGTTGTTGTTTTTCCGCTGTTCAAAAATATGTGTTCTTATATCTGTCTTGTATATCTATGACTTAAACTTATAAACGTCCACCAAAATTAGGGCATTCCCTTTGAGAGTGACCCTAACGGAGGTGGGGTGTTTCAAATATGAAAGATGGTGATGATGTTCTTCTTCTTCTTCTATTCTATAAGTTTCTATCTTATCTATTCTCACCCTCTAACTTCTTTCTATTAGTTTCCTAGTTTCCAGTGCAATTTGAATTGGACTTGTATTATTTAGTCAGCTCAAACTGGACCGGAATTTCGGGTCACTACAGTTGGTATCAGAGCGTGGTTAAATACTACCTTGGCTCTGTGGCGTGACTCAGTAGAGATGGGATTAGTAATATCCTAGATTGAGTTGAGTGTAAATATATATGAGTGCATATATGTTATTTAATATAAAATGAGTTTATGTTGTGGAGATTTATTGGTTGAGTGGCTTATGAATTCTGAACGATCAGTTTGATCCACTGTATCGGTAGGGATTTCTAAACGCTTGAATACGATGAACCGACATGGTATGTTTTGAAAGAGGGTAAATGAAATAATTTTACCCGAACTATATTTTGTTATTAAGGAAATATATACCTTGGAAATATATTGGATATGTTGGTTGTTATTATAATCGAATAAGATTATAAAATGTGAAATGGTTATGTAAATAACCAAGTAGAGTTCATATAAGTATAATATAAGAGAATCTTAAAATCATAGGAGATTTTAAATTGGTTTTACAAACATTGGAATGATATTTTGAACTGATTTCAAAATGGAAATGTTTAAGAATGGTTTTAAAGGTGATATAGTATTGAACTCACTTCGATCACTGGAAAATAGATTTCGATGATGACAGTTTGATTACTACACAACGTTTTGCTTTTGGAAATGTTTTGCTTTTGGAAATGTTTAAGAATGGTTTTAAAGGTGATATAGTATTGAACTCACTTCGATTACTACCCAACGTTTTGCTTTTGGAAATATTTTGCGAAAACAAGTTGTTTGATATTCAAAAAGACTGGTTTGACTTTTGAAAAGCAGAGTTGTTTGAAAACTCTCAGGAATTAAAATAAAAACAAATTAAACAAAAGTTTGTGAAACAAATTGAGATTTGAAATAAAGTCCGTTAAGTGGAAAATTGAATTAGAATAAAATGATATCGAGTAAGTGTATTGGATTGGTGAGTTAAGGATTTGGAATCGAGAATGAAACTCGAGTTGAACTGAGATCTGGGTTGAATATAAGCGAATGATGTGATTGGAGTTGACTAAGATGACATTGGTATATGTTGAAATGGGTAACAAATGCAAAGGATATAATGATATGCCCGACAAAAGGTCCAAGTTTATATTTCTATTGGGTATGAGATTTATGAGCCGAATTGGCAAGCCGTTTGGCTGTTTGATTTTCTTTTCGGTTGAAGAAGGCCTAGAGAGGTGAGTGGTACTTTTACCGATAGGGCTGTACAAAGGAGGTGCTGACGAAATTTTTCGAAAAGTTAAGGTGTTAGAAAATTTTCAGGAATTTTGAAAATTTTCGTAAACAAGAATGAATTAATAATTTAATTGGAATTAATAGATTCAGTTGAAACTGAAGTTAATAAGTAAACCAGAAGATATTTGAATCTAGTTAGTAGAGTGGTAGCATTATCCTAGCTTAGCAATTTCGAGGACGAAATTATATTAAGGGGGGGAGATTGTAATGACCTGCATTTTTAGCTGGCGAATAATCAAGTTAATTAATTATTTAAAATATCAATTTAGGAAATATTGATAACTTGAATTAAACAATACTGAATATTTAATTAATAATTATAATATAATAATATATTATAATGTCGAAATAGTCAAAAATAGTTGAATTCACAATACAGTGTGAGTTGGATTATATATAAGGGATAATTCAGTTTAGTATTGAATTGGAATGGCGAATATATTATATGAATGCCATTTGAACATATAATTATATTATAATTAAAATCGAGCTTGAAATGGCACGGCATTTTGCTATTTGGCGATTCGAACTTTAAACAAATATACAGAAGTCGTTTTAAATCGCATTTCTGTGAAACAAGAAACGTACAGAACTGGTGAAGTATATTTTTCTAATGGAAGAGAAAAATCGGGATTTCATTGTGTAGATTTTGATTTATGTCCAAATCAAATCTTAAAATAGTTGCTATGGAATTCCTATATAATTTATAACGATTTATAAAAGGAATTTCAATATAAATTGAATATCGATATAATATGGATTTGGAATATCGAGCTAAAAATCCATATATGAATATTTTGGAGCTTTGGTATGTTCTATGTGGATATATACGATAATATTAAATTATTAATATTAAATTTAATTATTTTTAAATATATTTATATATTAAAAGGGCTATTTAGAGCTTTAAAAATAGCCACTTTTGCAAACGACATCCGTTTTCGACGAAACTAATTTTGTTGGATCCGTAACATTAAATTATTGTTAGATTCCAATTTTCGTTGTTTTTAGAGTCACTGTGTGGCCGTACGGATTTTTAGAGTGAAAAAATGCAGTATTTCGATGGTTAAAAATGTGATGCGTGAGCAAACGAAGTCGGAATTCGATGAAACCAGTTTGTTGGGTCCGTAAGGTCGAGAGGTAGCTGTACGTCAATTTTCATGATTTTTGGGTATCATGGGTGAGAACAAGAATTTTTTAGGACAGAAACCAACAGCGTTATATTTAATTTGAATTAAATAATAAATATAAAAAATATCCTAATGTATTGGTGGACCTAAACTAGGCCACGCACCATCCCTTCTCAGCCGCACAAAAATCTCGTCACCGTATAAATCATTCTCACAAGCCGCACACTCAGAAAACTTAAAACTGTTATAATCCTCATCTTCCAAAATATATATCAAATATAAATTAAATCCAGAAATTCCAAATTACATTGGTATGTGATCATTGCAAGCTGCTTTTCAAGTTAGTACCACTTTGGTAGGGTTCGACGTTAGTTCTGGGTGTTAGGGGTTTTCACAGCGCGACCTAGGGTTCCTAAATTCAGAAATTGGGAGCATTGATTCGAGAATTTGAAGGCGTATGTGAGTTTGTGGCAATGAGTAGTACTTGCCTTGAATTTTTAGTGAAATATGGTGATAAAAACTGTCGATCGACACCTGATGTGTGACGATGACGGAACCGATGAAAGTATCTCGAAGGGGGTGTTGTTGGTATGGTTGCGTTGAGTAGAAGATAAGGAGAAAGATGGTGGGTTTTGTTTGTGATTCGGTGGAGTAGTAAGGGGTTGAATGGCATGGAAAGTGTACGGTTTGGGTTCGAAGAGCTACAGGCGTTTTCCATCAGGGAAGAAGAGGTTAGAGGCGGGTCTGGGTTTTTGGAAATTGGTGTGGGCTGCAAGAAGGGTTAAGGCCCAATTAAAGAGAAAGGTTTAAGTTAATTTAAATTTAAATACATGTATAACTTGTAAATTAAATATCTTATTCGTATGTTATCGAAATTCAGCGAAACAAGATCCGTTGGGATCGTATGGACGGACACTACCCAATGGAACTGACTGGGAGTGAATTGGAGCTCGTTCGAATTTATGGAGAAATAAATTGTTTGAATCAAATCAAACAACAGTTTATCGTTCTTTAACAATGAACTGCAAAAGTGAGTAAAACTCACCAACTCTGAACAGTGATATTTTTATAACGTATTCTTAGAACTGATATTTTTCTATTGATTCCTGTGTGTTAACTGTTTGGTTGAATTACTTGTGTATTGGTTCAAATTATAGATAACGATATATATAAATCGTTAATTGAATATTGATTCTGTTTATCAGAATATTTTATATTCGTGATATTTGGGTTATTAAACATCTGTGATGCAAGGAAACAGGTTGGAGGGACCCAACTGGGTTCCTCAATATATAAGATACTGTTTTGTTTCGTATATTGAAATATATGATATGATATATAATCTGTTGTCGATTATATGTGTTTGGACGATATTGGTCATCGTGATTTGATATGTTGAATACAATAACATACCGAAATGTTGATAAGTGAGTATTTTCAAAGTGATATTGAAAATAAAATATTTATAAATGGAATATTTATAAATAAGAAATACTTATAAATTGGAATACTTATAAATAGGAGATATTTAAAAAGGGAAATTATAAAAATCAAAGAATAGAATTGAAAAGGAAATATTTGCAAACCATTTGCAAATAGATTAATAGAAAAGGAAATAGTTGCAAACCATTTGCAAATAGAATAATAGAAAAGGAAATAGTTGCAAACCATTTGCAAATAGAATAAATAGAAAAGGAAATATTCGTAAACCATTCACAAATAGAATTGAAAAAATATTTAGAAAATAAATAGAGTTAAAAAGGGAAATTTATTTACAACGAAATAGGATGTTATAAAAGGGAAAACATTATAAAAAGGAAACCGTTATAAAAAGGGAAAACGTTATCAAAAGGAAATCATTTTTAAAGTGAATAACCGTTATTAAAAGTAAATCTTTTTAAATGAATAAACATTATAAAAAGGGAAATCTTTATAAAGCAAAAGAGTTAATTAGTTAGAGCTAACCAGTTAGAGTTAATCAGTTAGTGCTAACCAGTTAGCGTTAATCAGTTAGAGTTAATCAGTTAGAGTTAATCAATTAGAGTTAACCCAAATGAGATGCCATTTAGCACGACTGCTAGCTAAATTTGCGGGGATGCAGATAGCCTACGGCGGTCGGATATTTCCAGAGGGAATCAGGCGTAACCATTGTAATCGCTGCGATTTAGAGTTAAGCGAATGGAGTTAATCTAATATTAGTTATTCGAATAAGAATTTATCAAATAGAGTTAAGCAAAATTAGAAACTAACTAGAGATTAGTAAGTTGAATGGTTTTCTGAATATCGATCTGATGTTGGTTTCGACCTTCTGGATTGATACTTAGAGAATTGTTCTCTTACTAGTTTATAGTTAGGGACTGATAGTTGTGGAAGGATAGTTATACGTAAATAAGCTAGGGAAATGTTTTTCAATGTTAATAATGTATATTTTCTAAATATAGAAAATAAGGAAATATGAATATATATATATATGGTTCATGATTGGATGGATAATTCCATTTGGAAATAAGATCGTTGTGTGTACACGGACATTTTTCAATTGATAGTTAAATCACCGACTATCAAAGTTTTGACCATTTTAACCTTGTTAATATGGACAGACCGGTTGGATTATTATCCGAAGAACTACTCCGTATTGGCATAAGCGCTGCGAATCAAGTATGCTGAATATATTAAAGACGGAGTAAAAGTGCAAGGGCTGTTGTATAAATCTTAGATAACTATTGCCTAAGATGGTTGTATTGAATAGTGCCTTCGGTTTGTCCAGTCCCAGGACAACTTGTATGGACGAATGTCTGACAGGGTATTCCTAACGAATCATATATGTTGATCTCTTCAAACGTATTACGTTTGGTGGTGGAGGAATTCGTTTCTCTTAGCTTCATACCCGTGATACCGTTAAGGAAATCGATAATGATTTGGTGGGTATGACGATGTGGTATTCCAAGTAAATGAAGATATGATATGAAAAAGATAAACGTTGTAACACACCGTAATTTTATAACATTAAAATTCACAAATTGAAGTATACTTAATTTTTAGAAAAGAATTAAGTGAAATGGGTTGCGCAGAGAAATACATATATATTGATATATATATATATATATATATATATATAAATCAAAAATGAAATAAATAAATATGTGAAAAAGTTCAAAACAGCGAATTGGGAGGGGGAATAACCGTACCGGCCCATTTTTGAGGTCGACCCACGTCTCACTGGGTCGACTAGGGGTTAATCCAGGGTGTTTGGCTGTCAACCCGTGGGCCAATTCGCTGAAATGCAGATTTTGCATTTGATTGGTTCTCATGGTTCAGGGTTAATCTAATGGTCCTAAATAACTTCCTACACCTATAAATACATCCTAATCCTAAACCTAAACCTAATTAAAATTGGAACCAAAGCCGTTATGCCGTCGCCATGGAACTCAGTGTAGCCGCCACCAACTAAAGAGGAAGAAAGCTAATCAAAAGTCTAAAACTACTCAACTCTACATCAAATTCAACTCTAACAACAAATCTACTACAAGGGAAAGCTAAATCAGTTTCAGAAATCAGAAGTCAGAAAGCAAGATTCTTATTTTATTGTGAGTATAATGAATTTAACAAGATTATTAGCAAACTAATTAGATTAAATTGTGATTTGGATCATAAGAAAATGATGTGAAGTGTCATATATGTTAATCTTATGCTATCATGTATGTTGTAAATCCTATGTTATGTAATGATGATATCATATATGTGTTGTAATTTTCTATGCTAAGTTGTGATGCTACAAAGTCATGATGTTGTTATCTATGTTGTAATTAGCTTAAGCTTGATCAAATCATGATGTTGATTATATATATTTGGGGCTATGATGATTCACATGGTAAATCATATGTACCTATGCAAGTTTGGATTGGTTAGTATGTAATCTCACATATTCTATGACATCTATTTAGATATAGAATTATGACACCTATTTAGATCTAGAATTATGCTATGACATGTGTGAATTCTATGTGTTAAATGCTAGTTTGCACCATCATTATGTTGCATAAACCACATATGCAAGTTTATACATGAATTTGGGTTATGTTCATACAATGAAAGTTGTGACATTTAACCAAACAAGTTGGCACCTTTAGATCCATGACATGTGTAGTTTTATGCAAGTTGTAGTTTTGGCCTATGCAAGTTTAGACGTAGAATATTAATCACACATGCAAGTTTCACCCCGTTTATGATTAGATCCATTTTTAGTTGTATATATGTTGTGATACTTTATCTTTGTGTTATGAGTTGGAATATTCGAGTCTAACGTATATTTTGCGTTAAACCAGCGAACGTATAACGTGGGGTAGGGGTAAATTAAGGATTAAATATTGAGAAATTTGGGTGCAATTAATATGATTTTGCGTACCATAAGTGGATGGACATAATTGAGTCAGTTATGGACATCATTAAAAATGGAATTAATTAATAATTTGAATAGGGAATTATTAAAACTGGGGTAAAAGATTATAAGTGATAATCAATGCTTAGGACACGAGGTTGGAATCATTTGTGACGTAAACCTGCCCGGACCCGCCCGACAAATCCAGTAGTCACAAATGTCAGCCCAATGTGAGAGGTCCTAGGCCCGTACTAAAGCATAACAGTATAAAGACACGAGGTTAGGCTCTTTTATGGTGTAAGACTGCCCGGACCCGCCCGGCAAATCCAGCTGCCATAAATGTCAGTCTAATGTGAGAGGTCTTTATGAGGTTATGGCCTTAATGAATTAAGAAATACTTAACCAAATAAACATGTGAGGTGGGACATAGGGGTTAAGTAGGTGCCTTGGGTGGCATGAGGAATCTAGCGGGTGCCTTTAGTGGCAATTGAAATACGATTAGTGAGACTTAACCAAACACACATGTAAATGAACATGACTAAGAGGAGGGTTAAGTGGGATATACTCGTGGGGGCAAGCTTAGGTAGATAGCTTGTGGTAAGTAATTGGGGGCCCATTTCAACCAGTAACCAAAACGTATCTTTGTGGGCTCGACCCAAGTCGAAGACGGGACACACATACTGTGCTTGACTATAAGAGACCAAACGGGTTAGCGGTGGCAACGCAAGTCCAACGGGTTTCATATGCGTGTGTGGACCCGGGCTGGTAGGTAAGACGTTGTTGCATTGTGTAGGTATAATCCGTGCATCCTTAAGCTGTATCGGGTTGCCACTTTAGCGGAGTGATACACCCCACTGTGGTACTAGCACGGGTATCTACGGGTAGGGAGCCGATCGCAAGTGGGTAGTGCGCTACACCTAGTGGAGATTGGGGCAGGCGGCACCTATGTAGTCAGCTAGGGGTACGCAAAGCTATTTAAATGATTTCTAAGTGAAGCAAGTGGGATCAACCTTTAGGGTGACTGGTATGGTGCAATGTAGTAATTATTCGTTAGTAATTAGGGCGCCTTTAACGTTATCTTTATCTGCTGTTCCATACCCAATAGTTCATAGACATTTCCTTATTTTCCAGCTTATGCCTTAGTCTGATTACTTTGATAATAGTATTGTTATAATTATCATACTCGCCAGACTTTATGTATGACCCCCCTCTATTTCTATCTTTTTCCCCCTCCAGGTCCTCAGGGTGGGCCTAGCTCTAGTGGAGTTTGATTGGATTGCTTTATCTCTCTTTTGGAAAGCTTGGACTGCTGAAGTAAAGTCCAGCTTGTTATCTTCTTTAGTGGCTATTTATGTAACGGGGTTATGTATTTTGTTTTATCAAGATGGATATTGTACTTGACTCTGATTTATGGTTTCTATGATGTAACAAACATGTTCAACTTCTGTTGCTATGAAATAAAGTTTTAAATTTCCAAGTACTACTTATTATCTGTCTTGTTGTAATTTTACTGTTCTATATTCACTTAAAAGCTCCATGGAAGTTAATGCATTCCCCTTGAGAGTGACATTAATGGACGTGGGGTGTTACACGTGGTATCAGAGCTTAAGGTTACCAGAACAGATAAAATTTTTAGAAAAACTATTTTTCTAAAGTATTTTTGGAAGAAGTGTTTTCAAAAACATGTTTTAATGAGTAATTTTAAGAGGGAAGTTTTTTTTTTATGAAAAACATAATCCCCAATAGCCATATCTTTATCTTTCGAATTCTCCGTTTTGAATCTTTCCTTTTTTTCCTTTTCAGCATGGCTGATCTATCCAATATACCCGAGGGCGTCAACGTACCTGGCTGGTTCAGAAGGTACATGGAAACCAGGGCAGCATGCCTAGCAGACGCTCCTCCTCCTCCTCGCGTTGACACTTTTGCAAAGACATGCAGGGAATTTAAGGCTATGGGCAGAAAAACTTTTCAAGGTTCAGAAACGTTTGTGGAAGCCAGAGACTGGCTAAAGGAGACGGAGGAATTGCTTGATATCTTTGAAGTAGAAGACGGAAGGAAAGTCCGATTAGCAACTTGGTTAATGAAGGGAGAGGCCTCATTTTGGTGGTAGGTCACTAATGGGGAACGTCTTGTTGACTCTTGGATGGATTTCAGACGTAGGTTTGAGGCAAAGTTTCTCTCACGGGCTAAGGAAAATCTGTATATGGAAAGGTTCTTGACATTAAAGCAAGGAAGCTCATCAGTGAAAGAGTATGTTAACAAATTTAATCAGTTAGCAAGGTTTGGCATGGACTTGGTGAACACGCTGGAGAAGAAGGCTTTGCGTTTCATTAAAGGCTTGAATGATCCATTGCATGGGTTGGCTATGACCCACATCCCTATGGGGGCCACCTTTGAGAAGCTAGTTGATATGGCACTCAAGCACGAGGAAGAGAAGGGCTCTAATGCTAATAAGGCACCCGAGAGGAAAGGGGATCAGAAGAAACCACAACCGCAAAACAAGAAGGGTGGTAAAGACAATAATGGAAAAGGAAAGAAAAGATGCTTTAACTGTGGGACACCAGGCCATCTCAGCAAGGATTGCAGAAAGAAAAAGAAGACTGGTTGTTTTCACTGTGGCGATGCGGGACATCTAGTGAAGGACTGCCCAAAGAAGGGGCAGAGGGCAGGGTCTAACTCAGGAGGACAAGTGCAGGCTCTTATGGCACCAGGGCAGGCAAGGGGACAAGTTCAGGCTCTCGCGGTCCCACCACTGCAAGAAAGAGGTAGAACAATTTCTGTTGAAAGTTTAGTTTTTCTGTTTGATCATCGTGTCCGTACCTTATTCGATTCGGGCGCATCGCATTCGTTTATCTCTACATCATTAGTTGAATCACTGCACTTAAGCACTAGTTTAGTAGAGGATCCCTTAGTTGTTTCGAATCCAATTGGGGCTCATCTTATTTGTCCATGATGTATTTGGATTTGAAAATTTCTATACTTAGCGTTGAGTTTAGATGTGATGCTTATGTTCTGGGATTCATGTGCTATGGGCTAATTTTAGGAATGGATTGGTTATCCAGAAATGGGGCCGTTCTTGATTGTGAAAGGAGAGTAGTTAGGCTCATGACTCGCCTTGGTAACGCTCTCGAAATCTTTTGTAATCCCATAAATTCCGTTATGCTAAGTTATCTAGAATCACTTGATGCGTCGGTGGAGAATCTACGATCTGTTAAAGTAGTCCAAGAATATTCGGATGTGTTTGAGGAAGTAAAGGGCTTGCCTCCGAAGCGGGAGATAGACTTTCGAATATATCTTGTAGATAATGCAAAACTAGTATCTTTGCCAGTGTGCCACATGGATCCTCGTGAAAGGAGGGAACTCAATAAGCAAGTGAAGGAGTTGCTTGAGAAGGGGTTCATAAGACGTAGTATATCGGAGTGGGGTGCTCCAGTAGTGTTTTCCACGAAGGCGGATGGGTCCCTTAGACTTTGTGTGGACTATAGAGAAGTTAATAAACTTACTAAGAAAAACAGACACCCATTGCCAAGGATTGACGATTTCTTCGAACAGTTAGTTGGTGCCTCAGTGTTTTTGCAGTTGGACTTAGCCACTGGATTCCATCACTTGAGAGTGGCTGAGGATAGCATAGACAAGACTGCCTTTGGGATTCCGTACGGTTTCTATGAATGGCTAGTGACGCCCCTTGGTTTGACAAACGCCCCCGCATACTTTGTTGATTTGATGGGTAGGGGGTTTAGGGAGTACCTTAATAAATTCGTTGTGGTCTTTGTAGACGACATCTTGATCTTTTCTAAGAATGAAGAAGAGCATGCCCTACATCTTAGGGAAGTGTTGGAGACCCTACGAGCGCATAACCTTAAAGCTAAATTTTCTAAGTGTCACTTCGGGAGGAAGGAAGTTCGATTCTTAGGGCACGTGGTTTCCAAAGAGGGGATAGCTGTGGATCCCGCGAAGGTAGTATCCATCCAAGATTGGAAGGACCCTAAAAATGCAACCGAAGTGAGAAGTTTATTTTGGTTGGTAGGCTACTATAGGAAGTTTATCAAAGACTTCGCAAAAATATCAGCTCCATTAACACGCTTGATGAAGAAGAACATAGTTTTTACGTGGGACGTAGATTGTGTTGATGTGTTCCAACGTTTAAAGAAAGCTTTGACCTCAGCCCCAGTCTTAGTGCTGCCAGACGGGAGTAAGCCGTTTACTGTTTATACCGATGCTTGTGGGACAGAACTAGGCGCAGTCTTAATGCAAGAGGGTTGGGTAATAGCCTATGTTGGAAGGCAGTTGAGGGTGCATGAGAAAAATTACCCCACACCTGACCTAGAGTTGGCTGCAATTGTTTTCGCGCTTAAGTCTTGGCGCCATTATCTGCTTGGCGATAAATTCGAATTATTCACTGACCACAAATCTTTAAAATACTTATTCTCTCAGAAGGACTTGAATTTAAGACAGCAAAGGTGGATGGAATTCTTAGCGTCCCACGATTTCGAAATAGCATATACCCCTGGCAAGGGTAACTTGGTGGCAGACGCCTTAAGTAGAAAAAGGTTGTCCTTGAGTACATTGTTCGTTGAGCAGCGAAACTTAGAATTCATCTCTATGTTTGATTTTAGACCTTCCGTTGACTTTTTACCTGGTATGCTAGCATCCTTAGAAGTCAGACCTACGCTTTTGGCACGGATTGGTGAGGCACAGCGAGACGACCCACAGTTGGTTGAGTTAGCAGAGAAGCTCAAAAGCGGGGAGTCATCAAGCCATCTCCGTAGGTATACCCTAGATGATAAGGGTTGGTTATGTAGGGATAACAGACTTTGTGTACCACGGGACGAAGACTTGAAGAAGGCTATTCTTGATGATGCACATCGTTCGAAGATGACCATTCATCCCGGCGGGGACAAGATGTACAAAGACATGAAGCGAGTTTTCTTTTGGGCCGGTATGAAGAGGGATGCGGCCGAGTATATCGCTAGATGCTTGGTGTACCAACAAGTAAAAGCAGAGCAAAAGAAACTCGGTGGGTTGCTTCACCCATTGGAGGTTCCACTATGGAAATGGGAAAGTGTCTCGATGGACTTTGTAGATGGATTACCAAGATCGAGGAAGGGTAATACGGGGATTTGGGTTATAGTAGATAGACTTACTAAGAGCGCCCATTTTATTCCCGTGAAGAGTAAGAGGACTGCTCCATGGTTAGCTTCTGTATACGTCCGAGAGATAGTTCGTTTGCATGGTATTCCTTCTAGCATAGTAAGCGACCGCGATCCTATCTTCACTAGCGAATTTTGGAGGAGCTTACAAGAAGTGGTAGGGACTCAGTTATGTTTGAGCACCGCATGTCATCCTCAGACGTACGGCCAAACCGAGAGGGTGAATCGTATTATAGATGACCTTTTGAGGCTATGTATCCTAGACTTTTGGGGTACATGGGAAGAGCATCTTCCATTGGTAGAGTTCGCATATAATAATAGCTTTCAGTCCAGTATTAGCATGGCACCTTTCGAAGCTCTTTATGGACGACCTTGTCGTTCACCTACATGTTGGTGGGAATCTACGGATAAGATCTTACTTGGGCCCGATATGATTAGAGAGACTTCGGAGAAGACTGATTTGATTCGTAGAAGGATGAAAGCAGCGCAAGATAGGCAGAAATCTTATGCGGATAAGAGGAGGACAGATCTTGAGTTTGATGTTGGGGACATGGTCTTTATCAAAGTGTCTCCATTACGGAATGTTGTTCGCTTTGGGGCTATTGGGAAATTATCACCAAGATTCGTAGGGCCATTTCCTATAAAGGAGAAGATTGGTCAGATGGCGTACATAGTAGAGTTGCCTGAGAGACTTAGTGGTGTACACGACGTATTCCATGTATCACATTTGAGGAAGTGCTTACACAAGACCGCGGAGGTAGTGGAGCCGAGATTGCTTAGAGAGGTGGAAATAGAGCGTGATGCCACGATTCGACGAGCTCCTACATGCATTCTTGGGTCGGAGATCAAGAAGCTGAGAAATCGAGAGGTCGGACTAGTCAAAATACAATGGGGAGACGATGAGAGTAACGTTACTTGGGAGACGGAAGAGAAGATGCGTTCATTTTACCCTTTTCTTTTTGAGGGTATGTCTTTTAATTTCTCCTTTATCGCTTAGCTTTTGCTTATCTTATCTTTAGTATGTCCTCTCGCTAGTATCTTTGACCTTTAGTTAGGGAAATCCTATGGTTGAAACATGTGTTTGAGACATGTTATGTATGATGGATGCAAAGTGGATGCAAGTGTTCGCTAGTGGTTGCTCGTGGATGCATATACACACACTATTTGGCACTAGATCGGCTCAGTCACTTCTTATTGCATATTGCATATATATGGATGTATTTAGTAAAATGGATGTATAATGGTTGTATTATCATATGGTTGCTGCATTCGGGTGGATGGTTGTGCACGCATATAGAATTAATATGTATCATTAGGAATCATTTGCATACATATTGGACGCATGGCACTATCATGAATTGCACTAAGGTGGTCGACTGAATTAGTAGACCGCCTAATTTTGCATTAGATATGGACATATACACACACTGTGCATATGAACATTAAAGCATTAGAAGTCTTTTAAGGACAATGGATGCTAGTGTTTGGTGGTTGAGTAGATGGACGATTAGATGGTAGGATATACATTCTTCTTGACTTGGAGATTTTGGGGTTGAAATCATTTAAGGAGGGGAGAATGTAACACCTTGTAATTTTATAACATTAAAATTCACAAATTAAGGTATACTTAATTTTTAGAAAAGAATTAAGTGAAATGGGTTGCGTAGAGAAATACATATATATTGATATATATATATATAAATCAAAAAATAAATAAATAAATATGCGAAAAAGTTCAAAACAGCGAATTGGGAGGGGGAATAACCGTACCGGCCCATTTTTAGGTCGACCCAAGTCTCGCTGGGTCGACTAGGGGTTAATCTAGGGTGTTTGGCTGTCAACCCGTGGGCCAATTCGCTGAAATGCAGATTTTGCATTTGATTGGTTCTCATGGTTCAGTGTTAATCTAATGGTCCTAAATAACTTCCTACACCTATAAATACATCCTAATCCTAACCTTAAACCTAATTAAAATTGGAACCAAAGTCGTTATGCCGTCGCCATGGAACTCAGTGTAGCCGCCGCCAACTAAAGAGAAAGAAAGCTAATCAAAAGTCTAAATCTACTCAACTCTAAATCGAATTCAACTCTAGCAACGAATCTACTACAAGGGAAAGCTAAATCAGTTTCAGAAATCAGAAGTCAGAAAGCAAGATTCTTATTTTATTGTGAGTATGATGAATTTAACAAGATTATTAGCAAAATAATTAGATTAAGTAGTGATTTGAATCATAAGAAAATGATGTGAATTGTCATATATGTTAATCTTATGCTATCATGTATGTTGTAAATCCTATGTTATGTGATGATGATATCATATATGTGTTGTAATTTTCGATGCTAAGTTGTGATGCTACAAAGTCATGATGTTGTTATCTATGTTGTAATTAGCTTATGCTTGATCAAATCATGATGTTGATTATATATATTTGGGGCTATAATGATTCACATGATAAATCACGTGTACCTATGCAAGTTTGGATTGGTTAGTATGTAATCTCACATATTCTATGACATCTATTTAGATCTAGAATTATGACACCTATTTAGATCTAGAATTATGCTATGACATGTGTGAATTCTATGTGTTAAACGCTAGTTTGCACCATCATTATGTTGCATAAACCACATATGCAAGTTTATACATGAATTTGGGTTATGTTCATACTATGAAAGTTGTGACATTTAACCAAACAAGTTGAAACCTTTAGATCCATGACATGTGTAGTTTTATGCAAGTTGTAGTTTTGGCCTATGCAAGTTTAGACGTAGAATATTAATCACACATGAAAGTTTCACCCCGTATATGATTAGATCTATTTTTAGTTGTATATATGTTGTGATAATTTTTCTTTCTACTATGATTTGGACTATTCGAGTCTAACGTGTATTTTGCATTAAACCAGCGAACGTATAACGTGGGGTAGGGGTAAATTAAGGATTTAATATTGAGAAATTTGGGTGCAATTGATATGATTTTGCGTACCATAAGTGGATGGACATAATTGAGTCAATTATGGACATCATTAAAAATGGAACTAATTAATAATTTGAATAGGGAGTTATTAAAACTGGGGTAAAAGATTACAAGTGATAATCAATGCTTAGGACACGAGGTTGGACTCATTTGTGACGTAAACCTGCCCGGACCCGCCCGACAAATCCAGTAGTCACAAATGTCAGCCCAATGTGAGTGGTCCTAGGCCCGAACTAAAGCATAACAGTATAAAGACACGAGGTTAGGCTCTTTTATGTTGTAAGACTGCCCGGACCCTGCCGGCAAATCTAGCTGCCATAAATGTCAGTCTAATGTGAGAGGTTTTTATGAGGTTATGGCCTTAATGAATTAAGAAATACTTAACCAGATAAACATGTGAGGTGGGACATGGGGGTTAAGTAGTTGCCTTGGGTGGCGTGAGGAATCTAGTGGGTGCCTTTAGTGGCATTTGAAATACGATTAGTGAGACTTAAACAAAAACACATGTAAATGAACATGACTAAGAGGAGGGTTAAGTGGGTTATACTAGTGGGGGCAAGCTTAGGTAGACAGCTTGTGGTAAGTAATTGGGGGCCCATTTCAACCAGTAACCCAAATGTATCTTTGTGGGCTCGACCCAAGTCGAGGACGGGACACGCATACTGGGCTTGACTATAAGAGGCCAAACGGGTTAACGGTGGAAACGCAAGTCCAACGGGTTTCATATGCGCATGTGGACCCGGGCTGGTAGGTAATACGTTGTTGCATCCTGTAGTTATAAGTCGTGCATCCTTAAGCTGTATCGGGTTGCCACTTTAGGGGAGAGATACACCCCACTGTGGGACCAGCACGGGTATCTACGGGTAGGGAGCCGATTGCAAGTGGATAGTGGGATACACCTAGTGGAGATAGGGGCAGGCGGCACCTATGTAGTCAGCTAGGGGTACGCAAAGCTATTTAAATGATTTCTATGTGAAGCAAGTGGGATCAACCTTTAGGGTGACTGGTGTGGTGCAGTGTAGTAATTATTCGTTAGTAATTAGGGGCGCCTTTAACGTTATCTTTATCTGCAATTCCATACCCAATAATTCATAGACATTTCCTTATTTTCTAGCTTATGCCTTAGTCTGATTACTTTGATAATAGTATTGTTAGAATTATCATATTCGCCAGACTTATGTCTGACCCCCCCTCTATTTCTATCTTTTTCCCCCTCCAGGTCCTCAGGGTGGGCCTAGCTCTAGTGGAGTTTCATTGGATTGCTTTATCTCTCTTTTGGAAAGCTTGGACTGCTGAAGTAAAGTCCAGCTTGTTATCTTCTTTAATGGCTATTTATGTAACGGGGTTATGTATTTTGTTTTATCAAGATGGATATTGTACTTGACTCTGATTTATGGTTTTTATGATGTAACAAACATGTTGAACTTCTACTGCTATGAAATAAAGTTTTAAATTTCCAAGTACTACTTATTATCTGTCTTGTTGTAATTTTACTGTTCTATATTCACTTAAAACCTCCATGGAAGTTAATGCATTCCCCTTGAGAGTGACATTAATGGACGTGGGGTGTTACAAACGTAGCTTCTAGCCTCACATCCAGTAAATGACAAAAATCGGGCGGGCAGCATGGCTAAGTCGGTCGCTACGAAGTAGGGTGTATAACCACCTATCTAAAAAATATTCATTTGCTTCTTTAATCTGTCAATGCTGTCCCATATATATACGGGAAATAGTTGCTGATCCCAACCGTTGGTAATATACATTCGATACACTCAAGAGAAATGAGTGGTCGGTCATGTGTGGCTGAGTTGTAAGATGTTCTTATTGAACTCCAGTGTATCGTTCCTAGAGTACACTGATCGGAAGATGGTTCCATACCTTGTCATAGTTGGAAATCCAATCATCCAATAAGCGCCTGTGGTTTATGATTATACATTATATATGTAGAGCATAAGATGCAAGCGTTTCTGCTAGATTGATATCTATTTGTACTTAGACATTATTATAATATTAGAAGGATATTGTTTATAAAGGTGTTTGGATTTTCATAAGGGAAAAACCCGTTCCGTTTTTACGGAGTGGTCTTATGAGGTATCCTTTATTACACCAAGTGTTTGGAGTATTACTCATACTAGTCACATGAATGACCCGGAGTTTATTTTGCTTGTTTTCCTAAACTCTTGGGTGCCTAAATTTGTACGAGCAGTCAAGTAGTCGGGATTTTAAAGATATACTTGGAGAGCTTAGAGCAGGAGGCTTCAGGATTATATAACTATTGTTTATTTCTGCTGTTGTTGTAAGTATTGTACTCTGCAATTTTATTGTATACATATACTGTTTGTACTTCAAAAGTAATGTTATATTTTGTTCGTTCCGCTGTGAGATTCGTGTTTACTTTGATGATGATGTTCTTCTTCTTCTTCTATTCTATAAGTTTCTATCTTATATATTCTCACCCTCTAACATCTTTCTATTAGTTTCCTTGTTTCCAGTGCAATTTGAATTGGACTTATGTTATTTATTCAGCTCAAATTGGACCGGAATTTCGGGTCACTACAATTGGTATCAGAGTGAGGTTAAGTACTACCTTGGCTCTGTTGCGTGACTCAGTAGAGATGGGTTTAGTAATATCCTAGATTGAGTTGAGAGTATATATATACGAGTGCATATATGTTATTTAATATAAAATGAGTTTATATTGTGGAGATTTATTGTTGAGTGGCTTATGAATTCTGGACGATCAGTTTATGTAAATAACCAAGTAGAATTCATATAAGTATAATATATGAGAATTTTAAAATCCTGGGAGATTTTAAATTGGTTTTACAAACATTGGAATGATATTTTGAATTGATTTCAAAATGGAAATGTTTAAGAATGGTTTTAAAGGTGATATAGTATTGAACTCACTTCGATCACTGGAAAATAGATTCCGATGATGACAGCTGCATTATCGATGTTCATTTTCGAGTTGTAAGTGATGGATTACTACCCAAAGTTTTGTTTTTGGAAATGTTTTGCGAAAACAAGTTGTTTGATAATCGAAAAGGATGGTTTGACTTTTGAAAAGCTGAGTTGTTTGAAAACTTCCAGGAATTAAAATAAAAACAAATTAAACAGAAGTTTGTGAAACATATTGAGATTTGAAATAAAGTCCGTTAAGTGGAAATTTGAATTAGAATAAAATGATATCGAGTAAGTGTATTGGATTGGTGAGTTAAGGATATGGAATTGAGAATGAAACTCGAGTTGAATTGAGATCTGGGTTGAATATAAGCAAATGATGTGATTGGAGTTAACTGAGATGAAATTGGTATATGTTGAAATGGGTAACAAATGCAAAGGATATAATGATATGCCCGACAAAAAGGTACAAGTTTATATTTCTATTGCGTATGATATTTATGAGCCGAATTGGCAAGCCGTTTGGCTGTTTAATTTTCTTTTGGGTTGAAGAAGGCCTAGAGAGTGAGTGATAGTTGTATCGATAGGGCTGTACAAAGGTGGTGCTGACGAAATTTTTCGAAAAGTTAAGGTGTTAGAAAATTTTCAGGAATTTTGAAAATTTTCGTAAACAAGAATGAATTTAATAATTTAATTGGAATTAATAGTTTCAGTTGAAATTGGAGTTAATAAGTAAACCAGAAGTTATTTGAATCTAGTTAGTAGAGTGGTAGCATTTTCCTAGCTTAGCAATTTCGAGGACGAAATTATATTAAGGGGGGAAGATTGTAATGACCCGCATTTTTAGCTGTCGAATAATTAAGTTATTTAATTATTTAAAATATGGATTTAGGAAATATCGATAACTTGAATTAAACAATATTGAATATTTAATTAATAATTATAATATAATAATATATTATAATGTCGAAGTAGACAAAAATAGCTGAATTCACAATACAGTGTGAGTTGGATTATATATAAGGTATAATTCAGTTTAGTATTGAATTAGAATGGAGAATATATTATATGAACGCCATTTGAACGTATAATTATATTATAATTAAAATTGAGCTCGAAATGGCGCGGCAGTTTGCTATTTGGCGATTCGAACTTTAAATGAAAATACAGAAGCCGTTTTAAATTGGATTTCTGTGAAACAAGAAACGTACGGAGCTGGTGAAGTTTATTTTTCTAATAGAAGAGAAAAATCGGGATTTCATCGTGTAAATTTTGATTTATGTCCAAATCAAATTTTAAAATAGTCGCTATGGAATTCCTTTATAATTTATTACGATTTATAAAAGAAATTTCAATATAAATTTTATATCGATATAATATGGATTTGGAATATCGAGCTATAAATCCATACATGAATATTTTGGAGCTTTGGTATATTCTATGTGTATATATACGATAATATTAAATTATTAATATTAAATTTAATTATTTTTAAATATATTTATATATTTAAAAGGGCTATTTAGAGCTTTAAAAATAGCCACTTTTGCAAACGACCTCCGTTTTCGACGAAACTAATTTTATTGGATCCGTAATTTTAAATTATTGTTAGATTCCAAGTTTCGTGAATTTTAGAGTCACTGTGTGGCCGTATGGATTTTTAGAGTGAAAAATAGTCAGTATTTCGATGGTTAAAAATATGTTGCATGAGCAAATGAAGTTGGAATTCGACGATACCAGTTTCGTTGGGACCGTAAGGTCAAGAGGTAGTTGTATGCCAATTTTCATGATTTCTGGGTATCATGGGTGACCACAGGAATTTTTAAGGATAGAAACCAACAGCGTTATATTTAAATTTGAATTAAAAAATAAATATAAAAAATATCCTAATGTATAGGTGGACCTAAACTAGGCCACGCCCCATCCCTTCTCAGCCGCACAGAAATCTCATCACCGTATAAATCATTCTCACAAGCCGCACACTCAGAAAACTTAAAATTGTGATAATCCTCATCTTCCAAAATTTATATCAAATCCAAATTAAATCCATAAATTCCAAATTACATTCGTATGTTATCATTGCAAGCTGCTTTTCAAGTTAGTACCAGTTTGGTAGGGTTCGACGTTAGTTTTGGGTGTTGGGGGTTTTCACAGCGCGACTTAGGGTTCCTAAATTCAGAAATTGGGAGCATTGATTCGAGAATTTGAAGGCGGATGTGAGTCTGTGGTAATGAATAGTACTTGCCTTGAATTTTTAGTGAAATATGGTGATAAAAACTGTCGATCGACACCTGCTGTGTGACGACGACGGAACCGATGAAATTACCTCGAAGGTATGTTGTTGGTATGGTTGTGTTGAGTAGAAGATAAGGAGAAAGATGGTGGGTTTTGTTTGTGATTCGGTGGAGTAGTAAGGGGTTGAATGGCATGGAAAGTGTGCGGTTTGGGTTCGAAGAGCTACAGGCATTTTCCATCGAGGAAAAAGAGGTTAGAGGCGGGTCTGGGTTTTTGGAAATTGGTGTGGGCCGCATGAAGGGTTAAGGCCCAATTAAAGAGAAAGGTTTAAGTTAATTTAAATTTAAATATATGTATAACTTGTAAATTAAATATCTTATTCGTACATTATCGAAATTCAGCGAAACAAGATCCATTGGGATTGTATGAACGGCACTACCCAATGGAACTGACTAGGAGTGAATTGAAGCTCATTTGAATTTATGGAAAAATAAATTATTTGAATCAAATCAAACAATAGTTTATCGTTCTTTAACGATGAACAGCCAAAGTGAGTAAAATTCACCAACTCTAAACAGTTATATTTTTGTAACGTACTCTTAGAACTGATAATTTTCTGTTGATTGTTGTTTGTTAACTATTTGGTTGAATTGCTTGTGTATTGGTTGAAATTATAGATAACGATATATATATATATAAATCGTTAATCAAATATTGATTCTGTTTATCAGAACATTTTATATTCGTAATATTTTTACTATTTAACATCTTTGATGCAGGGAAACAGATTGGAGGGACCCAACTGGGTTACTCAATATATAAAATACTGTTTTGTTTCATATATTGAAATATATGATGTGATATATAATCTGTTGTCAATTATATGTGTTTGGACGATATTGGTCATCGTGATTTGATATATTGAATACCATAACATACCTAAATGTTGATAAGGGAATATTTTCAAAGTGATATTGAAAATAAAATATTTTTAAATGGAATATTTATAAATAAGAAATATTTATAAATTGGAATATTTATAAATAGGAGATATTTAAAAAGGGAAATTATAAAAATCAAAGAATAGAATTGAAAAGGAAATATTTGCAAACCATTTGCAAATAGAATAATAGAAAAGGAAATAGTTGCAAATCATTTGCAAATAGAATAAATAGAAAAGGAAATATTTGTAAACAATTCACAAATAGAATTGAAAAGGAGATATTTAGAAAATAAATAGAGTTAAAAAGGGAAATTTATTTACAACGAAATAAGATGTTATAAAAGGGAAAATGTTATAAAAAGGGAAAACGTTATAAAAAGGAAACCGTTATAAAAAGGGAAAACGTTATTAAAATAAGATCATTTTTAAAGTGAAGAACCGTTATTAAAAGTAAATATTTTTAAATGAATAAACGGTATAAAAAGGGAAATCTTTATAAAGCAAAAGAGTTAATCAGTTAGAGTTAACCATTTAAAGTTAATCAGTTAGAGTTAACCAGTTAGAGTTAATCAGTTAGAGTTAATGTAACAACCCGTATTTTCAATAAACTGTTATAACATAAATCGAGGTAGAATTTAATTCAAAAATCAGAATTAGGGGAAACGGGCTATGCCATTGCGTTCGTCTCGGAAAAATACGCGAAATAGAGTCCGAGTTTTCGAAAATCGGAGTCCGTATGACCCGGTTAAGGCCCATTGAAGTTTTCAGAAATTTCTATGCTAAAAACAGATTTAAATTTCGAATTAAAAACAGGGATTAGGGCTAATCTGGGTTAGGCGGGAAAATTCCCGCCAGGGGGACCCATGTCGACAGGCATGTCGACAGGGCACCCAGGGTGTCGACTGCCCTGTCGACAGGGGGTGCCCAGGCAGTTCAGCCTGGTGCACCATTTCTGATTTGGGTTGGGTCTTGTGGCTTGGTTCTGGAGAATTCTAAGATCTGACGGGCAAAAACTAACCTAGGGTTAATCCTAGGGCTAAAAACACTCTAATCTTCTATAAATATACCCCTAATCCTACCCTAAAGCCTCATTAATCAATCTAGCAACTAAACTATGCCAAATTGAATCCTCAAATGGCCTCCACCTAAAACCTAGCTTCCACCTTCCTCAAAGTTAAATCCTATGAAGATATGATGATCATACAACCCTTTCTATGTTGTATGAGTGCTTAATAACTTGCATACTTCGTTAAGTAGCAAGTTTGATTTGCTAAGTTTGTGTTTTTGGGATCTTGCAAAAGAGTTTTCTTATTTGAGGCTTTGTTTTGAGTTTTTAAAAGGGCTTCTTCATCTTATTTGGTGGATTTGTGACTTGTTTATGTTTGTAAGCCCTCTTACCTTCACTTTACAAACTCTAAAGTTAATGTTTGGTGAAAGTTGAGATTTTATGGGAGTTAGTTGATTATGCATGCTTATGCGAACTCACTATGTCATGTTTTATATGATTCATAAGCTATGCATGCTTATGCGAAATTTCTATGCCATGTTTTACATGTTTCACAAGTTGTGCATGCTTATGCGAGCTTATTATGTCATGTTCTACATGTTTCATGGGTTATGCATGTTTATGCAAGATTACCTTACCATGTTATGCAAGTTTCATGGGTTATGCATGTTTATGCAAAATCACCTTACCATGTTATGCAAGTTTAATGAATTATGCATGCTTATGCAAGATCATCTTATCATGTTATGCAAGTTTAAATGGATTATGCATGTTCACCTTACCATGTTATGCATATTTAATAAGCTATGCATGTTTATGCGAGTTTACTATGACATGATTTGCAAGTTTAACATGTATGCATATTTATTATGATATGTGAAGTTCATCGTGTATGTTATGCTAAGTTACCTTTTATACCCTTATGCGTTATGACGAATATGTAAGCGAGATAATGACGTTGGGAGGGTTTGGGTAAAACTTAAAAATACATGAAACTAAAAGATTGGGAATTTACCTATTAAGTTAGGTCTACCCCTTGGGAATTTACCTATTAAGTTAGGTCTACCCAAGTATATGTTAACTTGTAAATGTGTTTAAAAGTGGACATGACATTAGATAACATGATATGGCCTACTCGAGGTTAGACCTAGTTGTGGTGTAAATCTTCCCAGGTAACCACAACGTGGGGTCTAATGTGGGTAGTTGGTCATGTTGCACCATAAGACCCGAGGTTAGACTTAGACGTGGTGTAAATCTTCCCAGGTAACCACGGATGTCTAATGTGAGAGGTTGGGTGCGTTAAGTAATTAATGCCTCATAATTAGGGTTAAGTCATGGCCCACTAATACTTAACCAATAATGGGGATGCGAGGATTAGATAGGGTTAAGTGGTTACACTTAACTAATTTAATCCAGGATTAGTGAGGGGTTAAAACCACACTTAACCCTCTTAGAAACCCTAGCAACGTGGTCTGTTCCAGCAGTAATCCCTGTTTGGTATCATTCACAACCCTAGAGGCTAGGCTAGGGCGGGGCACGATTACTGGACTGATGTAAGCGACCAAAGCGACGGCTGAGTGGTACAGCGGTGTGGGTCCGGCGGGCTACGGACGTGCACGTAGTCCGATGTTGGACAAACTCGAGGCACGGGTACCAGTAGCTTAGACTGTGCATTATTACTTAGGTGTCTGGGGTTGACACCTTAGGGCTTGATACACCTGATGGTGGACCCAGCACAGTCTGACTACATCCATGGGGGCCGTATGGACACCAACACTTGACGTGTTAGGTTTATAGGGAGCCGATCGACTAGACCGTTGGGCTGGGCCTTATACTAAGGTCACTTTATGTTATTGGGCCAAAGTTTGGGCTAAGGGATCAGGATCTATTTTGTGGGTTTGCTAGTACACTGTGGTGCAAAGTTAAATCTCGTCCATATGATGTCACCTTTATCTATTGCCAGTGTGTTCATCTCAGTTTCCATCATACTGTTAACTTTATTAGTTTATAGATTGATCGTAGTAGGGCTTACCAGTCTTTTTGACTGACCTGTTTTCTTTCGCTTCTTTTCTTCCGTTCCCCCCCCCCCCCACAGGTTCTCAGGGAGGGGCTACATCTGCTTAGTGGATCTTTGACTTGCTTGTTGGATAGCTCATGTATGGATCTGAGCTAGCTGTGGCTTATCTTTTATTTCTGGGGATTAGTACTGATGTTTTACCATGTATTTTGTTATCACATATCTAGACTTATGTTGTATTTTGGATCATGTCATTTGGATATTATGTACTTGACTATGTTGGTTTTTCTGAGATGATGATGATGGGTTTTTATCTGCTACCGCTGCTTTACCTATATTTATTTTTATATATTCTGTCTTGCGATATCTCTGTGCATGTTTACCTTCACAATAACGCCCCTCCAAAGCTAGTACATTCTAACGAGTGATCCTAGTGGAGGTGGGGTGTTACATTTGGTATCAGAGCACGAGGTTAACAAGATTGAACAAAACTTTTGAAAAACTATTTTCAAAAACCTACTAAGTATTTTCCAAAATAAAAGTCTAGATTATTTTAAGGCTAATCCCCAAAAGCCATCAGCATTATCATTCGTTCCCTTGACCTGATCTTATCTTATCTTTTGTTTCAGTATGGCTGAGAATCTTGACATCCCAGATGGAGTGAACGTACTACTCTGGTATAGGAGACTCCAAGAAGCCAGGGCGGCAGCCGGTCCCGCCAACCCTACTCCCACTCCTCCTCCCGTAGTTGAGAATCCTATCCCTAATATCCCTCCTCCGGTGGTTCCTTCTCCCCCTCCTCCAGCAGCTAATATTCCCCCTCCCGTTGCTAATGTTCCTCCCCCTCCCGTTGCTGAGGCTCCTCTTCCCCCTCCTCCCCCTCAGCATCCTCAGATTGAGTTTACAAAGGTTTGTAAAGACTTCAAGGCAAAGGGAGGCAAGAATTTCCTAGGCACGGAATCTTTCGTTGAAGCCAGGAATTGGCTGAAGGACACGGAGGACTTGTTTGCCATCTTTGGGATAGATGACGAGAGAAAGATCTTATTGACCATATGGCTTTTGAAGGATGAGGCGGCCTATTGGTGGGAGGTCACCAATGGGACGAGGCCCGTTGAGACTTGGGCCGATTTGAGGGCTAGATTTGTGACCAAGTTTCTATCTTCAGCCGAGGCGAATTTACAAATGGAGAAGTTCATTTCATTAAAGCAAGGTGATATGTCGATCAAGGAGTATGTGAACAAGTTTAATCAGCTGGCCCGCTTTGGTTTGGATATAGTGAACACCCCGGAGAAGAAGGCTCTTCGATTTGCCAGAGGATTGAATGAGCCGCTACAGGGCTTGGCGATGTCACATATTCCGCATGGAGCCACTTTCGAGAGTTTGTTCAATATGGCTTTGCTTCAGGGAGAGGGAAAGAAGGAAGTCAAGTCGGGCGATACTCAAGCAAAGAAGGCCGATTCTCAAGGCAAAGGCAACCAAGGTCAAAGCAGTCAAGGAAATCAGAATAAGAACAAGAAGGGCAACAACAAAGGCAAGGGGAAGTGCAATTACTGTGGCATAGCTGGGCACTTTGCTAAGGATTGCAGGAAGAAGAAAAGGAAGCTTAGTGGTGGATACTTTTCTTGTGGAGAGACTGGGCACTTCAGCAAAGAATGCCCGAAGAAGAAAGGACAGGCTGGATCTTCAGGAGGGCAAGTTCATGCTCTCAATGCCGCTTCAGTTCCCGAGCGAGGTAGTGTTTCTGTTGAGAACCTTGTTTATATCTCTGATCTTCCAGTACGTACCTTGTTTGATTCTGGTGCATCACATAGCTTTGTTTCATCTGATCTTGTCAATGGCTTGCACCTCAGTACTAGCTTAGTGGATGATCTCGTTTGTGTTTCGAATCCCATTGGGGGTTCTGCTCATCTATCTATGATATGTGAGGATCTAAGGATCTCTATACTCAGCGTTGAATTCTTGTGTAGTGCGTATGTTCAAGGTTTCAGGGGATACGGATTGATCTTGGGCATGGATTGGCTGTCTAGATATGGAGCCATTCTGGATTGTGAGCATAGGGTTGTAAGGCTTGTGACTCGCCTGGGCAACACCTTAGAGATTTCATGCAATCTGAAGAATCCCGTCATGTTATGCTATCTAGAATCTCTCGACTCATCAGAGGAGGCCCTTCAGTCTGTAAGCGTGGTTCGGGATTATCCAGAGGTGTTTGAAGAAGTTAAGGGGTTGCCCCCTAAACGAGAGATTGACTTTCGCATCTATCTTGTAGATAATGCTAAACCTGTTTCTTTGCCCGTTCGGCATATGGCTCCGCGTGAGAGACGGGAGCTAAGCAAGCAAGTGAAAGAATTGCTTGAGAAGGGCTTCATCAGAAGGAGTATATCCGAATGGGGAGCGCCTGTGGTGTTTGCGACTAAGGCAGATGGCTCTCTTCGACTCTGTGTGGATTATAGAGAATTGAATAAGCTGACTAAGAAGAACAGACACCCGTTACCGAGGATCGACGATCTCTTTGATCATCTTGTTGGTGCTTCTGTTTTCTCTCAGCTTGATCTTGCTACGGGTTTTCATCAGCTCAGAGTGGCTGAAGACAGCATAGACAAAACTGCATTCAGAACTCCAGACGGATTCTTTGAATGGCTTGTTATGCCGTTCGGTTTGACGAATGCACCCGCGTATTTTGTGGATTTGATGAGTAGGGTGTTTCGGGAGTTCTTGAATAAGTTTGTCGTGGTCTTTGTTGATGATATTCTAGTCTTCTCCAAGGATGAGGAAGAGCATGCGAGGCACCTAGTAGAGGTGATGGACACACTCAGAGCACACCAGTTAAAAGCCAAGTTCTCCAAGTGCCACTTTTGGAGAAGGGAAGTCAGATTTCTTGGGCATATCGTATCCAAGCAAGGCTTGGCAGTGGATCCCGCTAAGGTGGTTGCAGTTCAGGATTGGAAGACTCCAAAGAATGCAACCGAGGTGAGAAGCTTTCTGGGTCTTGCAGGTTTCTATCGGAAGTTCATCAAGGACTTCGCGAAGATATCCGCTCCTCTTACTAAGTTGACGAAGAAGAACTTAGTCTTTGCTTGGGATATGGATTGTGAGCTTGCTTTTCAGAGACTCAAAAGAGCCCTTACCTCCGCACCAGTTCTAGCCTTACCCGATGGTGGTAAGGTATTTACCGTGTACACTGATGCTTGTGGCACGGGATTGGGTGCCGTTCTGATGCAAGAGGGCAGAGTTATATGTTTTGGTGGGAGGCAACTTAAGGTGCATGAGAGGAATTATCCCACTCATGATCTAGAGCTGGCAGCGATTGTATATGCGCTCAAAGCATGGCGTCATTATCTTCTGGGAGAGAGATTTGAGCTATATACTGATCATAAGTCTTTGAAGTATCTCTTTTCGCAGAAAGATCTAAACTTAAGACAGCAGAGACGGATGGAATTTTTGGCTTCCTATGATTTTGAGATATCCTATACCCCTGGCAAGGGGAATGTGGTAGCGGATGCGTTGAGTAGGAAAAGGTTGACACTAAGTCCTCTATTTGTAGAGATGAAGAATTTAGAGTTCTTGGCAATCTTTGATTTCTCTTTGGCAATGGAGTCGGAGACCGGTTCCTTGGCATCTTTAGAACTCAGACCTACCCTTCTAGATCAAGTCGGGGCTTCACAGAAGGAAGACCCTCAGATAATTGAGATCATGGACAAGCTGGTTCGAGGGGAGACATCTAGTCACCTTGCTCGATATTCTATAGACGATAAGGGTTGGCTGAGGAGAGACGGAAGGCTTTGTGTTCCGATGGTAGAAGACTTGGTAAGGAAAGTTCTTGAGGAAGCACATCGCTCCAAGATGACCATACATCCAGGTGGTGATAAGATGTATAAGGACATGAAGCGCGTTTTCTTCTGGCCTGGGATGAAGAAGGATGTAGCGGAGTTTGTCTCGAGATGTGTTATTTGTCAGAGAGTAAAAGCCGAGTCAAAGAAGCCCGGTGGGCTATTACATCCGCTAGAGGTCCCGCTATGGAAGTGGGAGAGCATTTCTATGGACTTTATTGATGGGCTTCCAAGGTCCAGGAAGGGGAACACGAGCATATGGGTCATTGTGGATAGGCTCACGAAGAGTGCTCATTTTATCCCAGTGAAGAGCAAAAGAACCGCATCTGGACTAGCATCAGTATATCTTCGTGAGATAGTGCGGCTACATGGAGTCCCTTCCAGCATAGTCAGTGACTGAGACCCCATCTTTACTAGTCAGTTCTGGAACAGTTTACAGGAAGCTATGGGCACGAGATTGAACCTGAGTACAGCCTATCACCCACAAACAGACGGCCAAACAGAAAGGGTGAATAGGGTACTTGAGGACTTGTTGAGGCTTTGCATTTTGGATTTTGGTGGTACTTGGGAAGACCATCTTCCTCTTGTCGAGTTTGCATACAACAACAGTTATCAGGCGAGCATAGGGATGGCACCCTTTGAGGCTTTATATGGGATGCCGTGCAAGTCACCTACATGTTGGTGGGAATCCACGGATAAGCTTATACTTGGACCCGACATGATTAGGGATACATCCGAGAAGGTTGAGTTGATTAGAAGACGGATGAAAGCGGCCCAAGACCGGCAGAAATCCTATGCTGACAGGCGAAGGTCCGAATTGGAGTTTGAGGTTGGGGACAAGGTTTTCGTGAAGGTTTCTCCTTTGCGGAATGTGGTCCGATTTGGAGCTGTTGGGAAGCTAGCACCGAGATTTGTTGGACCCTTCCCCATCATTGAGAGAATTGGGAAGATGGCCTATAGAGTGCAATTGCCCGAGAAGTTGTCCGGAGTGCATAATGTCTTTCATGTCTCGCATCTCCGAAAGTGCCTGCATGAGTCCGCTGAGGTGGTTGAACCTAGCATGCTTGAAGACGTGGAAGTAGAGAAAGAAGCAACTTTAAGAAGAGCTCCGATTCGTATCTTGGGGACAGAAACCAAGAAGCTAAGGAATCGTGAGGTCAGATTGGTGAAAGTTCAATGGGGTGAAGCCGAAGAAGACGCAACTTGGGAAACCGAGGAGAAGATGCGTGGGCTTTATCCATTTCTTTTTGAGGGTACACTCTCAATCTCTTTCCTTTATTTAGCGTAACTTTCTCTTTGCTACCCATATTTATCTAGTTATCGTGCTAAGCTTGTCAGGAGAACCTTAGGTAGAAACCCTTTTGGATGAAACATGTGCTTGAGACATGTTATGTTTGATGGTTGCAAGTGGTTGCAAGTGTTTGCAAGTGGTTACTCGTGGATGCATGATACACATTAGGCACTAGATCGGCTCACACACTCCTCATATTGCATGTGCATGAGTGTTTATGCTTATTCTTGGATGAAATTTGTATGCAACCACATGGATGATTGCATATGGATGTATGATTGAGCACGCATGTAGATATTATACATTATGTTAGGGATTTGCATACATATGGATACATTTCACTAACATATTTTGCATTGATCATTGCATTAGATAGGTACATATACACACACTTTTGCATATGTTCATACAGCATTTAGAATCATTTAAGGACAATGGTTGCTCGTGGATGATGTTTTGAGTAGATGGATGTTGGATGGTAGGATATGTTCTTCCTAACTTGAAGATTTCGGGGACGAAATCCTTTAAGGAGGGGAGAATGTAACAACCCGTATTTTCAATAAACTGTTATAACATAAATCGAGGCAGAATTTAATTCAAAAATCAGAATCAGGCGAAACGGGCTATGCCATTGCGTTCGTCTCGGAAAAATGCGCGAAATAGAGTCCGAGTTTTCGAAAATCGGAGTCCGTATGACCCGGTTAAGGCCCATTGAAGTTTTCAGAAATTTCTATGCTAAAAACAGATTTAAATTTCGAATTAAAAACAGGGATTAGGGCTAATCTGGGTTAGGCGGGAAAATTCCCGCCAGGGGGACCCATGTCGACAGGCATGTCGACAGGGCACCCAGGGTGTCGACTGCCCTGTCGACAGCCCTGTCGACAGGGGGTGCCCAGGCAGTTCAGCCTGGTGCACCATTTCTGATTTGGGTTGGGTCTTGTGGCTTGGTTCTGGAGAATTCTAAGATCTGACGGGCAAAAACTAACCTAGGGTTAATCCTAGGGCTAAAAACACCCTAATCTTCTATAAATATACCCCTAATCCTACCCTAAAGCCTCATTAATCAATCTAGCAACTAAACTATGCCAAATTGAATCCTCAAATGGCCTCCACCTAAAACCTAGCTTCCACCTTCCTCAAAGTTAAATCCTATGAAGATATGATGATCATACAACCCTTTCTATGTTGTATGAGTGCTTAATAACTTGCATACTTCATTAAGTAGCAAGTTTGATTTGCTAAGTTTGTGTTTTTGGGATCTTGCAAAAGAGTTTTCTTATTTGAGGCTTTGTTTTGAGTTTTTAAAAGGGCTTCTTCATCTTATTTGGTGGATTTGTGACTTGTTTATGTTTGTAAGCCCTCTTACCTTCACTTTACAAACTCTAAAGTTAATGTTTGGTGAAAGTTGAGATTTTATGGGAGTTAGTTGATTATGCATGCTTATGCGAACTCACTATGTCATGTTTTATATGATTCATAAGCTATGCATGCTTATGCGAAATTTCTATGCCATGTTTTACATGTTTCACAAGTTGTGCATGCTTATGCGAGCTTATTATGTCATGTTCTACATGTTTCATGGGTTATGCATGTTTATGCAAGATTACCTTACCATGTTATGCAAGTTTCATGGGGTATGCATGTTTATGCAAGATCACCTTACCATGTTATGCAAGTTTAATGAATTATGAATGCTTATGCAAGATCATCTTATCATGTTATGCAAGTTTAAATGGATTATGCATGTTCACCTTACCATGTTATGCATATTTAATAAGCTATGCATGTTTATGCGAGTTTACTATGACATGATTTGCAAGTTTAACATGTATGCATATTTATTATGATATGTGAAGTTCATCATGTATGTTATGCTAAGTTACCTTTTATACCCATATGCGTTATGACGAATATGTAAGCGAGATAATGACGTTGGGAGGGTTTGGGTAAAACTTAAAAATACATGAAACTAAAAGATTGGGAATTTACCTATTAAGTTAGGTCTACCCCTTGGGAATTTACCTATTAAGTTAGGTCTACCCAAGTATATGTTAACTTGTAAATGTGTTTAAAAGTGGACATGACATTAGATAACATGATATGGCCAACTCGAGGTTAGACCTAGTTGTGGTGTAAATCTTCCCAGGTAACCACAACGTGGGGTCTAATGTGGGTAGTTGGTCATGTTGCACCATAAGACCCGAGGTTAGACTTAGACGTGGTGTAAATCTTCCCAGGTAACCACGGATGTCTAATGTGAGAGGTTGGGTGCGTTAAGTAATTAATGCCTCATAATTAGGGTTAAGTCATGGCCCACTAATACTTAACCAATAATGGGGATGCGAAGATTAGATGGGGTTAAGTGGTTACACTTAACTAATTTAATCCAGGATTAGTGAGGGGTTAAAACCACACTTAACCCTCTTAGAAACCCTAGCAACGTGGTCTGTTCCAGCAGTAATCCCAGTTTGGTATCATTCACAACCCTAGAGGCTAGGCTAGGGCGGGGCACGATTACTGGACTGATGTAAGCGACCAAAGCGACGGCTGAGTGGTACAGCGGTGCGGGTCCGGCGGTCTACGGACGTGCACGTAGTCCGATGTTGAACAAACTCGAGGCACGGGTACCAGTAGCTTAGACTATGCATTATTACTTAGGTGTCTGGGGTTGACACCTTAGGGCTTGATACACCCGAAGGTGGACCCAGCACAGTCTGACTACATCCATGGGGGCCGTATGGACACCAACACTTGACGTGTTAGGTTTATAGGGAGCCGATCGACTAGACCGTTGGGCTGGGCCTTATACTAAGGTCACTTCATGTTATTGGGCCAAAGTTTGGGCTAAGGGATCAGGATCTATTTTGTGGGTTTGCTAGTACACTGTGGTGCAAAGTTAAATCTCGTCCATGTGATGTCACCTTTATCTATTGCCAGTGTGTTCATCTCAGTTTCCATCATACTGTTAACTTTATTAGTTTATAGATTGATCGTAGTAGGGCTTACCAGTCTTTTTGACTGACCTGTTTTCTTTCGCTTCTTTTCTTCCGTTTCCCCCCCCCCCCACAGGTTCTCAGGGAGGGGCTACATCTGCTTAGTGGATCTTTGACTTGCTTGTTGGATAGCTCATGTATGGATCTGAGCTAGCTGTGGCTTATCTTTTATTTCTGGGGATTAGTACTGATGTTTTACCATGTATTTTGTTATCACATATCTAGACTTATGTTGTATTTTGGATCATGTCATTTGGATATTATGTACTTGACTATGTTGGTTTTTCTGAGATGATGATGATGGGTTTTTATCTGCTACCGCTGCTTTACCTATATTTATTTTTATATATTCTGTCTTGCGATATCTCTGTGCATGTTTACCTTCACAATAACGCCCCTCCAAAGCTAGTACATTCTAACGAGTGATCCTAGTGGAGGTGGGGTGTTACAGTTAATCAATTAGAGTTAACCCAAATGAGATGCCATTTAGCACGCCTGCCAGCGAAATTCGCAGGGCTGCAGATAGCCTAAGGCGGTCAGATGTTTCCTGAGGGATCAGGCGTAACCATTGTGATCGCTGCGATCTAGAGTTAAGCGAATGGAGTTAATCGAATATTAGTTATTCGAACAAGAATTTATCAAATAGAGTTAAGAAAAATCTGAAACTGACTAGAGATTAGTAAGTTGAATGGTTTTCTTAATATCGATCTGATGTTGGTTTCGGCCTTCGAGGTTGATACTTGGAGAATTGTTCTCTTACTAGTTTATAGTTAGGGACTGATAGTTGTGGAAGGATAGTGATACGTAAATAAGCTATGGAAATGTTTTTCAAATTTAATAAAGTATATTTTCTAAATATAGAAAATAAGGAAATATGAATATATATATATATATATATATGTATATAAATATATATGAATGGTTGATGATTGGATCGATAATTCCGTTTGGAAATAAGATCGTTGTGTGTACACGGACATTTTTCATTCGATAGTTAAATCACCGACTATCAAAGTTTTGACCATTTTAATGTTGTTAATATGGAGAGACCTGTTGGATTATTATCCGGAGAGACCGGTTGGATTATTTTCCTAAGAACCACTCCGTATTGGCATAAGCATTGCGAATCAAGTATGCTGAATATATTGAAGATGGAGTAAAAGTGCAAGGTCTGTTGTATAAATCTTAGATAAGGACTACCTAAGATGGTTGTACTGAATAGTGCCTTCGGTTTGTCCAGTCCCAGGACAACTTGTATGGACGAATGTCTAACAGAGTATTCCTAACGAATCATATATGTTGATCTCTTCAAACATATTATGTTTGGTGGCGGAGGAATTCGTTTCTCTTAGCTTCATACCCGTGATACCGTTAAGGAAACCGATAATGATTTGGCGGGTATGACAATGTGGTATTCCAAGTAAATGAAGATATGATATGAAAAAGATAAACGTAGCTTCTAGCCTCACATCCAGTAAATGACAAAAATCGGCCAGGTAGCATGGCCAAGTCGGTCACTGCGAAGTAGGGTGTATAATCAGCTATCTAGAAAATATTCATTTGCTTCTTTAATCTATCAATGTTGTCCCATATATATATATATATATATATATATATATATATATGTGTGTGTGTGTGTGTGTGTGTGTGTGTGTGTGTGTGTGCGTGTGTATGGGAAACGATTGCTGATCCCAACCGTTGGTGATATACATTCGATACACTCAAGCGAAATGAGTGGTCGGTCATGTGTGGCTGAGTTGCAAGATGTTCTTGATGAACTCTAGTGTATCATTCCTAGAGTACGTTGATCGGAAGGTGGTTCCATACCTTGTCATAGTTGGAAATCCAATTATCCAATAAGCGCTTGCGGTTTATGACTATACATTATATATATAGAGCGTGAGATGCAAGCGTTTCTGCTAGATTGATATCTATTTGTACTTAGACATTATTATAATATTAGAAGGATATTGTTTATAAAGATGTTTGGATTTTCATAAGGGAAAAACCCGTTTCGTTTTCACGGCGTGGTCTTATTAGATATCCTTTATTAAACCAAGTGTTTGGAGTTTTACTCATACCAGTCCCATGACTGACCCGGAGTTTATTTTCTTTGTTTTCCCTAAACTCTTGGGTGCCTAAATTTGTATGGGCAGTCAAGTAGTCGGGATTTTACAGATATACTTGGAGAGCTTGGAGCAGGAGGCTTTAGGATTATATAGCTTTTGTTTATTTCCGCTGTTGTTGTAAGTGTTGTACTCTACAAAGTTATTTTATACATATACTGTTTGTATTTCAAAAGTTATGTTATATTTCATTCGTTCTGTTGTGAGATTCGTGTTTACTTTGATGATGATATTCTTCTTCTATTCTATAAGTTTCTATCTTATCTATTCTCACCCTCTAACTTCTTTCTATTAGTTTCCTGGTTTCCATTTCAATTTGAATTGGACTTGTGTTATTTAGTCAGCTCAAATTGGACAGGAATTTCGGGTCACTACATTTATGAAGTATTAAGAGAAGTAGGGGTAATTTAAGCAAAGTAGGGGTAGACCGACAAATATGAAAGATGATGAATCATTTTTATTGGGTGCTGCAAAAACCAACCCTTCACAGTAGTTAAAAAATAGTGGCAATTGTTCGAAGTAAGGGATAATTAGAGAATTAGCGGTAGGATTAAAAAGAAGGGTTGTTTGGAAGTATTAAGAGAAGCAGGGGTAGTTTAAGCATAGTAGGGGTTGATCGACAAATATGAAAGATGATGAATCATTAGGATTGGGCGTTGCAAAAACCAACCTTTCATAGTAGTTAAAAAATAAGGGTAATTGTTGAAAGTAATGTCTATTTAGAGAATTAGGGGTATGATTAAAAAGAAGGGTTGTTTTGAAGTATTAAGAGAAGTAGGGGTAGTTTAAGCATAGTAGGGGTAGATCGACAAATATGAAAGATGATGAATCATTGGCATTAGGCGCTACAAAAACCAACCCTTCATAGTAGTTAAAAAATAGGGATAATTGTTGGAAGTAAGCGCTATTTAGCGAATTAAGGGTAGGATTAAAAAGAAGGGTAGTTTTGAAGTATTAAGAGAAGTAGGGATAGTTTAAGCATAGTAGGGGTAGATCGAGAAATATGAAAGATGACGAATCATTTGGATTGGGTGCTTGAAAAACCAACCCTTCACAGTAGTTTAAAAATTGGGGTAATTGTCGAAGTAAGGGCTATTTAGATAATTCGGGGTAGGGTTAAAAAGAAGTGTAGCTTTGAAGTGTAAAGAGAATTAGGGGTAGTTTATGCAAAGTAGGGGTAGATCGAGAAATATGAAAGATGATGAATATTTGGATTGGGTGCTGCAAAAACCAACCCTTCACAGTAGTTAAAAAATAGGGATAATTGTTGGAAGTAAGGGTTATTTAGAGAATCAAGGGTTGGATTAAAAAGAAGGGTTGTTTTGAAATATTAAGAGAAGTAGGGGCAGTTTAAGCAAAGTAGGGGTAGATCGAGAAATATGAAAGACGATGAACCATTTGGATTGGGTGCTGCAAAAACCAACCCTTCACAGTAGTTAAAAATTAGGGGTAATTGTTAGAAGTAAGGGCTATTTAGAAAATTAGGGGTAGGATTAAAAAGAAGGGTTGTTTTGAAGTATTAAGAGAAGTAGGGGTAGTTTAAGCATAGTAGGGGTAGATCGACAAATATGAAGGATGATGAATCATTTGGATTGGAGGCTGGAAAAACCAACCCTTCACAGTTGTTAAAAATAGGGGCAACTGTTGGAAGTAAGGGTTATTTAGATAATTAGGGGTAGGATTAAAAAGAAGGGATGTTTTGGAGTATTAAGAGAAGTAGGGGGAGTTTAAGCAAAGTAGGGGTAGATCGACAAATATGAAAGATGATGAATCATTTGGATTGGGTGCTGCAAAAGCCAACCCTTCACAGTAGTTCAAAAATAGGGGTAATTGTTGAAAGTAAGGGTCATTTAGAGAATTAGGGGTAGGATTAAAAAGAAGGGTTGTTTTGATGTATTAAGAGAAGTAGGGGTTGTTTAAGCATAGTAGGGGTAGATTGACAAATTTGAAAGATGATGAATCGATTGGTTTGGGTGCTACAAAAACCAACCCTTTATAGAAGAAGTATGATAATTGGTTTACAAATAAATGAATAATGCAAAAAAATGAATAAAGAAATGAATAAAGCAAAAAAAAAAGTAGGGGTGTAGTTTAAGCATAGTAGGGTTAGTTCAAAAAATATGAAAGATGATGAATCGTTTGGATTGGGCGCTGTAGAAACCAACCCTTCACAGTAGTTAAAAAATAGGGGTAATTTTTGGAAGTAAGGGCTATTTAGAGAATTATGAGTATGATTAAAAAGAAGGGTTGTTTTGAAGTATTAAGAGAAGTAGGGGAAGTTTAAGCATAGTAGGGATAGATCGACAAATATGAAAGATGATGAATCATTTGGATTGGGTGCTACAAAAACCAACCCTTCAAAATAGTTAAAATACAGGGGCATCTGTTGGAAGTAAGGGCTATTTATAGAATTAGGTGTAGGGTTAAAAAGAAGGGTTGTTTTTGAAGTATTAAAAGTAGTTGGTGTAGTTTAAGCATAGTAGGGGTAGATCGAAAAATATGAAAGATGATGAATCATTGGGATTGGGCGCTACAAAAACCAACCCTTCACAGTTGTTAAAAAATTGGGGTAATTGTTGGAAGTAAGGGCTATTTAAAGATTTAGGGGTATGATTAAAAAGAAGGGTTATTTTGAAGTATTAAGAGAAGCAGGGGAACTTTAAGCATAGTAGGGGTAGATCGACAAATATAAAAGATGATGAATCACTGGGATTAGGCGCTGCAAAACCAACCCTTCACATTAGTTAAAAAATACGGGTAATTGTTGGAAGTAAGGACTATTTATAGAACTAGGGGTAGGATTAAAAAGAAGGGTTGTTTTGAAGTATTAAGAGAAGTTGGGGTAGTTTAAGCATAGTAGGGGTAGATCGAAAAATATGAAAGATGATGAATCACTGGGATTAGGCACTGCAAAAACCAACTCTTAACAATAGTTAAAAAATAGGGGTAATTGTTGGAAGTAAGCACTATTTAGAGAACTAAGGGTAGTATTAAAAAGAAGGGTATTTTTGAAGTATTAAGAGAAGTAGGGGTAGTTTAAGCAAAGTAGGGCTTGATCGAGAAATAGGAAAGATGATGAATCATTTGGATTGGTTGCTTCAAAAATTACCCTTCACAGTAGTTAAAAAATAGGGGTAATTGTGGAAGTAAGGGATATTTGGAGAATTAGGGGTAGAATTAAAAAGAAGGGTAGTTTTGAAGTATGAAGAGAATTAGGGGTAGTTTATGCAAAATAATGGTAGATCAAGAAATATGAAAGATGATGAATCCTTTGGATTAGGTGCTGCAAAAATCAACCCTTCACTATAGTTAAAAAATAGGGATAATTATTGGAAGTAGGTGTTATTTAGAGAATTAAGGGTAACAAGAATGGTTGTTTTGAAGTATTAAGAGAAGTAGGGGCAGTCTAAGCAAAGTAGGGGTAGATCCAGAAATATGAAAGATGATGAATCATTTGGATTGGGTGCGGAAAAAACCAACCCTTCACAGTAGTTAAAAAATAGGGGTTATTATTGGAAGTAAGTGCTATTTAGAAAATTAGGGGTAGGATTAAAAGGAAGGGTTGTTTTGAAGTATTAAGAGAATTAGGGGTAGTTTAAGCATAGTAGGGGGTTGATCGACAAATATGAAGGATGATGAATCATTTGGATTAGAGGATGGAAAAACAAACCCTTCACAGTAGTTAAAAATAGGGGTAACTGTTGGAACTAAGGGCTATTTAGAGAATTAGGGGTAGGATTTAAAAAAGGGTTGTTTTGAAGTATTAAGAGAAGTAGGGGTAGTTTAAGCAAAGTAGGGGTAGATCCCCAAATATGAAAGATGATGAATCATTTGGATTGGGTGCTGCAAAAACCAACCCTTCACAGTAGTTCAAAAATAAGGGTAACTGTTGGAAGTAAGGGCTATTTATAGAATTATGGGTAGGATTAAAAAGAAGGGTTGTTTTGAAGTATTAAGAGAAGTAGGGGTAGTTTAAGCAGAGTAGGGGTAGATCGACAAATATGGAAGATAATGAATCGTTTAGATTAGGTGCTGCAAAAACCAACCCTTCATAGAAATTGAATGATAATTGGTTTACAAAGAATGAATAATGCAAAAATAATGAATAAAGAAATGAATGACGCAAAACAATAATAAATGTAGGAGAGTAGTTTAAGCATAGTAGGGTTAGCTCGAAAAATATGAAGGATGATGAATCGTTTGGATTGGGTGCTGCAGAAACCAACCCTTCACAGTAGTTAAAAAACATGGGTAATTGTTGGAAGTAAGGGCTATTTGGAGAATTAAGGGTATGATTAAAAAGAAGGTTGTTTTGAAGTATTAACGGAAGTAGGGGAATTTTAAGCATAGTAGGGGTAGATCGACAAATATGAAAGATGATGAACCAATTGGATTGGGTGCTGCAAAAATCAAGCCTTCACAGTAGTTAAAAAATAGGGGTAGTTGTTGGAAGTAAGGGCTATTTAGTGAATTAGGGGTTGGATTAAAAATAAGGGTTGTTTTGAAGTATTAAGAGAAATAGGGGTAGTTTAAGCATAGTAGGGGTAGATCGACAAATATGAAAGATGATGAATCGTTTGGATTGGGTGATGGAAATACCAACCCTTCACAGTAGTTAAAAAAACGGTATACTTGTTGGAAGTAAGGGTTATTTGGAGAATTAGGGGTAGGATTAAAAAGAAGGGTTGTTTTGAAGTATTAAGAGAAGTAGGGGCATCACTAGTACAAAACATATCATTTGCGACGGTTGTTTTAATCTATTTGCGACTGTTCAACAACCGTAGCAAACGCGACCGTCGCAACAGGTGTATACTTATTGCGACTGTTGTAAAACCATCGCAATATACTCGTTCTTGCGACGGGTATTCTAGAATAACCTTTGCTATAGACTAATTTATTCGCGACGGTTTTTTTTTACACCTGTAGCAACAAACCGGCATTTAGCTCTAAAACTTCGACCTAATGCGACAGATTTAAAATAACCGTTGAAATAAGGTTAACATTTGTGAGTGTGTTTTATTTATATCCGTAGCAAGAAAGTTAATTGTTGCTACGTTTTTCTTTTTTTTACAACCGACGCAAAAGAGTAACTTCTAAATTCAAAAGCCTAATCCAATCACACATTTCAGCCATTTTGATTGCCAGCTGTCAATGTAATTCAACATTTCCGAGCTTATGTAATATATAAGCAGTTCACAAAATATATGGATACAAGAAATACATACACAGTTCACAAAATCTTATATCATTTGAAAAGAAAACACTAAAGCATATAACCATAGAACAAAATTAGTTTGCATGAGTCATAACTAATCATATGTTAAACTCCCACCGATACGTGTGTATACTTACAGAATACTTAATTTCAACAAATATTAATATTCTTCGCATGACTATAGAAGAACAAAATGGATCATCCGGCTGAACAAATAGCACAATTTGTCTTCATGGTGATTGGCTTGAATCAGCATCTGCCAAAAAACCAACAAAGCATTATTTTGAGTGCAATTGAAAATATATCATAGTATCTCAGACTGTGAAATTGAATACTAAAAAATATGCAAACAAGTGACCATTCGTTGTTAACAAATATATACGCTTCGACTATATGGTCTCTTCTTTCCTCCCACCCATAACTCGAACATGCTTACTATGAAAAGCAACACCATATCCTGCCATATACGCAGGACATAACCCAAGACATAACCTTCTGCCATCTCCATCTTCACCAACTCCACATCCATTCCAGACGTATTTCTGCATGGCACTATTCCTTCAAGTGATAATAATGTGAGAGCTAGTTTTATCAAGCCAACCCCATATATCAATTCTTGCCTGCTACCTATGAATTCTAAACAGTGGATCCAAAAGAAAATTCTCTTTTGCATGATGACGTTAGATTAAACCAGGCTAATCAATCCCTCCATTAAGACTGTTCTCATGCAACCAATGAAGGCAATTTGAAACATTTATTTCTTCTAACTCACCAGAACTCCCTTTGTCTAATTCTTTTGCTACCTATGAAGACAATTTTTCTTCTACTCCATCAATATGCGGATTTCCAACTCTCTTGCTACAATCGTATCTTCGAATTTAACTCAGCTGCCTATTTTAGTATTTCCAACCCACTTATACATTTTCCCATATCCTTACCTAAAATATCTGAATCCTAGGTCGAACCATGACGAATTAAGGTTTCGATGGTTCGACCAGTCAAACCATCGAAATCATGCATTGTTTATTATTTATCTATATGAAATAAATTCGAATAAATGATCATAAACATAGAAACTACAACCGTAACTCTAAATGTAACGCCAGCAACACAATTGTATCCAGGATACACAATAAAAATGATATTGTAATTTGAGTTTTGATGACCAAATATTTTGTAAAAATGATATAGCCTAAAAGTTTTTTTTTCTATAGTCAAATATATTGTATTCAAAAATATATCTGACTGGAGTAAAGAACAACACCACATGAAGAGAAATAAACTAACCGCACTGTAGCAAACAATACATCTAATTGTTGCATGCAATTGTAGTTAGCTTCTAAATCGAAACAATAAATGTATGTCAAGTAGACAGTAACGAAAATTCGCGTAGTTATTTGTAAAAATTTAATTAATAATTAATTTTCTTCTTTTGATTGATTCACGTAGTTATCTTGGGTACAAACCAACGACATCGTAACCTCACTGTTTAAAATTAAGCATGACCTTCCTGAGCCAACAGAACCTTCTCCATAGCCTCTAACACTGCCAAATCCTCCAATTTTAAATGCTTGATGAGGCACCATGTTGCCTACAATCAAACCACCTATAAGGCTGACAACTGATAATAGTTATAACTTATTAATTGCAATTACCTGAAAGAGTAAATATGAAATAATTGTGAATCTCAAACTCGATAAAATTTGATTGGCATATCTGGAGACAAGCAAAGCAGGCCCATAGTTTACTCCTATTGATGCAACAAATTTGAGAAGTGGCAGCCCTTGTTCCATTTGAAAATTTAACTGACAATGTTAGAGTTAAAAGTCAAGTTATGCATATATACCAAAAAATGAAATAGGACTTAGCCTTGAATTTATCGCATTTTACAATATCACTATATCAGTTTGACTAAAAGGCATTATATGTGTGTGTCTGAGATAGAGTGTGTGTAGAGACTGCCTCCAGTAACTGATTTTTTTGGGTACCCAAGCTGATATTTTCGATAGCAACCCAAAGTTTTACAGAACTCCCATTTTAATATTTGGTCACTCAAAATTCTAATCGAGTACGGGCCAAACTTTAAGCCCTAGACCAACCGTTTCTAACAAATGTTCACAGAAGTCCGTTGGTCATAAGGAATTTTACCATCACTTACTCTGGAAAAACTATGATCATTTGCTGATGCATACTGTGATTCTTGCTTCAAAGATAACCATATCGTCATGAGTACCCCCACTGCATTAATAAGCCACATGAGGCTGTAGAACAATTAATCTCAATAAACAAAAACAACCTCAAAGTTATAAACATTACAATTTACCTGCTTGTAAGGGAAAAGCCATTGGGATCCCGGCTTATAGCACGCCCATTATCATTAACAGTGCAGACATGCTGAATTAGACAACTGCAGGTACAAATTAATAATTGATTTAAATAAGGTTTAGCGGTCAACAGATTTTAAATTATACTTTTTACACAAACCTCGAACTTCAGACTAGTAGTGCTGTTCCAATAAGAAGTAGCTGGTTCACTGAGATCGGCACCAATTGAAGTGCGTCATAGATTGACGCCACGGACCCCACCGCTTCCTGATCCAGAAAAATTATCCACAGGTAACCCATGAACTACAATTTCAGGTGTGACTGAGTGCTGGAATATGGATCAAAAATTCGTATGAGTCTGCACATCATTTATCTGTGTTTCTGTATATTTACTGAATATTGATAATACCGTCCTTACCTACATTCATAGAATTCAATTCAAAAAAGTAATAGTGATAAAGGTTGTCCGATTCATATCTAATTACAGTTAGTGCAAAAAAAAACATGGGAATCATTTTTCTCTAAGATTGACATGGTAACATGGTCAAACAAATGGCTTTTCAGGACAAAATTTCTTCTTCATTTTTACTTGTCCTATACTCCACCCATTTTTTAGGAATGTCTTATGGACAAGAAAGGGATAACAAACAATGCAGAACTTGGCAACGATGATATGTTGCATACTTGTATTACACGCATGCACACATATTGTGATCAAGGTATTAAATCTCGAATTTCGGCTCGTCTCATCTCCAGAATTCTACACACAATATCTCGGGTGAGATGACTGTATCTCGGATGTACATCTCACAGATTTTAAAGTAAATCTCGGGACCATCTCGGAATAACTTAAGGATCCAAAATTGACATTTTTAAAGATTTTTATGATAATTTTATCTAAATATAAACTAGATAACATACACGATTCATAAATAACAATAATACAAAATTATTTTAGAGGAGAGTGGTCACATGATTATTTTGCTATCGGTTAAATAAATTCTACTCATTTGAATATTACAATTTAAAAATAAACAAAAAAATCATCCATTTTTTGCAATCGTTAAAAAATAGAAATAAAATTAGAGAGCTTGCAAAATATAGTCATAGTGTAATTTCTTTTGGATCAACATGAAAATGGTTATAGTCAACAAGTATTGTTTGCTGCTTTATTGCATTATAAATACGAAATTATGAGGCTGCATAACTCAGACCACTCAATGTGTATATGCATCACATGAATGCAACATACATAAGAGGACAAGCTGGACAGTCTTAAAGAACAGCTTGCATTGACACTGGCTCTGGATGAACCACTGTATCTGGATTGCCTTAAAGAATAGTTTTTTTGGATCGCACAATCTCAAAAACTGAGCAATGGCTTATTTTAAAAAACAGAGCAAGTTTTGGAAACTGAGCCATTACACTCAGTTTTTACATGTTTGAGTTCTCATTTTGCATATTCATATTCAAGGCTGAAAACAGATGTCAGTTATGTAATGAACTGTTTGTAGCAACCAACGGTGAAGTAACCTGATCATCCTAAAATTGCCAACTTCACATCACCACACATATTAAAAACCAACTGAGAAGAGAATCTGGGCAAGGGTACACTAAAATCCCGAATCCACTTGCAAGAGTAATCTGCTAAACTGAAGTGTAATGTGTTGAAATTAATGATTCAAATATTAGTGGAGAAGGAAAGAAATTGATTGATTGTCAATCAATTAATTGGCTTGTTTATGGAAAGGGATAAGAGGAAGATTTTTTTTGGAAGAAAAATAATTAATAGGCCAATCAATCAATTGATGAAGAAAGGGAAAGAGATTGAGACCATAATTATGCCATCCATTTATGCTCCAGTCAAATCAAGGAAGATATTTATTTTTCTTCATGTCCTAGAAACTTCTATTCTTTATCTCCAAGAAATCTCTATATAATTAGGGGTCATGTTATTGTATGAAAAAAAAAGAGTAATCCACCATTAGTCTTCTCTCTATTGTAATCTGTTGTACTCATTTCGTCACTGAGAAATAAAGGTTGTTGGGTCTCCGTGGACGTAGGCAAAGCCGAACCACGTTAAAAATTGGTGTGCTCTTTCCTCTATTTTTGTTCTCTCTATAAATTTGTGCCACTTGTTTTTATTTTTGGCGTTGTTGAAATTGTTGACAGACTAGATCATTGGGTTAATTCGTATTCCGCTGCCCAAATCTCTGATTTTGCACTACAGATTGGTATCAGAGCCAGTCGTCCTGTTCAAAGACTTTTTCAACCATGTCAAATTCCGCAAAGAATAACGGTGGTAGAAGCGCTACAAATTATGTAGTTGCTAGATTTGATGGAAAGGGGGATTTTGGCACATGGAAGATGAAGATGGAAGCGGTGTTGAAGAAAGAGAGGACATTTAAAGTTGTCTCAGATCCAGAGAAATTGAAGAAATTACCACCTGAAGAGTTAGAAGAATTGGAAGAGGATGCTCTTACTACAATCCAACTTAGCCTTTCTGACGAAGTACTTAGAGAGTTTTCTCATGTGAAAACTGCTAAGGAATTGTGGGATGCTCTTCAAAGAAAGTTCTACGACAAGTCTCTCACCTACCGCATCATCTTACAGTAACAACTTTATTCTTTCAAAATGAGGCCTGGAACAGATGTATTTGCTCATATAGATGCCCTCAATACACTTGTCATGAATCTTCGAGCAGCTGATGTAAAGATTGAGGATGAGGCGCAAGCTGTTATTGTTTTATGTTCTTTGCCTGCAGAGTATAACACTTTTGTTAACTCTATGATCTATGGGCGTTCGTCTATTTGCTTGGAGGATGTGAAGACAAATTTGCATAATGAGATGTTGAGAGGAAAGTTGGCAAGCATGAGCATGGAGAATGATTCTGAAAGCCTTGTTGCACAGAGAGGAAGAAGTCAAAGTAGACCCAAATATGGTGGAGACAGAGCTAAGTCCTGATCTCAGTCAAGAGGAGCTCGGAAGGGAGTTTGTCATTATTGCAGAAAACCTGGACATTATATTGCAAATTGCCCCAAGTTGGAGAATAAAAACAAAGCTGTTCCCCAGAAGGCTTCAGCATCTACGGCGGAGACATCAGATTCAGATAATGATCCTGGCATTTTTACAGCCTCTGCCTCTCCTATGAAGAGCACTATGTGGATTATTGACTCGGGTGCATCCTATCACATGACACCGGATAGGCACGTTTTTTCCACTTATCGTCAGTTTGATGGAAGAGAGGTTCTCATGAGAAATAATGCTGCGTGTCGCATGATTGGTATTGGAACAGTAAAAATCAGGATGTTTGATGGTGTTGTTCGCACTTTATGTGATGTCAGGCATGTGCCTGATTTAAGGCGTAGTTTGATCTCCATTGGAGCATTGTGCAATTTTGGCTTAAAGTGTGTAATAGAAAAAGATTCATTAAAAATTACAAATGGCTCATTGATAGTGATGAAAGGGGTAAAAGCTGGAAATCTGTATTTGCTGAAGGGTACAACTGCTGTTGTGGAGTCTGCTTCAGTTATTGATTCAGTTGATTCCGATTCTACCAGATTGTGGCATTTTCGTATGGGCCACATTGGAGAGTGCAGTTTAGAAGTATTGAGAAAGCGAGGCTTGATTGACAGTGTTCATCATTCAAAACTTGACTTTTGTGAAGGATGTGTACTTGGAAAGCAGACGAAGGTTTCTTTTGGCATTGCAGAGCATAAGTCTAAAGATGTTTTAGAGTATGTTCATACTGATGTTTGGGGCCCCGCACCATGCCTATCTTATGGAGGAGCCAGGTATTTCGTTTCATTTGTTGATGATTTTTCTAGAAAAGTATGGGTTTACTTTATGAAGTCCAAAGATGAAACTTTTGATAGGTTTCAAAGTTGGAAATCTCTTGTTGAGAAGCAGTCTAGAAAGAAAGTGAAGGTTCTTCGTTCAGATAATGGTGGTGAATTCACTTCTCAAAAATTCATCAAATTTTGTGAGTCCGAGGGAATCAAAAGACACTACACCACACCAGGAGACCCTCAGTCAAATGGGGTTGCAGAGAGAATGAATCGGACTTTGTTGGAAAGAACTCGTTGCTTACGGCTGACTGCAGGATTAAATAAGAGATTTTGGGCAGAAGCATTATCTACGGCGGTTTTCCTTATCAACCGCACACCTTCTACCGCCATAGATATGAAGATTCCTGAAGAAGTATGGAAGGGAGGGCCTGTATCATATTCCTTTCTCAGAGTGTTTGGTTGTCCAGCTTATGTGCATGAGAGCAAAGGGAAGTTGGATCCAAGAACGCGCAAGTGTATTTTTCTTGGTTATAAGAAAGGAATTAAGGGTTATAGGATGTGGTGTCCTACTACCCAGAAGATTGTTACTAGCAGGCATGTTACATTTGATGAGAAGGGTATGTTGAAGGTGGAGCCTTCTTCTTCAGTTAATGATGATGTTGAGAGGACAAATTCAGAATACCAAACACCAGGCAGATCATCAGACTTCCATACAAGTAAAAATGGTGATTCAGATGACACCGTGGTTGATAGGGAAGAAATAGAAGATCAATCTCAAGGTGGAGCTCAAATTCAAACTCGACCAAAGAGAGAGAAGAAAAGACCTACATGGCTTGATGATTTTTTGGGATTAAGCATTGAAGATATTGACTTTGATGACATGGCAGCTTATGCATTAAGCATATTTCATGATGAACCAAGAGACTACAAAGATGCCATTAGTTCAGTTGATAGCTCCAGTTGGCTAGTAGCAATGGAGGAGGAGATTGAGTCTTTGCACAAAAATCACACTTGGGATTTAGTGCCACTTCCTTCCGGCAAGAGAGCAATTGGATGTAAATGGATCTATAAGGTGAAAGATGGCGGCAATGGTGACTTGAGGTACAAAGCAAGATTAGTGGCGAAGGGTTATGTTCAGAAGAAAGATGTGGAGTTTCATGATATTTTTTCTCCAATCGTTAGACATACTTCCATTCGCATTCTTTTGGCATTGGTTGCTCACTTTGACATGGAGTTGGAACAACTAGATGTCAAGACAGCATTCTTGCATGGTGATCTTGAGGAGGACATTTACCTACAGCAGCCAGAAGGGTTCATTCATAGCAGCAGGCCAGGTCATGTTTGTAAACTTAACAAATCTCTTTATGGCTTAAAACAGTCTCCTAGACAGTGGTATAAGAAATTTGATAAGTTTATGATCTCACATGGTTACTCTAGAAGCTTTAAGGACCAATGTGTCTATTTTAAAAATTGTAATGATGATATCATCTATTTGTTACTTTATGTTGATGATATGTTGATAGCTTCTAAGAGTATGTCAAAAATTTCGGAGTTGAAAATGGAGCTCAGTAAGGAATTCGAGATGAAATATTCGGGAAATGCACAAAGAATTTTGGGGATGAATATTCAGAGGGATAGAAAGCAAAGAGTTTTGAGGCTCACTCAAACTCAATACATCGAGAAAGTCCTATCTCGATTCGGTATGGAGAATGCTAAACCGGTGGCTACTCCATTAGGCTCTCAATTCAAGCTATCCAAAGATATGTGTCCCACATCGGATGAAGACAAAAGGGATATGTGTAATATTCCTTATTCTAGTGCGGTTGGAAGCCTTATGTATGCTATGGTATGCACAAGGCCTGATTTAGCTCATGCAGTTGGTGTTGTCAGTCGATATATGTCTAACCCAGGTAAAGAGCATTGGCAAGCAGTGAAGTGGATACTCAGATATCTTCGTGGCACTTCTTCAGTTGGCTTGTTATATGGTGGAGTAGATGGAGACATCTCTCTTAGAGGATACTGTGATTCAGATTATGCTGGGGATAGAGATGGACGGAAGTCGGTGTCGGGCTATGTTTTTACACTTGGCATAGGCCCGATTTCCTGGAGATCAAAGTTGCAGTCAATCGTAGCTTTGTCGACTACTGAAGCAGAGTTAATGTCGATTGTGGAAGCAACAAAGGAAGGATTGTACTTACTTCAGTTGTTGGATGATCTTTCAATGGAGCAGCGGACAGTGGAGCTATTTTCAGATAGTCAGAGTGCGATTCATCTTGTTGAGAATCTGGCTTATAGTTCACGGACGAAGCACATTGATGTTAGAGGCTTCTTTCTTATGCTTGAGGAAGAACGAAGCAAGATCAAATTATTGAAGGTGGGTACTTCAGATAATCCTTCAGATATGATGACCAAGTCTCTTCCAAAGGACAAGTTTGAGCATTGCTCAAACTTGATCAGTTTGATTCCTGTTACTTGAGCGCCATTGGGCGCTGGACCCAACAACTTCTATATTGATTGTTGAAGATGAGTTAATGAAGAAAGATTGCCATATTTGAATCAAGGTGGAGTGTTGAAATTAATGATTCAAATATTAGTGGAGAAGGAAAGAAATTGATTGATTGTCAATCAATTAATTGGCTTGTTTATGGAAAGGGATAAGAGGAAGATTTTTTTTTGGAAGAAAAATAATTAATAGGCCAATCAATCAATTGATGTAGAAAGGGAAAGAGATTGAGACCATAATTATGCCATCCATTTATGCTCCAGTCAAATCAAGGAAGATATTTATTTTTCTTCATGTCCTAGAAACTTCTATTCTTTATCTCCAAGAAATCCCTATATAATTAGGTGTCATATTATTGTATGAAAAAAAAAGAGTAATCCACCATTAGTCTTCTCTCTATTGTAATCTGTTGTACTCATTTCTTCACTGAGAAATAAAGGTTGTTGTGTCTCCGTGGACGTAGGCAAAGCCAAACCACGTTAAAAATTGGTGTGCTCTTTCCTCTATTTTTGTTCTCTCTATAAATTTGTGCCACTTGTTTTTATTTTTGGCGTTGTTGAAATTGTTGACAGACTAGATCATTGGGTTAATTCGTATTCCGCTGCCCAAATCTCTGATTTTGCACTACATAATGAAGTCAAACTGTGCATGTTAAAAGAAAAAACATGCACAAAATTACTATTTTGACCAAAATCCAAGATATCTAAGTCAAGACTAAACAGGTGAAAAATGCCAATGAGGTCTGAACTCTGAAGTAGCAGCCGGAGCTATCACTTCTACCTGCTATGTAGTTTGCTTAAATTGGATTACACTATTAAACAGATGTGACTAAAGAATGTAAAATGCAACTGAAGGTATGTTGAGCAAAACAGTATTAACATATAACATTCTACTTCAAAAACTCTTGTTTTCATCCTGTGACTTTTGAATTTGTTTAGTTTTCGTTACGAAAAAAATAACATAGGAGTTGAGTTTCATTTCAATTCAAAGTAAAAAAAATCAGGAAATCTGCCAATCTTTTGGTGCTTCAGTTGAGCAGAAGATTAAGGAATTCCACAAACAATCAGCGCATTTGTATCAGTTATCATTCATATCTAAACTGATGGACCTTCGGCTAAGCCATTTATGACAAAGACTTCTGACCCGAAGGGACCAATCACGTGATTATATTTCATAAACAACCAATTCCGGCTAAAGACAGATCGTACACAATACATGTAGGATTTATATGAAAAGATATTGCACAAACCATCGGATCCGTAAAAGAAGGACATTCGCGTGGAGTGGTTATGAAAAGGACCTAACTTACAAAAGGGCCGGAAATATAGTTTAAAATTTACAGAAGGGCATTGAATAAACTTCCCTTGTTTCTAATCATATATATGAACTGGTTATGAGAAGGACCTAAATTTGATGTTGATATTGCATGTGAACTCCTGCTGCAGATCTTCAACTGTTAGCATTGTTCCATTATTAACCGGAGTAGGATGTTCATCTAAAACCTGTATACATGATTATCAGAATGTAGCAGCATCCCAAAATAATTAAAATAAATAAATCATGGTTAAGCTTGTTAATAATTCTGAGTAAATGGGAAAAACTTATCCAGATTTCAAAGCATAATTGGCAGCGACATCTTCCTCGAGATCATCGCCAACTTCATAAATCAGATTAGATCCACCCATTATCAAAGGCAAATTCATACCAAGCTTTTTATTTACAATCTTCTCAACAAAGTCGCGCAGTTTGGAAGTGGAAGTATTTATCTCAAGAAGTAGAGGCGTCTATTTTGTAAATAACAAAAGTAAACATGAACAAAATGGAGGAGATAACAAAATGATATAGCATGCACAATTTGCAGTAAAATAAGGTTACCTCAGAACAGACATAGCATGGTTTATTAGGTTCAAATGGCTCCACCGGCATCAAGAGCATCTTTCTTGAAGGATGCTCAAGGCAGTAGGTCATCCTGATATCACAGATGATCAATTTCAAACTGTAGGGAGATAAACGAAAGTCACACCACCATCACCAAGGAACATGATGTGCATCACAAAACATACATAATAGTTACTGAACTTAATCCATAAGAAAGGAATCTTCTTTTAGGTATAATCCCTACTGAAAATAAAATAAATTTGTCAATGGATACCCAAAAATCTAAAATATGCTGCATCCGTATCAAAAAAAAAGGCCCGGGGGGGGGGGGGGGTAAATATCCAATGTCCAGAAGAATCAAATACAGATGTGAATATTATGCCTGCATTCAAATTTATCCATCTGCTATTTGTCATAATAGTTCATATTATGTGTATTTTAGTATAGTGAATAATATGTATTTTTGTATTACCAAGATAGAAGTAAAAATTATAAGCATATTAATGCATGTTCATTACTTGGAATCATTTTTATCATCATATTCTATATTTTTTTGTAATTTTTTAATCATCAACTAACAAATAAATATCTAATCCAAATAAAATTATTTATAATTTTGAATTTATCAATGGAAAGTGGATATTATGATACCTGATAACCATCGGCTATCGCGGATATCCGGTACTTAAAAGTGATTTTGGAAACAGACATGGATAATGATAGTATTTGTATCTGAAAGTGTCCATTAATAAAAGTGTCCATGGATAATGACAGTATTTGGAAACAGACATGGATTTAGGTATATGAGAGATCCCTATTACTTGCTGGTGGATAAAACTCTACTGCTACAGATAAGTTTGAAAGACCAAAAGGCGCAACCGATGCTCTGTATATGATGAATGCTCTAAAAACTTCTCTCACTCTCTTAACTACAAAATACACAACCACCATTATGAAGAACTGCAAGGCACTGATGGAAGTCAGGCAACCGATGGTCACAAGGACAATAATGGAAACGTTACAAACTTTTGCTGCAGTTCTTCTTCAGAGGTTGCCTCAGAGGCATTGTTAGATATCCTGTGCTCATTATCAATATGAATCTCTTCGAAAGGCTGCTCAGCAGATGAGATGGCATATATTGCAAGGCTATTACATAGTGGCATGAGAAAGACTTGTGATTTGAACAGAAAAACATGTATTATAAAACTTCCTCATGTATTCAATACACTGAGTGATATTTTAGCAAGTGTGTATGAAGAGGCTGCATTTGCTTTAACTGAGGCAATGACAGGGTTAATATCGTATTGCATCAATGAAAGCATGGTGGCACAGGGGGTTGAGCAAACCAACCTCAGTGACCAGAGGGGCAGTAGAAAATCTGCTCCAACCGTCATTGAAAGGATATGTTTTACTTTTGAAGGTCTTCTCGGTAATCGGTACAATGCAGTGTGGGATATGTCATTTCAGGTTCTTATAGCTGTGTTCTCTAAGCTTGGAAAATCTTCATCTTTTCTTATGGTGGAATCAATTCAAAGTTTGGCAAATTTACAGAGTTTACCAGATGAAAACCTTCCTTTCAGAAAGTAGCTTCATGAAAGTTGATGATAAAACTTTTACGTGCGACAGGAGCCAGCTAAGCAAATCAGCAATCCAGTGACATGGAAATCAATGACCAATCATCCAATGGTGCATCTCTTTCGCATTCACATGGCTTGTTACTCGATCTAGCTGTGTCTCTCCTACCAGTTGTGAATAAGGAAGAAACTTATTTGTTATTCACTGCCATTAAATCTCTGTTGCATGATAATGATGGTCTGTTGCAGAAGAAGGCGTACAAAACGCTTGCTACAATGCTTAAAGAATCTGAAGAATTTATTGGAAATAAGGAGGACGAGGTTATTTGTCTGAAGATAGAAGCAACTGATTCATGTCACTTTCAGCCAAACGCCACAGGCTTGAAAGTCTGTACCACTTGATAGTTTTTGTTTCAAAGGATACATCAGAGCAAAGGAAGAGGGAGAGCATAAGTGCTTTTCTTACCGAAATAATACTTGCACTAAAAGAAGCTAATTGAAAAACGAGAAACACAGCTTATGAATTGCTAGTTCAGATCGGCCATGCATACGAAGACGAAGAGCAGGGTGGGCAAAAGGAAAACCTGCTTAGATTTTTTCACATGATTGCTGGAGGTTTGGCAAGCGAGAAGCCGTACATGATAAGTGCTGCAGTCAAAGGATTAGCTCGGTTAGCCTATGAGTTCTCCGGCTTATAAATCTACTTCCATCTTTTTTCGTTCTTCTGCAAAGAAAAAACCGTGAAATCATCAAAGCGGATCTGGGACTGATTAAAGTATTGGTGGCACGGTCGAAAGCTGATCCTCTACAAACTCATTTAAAGATGATGGTTGAAGGACTGTTGAAATGGCAAGGTGATACCAAAAATCATTTCAAAGCAAAGGTGAAATTGGTCCTTGAAATGCTTGCAAAGAAATGTGGTATGGAAGCATAAGAGCAGTTATGCCCGAGGAGCATATGAAACTTCTTACAAACATAAGGAAGCTGAAGGAGCAGAAAGAACGTCAGGCTAAATCTGAAGCAGGTTCTGAATCAGACCAAACGAAAACAACTTTATCCAGGCATAGCAGATGGAATCGTACACGCATTATGGAATCGTACACGCATTTTTCCAGACTTTGCAGATGATGACGATAGCTATGAAGAAACTTATGATGCTAAGTCTGTAAAATCTTCAATTTGGTCTACGGACAAGTCGGTCTCTAAAAAGCATCCAGAGTATCTTTATGACCAAATGGAAGACGATCCTTTTGACTTGCTAGATGAACAAAAAACAAAGGCATCCCTTCGAAACTCAAAACTCAAAAGAAAAGCAGAATTTAACGAAGATCCAGAGTTTGACTCAGATGGTCACTTCATTGTAAGAGAAGATGGTAGCTACATGAAGACAAGTGTAACAACCCGGAGTTTTACAACATGCTAAGACGAGAATCAAGACAGAATTTAATTATAATATCTGAATCAAGGGAAACGGGCTTTGCCATTGCGTTCGTCTCGAAAAAATACGCGAAATAGAGTCCGAGTTTTCAAAAATCGGAGTCCGTATGACCAAGTTATGGCTCGTCAAAGTTTTCAGAAAATTTCAAGTTCAAAAACGGTTCAAATTTGAATTCAGATTTCAAATTCACCCAAGCAGAAGAGGCGGGAAAAATTCCCGCCACCCCCAAGTCGACTGGGGAGTCGACTTGGGAGTCGACACACCCCAGGTGGTGTCGACTGCCCAGTCGACACCCCTATTGACTTGGATGGTCGGTCAGTTTGGCCTGGGTGCACCTGACTTGTTCCTCAAGACATGTTTGGAGGCTTGTGACGGATTTTGAGGGCTCAGATCTATCCTAGGGTTTATCCTATGACCTAAACTACTCCTAATCCCTATAAAAAGACCCCTAAGCCTACCCTAAACCCTCACAAATAACTCATGCCACGAAGTGTCGCCAAAATCTATCTTGATCATGGCCTTCATCTCCAACTCCAAGGGCTCATGCATTCAAATCGGATCCGGATCAAAGGTGCTAGCTTGCTACATCAAATCAAGGGAGTGAATCAACGTTGCTATGCAAGTTTCATGACGATTCTTCAACAAAGGAGCCACCTTTCTTGGTCAAGACGATTCATGATCTTTCCCTAAGCCTCGCTATGTAAGTTCTAGCTACTTGTAGATTCTAACGGTGGTTCTAATGTGACATGGAATAAAATGCGATGAAACATAAGTATGCTAGCCTATGTGAACCCAACTTTGCCCCTTTTCTATGATTTATGACCTTAGGATAAGTTTTAGCGACTTAATCATGCCACTCATGTTATGCTTAACCTAGTTTATCTTGCAAGTTTGAATCTTTATCTACGGATTGCTAGCATGAACCTTTGGGAACCATTTGACTTGTGAAACATTGGCAAAGATTTGGCTTTGGTGCTTATGCATGTAAATGAACCCAAACCCCTTATGTTATCATGCATGTTTGTGGCCAAATCCCCTTATGATACTATGCATGTTTGTGGCCAAATTCCCTTATGATACTATGCATGTTTGTGGCCAAATTCCCTTATGATACTATGCATGTTTGTGGCCAAAAAAAACCCTTATGATGCTATGCATATTTTGAGGCCAAACCCCCTTATGATACCGTGCATATTTGTGGCCAACCCCTTTTTTTTGGCATCGTGCATGTTTTGAGGCCAATATGTAGCATAGTATCCTTACTATGTTGACTCGCTTTTACTTGGGTTGGAAACACGATTTGGGGTAGGATAGACCAGCGTGATTATGACATGATAATTTGACATGGGATTTCATGAAAATATGACACTCATGATACACCTAAATGGGGACATGACATGTGGGGTAAACATGGGAATTGAAACTAGACACGTATGGGTTGTAAGTGTAATATGACACTAGACCAAACATGAAAGTGGCCAACTCGAGTTTGGGTTGAGTTTGTAGCATAAATCTACCCGGACCCGCCCGGCTTAACTAGTGGCTACAAACAATAGGACCCAATGTGAGTAGTTGGTCATATAGCACTTAAAACCCGAGGTTTGACTAGGTTGTGGTGTAAATCTACCCGGACCCGCCCGGCTTAACTGGTAACCACAACAAAGTCTAATGTGAGAGGTTGGGGTGCATTAATCTAATTAATGCCATGTAACACCCCGTAATTCTATAACACTAAGATTTACAAATCAAGGCAGAATTAAAAGTTAAAATCAAAATCAAGGGACACTGGCTAAGCTGTTGCGTTCATCTCGGAAAAATACGTGAAATAGAGTCCGAGTTTTCAAAAATCGGAGTCCGTATGACCAAGATATGGACGAACGAAGTTAGGCAGAAAAACCGGAAATAGACCAGAATGCACTGGCGCACTTGTGAAGTGCGCCAGTACAAAAATACACTGGCGCACCTGCCAAGTGCGCCCATACTAATCCAGCACCGAATTCTGGAGTGTTATGTGCTGACGTGTCTCCTTTTGAGTGGTTGGATGATGTGTATTCGACCTGTGCGATTCTGATGGCTTCTATGATGATCTAAGGGCCCTAAAACACTCTCTACACCTATAAAAGAATGCCTAGACCTAAGGGTTCCTCCACACAAATTCTCTAAGCCATCTACATACTGCTTCTCTCTACTCTAGCCTCCACCATTAAAATAAATCTAATTCTCCACTAAAACAAGTTATAGTTCTTATTTTAATTGGAGATTCAAATCAAGATTAAAGCTTCAAGAAGGGAATCAAAAGTTGATTCAACGATTTTAAGCAACGTCGCACGAATCATAGCAACGCCATCTTTCTTTTCTAATCTAAATCTCTGTAAGTCAGTTGTTTCTAGATTTGAACGTTTTTGCTTTATTTTGTGACATGAAATTAAAGGAATAAAAGAACATGCCAAATCTCTCTCTCTCTCTCTCTCTATTCGAATCTGTGTTTATACTCTTGGACTAAATTAAGAACTATTATGATTCAAGGACAAATAAGACTTTGCCTAAGACCGTTGCCTATGACTATGGATTCTGAGAACATGTGCCTTTGGACTATGAACATAAGCCTTTGATTTTGGGACATAAAACATTGCCTATGACGGTGACTTATGACTGTGGGAATTATTTTCCCTTTTGACTATGAATATTGCCTATGACTATGGAAATTTGCCTATGACTATGAACACAAGCCTTTGATTTGGACAAAAAGTATTACCTATGACATAACAACGGTGATTTAAACACCTATGATTCATGACTAGGAAAATTGTTGCTTAGGTTTTGTGACTATGAAATTGGGTCTAAAACCCGATTTATCTATTCTGTCTGTTCTTGATTTTCTTTGGTTTTAGACTGTGGGAATTTACCTATTAAGTTAGGTCTACCCATGTTCTCGAACCTATTCTGTCTATTCTTGGTTTTAGACCATGGGAATTTACCTATTAAGTTAGGTCTACCCATATTCTTGAACCTGCGTCGTTATCCAAATCTTTTTATGCCAATTATTATGTCCACCCTTTTTCATAGCATCTTTGGTTCATTCCCCATTTTCTATGAATCTAGATTTATTTACAATCTAGGTTGAATCACGGTTATACGAACAGTGGGAATGCGATTTGGGAAAAAACACAAAATAAGCATAAATATAGTTGTAAGCTTGAAATTGGCATATTTTGGAAACGAATGTGATTCTGATTTATACAATTTTAGAACACGTGTTAAGACATGTGAATTGGGTAGATTTGACATGGATTATAGGTTATGAAATTTAGATCTAGTATTTGCCTGTAAACTGAAAAACTAGAATAATAAATCTAGTTTGTATGTAGACTGTAAACTAGAAGAATAAATCTAGTTTTTGGGCATAAACGGTGAACTAGAATAGAAAATCTAGTTTCGCATAGACTATAAACTAGAATATGAAATCTAGTTTAGCATAAACTGAAAATAAAGACGATAGATCTAAATTGCTATGAACTGTAGGTTAGGCAAATCAAGATTTTGGCCTAGAATATAAGTCTGTTAGCGACAAATGAATATAGGCCAAATTTGTTTAAAAAGGAGGAAATGGGCTGTACGATAAATTGTTAACAGTTTATAAACAAAAGAAATATATTTTGATAACACCCCTTTTTATAACTCGTACCAGAAAGTTCTAGGGTGATAGAAAAGATAGTGTCTAGGCTTGGGTTTGGAAAATACAAGTTTCCTACCCTCCCTGGCTATCCCTAACTGATCCGACGAAAGGGATGGTTGCTTTCAAAACCAAGTTTGGAAATTAATCAGAAAACCCTTTGAACTTAGAAAACATGAATATGCCTAACCCGAGGTTAGACTGAGTTGCGGTGTAAACCTGCCCGGAACCGACCAGCACATCCAGTAACCGCAGCAATATCTGTCTAATGTGAGAGGTTGCGGCTTTAATTTATTAATTAAAGCTAGAACAAGAAGGGGAGGGTTAAGTCCATAGGACACTTAACCAACACAGTTAAAGCTAGAATGGGAAGGTTAAGTCCATAGGAGCACTTAACCAACTTAACACTGTTAAGCTAGAATGGTAGGGTTTAGTCCATAGAAACACTTGGCCAACTTAACACAGTTAAAGCTAGAATGGGAGGGTTAAGTCCATGGGAATACATAGCCAAATTAACATGTTGACTAGACTAGAAGGTGGGGTTAAGTAAAGTTAATACACTTAGCCAATTTAACATGTTAATTAGACTAGAGGTTGGGGTTAAGTAATACACTTAGCCAATTTAATATGTTAGTTGGGTTGGACCATAGGGTTAAGTAAACTTGAACACTTAACTATCAGAATATGATAAATGAATAGGGTTAAGTCTAAGACACGAAGAGATGATACTTAACCATTAATAACAGGTTTAGTTAAAACCGGTGGGAAAGGTTAAATTAAAAAGGGAACACTTAACCAATACAGGATGAATGGGTAGGGTTAAGAAATACTTAACCAATATGACTTGGTTTGTGGTTGGGTTAAGTCAACATGAATACTGACAACACTTAACCAGTTTAACAGGATAAGGGAAGAGGGTTAAGTTAGCTTGAATCGACTAAAGACACTTAACCAATCCAACTTAACGGGAAAGAGAACTAAGTAGTAAAAATTAGTTAAGAAGACAATGATCCTGGAAACTAAGTGGTAAAACTTAGTTAGTAGAACTAAGTAGTTATTCTTAGTATGTAACAACCCGTATTTCAATAACATGTTAAAACGAGAATCAAGGCAGAATTTAATTTTAAATTCTGAATCAAGTAAAACGGGCTATGCCATTGCGTTCGTCTCGGAAAAATACGCGAAATAGAGTCCGAGTTTTCGAAAATAGGAGTCCGTATGACCCGGTTAAGGCCCAAAGAAGTTTTCGGGAAATTTGAATTTCGAAACATGCAGAAATGGGGGCCAGGCGGGAAAATTTCCGCCCAAACAAGTCGACAGGCATGTCGACAGGCATGTCGACAGGCATGTCGACAGGGCTGTCGACTTACCCTGTCGGCTGATTTTGATCTGGTGCACCTATTTTCTATCTTGGCTGGGTTTTTGGGCCTGGTTTGAAATCTGACGGTTCAGGTTGGTCCTAGGGTTAATCTAAGGGCCTAAAACTATCCTAATCTCTATAAAAAGACCCTAAACCTACCCCTAAACCCTCATTATTCACTCATGTAACTAAACTATGGCCAAATTTCTACTCTCATGGCCTCCATCTCAAATCCCTAGAGCCTATTCATTCAAATCGGGTTCAAATCAAAAGATGCAAGCTTGCTACACCAAAGAGAGGCAAAATCAACGTTGCTATGCGAGTTCCATGACGATTCTTCAACAAAGGAGGCACCTTTCTTAGCCAAGATGATTCATGCTTCTTTCCCTAGGCCTAACTATGTAAGTTCTAGCTACTTTTAGATGGAAACGGTAGTTTTGATAATGACATGGGATAAAATGAGGCTAAACATGATTATGTGAACCTATATGAACCTTACCATGCCTCTTGTGTTCATATTTATGATCTTAGGCCATGTGAGTGACTTAATCATGCCTCTCATGCTATGCATAACCTAGTTTAACTTGCAAGTTTGGATCTTTATACATGAAATGCTAGCATGAACCTTTAGGAACCACTTTACTTGTGAAACATTGGCTAAGATAAGATTTTGGGGCTTATGCATGTTTATGAACCCAAACCCCTTATGCTAACATGCAAGTTTGTGGCCAAATCCTTTATGAGATTATGCATGCTCGTGGCCAATCCCCTTTCTAAGTTGTGCATGTTTATGGCCAAACCCCTTTTGATAATATGCATGTTTGTGGCCAAAGTACCTTATGACACTATGCATGTTTAGGGCCAATCCCTTTATGATGTTATGCATGTGGAAGCCAAGCCCTTTTTGGCATCATGCATGTTTTGAGACCAATATGTGACATAGTATCCTTACTATGTTGACTCGCTTTGCTTGCGTTGGGAAAACACGATTTTGGGTAGTTAGATAAACATGAACATGTCGTGAAATCTTAACTTGATTATGACATGTGTTTGTACTTGAAAATATGACTTGGAAGATAACATGGAAGTTGGCATGTAAGTATGCATAAAAACATGAGCTTGGGAATTTACCTATTAAGTTAGGTCTACCCTTTGGGAATTTACCTATTAAGTTAGGTCTACCCAAATGCTTGAAAACTTGTAACATGTTTTGGAAACATGATGAACTTAGATAATATAAGTGTGGCCAACTCGAGGTTGGGTTGAGTTTGCAACGTAAAACTACCCGGAACCGACCGGCCTAACTAGTAGTTGCAAACAATAGGACCCAATGTGAGAAGTTGGTCATGTCGCGCTTAAGACCCGAGGTTAGACTAGGTTGTGGTGTAAATCTACCCGGACCCGCCCGGCTTAACTAGTAACCACAACAAGGTCTAATGTGAGAGGATAAGAGTGCATTAATTAAATTAATGCCACATGATAAGGTTAAGTAAATTTGACTATTGACACTTAACCGATATGACACGAATGGGTAGGTTAAGTGGGACCGGGCTTGATTTCCTTAATGACACTTAACCAATTCAGACTGGGTAATTAGATGAGGTTAAGTAATTAAGACTTAACTAGCCTAACCACGATAATTAGATGTGGTTAAGTAATCCACACTTAACTAATCTAAACACGGTAATTCGATGGGGTTAAGTTAAACACTTAACCAATTTAAACTTGGTAATTCAATAAGGTTAAGTAACCAATACTTAACCAACTTAATGTGATAATTTAATGGGGTTAAGCAACTTATACTTAACCAATTATACATGATGATTTGATGGGGTTAAGTGACCTAAACTTAACCAATCTAACTCGTTAATTTGATGTGGTTAAGCGACCTAAACTTAACCAATCTAACTCGTTAATTGGATGTGGTTAAGTGACCTATACTTAGCCAATCTAACTCGTGAATTTATGGAGGTTAAGTCAACCCATACTCAACCGATATAACGTGAAAACATGATAAGGCTAATTCACGAATCACTTGAATACGCTTGACCGATTTGACTCGGTAACTTGACAAGGTCAAGTTAATTTATATAATTAATCAATCTAAAATGATAATTAGACGAGGTTAAGTTATGGATTGCTTAATATACTTAGCCAACTTGACACATGGTTTGTAGGGTTAAGTCTTGGACTTCGATACTTAGCCAATTTTGACATGGTTTGTAGACGGGCTAAGTGACACTTAACCCATTAGATAAACCCTAATTCGGAGGATTAGGTAAATAACCATAGTTAACAAGGATTATGGAAATAAGGCTAAGTGGTAAACCTTAGTTAAGGGAAACTAAGTAATAATTCTTAGTCAAGGAAGTTTGGACCATTTCTTAGATAGATTAGTAACCCAATACGTTAGGTCAACGTTTAAGTATGCGTGTAGGAGCAGGCTATCTGATTTAGATAAAGGCTCCAACGAACTGGGTAACGAAGCAGCGGCTTCGGGGAACGTGAGGATATTCTTGGGATCCCTCTGTGAGCTGCCAGGTCATTATACTAGGCCCACGAGAGGTTGAGGTCTGCGGTAGAAGAACCAAGAATATGCCTTGGTTGCTATGCGAGCGACCTAAAGACTGGGGTGGATAGCAGTGAGTCGACGAATACATAAGGTGCCCGAGATAGCAAGTTCGTCGATCATCTACCAACTTGAGTCAAGCGTGTACGTACGGAAAGGCAGGGAACACCCAACAGACCATGATTTGCTATCTAATTATGGGTGAGGTAGGCCGTGGGATGTGGGCTGGCCGGAGTGTAGTTCTCATGCAAGATTTTCTCTTGTGTTGCCTTTCACTAGTTGAGGGAGGGGTCTTGTGGGACCATAGCCACGTGTAGAAAAGCAGACCTTAGTATCTGCATCGGCAGATAAATCTAAAGCTCCCGACCAAGTCCTGTATTTCTTGGTTTGCCCTGTGACAGGACTCGGATGGCACGATGTGATACATGTGCATACAGTTATAGAAAAACGATTCACGATGAATGCGTGGGAAAAAGGGCGCGGTTGAGGGTTAGCGTAATCCCTAGTAGCCTAGGTGGTTTGATCCAAACCGAAATACGAAAGCATGCAATAGGTAAGCGTAATCCCTAGTGGTGCTAGGTGGCGTAAGTCCTAGTAGTTCAAACGATGATTCATATGGAAGAGCCTAGCTAGAACAAGGGTGACAGTCTGAACGATTTCAAGGATAATACGACATGAGGAAGCCCGTACGAGGTACGGCAAGGGACTGAACTTATATACGTGAAAAGAAACGTATGATTTGAGTAACCTATATATGCGATATTAGGTTGACATGGACCATTACACGACTTTGAGCACGGGACATTCATGGTTAACACATGATGCGAGTAGGGATACTAGTACGAGAGGTGCAGAGCAGATATACATGTTAGAACTAGGAAGAATATACATAATAGATACCGTGGGATGTTAGACGGGGTAGATACCTTGGGATAATGTACTCGATCGAAATCTGACGATGTGATACCTTGACTTATCATAACACCGTAGTTTATCATGATATCTTAGTTTACCTTGCCGCAGTAGTCCAACCGGCTACCCTGGTTTATCTATCTTGTAGTTATCCTTATGTTTACTTTCAGTTTATGCATGTCATGTTACCTTTACCTGTTTTTATACTGGAAGTAGATAGGACTTACTCAGTCTTTTTGACTGACCCGTTTTGTTTCGCCTCTTTTCTTCCGTTTCCCCCCCCCCCCCCCAGGTTTCAGGGAGGTAACAATGCTGTTTAGTTCGGACTTCTTCTGCTTGAAGGTCATCATGGATGGCTTGGACTTCTATTGGCTATGGCTACTTTACGGTTTTACTTGGGGAATAATTTATTAAAAAGTCTTTATGCTTCTTTACTATTGCAAGACAGGTTTTGATGTACTCTGATGTAAAAGGCTTTAGACCTTATTTATTCATGTTATGAAAGTTTGATTTTACTTCCGCTATTTATATATGTTCTGTCTTGTGATATTTCTGTGCATGTTTACCAATAATGCCCCTCTAAAGCTACTGCATTCCTTTGCGAGTGACCCTAGCGGAGGCGGGGTGTTACATTTGGTATCAGAGCAGAAGGTTACTAGACTGGGAAAAAGTTTTTAAAGACCTTCTGAAAATTATTTGAAAAACCGTTTACAAAGAAGCATTTTTCAAGAAAATTTTTCTTTTAAAAAGAAAAAGGCTATTCCCCAAAGGCCATTAGCATTATCCTTGTTTCCTTGATTGAATCTCTTTTCCTTTCTTTCCTCCATCTGTAGTCACAGTGGTTTTAATTGCGACTAGTCTTTTCTATCTACGGAAGTGCTTTCCATGCAATGGAGGTGGTTCTCGAGAGACCAGTGGCCGCGTTATAAGAAAGGATAGTGAGAAAGAGGATAAAGGATGCGAGTTTAAGGATGAACAACTTGTTGGTATGGCTCAACCCAGAATGAGAGAGAAAGATGAACAATGAAACCCATGACGGGAGAGTACCTTCGGCATGGTGAAACGGGGTGGATAGTTAAGTATCACGGGACAAGGACAAGATCATCGGGAGGGCAATAGTATGCTCTCATTTCTAGGGTACCTCGGAAGGAGGGTAACGATCTTGTTAAAGGTTTAGCTTTTCTTCTCTATCATCCCGTTAGGACTTTGTTTTGATCATGGTATCAATTAAGTCTGCTTTGATAGTTGAGTCTCTGCACCTTAAGCACTAGCGTAATAGAGAATCCCATTTTTATCTCAAAGTCCTATTGGAGAATCAGTCCATTTATACATGACTTGTTTGGATTTGGGAATGTTTATGCCAAGTTTTGAGTGTGGAAATAATGCTTATGTTTATAAGCCATGGATGGATTCTAGGGATGAAGTGGTTATCCAGTAAGGGGTGCCACTCTCGGTTTTGATAGGAGGGTAGTTAGACTCTTGGCTTGTTTTGGTAATACCCTTGAAGTATCGCGTAACCTTTTGGGTTCCGTCATGATTAGTTACTTAGAATCCCTAGATGCCTTTGTTGGGAATTAGAAACCCGATCGAGTGGTGTTCGCTAATAAAACGGATGGTTTACTTTGCTTATGTATGGGTTATAGAGATCACCCTAGTAAGTGCGCTTGATAACCTGGTTGGCATCTGTTTACTTTCAAGAGGAAGTTCATCTATGAGAAATACCCTGTGGTACGAGGTCCGAGATTCACTAGTGAATTTTGGAAAGCTTGCATGAGATCATGAGTACGCGGTCATATTTGCATCAAGTATTCTAGGAAAAGGATAAGTGCAAGTGGAACGAGAGGCGACGAAGAAATGAGTTCCAGCTCATGTTATGGAAACAGGAATAAGAAGCTACAAAATCGCGAAGTTAAAAGACGACTTTGATGGTCAAAGACTAGATACGCGCATGATATCTCCTTTTGGGAGTATATCCTTGATCCCTGTTTTCTGTAGAGCTTACTTGTAGGCTATCTTTTGTGGACATCCTCTCGGTCCTATTTTCTGTTACAAACCGCGTAAGGAGTTTGTCCTGTTTATCTTCTCGACCCTGTTTCAGGGAATCTTAGGTAGAACCCTATGGATGTAAACATGTATTTGAAAAATGTTATGATTGATATGGTTGCAAGTGGTTGCTCGTGGATGCGCGAATACACATTAGATACTAGCTCGACTCGGTCACATTTCATATTGCATATGCACGAGTATTTATACTTGATTATGGATGAAATCGAATGTGTTATCATGCGGTTGTTGCATGTGGATGAATGATTGTGCACGCATATAGTATCTATATGGCTAGGACTATTTGCATACATGTTGGATTCATGGCACTATACATATTTTTGCATTAGAAAGATTATCCAGGCCTGATCATTAGCATTAGCTAAGGAACATGTACACACACATTTTGCATGTATTCATACAGCATTAGAAATCATCTAAGGACAATGGTTGCTTGTGGATGATGTTTTGAGTAGATGGATGATGGATGGTAGGATATGTTCTTCCTAACTTGGAGATTTCGGGGACGAAATCCTAAAAGGTGTGGAGAATGTAACAACCCGTATTTCAATAACATGTTAAAACGAGAATCAAGGCAGAATTTAATTTTAAATTCTGAATCAAGTAAAACGGGCTATGCCATTGCGTTCGTCTCGGAAAAATACGCGAAATAGAGTCCGAGTTTTCGAAAATCGGAGTCCGTATGACCCGGTTAAGGCCCAAAGAAGTTTTCGGGAAATTTGAATTTCGAAACATGCAGAAATGGGGGCCAGGCGGGAAAATTCCCGCCCAGACAAGTCGACAGGCATGTCGACAGGCATGTCGACAGGGCTGTCGACTTGCCCTGTCGGCTGATTTTGATCTGGTGCACCTATTTTCTATCTTGGCTGGGTTTTTGGGCCTGGTTTGAAATCTGGCGGTTCAGGTTGGTCCTAGGGTTAATCTAAGGGCCTAAAACTATCCTAATCTCTATAAAAAGACCCTAAACCTACCCCTAAACCCTCATTATTCACTCATGTAACTAAACTATGGCCAAATTTCTACTCTCATGGCCTCCATCTCAAATCCCTAGAGCCTATGCATTCAAATCGGGTTCAAATCAAAAGATGCAAGCTTGCTACACCAAAGAGAGGCAAAATCAACGTTGCTATGCAAGTTCCATGACGATTCTTCAACAAAGGAGGCACCTTTCTTAGCCAAGATGATTCATGCTTCTTTCCCTAGGCCTAACTATGTAAGTTCTAGCTACTTTTAGATGGAAATGGTAGTTTTGATAATGACATGGGATAAAATGAGGCTAAACATGATTATGCGAACCTATATGAACCTTACCATGCCTCTTGTGTTCATATTTATGATCTTAGGCCATGTGAGTGACTTAATCATGCCTCTCATGCTATGCATAACCTTGTTTAACTTGCAAGTTTGGATCTTTATACATGAAATGCTAGCATGAACCTTTAGGAACCACTTTACTTGTGAAACATTGGCTAAGATAAGATTTTGGGGCTTATGCATGTTTATGAACCCAAACCCCTTATGTTAACATGCAAGTTTGTGGCCAAATCCTTTATGAGATTATGCATGCTCGTGGCCAATCCCCTATTTTAAGTTGTGCATGTTTATGGCCAAACCCCTTTTGATAATATGCATGTTTGTGGCCAAATTACCTTATGACACTATGCATGTTTAGGGCCAATCCCTTTATGATGTTATGCATGTGGAAGCCAAGCCCTTTTTGGCATCATGCATTTTTTGAGACCAATATGTGACATAGTATCCTTACTATGTTGACTCGCTTTGCTTGCGTTGGGAAAACACGATTTTGGGTAGTTAGATAAACATGAACATGTCGTGAAATCTTAACTTGATTATGACATGTGTTTGTACTTGAAAATATGACTTGGAAGATAACATGGAAGTTGGCATGTAAGTATGCATAAAAACATGAGCTTGGGAATTTACCTATTAAGTTAGGTCTACCCTTTGGGAATTTACCTATTAAGTTAGGTCTACCCAAATGCTTGAAAACTTGTAACATGTTTTGGAAACATGATGAACTTAGATAATATAAGTGTGGCCAACTCGAGGTTGGGTTGAGTTTGCAACGTAAAACTACCCGGAACCGACCGGCCTAACTAGTAGTTGCAAACAATAGGACCCAATGTGAGAAGTTGGTCATGTCGCGCTTAAGACCCGAGGTTAGACTAGGTTGTGGTGTAAATCTACCCGGACCCGCCCGGCTTAACTAGTAACCACAACAAGGTCTAATGTGAGAGGTTAAGAGTGCATTAATTAAATTAATGCCACAGGATAAGGTTAAGTAAATTTGACTAATGACACTTAACCGATATGACGCGAATGGGTAGGTTAAGTGGGACCGGGCTTGATTTCCTTAATGACACTTAACCAATTCAGACTGGGTAATTAGATGAGGTTAAGTAATTAAGACTTAACTAGCCTAACCACGATAGTTAGATGGGGTTAAGTAATCCACACTTAACTAATCTAAACACGGTAATTCGATGGGGTTAAGTTAAACACTTAACCAATTTAAACTTGGTAATTCAATAAGGTTAAGTAACCAATACTTAACCAACTTAATGTGATAATTTAATGGGGTTAAGCAACTTATACCTAACCAATTATACATGATGATTTAATGGGGTTAAGTGACCTAAACTTAACCAATCTAACTCGTTAATTTGATGTGGTTAAGCGACCTAAACTTAACCAATCTAACTCGTTAATTGGATGTGGTTAAGTGACCTATACTTAGCCAATCTAACTCGTGAATTTATGGAGGTTAAGTCAACCCATACTCAACCGATATAACGTGAAAACATGATAAGGCTAAGTCACGAATCACTTGAATACGCTTGACCGATTTGACTCGGTAACTTGACAAGGTCAAGTTAATTTATATAATTAACCAATCTAAAATGATAATTAGACGAGGTTAAGTTATGGATTGCTTAATATACTTAGCCAACTTGACACATGGTTTGTAGGGTTAAGTCTTGGACTTCGATACTTAGCCAATTTTGACATGGTTTGTAGACGGGCTAAGTGACACTTAACCCATTAGATAAACCCTAATTCGGAGGATTAGGTAAATAACCATAGTTAACAAGGATTATGGAAATAAGGCTAAGTGGTAAACCTTAGTTAAGGGAAACTAAGTAATAATTCTTAGTCAAGGAAGTTTGGACCATTTCTTAGATAGATTAGTAACCCAATACGTTAGGTCAACGTTTAAGTATGCGTGTAGGAGCAGGCTATCTGATTTAGATAAAGGCTCCAACGAACTGGGTAACGAAGCAGCGGCTTCGGGGAACGTGAGGATATTCTTGGGATCCCTCTGTGAGCTGCCGGGTCATTATACTAGGCCCACGAGAGGTTGAGGTCTGCGGTAGAAGAACCAAGAATATGCCTTGGTTGCTATGCGAGCGACCTAAAGACTGGGGTGGATAGCAGTGAGTCGACGAATACATAAGGTGCCCGAGATAGCAAGTTTGTCGATCATCTACCATCTTGAGTCAAGCGTGTACGTACGGAAAGGCAGGGAACACCCAACAGACCATGATTTGCTATCTAATTATGGGTGAGGTAGGCCGTAGGATGTGGGCTGGCCGGAGTGTAGTTCTCATGCAAGATTTTCTCTTGTGTTGCCTTTCACTAGTTGAGGGAGGGGTCTCGTGGGACCATAGCCACGTGTAGAAAAGCAGACCTTAGTATCTGCATCGGCAGATAAATCTAAAGCTCCCGACCAAGTCCTGTATTTCTTGGTTTGCCCTATGACAGGACTCGGATGGCACGATGTGATACATGTGCATACAGTTATAGAAAAACGATTCACGATGAATGCGTGGGAAAAAGGGCGCAGTTGAGGGTTAGCGTAATCCCTAGTAGCCTAGGCGGTTTAACCCAAACCGAAATACGAAAGAATGCAATAGGTAAGCGTAATCCCTAGTGGTGCTAGGTGGCGTAAGTCCTAGTAGTTCAAACGATGATTCATATGGAAGAGCCTAGCTAGAACAAGGGTGACAGTCCGAACGATTTCAAGGATAATACGACATGAGGAAGCCCGTACGAGGTACGGCAAGGGACTGAACTTATATACATGGAAAGAAACGTATGATTTGAGTAACCTATATATGCGATATTAGGTTGACATGGACCATTACACGACTTTGAGCACGGGACATTCATGGTTAACACATGATGCGAGTAGGGATACTAGTACGAGAGGTGCATAGCAGATATACATGTTAGAACTAGGAAGAATATACATAATAGATACCGTGGGATGTTAGACGGGGTAGATACCTTGGGATAATGTACTCGATAGAAATCTGACGATGTGATACCTTGACTTATCATAACACCGTAGTTTATCATGATACCTTAGTTTACCTTGCCGCAGTAGTCCAACCGGCTACCCTGGTTTATCTATCTTGTAGTTATCCTTATGTTTACTTTCAGTTTATGCATGTCATGTTACCTTTACCTGTTTTTATACTGGAAGTAGATAGGACTTACTCAGTCTTTTTGACTGACCCGTTTTGTTTCGCCTCTTTTCTTCCGTTTCCCCCCCCCCCCAAGGTTTCAGGGAGGAAACAATGCTGTTTAGTTCGGACTTCTTCTTCTTGAAGGTCATCATGGATGGCTTGGACTTCTATTGGCTATCGCTACTTTACAGTTTTACTTGGGGAATAATTTATTAAAAAGTCTTTATGCTTCTTTACTATTGCAAGACAGGTTTTGATGTACTCTGATGTAAAAGGCTTTAGACCTTATTTAGTCATGTTATGAAAGTTTGATTTTACTTCCGCTATTTATATATGTTCTGTCTTGTGATATTTCTATGCATGTTTACCAATAATGCCCCTCTAAAGCTAGTGCATTCCTTTGCGAGTGACCCTAGTGGAGGTGGGGTGTTACATAGTATAACACGAAGGAGCGGACGTCCATCTGATTTTAAAGAAGACTCCAACGAATTGGGATATGAAGCCCGAGGCTTCGAGGGGACGTGAGGGTACTCTTGGTATCCCTCTGTGAGGCTGTAGATAATCCGCCTGGGCGCACAGAGGTTAAGGTCTGCGGTAGAAGAGCCAAGGGTATGCCTTGGTTGCAATATATGGCAACCAAAAGACTAGGATGGACCAACGTGATTCGCCGAGAAGACGGAAGCCCTGTGATAGCAACTCGTCGTCTACCTACCATCTTCAGTCAAGCGAGACACATGAAGCGGGAAGGCTGGAGGACTCATACGGACCACATACTTGCTATCTAGTTGTGGTTGCAGGGTGTTGTTGGCCATAGAATTAGTGGGGCAGATAGGGGCCTTCGTACAGTTCTCATTTTACAAGGGTGGCCTTCCATTAGTTGAGGGAGGGGTCGAGTGGGACCATAGCCACTGGAAAAACAGACCTTAACATCTGCATCAGCAGATATTGAAAGCTGCCGACCGAGTTCCGTATTTCTAGAGTAGCCCTGACACGGGACTCGGGTAGCACATTACAGGACATGTGCATCTAGAAAAGCGATAACGATTCGCGATACATGCGTGGGGAAAGTCTAGGAACATGTACCACTCTAGGTAGTGTATCCTAGACTAAAGGGCATCGTTCGACAAGTAGCATAATTCCTAGTTAGACCTAGGCGGCATCAAACCTGAATCCGAGAAGCATTCAGCAGATAGCGTACACTCTAGTGGAATCTAGAAAGCACTTGATATAAAACCTAGACTAGATCTAGGTAATAAATAATCAAGGTACGCCTGAAGGTGATGGAAACTACAGGGATTGGGATCACGTTATCGTTACTAGTGGGGACACTAGTTAGGCGGTGTAGAGATATAGAAACCAGAATAATAGGGTAATAGAGAAGCAGAGAAAGTATTAAGGTATATCCAGTTTATCTTGCCTTAGCATATCTTGTGGTAATCTTATCTTATCTTGTTGACCCTATCATCATGGTATTGTCTTGTATTCAGTTAATTCATGTCGTTTTGTTTTTCCTTTGTTCACATGCTAGAAGTTACTGAACTTACTCAGGCTTTATGTCTGACTCTGTTTTTCTTTCGTCTTCTTTTCTTCCCTTCCCCCCCCCCCCCCCCCCCAAGTAGTAGAGGAGGGAATAGTATAGCTCAGGTTAAGTTGGAATGTCACTCTTTCCCAGCTTGAAGATTTGTCGAAGTTTGCTTGGATTCTCTTTGCGGATGCTATGGCTGGCTCTTGCTAAAATTGGGGAATATAAATATTGTTTTATGCTTCTTTATTTTGTAAGACAGATGATACTCTGATATTGTAAAGAAATTTTTGTACAAACTATTTTATCAATAAAGCAAAGTTTTATTTTCCGCTGTCTGTCTTGTAATTTATCTGCATCTTTTACCCTAAATACTCCACAGAACTTAGTGCATTCCCTTTGTGAGTGACACTGACGGACGTGGGGTGTTACACGTGGTATCAGTGCTGAAGGTTACCAGATCAGATAAAGGATTTGAAAAATTATTTTCAAACGGTTTTAAAAGAAGCATTTTCAAAAGAAGAGATTTGTTTTCAAGGCATATTCCCCAAAGCCATACCCACTATCTTCTCTTCCTCTGTTTAAATTCTTGTCTCCTTCTTTCTTGAGTCTCTGGGGCTCCTGGATTTCTGGGAGGTAACCTCATCGAATGGCAAAGTAGTGCCCGGCTTCCATCCATAGTCGTAGTTGTTTCATCTACGGGCAGTTTTCTTTCAAAGCTTATAAGGTTTTCCAGACAATGGGGGCAGTTTTCGAGAGATTTGTCAACATGACTACACACGGAAGGGGATGAGGAGTTTGGCTAAGGAGCATAACCCTAGGATGAGAAATTCATGGATGTAGACTTAGCACACGAAGGAGGAAGAAATTATAAAACCTAAGACAAGAGGAAGTATCTTTACTAGAGTATGATAGGGCATATACTTAAGGACAAGGGCAAGAACGAGGACAAGATTTTCAGAAGGGCAAGTACATACTTTCACCGCCAAGCGTACCTAGGAGAAAGGTTGTAAAATTCTGTTGGAAGAGTCTAGTTTTGTTGTTCCTACTATTTCCTTCGGATATAGTGCTTCGCATTTGTTCAAATTTGCTTCCATAGTTGAGTCTCTGCACCTTAGTACTTGTATAGTAAGGAGATCCCAATCAGTCTCAAACCCAGTGGATGGTTCGACCCGTTTATTTTTGGTTAGTAGGGGTTTGAATAGCTATCGAGTTTGCTTATATCATATGACGTAGATTGTCTAAAGGAGATATTCCTTGGGTGCTTGTCTGATATTGGTTTAGGCCTTTGGGGCTTGTACTTGAGGAATGTCAAGTTCGACTAGGATGGTTTTTGTGAGAGATGGATAGTTGTGGCAGGCTCTCTAAAGAGCACGTAGTGACCTTTTGACCCTTATAGTTATGCCATGATGGATAAGCTAGGAGGAGAGACCTCTGATCATCCTAGTATATACACTTGGTACCGTGATTGACATCTGTTTACTTTGGAAATGAAGGTCAGAAACTTCACAATCGTGGAGTTAAAATACAGTGGAGTAAGGCTCAAGAAGATTATATAGTAGCATCATACCCTTTTCTTAAGGGTACATCCTTGATTCCTTTTTGTAGGAGCTTTACGCAAAATTGTTTCTCTCTTTCCAAAATATATATCCTCCAGGTCGTATCTTCGACACTTAGGTAGAAACTCTTTTGGATGTAAACATGTATTTGAAATATGTTATGATTGATGGTTGCGAGTGGTTGCTAATGGTTGCTCGTAGATGCATATACATACGTATTAAGCCCTAGATCAGCTCAGACACCTTAGTATTGCATTCACATATATGCATTTGTTTACGAATTTAACTTGATATGTTAGCATATGGATGTTGCATATGGATGGATGGCCGTGCACGCATATAGTATTTACATAACTAGGGATGCTTGCATACATGGTTGGATGCATGGCACTGACATGACTCGCATTAAGGAGGTCAACTGAATTAGTAGACCGCCTGATTTTGCATCAGATAAAGACATGTACACACACTATGCATATGAACATGAAAGCATTAGAAATCTTTTAAGGACAATGAATGCCTGTGATTGAATGGTTGAGTAGATGGGTGATTGGATGGTAGGACACATTATTCCTAACTTGAAGATTTCGGGGACGAAATCCTTTTAAGTGGGGGAGAATGTAACACCCCGTAATTCTTTAACACTAAGATTTACAAATCAAGGAAGAATTAAAAGTTAAGATCAAAATCAAGTGAAATGGGCTGTGCTATTGCGTTCGTCTCGGAAAAATACGCGAAATAGAGTCCGAGTTTTCGAAAATCGGAGTCCGTATGACCAAAATATGGACGAACGAAGTTAGGCAGAAAAACCGGAAACAGACCAGAATGCACTGGTGCACTTGTGAAGTGTGCCAGTACAAAAATACACTGGCGCACCTGCCAAGTGCGCCCATACTAATCCAGCACCGAATTCTGGAGTGTTCTGTGCTGACGTGTCTCCTTTTGAGTGGTTGGATGATGTGTATTCGACCTGTGCGATTCTGATGGCTTCTATGATGATCTAAGGGCCCTAAAACACTCTCTACACCTATAAAAGAATGCCTAGACCTAAGGGTTCCTCCACACAAATTCTCTAAGGCATCTACATACTGCTTCTCTCTACTCTAGCCTCCACCATTAAAATAAATCTAATTCTCCACTAAAACAAGTTATAGTTCTTCTTCTAATTAGAGATTCAAATCAAGATTAAAGCTTCAAGAAGGGAATCAAAATTTGATTCAACGATTTCAAGCAACGTCGCACGAATCATAGCAACGCCATCTTTCTTTTCTAATCTAAATCTTTGTAAGTCAGTTGTTTCTAGATTTGAACGTTTTTGCTTTATTTTGTGACATGAAATTAAAGGAATAAAAGAATATGCCCAATCTCTCTCTCTCTATTCGAATCTGTGTTTATACTCTTGGACTAAATTAAGAACTGTTATGATTCAAGGACAAATAAGACTTTGCCTAAGACGGTTGCCTATGACTATGGATTTTGAGAACATGTGCCTTTGGACTATAAACATAAGCCTTTGATTTTGGGACATAAAACATTGCCTATGACGGTGACCTATGACTGTGGGAATTATTTTCCCTTTTGACTATGAATATTGCCTATGACTATGGACATTTGCCTATGACTATGAACACAAGCCTTTGATTTGGACATAAAGTATTGCTTATGACATAACAACGGTGAATTAAACACCTATGATTCATGACTAGGAAAATTGTTGCTTAGGTTTTGTGACTATGAAATTGGGTCTAAAACCCGATTTATCTATTCTGTCTGTTCTTGATTTTCTTTGGTTTTAGACTGTGGGAATTTACCAATTAAGTTAGGTCTACCCATGTTCTCGAACCTATTCTGTCAATTCTTGGTTTAAGACCGTGGGAATTTTCCTATTAAGTTAGGTCTACCCATATTCTTGAACCTGCGTCGTTATCCAAATCTTTTTATGCCAATTATTATGTCCACCCTTTTTCATAGCATCTTTGGTTCATTCCCTATTTTCTACGAATCTAGATTTATTTACAATCTAGGTTGAATCACGATTATACGAACAGTGGGAATGCGATTTGGGAAAAATCACAAAAATAAACATAAATATAGTTGTAAGCTTGAAACTGGCATAGTTTGGAAACGAACGTGATTCTGATTTATACAATTTTAGAACATGTGTTAAGACATGTGAATTGGGTAGATTTGACATGGATTATAGGTTATGAAATTTAGATCTAGTATTGGCCTATAAACTGAAAAACTAGAATAATAAATCTAGTTTGTATGTAGACTGTAAACTAGAAGAATAAATCTAGTTTTCGGGCATAAACGGTGAACTAGATTAGAAAATCTAGTTTGGCATAGACTATAAACTGGAATATGAAATCTAGTTTAGCATAAACTGAAAATAAAGATGATAGATCTAAATTGCTATGAACTGTAGGTTAGGCAAATCAAGATTTGGGCCTAGAATATAAGTCTGTTAAAGACAAATGAATATAGGCCAAATTTTTTTAAAAAGGGGGAAATGGGTTGTAAGATAAATTGTTAACAATTTATAAACAAAAGAAAGATATTTCGATAACACCCCTTTTTATAACTCGTACCAGAAAGTTCTAGGGTGACAGAAAGGATAGTGTCTAGGCTTGGGTTTGGAAAATACAAGTTTCCTGCCCTCCCTGGCTATCCCTAACTGATCCGACGAACATGATGGTTGCTTTCAAAACCAAGTTTGGAAATTAATTAGAAAACTCTTTGAACTTAGAAAACATAAATATGCCTAACCCGAGGTTAGACTGAGTTGCGGTGTAAACCTGCCCGGAACCGACCGGCACATCCAGTAACCGCAGCAATATCTGTCTAATGTGAGTGGTTGCGGCTTTAATTTATTAATTAAAGCTAGAACAAGAAGGGGAGGGTTAAGTCCATAGGAACACTTAACCAACACAGTTAAATCTAGAATGGGAAGGTTAATTCCATAGGAGCACTTAACCAACTTAACACTGTTAAGCTAGAATGGTAGGGTTAAGTCCATAGAAACAGTTGGCCAACTTAACACAGTTAAAGCTAGAATGGGAGGGTTAAGTACATGGGAATAATTAGCCAAATTAACATGTTGACTAGAGTAGAAGGTGGGGTTAGGTAAAGTTAATACACTTAGCCAATTTAACATGTTAATTAGACTAGAGGTTGGGGTTAAGTAATACACTTAGCCAATTTAATATGTTAGCTGGGTTGGACCATAGGGTTAAGTAAACTTGAACACTTAACCATCAGAATATGATAAATGAATAGGGTTAAGTCTAAGACACGAAGAGATGATAGATAACCATTAATAACAGGTTTAGTTAAAATCGGTGGGAAAGGTTAAGTTAAAAAGGGAACACTTAACCAATACAGGAAGAATGGGTAGGGTTAAGAAATACTTAACCAATATGACTTGGTTTGTGGTGGGGTTAAGTTAACATGAATACTGACAACACTTAACCAGTTTAACACGATAAGGGAAGAGGGTTAAGTTAGCTTGAATCGACTAAAGACACTTAACCAATCCAACTTAACGGGAAAGAGAACTAAGTAGTAAAACTTAGTTAAGAAGACAATGATCCTGGAAACTAAGTGGTAAAACTTAGTTAGTAGAACTAAGTAGTAATTCTTAGTATAACACGAAGGAGCGGACTTCCATCTGATTTTAAAGAAGACTCCAACGATTTGGGATACGAAGCCCGAGGCTTCGAGGGGACGTGAGGGTACTCTTGGTATCCCTCTGTGAGGCTGCAGATGATCCGCATGGGCGCACAGAGGTTAAGGTCTGCGGTAGAAGAGCCAAGGGTATGCCTTGTTTGTAATATATGGCAACCAAAAGACTAGGATGGACCAGCGTGATTCGGCGAGAAGACGGAAGCCCTGTGATAGCAACTTGTCGTCTACCTACCATCTTCAGTCAAGCGAGACACGTGATGCGGGAAGGCTGGAGGACTCATACAGACCACATACTTGCTATCTAGTTGTGGTTGCAGGGTGTTGTTGGCCATAGAATTAGTGGGGCAGATAGGGGCCTTCGTACAGTTCTCAATTTACAAGGGTGGCCTTCCATTAGTTGAGGGAGGGGTCGAGTGGGACCATATCCACTGGAAAAACAGACCTTAACATCTGCATCGGCAGATATTGAAAGCTCCCGACCGAGTTCCGTATTTCTAGAGTAGCCCTGACACGAGACTCGGGACTCGGGTAGCACATTACCGGACATTTGCATCTAGACAAGCGATAACGATTCGCGATACATGCGTGGGGAAAGTCTAGGAACATGTACCACTCTAGGTAGTGTATCTAGACTAAAGGGCATCGTTCGACAAGTAGCATAATTCCTAGTTAGACCTAGGTGGCATCAAACCTGAATCCGAGAAGCATTCAGCAGATAGCGTAGACTCTAATGGAATCTAGAAAGCACTTGATATAAAACCTAGACTAGATCTAGGTAATAAATAATCAAGGTACGCCTGAAGGCGATGGAAACTATAGGGGTTGGGATCACGTTATCTTTACTAGTGGGGACACTAGTTAGGCGGTGCAGAGATATAGAAACCAGAATAATAGGGTAATAGCGAAGCAGAGAAAGTATTAAAGTATATCCAGTTTATCTTGCCTTAGCATATCTTGTGGTAATCTTATCTTATCTTGTTGACCCTATCATCATGGTATTGTCTTGTATTCAGTTAATTCATGTCGTTTTGTTTTTCCTTTGTTCACATGCTAGAAGTTACTGAACTTACTCAGGCTTTATGTCTGACTCTGTTTTTTCTTTCGTCTTCTTTTCTTCCGTTCCCCCCCCCCAAGGTAGTAGAGGAGGGAATAGTATAGCTCAGGTTAAGTTGGAATGTCACTCTTTCCCAACTTGAAGATTTGTCGAAGTTTGCTTGGATTATCTTTTCGGATGCTATGGCTGGCTCTTGCTAAAATTGGGGAATATAAATATTGTTTTATGCTTCTTTATTTTGTAAGACAGATGATAATCTGATATTGTAAAGAAATCTTTGTACAAACTATTTTATCAATAAAGCAAAGTTTTATTTTCCGCTGTCTGTCTTGTAATTTGTCTGCATCTTTTACCCTAAATACTCCACAGAACTTAGTGCATTCCCTTTGTGAGTGACACTGACGGACGTGGGGTGTTACATGCCACATGAAAAGGTTAAGTAATTTTGACTAATGACACTTAACCGATATGACACGAATGGGTAGGTTAAGTGGAACCAGACTTGATTTCTTAATGACACTTAACCAAACAAGACAATTAGGGGATGGGGTTAAGTAATTTACACTTAACAAATCCGACTTGGTAATTAGATGGGGTTAAGTAACTTAGACTTAACTAATCTAAACACGATAATTAGATGGGGTTAAGTAACCTACACTTAACTAATCTAAACACGGTAATTAGATGGGGTTAAGTAACCTACACTTAACTAATCTAAACACGGTAATTAGATGGGGTTAAGTAACCTACACTTAACTAATCTAAACACGGTAATTCGATGGGGTTATGTTAAACCCTTAACCAATCAAAACTTGGTAATTCAATAAGGTTAAGTAACTTATACTTAACCAATTATACATGATGATTTGATGGGGTTAAGCAACCATACTTAACCAATCTAATATGAGAGCTTGATAGGGTTAAGTCACGAGACCGTTTAAATATACTTAGCCATTATAATACAATTAGTGGATGGGGTTAAATTAACCTATACTTAACCAATCCGACTCGATAATCCGATGAGGTTAAGATAATCTATGCTTAACCAATCTAACACGTAACCTGATAGGGTTAAGATAAACAAACACTTAACCAAATTGACTTGATGATTGAATAGGGTTAAGTCATGAGCTTCTTGGTATACTTAACCAACTTGTAGGGCTAGGTCTTGGACATGAATACTTAGCCAAATCTTGACATGATTCATAGGCAGGTTAAGTCATGAACTTAAATGACAATACTTAACCCATTAGACAAAACCCTAGTTCAGGGGACTAGGTGGAAAACCGGGGTTAACAAGGATAACGGGAAAGGAGACTAAGTGGTAAACCTTAGTTTAGGAAACTAAGTAGTAATTCTAAGTCGAGGGATTTGGACCAGTTCACAGATAGATGAGTAACCCAATACAGTAGGTCATCGCTTAAACATACGTGGAGGAGCGAATTATCTGACTTAGATAAAGGCTCCAACGAACTGGGTGACGAAGCTGTAGCTTCGCGGGACGTGACGGTACTCTTGGTATCACCCTGTGAGGTAGCAGATGGTCCATGAAACCTGGCCTCACAGAGGTTAAGGTCTGCGGTAGAAGAGCCAAGGTTATGCCTTGGTTGCTGTGCGAGCAACCTAAAGACAGGGATGGATTAGCGTGGAGTCGACGATACTTGATTTTTGCCCTGGATAGCACGCCGTCGACTACCTACCATCTTTAGTCAATCGTGTACGAACGGAAAGGCAGAGAACTCCCAACAGACCATGTTCTTGCTATCGAGTCATGGGTGAGGTTGGCCCATAGGAAAGTGGGGCTATAGTGGGGCCGGGATGTAGTTCTCATACATGATTTTTCTTGGATTTCCTTTTAGTAGTTGAGGGAGGGGTCACGTGGGACCATAGCCACGGATACAAAAACAGACCTTGATATCTGCATCAGCAAACGACTTAAAGCTCCCGACCGAGTTCCGTATTTCTTGATTTGCCCTGGCACGGAACTCGGATGGCACATTGAGATACATGTGCGTCTAGACATGGAAAACGATTCACGATATATACGTGGGACAAAGGGCGTGGTTGACGGGTGGCATGATCCCTAGTGGTCCTAGGTGGCTAAAACCCAAACCAAGACACGGAAACGTTCATTAGGTAGCATAATTCCTAGTGGTCCTAGGTGGCATAAATCCTAAGTGAACACGCGATAGTTCATGGTAAGAAAACATAACCAGATCAAGGGTAGCAGTGCAAAACAACTTCAAGGATAAAATGGTACTACGTTGAGGTGGTATAGATTTACATGGGAAAGCCCATACGGCCTACGGCAAAGGACTGAACTTATACATGGAAAGAAACATACGAGTTGGAAAAACCTACATATGATATATATTAGGTCGACATGGACCATTACATGACAATGGGCAAGGGACATTCATAGTTAACACACGACGCGGGTCGGGATACTAGTACGAGAGGTGCAGAGTAAATATAAATGATAAATATCGGGGGATGTTACACATGATAGATACCTTGGGATAGTATACTTGATAGAAACCTGACGATGTGATACCTTGATTTATCTTGACACCGTAGTTTATCATGATACCTTAGTTTATCTTGCTACAGTAGTTCATCCAGTTATCTTGGTTTATCTTATCTATCTTGTCGACATCCTTATGTTTACTTTCAGTTTATGCATGTCATGTTACCTTTACCTGTTTTTATACTGGAAGTAGATAGGACTTACCAGTCTTTATGACTGACCCCATTTTGTTTCACCTCTTTGTCTTCCGTTTCCTCCCCCCACGCCCCAGGTTTTCAGGGAGGAAATGATATTGTTTAGTTCGGACCTCTTATGCTCGAAGGTCATCATGTATAGCTTGGTCTTCTCTTAGCTATGGCTGCTTCACCGCTTTATTTTGGGGAATAATTTGTGAAAAGGTTTTATGCTCTTTACTATTGCAAGACAGGTTTTGATGTATTCTGATGTAAAAGGCTTTAGACCTTATTTTATAAGGTAATGAAATATGTTTTACTTCCGCTGTTTTGTATATGTTCTGCCTTGTAATATTTCTGTGCATGTTTACCTCGATAATGCTTCACCAAACCTAGTGCATTCCCTTTGTGAGTGATCCTAGCGGAGGTGGGGTGTTACATTTGGTATCAGAGCAGAAGGTTACCAAACTGGGCAAAAGTTTTTAAAACCTTCTGAAAACTATTTGAGAAACCGTTTACAAAGAAGCATTTTTCAAGAAAAGTTTTTAAAGGCTATTCCCCAAAATCCATTAGCACTATCCTTTGTTTCCTTGATTGAACCTCTTTTCCATTCTTTCCTCTATCTGTAGTCACAGTAGTTTTAACTGCGACTAATCCTTGTCTAGCTACGTAAGTGTTTTCCCGTGCGAAGGAGGAAGTTCTCGAGAGACCTGTTACTGAAGTTATAAGAAGGGATAATAAGAGCAAGGATAAAGGAACAGGCTTAAGAATAAGCAACTTGTTGGTATGGCTTGATCCATAAAGGAAGATAAGGACAAGATTAGCGAAAGGGCAATTGTATGCTCTCATTTCTAGTGTACCTAAGGGGAATTGTACCATTCCTGTTAAAGGCTTAGCCTTTCTCTTCTATCGTCCCGTCTAGACTTTGTTTTGATCATCGCATCATTTAAGTCTGCCTCGATAGTTAAGTCTCTGCACCTTAGTACTAGCATGGTAGAGGATCCCATTTTTTGTCCCAAATCTTGTTGGAAGATCTGTCCATTCATTCAAGACTTTTTGGGCTATGGATGGATTCTAGGGGTAAAGTGGTTATCCGGTAAGGGATACCATTCTCGGTTTTGAAAAGAGGGTAGTCAGACTCTTGGCTTGCTTTGGTAATACCCTCAAAGTCTCGTGTAACCTTTTGGGTTTTGTCATAGTTAGTAACCTAGAATCACTTGATGCAGTTATCGGAAATCTCTGATCCGATCGAGTAACGTTCGCCAATAGAACGGATGATTCATTCTGCTTAAGCATGGGTTATAGGTATCACCCTAGTAGGTACGCTTGGTAACATGGATTGACATCGGTAAATGAGATCCAGAATTCACTAGTGAATTTTGGAGAGCTTGCATGAGTACGCAGATGTATTTGAGCCGAGCATACTAGGGAAAGAAGAAGTGAAAGTGAAACGAGAGGCGACAGTGAAATGAGTTCCGACTCATACCTTGGAAATAGGAATCAAGGAGCTACGAAATCATGAAGTCAAAGGCGGTCAAGGAACAATGGAATTAAGCTCAAGGAAATGCGGCTTAGATGCGCACATCATGTCTCTTTTTTTAAGAGTATATCGTTGATCCCTGGTTCTCCTGTATAGCTTGCTTGCATGCTATCGCTTAGTGGATATCCTCTCGGTCCTGTTTCTGTTGCAAACCCCGTAAGGAGTTTGTCTTGTTTATCTTATCGATCCTATCTTGGGAACCTTAGGTAGAACCCTATGGATGTAAACATGTATTTGAAACATGTTATGATTGATATGGTTGCAAATGGTTGCAAGTGGTTTCTCGTGGATGCGCGAATACACATTAGATACTAGATTGACGCGGTCACGTTTCATGTTGCATATGCACGAGTATTTACTCTTGTTTATGGATGAAATTGAATGCGTTGTCATGCGGATGTTGCATGTGGATGAATGTTTGTGCACGCATATAGTACTTATATGACTAGGACTATTTGCATACATGTTGGACTCATGGCACTAAACATATTTTGCATTAGAAAGATCATTCAGGCCTGATCATTAGCATTAGCTAAGGAGCATATACACACACGTTCTGCTTGTGTTCATATGGCATTAGAAATCATCTAAGGACAATGATTGCCTGTGGATGATGTTTTGAGTAGATGGATGATGGATGGTAGGATACGTTCTTCCTAACTTGGAGATTTCGGGGACGAAATCCTTTAAGTTGGGGAGGATGTAACAACCCGAATTTTTACAACATGCTAAGACGAGAATCAAGGCAGAATTAAATTATAAATTCTGAATCAAGGGAAACGGGCTATGCCATTGCATTCGTCTCGGAAAAATACGCGATATAGAATCCGAGTTTTCAAAAATCGGAGTCTGTATGACCAAGTCATGGCCCGTCAAAGTTTTCAGAAAATTTCAAGTTCAAAAACAGTTCAAATTTGAATTCAGATTTCAAATTCAGCCAAACAGAAGAGGCGGGCAAAATTCCCGCCACCCCTAAGTCGACTGGGGAGTCGACTTGGGAGTCGACACACCCCAGGTGGTGTCGACTGCCCAGTCGACACCCCTGTCGACTTGGGTGGTCGGTCAGTTTGGCCTGGGTGCACCTGACTTGTTCCTCAAGACATGTTTGGAGGCTTGTGACGGATTTTGAAGGCTCAGATCTATCCTAGGGTTTATCCTATGGCCTAAACTACTCCTAATCCCTATAAAAAGACCCCTAAGCCTACCCTAAACCCTCACAAATCACTCATGCCACGAAGTGCCGCCAAAATCTATCTTGATCATGGCCTCCATCTCCAACTCCAAGGGCTCATGCATTCAAATCGGATCCGGATCAAAGGTGCTAGCTTGCTACATCAAATCAAGGGAGTGAATCAACGTTGCTATGCAAGTTTCATGACGATTCTTCAACAAAGGAGCCACCTTTCTTGGTCAAGACGATTCATGATCTTTCCCTAAGCCTCGCTATGTAAGTTCTAGCTACTTGTAGATTCTAACGGTGGTTCTAATGTGACATGGAATAAAATGCGATGAAACATAAGTATGCAAGCCTATGTGAACCTAACTTTTCCTCTTTTCTATGATCTATGACCTTGGGCTAAGTTTTAGCGACTTAATCATGCCACTCATGTTATGCTTAACCTAGTTTATCTTGCAAGTTTGAATCTTTATCTATGGAATGTTAGCATGAACCTTTGGGAACCACTTGACTTGTGAAACATTGGCAAAGATTTGACTTTGGGGCTTATGCATGTAAATGAACCCAAACCCCTTATGTTATCATGCATGTTTGTGGCCAAATCCCCTTATGATACTATGCATGTTTGTGGCCAAATTCCCTTATGATACTATGCATGTTTGTGGCCAAATTCCCTAATGATACTATGCATGTTTGTGGCCAAAAAAAACCCTTATGATGCTATGCATATTTTGAGGCCAAACCCCCTTATGATACCGTGCATATTTGTGGCCAACCCCTTTTTTTGGCATCGTGCATGTTTTGAGGCCAATATGTAGCATAGTATCCTTACTATGTTTACTCGCTTTTACTTGGGTTGGAAACACGATTTGGGGTAGGATAGACGAGCGTAATTATGACATGATAATTTGACATGGGATTTCATGAAAATATGACACTCATGATACACCTAAATGGGGGCATGACATGTGGGGTAAACATGGGACTTGAAACTAGACATGTATGGGTTGTAAGTGTAATATGACACTAGACCAAACATGAAAGTGGCCAACTCGAGGTTGGGTTGAGTTTGTAGCATAAATCAACCCGGACCCGCCCGGCTTAACTAGTGGCAACAAACAATAGGACCCAATGAGAGTAGTTGGTCATATAGCACTTAAAACCCGAGGTTAGACTAGGTTGTGGTGTAAATCTACCCGGACCCGCCCGGCTTAACTAGTAACCACAACAAAGTCTAATGTGAGAGGTTGGAGTGCATTAATCTAATTAATGCCACATGAAAAGGTTAAGTAATTTTGACTAATGACACTTAACCGATATGACACGAATGGGTAGGTTAAGTGGAACCAGACTTGATTTCTTAATGACACTTAACCAAACAAGACAATTAGGGGATGGGGTTAAGTAATTTACACTTAACTAATCCGACATGGTAATTAGATCGGGTTAAGTAACTTAGACTTAACTAATCTAAACACGGTAATTAGATGGGGTTCAGTAACCTACACTTAACTAATCTAAACACGGTAATTAGATGGGGTTAAGTAACCTACACTTAACTAATCTAAACACGGTAATTAGATGGGGTTCAGTAACCTACACTTAACTAATCTAAACACGGTAATTCGATGGGGTTAAGTTAAACTCTTAACCAATCTAAACTTGGTAATTCAATAAGGTTAATTAACTTATACTTAACCAATTATACATGATGATTTGATGGGGTTAATCAACCATACATAACCAATCTAATATGAGAGCTTGATAGGGTTAAGTCACGAGACCGTTTAAATATACTTAGCCATTATAATACGATTAGTGGATGGGGTTAAGTTAACCTATACTTAACCAATCCAACTCGATAATCCGATGAGGTTAAGATAATCTATGCTTAACCAATCTAACACGATAACCTGATAGGGTTAAAATAAACAAAAACTTAACCAAATTGACTTGATGATTGAATAGGGTTAAGTCATGAGCTTCTTGGTATACTTAACCAACTTGTAGGGCTTGGTCTTGGACTTGAATACTTAGCCAAATCTTGACATGATTCTTAGGCAGGTTAAGTCATGAACTTAAATGACAATACTTAACCCATTAGACAAAACCCTAGTTCTGGGGACTAGGTGGAAAACTGGGGTTAACAAGGATAACGGGAAAGGAGACTAAGTGGTAAACCTTAGTTTAGGAAACTAAGTAGTAATTCTTTGTCGAGGGATTTGGACCAGTTCACAGATAGATGAGTAACCCGATACGGTAGGTCATCGCTTAAACACACGTGGAGGAGCGAATTATCTGACTTAGATAAAGGCCCCAACGAACTGGGTGACAAAGCCGTAGCTTCGGGGGACGTGAGGGTACTCTTGTTATCCCCCTGTGAGGTGGCAGATGGTCCATGAAACCTGGCCTCACAGAGGTTAAGGTCTGCGGTAGAAGAGCAAAGGGTATGCCTTGGTTGCTGTGCGAGCAACCTAAAGACGGGGATGGATTAGCGTGGAGTCGACGATACTTGATTTTTTCCCTGGATAGCACGTCGTCGACAACCTACCATCTTTAGTCAATCGTGTACGAACGGAAAGGCAGAGAACTCCCAACAGACCATGTTCTTGCTATCGAGTCATGGGTGAGGTTAGCCCAAAGGAAAGTGGGGCTATAGTGGGGCAGGGATGTAGTTCTCATACATGATTTTTCTTGGATTGCCTTTCAGTAGTTGAGGGAGGGATCACGTGGGACCATAACCACGGATAAAAAAACAGACCTTGATATCTGCATCAGCAGATGACTTAAAGCTCCCGACCGAGTTACGTATTTCTTGATTTGCCCTGGCACGGAACTCGGATGGCACATTGAGATACATGTGTGTCTAGACATGGAAAACGATTCACGATATATACGTGGGACAAAGGGCGTGGTTGACGGGTGGCATAATCCCTAGTGGTCCTAGGTGGCTAAAACCCAAACCGAGACACGGAAACGTTCATTAGGTAGCATAATCCCTAGTGGTCCTAGGTGGCATAAATTCTAAGTGAACACGCGATAGTTCATGGTAAGAAAACATAACCAGATTAAGGGTAGCAGTCCAAAACAACTTCAAGGATAAAATGGTACTACGTTGAGGTGGTATAGATTTACATGGGAAAGCCCGTACGGCCTACGGCAAAGGACTGAACTTATACATGGAAAGAAACATACGAGTTGGAAAAACCTACATATGTTATATATTAGGTCGACATGGACCATTACATGACAATGGGCAAGGGACATTCATAGTTAACACACGACGCGGGTCGGGATACTTGTACGAGAGGTGCAGAGTAAATATACATGATAAATACCGGGGGATGTTATACATGATAGATACCTTGGGATAGTATACTTGATAGAAACCTGACGATATGATACCTTGATTTATCTTGACACCGTAGTTTATCATGATACCTTAGTTTATCTTGCTACAGTAGTTCATCCAGTTATCTTGGTTTAGCTTATCTATCTTGTCGACATCCTTATGTTTACTTTCAGTTTATGCATGTCATGTTACCTTTACCTGTTTTTATACTGGAAGTAGATAGGACTTACTAGTCTTTATGACTGACCCCGTATTGTTTCGCCTCTTTGTCTTCCGTTCCCCCCCCCCCCAGGTTTTCAGGGAAGAAATGATATTGTTTAGTTCGGACCTCTTATGCTCGAAGGTCATCATGTATAGCTTGGTCTTCTCTTAGCTATGGCTGCTTCACCGCTTTATTTTGGGAAATAATTTGTGAAAAGGTTTTATGCTCTTTACTATTGCAAGACAGGTTTTGATGTATTCTGATGTAAAAGGCTTTAGACCTTATTTTATAAGGTAATGAAATCTGTTTTACTTCCGCTGTTTTGTATATGTTCTATCTGGTAATATTTCTGTGCATGTTTACCTCGATAATGCTTCACCAAACCTAGTGCATTCCCTTTGTGAGTGACCCTAGCGGAGGTGGGGTGTTACAACGAAGCTAAAAAATCATAACTAGAATATAGACGTGGACACTAGAAGCCGCAAATCAGCAAAATCAGCCTCAAATAAGAGTCAGAAGAAGAGACAAAAGACTTCGAGTTCAAGGTACACCTACACAGGAGATGAATATACAAATAAAAGGGCTAGTGGTGATTTGAAGAAGAAGGATAAGCTTGACCCTTATGATTACTAGCCATTGGATTGGGAGCATCTGAATAGAATATCAGAACGCAAGGCATCGGCACGTAAAGGTATGGCTAGTGTTATGAAGTTTACAAAGAAGTTTGTAGGAAAGTGCTTCTGGCCTGCTCGGTTCCAGAGGACTGGGTATGAAAAAGAAATCTAAGAAGGGAGGTATGAAAAGGCATTAGATTGAGTCCATTGCTGCCAATGTTGTAAAATCCTTTTTGTTTACAAAATTGTACTAGTATATCATATAACTTGAATTTTCATGCCAGTTTTTTTGTTATTTTATTTATCGAGACAGTGGACGTTAGGTTGAAAAAAATGCACAAAGTATCTGGAAAATCATACGAAGAAGCAGGTGGCTTTGTTGAACATAAGAAGCGAATTAACACAGAAACCGCAATGTGTTCATCTGGTGAATGGAAAATCCTAAGACATGATGAGAAACAAAAACAAAACAAACCCCCCCCCCCCCCACACACACACACAAAAAAATCCCCTAGATAAGTTCTGTAACTCATATCAACTATCAGTTGAAAAATGTGAGGAAAACCTTGCAATAAAAAGGAAATGCGTAAGGAAGAAGAAGAAGAATAAAATGAGTTGGTGCTCTAAGATATAACTAGACCTTGCAAAACAAGAAAAATACCTATAATTAGATAGATTGTTTTTCAGCAGTTTCATTGCTTCGATCACAATCAAACCAGCAACGATCGCATTTGTTGCAGCGACAGCATGTACAATGTTACCAACAATACCTTTGGCTTCAAAAAGACTATGCAAAGGTATCCCAACGGAAGATGCTCTAATATTTGCAGCAGCAGTGACACACTGTACAGCCAACTGATCATCTTTATCAAAAGTAAGAATACTAATGTTCTGATATAGAAATAAGGAATGACAGACAATTCATAGCAGTTTGTGACCAGCATAAATAAGTGAAACGTACAGCTTAAAACATTTCATGCAAACCTCGACACGCTTCTCAATAAATAATTTCAGAGCTTCCAAGAATATCCTTGTGTTCTCAACAAGACTCCAAATCTCCTATGGATTCTTCGGACCAAGAGATAACATGGCAGAGATGGATGACAAACCATTCAAAAACATGAAGATATAAATAGCTTTGGCCAATGTGAAGAAGCATAAATGAAGATGAGTTGGACTAAAATGTTATTTTGTTAAGTAGTATTTTTTTTTAGACAGGTTTAACATGGAAGACACGACCATGCTTCACTAGATGATACTGAGTGATGGGCTATAACAATGATAGCATAAATGTAATATGGATGTGGAAAGGACGTAACACCTAAAAACCAAATATCTCCAAGCTCAAATTCATGAATGTCCAAAGATGAGATAGTCTCAGCATCTATGTAAGAAGCCAGCTAACTTGCTAAAAGATTAAAATAGATGAACATGACAACAAAAGAAAATCTTAAGCAAAAAAGCATGAAAGAAAACTATAACAAATAGTAGAGTTAAATCCGAAAAAATAGATGATTTTAGATTAGCTAGTATTTTCCCAATATGGTATAGGAAGACAACGTGAAGTGTTCATCATTTAAATTTCGAAAATAGAAGAGAACATAAGTGGCAACAAAAAAATAAGGAGGAGATAAAATGGCATGACACTTAACAGACACTTGGACAGTTGGATGTTAAGCTAAAAGCATAGCTCAACTATTTTGATAGCATATTTCTAACATTTTACATAAACCAACCGGGAATAGTTTTAGTACTCCAGACTATGCAAATATGACTTACAATCTTAATGAAACCAAGATTTTAATACATAATATTTATTCCTAAAAGGGGAAAAAGAAAACATTAGTTTTAATGCTCCTTTCAAGCCTATGCATTTGTTATATAGAAAATAATGGTGAAAACTAAAAAACAAAATAAAATGATCACAACAATTATGATTTAATTTTAGTTTTTATGTTTAATGGTTGATCTTTCAAGTACATGATGATTGGTATGAAGGTGGAGTTTGCAATGTAAAGGATTGCCAACCCATTTTATCAAAATCATTCATAGTATATCCATGTTAATTTGATATGAAAGGATGCAATAGTTAAAATAAGTCATTTAGTTATATCACACTACAAACATTAAAAAACCTCAAAACTTAAAGCATTGTCAAAAACCACCTCAACGTTTAAGTTAAAAGGACAAAATAGATACATGATGTCCAAAACATATACCAAGAACCTTCTTCTTCAAGCTATCCAAACTTTCCAACAGATCAATCAGCTCATGAATCCAATCCTCATCTCCATGTGCATCATGACAGCTACCAGTAATCACAAACCCATCATACAATTGCACCTCCTCAGCGCGTGGAAATTCACCTTTTCCAACTCGATACATGTCCCGCGTCTCTCCTTCTTCCCTCAACAACTCTGTAAACACCTTGAAATATCCACCATACATTTTCTTCATGTATTCTGAGTCTTCAGCACATAGCAGGACTACAAATCTTTTTGTCGCCATTTTATCAAAGCAAAGCATCATAGATTACCGGTATACTCATCACACCTCGGACTATCCTATATCTAATTAGAAATACTAGTCGCCAACTGATCAAAGTTAACTTCTCGGACTGATCACTTTCTTAGACCACTGTATGCATTAGAATAATAATTATTGAAATTCATATAAATCAATATAGCACCGTAAATTGCAGGTACACAAATTACGCCTTAGATTTTCCAAGCCCTAATTGGAAATATTAATCGCATAATGATAACTAGAATTTATTAACACCAAAAAGCTCACAAATATATAAACTAAAATGTAATTGGTATTACTTCGGTACATACACACCCCAAAAAAAAAAGGTAACAACCACAAATCCCCCAAATTCCAATGTAATGACTAAATTATTGATGGAAACCACACTCTTCCACTTGGCAAATTGATAAAATAAAGATAAGAAAAATGCACTTTAATCATTTAAGAAATGGAAGAAGAAAACATCATGAGTCGACAAAATCGTTAAAAACCCTTCAGAAACAAAAGAATAAGAAATCAAACCTCAAATCTAGATTTACGCATGGTTCTAATCTTACTACTCCCAGGCGTATTCAAGCCTTAGTCCTCCCCTTCTTCTTCGTTAAATTGCCAGGTGGATGATTTGGAGGTCGTCAATTTGTTCGATAGAAATATAGAGGAGATTTAATTTTGTTCGATTGAAACAACTGATGAAGATTTAATTTTATTTGATTGATTTGATTGGATAAATAATTAGGTTAAGTAAAGGTGAAGGATGGAGCAAGGAATGATCCCAAATAAAAAAGGTATGTGTGACTGTTTTATAATTAACGACCGCAAAATGGGACGTCACCAATTCCAAACCATCCTATTTGCCACGGATTTATATATGGCTGTCGCAAATTACAAATATTTGCTACTGTTTTCATACAAAACCATCGCAAATTTGTCTTTCACATAAATTTCCTACCAATCTACTATGATTTGTAATTAAAACAGTCGCACTTAACTATATGTGCTAATGTTATTAGCTAAACCGTCGCAAATAAGGCGACGCAAATAAGCAGTTTTGTACTAGTTTATTTTAAGCATAATAGGGGTAGACCGGTAAATATAAAGGATGATGAATCATTTGGATTGGGAGCTGCAAAAACAGACCTTTTAAAGTATTTAAAATTTAGGGGAAATTGTTAGAAGTAAGGGCTATTGAGAGAATTAGGGGGAGTTTTAAAAATAAGGGCTGTCATGAAGTATTATGAGAAGTAGGGGTAGTTTAAGCAAAGTAGGTGTAGATCGACAAACATGAAAGAAGATGAATCATTTGGATTGGGTGCTGCAAAAACCAACCCTTCATAGTAGTTAAAAAATAGGGGTAATTGTTGCAAGTAAGGGATATTTATAGTATTAGGAGGAGGATTAAAAAGAAGGGATGTTTTGAAGTATTAAGAAAAGTAGGGGTAGATCGACAAACATGAAAGAAGATGAATCATTTGGATTGGGTGCTGCAAAAACCAACCCTTCACAGTAGTTAAAAAATAGGGGCAATTGTTGGAAGTAAGGGCTAATTAGAAAATTAGGGATAAGATTAAAAAGAAGGGTTTTTTTGAAGTATTAAGTGAAGTAGGTGTAGTTTAAGCATAGTAGGGGTAGATCGACAAATATGAAAGATGATGAATCATTGGGATTAATCACTGCAAAAACCAACCATTCGCATTAGTTAAAAAATACGAGTAATTGTTGGAAGTAAGGGCTATTTAGAGAATTAGGGGTAGAATTGAAAAGAAGGGCTGTTTTGAAGTATTAAGAGAAGTAGGGGTAGTTTAAGCATAGTAGGTGTAGATCGACAAATATGAAAGATGATGAATCGTTTGGATTGGGTGATGGAAATACCAACCATTCACAGTAATTAAAAAATTGGTGTAATTGTTGAAAGTAAGAGTTGCTTAGAGAATTAGGGGTAGGATAAAAAAGAAGGGTTGTTTTGAAGAATTAAGAGAAGTAGGGGTATTTTAAGCATAGTAGGGGTAGATCGGCAAATATGAAGGATGATGAATCCTTTGGATTGGGAGCTGCAAAAACCAACCCTTTAAAGTAGTTAAAATTTAGAGGAAATTATTCGAAGTAAGGGCTATTGAGAGAATTAGGGGGAGAATTAAAAATAAGGGCTGTCATGAAGTATTAAGAGAAGTAGGGGTAGTTTAAGCAAAGTAGGGGTAGATCGACAAATATGAAAGATGATGAATCATTCGGATTGGGTTTTGCAAAAACCAACCCTTCAGAATAGTTAAAAAATCGGGGCAATTATTGGAAGTAAGGGCTAAATAGAGAATTAGGGGTAGGATTAAAAAGAAGGGCTCTTTTGAAGTATTAAGAGAGGTAGTTGTAGTTTAAGCATAGTAGGGGTAGATCGACAAATATGAAAAATGATGAATCATTGGGATTGGGCACTGCAAAAACAACCCCTTCAATGTAGTTAAAAAATTGGGGTAGTTGTTGGAAGTAAGGGCTATTTAAATAATTAGGGGTATGATTAAAAAGAGGGCTTTTTTTTGAAGTATTAAGCGAAGTAGGGGAAGTTCAAGCATAGTAGGGGTAGATCGACAAATATGAAAGATGATGAATCATTGGGATTGTGCACTGCAAAAACCAACCCTTCACATTAGTTAAAAAATACGGGTAATTGTTGGAAGTAAGGTCTATTTATAGAATTAGGCATAGGATTAAAAAGCAGGGTTGTTTTGAAGTATTAAGAGAAGTAGGGGTAGTTTAAGCATAGTAGGGGTAGTTCGACAAATTTGAAAGATGATGAATCATTTGGATTGGGTGCTGCAAAAACAAACCCTTCAAAGTTGTAAATAAATAGGGGTAATTGTTGGAAGTAAGGGCTATTTAGAGAATTAAGGGTACGATTAAAAAGAAGGGCTGTTTTGAAGTATTAAGAGAAGTAGGGGTAGTTTAAGTATAGTAGGGGTAGATCGACAAATATGAAGGATGATGAATCATTTGGATTGGGGGCTGGAAAAACCAACCCTTCACAGTAGTAAAAAATAGGGGTAATTGTTGGAAGTAAGGGATATTTAGAGAGTTAGTGGTAAGACTAAAAAGAAGGGTTGTTTTGAATTATTAAGAAAAGTAGGGGTAGATCGACAAATTTGAAAGACGATGAATCATCTGGATTGGGTGCTGCAAAAACCAACCCTTTACAATAGTTAAAAAATAGGGGAAATTGTTGGAAGTAAGGGATATTTAGAGAATTAGGGGTAGGATTAAAAAGAAGGGTTGTGTTGAAGTATTAAGAGAAGTAGGGGTAGTTTGAGCATAGTAGGGGTAGAACAACAAATATAAAAGGTGATGAATCGTTTGGATTGGGTGCTGCAAAAACCAACCCTTCTTAGAAGTAGAACGATAATTGGTTTACAAAGAAATGAAAAATGCAAAAAAAATGAATAAACAAATGAATAATGGAAAACAATAATAAAAGTAGGGGTAGTTTAAGCATAGTAGGGGTAGCTCGACAAATATGAAGGATGATGAATAGTTTGGCCTGGGTGCTGCAAAAACCAATCCTTCACAGTAGTTAAAAAATAGGGGTAATTGTTGGGAGTAAGGGCTATTTGGATAATTAGGGCGGGATTAACAACAAGTGTTGTTTTGAAGTATTAAGAGAAGTAGTGGTAGTGTAAGCATAGTAGGGTTAGATCGAGAAATACGAAAGATGATGAATCATTTGGATTGGGTGCGACAAAAACCAACCCTTCACAATAGTTAAAAAATAGGGGTAACTGTTGGAAGTAAGGGCTATTTAGAGAATTAGGGGTAGGATTAAAAAGAAGGGTTGTTTTGAAGTATTAAGAGAAGTAGGGGTAGTTTAAGCATAGTAGGGGTAGATCAACAAATATGAAAGATGATGAATCATTGGGATTGGGTGCTGCAAGAACCTACCCTTCACAGTAGTTAAAAAATAGGGGTAAATTTTTGAAGTAAGGGCGATATAGAGAATTAGGGGTAGGGTTAAAAAGAAGGGTTGTTTCGAAGTATTAAGAGTAGTAGGTGTAGTTTAAGCATAGTAGGGGTAGATCGACAAATATGAAAGATGATGAATAATTGGGATTGGACGCTGCAAAAAACAACCCTTCACAGTAGTTAAAAAATTGGGGTAACTGTAAGGGCTATTTAGAGAATTAGGGGTATGATTAAAAAGATGGGATGTTTTTAAGTATTAAGAGAAATAGGGGAAGTTTAAGCATAGTAGGTGTAGATCGACAAATATGAAAGATAATGAATCACAGGGGTTGGGCGCTGCAAAAACCAACCCTTCACATTAGTTAAAAAATAGTTGTAATTGTTTGAAGTAAGGGATATTTAGAGAATTAGAGGTACGATTAAAAAGAAGAGTTGTTTTGAAGAATTAAGAGAGGTAAGGTAGTTTAAGCATAGTAGGGGTAGATCGACAAATATGAAGGATGATGAATTATTTGGATTAGTGGCAGGAAAAACCAACCACAACCCTTCAAAGTCGTAAAAAAATAGGGGTAATTGTTGGAAGAAAGAGATATTTAGATAATTAGGGGTAGGATTAAAAAGAAGGGTTGTCTTGAAGTATAAAGAGAAGTAGGGGTAGTTTAAGCAAAGTAGGGGTAGATCAATAAATATGTAAGATGATGAACCATTTGGATTGGGTGCTGCACAAACTATCCCTTCACAGTAGTTAAAAAATAGGGGTAATTGTTGGAAGTAAGGGCTATTTAGAGAATTAGGGGTAGGACTAAAAAGAAGGGTTGTTTTGAAGTATTAAGAGAAGTAGGGGTAGTTTAAGCATAGTAGGGGTAGATCAACAAATATGAAAGATGATGAATCGTTTGGATTGGGTGGTGCAAAAACCAGCCCTTCATAGAAGTAGAATGATAATTGGTTTACAAAGAAATGAATATTGCAAAGAAAAAATGAATAAAGAAATGAATAAAGGAAAACAATAATAAAAGTAGGGGGTAGTTTAAGCATAGTAGGGATACATCGACAAATATGAAAGATTATGAATCATTTGGATAGGATGCTGCAAAAACCAACCCATCACAGTAGTTAAAAAATAGGGTAGTTATTGGAAGTAAGGGTTATTTAGAGAATTAGGGGTAGGGCTAAAAAGAAGGGTTATTTTGAAGTATTAAGAGAAGTAGTGGCAATTGAAGCATAGTAGGGGTCGATCGACAAATATCAAAGATAATGAATCATTTGGATTGGGTGATGCAAAAACCAACCCTTCACAGTAGTTAAAAAATTGGGGTGATTGTTGGATGTAAGGGCTATTTAGAGAATTAGTGTTATGATTAAAAAGAAGTGTTGTTTTGAAGCATTAAGAGAAGTAGTGGAAGTTTAAGCATAGTAGGGGAAGATCGACAAATATGAAAGATGATTAATCATTGGGATTGGGCGCTGCAAAAATCAACCCTTCACAGTAGTTAAACAATTGGGGTAATTGTTGAAAGTAAGGGCTATTTTGAGAAACAGGGGTAGGATTAAAAAGAAGGGTAGTTTTGAAGTATTAAGAGAAGTAAGGGTAGTTTAAGTAAAGTAAGGGTAGATCGAGAAATATGAAAGATGATGAATCATTTGGATTGGGTGCGGTAAAAACCAACCCTTCACACTAATTAGTAAATAGGGCTAATTGTTTGAAGTAAGGGCTATTTAGAGAATTAGGGGTAGGATTAAAAAGAAGGGTTGGGTTGGGTGCTGCAAAAACCAACCCCTCATGGTAGTAGAATGATAATTGGTTTACATCGAAAGAAACGAATAATGCAAAAAAATGAATAAAGCAATGAATAAAGGAAAGCAATAATAAATGTAAGGGGGTAGTTTAAGCATAATAGGGGTAGATCGACAAACATGAAAGATGATGAATCATTTGTATTGGGTGCTACAAAAACCAACCCTTCACAGTAATCAAAAAATAGGAGTAATTGTTGGAAGTAAGAGCTATTTAGAGAATTTGGGGTAGGATTAAAATGAAGAGCTGTTTTGAAGTATTAAGAGAAGTAGGGGTAGTTTAAGCATAGTAGGGGTAGATCTAAAAATATGAAGGATGATGAATCATTTGGACTGGGTGTTGCTAAAAACCAACCCTTCACAGTAGTTAAAAAATAGGGGTAATTGTTGGAAGTAAGGGCTACTTAGAGAATTATGGGTAGGATTTAAAAGAAGGCCTGTCTTGAAGTATCAATAGAAGTAGGGGTAGTTTAAGCATAGTAGGGGTAGATCGACAAATATGAAAGAAGATGAATCATTTGGATTGGGTGCTACAAAAATCAACCCTTCGCAATAGTTAAAAAATAGGGGTAATTGTTCGAAGTAAGGAGTATTTAGATAGTTAGGGGTAGAATTAAAAAGAAGGGCTGTTTTGAAGTATTGAGAGAAGTAGGGGTAGTTTAGGCATAGTAGGGGTAGATCGACAAATATGAAAGATGACAAATCATTTGGATTGGGTGCTGCAAAAACCAACCGTTCACTGTAGTTAAAAAATAGGGGTAATTGTTGGAAGTAAGGGATATTTAGAGAAGTGAAAATTAGGCACACATCCCTAAAATTAAAGTTAATTAACGTGTAATCCTCCCGCTCTAAATTATACTTTTCGCATCCCTGTTTTTTTTTTTTGGGTATTATTCTTCCACGAATACCCTTGCTCAAATTAACGCATTTATCTTTTCATGGTGTCTTTAGTGTTTTCTTCATGGATTTGATTCGTACGGCTATTATTTAGAGAGATTTTCATTGATTTAATTCGGCTTTCGTCAGTGTTTTTTCTGAGATTCAATATTCGATCTAATTGGGTTTGGCTGAAGATTCAATATTTTCGTTGATTCAATAATCGATTGAGAGATATAATGAATGCTTCATCTTCAAGGTAATCTGCATTTCTTTTTTTTCATACGTGTGTTATTGTTATTTCGATTTGTTTTGATGTATTTATTATTATTTATAAGGCTTCTTTAGTGAGATTAAAATTTCAATACATTTGTGCATCTTTTTTGAATGCATGCATAAAAGTATGCTTATATTTTTATTATGTATTTTGGATAAAAAAAATTATGCAATTGTCCTGAATATGTGCATACAAGTATGCAACTATTTTGTATATGTGCATATAAATATGCATCTTTTCTTAAATAATGGATAAAAAATGTATGCTTCTATTCTGAATATGCGCATACAAACATGCAACTATTCCCTATTTGTTCCTATAGATATGCAACTATTCTGAATATATGTAATACAACTTTTATTAACAGTTGCATAAAAGTATGCTGATATTCTGGATATATGTGTACATGTGTGCATGTAATTATAATACGCTGCAAATGTGTGTGTAGTTTTATTTGATTAATGCTGATAAGTTTTATTAATAATTCTCTTCTTTGTATAACAGTGTTCCTGCTAATGTTGGTGTATTGGTCTTGTTGAAGTTTGGGAATGATAGCTTTTCTATACGTCTTTATTAATAATTCAATCTGTTCTGTTGTTGGCTGCACATAATCGTGAGGATTATTTGGTTATTTTTGTTGAGATCAATCGTAGTAGTTCTTCAGTTAACAATGCAATGTCAGATGATGTTTCTTGTGGTAGTGATTCTTCTTTTGCTGGTACATGTGATTCGAACAATCAATTGAGACAATTGTTGAGAAGTGATTTGAGTCAACCTATTTTTTCTGGTGTTGGTCAGAAATTTCCAGGAGATGTTACTGAATTTAGGTTGTATGTGATGATGTATAGTATGAAGACTAGATACAAGCTTAATCTGGTTAAGAATGACAAGGAAAGAGTTACAGCTGTTTGTTCTAAGCAAAATTGTACTTTCAGGATTCATGCTTCTGCTAAGTTCAATCTTCCTGGTTATTTTGTTTTAAAGATATTTCAACCTGAACATACTTGTGGTGCTGGAATTCATGACATAAACAATCCTGTTGTATCCAACAAATTCATTAAGTTGTTAGTTTATGATCATATTCATTCTAATCCATTAATGAAGACCAAGGACATTATTAATTTGTTTCAAACCGAGTATAATGTTATTTGAAGTATTATTATGCTTATAGTGGGAAGAAGTTGGCATTAGAAGAGTTACATGGAAGCGATATAATGTCTTATCATCATTTGCAGTCGTTTTGTGATGCTGTTGTTACTACTAATCCTGGGAGTAAAGTAGTGTTGGAGTGTAATGATGATACATGTCAATTTGAAAGGGTTTTTGTTGGATTCAAAGCTTGTGCACATGGATTTCAATATTGTCGTCCTTTAATTTTTGTTGATGCTACTTTTATGAAATGAAGAGCTCAAGGTTGTTTGATGGCTGCTACTGGTAAAAATGAAAATGAAGATACGGTGTTTTTTCAGTTTATAACTGTATGTGAACAACTGAAAGAGTTTCTTAAAGATGATAGTAGAAGCTTTGTTTTAATTTCTGATCATCATTCTGGTATTCTTGTTGCTATTCCGAAAGTGTTTCCAAATTCAGTTCATGGTTCTTATTTTTATCGTTTGACCAACAATTTAAAGGTTGCTCTAAAATTCGAATTTTCCAAATCAAACAAGAAGTTGCTGTTAGATATGTTTGCACGAGTTGCTTATGCTTCGAATTTGATTGATTTTAATGCTGCATTGAAGAATTTTAGAGATGGTGGTGGATCCAAAGTGGTAAACTTTTTGACTGTAATTCCTTTTGAGAAGTTTGCAAATGTTTTTTTTCCCTGGTTGTCGATATGGTGAGATGTCATCTAATTGTTGGAGAGTTTTAACAAATGGATTTGGGAGGAAAGACATTTACCTATTACTGCTTGTTTGGATAAAATTAGAATGAAGTTAATGAAACTTATGTCTGATCGTCGTGAAGTTGCTTCTACTTGGAATAGTGTTTTATGTCCTGTGAATGAAACTCGATTAAGAAACCTTTATTCGGAAGGAGCTTCGTGGTTTGTTATCAAATCAAGTGAAAATGTGTTTGAAGTTCATTCTCCGGTCCATCAATCTGTTGATTTACATAGTCGAGTGTGTTCATGTAACATGTGGCAAATTAATGGTTTTCCTTGCGCTCATGCTATTAGATGTATTTTAAGTTGTGAGAAGTTGGATGCGTATGACTACATTCAAGATTATTTCAAATTTCCTTATTTCCGATTAGCTTATTCTCATCCAATCAATCCTATAATAGACTTTATGAGTGAAGATGTTGCAATTGAAGATGCAATTATAGCTCCTTCAAAAGGTAGAAGAATGCTTGGTCGTCCATCATCTTCTAAAAGGTTAAAATCTACCGGTGAATTTACAAAGACTATTAGATGTGGGTTGTGCAAAAAGTTGGGGCATAACAAATGGACTTGTTTTTCAGAAGAAAACTAATTGCAATTTGGTTTAGTACTTTACTATGTTTGTAACTAGTTTGAATATTTCTGTTTATTGTTTACTGTTTGCAACCAATTTGAATATCCTGTTATGTTTGCAGCTTTGGTTTAGTATTTTAATGTTTTTGAGCTAATGTTTGGTTTAGTATTTTGATTATTACCGTGAAAATGTGTTTTCTGTTTTTCATACATGTATATATGCATACTGTGAATGAATGTATACTGTGAATGAATGTAAGTAGCCAGTTTTTTCCTGTATATATGCATACATGTATGTTGCTATTTCAAATATTAGCATTCAAGTATGCAACCATTCTGTATAGATGCATACATTCTGGCTACAAATTTGTACACATATATTCTGATTTTCTTAATATACGCATACGATTATCCATTTATAATGATTAGATACATACATTATAGAAATTAATTGGTATAAAGAACATAATAAATTCATGTTTTCTAAATATACTGTGAATACTGTGATTGAATGTATGTATACTGTGAACGAATGTATATATACTGTGAATTTGTGTTTAGTGTTTCTGTGATGAAGTTTGGTTTAATGTTTATGTGAATATTGTGTATGAATGTAAGTAGCCAGTTTTTTTTCCTGTATATATGCAAACATTTATGCTGCTATATCGAATATTAGCATTTAAGTATGCAACTTTTTTGTATAGATGCATACACTCCGGCTACAAATTTGTATACAATACACATATATTCAGATTTTCTTAATATACGCATACGATTATGCATTTATAATGATTAGATGCATACACTCGAGGAATAAATTGGTATAAAGAACATAATAAATTCACTTTTCTAAATATACGCATATAAGTATGCAACTATTTTGGATATATGCATAAAAGTATGCGGTTTTTTAACAATTAATTGAATTAGCAACAGTAATGTAAGAAATAATAGTAAAACCATATAATCACTTGCAAAAAATTAGACAAACTAGATAATCAAGTAAAATCGAACGAACTTAACTCAGTACAAAAAATTACACATTGATTCAGCTTGAAAACTAGTTAATCACTTGCTAGTAGTTTATACATTGTACTTTAGTCAGAATATTTACAATACTTCGATCATTGTATTTTAGTCAAAATATTTATAAAAAGTGAAAAGACAATTTTCCACAAATTTTAGTAGAAGGTTTGTTTGCAGCTGAAAATATATAGTCCTATGTCAGGTCTCCTTCTAGACTCCAACTACGAGGTTTGCGATTGAGGATTTCGTAAGCAAGCATGGCTCTTTGTAGATTAATAGTCGCAGGACTATATATATCATCCTTTTTATCAATTTCTTTGTACTCGCTTCTCTGTTTCATCATGTTAATTACGAACATTCCACAATCGACCCTGCAGAATTTGTATAACATGATTAATATTATGCTAGTATTTAAGAAAGCTGCATACAAGTATGCAGATATTCATACTATATCAGTAAATAATTGTAAATACAAGTATGTAAATACAAGTATGTAAATACAAGTATGTAAATACAAGTGTGTAAGTACAAGTATGTATACAAGTGTAAAAATAATTGTAAATACAAGTATGCAATAATTTTTATTTACTTACGTGCAGCCTTGTTGTGGGCAATTAGCAATTTCAAGTTGTCCATGTTTCTGAAAATTCTTGTTCTCTAGTTTTTTCAGTAATCCACTAATGTAAACTCTCTGTGTATATATAAAAAAATACATACATATGACTATTTATAACCGTTTAGATACTAGTTTGAATGTCAATTATCTCAATTTACATACAAAATCTCTTGCAAGTCTTTGGTGATTTCCTCCGTCAAAACGATTTTTTCTGGAATCATAATGTATACATCTTCTACTGTCTTTTATAAATTCTAACAATGAAAAATGGTTTCCCTCGTGGATAGGAAACAATATTTTTGTGCTTGTTTTGTAGAATGTTTGCACTTTTTGTCTATCAAAAACTCTTTGTTTTCCGATGAATCTTTTTTAATTATTGCCAGTAATTGCAATCATTTTAGTGACCAAAATTTCTGATGTTACAAGATAATTTTGCTTTACAATTAATAAAAACTTACAGAAGCAGTAGTTTTGATGTACATGATTTCTGGATGGTCGTTGTTGAGCTCATGTGCATACCAATCAATTGTTTGTTTAAATTAGTAGATTGTAAATGTTAAGGAAAACTTCCAGCTATTAATCACCCTATGAAACTATATTTGAATTTGACTGTGGCTATACCTGTCCGTCGAGGAATCCTCCATTTATTAAATCAGCCAATGAAACTCCAAAAATGTATATGTCTGCGTTACCATTAAGGTATGCGCTTCTACTGCTAATTTATGTAATATATTTAGAGAATTTCTAGGAATATATTAGCACTGATCTATGCATCTAATCTTAATAATTGCATACATACATACATACATACATACATACATATATATATATATGCAACTTTTATTTTTAGTTGCATAAAAACATTTACAAAATTTAATTAAATCTTTTAGTAATTTTACCTCAGGTCTGAATTTGAAATATGCTTCTAGTTTCTGGATTTGATCCTCTTGTAGTTGCTTAACATTTTTAAATTTCCTGACGTGCAGTTTTGTTCGTACATGTGTTTCTTCTGGTGTTGTTCTCATCTCATAATCCTCAACAATCACAGTTTCTGTTTGTTTCTGTTTTTTTGGGCTGCATGTGAGAATAATATAAGATATCAGCAATGTATTGATGGAAACTTGATATTTGGAACATTATTACCATTAGAAATTATTTTTACCTTTTGCTTTCTAACATTTAGAAGCTTCGGCTTCTTTTGCTTCCCGTTGTCATGATTCTTTTCCATCTCCTTTATGTCTTTTGATTTTTCATCATCAATTTTATGATCATTATTCTTCTCCATGTTATCTATTTACATATTATTAGTCTCATCAATAATTTAATAGATGCACACAAGCATGCAACTATTAAGAAATAGCTGCAAACAAACATGCAACTATTCAGAAATAGTTGCACACAAGCATGCAACTATTCTGAACAAATGCACTCAAGCATGCAATAATTAGTAATTGATGCAGATAAGCATGCAACAATTCTGTTATAATATATTGCTTGAAACTAGATAATGTGTACATTATTTATTACCATCAGAAAACTATAATTGATTTTTACCTTTTTCCTTCTCCACCTCCTTCTATTCTTTCTCCATCTCCTTCTGTTCTTTGTACACCTCGTTCTTTTCTTTCTCCGTCTCCTTCTCTGGCTTCTTTGGCTCCTGTTCTTTCTCCTCATTCTTCTGTTCTTTCTCCACCTGCTTCTCTGGCTTCTTCGGCTCATGTTCCTTCTGTCCAACCTCATTATTGTTCTCCTCTGTATCTATTTCCATGGTATCAATTTGATCAATATCCCTTGTGTCATCTTTTTTATCTTCATCCTGCATGCCAACATCTAAATTTTTCTGCGGTTCATCATTTCCTTCATCTTCTGCAGTGTGTTCTTTTTCCACATTATCTCTGTCAACATTTTCATTCTTGTCACCTTCATTAGCATTATTATTCTCATCTTCATTTTCATCGTTCATATTATACTTTTCCTGCTTTTCATCCTCACTATCATCATTATTCTCATCTTCATTTTCATTGTCCATATTATCATTTTTCTTCTTTTCATTCTCACTCTCATCCTCACTCTCATTGTCCCTCTCAGCCTCACTTTCATCCTCACTTTCATTCTCAATCTTATCCTCATTATTCTTTTCCTCTTCATTATCCTCACTTTCATCCTCATTATCCCCACTTTAATCATTATCCTCATTTTCATCATTATCCTCATTTTCACTTGCATTCGCGTCTTTTATTTGAAGTTGTAATTTTTTTCCCTTTTTGTCTTCACTCTCAGTTCTTTCTTCACTCTCATTAATTTTCTCACTATCAGTGTTTTCGTCACTCTCATTATTTTCCTCACACTCATCTTATGCAGATTCATCACTGTCAGCAAGTCCTTGTAGTCTTTTTTTTTAACCTTAAATTTTCCTCTTTAAGTTGTTTATTTTCATGTTGTAGCTTTACTATCAAGTTCGTGTAATTTTCCCCCCGTTTTTGGTAAACTGCTTCGTACTCTTTGTCCTTGTCAATAGCTTGTTCCAACAGTTTTAATTCCTTTCTTTTGGACTCCTAAAAACAAAGGTAGAAAATGTTCAATTAATACTGTAAATAAATGCAGGAATGTATTCATCTGTAGTAAATAAGTGCATATATCCATGCATTATTTTTATACAGATGAATACATAGATGCATTTGTTCAAAATATGTGCTCAAATGTATGGAACTGAATGTGACTGTTGTGAATAGACGCATAGATGCGTGCAATTGTTATGATTATAATCATACGTGTACGCACCTCTTTATAATAGATTCATACAAGTGTGTAACTGCTGCTATATATCTACATACTTGTATGCATATATTTTTAATATGACACTTAAAAATTATTCAAAATTAAATATCACTTACAGATGTGTATTTGATGTTTATTAACATGTTTGGCTTCAACAATTTTATATCCCATTTTGCAGCCAGGGGATATACATCACTGTATTCTTTCTTTGAATTTTTTTATAACATAGGTTTTTTCGCAAACCCACCACTGAAAAAAAAATTTATTTATTATTAGGATGAACAATAATTAAATAAGAAACATACAAAAAAAGTTTAAAATAGTAACAACAATAGTGTCACGCAAGCATTAATCTTGCGTGGTGTATTAAAGTATTTTTCCACCTGGGTTATGAGATGGTTGTGTATGGTTTTTGGCCAGGATATTTTCATTAATTTTTGGCTGCATACACAATATGGAATCAAGGTCCATGGTAAGCTGTATTTAGGGTTTGTTGGAAGAAATTTTGCGGCCAAATAAAGAAGTATAAGCTTCACTGTATCAAATTTTGCTTCGGCTGTGTCTTCTTTTATTGTCAAAAAAATCTGTCTCTCTATATGTTTCTTGTGGACTAAGGCTTCTCCTTTAAATGTCTTTCCATGAATGATTTATATTCTCCATCATCCTTCTCGTTCTTTTTCAAGTGCCCCGTTATTTTTATTAACTCTCCTTGTAATGGAGCACCTAGTAAATCTGCAACATTTTCTTGTGTAAAATTAAGCATCATATCACCAAACTGAAAATATTTTAAGTTCTTCTTGTAGTTCTTGATGATGAGATCTAAAGTTGTAGAATTTTTAATGGTTTCTGCAGGTGAATTGAGCCCATCAAAAATCATGTTAATGAACCCGTAGAGCGGCAGTTTTTTCAAATATTCTGAATGTTGTGGCGTAAATAGTTCATCTTTGTTTATCACTTCCACCAATTCAATGAATGCCTTAGGATTATTTCTGTATACTTTTTCCTTCCTGGTAAGCAGTGGTTCGTCTTCAGTTTTCCTTCTTTTGATTATTGGTGCAGGTTTTGAAAGTTGTTCTATGATAATTATTGCTATTTCTTTTTGACTGTCTTCATTATCTCCTTCTTCAACATTTGGTCTCTGTAATAAGAGTTAAAAAATTAGTTAAATAAATTTTGAATATATGCAGATATTTGCACACTTTCATGCAACTATCCGTAATAAAATCACATAAGCGTGCAACTATCATAAATAATAACACTTAAGTGTGCAAGTATCCTGAATTATGGCACAAAAGTGTGCAACTATCCTGAATAAAAGCTTATAGGAAAGCAACTATCCTGTGTAAAATCATACAAGCATGCGACTATCTTGAATTAAAGAACACAATAGTGCAACTATCCTGAATAAAAGCATGCAAACATGCAACTAACTGGAATAAAAGCAAGCTATCATGCGACTGTCCTGAATAAAAGCATGCAAGTATGCGACTATCTTGAATAAAAGCATGCAAGCATGCGACTATCATGAATAAAATTATGCAATCATGCGACTATCCTGTATAAAATATTGCAATTGTGCTACTATCCTGAATAAAATATTGCAAGCATGTGACTATCCTGAAGAAAAGCATACAAGCAGGCAATTATCGTGAATAAAAGCTTGCAATCGTGCAACTATCTTGATTAAAAGCACGCAAGCATGCGACTATCATGAATAAAAGCATGCAAGCATGCGACTATACTGAATAAAAGCATACAAGCGTGCAACTATCCTGAATACAAGCACGCAAACATGCAACTATCCTGAATAAAAGCACGCTGAAACACCCCACCTCCGTTAGGGTCACTCTCAAAGCGAATGCCCTAATTTTGGTGGAGGTTTATAAGTACAAGTCACAGATATACAAGACAGATATAAGAACACATATTTGTAAACAGCGGAAGAACAACAAACTTTATTTCATAAAGTCAAATACGTGTTACAACAACATCCTTTCCAAAAACATAACATAACACTTTCATAATCTGTCTTGAGTACATTATTTTAAAGAAGCATAAATAAAACGTAGATAAACTGCAAAAGCCCCATAGTGGATTGTCCAAAGCCATAGTTCAAAACAGGAAAGTCCAAGCAATACATTTCTCTTCTTCAAGCTAGATGTTGAGGTAGGTCAAGCTGCTGTGTTCCCTCCCTGAGGACCTAGGGGGGTGGGGGGGGGAACGGAAGAAAGAAGACGAAAGAAAAGTAGAGTCAGACATAAAGCCTGAGTAAGTCTAGTACTATTTTGTCTATGAATAAAGAACTGGGTATGATAAGTATAAACAGGAAGTGGGCAAGCACTATAAACTTGGTTAAGTTGTCTAGGGTCGAATATACTATCGTACCCCATGTTAATCTCTGAACCCATATAAACTAGTTTCCAACTGGCACCCCATAATCCGGGTGATGTGATCCATTCTATGATGATCGGCTCCTACTCGCATAGTTACATGTGTCTTACGGCCCCCGATGTCGTAGTTACCTATGCTGGTCCCACCATGGGGTGTATCAAGTCTCATAGTGGCAACCCGACACAACCTTAGAGTGCACAGGTATGCTACTGGTGTCCAGTGCCTTATTTTTCTGCGCCGGAGTGTGTGCACGCCCGCACTCCGTTAGAACCTACACTGCTACACCACCGCCGTCGCTTTGACCTCTTACAATCAGCCCAGTAATCATGCCCCACCCTGCCTAGTTTCAGGGTATCCTGATACACCTTCTAGGGTTACTACTGAAAAGGGTCCCCCGTTACTAGGTTTTCTATCTCTAGCCAACATGCTAAGTTGGTTAAGTGTTTCCTAACCTAACCCCCACCAGTCTGTTTAGTTTAGCATGTTCCATTTTGATTAAGTCTTTAGTTCACTTAATCCTGACTCAGCCTTAATTGTCTTATTAAGGCCCTGACCTCTCACATTAGACAGGTATTGTTGTGGCTGCCTGTTGCCGGTTGGTTCCGGGCAGTCTTACGCCACAACTCAGTCTAACCTCGGGTCCTTGCTGGGCTCCATGTTTAACCTCCCACATTGGATAGGTGTTGTTGTGACTACTGGACAGCCGGGAGGTTCCGGGCAGGTTTACATCACAACTCAATCCAACCTCGGGTTAAACACAGCGTATTCTCTACATTTACATATTTTGTCATTCTTCTTTATTTCTTATATGTAAATATTTGCGGCCCATTATTAAGCTAATGGTGTAAAGGTTACACCAATTATGGGCCCAACCCATACTTGAATTTGGGCCCTTCTATTTTATATTTTCATTCATTAATTAATTTTAACCCAACGTTATTTTCCCCCGTTTTACACGTCCGTTTATATATTTTGGGCTTAGCCTTTTAAAGCCCAAATTAGCCATGCGAAAAGGGGAGGCTTAAAGCGTGATACACAAAGAGGGGAATGTGAGCGCATGAACTTGCAATATGACGTTGGAAATACAACATAGAAACTGGTGTACTTGAATAGTGATAACATATACTTTGGTCATAAAGCATAGGTGACATGAATCAAGGCATGTAAACTTGCATAGGTTTAACTACAACATGAACCTATATTCTTATTTAGGCATAATGTCAAACATAAGCATGGCATAAATATTTCTAGCATAAGCATGGCATAATGTCAAACATAAGCATGGCATAATATCAAACATAAGCATGGCATAAGTATAGTTAAATTTGTTCACATAATCATGGCATAAATATTTCTAACATGAAATCATGATTCTTACTTTAGTCATGTAAACTTACAAAAAGGGACCTTTTGAATCTAACCTAGCCATGTACCACATATGTCATCATATAATTCTTGTAAACAAGATAGACCTAATCATGGTTGCCAAATATCAATCATAGCCTAGCCATATTCATAAGTTTGCAAATAGGTTTTCTAGTACAAAAGCATGGCTTAATACATGATGCCAAATTCTCAACATAATTTCATATGGATTATAATAACCAAACTTGTTTTAATTACTTACAAATTGATTTATGCACAAAAATATACATCATGATGGCATAGTAGCAAAACCCCAAACTTGCTTGAATTTAAATCAACTACATACATGTAGCTTCAACATGGATTACATAATTTGCGAAATATTCCAAACGTATACTTGCATAGAACTACCGCATGTAGTTCTTTATAACATGAATAACATAATTCCAGAATATCCAAACGTATATAATATTTCAAATTGATAAGAACGCACAAATATGAATAACTTTATTGCCACAATTCAAGCATACAAACCAACACAATTGTTTATTCATACCAAAGTAATACTCTACTTACAATGGTGTGATGAATTCTCTAATTTAGGGACTGAAGACGCAAATTCCTTTGTTGAATTGATTTGTTTAGGTTGCTTTAAGCTTTAGAATCTTCCTCCTAATCCTCTCTCCAATTTGGTGGCTACTCCTAGTCGTTCCTCAGCAACATGGCGGCTATGTTCTTATTTTTGAATGAATAGATTAGGGTTTAGTCTAGGGTTGTTTATATAGAGGTTAGGAACTGATTAGGACCATTGATGTTGCCTGGATTGATCGTAGCCATTCATTCGATAGAGAGACCAATTAAAACTTGCCACCTAGCCCTAATGACAAAGCAGACCACAGAAAATCGGCCAAACACAGACCTGGCCAGCCAGGTTGGCTGGGCTCGACCAGGTCGACACCCCTGTCGACAGGGCTGTCGACAGCCCTGTCGACATGGGTAGCCCAGGTCGACGGCCCAGTCGACCCGGGTGGCCTAGGCGGGTGTTTATCCGCCCTGGCCCATTGGGACCGATTTTTAATTATTTTATTCTGTTTGAATTTTAAATTTAATTCAAAACTTCCGAACGCCATATCTTCTTCATACGGACTCTGTTTTTCGAAAACTCGGACTCTATTTCGCGTATTTTTCCGAGACGAACGCAATGGCATATCCCGTTTCCTTTAGTTCTTTGATTTCAAATTAATTATACTTTAATTTGTTAATTTCACAATTATAGAATTCGCGGGGTGTTACATTCTCCCCCACTTAAAAGGATTTCGTCCCCGAAATCTTCAAGTTAGGAGGAATGTATATCCTAACATCCAATCATCCATCTACTCATCCATCAAACACGAGTATCCATTGTCCTTAAGAGACTTCTAATGCTTCATGATCATATGCGAAGTGTGTGTGTACATGAACTTATCTAATGCAAAATCAGGCGGTCTACTGATTCAGTTGACCTCCTTAATGTGAATTATGTAAGTGCCATGAATCCATTATGTATGCAAATTTTCCTATTTTTGATTTTACATGAGTGCACAATCATTCATTACAAATGCAACATCCATATGACAACACATTAAAGTTCAACCATATACGAATACAAACATATATGCACATGCAATATGAAGTGACTGAGCCGATCTAAAACCTAGATTGTGTGTGTATATGCAACCACGAGCAACCACTAGCAATCACTTGCAACCACTTGCAACCATCATCCGTAACATGTTTCAACTACATGTTTCCATCCAAAAAGATTCTATCTAAAAGATACGGTCGAGGAAATATACCTAAAAAGATGGATAAAAGCGCAACTTAAGGAAAAAAGAAAGATCAAGGATGTACCCTCGAACAGAAAAGGGTAGGCAGTACGTATTCTAGCTTCAGTTTCCCAAGTCGCGTCTCCCTCGGCGTCGCTCCACTGAACTTTGACGAGCTTGACTTCACGGTTGCGTAGCTTCTTCACTTCCGTTCCTAAGATGCAGGTTGGAACTTTTCTTATGGTTGCTTCGCGTTCCACTTCGGCCTCTTCTAGGATATTTGGCTCTACCACTTCGGCTGACTCCATCCAATCTTTCGGGTAGCTCTAATCTATAGGGCATTTTTCCCAATTGTTCCTATCTAAAGGTATAGTCGAATGATAGAAGCAAGTAAAAACTTTGTGCCCATTAGGCAATGTCGAAACTGAAAACCTATGTCACATATATATTGATTAGGAGAAGAACTCTCTAAGCATCAGCCCCGAAGACCGAAATCAACATCAGACTGACACCCAAAGAGTTACTCAACCCAACCACCATATATGATTCTAGGAAACTAAGCATGATGGACTCCTTTTAGGTCATAAGGGAGTCCCTTCCTAAGACCAATCTGTATCCTATAAAACCCCAAAACTTTAGTCAAACCAATGAACACCCTCGAGCCCCAACATGTGTTACTAACAGGTGAGTCATACTCCCTATGGGGTTTGCAACAGAAATTGGATTGAGAATGGGACCGAGAGGATATACAGAAAACATGCCATGCAAGTAAGCTCTACAGGAAGAGAGGGATCAAGGATATACTCTTAAGAAGAGATATTATGTACGAATCTAGTCTTCAATCTTCTAAGTCGCATTTCTTGAGCTTAACTCCATTATGCTTTGTCCGTTTTTAACTTCACAATTTCGTAGCTTCTTAATTCTTGTTTCCAAAATATGAGTTGGAACCTATTTCTCGTTCCTCTTTCACTTATTCTCCTTCTAGTATACTTGGCTCAAGCCTAACTGCGTACTCATGGTTCCATGCAAGCTCTCCAAAATTCACTTACTAGAAGATATCCCACATAGATGAATTATCTCTTGAAAATAAACAAATGTCAACTTCGTGAGCGGAGCTGAGATTTTCGCAAAATCCCTTATAAACTTTCGATAGAAACCTACTAGTCCTAGAAAGCTTCGAACCTCAGTTGCATTCCTTGGTTTCTTCCAATCCTGTACCGCCACTACCTTAGCGGGGTCCACCGCTAACCCTTGTTTGGATACTATGTGCCCAAGGAACCTCACCTCTTCCCTCCAAAAGTGGCATTTGGAGAACTTGGCTTTTAGTTGATGGACTTGCAAAGTTTCCATGATTGCCCTCAAGTGCTGAGCATGCTCCTCTTCACTCTTTGAGAAGATAAGGATATCATCTACGAAGACCACTACGAATTTGTTGAGGAAATCTCTAAATACCCTACTCATCAGGTCCACGAAGTAAGCAGGTGCATTTGTCAAGCCGAAAGGCATGACAAGCCATTCAAAGAAACCGTCTGGGGTTCTGAACGCCGTTTTATCGACGCTATCTTCAGCCACCCTTAGCTGATGAAAACCGGTTGCTAAATCGAGTTGGGAGAAAACAGACGCTCCTACAAGCTGGTCAAACAAATCGTCAATTCTAGGGAGAGGGTGCCTATTCTTTTTCGTTAGCTTGTTGAGCTCCCTATAGTCAACACATAGACGGAGTGAACCATCTGCCTTTGTAGCGAACACCACTGGAGCGCCCCATTCTGAAATGCTCCTCCTAATGAACCCCTTTTCTAGAAGCTCTTTAATCTGTTTACTGAGCTCTTTCCTTTCTCGTGGAGCCATATGTCTAATGGGCAACGCAACGGGCTTTGCATTATCTACAAGATATATGCGGAAGTCTATTTCCCGCTTTGGAGGCAAGCCCTTCACCTCTTCGAAGACATCCGGATATTCCCGGACCACTCTAACTGATTGCAAATTTTCAACGGAGGCATCTAGCGATTCTAGATAACTAAGCATAACCGCATACGAGGGATTACAAGAAATTTCCAAAGTATTACCGAGCTGGGTTAGGAGCCTAACAACCCTTTTTTCACAATCAAGGATGGCCCCATTACTGGATAGCCAATCCATGCCCAAAATCAAACCATACCCCGAAAAGCCCAAAACAAAGGCACTACATTGAAATTCTACGCTTAGAATGGAAATTTTCAATCCCAAACAGATCATAGACAAATGAGTTGGGCCCCCAATTGGGTTTGAAACAATTAAGGGGTCCTCTACCATACTAGTTTTTAGGTGCAGAGATTCTGCTAAAGCAGACGAGATAAAGGAGTGTGATGCGCCAGAATCAAATAAAGTGCGAACGGGGTGATCATAAAGATAAACTACACTTTCTACAGAAGTGTTTATACCTCGCTGTTGTAGAGGTGGCGCTTCCAGCACATGAACCTGTGCCCCTGGGGTGGATCCAACCCTCTGCCCCTGTCCTTGTCTCTTTGGGCAGTCCTTAGCCCTGTGGCCCATCTCACCGCAAGAAAAGCACCCACCATTTTCCTTGGCCTTCTTTTTCCGGCAGTCCTTTACTAAGTGCCCCACTTTGCCACAGAAATTACACTTCCTCTTCTCTTTGTTGCCTTCCCCGCCTTTCTTAAAGTCCGTCTTCTTAGGCTGCAAACCCTCTTTCTTCCCTTGAGAGCTTTCTGCCTTTGTCTCCTTCTTGCCCTTATCCTCTTCATTCAGCAATGCCATTTGCACCAACCTTTCATACGTGGCTCCCATGGGTATATGGGTCATGGCCAAACTGTGTAATGGCTCATTTAACCCTTTGACGAAACGGAGAGCCTTCTTGTGCGGGGTGTTGACTAGGTCAAGCCCAAACCTAGCCAGCTCATCGAACTGATTCACATACTCTCTGACCGTCTTGTCCCCTTGCTTAAGAAATAAGAATTTTTCCAACTGCAAACTTCTTTCCGCATCTGAGAGAAATTTAGTCTCAAACCTTGCCCTAAAGTCCTCCCATGTCTCCACTGGTCTTTCAGCATTAGTGACTTCCCACCAGTAGGAAGCCTCGCCCTTCAATAGCCATACCGCTAGTTGTACTTTTTGTCTATCTTCTACCTCAAAGATGATGAATAGGTCCTCCGTTTCTTTCAGCCAATTTCTAGCTGCCACGAAGGACTCAGTTCCATGGAAATCCCTTCCTCCCATAGCTTTAAAATCTTTACATATCTTAGCAAACGTGTTTCCCCGAGGAGGAGGTGGAGGAAAAGGTGCTGCTGCAGCTGGATGATTTCCTTCCGCTGGGTGAGGAGGAATGGTAGGACCTGGCTGAGTGGCTCTTGCTTCTAAGAACCGTCTAAACCAACCAGGTATTGGCACCCCTTCCGGCAAGTTAAGATCTTCAGACATGCTGAAACAAAAAGGACAGATTCAAAACGAAGGATAGGAGATAGTTCCTATGGCTTTGGGGAGTGGACTTTGCCTTTTTAAAATAAAATAATATTTTTCTTTAAAAATGCTTCTTTAAATTTCCTTTTTGAAAATAATTTTTCAAAACTTTTTATCTTATCTGGTAAACCTATGCTCTGATACCAAGTGAAACACCCCACCTCCGTTAGGGTCACTCTCAAAGGGAATGCCCTAATTTTGGTGGAGGTTTATAAGTACAAGTCACAGATATACAAGACAGATATAAGAACACATGTTTGTAAACAGCGGAAGAACAACAAACTTTATTTCATAAAGTCAAATACGTGTTACAACAACATCCTTTCCAAAAACATAACATAACAGTTTCATAATCTGTCTTGAGTACATTATTTTAAAGAAGCATAAATAAAACGTAGATAAACTGCAAAAGCCCCATAGTGGATTGTCCAAAGCCATAGTTCAAAACAGGAAAGTCCAAGCAATACATTTCTCTTCTTCAAGCTGGATGTTGAGGTAGGTCAAGCTGCGGTGTTCCCTCCCTGAGGACCTGGGGAGGGGGGGAAACGGAAGAAAGAAGACGAAAGAAAAGTAGAGTCAGACATAAAGCCTGAGTATGTCTAGTACTATTTTGTCTATGAATAAAGAACTGGGTATGATAAGTATAAACAGGAAGTGGGCAAGCACTATAAACTTGGTTAAGTTGTCTAGGGTCGAATATACTATCGTACCCCATGTTAATCTCTGAACCCATACAACTAGTTTCCAACTGGCACCCCATAATCAGGGTGATGTGATCCATTCTATGATGATCGGCTCCTACTCGCATAGTTACATGTGTCTTACGGCCCCCGATGTCGTAGTTACCTATGCTGGTCCCACCATGGGGTGTATCAAGTCCCATAGTGGCAACCCGACACAACCTTAGAGTGCACAGGTATGCTACTGGTGTCCAGTGCCTTATTTTTCTGCGCCGGAGTGTGTGCACGCCCGCACTCCGTTAGAACCTACACTGCTACACCACCGCCGTCGCTTTGACCTCTTACAATCAGCCCAGTAATCGTGCCCCACCCTGCCTAGTTTCTGGGTATCCTGATACACCTTCTAGGGTTACTGCTGAAAAGGGTCCCCCGTTACTAGGTTTTCTATCTCTAGCCAACATGCTAAGTTGGTTAAGTGTTTCCTAACCTAACCCCCACCAGTCCGTTTAGTTTAGCATGTTCCATTTTGATTAAGTCTTTAGTTCACTTAATCCTAACAATCCTGACTCAGCCTTAATTGTCTTATTAAGGCCCTGACCTCTCACATTAGACAGGTATTGTTGTGGCTGCCTGTTGCCGGTTGGTTCCGGGCAGTCTTACGCCACAACTCAGTCTAACCTCGGGTCCTTACTGGGCTCCATGTTTAACCTCCCACATTGGATAGGTGTTGTTGTGACTACTGGACAGCCGGGCGTTTCCGGGCAGGTTTACATCACAACTCAATCCAACCTCGGGTTAAACACATCGTATTCTCTACATTTACATATTTTGTCATTCTTCTTTATTTCTTATATGTAAATATTTGCGGCCCATTATTAAGCTAATGGTGTAAAGGTTACACCAATCATGGGCCCAACCCATACTTGAATTTGGGCCCTTCTATTTTATATTTTCATTCATTAATTAATTTTAACCCAACGTTATTTTCCCCCGTTTTACACGTCCGTTTATATATTTTGGGCTTAGCCTTTTAAAGCCCAAATTAGCCATGCGAAAAGGGGAGGCTTAAAGCGTGATACACAAAGAGGGGAATGTGAGCGCATGAACTTGCAATATGACGTCGGAAATACAACATAGAAACTGGTGTACTTGCATAGTGATAACATATACTTTGGTCATAAAGCATAGGTGACATGAATCAAGGCATGTAAACTTGCATAGGTTTAACTACAACATGAACCTATATTCTTATTTAGGCATAATGTCAAACATAAGCATGGCATAAATATTTCTAGCATAAGCATGGCATAATGTCAAACATAAGCATGGCATAATATCAAACATAAGCATGGCATAAGTATAGTTAAATTTGTTCACATAACCATGGCATAAATATTTCTAACATGAAATCATGATTCTTACTTTAGTCATGTAAACTTACAAAAAGGGACCTTTTGAACCTAACCTAGCCATGTACCACATATGTCATCATATAATTCTTGTAAACAAGATAGACCTAATCATGGTTGCCAAATATCAATCATAGCCTAGCCATATTCATAAGTTTGCAAATAGGTTTTCTAGTACAAAAGCATGGCTTAATACATGATGCCAAATTCTCAACATAATTTCATATGGATTATAATAACCAAACTTGTTTTAATTACTTACAAATTGATTTATGCACAAAAATATACATCATGATGGCATAGTAGCAAAACCCCAAACTTGCATGAATTTAAATCAACTACATACATGTAGCTTCAACATGGATTACATAATTTGCGAAATATTCCAAACGTATACTTGCATAGAACTACCGCATGTAGTTCTTTATAACATGAATAACATAATTCCAGAATATCCAAACGTATATAATATTTCAAATTGATACGAACGCACAAATATGAATAACTTTATTGCCACAATTCAAGCATACAAACCAACACAATTGTTTATTCATACCAAAGTAATACTCTACTTACAATGGTGTGATGAATTCTCTAATTTAGGGATTGAAGGCGCAAATTCCTTTGTTGAATTGATTTGTTTATGTTGCTTTAAGCTTTAGAATCTTCCTCCTAATCCTCTCTCCAATTTGGTGGCTACTCCTAGTCGTTCCTCAGCAACATGGCGGCTATGTTCTTATTTTTGAATGAATAGATTAGGTTTAGTCTAGGGTTGTTTATATAGAGGTTAGGAACTGATTAGGACCATTGATGTTGCCTGGATTGATCGTAGCCATTCATTCGATAGAGAGACCAATTAAAACTTGCCACCTAGCCCTAATGACAAAGCAGACCACAGAAAATCGGCCAAACACAGACCTGGCCAGCCAGGTTGGCTGGGCTCGACCAGGTCGACACCCCTGTCGACAGGGCTGTCGACAGCCCTGTCGACATGGGTAGCCCAGGTCGACGGCCCAGTCGACCCGGGTGGCCTAGGCGGGTGTTTATCCGCCCTGGCCCATTGGGCCCGATTTTTAATTATTTTATTCTGTTTGAATTTTAAATTTAATTCAAAACTTCCGAAGGCCATATCTTCTTCATACGGACTCCGTTTTTCGAAAACTCGGACTCTATTTCGCGTATTTTTCCGAGACGAACGCAATGGCGTATCCCGTTTCCCTTAGTTCTTTGATTTCAAATTAATTATACTTTAATTTGTTAATTTCACAATTATAGAATTCGCGGGGTGTTACACACGCAATCGTGCGGCTATTTTGAATAAAAGAACACAAGCGGGCAACTATCCTGAATAAAAGCACGCAAGCGTGCGACTAGCCTGAATAAAAGCACTCAAGCGTGCAACTATCCTGAATAAAAGCACACAAGCGTGCAACTATCCAGAATAATAAAATCAAGCGTGCGACTATCCTGAATAAAAGTACGCAAGCATGCAGCTATCCTGAATAAAAGCATGCAAGTGTGCAACTATCATGAATAAAAGCATGCAAGCATGCGACTATCATGAATAAAAGCACGCAAGCATGTAGCTATCTCTTGCGTGCAACTATCCCGAATAAAAGCACGCAAGCATGCGACTATCCTGAATAAAAGCAAGCAAGCTAGCAGTTATCCTGAATAAAAGCACGCACGCATGCGGCTATCCTAAATAAAAGCACGCAAGCTTGAGGCTATCCTTAATAAAAGCATGCAAGCATGCAGCTATCCTAAATAAAAGCACGCAAGTGTGCGGCTATCCTGAATAAAAGCACGCAAGCGTGCACCTATGCTGAATAAAAGCACGCAAGCGTGCGACTATCCTGAATAAAAGCACGCAAGCATGAAACTATCCTGAATAAAAGCACACAAGCTTGCAACTATCCTGAATAAAAGCACGCAAGCATGCAGCTATCCTGAATAAAAGCACATAAGCAAGCATGCGACTATCATGAATAAAAGTACGCAAGCATGCAACTATTCTGAATAAAAGCACGCAAGCGCGCAACTATCCTGAATAAAAGCACGCAAGCATGCGACTATCCTGAATAAAAGCACGCAAGCATGCAACTATCCGGAATAAAAGCACGCAAGCATGCAGTTATCCTGAATAAAAGCACGCAAGCATGCAGCTATCCTGAATAAAAGCACGCAAGCATGCAGCTATCCTGAATAAAAGCACATAGACGTGTAATAACCTAGAATAAAAGCACATAGTTGTTCGACTATCATTAATAAAAGCATACAAGTGTGCAACTATCCGTAATAAAATCAGCCAATAATGCAACTATCGTGGATAAAATCACACATGTGTGCATCTATCATGAATAATAGCAGAAAAGTGTGCAACTATCCTGAATAAAATTATGTAATCAATCAACAAACATGAATAATAGCATTTAAGCATGCGCCTATCATTAATAAAACCACATAAACGTGCAAGAATTTATAATAACAGTATTCTAGGTTGCAACAATTTTTAATAACAACAAATATTTATAATAATTCGTGAAATCAGTAAATTTTGAAGTTATTTAGTAACTGAGTATAATATTTGCCATAATAACTTTCGATTACAGTTGTTTACAATCTATATTATACATATTTCATAAATAGAGAAATCTGAAATGAAAAATACAAAAATATACCTTCGCTCGCACCATTGTTTATAAAAACGACAATGATTTTCCAGTTTTTAGAAGATTGAGATTAAATGAAGATGGCGATTAGGTTTGATTTATTTCGTTGATCGTATGATTTAGAACAATGATTTGATGTAAGTAGTCACAAAATTTAGAGCTGTTAGGTTTATGAGGAGCCGGAAGGATAAAAAAGGAAATAATAGAGCCGCATTCAAATATAAGGACCCAATTTTTATTATTACAGCGGCTGGACTTTTTTTTTATTTTGAAACTTTATAGGGATGTTAGCCTAACGAACCCTTTAGAGAATTCGGGGTAGGATTAAAAAGAAGTGCTTTTTTGAAGTATTAAGAGAAGTTGGGGTAGTTTAAGCATAGCAAGGGTAGATCGACAAATATGAAAGATGATGAATCATTTGGATCGGGTGCTGCAAAATCTAACAATTCACAGTAGTTAAAAAATAGGGGTAATTGTTGGAAGTAAGGCTATTTAGAGAATTAGGGGGTGGATTAAAAAGAAGGGTTGTTTTGAAGTATCAAGATAAGTAGGGTTAGTTTAAGCATAGTAGGGGTAGATCGCCAAATAGGAAAGATGATGAATCGTTTGGATTGGGTGCTGCAAAAACCAACCCTTCATAGAAGTAGAATGATAATTGGTTTACAAAGAAATGAATAATGCAAAAAAAAAATGAATAAATAAACGAATAAAGGAAAGCAATAATAAAAGTCGGGGGTAGTTTAAGCATAGTAGGGGCAGATCGACAAATCTGAAAGATGATGAATCGTTTGGAATGAGTGTTGTAAAAACCAACCCTTCACAGTAGTTTAAAAATTGGGGTAATTGCTGGAAGTAAGGGCTATTTAGGGAATTAGGGGTATGATTAAAAAGGACGGCTGTTTTGAAGTATCAAGAGAAGTAAGGAAAGTTTAAGCTTAGTAGGGATAGATCGGCAAATATGAAAGATGATGAATCATTAGGATTGGGCGCTGCAAAAACCAACCCTTCATAGTAGTTAAAAAATAGGGGTAATAATTGGAAGTAAGGGCAATTTATAGAATTAGGGGGATGATTAAAAAAAATATTTGTTTTGATGTATTAAGAGAAGTAGGGGAAGTTTAAGCATAGTAGGAGTAGATCGACAAATATGGATGATGATGAATCATTGGGATTAGGCACTGCAAAAACCAACCCTTCACAGTAGTTAAAAAATTGGGGTAATTGTTGGAAGTTAGCGCTATTTAGAGAATTAAGGGTAGGATTAAAAAGAAGGGTAGTTTTGAAGTGTTAAGAGAAGTTGGGGTAATTTAAGCAAAGTAGGTGTAGATCGGGAAATATGAAAGATGATGAATCATTTGGATTGGGTGCTTCAAAACCCAACCCTTCACAGTAGTTAAAAAATAGGGGTAATTGTGGAAGTAAAGGCTATTTAGAGAATTAGGCGTAGGATTAAAAAGAAGGGTAGTTTTGAAATATGAAGAGAATTAGGGGTAGTTTGTCCAGAATAGGGGTAGATCGAAAAATATGAAAGATGATGAATCATTTGGATTGGGTGCTGCAAAAACCAACCCTTCACAGTAGTTAAAAATAGGGATAATTGTTGGAAGTTAGGGTTATTTAGAGAATTAAGGGTAGGATTAAAAAGAAGGGTTGTTTTGAAGTATTAAGAGAAGTAGGGGTAGTTTAAGCAAAGTATGGGTAGATCGAGAAATATGAAAGATGATGAATCATTTGGATTGGAAGGAGCAAAAACCAACCCTTCACAGTAGTTAAAAAATAGGGGCAAATGTTGGAAGTAAGGGCTATTTAGAATATTTGGGGTAGGATTAAAAAGAAGGTTTATTTTGAAGTATTAAGAGAAGTAGTGGTAGTTTAAGCATAGTAGGGGTAGATCAACAAATATGAAGGATGATGAATCATTTGGATTAGAGGCTGGAAAAACCAACCCTTCATATTAGTTAAAAATAGGGGTAACTATTGGAAGTAAGGGATATTTAGAGAATTGGGGGTAGAATTAAAAAGAAGGGCTATTTTGAAGTATTAAGAGAAGTAGGGTTAGTATAAGCAAAGTAGGGGTAGATCCACAAATATGAAAGATGATGAATCATTAGGATTGGGTGCTGCAAAAACCATCCCATCATAGTAGTTCAAAAATAGGGGTAATTGTTGGAAGTAAGGGCTATTTATAGATTAGGTTTAGGATTAAAAAGAAGGGTTGTTTTGAAGTATTAAGAGAAGTAGGGGTAGTTTAAGCATAGTAGGGGTAGATCGACAAATATGAAACATGATGAATCATTTGGATTGGGTGCTGCAAAAACCAACCCTTCATTGAAGTAGAATAATTATTGGTTTAAAAAGAAATGAATAATGCAAAAATAATGAATAAAGAAATGAATAAAGCAAAACAATAATAAAAGTAGGGGGTAGTTTAAGCATAGTAGGGTTAGTTCAAAAAATATGAAGGATGATGAATCCTTTGGACTGGGTGCTGCATAAACCAACCCTTCACAGTAGTGAAAAAATAGGGGTAATTGTTGGAAGCAAGGGCTATTTAGATAATTAGGATTATAATTAAAAAGAAGGGTTGAATTGATGTATTAAGAGAAATAGGGGTAGTTTAAGCATAGTAGGGGTAGATCGACAAATATGAAAGATGATGAACCATTTGGATTGGGTGCTGCAAAAACCAACACTTCACAGTAGTTAAAAAACAGGGGTAGTTGTTGGAACTAAGGATTATTTAGAGAATTAGGGGTAGGATTAAAAAGAAGGGTTGTTTTGAAGTATTAAAAGAAGTATGGGTAGTTTAACCATAGTAGGGGTGGATCGACAAATATGAAAGATGATGAATCGTTTAGATTGGGTGATGCAAAAACCAACCCTTCACAGTAGTTAAAAAATTGGGGTAATTTTTGGAAGTAAGGGTTTTTTAGAGAATTAGGAGCATGATTAAAAAGGGCTGCTTTGAAGTATTAAGAGAAGTAGGGGAAGTTTAAGCATAGTAGGGGTAGATCGACAAAAATGAAAGTTGATGAATCATTGGGATTGGGCGCTGCAAAAACCAGCCTTTAACAGTAGTTAAAAAGGACTTTTTACATGTATGAGACTCTTTTTGCAAAGTATCACGCAAACAGACCGGTTACAGATAATATTACACAAATAGACCTGTTTTGGTCTGACGGTTTACTGAAGGCGAGTTTTGGAAACTCGCCTTCAGTAAAATACGAAGGCGAGTTTCCGAAACTCGCCTTCGTTAAATCCCTGCATACAAAACACCCCAACCCGAGACCCTTCTTCCCCCTATCCACTTCAGTTTCCCTTTCCTCTTTTTGCTCCTGTGCGAAAATAAAAAAAAACTCAAATTAAACTCATTTTCGTCCATTTTTTCATCCAATTCATTCGTAGAAGACAACAATGGCTAGCATATCCGGCGTTCAACACGAAATCGGTATGATTCTAAACCCTAATTCTCAATTTTCAAATTAGGGCATACTTGTGTGAAAATTCATGAATTTAGGTTTAATTCGTAAGCCAATTGGATAGAAATTACTGATAAAAGTGAATGTACTGATTGTATGTGTATATTGAGTATGTGTGGAAGGAAAATGTGGCATATAACATGATGAAAATATGATGTTAGGCACCAATTGTTGGTAAATCATGAATTAAAAATATGACTAATGCCATAATAATGAGTTAGGATAGGTGTTAGGCACCAAGTGTGTATCGATCTAGTTGGTGTTGTATGACACAGACAATGTTGAAATTTTGGGAATTGCTGATTTTAATAAGTGTGGATGAAGCTAAAATAGCTGATCTTGAAATCTTGAATTGGTTTCATTAAGCTTTTGTAATATTTAATCCTGCATTTGTGCAAAGTATGTGGAGATGGAGCCCGGACCAGTAGATCCGAGCGTGTTATATTTGCAGCCGCGACACAGGACATCGAATGCTAATCGGACGCAGGTAGCAATTTGTTAATATTTTTGTATTTTGATCTTCAGTTTTTTAGACGTCAAACCCCAATTTTTGTTATCTGTTAAATTTGCAGAGTGTCAATGCTGATTATGTCATAGACCACTCGTCGTCACTTTCGATAGTGACGTTCGAGGATGCTTGCGTACTTTTAGAGATAGAGGGGGCTGGATTCCTGCATATTTTTCGCTTAGATTACATCTAGCTTGATCATAGCCTTGTTGCTGCTTTAGTGGATAGGTGGAGGCCTGAGACATACACGTTTCACCTACCAGTCGGTGAGATGACTATCACATTAACAGATGATGCGGTTTTACTAGGATTGCCTATTGGCGGCAATGCTGTTGCGTTTGATGGTGCGCAACATGATTATTTGCAGCTATGTCATGACCTACTAGGGCTGGATCCACCAGCCAATCACGTAAGGGGTGGCCACATGGTTAATATTACATGGTACCGTAATCAGTTGGCCGGTGATATTTCTGCTGATTCCATCCAGATAGAGGTTAATCAACGGGCTCGTTGCATTTTACTACATATTATTTTCTGCAGAATGATGGTCGACTATGCCAAGACCCGCATAGATTTGAGAGGGCTACCTTTTTTAGCTGTCATCGGGCAATGCGCTACATATTCGTGGGGTAGTGCAGTGTTGGCCTATGCATATCAGGAACTGTCTAAGTCCGCGCTGCAACAGTATAACTGTGTTGCTGTTTTCCCGACACTACTTCAGGTATGAACCGAATTTCTATAGTTTACTGTTATACAATGTGATATGCATCATTCTCTTGTATTAATAGTATATTCTTGTGTACTTAGCATTGGTCCTGGACTTATCTTCCCGTCGGAAGATTAGTAGTGACTCCTAATCCCATCGACGCATCGATGCCGCTTGGAGCTAGGTATACTTATTTGATAGTTTATTTTATTAAACACAACACATACTATTTCCAATATATGTACCTTTTATTATCGTGTAACAGGTGGTGTGGAAAAAAGAATACGCGACATACACCGAGACGAGAGCTGGCCTTTTACCGCAATGAGTTGGACGTCTTTATGGACGAAAAGGTTACATGGTATCCGTACACTAATGCTGTACTAGCCCCACTACCAGTCACTTGCAGAGCTCATAGGTACATTTGGACGGTGAGAGTACCTATGATAGCCTACACCTTCACCGCTTGGCACCTTCCCGATAGGGTTATGAGGCAGTTCGGCATGAGGCAGCATATACCGGATGATGCACCGCCTTACAGTGAGGGCTACTGTGCGCAGGACTTTCACATTCATCATGCTATGTAGAATGCCCGCGATGAGTATATTCAGTTCGAGAGGGAGCCCCCCATATCCACGGCGAAGTACATGAGGTGGTACTGGAACATTACACGACGCTACGTCCTTATTGCCAGAGTAGATACTGCGTTAACAACGTATGTTCCTAGAGCACCACTAGAGAGGAACGTGGTAAGTTGATGTGTGTACTATTAAATACAATCAGTTTTATATAATTCCACTCTATCTAATATTCTTTAAAATTTGCAGGTTGATGGTATTAGCTATGCGTGGGAGAAGGCAGAAAAGCTAAAATAGAGGCAAACTGACGACGAGGGAAGGGCGATGTGCACAAACATACAGAAGATTTTAAACGTGATTCTATGCAGGAACAAGCTAGATCGGCCGAAACCGCCATCTCCTCCACCTCCTCCTCCTCCTGCAGGTCCTCCTTCTCCTCCTCCAGCAGCGCACGAAGAAATTGTGCATGGCCCATCTCAACCTGCACCTACATTACCACATACCAGTAGTGCACGACGCACTAGAAGCAGCAGCGGTAGTGGTTCGTCTTCAACTTCCACACCGATATTCAGGCGGCCGAGACGAGACTAGTGCATGTTTGATTGGTCTAACTATTAGTGCATGTTTGATTGGTTTAACTAGTTGTGTTTGTCTATTTAATTTGATAGCAGACTTTGTGTATGAATTTGCTATGTTATGGTCTATGTGCAACTATGGCATGTTGTAAGGCATGTTTTCCAAATATGTGCAGGTCTGTGCAGGTTACAGGTACACTGAAGGCCAGTTTTGGAAACTCGCCTTCGTAGTTTTCTGAAAACTCGCCCATAGGCGCGATTTGAAAACTCGCCTCTGCACTTTGGTGTTAAATTCCATAGCGACTTTCTTGAAACTTGATTTGGACATAACTCGATATTTATAATATGAAATTCTCATTTTTCTGTTTCATTACTAGAATATAGGTCTATAGATTCGAACGTGTTGTGTTTCAATGAAATCCGACGTATAACGATTCTTATATAGTCGAATGAAGTTGTAAACGTTAAACTGCGAACTACCACGACAATTAGATAGTATATATAGCGTAACATAACAACATAAAACAAATACCGAATTCTAATATTCAAATACAAGAGAGATACATAGTCCAGTTAAGGACATATAAGTTCGAAACATAAGAAATACAGATACACGAAATGCAACACACTGACATCTTACGATCATGCTCTTGGGATGTGAAGCTGCTTAATCATCACGGTTAAGCCGCAACTGTTCAATAACGGTACGGAGTTGTCTATTCTCTTGTTCGACTTCGTTTGCGTATGTTATTCCCCTTGGACCTATCGGTTCGTCTATCCATTCCGTGTAATTGCACCCATTCGGATAGGCTGGACATTGCTGAATGCGACGACCAATATCGTTGCCATCTACTCGAACCACAACTTCAACCGGATAACCGCAGTAGCAACAAAATTGATAAGATTCACCTTCCTATTCAGTAGGAATTGGAACATGTGGTACTTGATGAGAACCAACTTCTTGTCGTGGTACAACGACGGACTGTTCATGCGTGTGTCGAACGTTTGGTACTTGGGCTTGATGTGGAGGTTGGACGGGCCGTTGTTCGGACGGTGGTCCAAGCCGAGAGTTCGGTTCGTTTATAAACTCGAGTTCATCTGCAAGCGCCCAACGTTCCCTCTCTTCGTACGCCTCTACCTCAAAGTCTGGAAATGATGGCCAAGAAGGCATTGTTGTGGTAAAGCACAGGGTAGTTGGAAACAAAGTTGTGGGAGTGAGGTAAGTTTTGAAAAATTCGACAGAGATATATAAAAGCGTAGTGTACAAGTGATACGACTAGTCAGTGCAGGATTAAAGGAGTACGTAAAGCAGATTCTCTCATGATACCACTAGTCACTTCAGAAATTCTCCCATTAGAAACATTGTAGCACTGCTATTAACTTAAAAACTATGAATATTGCTGGTAAAATTCGTAAACCTTATTGCAAACTTAGTGTGCATGTGACGACCCCTTAAACCAAGTAGTACTAAATCACTCCTGGTATGACTAGTCATATTCCCTACAGTATTACGCCAGACGAAACAGTGTCGTGCAGCACGTAAAGCAAATCAGACTGACCCAGCTTTAATTTCTGGGAGCGAGTTGTCAATTCTTATTTATGTCATATTGTACACTGTACAAACCAGAAAACATATAAAGCTTTAATTCAAACTTCAAAAGCATAAAATAATTCATTAGAAAAACAAAAAAATAACATCTAATACTTCGTACTGATCTTCCAACTCCTACAAACACACAAATAACAATTCAAACTAAACTTTAGAAACAAACAACGACAACGGGTAATACAATAATTCAAACTAATCTTCATAAACCTACAACGACGACGAATACTAGAAAAACTAGTGGTTGGGTTTAAATTGCAAGTCCTCTAGGAGTTTTTTGAGACGTCTAATTTCTTGCTCCTGCTCATTCGCATATGCTATGCCCCTGGGACAAAGCGGTTCGTCAATCCATTCTGAAAAATTGCATCCGTGAGGATAATTGGAACAGAGAAGACTACGACGACCAATGTTTTCGCCATCATCACAGACGACAACTTCGGCCAAATATCCACAGTGGCAGCAAACTGGAAACGAGTTAACCTCTAGCTCAACCATTGTTTCATAAGACATTTTGAAAACATACGGAGCTGTGAAGATGTGGTTGAGTATATATAATGGTTTGAATGGTGAGAATTATGAGAAGAATGGTGAGTATATACAAAGGTTTGAAATAACCCCAAATACACAGGCGAGATTTGTAAACGCGCACGAAGGCGAGTTTTCAAAACTCGCTTATTTCCCGCCCCTGAAAAAACAGGTCTATATTTGTAATTACTTTTGAAACATGGCTATTTGTGTTATATCTTCTAAAAACAAGCCCACGTGTGTAAAAAGTCCAGTTAAAAAATAGGGTTAATTTTTGGAAGTAAGGGCTATTTAGAGAATTAGTGATTGGAATAAAAAGAAGGGTAGTTTTGAAGTATTAAGAGAAGTAGGGATAGTTTAAGCAAAGTAGGGGTAGAACGAGAAATATGAAAGATGATGAATCGTTTGGATTGGGTGCTACAAAAACCAAACCTTCGGCATAGTTAAAAAATAGGGGTAATTGTTGGAAGTAAGGGCTATTTAGAGAATTAGGGGTAGGATTAAAAAGAAGGGTTGTTTTGAAGTGTTAAGAGAAGTAGGGGTAGTTTAAGCATAGTAGGGGTAGATCGACAAATATGAAAGATAATGAATCTTTGGGATTGTGCGCTGCAAAAACCTACCCTTTAAAGTAGTTAAAATTTAGGGGTTATTGTTGGAAGTAAGGGCTATTGGGAGAATCAGGGGGTGGATTTAAAAGAAGGGCTGTTATGAAGTATTAAGAAAAGAAGGGGTAGTTTAAGCAAAGTAAGGTTAGATCGACAAATATGAAAGATGATGAATCATTTGGATTGGGTGCTGCAAAAACCAACCCTTCACAGTAGTTAAAAAATAGTGGTAATTGTTGTAAGTAAGGGCTAATTGGGGAATTATGGGTAGGATTAAAAAGAAGGGTTGTTTTGAAGTATTAAGAGAAGTAGGTGTAGTTTAAGCATAGTAGGGGTCGATCGACAAATATGAAAGATAATGAATCATTGGGATTGGGCGCTGCAAAAACGAACCCCTCACAGTAGTTAAAAAATTTGGGTAATTGTTCGAAGTAAAGGCTATTTAAAGAATTAGGGGTATGATTAAAAAGAAGGGTTGGTATTAGGAGGAGTAGGTGATTTTTAAGCATAGTTGGGGTAGATCGACAAATATGAAAGATGATGAATCATTGGGATTGGGCGCTGCAAAAACCAACCCGTCAATTAGTTAAAAAATACAGGTAATTGTTGGAAGTAAGGGCTATCTAGAGAATTAGAGGTAGGATTAAAAAGAAGGGTTGTTTTGAAGTATTAAGAGAAGTAGGTGTAGTTTAAGCGTAGTAGGGGTAGTTCGGTAAATTTGAAAGATGATGAATCATTTGGATTGAGTGCTGCAAAAACCAACCCTTTACAGTTGTTAATATATAGAGGTAATTGTTGGAAGTAAGGCCTATTTAGAGAATTAGGGGTAGGATTAAAAAGACGTTTTTTTTAAGTATTAAGAGAAGTAGGGGTAGTTTAAGTATAGTAGGGATAGATCGACAAATATGAAGGATGATGAAACATTTGGATTGGGGGCTGGAAAAACCAACCCTTCAAAGTAGTAAAAATACGGTAACTGTTGGAGTTAAGGGATATTTAGACATTTAGGGGTAAGATTAAAAAGAAGGGTTGTTCTGAAGTATTAAGAGAAGTAGGGGTATATCGACAAATATGAAAGACGATGAATCATTTGGATTGGATGTTGCAAAAATCAACCCTTTACAGTAGTTAAAAAATGGGTGTAATTGTTGGAAGTTAGGGATATTTAGAGAATTAGGGGTAGGATTAAAAAGAAGGGTTGTTTTGAAGTATTAAGAGAAGTAGGGGTCGTTTGAGCATAGTAGGGGTATATCAACAAATATAAAAGATGATGAATCGTTTGGATTGGGTGTTGCAAAAATCAAACCTTCTTAGAAGGAGAATGATAATTGGTTTACAAAGAAATGGATAATGCAAAAAAATTAATTAAGAAATGAATAAGCGAAAACAATAATAAAAGTAGGGGGTAGTTTAAGCATAGTAGGGGTAACTCGGCAAATACGAAGGATGATGATTAGTTTGGATCGGGTGCTGCAAAAACAAACCCTTCACAAATATTAAAAAATAGGGGTAATTGTTGGAAGTAAGGGCTATTTAGATAATTAGGGGTAGGATTGAAAAGAAGGGTTGTTTTGAAGTATTACGAGAAGTAGGGGTAGTTTAAGCATAGTAGGGGTAGATCGACAAATATGAAAGATAATGAATCTTTGGAATTGTGCGCTGCCAAAACCTACCCTTTAAAGTAGTTAAAATTTAGGTGTTATTGTTGGAATTAAGGGCTATTGGGAGAATTAGGGGGCTGATTTAAAAGAAGGGTTGTTATGAAGTATTAAGAAAAGTAGGGGTAGTTTAAGCAAAGTAAGGTTAGATCGACAAATATGAAAGATGATGAATCATTTGGATTGGGTGCTGCAAAAACCAACCCTTCACAGTAGTTAAAAAATAGTGGTAATTGTTGTAAGTAAGGGCTAATTAGAGAATTATGGGTAGGAATAAAAAGAAGGGTTGTTTTGAAGTATTAAGAGAAGTAGGTGTAGTTTAAGCATAGTAGGGGTCGATCGACAAATATGAAAGATAATGAATCATTGGGATTGGGCGCTGCAAAAACGAACCCCTCACAGTAGTTAAAAAATTGGGGTAATTGTTCGAAGTAAAGGCTATTTAAAGAATTTGGGGTATGATTAAAAAGAAGGGTTGTTTTGACGTATTAGGAGGAGTAGGTGATGTTTAAGCATAATTGGGGTAGATCGAAAAATATGAAAGATGATGAATCATTGGGATTGGGTGCTGCAAAAACCAACCCGTCAATTAGTTAAAAAATACAGGTAATTGTTGGAAGTAAGGGCTATCTAGAGAATTAGAGGTAGGATTAAAAAGAAGGGTTGTTTTGAAGTATTAAGAGAAGTAGGTGTAGTTTAAGCGTAGTAGGGGTAGTTCGATAAATTTGAAAGATGATGAATCATTTGGATTGGGTGCTGCAAAAACCAACCCTTTACAGTTGTTAATAAATAGAGGTAATTGTTGGAAGTGAGGGCTTTTTAGAGAATTAGGGGTAGGATTAAAAAGACGTTTTTTAAGTAATAAGAGAAGTAGGGGTAGTTTAAGTATAGTAGGGATAGATCGACAAATATGAAGGATGATGAATCATTTGGATTTGGGGCTGGAAAAACCAACCCTTCACAGTAGTAAAAAATAGGGTAACTGTTGGAGTTAAGGGATATTTAGATAGTTAGGGGTAAGGTTAAAAAGAAGGGTTGTTCTGAAGTATTGAGAGAAGTAGGGGTGGATCGACAAACATGAAAGACGATGAATCATTTGGATTGGATGTTGCAAAAACCAACCCTTTACAGTAGTTAAAAAATGGGGGTAATTGTTGGAAGTAAGGGATATTTAGAGAATTAGGGGTAGGATTAAAAAGAAGGGTTTTTTTGAAGTATTAACAGTAGTAGGGGTCGTTTGAGCATAGTAGGGGTATATCAACAAATATAAAAGATGATGAATCGTTTGGATTGGGTGTTGCAAAAATCAAATCTTCTTAGAAGGAGAACGATAATTGGTTTACAAACAAATGAATAATGCAAAAAAATTAATTAAGAAATGAATAAGCGAAAACAATAATAAAAGTAGGGGGTAGTTTAAGCATAGTAGGGGTAACTCGGCAAATATGAAGGATGATGATTAGTTTGGATCGGGTGCTGCAAAAACAAACCCTTCACAAATATTAAAAAATAGGGGTAATTGTTGGAAGTAAGGGCTATTTAGATAATTAGGGGTAGGATTAAAAAGAAGGGTTGTTTTGAAGTATTACGAGAATTTGTGGTAGTGTAAGCATAGTAGGGGTCGATCGAGAAAGACGAAAGATGAAGAATCATTTGGATTGGTTGCTGCAAAAAACAACCCTTCACAGTAGTTAAAAAATAGGGCTAATTGTTGGAAGTAAGGGCTATTTAGCGAATTAGGGTAGGATTAAAAAGAAGGGATGTTTTGAAGTATTAAAAGAAGTAGGGGTAGTTTAACCAAAGTAGGGGTAGATCGACAAATCTGAAAGATGATGAATCATTTCGATTGGGTGCTGCAAAAACCAACCCTTCACATTAGTTAAAAAATATGGGTAATTGTTGGAAGTAAGGGCTATTTAAAGAATTAGGGGTATGATTAAAAAGAAGGGTTTCTTTGATGTATTAATAGAAGTAGGGGAAGTTTAAGCATAGTTGGGGTAGATCGACAAATATGAAAGACGATGAATCATTGGGATTGGGCGCTGCAAAAACCAATCCTTCACAGTAGTTAAAAAATAGGGGTAACTGTTGGAAATAAGGAGTATTTAGAGAATTAGTGGTAAGAATAAAAAGAAGGGTAGTTTTGAAGTATTAAGAGAAGTAGGGGTAGTTTAAGCAAAGTAGGGGTAGATCGAGAAATATGAAAGATGATGAATCGTTTGGATTGGGCGCTACAAAAACCAAACCTTCACCATAGTTAAAAAATAGGGGTAATTGTTGGAAGTAAGTGCTATTTAGAGAATTAAGGGTAGGATTAAAAAGAAGAATTGTTTTGAAGTATTAAGAGAAGTAGGGGTAGTTTAAGCATAGTAGGGGTAGATCGACAAATATGAAATATGATGAATCATTGGGATTGTGCACTGCAAAAACCTACCCTTTAAATTAGTTAAAATTTAGGGGTTATTGTTGGAAGTAAGGGCTATTGAGAGAATTTTGTGGAGAATTAAAAAGAAGGGCTGTTATGAAGTATTAAGAGAAGTAGGGGTAGTTTAAGCAATGTAGGGGTAGGTCGACAAATATGAAAGATGATGAATCATTTGGATTGGGTGCTGCAAAAACCAACCCTTCACAGTAGTTAAAAAATAGTGGTAATTTTTGTAAGTAAGGGCTAAGTAGAGAATTATGGGTAGGATTAAAAAGAAGGGTTGTTTTGAAGTATTAAGAGAAGTAGATGTAGTTTAAGCATAGTAGGGGTCGATCGACAAGTATGAAAGATGATGAATCATTGGGATTGAGCGCTACAAAAACCAACCCTTCACAGTAGTTAAAAAATTGGGGTAATTGTTAGAAGTAAGGGCTATTTAAAGAATTAGAGGTATGATAAAAAAGAAGGGTTGTTTGACGTATTAAGAGAAGAAGGGGAAGTTTAAGCATAGTAGGGGTAGATCGACAAATATGAAAGATGATGAATCATTGGTACTGGGCGCTGCAAAAACCAACCCGTCAATTAGTTAAAAAATACAGGTAATTGTTGGAAGTAAGGGCTATCTAGTGAATTAGCGGAAGGATTAAAAAGAAGGGGTGTTTTGAAGTATTAAGAGAAGTAGGGGTAGTTTAAGCATAGTAGGGGTAGTTCGATAAATATGAAAGATGATGAATCATTTGGTTTGGGTGCTGCAAAAACCAACCCTTCACAATTGTTAATAAATAGGGGTAATTTTTGGAAGTACGTGCTACTTAGAGAATTAGGGGTAGAATTAAAAAGATGGGTTGTTTTGAAGAATCAAGAGAAGTAGGGGTAGTTTAAGTATAGTAGGGATAGATCGACAAATATGAAGGATGATGAATCATTTGGATTGGGGGCTGGAAAAACCAACCCTTCACAATAGTAAAAAAATAGGGGTAACTGTTGGAGTTAAGGGATATTTAGACAGTTAGGGGTAAGATTAAAAAGAAGGGTTGTTCTAAAGTATTAAGAGAAGTAGGGGTAGATCGACAAATTTGAAAGATGATGAATCATTTGGATTGGGTGTTGCCAAAACCAACCCTTTACAGTAGTTAAAAAATAGGGGTAATTGTTTGAAGTAAGGTATATTTAGAGAATTAGGGGTAGGACTAAAAAGAAGAGTTGTTTTGAAGTATAAGATAGGTAGGGGTAGTTTAAGCATAGTAGGGGTATATCAACAAATATAAAAGATGATGAATCGTTTGGACTGGGTTTTGCAAAAACCAACCCTTCTAAGAAGGAGAATGATAATTGGTTTACAAAGAAATGAATAATGCAAAAAAAATGAATAAAGAAATGAATAAGCGAAAACAATAATAAAAGTAGGGGGTAGTTTATGCATAGTAGGGGTAACTTGACAAATTTGAAGGATGATGATTAGTTTGGATCGGTTGCTACAAAAACCAACCCTTTATAGTTATTAAAAAATAGGGTTAATTGTTGGAAGTAAGGGCTATTTAGATAATTAGGGGTAGGATTAAAGAGAAGGGTTGTTTTGAAGTATTACGAGAAGTAGTAATAGTGTAAGCATGGTAGGGGTAGATCGAGAAATACGAAAGATGATGAATCATTTGGATTGGGTGCTGCAAAAACCAACCCTTCACAGTAGTTAAAAAAATACGGGTAATTGTTGGAAGTAAGGGCAATTTAGAGAATTAGGGGTAGGATTAAAAAGAAGTAGGGGTAGTTTAAGCATATTAGGGATAGATCGACAAATATGAAATATGATGAATCATTGGGATTTGCCGCAAGAAGCAACCCTTCACAGTAGTTAAAAATTAGGGGTAATTGTTGTTAGTAAGGGCAATTTGTAGAATTAGGGGGAGGATTAAAAAGAAGGGTTGTTTTGAAGTATTAAGAGAAGTAGGGGTAGTTTAAGCATAGTAGGGGTAGTACGATAAATATGAAAGATGATGAATCATTTGGATTGGGTGCTGCAAAAACCAACCCTTCACATTTGTTAATAAATAGGGTTATTGTTGGAAGTAAGGGGTATTTAGAGAATTAGGGTTAGGATTAAAAAGAAGGGTTGTTTTGAAGTATTAAGAGAAGTAGGGGTAGTTTAAGTGTAGTAGGGATAGATCGACAAATATGAAGGATGATGAATCATTTGGATTGGGGGCTGGAAAAACCAACCCTTCACAATAGTAAAAAATCGGGGTAGCTGTTGGAGGTAAGGGATATTTAGACAGTTAGGGGTAAGATTAAAACAAGGGTTGTTTTGAAGTATTAAGAGAAGTAGGGGTAGATCGACAAATTTAAAAGATGATGAATCATTTGGATTGGGTGCTTCAAAAACTAAACCTTTACCGTAGTTAAAAAATAGTGGTAATTGTTGGAAGTAAGGGCTATTTATAGTATTGGGGGTAGGATTAAAAAAAGGTTGTTTTGAAGTATTAAGAGAAGTAGGGGTAGTTTGTGCATAGTAGGGGTAGATCAACAAATATAAAAGATGATGAATCATTTGATTGGGTTTTGCAAAAACAAACCCTTCTTAGAAGGAGAATGATAATTGGTTTACAAATAAATGAATAATGCAAAAAAATGAATAAAAAAATGAATAAGCGAAAACAATAATAAAAGTAGTGGTAATTTAAGCATGGTAGGGGAAACTCGACAAATATGAAGGACGATGATTAGTTTGGATTGGGTGCTGTAAAAACGAACCCTTCACAGTAATTAAAAAATAGGGGTAATTGTTGGAAGTAAGGGCTATTTAGATAATTAGGGGTAGGATTAAAAAGAAGGGTTGTTTTGAAGTATTACGAGAAGTAGTGGTAGTGTAAGCATTGTAGGGGTAGATCGAGAAATACGAAAGATGATGAATCATTTGTATTGGGTGCTGCAAAACCCAACCCTTCACAGTAGTTAAAAAATAAGGGTAATTGTTCGAAGTAAGGGCTATTTAGAGAATTAGGGGTAGGATTAAAAAGAAGGGCTGTTTTGAAGTATTAGGAGAAGTAGGGGTAGTTTAAGCATAGTAGGGGTAGATCAACAAATATGAAAGATGATGAAGCATTGGGATTGGGTGCCGCAAGAACCAGTAGTTAAAAAGTAGGGGTAATTGTTGTTAGTAAGGGCTATTTAGAGAATTAGGGGGAGGATTAAAAAGAAGGGTTGTTTTGAAGTATTAAGAGAAGTAGGGGTAGTTTGAGCAAAGTAGGGGTAGATCGACAAATCTGAAAGATTACAAATCATTTCGATTGGGGGCTGCAAAAACCAACCCTTCACAGTAGTTAAAAAATAGGGGTAATTGTTGGAAGTAAGGGCTATTTAGATAATTGTGGGTAGGATTAAAAGGAAGGGTTGTTTTGAAGTATTAAGAGTAGTAGGTGTAGTTTAAGCATAGTAGGGGTAGATTTACAAATATGAAAGATGATGAATCATTGGGTTTGGGCTCTGAAAAAACCAACCCTTCACAATAGTTAAAACATTGGGGTAATTGTTGGAAATAAGGGCTATTTAGAGAATTGGGGATATGATTAAAAAGATGGGCTATTTTGAAGTATTAAGAGAAGAAGGGGAAGTTTAAGCATAGTAGGTGTAAATCGACAAATATGAAAAATAAGGAATCACTGGGATAGGGTGCTGCAAAAACCAACCCTTCACGTTAGTTAAAAAATAGGGGTAATTGTTGGAAGTAAGGGATATTTAGAGAATTAGAGGTAGGATTAAAAAGAATAGTTGTTTTGAAGCATTAAGAGAAGTAGGGGTAGTTTAAGCGTAGTAGGGGTAGATCGACAAAGTTGAAGGATGGTGAATCATTTTGATTAGAGGCTAGAAAAACCAACCCTTTACAGTAGTAAATAATAGGGGTAATTGTTGGAAGTAAGAGATATTTAGATAATTAGGGGTAGGATTAAAAAGAAGGATTGTTTTTGAAGTATTAAGAGAAGTAGGGGTAGTTTAAGCAAAGTAGGGGTAGATCAACAAATATGAAAGATGATGAACCATTTGGATTGGGTGCTGCACAAACAAACCCTTCATAGAAGTAGAATGATAATTGGTTTACAAAGAAATGAAAATGCAAAAAAAATGAATAAAGAAATGAATAAAGGAAAACAATAATATAAGTAGGGGGTATTTTAAGCATAGTAGGGGTAGATCGACAAATATGAAAGATGATGAATCATTTGGATTGGGTGCTGCAAAAACCAACCCTTCACAGTAGTTAAAAAATAGGGGTAGTTATTGGAAGTAAGGATTATTTAGAGAATTAGGGGTAGGATTAAAAAGAAGGGTTGTTTTGAAGTATTAAGAGAAGTATGGGTAGTTTAAGCATAGAAGGGGCAGATCGACAAATAAGAAAGATGATGAATCGTTTGGATTGGGTGATGCAAAAACCAACCCTTCACAGTAGTTAAAAAATTGGGGTAATTTCTGTAAGTAAGGGCTATTTAGATAATTAGGGGTGTGATTAAAAAGAAGGGCTATTTTGAAGTACTAAGAGAAGTAGGGGAAGTTTAAGCACAGTAGGGTAGATCGACAAATATGAAAGATGATGAATCATTGGGATTGGGCGCTGCAAAAATCAACACTTCAGAGTAGTTAAAAAATAGGGGTAATCGTTAGAAGTAACGACTATTTAGAGAAATAGGGTTGGATAAAAAAGAAGGGTAGTTTTGAAGTATTAAGAGAAGTAGGGATAGTTTAAGCAAAGTAAGGGTAGATCGAGAAATATGAAAGATGAGTCATTTGGATTGGGCGCTGCAAAAACCAACCCTTCACAATAGTTAAAAAATAGGTGTAATTGTTTGAAGTAAGTGCTATTTAGAGAATTAGGGGTAGGATGAAATAGAAGGGTTGGGTTGGGTGCTGCAAAAACCAACCCTTCGCAGTAGTAGAATGATAATTGGTTTACATAGAAATAAATGAATAATGCAAAAAAAAAAAAAAAATAGAGAAATGAATATAGGAAAACAATAATAAATGTAAGGGGGTAGTTTAAGCATAGTAGGGGTAGATCGACAAATATGAAGGATGATGAATCATTGGGATTGGGTGCTGCAAAAACCAACACATCACAATAGTTAAAAAAATAGAGAAATTGTTGGAAGTAAGGACTATTTAGAGAAATGGGGGTAGGATTAAAATGAAGGGATGTTTTGAATTATAAAGAGAAGTAGGGGTAGTTTAAGCATATAAGGGTAGATCGACAAATATGAAGGATGATGAATCATTTGGATTGGGTGCTGGAAAAACCAACCCTTCACGGTAGTTAAAAAATAGGGGTAATTGTTGGAAGTAAGGGCTACTTAGAGAATTAGGGGTAGGATTAAAAAGAAGGCATGTTTTGAAGTATTAATTAAAGTAGGGGTAGTTTAAGCATAGTAGGGGTAGATCGACAAATATGAAAAAGATGAATCATTTGGATTGGGTGCTACAAAAACCAACCGTTCACAATAGTTAAAAAATAGGAGTAATTATTTGAAGGAGTATTTAGAGAATTAGGGGTAGAATTAAAAAGATGGGCTGTTTTGAAGTATTGTGAGAAGTAGGGGTAGTTTAGGCATAATAGGGGTAGATCGACATATATAAAAGATGACGAATCATTTGGATTGGGTGCTGCAAAAACCAACCCTTCACTGTAGTTAAAAAATAGGGGTAATTGTTGGAAATAAAGGATATTTAGATAATTTGGGGTAGTATTAAAAAGAAGGGCTTTTTTGAAGTATTAAGAGAAGTCGGGGTAGTTTAAGCATAGCAGGGGTATATCGACAAATATGAAAGATGACGAATCATTTGGATCGGGTGCTGCAAAATCCAACAGTTCACAGTAGTTAAAAAATAGGGGTAATTGTTGGAAGTAAGGTCTATTTAGAGAATTAGGGGGAGGATTAAAAAGAAGGGTTGTTTTGAAGTATCAAGAGAAGTAGGGGTAGTTTAAGCATAGTAGGATAATATCGACAAATATGAAAGATGATGAATCGTTTGGACTTTGGTGCTGCAAAATCCAACAGTTCACAGTAGTTAAAAAATAGGGGTAATTGTTGGAAGTAAGGTCTATTTATAGAATTAGGGGGAGGATTAAAAAGAAGGGTTGTTTTGAAGTATCAAGAGAAGTAGGGGTAGTTTAAGCATAGTAGGACAATATCGACAAATATGAAAGATGATGAATCGTTTGGACTTTGGTGCTGCAAAAACCAACCCTTCGTAGACATAGAATGATAATTGGTTTACAAAGAAATGAATAATGCAAAAAAAATGAATAAAGAAATGAATAAAGGAAAACAATAATAAAAGTAGGGGGTGGTTTAAGCATAGTAGGGGCAGATCGACAAATCTGAAAGATGATGAATCATTTGGAATGGGTGCTGTAAAAACCAACCCTTCACAGCAGTTTAAAAATAGGGGTAATTTTGGACGTAAGGGCTATTTAGAGAATTAGTGGTGAGATTAAAAAGAAGGGTTGTTTTGAAGTATTAAGAAAAGTAGGGGTAGTTTAAGTATAGTAGGGGTAGTTTGACAAATATGAAAGATGATGAATTATTAGGATTGGGTGCTGCAAAAACCAACCCTTCGCAGTTGTTAGAAAATAGGGGTAATTGTTGGAAGTAAGGGATATTTAGAGATTTAGGGATTGGATTAAAAAGAAGGGTTGTTTTGAAGTATTAAGGGAAGTAGGGGTAGTTTAAGCATAGTAGGGGTAGATCGACAAATATGAAGGACGATGAATCATTTGGATTGGAGGCAGGAAAAACCAAGCCTTCATAGTAGTAAAAAAATTGGGGTAATTGTTGGAAGTAAGGGCTGTTTAGAGAATTACGGGTAGGACTAAAAATAAGGGTTGTTTCAAAGTATTAAGAGTAGTAGGGGTAGTTTAAGCAAAGTAGTGTAGATCGAGAAATATGAAAGATGATGAATCATTTGGATTGGGTGCTGCAAAAACCAACCCTTTACAGTAGTTAAAAAGTAGGGGTAATTGTTTGAAGTAAGGTATATTTGGAGAATTAGGAGTAGGATTAAAAAGAAGGGTAGTTTTGAAGTATTAAAAGAAGTAGTGGTAGTTTAAGCATAGTAGGGGTAAGTTGACAAATATGAAGGACGGTGGATCATTTGGATTGGAGGTTGGAAAAACCAACCCTTCAAAGTAGTAAAAAATAGGGGTAATTGTTGCAAATAAGGGCTATTTAGAGAATTAGGGGTAAGATTAAAAAGAAGGGTTGTTTTGAAGTATTAAGAGAAGTAGGGGTCGTTTAAGCAAAGTAGGGGTAGGTCGACAAATATGAAAGATGATGAATCATTGGGATTGGGCGCTGCTAAAAGCAACCCTTCACAGTACTTAAAAAATGGGGGTAATTGTTGGAAGTAAAGGCGATTTAGAGAATTAGGGGTTTGATTAAAAATAAGGGCTGTTTTGAAGCATTAAGAGAAGTAGGGGAAGTTTAAGCATAGTAGGGGAAGTTCGACAAATATAAAAGATGATGAATCATTTGGATTGGGTGCTGCAAAAACCAACTCATCACAGTTATTAAAAAATAGGGGTAATTGTTGAAAGTAAGGGATATTTAGAGAATTAGGGGTGTGATTAAAAATAAGGGTTGTTTTGAAGTACTAAAAGAAGTAGTGGAAGTTTAAGCATAGTAGGGGTAGATCTACAAATATGAAAGCTGATGAATCATTGGGATTGGGCGCTCCAAAAACCAACCCTTCACATTAGTTAAAAAATTGGGGTAATTGTTGGAAGTAAGGGTTATTTAGTGAATTAGGGGTAGGATTAAAAAGAAAGGTTGTTTTGAAGTATTAAGGGAAGTAGGGGTAGTTTAAACATAGTAAGGGTAGTTCGACAAATATAAAAGATGATGAATCATTTAGATTGGATGCTGCAAAAACCAACCCATCACAGTTGTTAAAAAATAGGGGTAATTGTTGGAAGTAAGGGCTATTTAGAGAATTAGGGGTAGGATTAAAAAGAAGGGTTGGTTTGAAGTATTAAGAGACGTAGGGGTAGTTTAAGCATAGTAGGGGTTGATCGACAAATATGAAGGATGATGTATCATTTGGATTGGAGGCTAAAAAAACCAACCCTTTACAGTAGTAACAAATAGGTGTAATTGTTGGAAGTAAGGGCTATTTAGATAGTTGGAGGTAGGATTAAAAAGAAGGGTTGTTTTGAAGTATTAAGAGACGTAGGGGTAGTTTAAGCAAAGTAGGGGTCGATCGACAAAACTGAACGATGATGAATCATTTGGATTGGGTGCTGCAAAAACCAACCCATCACAGTAGTTTAAAAATAGGGGTAATTGTTGGAAGTAAGGGAAATTTAGAGAATAGTGGGTAGGATTAAAAAAAAGGGTTGTTTTGAAGTATTAAGAGAAGTAGAGGTAGTTTAAGCATAGTAGGGGTAGATCAACAAATATAAAAGATGGATGAATCATTTGGATTGGGTGTTGCAAAAACCAACCCTTCACAGTAATTAAAAAATAGGGGTAATTGTTGGAAGTAAGGGCTAATTAGATAATTAAGGTTAGGATTAAAAAGAAGGGTTGTTTTGAAGTATTAAGAGAAGTAGGTGCAGTTTAAGTATAGTAGGGGTAGATCGACAAATATGAAAGATGATGAATCATTGGGATTGGGCGATGCAAAAACCAACCCTTCACATACTTAAAACATTGGGGTAATTGTTGAAAGTAAGGGCTATTTAGTAAATTAGGGGTATGATTAAAATTAAGGGCTGTTTTGAAGCATTAAGAGAAGTAGGGGATGTTCAAGCATAGTAGGGGTAGATCGATTAAATCCACCCATCACAATTGTTAAAAAATAGGGGTAATTGTTGGAAGTAAGGGCTATTTAGAGAATTATGGGTATGGTTAAAAATAAGGGTTGTTTTAAGGCATTAAGAGAAGTAGTGGAAGTTTAAGCATAGTAGGGGTAGATCGAAAAATATGAAAGATGATGAACCGTTGGGATTGGGCACTGCAAAAATCAACCCTTCACATTAGTTAAAAAATAGGGGTAATTGTTGGAAGTAAGGGCTATTTAGAGAATTAGGGGTAGGATTAAAAAGAAGGGTTGTTTTGAAGTATTAAGAGAAGTAGGGGTAGTTTAAGCATAGTAGGGGTAGTTCGACAAATATAAAAGATGATGAATCATTTGGATTGGGTGCTGCAAAAATAAACCTTTCTCAGTTGTTAAAAAATAGGGGTAATTGTTGAAAGTAAGGGCTATTTAGAGAATTAGGGGTAGGTTTAAAAAGAAGGGATGTTTTGAAGTATTAAGAGAAGTAGGGTTAGTTTAAACATAGTAGGGGTAGATCGACAAACATGAAGAATGATGAATCATTTGGATTGGAGGCTGGAAAAAACAACCCTTCACAGTAGTAAAAAATAGGGTGTAATTGTTGAAAGTAAGGGCTATTTAGAGAGTTAGGGATAGGATTAAAAAGGAGGGATGTTTTGAAGTATTAAGAGAAGTAAGGGTAGTTTAAGCAAAGTAGGGGTAGATCGACAAAATTGAACGATGATGAATCTTATGGATTGGGTGCTGCAAAATCCAACCCATCACAGTAGTTAAAATATAGGGGTAATTGTTAGAAGTAAGGGCAATTTAGAGAATTAGGGGTAGGATTAAAAAGATGGTTTGTTTTAAAGTATTAAGAGAAGTAGGGGTAGTTTAAGCATAGTACGGGTAGATCAACAAGCATGAAAGATGGTGAATCGTTTGGATAAGGTGCTGCAAAAACCAACCCTTCATAAAAGTAGAATGATAACTGGTTTACAAAGAACTGAATAAGGAAAAAAAATTGAATAAAGAAATGAGTAAAGGGAAACAATAATAGAAGTAGAGGGGTAGTTTAAGCATAGTAGGGGTAGATCGACAAATATAAAGGATGATGAATTATTTGGATTAGAGGCAGGAAAAATCAACCCCAACCCTTCACAGTAGTAAAAAAATAGGGTAACTGTTGGAAGAGAGAGATATTTAGATAATTAGGGTTAGGATTAAAAGGAAGGGTTGTTCTGAAGTATTAAGAGAAGTAGGGGTAGTTTAAGCAAAGTAGGGGTAGATCAACCAATATGAAAGATGATGAACCATTTGGATTGGGTGCTGCACAAACTAACCCTTCACAGTAGTTAAAAAATAGGGGTAATTGTTGGAAGTAAGGGTTATTTAGATAATTAAGGTATGATTAAAAAGAATGGCTGTTTTGAAGTATTAAGAGAAGTAGGGGTACTTCGACAAATATGAAAGATGATCGATCATTTGGATTGGGTGCAGCATAAACCAACCCTTCACAGTAGTTAAAAAATAGGGGTAGTTGTTGGAAGTAAGGGTTATGTAGAGAATTATTGGTAGGATTAAAAAGAAGGGTTGTTTTGAAGTATTAAGAGAAGTTGGGGTAGTTTAAGCATAGTAGGGGTAGATCGACAAATATGAAAAATGATGAATCGTTTGGATTGAGTCATGCAAAAACCAACCCTTCACAGTAGTTAAAAAATTGGGGTAATTTTTGGAAGTAAGGGCCATTTATAGAATTAGGGGTACGATTAAAAAGAAGGGTTGTTTTGAAGTATTAAGAGAAGTAGGGGAAGTTTGAGCATAGTAGGGTAGATCGACAAATATGAATGATGATGAATCATTAGGATTGGGTGCAGCAAAAACAAACCCTTCACAGTAGTTAAAAATAGGAGTAATTATTGGAAGTAAGGTCTATTTAGAGAATTAGGGGTATGATTAAAAAGAAGGGTAGTTTTGAAGTATTAAGAGAAGTAGGGGTAGTCTAAGCAAAGTAAGGGTAGATCGAGAAATATGAAAGACGATGAATCATTTGGATTGGGTGTTGCAAAACCAACCCTTCACAATAGTTAAAAAATAGTGGTAATTATTGCAAGTAAGGGCTATTTATAGAATTAGGGGGAGGATTGAAAAGAAGGGTTGTTTTGAAGCATTAAGAGAAGTAGGGGTAGTTTAAGCATAGTAGGGGTAGATCGACAAATATGAAGGATGATGGATCATTTGGATTGGAGGCTGGAAAAACCAACCCTTCATAGTAGTAAAAAATAGGGGTAATTGTTGGAAGTAAGGGCTATTTAGAGAATTAGGGGCAGGATTAAAAAGAAGGGTAGTTTTGAAGTATTAAGAGAAGTAGGGGTCGTCTAAGCAAAGTAGGGGTAGATCGACAAATATGAAAGATGACGAATCATTTGGATTGGGTGCTGCAAAAACCAACCCTTCATAATAGCTAAAAAATAGGGGTAATTGTCGGATGTAAGAGCTATTTAGAGAATTAGGGGTAGGATTAAAAAGAAGAGTTGTTTTGAAGTATTAAGAGAAGTAGGGGTAGTTTAAGTATAGTAGGGGTAGATCAACAAATATGAAAGATGATGAAACGTTTGGATTGGGTGATGCAAACACCGACCCTTCACAATAGTTAAAAAATTGAGGTAATTGTTGGAAGGGCGGGCTATTTAGAGAATTAGGGGTATGATTAAAAAGAAGGGCTCTTTTGATGTATTAAGAGAAGTATGGGAAGTTTATGCATAGTAGAGGTAGATCGACAAATATGAAAGATGATGAATCATTGGGATTGGCTGCCGTAAAAACCAACCCTTCACAGTAGTTAAAAAATAGGGGTAATTGTTGGAAGTAAGGGCTATTTAGAGAATTAGGGGTAGGATTAAAAAGAAGGTTAGTTTTGAAGTATTAAGAGAAGTAGGGGTAGTTTAAGCGAAGTAGGGGTAGATCGAGAAATATGAAAGATGATGAAACATTTGGATTGGGTGCTGCAAAAACCAACCCTTCAAATAGTTGAAAAATAGTGGTAATTATTGGAAGTAAGGGCTATTTATTGAATTAGGGGTAGGATTAAAAATAAGTGTTGTTTTGAAGTATTAAGAGAAGTAGGGGTAGTTTAAGCATAGTAGGGGTAGATCGACAAATATGAAAGATGATGGATCATTTGGATTGGAGGCTGGAAAAACCAACCCTTCACAGTAGTAAAAAATAGGGGTAATTATTTCAAATAAGTGCTATTTAGAGAATTAGGGGTAGGATTAAAAAGAAGGGTTGTTTTGAAGTATTAAGAGAAGTAGGGGTTGTTAAAGCAAAGTAGGGGTAGATCGACAAATATGAAAGATGATGGATCATTTGGATTGGTGTAACACCCCGAAATTCTATAACATTAAAATTCACAAATTAAAGTATACTTAATTTTTAGAAGAAGAATACAGTAAAATGGGTTACAACATTGCGTTCGTCTCGGGATTCTACTTGGTATAGAGTCCAAGTTTGCGTAAATCGGACTTCGTATGAAGAAGTTATGACACTTAGAAGTTTCTAGAAATAAATTTAAACAGCTCAGAATTCAAAAATCAAATTCGAAAACTCAGAAGGGGGCTGGGCGGGATTTTTCCCGCCCTAGGCCAAGTCGACCAGGAGGTCGACCAGGGGGTCGACCTCCCCTATACAGGTCGACCTGGGGGTCGACCTGTGCGTCGACCTCCCCCCGAACAGGTCGACTTGTTCGGCCAGATCGGGGAAGAATTCGATTTTTAACCCTTTAGGTCTACGTGGCGACTTCTGGTTGGTTGTGGGAGGTGTATTTCGGATTTAGAGGGTTTAGATGGAACCTAACCTAATCCTAAGGCCCTAATTAACCCACTACACCAATATAAACACCCCTAGACCTAAACCCTAATTCATTAATCAAAGTAATTGTGCCTCCATGCTGCTAATACCTAGAGTGATCTAGTGTCCACCATTAACCAATCAATTCAAGTTAAAAACAACTATCAACGCCTACATCAACGGATAGCTAATCAACACTAGAAATCAGATCCCAGAATCGTTCTCTTCTTCCTTAAAACCTCGATCTGTGAGTTCATGTGATTTTAACAAGATAATTAACCTAAAGTAATCATGATAAGTTGTAAATTGTGTTATATGCTATGTCTGTAATGGAATTCACCAAGTTTGCTTGTTTATCATCTTTTACATGAACCTATAACACGCCTATTCATGTTCACATGTTGCCTATTCATGTTCATATGTCACCTATGTTCATATGACTGTTATGTCCATATGTTACATGCCTGTTTGCGTTTAGATTTATGCCGTCTTCACTCTCTTCCCTCTTCTTTTTCCTTTTTCTTTTTATGAGGTTAGGCTACATTCGAGCCTAACCATTCTTCGTCGAATTTTGCGAACGAATAACGGGGAAACGATGGGAAAAATTTGGGAATTTTTATAACATGTAATTTGTCCTATGTTTGTGGTAATTATGATAATTGGGCATAAAAATTGATGGTGGCCATAGTTGGGAAAATTTGGGTACAACATGTAAAACATGTAATTGTGGCATAATTGGGTTTGGGTGATAAATTGGCATAACCCATAAACTTATGATTATAGGCATAAAGTGATTATAAACTTGTCACCTAAATTTGGGTTGAAATTGATGGGTAAAAAGGGGAAAACCTAATTTGTATGAACATAGGTTAATGAACGCCTACGACACGAGGTTAGATAGGTTTGTGGTATAAATCTGCCCGGAACCGCCCGGTATATCTAGTAACCACAAAAGCTACCTAACGTGATAAGTCAAAGTCATAAAATTAAATGCGTAATAAGGCAAAGACACGAGGTTAGATGGGTTTGCGGTGTAAGCTGCCCGGAACTACCCGGCATGTCCAACAACCGCAAATGATGTCTAATGTGAGAGGTCTTGCAGGATTACAGTTAAAATGAATTAGCAAACACTTAACCTAGTTGATGACATGTAGTTGACATGGGAATATTGCGGTGTTAAGTGGGAATTCCTAGTGGGGACCAAGCTTAGAAGGGAAGCATGTGTCTAGTGTGGGGGCCCTTTTCAACTAGTAACCCATTTGGTATCTTAGTGAGCTCGAACTAGGTTGAGGACGGGACACGCATACGGGGGTTAATTGTAAGAGGTCAATTAAAGGATAGCGGTGGTAGTGCAATTCCAACAGGGTCATGTGCATGCATGGGTTCGGGCTAGTAGGTAAAACGTTGTTGCATCGTGTAGGTATAAGCCGTGCCTTCTAGCGTATCGGGTTGCCACTTTTGGGAGTGATACACCCTACTGTGGGACCAGCACGGGTATCTACGAGTTAGGGAGCCGATCAAATGGGGCAGGGTAATGGGTACACTTAGTGGAGATTGGAGCAAGCGGTTCCTATGACGGCAGCTAGGGGTACACGAGAGACTACCATTATATTATTACCATTTTTATGGTCGTGTAAGAGGGATCACATCTTTTATTAAGTTAGTGCGGTGCAGAGCATATATCGTAGTAGTTAGGAGCGCAATCGTTGTTGGAATCTTTCTTACCTTATTTACCTTGTCATCTCTATTTGTGTTACAGTCATTCCTTATGTTCAGTTTATTCCTTATCCTGTTGCTTTACTTAGTTGTATTGTTAAAATTACTGGACTCGCCAGACTGTATGTCTGACCTCGTTTTGTTTTCGCCCCTTTTCTTCCTCCCCCCCCCCACGTCCTCAGTGTGGGAATTAGCAGAGCTTAGCTTGGATTTCTTTCTTGAGAGCTTTGGAGTGCTGAGAGTAAAGCTCAGCTTCATTTATCTTTATCTTTTCTTTATGGCTATTTATAGCAGCGGGATTATGCTTTTATTTTATGTACTTTGATTTTGTCAAGATGGATATTATGTACTTGACTCTAGTCTTTGGTTTTTTATGATGTAACCAAACTTATTTGTTTTCGTTGCAATGAATGAAGTTTTAAATTTTCAAGTACTGCTTTATATCTGTCTTGTTATGATTTTCTGTTCCATATACACTTACAGTACTCCATGGAAGTTAATGCATTCCCTTAGTGAGTGACATTAATGGACGTGGGGTGTAACATGTGGTATCAGAGCTGAAGGTTACCAGAACAGATAAAAGATTTTTGAAAACCATTTTCAAAAGCATTCTTTTTTTTAAGAAGTATCTTCAAAAACATGTTTTAAAAAGGGTATTTTACAAGAAAAGTTTTTATGAAAAACATAATCCCCAATAGCCATATATATATCTTTCGAATCTCCGTTTTGAATCTTTCCCTTTTTCCTTTCAGCATGGCTGATCAAACTGAAATCCCCGAGGGCGTATCGATACCAGCCTAGTTCAGAAGGTACCTGGAGGCTAGGGCTAATGCCGCAGGCCCAGCAAATGCTCCTCCTCCACCTCCTCCTCCTCGTGTAGACGCTTTTTCGAAGGTATGCAAAGACTTTCGAGCAATGGGCGGAAAACCTTTTCATGGGTCAGAGACATTTTTTTGAAGCTCGAAATTGGCTCAAGGACACAGAAGATTTGTTTGGTATCTTCGAGATAGAAGATAGAAGGAAGGTCCAATTAGCCACTCGGTTGATTAAGGATGAAGCCTCATTTTGGTGGGAGGTCATGAATGGAGAGCGTCCAGTAGAGACATGGATGGATTTCAGGCATAGGTTCGGGATGAAATTTCTATCACGAGCAGAAGAGAATTTTTATATGGAGAGGTTCTTGGCGGTGAAGCATGGGAATTTATCAGTGAAGGAATACGTCAACAAGTTCAGTCAGTTGGCAAGATTCGGCTTAGACTTTGTGAACACACCTGATAAGAAGGCCTTGAGATTCGTTAAAGGTTTGAATGAGCCGCTACACGGGTTGACTATGACCCACATTCCAATGGGGGCTACCTTTGAGAAACTGGTTGACATGGCACTTATACATGAAGAGGAGAAAGGTTCTAATGCTAATAAGGCACAGGATAAGAAGGCGGATCCAAAGAAAGCTCAGCAGCAAAAGAAAGGTAGTAAGGATAACAAGGGCCAGTGGAAGAAAAGGTGCTTTAATTGTGGAACACCAGGTCACTTGAGCAAGGACTATAGGAAGAAGAAGAAGACGGGTTGCTTCCAGTGTGGTAAGGAAGGGCATATGATTAAAGACTGTCCAAGAAGGCAAGGGCAAGGGCAGAGGACAGGATCTACTTATAGAGGGCAGGGGCACGCTCTTACGGCACCCCGCAAGAGAGAGGCAGAACCATTTCCATTGGAAGTTTAATTTTCCTTTTAGATCATCTTGTTCGTACTTTGTTTGATTCTGGAGCTTCACATTCGTTCATATCTGCTTCTATTATTGAGTCTCTGCACCTAGATACTAGTATAGTAGTGGATCCCGTTAGTGTCTCAAATCCTATAGGGGGTACGGACCATCTTTCTATGTTATGTCTGGGTTTGAGAATTTTAGTGTATGGCGTTGAGTTCAAATGCAACGCTTATGTGCTTGGCTTCACGGGCTATGGGATGATTCTCGGAATGGATTGGTTGGCCAGATATGGTGCCATTCTTGATTGTGAAAGGAGGGTAGTTAGATTATTTTCTAGATTGGGTAATACTCTCGAGATCTCGTGCGATCCTATGGGTTCAGTGATGCTTAGTTACCAAGAGTCTCTTGACGCTTCTATTGAAGATTTGCAATCTGTTCGAGTAGTCTGTGAGTATGCAGATGTCTTTGAGGAGGTTAGGGGCTTACCTCCAAAACATGAGACAGATTTCCGTATATACTTGGCAGACAATGCAAAGCCAGTTGCATTTCCTGTGCGCCACATGGCTCCTAGGGAAATGAGGGAGCTTAGTAGACAAGTGAAAGAGTTGCTTGAGAAAGGCTTCATAAGAAGAAGTATCTCGGAGTGGGGTGCCCCAGTAGTTTTTGCTACAAAGGCTGATGGTTCACTTAGATTGTGTGTGGACTATAGAGAGCTAAATAAACTCATGAAAAAGAATAGAGACCCATTGTCGAGGATTGATGATTTGTTCGATTAGTTGGTTGGTGCTTCGTTTTTCTCACAGTTGGACTTAGCTACTGGGTTTCATCAGTTGAGGGTAGCTGAGGATAGTATAGATGAGACTGCATTTAGAACTCCTGACAGTTTCTTTGAGTGGCTTGTCATGCCTTTTGGTTTGACAAATGCACCCGCATATTTCGTAGATTTGATGAGTAGGGTGTTTAGGGAGTTTCTAAACAAGTTCGTGGTCGTCTTTGTGGATGATATTTTGATATTCTCTCGAAGCGAGGAAGAACGTGCCCTACATCTTAGGGAATTATTAGAGACCCTTCGAGCACATCAACTCAAAGCCAAGTTCTCCAAATGTCATTTTTGGAGTAAGGAAGTGAGGTTCTTAGGGCACGTGGTCTCTAAGGAAGGGATAGCTGTGGATCCCGCGAAGATGGTGGCAACCCAAGATTGGAAGATTCCTAAGAATGCAACAGAAGTAAGAAATTTCCTTGACTTGGCGGGCTATTATAGAAAGTTCATTAAGGACTTTGCTAAGATATCGGCCCACTTACTCGATTGACGAAGAAGAATTTAGTCTTTTCTTCGGATGTTGACTATGATGATGCTTTCCAACGTTTGAAGAGGGCTTTGACGACAGCTCAAGTTTTAGTTTTGCCGGATGGGAGTAAGCAATTCACAGTATACATCAATGCTTGCGGGACGGGGCTTAGCGCAGTTTTGATGCAAGAGGGAAGGGTGATATGCTATGGTGGAAGACAATTGAAGGTCCATGAGAAGAATTACCCTACCCACGACTTGGAGTTAGCCGCCAAAGTTTTTGCGCTTAAGTCTTGGCATCACTATTTACTTGGTGAAAGGTTTGAGTTGTATACGGACCACAAGTCACTTAAGTACTTGTTCTCTCAGAAAGATCTAAACTTGAGGCAACAGAGATGGATGGAGTTTTTAGCATCCTACGACTTTGAGATTGCACATACCCCAGGCAAGGGTAACGTGGTGGCAGACGCCTTAAGTAGAAAGAAGTTGAATTTGAGTCCTTTGTTTGTTGAGCGGCAAAATTTAGGGTACATCTCTACCTTTGACTTTAGACCCTCGATTGATTATGTGTCCGATTTGTTGGCATCATTAGAATTGTGACCTACGCTTGTGGGATAGGTAGGGGCGGCACAGCGAGATGACCCACAGGTGATGGAGATAGTAGATAAGCTCACAAGAGGGGAGTCTTCGAGCCATCTTAGTAGGTATACTATTGATGAAAAAGGTCGGTTGCGTAGGGATCGGAGACTTTGCGTGTCATGATATGATAGTTTGAGGAAGGGAATTCTTGAAGAAGCACATCGTTCTAAGATGACCGTACATCCCACTGGTGACAAGATGTATAGGGACATGAAGCGAGTTTTCCTTTGGGCCGGAATGAAGAAGGATGTAGTGGAGTTTGTTTATAAATGCTTAGTGTGCCAGCAAGTTAAAGCTGAGCAAAAGAAGCCTGGTGGTTTGCTTCACCCTCTAGAGGTTCCGCAGTGAAAGTGGGAAAGCGTTTCCATGGATTTTGTTGACAGATTTCCAAGGTCAAGGAAGGGTAATACAGGGATCTGGGTAGTGGTAGATAGACTTACCAAGAGCGCCCATTTCATTCCCGTTAAGAGTAAGAGGACTGCGACATGGTTAGCTTCAGTTTATCTCCGAGAGAAGGTTCGCTTACATGGCGTAGCTTCGAGTATTGCGAGTGATCGAGATCCTATTTTCACCACCGAGTTTTGGAAGAGCTTGCAAGAGGCGGTAGGAACGCATTTGTGTTTAAGCACCGCTTATCATCCTCAGACAGACGGCCAAACCAAAAGGGTGAATCGGATTCTAGAGGACCTTTTGAGGTTATGTATTTTGGGCTTTGGAGGGTCATGGGAAGAGGACCTTCCATTAGTAGAGTTCGCCTACAATAATAGCTATCAGACTAGTATTGGCATGACACCTTTTGAGGCATTGTATGGACGACCATGCCGATCAGCGACTTGTTGGTGGGAATCTACAGATAAGATTTTTCTTAGGCCAGACATGGTTAGAGAAACATTAGAGAAGATAGATTTGATTCGAAGGCACATAAAGACGGCACAGGACAGGCAGAAGTTATATGCTGATAAGAGAAGGACCGATCTTGAGTTCGAAGTTGGAGACATGGTCTTTATCAAAGTGTCACCGTTGAGGAATGTAGTTCGCTTTGGAGCAGTAGGGAAATTGGTACCAAGGTTCGTAGGGCCATTCCCCATTACGGAGCGAATTGGACAGATGGCCTACAGATTACAGCTGCTTGAGAAGCTTAGTAGTGTGCATGATGTGTTTCACGTGTCTCATTTGAGGAAATGTTTGCATGATACAGCGGAAGTAGTAGAGCCGAGTATGCTTAGAGAAGTAGAATTGGAGCGAGATACTATGATTAGACGAGCTCCTACATGCATCCTTGGATCGGAGGTCCAGAAGTTACGCAACCGAGAGGTCAAGTTAGTTAAAGTTCAATGGGGAGATGATCAAGGAGACACCACTTGGGAGACGGAAGATAAGATTCGTACGTCGTACCGTTTCCTTTTTGAGGGTATGTTCTTAACTTCTCCTTTTTCTACCTCTTTGTTTGTACTTGTTCTATCATTTAGGGTAATCCTCTCGATTATACCTTCGGTGTAACGACCTGCATTCTACGCATCAGAAGATCGTAGAATATTTATTTCTTTTTCTTAGTAAGTCGTATGGTCGTGTACTTTTGGGAAACGACTAGTAGGGTCATTTCCCATGTTCATGATTTTTGTCGATTTTTAAATGACCGTTTTGCCCCTAGTTGAACTTGTTTTGACCATAACTTTTGAATGGAAAGGAATTTTGACTTGAAACCACTTCCATTGGATCCGGATGATGGTTTACAATTCCGTAGATTGGTCATATTAGCCAAACGGACTCACCGTTTGGGAGATATGCTAAAAGAAGTTTCAGATGGTGAAAAACAGCTTAAATGGGCTTAACCGGGTGATTAACAGCTAGGCCCAAAGGGGAATTTCTGGATTAGGAGTTTAAAAGGGCTTTTAGGGTTTGGAGAATACCTTTTTCTCATTTTTCAGCCGTCACTATTCATTCCTCTTAACCTAGCCATGGCCTCCACCCTCTAAATCTCTTCAAAACACCTCTTAATCACTTTCTAATTGAAGATTAGGCTTAGCAAACATCAAATCAAGGAGTATTAGCACGAGAACCGAGGTAGAGCTGCTGTGTAAGGTTGGGAACAGCGCCAAATCAGAGAATATTTCAGTTTTGGGGATTTAGTGGTGGCAAAGGTGAGTGATTAGCTTGCTTTTACACTAATTACGGTTAATTATGGGTAATTAGTGAAGATTAGCGAATTTATACATTAATAAATTCTGGAAAAATTCCTAAATTTCTATAATGATGTTTTATGGCTCTGATAAAAATTTGGGCTAATTTGGATAAGTTTTGCTAATTGTATGCATAATCACGGTTAAGAAGGATTAAGGGGAAAACATGGGTTTCTGGGTATGTTTGATCTAAAGTATTTCATGTAAATGATGTTATAATGTTTGTGATTGATTCTATATGTTGTTACTGCTGTTTGGAATGTTTTGTAATGTCATAGGAGGTTTAGAATGGTTGAAAACGCCGTCGTTCGGCGAAAATAGCTCGTTGGAAAAAGTTGCAGATTTTCAGAACCAGTTAGGAAGAACACCCGATCCGAACCGGATAGGAGGAGGAGATCCGATCCGAACCGGATAGGAGGAGGAGATCCGATCCGAACCGGATAGGAGGAGTAGATCCGATCCGAACCGGATAGGAGGAGGAGATCTGAACCGAACCGGATAGGAGGAGGAGATCCGATCCGAACCGAATAGAAGGAGGAGATCCGAACCGAACCTGATAGGAGGAGACACCCAAACCGAACCGGATAGGAGGAGACACCCGAACCGAACCGGATAGGAGGAGGAGATCCGATCCGAACCGGATAGAAGGAGGAGATCCGAACCGAACCGGATAGGAGGAGACACCCGAACCGAACCAGATAGGAGGAGGAGATCCGAACCGAACCGGATAGAGGAGGAGACCCGAACCGAACCGGATAGGAGTAGGATGCCCGAACCGAACCGAATAGGAGGAAGAGACCCGAACCGAACCGAAGAAGACCATAACCTGAGATGAAAAGGTAGTCCAAATGGGAAGTTTGTACCGAGGATTCAGATGGGAATCAACGAGTTAACTTCATGATTGGGCTTTGCTGCGGGACGTGTGCTAAGGGGCTGTCGATGTCTGTAACTTTGGATCACTATGTATAGGGGGTATGTGAACGGATTCAGGGCCACAGTGGTCTAGGTACGACTAAAAGAGCTATAGACCAATGATGTGGGGTCATTTGTAAAGGTTTAGTCATGACTCCATGGGGTAAGCTTGGTGGTAGCAGTAGTTGTACAAGCCGAACTCCGTCACTACTTCGATGGGTCTAGTGGTTGAAAGCGGTATACATCGTATGCTTTATGCACTGAGTGAGAGATGTGAGGATGGTTGCCATGATTGAATTGTTTGTTATCCCTATGACATGCACACCCCCACCCCCGTATTTCTTTACACCATATGTTAATGGCACCTTAGAGTATTGTACAGTATGTAGTGCTAAATCTTTGGTTGCAGGTCCAGGTTCAGGTATGGTTTAGTATACCTGTTATTGTTCTGTTTAGCAGCTTATCGCTCATACCAGACTTTTTGTCTGACCCAGAGTTTGATGTCTCTTCTTATTACTCTGGGTGCTCACACGAGCAGACTAGAGACAGGTTAGCTGGTGATGCACGGGTAGATGATCCGGAGACGAGCAGGAGGCTTCCACGTAATATATATATATATATATATATATATATATATATATATAGTATTCTCCCTGTGTTGTCGAAGATCACTGCTTGGGCATTGGTGGTGCATCTTCCACTTTAGCTTTCTTTTGTTAAGAGACAGTAGATTTTGAAAAGTTGTAATAAGCTGTATTTGGATTTCCGCTGCCCTGATGTTGACATTTATTATTAGTTATCAGCTTATGCACTGTCTCACCTGTTTTATGTCAAGTATGTTATTATTATATTTTATTCCATGCGTTGTGAGACATTCTACAGGTTCCTTGATTAGTTCATTCTCTTCTTTCTTTTCTTATGACGACCGTTCCTTGCCAGTTGGACATGTGTACAGCGCACACTTGGAGGAAGTGTCGGTTGGTGCGGGGCGGGCTGTCACACTTGGTATCAGAGCTCTAGGTTGCATAGTTAACCTAGGGAAGTTATCACGGAGAGATAATATACGTATACGAGAGAGCGTATTTGTGGTTATTTTGGTTTTCAAAAGCTATATATATACTATTAGTAGTATAAGAATGAAGTCGTACTACACTAGCACCACTATGGAATCGTTAATCGTTTCCTTTTTCAGATTGACGATGAGCTGAGATACTAGAGGTGCTGGTAGGGGAGCCAATAATGGGAATGCTGCTGACATGAGGACGATGTTTACTGACCTCATGAGAGAGATGCTTAGAGATGTACGGAGGGCAGCTCCCAATGGTGGAAATAGTGGTGGTCCAATAGTGCAGGCGCCAAGAGTGGACTTCACCAAGCTGAATAAGGATTATACTAGCCTTGGTGGGAAGCCGTTCCACGGAACGGAGTCAGCCACAGATGTTCAGGATTGGTTGGATAGTTGCGAACGTATCTTCGAGGATTTGGGTATCGAGGATGTGATGAAGAGAAAGCTAGCGTCCCGTCAGCTGCAAGGGCGGGCAATGAATTGGTGGAATGCTATAAAGGTAGCTACTCCCGAAGATCAGATTACTTGGGAGCAGTTTAAAGCTCGCTTTAGCGAGAAGTTCATTCCAACTGCTCAGAAGTCAGTGCTGTTTAAGAAATTCTTGGAGCTCAAGCAGAATGGCAGAGCTGTCTCGGAGTACATTGCTGAATTCGACACTTTGTCAAAGTATGGGTTATCTCTTATTGAAACTGCCGAGAAGAAGAATGGGAAATTCATAACTGGGTTAGATCAGTAATTAGGGGAAAGGCTTATTAACCACATCGATGAGACGTTTGAGTCGATTGTGGGGAAAGCATTAAGATCTGAGAGTCTCTACCCTAAGCCGAAGACTGAGGTTGCATCCGCAGATGAGCCAAAGCCACAAGCAAGTGGTGGAGGCAAGGGTGGTTCCCAGAATAAAAGAAAGCAGAGTCAGAATAAGGATGGCCAGAAGAAAAAGAATAAACAAGATGTTGAGTGCTTCAGCTGTGGTAAGAAGGGCCATTATGCTAGTAATTGTCGGGCCAAGCCAGCGGATAGGAAGTGCTTCAACTGTGGCCAAATGGAACATCACAAGGACAAGTGTCCGCAACCCCCTAAAGAAAAGCAAATGGTGAAAGCATACACCCTTAATGCTATTCCTTCTTCGTCGAATGCCCCAACTGCGGCGGAGAAGGGAAAGAATGTCGTTATCCAAGGTATGCTTTCTGTTTATGATGTTCCTGTTAGAGTTTTGTTTGATACCGGAGCCTCCAGTTCTTTCATATCTAGTGACCTGGTCGATAGGTTGGGATTGGAGCCCGAGATTGTCGATAGACCTTTAGTAATGACGAACCCGATTGGTGGTTCTCCTAGCCTTAGCATGATTTGTCGTAATGTGGTCTTATCGAGTCATGGATGCATGTTTGTTTGTGATTGCTTTGTTTTGGGCTTTACTGGGTTTGGCATTATTTTGGGAGTAGATTGGCTCCGAAGATACGGGGTGGTGGTAGACTGTGAGGGCTTTTTGGTGACAGCTAAAGCGGATGATGGGCGGAGGATAGTGTTTGGTGGTCTACCCAGTGAGGGGGTATTGGCTATTTTTCTAAACTCCCTCCACATTCCGCATAGTGAGTTGTCAGGTTTGCCCGTGGTTGGCCAGTATCCGGATGTTTTTGAAGAAGTGACCGGACTTCCACCACACCGAGAGATTGAGTTCCGTATTGATTTGGTAAAAGATGCCAGACCTATAGTGATGCCACTTCGTCGTATGGCACCAAGGGAGCAGCAAGAGCTCGAGGTGCAAGTCAGCGATCTTTTGAAGAAGGGATTTATCAGAAGGAGTGTCTCTGAATGGGGAGCACCAGTTGTGTTTGCTACCAAGGCGGATGGTTCCCTTCGTTTGTGTGTAGACTACCGCGAGTTGAACAAGGTGACGAGGAAGAATAAGTATCCTCTCCCGTGGATAGATGATTTGTTCGATCAGTTGAGTGGCGCAAGAATGTTCTCCCAGTTGGATCTCGCGACAGGTTTTCATCAGCTTAGAGTGGAAGCTGAGAGCATAGCTAAAACGGCATTTGGAACGCCGTCTGGATTTTATGAATGGTTGGTTATGCCATTTGGGCTGACTAATGCCCCGGCATATTTTGTGGATCTTATGAAAAGGGTATTCAGAGATCAGTTGAATAAGTCTGTTCTTGTGTTCGTGGATGATATTTTGGTTTACTCAAGGAACGAGGAAGAACACAAGGAACATTTGAGGACAATGATGGAGGTGTTGAGGAAACACCAATTGAAAGCAAAGTTTTCTAAGTGTCACTTCTGGAGGAAGGAAGTGAGATTCTTGGGCCATGTTGTTTCAGAAAATGGTATCGCCGTGGATCCTGCTAAGGTGGCTACGGTGCAAGATTGGTCTACGCCCAAGAATGCAACAGACGTAAGAAGTTTCTTGGGATTAGCGGGATATTATCGTAAGTTTATCCAAGGCTTCTCCAAGATAGCAGCACCGTTGACTCAGTTGACAAAGAAGAATCAAGCTTTTGTTTGGAACGAAAGGTGCGAGGATGCATTCAAGAGTCTAAAAGAAAAGTTGACAAGTGCACCAGTGTTAGTCATTCCCAAGGGGAGTGAAGAGATGACGGTATATACAGATGCTTGTGGTACAGGACTAGGTGCTGTGTTGATGCAGGGTGGTAAGGTTGTAGCTTATGCAAGCAGGCAACTGAAATCGCATGAGAAGAGGTATCCTATCCATGATTTGGAATTGGCAGCGATCGTATTCGCATTGAAGATGTGGAGACATTATCTCTTGGGAGAAAGATTCGAGCTGTTTACTGATCATAAGTCGCTGAAGCATCTTTTCTCTCAAAAGGAATTGAATCTTCGTCAGTAGAGGTGGTTAGAGTTCTTAGCTTCATATGATTTCGACATCGCATATACACCGGGAAAGGGCAATGCGGTAGCCGATGCGTTGAGTCGAAGACATGCCAGTTTAGGGGCTATGTTCCTTGAATGGATGCAACTGGAGTATATCGCGGGGTTTGATTTCAGACCAAAGTGCGAATTGGACCCAGAAATGTTAGCAAGTTTGACGATCAGACCCACTTTAATTGAGCGGATCGGCTCTAGTCAGAGGGACGATCCTAACCTATTGGAAATCATCTCCAAGTTAGAGATGGGTATCGATGAGGAGATGAGCAAGTATGGGCTTGATCAAGATGGATGGCTTAGAAAGAATGGAAAGCTCGTTGTACCAAATGTTAATGGATTGAGAGATGAAGTGCTTAGAGAATGTCATCACTCAAAACTGACTATACACCCCGGTGGTAATAAGATGTATCGAGACATGAGACAGACTTACTACTGGGAAGGGATGAAAAGAGACGTTGGGGAGTTTATATCCAAATGCATGAATTGCCAGCTAGTTAAAGCCGAGCAAAAGAAGCCTAGTGGGTTGTTACAGCCATTAGAAATTCCCGAATGGAAATGGGAGCAAGTCTCGATGGATTTCATTGATGGTTTACCAAGGACTAGATCGGGACATGATAGCATTTGGGTGATTGTGGACCGATTAACCAAAAGTGCAAGATTTATACCAGTCAGATCGACCAGAACGACAGCTAAGTTAGCAGAATTGTATATGAAGTGGGTAGTGAGATTCCATGGAGTAACTAAAAGAATTGTGAGTGACCGAGACCCGTTGTTCACTAGTGGGTTTTGGAAGAGCTTACAAGAAGCTCTGGGGTCAGAGTTACATCTCAGTACCGCATATCATCCTCAGACCGACGGTCAGACGGAGAGGGTGAATCGTATTTTGGAAGATCTCTTGAGAGCATGTATATTGGATTTTGGTGGATCATGGGATGACCATTTGCATCTAGTAGAGTTTGCATATAATAATAGCTACCAATCCAGTATCGGTATGGCTCCGTTTGAAGCTTTGTACGGAAGACCATGCAACTCACCATCATGTTGGATAGAGACTGGCGAGAAGTTTATGCTTGGACCAGATGTGGTGAGGGAAACTTCAGATAAAATTAAGACCATTCAACAACGAATGAAGGCTACCCAAGATAGGCAGAAGAGTTATGCCGATAAGAGGAGAAGAGACTTAAAATTCTCCGTTGGCGACTTGGTGTTTGTCAAGATTTCTCCATTGAAGAGCGTAATACGATTAGGCAGGAGAGGAAAGTTGGCACCAAGATTTGTTGGCCCATTCCCTGTTTTTGAACTAGTCGGGAATTTGGCATATAGAATTGACTTACCAGACAAGATGGCGGGAGTTCACAACGTATTTCTTGTTTCCCAGTTAAGGAAGTTTGTGCACGACCCTAATGTGGCTATTTCACCTGATCAGTTGGACGATATCGAGGTTGAACCTGAGGCGATTGGGAACCGTAGGCCTATGCGTATCGTTGGGAACGATACGAAGCAACTTCGAAGGAAGGCGGTGAAATTAGTCAAAGTCCAGTGGGGTGGGGATGAGAAAGACTGTACTTGGGAAACAGAGGAGGACATAAGGAAGAAGTATCCAGAACTCTTTGCCTCGTAAGATTTAATTAGCGATTTAGTTTTCCGCATGCTAGGTTATGTTTGTTTTGCTTGTTTTGCATGTTTGGTTGCTGTGAATGATTGTTAGGCATGCGGGATTCATTGTTTGTTTCTTTGTTAAGGAATTTCGGGGGCGAAATTTCTTAAGGGGGGGAGAATGTAACGACCTGCATTCTACGCATCGGAAGATCGTAGAATATTTATTTCTTTTTCTTAGTAAGTCGTATGGTCGTGTACTTTTGGGAAACGACTAGTAGGGTCATTTCCCATGTTCATGATTTTTGCCGATTTTTAAATGACCGTTTTGCCCCTAGTTGAACTTGTTTTGATCATAACTTTTGACTGGAAAGGAATTTTGACGTGAAACCACTTCCATTGGATCCGGATGATGGTTTACAATTCCGTATAGTGGTCATGTTAGCCAAACGGACTCACCGTTTGGGAGATATGGCTAAAAAAAGTTTCAGATGGTGAAAAACAGCTTAATTGGGCTTAACCGGGTGATTAACAGCTAGGCCCAAAGGGGAATTTCGGGATTAGGAGTTTAAAAGGGCTTTTAGGGTTTGAAGAATACCTTTTTCTCATTTTTCAGCCGTCACTATTCATTCCTCTTAACCTAGCCATGGCCTCAACCCTCTAAATCTCTACAAAACACCTCTTAATCACTTTCTAATTGAAGATTAGGCTTAGCAAACATCAAATCAAGGAGTATTAGCACGAGAACCGAGGTAGAGCTGCTGTGTAAGATTGGGAACAGCGCCAAATCAGAGAATATTTCAGTTTTGGGGTTTTAGTGGTGGCAAAGGTGAGTGATTAGCTTGCTTTTACACTAATTACGGTTAATTATGGGTAATTAGTGAAGATTAGCGAATTTATACATTAATAAATTCTGGAAAAATTCCTAAAATTCTATAATGATGTTTTATGGCTCTGATAAAAATTTGGGCTAATTTGGATAAGTTTTGCTAATTGTATGCATAATCACGGTTAAGAAGGATTAAGGGGAAAACATGGGTTTCTGGGTATATTTGATCTAAAGTATTTCATGTAAATGATGTTTTAATGTTTGTGATTGATTCTATATGTTGTTACTGCTGTTTGGAATGTTTTGTAATGTCATAGGAAGTTTAGAATGGTTGAAAACGCCGTCGTTCGGCGAAAATAGCTTGCTGGAAAAAGTTGCAGATTTTCAGAACCGGTTAGGAAGAACACCCGATCCGAACCGGATAGGAGGAGGAGATCCGATCCGAACCGGATAGGAGGAGTAGATCCGATCCGAACCGGATAGGAGGAGGAGATCCGAACCGAACCGGATAGGAGGAGGAGATCCGATCCGAACCGAATTGAAGGAGGAGATGCGAACCGAACTGGATAGGAGGAGACACCCGAACCGAACCGGATAGGAGGAGACACCCGAACCGAACCGGATAGGAGGAGGAGATCCGATCCGAACCGGATAGAAGGAGGAGATCCGAACCGAACCGGATAGGAGGAGACACCTGAACCGAACCAGATAGGAGGAGGAGATCCGAACCGAACCGGATAGAGGAGGAGACCCGAACCGAACCGGATAGGAGGAGGATGCCCGAACCGAACCGAATAGGAGGAAGAGACCCGAACTGAACCGAAGAAGACCATAACCCGAGATGCAAAGGTAGTCCAAATGGGAAGTTTGTACCGAGGATTCAGATGGGAATCAACGAGTTAACTTCATGATTGGGCTTTGCTGTGGGACGTGTGCTAAGGGGTTGTCGATGTCCGTAACTTTGGATCACTATGTATAGGGGGTACGTGAACGGATACAGGGCCACAGTGGTCTAGGTATGAATAAAAGAGCTATAGACCAATGATGTGGGGTCATTTGTAAAGGGTTAGTCATGACTCCATGGGGTAAGCTTGGTGGTAGCAGTAGTTGTACAAGCTGAACTCCGTCACTACTTCGATGGGTCTAGTGGTTGAAAGCGGTATACATCGTATGCTTTATGCACTGAGTGAGAGATGTGAGGATGGTTGCCATGATTGAATTGTTTTCTATCCCTATGACATGCACACCCCCACCCCCGTATTTCTTTACACCATATGTTGATGGCACCTTAGAGTATTGTACAGTATGTAGTGCTAACTCTTTGGTTGCAGGTCCAGGTATGGTTTAGTATACCTGTTATTGTTCTGTTTAGCAACTTATCGCTCATACCAGACTTTTTGTATGACCCAGAGTTTTATGTCTCTTCTTATTACTCTGGGTGCTCACACGAGCAGACTAGAGACAGGTTAGCTGGTGATGCACGGGTAGATGATCCGGAGACGAGCAGGAGGCTTCCACGTAATATATATATATATATAGTATTCTCCCTGTGTTGTCGAAGATCACTGCTTGGGCATTGGTGGTGCATCTTCCACTTTAGCTTTCTTTTGTTTAGAGACAGTAGATTTTGAAAAGTTGTAATAAGCTGTATTTGGATTTCCGCTGCCCTGATGTTGACATTTATTATTAGTTATCAGCTTATGCACTGTCTCACCTGTTTTATGTCAAGTATGTTATTATTATATTTTATTCCATGCGCTGTGAGACATTCTACAGGTTCCTTGATTAGTTCATTCTCTTCTTTCTTTTCTTATGACGACCGTTCCATGCCAGTTGGACATGTGTACAGCGCACACTTGGAGGAAGTGTCGGTTGGTGCGGGGCGGGCTGTCACATTCGGTCTTTAGGTAGAAGTCCTATGGTTGTAAACATGTGTTTGAGACATGTTATATTTTGTGGATGCAAATGTTTGCTAGTGGTTGCTCGTGGTTGCATTTACACACACCTTAGTCACTTAGATCGGCTCAGTCACTTCAAATTGCATATGCAAATATTTGGTTGCTTATGGAAATTTCATGAGTTATCATGTTGACGTTGCATTTGGGTGTATGACTGTGCACCCATGTAGAAATGATATGTATCATTAGGGTTCTATTGCATACATGTTGGATTCATGGCACTGACATAATTCGCATTAAGGAGGTCGACTGAATCAGTAGACCGCCTGATCTTTGCATTAGATAAGGAACATACACACACTTTTATATAATTTCATATAGCATTAGAAATCATTTAAGGACAGTTGATGCTTGTGGATGATGGTTGAGTGGATGGATGATTGGATGGCAGGATGCATTCTTCTTAACTTGAATATTTCGGGGACGAAATCCTTTAAGGAGGGGATAATGTAACACCACGTAATTCTATAACATTAAAATTCACAAATTAAAGTATACTTAATTTTTAGAAGAAGAATTAAGTAAAACGGGTTACTCCAATGCGTTCGTCTCGGAATTCTGCTTGGAATAGATTCCAAGTTTGCATAAATCAGATTTCGTATGAAGAAGTTATGGCACTTAGAAGTTTCTAGAAATAAATTAAAATAGCTCAGAATTCAAAAATCAAATTCCAAAACTCAGAAGCGGCCTGGGTGGGATTTTTCCCGCCCTAGGCCAAGTCGACCAGGTGGTCGACCTCCCCTATACAGGTCGACCTGGGGGTCAACCTAGGGGTCGACCTGGGCGTCGACCTCCCCCCTAACAGGTCGACCTGATCGTCCAGATCTGGGCAGAATTCTATTTTTTACCCTTTAGGGCTACGTGGCGACTTCTGGTTGGTTGTGGGAGGTGTATTTTGGATTTGGAGGGTTTAGATGGAACCTAGCCTAATCCTAAGGCCCTAATTAACCCACTACACCTATATAAACACCCCTAGATCTAAACCCTAATTCATTAATCAAATTAATTGTGCCTACATGCTGCCAAAACCTAGAGTGATCTAGCCTCCACCATTAATCAATCAATTCAAGTTAAAAACAACTATCAACGCCTACATCAACGGATAACTAATCAACACCAGAAATCAGATCCCAGAATCGTTCTCTTCTTTCTTAAAACCTCGATCGGTGAGTTCATGTGATTTTAACAAGATAATTAACCTAAAGTAATCATGATAAGTTGTAAATTGTGTTAAATGCTATGTCTGTAATGGAATTCACCAAGTTTGCTTGTTTATCATCTTTTACATGAACCTATAACACGCCTATTCATGTTCACATGTTGCCTATTCATGTTCATATGTCACCTATGTTCATATGACTGTTATGTCCATATGTTACATTCCTATTTAGGTTCAGATTTATGCCGTTTTGACTCTCTTCCCTCTTCTTTTTCCATTTTCTTTTTATGCGGTTAGGCTACCTTCGAGCCTAACCATTCTTCGTCGAATTTTGCGAACGAATAACGGGGAAACAATGGGAAAATTTTGGGAAATTTTTATAACATGTAATTTGGCCTATGTTTGTGGTAATTATGATAATTGGGCACAAAAACTGGTGTTGGGAAAATTTGGGTACAACATGTAAAACATGTAATTGTGGCATAATTGTTTAGGTGAAAAATTGGAATAACCTATAAACTTGTGATTATAGGCATAAAGTGATTATAAACTTGTCACCTAAATTTGGGTTGAAATTGATGGGTAAAAAGGGGAAAACCTAATTTGTATGAACTTAGGTTAATGAACGCCTATGACACGCGGTTAGATAGGTTTGTGGTATAAATCTACCCGGAACCGCCCGGCATATCCAATAACCACAAACACTATATAATGTGAGAGGTCAAAGGCATAAAATTAAATGCGTAATAAGGCAAAGACACGAGGTTAGATGGGTTTGTGGTGTAAGCCTACCCGGAACCGCCCGGCATGTCCAGCAACTGCAAATGATGTCTAATGTGAGAGGTCTTGTAGGATTACGGTTAAAATGAATTAACAAACACTTAACCTAGTTGATGACTTGTAGTTGACATGGGAATATTGTGGGGTTAAGTGGGAATTCCTTGTGGGGACCAAGCTTAGGAGGGAAGCTTGTGTCAAGTGTGGGGACCCTTTTCAACCAGTAACCCATTTGGTATGTTAGTGAGCTCGAACTAGGTCGAGGATGGGACAAGGTTACTGGGGTTGATTGTAAGAGGTCAATTAAAGGATAGCGGTGGCAGTGCAAGTCCAACGGGGTCACGTGCGCGCATGGGTCTGGGCTGGTAGGTAAGACGCTGTTGCATCATGTAGGTATAAGCTGTGCCTTCTAGCGTATCGGGTTTCCACTTTAGGGAGTGATACAACCTACTGTGGGACCAGCACGGGTATCTACGAGTTAGGGAGCCGATCAAATTTGGCAGGGTAGAGGGTACACTTAGTGGAGATAGGAGCTGGCGGTTCCTATGACGGCAGCTAGGGGTACGGGAGAGACTACCATTATATTATTACCATTTTTATGGTCGTGTAAGAGGGATCACATCTTTTATTAAGTAAGTGCGGTGCAGAGCATATATCGTAGTAGTTAGGAGCGCAATCGTTGTTGGAATCTTTCTTACCTTATTTACCTTGTCGTCTATATTTGAGTTACAGTCATTCCTTATGTTCAGTTTATTCCTTATCATGTTGCTTTACCTAGTAGTATTGTTAAAATTACTAGACTCGCCAGACTTTATGTCTGACCTCGTTTTTTTTTCTCCCCTTTTCTTCCTTTCCCCCCCAAGGTCCTCAGGGTGGGAATTAGCAGAGATTAGCTTGGATTTATTTCTTGGAGAGCTTTGGACTGCTGAGAGTAAATCTCAGCTTCATTTATCTTTTTCTTTATGGCTATTTGTAGTAGTGGGATTATGCTTTTATTTTATCTACTCTGATTTTGTCAAGATGGATATTATGTACTTGACTCTAGTCTTTGGTTTTTGATGATGTAACAAAAATTATTTGTTTTCCGCTGCAACGAATGAAGTTTTAAATTTTCAAGCACTGCTTTATATCTATCATGTTGTGATTTTCTGTTTTATATACACTTATAATACTCCATGGAAGTAAATGCATTCCCTTAGTGAGTGACATTAATGGACATATGGTGTTACAATTGGGTGCTGCAAAAACCAACCCTTAACAGTAGTTAAAAAATATGGGTAATTGTTGGATGTAAGAGCTATTTAGAGAATTAGGGTAAGGATAAAAAAGAAGGGTTGTTTTGAAGTATTAAGAGAAGTAGGGGTTGTTTAAGCATAGTAGGGGTAGATCAACAAATATGAAAAATGATGAAACGTTTGGATTGGGTGTTGTAAAAACCAACCCTTCATAAAAGTAGAATGATAATTGGTTTACACAGAAATGAATAATGCAAAAAAAATTAATAAAGAAATGAATAAAGGAAAACAATAATAAAAGTAGGGGGTAGTTTAATCATAGTAGGGGTAGTTCGACAAATATGAAGGATGATGAATCGTTTGGATTGGGTGCTGCAAAAACCAACCCTTCACAGTAGTTAAATGTAACAACCCGAAAAAAATGCGATCTTGGATATCCGATATACAACACATATCTAACATCAAGAGTCGAAAATTAACCGAACAGTTAATGAAAGAAAATAGAGGGTGAGGTAGATAAGATAGAAACTTATAGAATAGAAGAAGAAGAAGAACATCATCATCAGAGTAAACACGAATCTCACAGCGGAACGAATAAAATATAACATAACTTTTGAAATACAAACAGTATATGTATACGATAACATTTCAGAGTACAACACTTACAACAACAGCGGAAATAATAATAGCTACAAAATCCTGAAGCCTCCTGCTCCAAGCTCTCCGAGTATATCTGTAAAATCCCTACTACTTGACTGCCCGTACAAATTTAGGCACCCAAGAGTTTAGGGAAACAAAACAAAATAAACTCTGGGTCAGTCATAGGACTGGTGTGAATAAAACTCCTAACACTTGGTTTAATAACGGATATATCATAAGACCACGCCGTGAAAACAGAACGGGTTTTCCCTTTTGAAAATCCAAACAACTTTGTAAAGCAATATTATTCTGATATTATAATAATGTCTAAGTACAAATAGATTTCAATCTAGTAGAAACGCTTTCATCTCACGTTCTACTATATAGTATACAATCAAAACCACAAGCACATATTGGGTAATGGATTTCCAACTATGAAAAGGTATGGAACCACCTTCCGATCAGTGTACTCTAGGAATGATACATTGGAGTTCAACAAGAACATCTTGTAACTCAGCCACACATGACCGACCACTCATTTTGCTTGAGTGTATCGAATGTATATCACCAACGGTTGGGATCAGCAACCGTTTCCCGTATATATATTTGAGACAGCATTGATAGATTAAAAAGCAAATGAATATTCTCTAGATAGGTGATTATACACCCTACTTTGGTGCGACCGACTTAGCCATGCTGCCTGCCCGATTTCTGTCATTGTCCGACTGATGAGGCTTGAGGTTACGCTTTATCATCACATCAGATTCACTTCAAATGCCACATTGTCAGATCCATCTGAATCACTAATTTTACGTCTGCAACCATACATTACTTGTCAGCTAAAAGAAGTTTCCTTCTCCGCTTCCACTCTTGGTACGGTTGAAGAAATCAATGTACGTGACCTTTCTTAAAATACTCTATCAGACATTCATCCATACAAGTCATCTAGGAACAGGATAAACTGAAGGCACTATTCAGTACATCCATCTTAGGCACAGTTATCTAAGATTTATACAATAGCCCTTGCACTTTACTCCGTCTTCAATATCTTTGGCATATATGATTCGCAACGCTTATGCCAATACAGAGTGGTTCTTTGGATAATAATCCAACCGGTCTCTCCATATTAAAAACATTAAAATGGTCAAAAACTTCGATAGTCGGTGAGTTAACTATCAAAGAAAAATACATGTGCAAACAACGATATTATTTCCAGATGGAAATTATATCAATCAATCATCATTCAACATTTATCTCTTTAGTTCATTTATTTACTTTTCTCCCGTTTCCATATATTCAACCTTTCTTATTTTCTAATTTTAGAAAATATACTTTATTAACAATGGAAAACATTTCCATTTCCTGTTTCCTATATTAGAAAACATTTCGGATTTCTTATTTGGAAAACATTTCCAAAGTTCCTTTATTGGATTTAAACTGATGTTTAAATAAACATCGCTATGCCAACTCAAATCATTTATTAAATTCTCTTAACCATCATTCACTATCAAACCTCACCATTCCTTAGTTTAGAAGGAAGTCAATCAAGTTGGGGTATAATTACCTCTCAGACCTTAACTGAACAACGTTATAACTTCGAAATTGTAACAGCTTATCTTTTAAACCTTTTACAACTTCTTTACGTAACTCTCGGATTCAATTTACTAATCCATTTCTTTATTGAAACCATTGATTATAACAATAACGTTATAATCCGTACTTTCGCAATACCTATCTTCAATTATAACTTTTATTCTTTAATTCGAATAATTAAACCTAACCCTAATTTATTTGTGTATACTCTTGATTTAAAAACCGAAAAGTAAATATTACTTTCCCAAATTCGATATAATTGAATTTGACGTATAATTCCCTTTCGAGTAATCTCTATTTTATTAACTCTTCTTCGAATACCCTATATTCAGTTATCTCTCTTCGAATACTTATATTCGAAATCACTCTCTTTCGAATAAACTATATTGGATCTCTTTCTTTTGAATACGCTATATTCGATAATCTCCTTTTCATTAAACTAATCGATAACTCCTTTCGATTAAACTATAATCGATAACTCCTTTCGATTAAACTATAAACGATAATTCCTTTCGATTAAACTATAATCGATAATTCCTTTCCTTTAACTCAATTCGAATAAACTATATTCGACTAACTCTATTTAACTCCGTTTAACTCTATTCAACTCCATTCGAATAACTAATATTCGACTAATTCTTTTGGATTAACTCATCTTGACTAACTTAACTTAATTAACTCGACTTATTTAACTCCTATCGAATAACTAATATTCGATTAACTTATATTCGAATTACTATGCATGTTTAACTTTATTTCGAATAGCTAATATTCGATTTAACTCCATTCGCTTGACTCTAGATCGCAACGATCACAGTGGTTACACCTGATTCCCTCAAGAAACATCCGACCGCCTTAGGCTATTTACAACCCTGCGAATTACGCTAGCAGTCGTGCTGAATGACACTTATCGTGAATAACTATGTTTGACTAACTCTATCTCAAATAACTACACTTGATTAACTCTAGTTCGTTTAACTCTAATCGATTAACTCTAACTGATTAACTCTAACTGGTTAACTCTAACTGATTAACTCTAACTGGTTAACTCTAACTGATTAACTCTAACTGACTAACTCGACTCGACTAACCCCTTTCGAATAACATATTTGATTAACTAACTTTCGAATACCATATTCGATTAACTAACTACGAATACCATATGCGATTAACTAACTTCGAATACCATATTCGATTAACTAACTTCGAACACCATATTCGATTAACTAACTTCGAATGCCATACTCGATTAACTAACTTCGAATGCCATACTCAATTAACTAACTTCGAATACCATATTCGATTAACTGACTTCGAATCCCATATTCGATTAACTAACTTCGAATACCATATTCGATTAACTAACTTCGAATACCATATTCGATTTACTAACTTCGAATACCATATTCAATTAACTAACTTCGAATACCATATTTGATTAACTAACTTCGAATAACATATTCGATTAACTAACTTCGAATACCTTATTCGATTTCTCCTTTTTGATAACGTTTATCCATTTACAAAGATTCCCTTTTAACAACGTTTATTCATTTATAAAGATTTACTTTTTCATAACGGTTCTTCACTTTATAAATGTTCTTTTAATAACGTTTTCCTTTTTATAAACATCCTATTCAGTTATAAACAAATTTCCTTTTTATAACTCTATTTATTTCTAAATATTTCCTTTTCAATTTTATTTGTAAATGGTTTACAAATATTTCTTTTTTCTACTTTATTCTATTTGCAAATGGTTTTCAAATATTCCCTTTTCAAATTTATTCTTAAAAATATTCTAACTCCTTAAATTTCAGGAATAATTAGCCATAATCTCCTTTGTAACGGGAGCATCGGGAAAATCCCCTAACTGCCACACAGGCCTTTCCATTCAAAAAGAAAATAGTTTGCAATTATTTCCTTTCTAAATATCTCCTATTTATAAATATTCCAATTTATAAATATTCCTTATTTATAAATATTCAAATTTATAAATATCTCTTATTTATAAATTATTCCATTTATAATATTTTATTTTCAACATCATTTTGAAAATCCCCTTATCAACATTTCGGTATGTTATGGTATTCAATCATATCAAATCACGATGTTCAATAACGTCCAACCACATATAATCAACAACAGATTATATATCACATCATATAACAGAATATATGAATCAAAACAATATTATAAATATTGAGGTACCCAGTTGGGTCCCTCCAACCTGTTTCCCTGCATCCACAGATGTTACGCAGTATAATCAACATCTATTACAGTTCAGTACGAATTATTCTGATAAACAGAATCAATATATTTATATTTATATTTAATGGTTTATATATATATATATAATTTCAACTAACTGAATAGCAGTTCAATCAATCAACCAACACACAGCAATCAACAGATGACTAACACATCTAAGAATGCATTATAAAAATTTAACTGTTCAGAGTTGGTGAGTTTTACTCACTTTGGCAGTTCATCGCTAAAGAACGATAAATTGTTATTTGATTTGAATCAAACAATTTATTTCGCCATAAATTCATACGAGTCCCAATCCACTTCCAGTCAGCTTCATTGTGAAGCTCTCGTCCATACGATCCCAACGCAACTTACGGTTCGTCAATCTAATATCGTATGAACAAGTTATCACATCGACAAGTTAATACATATTTAAATAAATTTAAACTTGGATTGGAATTTTAAAATGGGCCTTAACTTTTTTTGTTGGCCCAACACCCCTCAGCCTGCTCTACAGACCCTTCTTCCCCGTTTGACTTGAACCCGTCGCTCCTTAACACTTCAATAGACATCGGTCGATTCTTCCAATCCCCAAACTGCTCCTCCTTCTCCCATCATTAAACCAAACCGAAAAATCCATGATACTCCTTCTCCCATCAGTACACAGGAAAACCCGTGACTCCATCATCAGTCATTTTCCCAACTTCAGGTCCTCACACACAAATACAAACTCCACACAAAAGCGTAAGTCCACTTCATGTATGTTGAAACCCCTGCAAACAAACCCTCCATCACTTCTGCTTCTACCAAGACTCCATGTTTCCCTCAAGCCTGAGCTTCAGTATACCCTCACGCCCATCCCAACTCCGCTACTTTCGCCATTCCACCATTCACAGTACAACATCCCCTTTTTATTTTATCTGAAGCTTTAGAATGATTTTTCTTATCCAGAGGAACGAAATTTGTGGCGGCTGCAAAGTTTTCAACTTCTGTGGAAATGAATTTAGGTTTTAACGAGGGGCCTTAAGTTTGTTTTATAGTGGATTTTGTGGACAGGGAATATTCCCCGGAATATTCCCTTTCCGTTTCATTTCGTTCCATTTTAAATTCGTATGATTTTCCGTTTTTGACAAACAAAGTTAATCCTAGCATAAAAACACATTTCGGATCCAATGGGACAGGTTTCGTCGAATTCCGACACCATTTGCGAAAATCCTTTAGAAAATATCGATGAAAAACACCGAGCAATAATTCCTTAAAATTACAGAAAAATCCTAAAAATATGAGGCCTTGACGTTTAACTAGACCTCTTCCTAAGGTTTCGTATGAAACTTGTTTCGTTGAATTTCGAGTTCGTTTGACCAGTTAACCATTCAGTTTAGTTTGTTTTAAGTTAAAAACATAGTGTACCGTACTATGAAATATTCTGTTCATGTAGAGACTGTTATGGAAATAAAAAAATACCATTGAAATGAGTGACGTGCTCTGGTCACAAAAATGTAATAATACCGGTAGATGAACTCATATTGTGAAACCCCGAAATGTCGATATAGGATGCCAAATACTCCGAATAAAAAGTTGCTTATTAAATTAATTAAAAATTACCATAAAATTCTAAAAATTAAATTATCACTATTTCCCAAAAGAACCTTGTCTAAATACAAACCCGATCTCTAGTTATGTCGAATAAACCGTTACAGTCGATAAACGATTCTATAGTGACTATTCTAAAATTTGATTTGGACATATCTCAAAATCTACACGATGAAATCCTGATTATTCTATTCCATTAGAAAACTATTATCGAATCGGTCCTGACGGTTCTTGTTTCACAGAAATCCGATTTAAAACGGACCCTGTACATTCAGTTGAAGTTCAAATCGCCAAATAGCGAACTGCCGCGCCATTTCGAGCTCTATTTTAATTCTATTATAATTCTACGTCCAAACGGTCGTTTATATAATATATTCGTTATTCAAATTCAATTCCAAATTGAATTATACCTTATATATAATTCAATTCACACTCTATTGTGAATTCAGCTATTTTTGACTATTTCGACATTATAATATATTATTATATTATAATTATTAATTAAATATTCAGTATTATTTAACTCAGGTCGCCGATATCGTCAAAACGATATTTAAATAATTAAATAAATTAATTATTCAATAGCTAACAATGCGGGTCATTACAATCTTTCTCCCTTAAAAATAATTTCGTCCTCGAAATTGCTAAGGTAGGGGATGACCCTATCTACTGGGTAAAAATTTATCTGTTTACCTCTTATCTCCGGTTTCAGCTGAACTAATTAATATCGACTAAAATATTAATTTATTCCGACTAACTAAAATTTTCAAAAATCCTGAAAATTTTCTAACACCTTAACTTTTCGAAAAATTTCGCCATACCCTCCTTTGTACAGCCCTATCGGTAAAACTCCAACTCGCCTCTCTAGGCCTTCTCTACCCAAAAGAAAATCAAATAGCCAAGCGGCTTGCCAATTCGGCTCATCAAAATCTCAAACCCATATATAATATAAACTGGTACCTTTTTGTTGGGCATATCAACTCTATTACTTCCATATGCTATCATCTCAGCATATACCAGTGTTATCTCAATCAAATTCCAATCAGTTCATATCCTCAAATCCAAATCGAATTTCATTCGAACCCCAATATCAAATTCCAAATTATTGACTTATCAATTTGGTTCCATTCTAGATTATCTCTAATCCAATTCAATTCTATTTAACTCAGTTCAAGTTAAATTTCAATTTATTTTTACCATCTCAATTTATTTAACTTTTTAAGTAAAATTTTAAATTCCAGAACTTAAATTCCTGGGTTTCTTTCAAATCAATTTGAAATTATAGTACCAATTCAAAACCTTTGAATTTCTAAACAACTTGTTTTTTTTTAAAACAATTCAAAAACAAAGCCTTTGGTAGTAATCCGTCACTTAGAACTCGAAAATGAACACTGATGATGTCGCGATTCATCATCAGAATTTATTTCCCAGCGGTCGAAGTGAGTTCAATAATATATCACTTTCAGTTTGAAAAACGTTTTCAAAATCTCCCAAGAACTTGAAATTTCCTTATTTTAATTCCAATCTGATTTAAATTCAGATTTACTTCATCTTATTTCATATACTTTACTTATATGAATTCTGATTAGTTATTTATAACCATTTCACCATTTTATAATCTTACTCGATTATAATAACAACCAACACAACCAATTGTACTATGTAAATTTCAAAACATATCATGTTGGTTCATCGTATTCGAGTGTTTAGTAACCTCTATCGATACAGTGGATCAAAATGATCGACCAGAATTCACAAACTACTCAACCAATAAATCTCCACAATATAAATCACTTTATATTAACTAACAATTAAGTACTCGTATATATACACTCAAACTCAGTCTAGGACATTACTAATCCCATCTCTACTGAATCACGCCACAGAGCCAAGGTAATTCACTTAACCTTAAGCTCTGTTACCAAAAACTGTAATGACCCGGAAAAAATGCGATCTTGGATATCCGATATACAACACATATCGAACATCAAGAATCGAAAATAACCAAATGGTTAATGAAAGAAAATAGAGGGTGAGGTAGATAAGATAGAAACTTATAGAATAGAAGTAGAAGAACATCATCATCAGAGTAAACACAAATCTCACAGCGGAACGAATAAAACATAACATAAGTTTTGAAATACAAACAGTATATGTATAGAATAACATTTCAGAGTACAACACTTACAACAACATCGGAAATAATAATAGCTATAAAATCCTGAAGCCTCCTGCTCCAAGCTCTCCGAGTATATCTGTAAAATCCCGACTACTTGACTGCCCGTACAAATTTAAGCACCCAAGAGTTTAGGGAAACAAAACAAAATAAACTACGGGTCAGTCATGGGACTGGTGTGAATAAAACTCCTAACACTTGGTTTAATAACGGATATATCATAAGACCACGCCGTGAAAACGGAACGGGTTTTCCCTTATGAAAATCCAAACAACTTTGTAAAGCAATATCATTCTGATATTATTATAATGTCTAAGTACAAATAGATATCAATCTAGCAGAAACGCTTTCATCTCACGTTCTACTATATAGTATACAATCAAAACCGCAAGCACGTATTGGGTATTGGATTTCCAACTATGACAAGGTATGGAACCACCTTTCGATCAGTGTACTCTAGGAACGATACACTGGAGTTCAACAAGAACATCTTGTAACTCAACCACACATGACCGACCACTCATTTTGCTTGAGTGTATCGAATGTATATCACCAACGGTTGGGATCAACAACCGTTTCCCGTATATATATATATATATATATATATATATATACATATATATATATATATGAGACAACATTTATAGATTAAAGAAGCAAATGAATATTCTCTAGATAGGTGATTATACACCCAACTTTGGTGCGACTGACTTAGCCATGCTGCCTGCCCGATTTCTGTCATTTACCGACTGATGAAGCTTGAGGTTACGCTTTATCATCACATCAGATTCACTTCAAATGCCACATTGTCAGATCCATCTGAATCAGTAATTTGACGTCTGCAACCTTACATTACGTGTCAGCTAAAAGAAGTTTCCTTCTCCGCTTCCACTCTTGGTACGGTTGAAGAAATCAATGTACGTGACCTTTTTGAAAATACCCTGTCAGACATTCAACCATATAAGTCATCCAGGAACAGGATGAACCGAAGGCACTATTCAGTACATCCATCTTAGGCACAGTTATCTAAGATTTATACAATAGCCCTTGCACTTTACTCCGTCTTCAATATCTTTGGCATATATGATTCGCAACGCTTATGCCAATACAAAGTGGTTCTTTGGATAATAATCCAACCAATCTCTCCATATTAACAACGTTAAAATGGTCAAAAACTTCGATAGTTGGTGAGTTAACTATCAAAAAAAAATATGTGTGCAAACAACGATATTATTTCCAGATGGAAATTATATCAATCAATCATCATTCAACATTTATCCCTTTAGTTTATTTATTTACTTTTCTCCTATTTCCATATACTCAACCTTTCTTATTTTCTAATTTTAGAAAATATACTTTATTAACAATGGAAAACATTCCCATTTCCTGTTTTCTATATTAGAAAACATTTCTGATTTCTTATTTGGAAAACATTTCCAAAGTTCCTTTATTGAATTTAAACTGATGTTTAAATAAACATCGCTATGCCAACTCAAATCATTTATTAAATTCACTTAACCATCATTCACTATCAAACCTTACTGATCCTTAGTTTAGAAGGAAGTCAATCAAGTTCGGGTATAATTACCTCTCAGACCTTAACTGAACAACATTATAACTTCGAAATAGTAACAATTTATCTTTTAAACCTTTAACAACTTCTTTACGTAACTCTCGTATTCAATTTACTAATCCATTTCTTTATTGAAAACATTGATTATAACGATAACGTTATAATCCCTACTTTCGCAATACCTATCTTCAATTATAACTTTTATTCTTTAATTCGAATAATTAAACCTAACCCTAATTTATTTGTGTATACTCTTGATTTAAAAACCAAAAGTAAATATTACTTTCCCGATTTCGATATAATTGAATTCGACATATAATTCCCTTTCGAGTAATCTCTATTTGATTAACTCTTCTTCGAATACCCTATATTCGATTATCTCTCTTCGAATACTTATATTCGAAATCTCTCTCTCTTTCGAATAAACTATATTCGATCTCTTTCTTTTGAATACGCTATATTCGATAATCTCCTTTTCATTAAACTAATCGATAACTCCTTTCGATTAAACTATAATCGATAACTCCTTTTGATTAAACTATAAACGATAAATCCTTTCGATTAAACTATAATCGATAATTCCTTTCCTTTAACTCTATTCGAATAAACTATATTTGACTAACTCTATTTAAATCCATTTAACTCTATTCAACTCCATTCGAATAACTAATATTCGACTAACTCTTTTGGATTAACTCATCTTGACTAACTTAACTTAATTAACTCGACTTATTTAACTCCTATCGAATAACTAGTATTCCATTAACTTATATTCGAATTACTATGCCTGTTTAACTCTATTTCGAATAGCAAATATTCGATTTAACTGCATTCGCTTGACTCTAGATCACAGCGATCACAATGTTTACGCCTGATTCCCTCAGTAAACATACGACCGCCTTATGCTATTTACAGCCCTGCGAATTACGCTAGCAGTCGTGTTGAATGACACTTATCCTGAATAACTATGTTTGACTAACTCTATCTCAAATAACTACACTTGATTAACTCTAGTTCGTTTAACTCTAATCGATTAACTATAACTGATTAACTCTAACTAGTTAACTCTAACTGATTAACTCTAACTGGTTAACTCTAACTGATTAACTCTAACTGACTAACTCGACTCGACTAACCCCTTTCGAATAACATATTCGATTAACTAACTTCCGAATACCATATTCGATTAACTAACTCCGAATACCATATGCGATTAACTAACTTCGAATACCATATTCGATTAACTAACTTTGAATACCTTATTCAATTAACTAACTTCGAATACCATATTCGATTAACTACCTTCGAATACCATATTCGATTAACTAACTTCGAATACCATATTCGATTAACTAACTTCGAATACCATATTCGATTAACTAACTTCGAATACCATATTCGATTTACTAACTTCGAATACCATATTCGATTAACTAACTTCGAATAACATATTCGATTAACTAACTTCGAATACCATATTCGATTAACTAACTTCGAATACCATATTCGATTTCTCCTTTTCGATAACGTTTATCCATTTACGAAGATTCCCTTTTAACAACGTTTATTCATTCATAAAGATTTACTTTTTCGTAACGGTTCTTCACTTTATAAATTTTCTTTTAATAATGTTTTCCTTTTTATAAACATCCTATTCAGTTATAAACAAATTTCCTTTTTATAACTGTATTTATTTCTAAATATTTCCTTTTCAATTTTATTTGTAAATGGTTTACAAATATTTCTTTTTTCTATTTTATTCTATTTGCAAATGGTTTGCAAATATTCCCTTTTCAAATTTATTCTTAAAAATATTCTAACTCCTTAAATTTCCGGAAAAATTCGCCATAACCTCTTTTGTAACGGGAGCATTGGGAAAATCCCGAAATGGCCACATAGGCCTTTCCATTCAAAAAGAAAATAGTTTGCAATTATTTCCTTTCTAAATATCTCCTATTTATAAATATTCCAATTTATAAATATTCCTTATTTAATAATATTCAAATTTATAAATATTCAAATTTATAAATATCTCTTATTTATAAATTAGTCCATTAATAAATATTTTATTTTCAACATAATTTTGAAAATCCCCTTATCAACATTTCGGTATGTTATGGTATTCAATCATATCAAATCACGATGTTCAATAACGTCCAACCACATATAATCGACAACAGATTATATATCACATCATATAACAGTGGGAAAGGTGGTATGCTATGTTGGAAGGCAGTTAAAGGCTCATGAAAAGAATTACCCTACCCACGACATAGAGTTAGCTGCAATAGTTTTTGTGCTTAAGTCTTGGCACCACTATTTGCTTGGAGAGAGGTTTGAGTTGTATACAGACCATAAGTCACTAAAATACTTGTTCTCTCAAAAGGATCTAAACTTAAGACAACAGAGGTGGATGGAGTTCTTAGCATCCTACGATTTTGGGATTGCATATACCCATGGAAAGGGTAACATTATAGCTGACGCCTTGAGTAAGAAGAGGTTGACTTTGAGTCCTTTGTTTGTCGAGCGGTAGAGTTTAGAGTATATATCTACCCTTGACTTTAGACCCCTTACCGATTATGTACCCTGTTTGTTGGCATCGTTAGAGGTGCGACCTACGCTTTTGGTACAGGTAGGGGTAACACAGCGAGATGACCCATAGTTTATGAGATAGTAGACAAGCTCATAAGTGGGGAGTCTTCGAGCCATCTTTGTAGGTATACTATAAATAACAAAGGATGGTTGCGTAGGGATGGGGGACTTTGTGTATCTCGAGACGAGAGCTTGAGGAAGACATTCCTTGAAAACACACATCGTTCTAAGATGACCATACATCCCGGTGGTGACTAGAAGTATAGGGACATGAAGCGAGTTTTCTTTTGGGCCGGAATGTAGAAGGATGTGGCTGAGTTCGTTTATAGATGCTTAGTGTGCCAGCAAGTCAAGGATGAGAAAAATAAGCCTGGTGGTTTGATTCACCCTTTAGAGGTTCCACAGGGAAATGAGAAAGTGTTTCCATGGATTTCGTCGACGGGTTGCCGAGATCAAGGAAGGGTAATATGGGGATTTGGTTAGTTGTAGATAGACTTACCAAGAGCGCCCACTTCATTCCCGTTAAGAGTAAAAGGACAGCGGCATGGTTAGCATCTGTTTATCTCCGAGAGATAGTTCGTCTACATGGCGTACCTTCTAGTATTGTAAGCGATGGAGATCCCATTTTCACTAGTGAGTTTTGGAAGAGCTTGCAGGAGACGGTAGGAAAGCAGTTGTGTTTGAGCACCGCTTATCACCTACAGACGGACGGCCAAAAAGAAAGAGTGAATCGGATTCTAGAAGATCTTTTGAGATTATGCATCTTGGACTTTGGAGGGACATGGGAGAAAAACCATCCATTACTACAGTTCTCCTACAACAACAGCTATCAGGATAATATTGGCATGGCACCTTTTGCGGCTCTATATGGACGACCTTGCCGATCACCTACTTGTTGGTGGGAATCTACGGATAAGATTTTACTTGGGCCTGATATGGTTAGGGAAACTTACCTACTTGTTGGTGGGAATTTACGGATAAGGTTTTACTTGGGCCAGATATGGTTAGGGAAACTTCGGAGAAGATAAATTTGATTCGAAGACATATGAAGATGGCTCAGGACCGACAAAAGTCATATGCTGATAAGAGAAGGACTGATCTTGAGTTCAACGTTGGGGACATGGTCTTTATCAAAGTATCATCGTTTAAGAATGTTGTTCATTTTGGGTCTGTAGGGAAATTGGCAACAAGGTTCGTAGGGCCATTCCCCATTACAGAGCGAATTGGACAGATGGCCTACGGAGTGAAGTTGCCCGTGAAGCTTAGTGGTGTTCATGAAGTATTTCATGTGTCACATTTGAGGAAGTGTTTACATGATACCGCGGAAGTGGTAGAGCCGAACATGCTTAGAGAAGTGAAAGTAAAGCGAGATACCACGATTAAACGAGCTCCTATATGCATCCTTGGATCGGAGGTCAAGAAATTACGCAACCGAGAGGTCAAGTTGGTTAAAGCCCAATGGGAAGATGATCAAGGAGACGCAAGTTGGGAGACTGAAGACAAGATACGCGCGTCGTACCCTTTCCTTTTTGAGGGTATGTTCTTAACTTCTCCTTCTTCTGCCTCTTTGTTTATACTTGTTCTGTCGTTTAGTGTATTCTCTCGATTATATCTTCGACCTTTAGGTAGAAAATTCTATGGTAGTAAACATGTGTTTGAGACATGTTATGTTTGATGGATGCAAGTGGATGTAAGTGTTTGCTAGTGGTTGCTTGTGGATGCATTTACACACACATTTGGCACTAGATCGGCTCAATCACCTTCATAATTGCATATAAATGAGTGTGCATATTTAAAATTAATAGAAGTATATTTGATGTGTCATCATGTGGATGTTGCATTTGAGTGAGTGATTGTGCACTCGTATAGAAGTTATAAAGTGCATTTGGAATAATTTGCATATATATTGGACTCATGGCACTAACATAATTTGCATTAAGGAGGTTAATTGAACTAGTAGACTGCCTGATCTTCGCATTAGTTAAGGAACATATACACGAACTTTTTCATATGTTCATATAGCATTAGAAATCTTTTAAGGACAATGGATGCTTGTGGATGGTGGATGATTGGATGGTAGGATATACACTCTTTTTAACTTGAAGATTTCGTGGACGAAATCCTTTTAAGGAGGGGAGAATGTAACACCCCATAATTTCAAAATATTAAAATTAACAAATTAAAGAATACTTAATTTTTGGAAGAATAATTGAGGGAAACGGGTTGCGCCATTGCGTTCGTCTCGGAATTCTGCTTAGGATAGAGTCCGAGTTTGCGTAAATCGGATAAAGTATGAAGAATTTTGAAGTTTAGAAGAATTCAATAATTAGCAGAATAAAATAATAAACTAGAAATCAATTCGAAAATCAAAATTAAGCCAATCTGGGTGAGCGCGAAATTTCCCGCTCTATGGTGTTAACCCCCCTAGGAGAGTTGACATAGGTGTCGACACACCTATAGGGGAGTCTACCCCCTGTAGGGGTGTCGACCCCATCGGTTCAGATCTGGCCGACGATTTTTCTTTTGGTCTAGGGCTGGCGTGTCCTTTTCTAATTGGCTAGGTGATGTGTTTTTCTGGTCTGGATGGCTCAGATGGTTCCTAATCAGATTTGAAGGCCCTTTTCACCTAGTACTCCTATAAATAAACCCCTAGCCTAACCCTAATTTCATTACATAAATCCATGGTGCCTCCATGCTGCCCAAGTCTAAGTTAGTCTAGTCCTTCTTCTCCAATCAAAATTAAAGTAGAGGTTTGGAGATAGTTCTTCTTCAACAATCAAATTAGAAGAGTATTCAAATTGGAAGATAAGAGTCAACTTCTGCAACGACGGTTTAGCTAATCAAGTTCAGAATTCAGATCTGTTCTCTATTCTAAATCCTGTCGCCATGAGTCTACATTACTTTCACAAGATAAGTAATTAAAAAGTTATTCTGATAAGATTCTAAATTGGACTTTATGAACATGCCTGTGACTGAGATGATCTTGTCAAGTTTGTAAATCATTATCTTTTAAATTCATATCCATGAATCTGCCATATGCCTTTCTGATCCTGTTTATCGTTATATGCCTGTTTATGTTTCATGTGCATGTTCTTGTGTTTACGCCAATTTTGATGTTGATTCTCTCCTCCTCTTCTTTTCATTTTTTTTATGAGATTAGGCTAACTTCGAGCCTAACGCATTGTGTTGAAATTTGCGTACGAATAACGTTTGAACGATTGGGAAAATATGTAATAAAATGAGATTATTGGCATAAATCAATTTGGGCATAATTATGCATAAATTGTACACATGAGATTTGGCATAAGTTGGATTGGGCATATTTGGATATAATTTGTATACATGAGGTTTGGCATAAATTGTTAATAACAATGAACGCAAATTAATTTGGGCGTAATTTGGCATAACATGTATACATAAGATTATAAGCCTAATTTGGATTAAAATTATTGACATAATTCAGATTGGAAATAATGGGTAGTGGGAAAATATTTTAATCCATGAATTAAAATTGGGACTTGAATCAAGAAAGTGATAATGAACGCCTAAGACACGAGGTTAGATTCGAATTGCGGTATAAGACTGCCCGGAACCGCCCGGCACATCCAGCAAACGCAATTTGGTAATCTAATGTGAGAGGTCAAAGGCAGAAATTAGGTATGCAATAATGCAAAGACACGAGGTTAGATTCGTATTGCGGTACAAGACTGCCCGGAACCGCCCGACAAATCCAGCAACCGAAAAACGGTAATCTAACGTGGGAGGTCTTACAAGGTTACGGTTATAATGAATTAATGAACACTTAACCAAGATAAGACATGTAGTAAGACATGGGTATGATAAAAGGGTTAAGTGGGTGACATGGGTGACATATAAATATAATTAGAAGCACTTAACCCAGGTGAAACATGTAAGAAGATATGGGAATAAGAAGGGGTTAAGTGGGAAATCCTAGTGGGGACCAAGCGTAGGTGGGAAGCTTGTGTCAAGTGTAGGGACCCTTTTCAACCAGTAACCCATTTTAGTATCTATGTGAGCTCGAACTAGGTCGAGGACGGGACACGCTTACTGGGTTTGATTGTAAGAGGTCAAAAGAGTTAGCGATGGCAACGCAATTCCAACGGAGTCATGTGCGTGCGTGGGTCTGGGCTGGTCGATAAGACGTTGTTGCATCGTGTAGGTATAAGCCGTGCATTTTTAGTAGTATCGGGTTGCCACTTTATGGAGTGATACACATTACTGTGGGACCAGCATGGCTATCTACGTGTGAGGGAGCTGATTGAATGGGGAGGGTAGTGTATAGAACTAGTGGAGATAGGAGCAGGCGACACCTATGACAGCAGCTAGGGGTACACAAAACTACCATTATTATTATTATTATTATTATTATTATTATTAGAAAGAGATATCAACTTTCAGTATGTAACTAGTATTGGTGCGGTGTAGGAATTATCTTATAGTGATTAGAAGTGCAATCAACGTTATATCTTGTTCATCTTGTTTTTCTTGTCATATTTACTTATGTTACACTCATCTCTTATATCCAGTTTATGTTCTTATACTGTTGCTTTACTAATTATATTGTTAAATTCACTGGACTCGCCAGACTTTATGTCTGACATATTTGTTTCGCCTCTTTTCTTTTCACCCCCCCCCCCCTCAGGTCCTTAGGGTGGGATTAGTGGAGCTTGACATGGATTTCTTCCTTCTTGAAGTGCTTGGAAGTGTTGAAAGTAATGCTCAGCTTTATATGTTTTTTAGTATGGCTATTTTGAGTGGGATTATGATTTTTTTTTATGTACTCTGATAAAAATTTGTCCAAGATGGATATTTGTGTACTTGGCTTTATTATTTGGTTTTGATGTTGTAACCAAACTATGTTCCGTTTTCGCTGCAATGAAGTTATTTTGAAATTTTAAGTAACATTTTATATATATGTCTTGTTATGTTCTGTTCTATACTCTTATAATGCTCCATTAAAGTTAATGCATTCCCTTAGTGAGTGTCATTAATGGCAATGGGGTGTTACAACAAATATGAAAGATGATGAATCATTTGGATTGGCTGTTGCAAAAGCCAACCCTTCACAGTAGTTAAAAATAGGGGTAATTGTTGGAAGTAAGGGCTACATAGAGAATTAGGGGCATGATTAAAAAGAAGGGTTGTGTAGAAGTATTAAGAGTAGTAGGTGTAGTTTAAGCATAGTAGGAGTAGATCGACAAATATGAAAGACGATGAATCATTGGGATTGGGCGCTGCAAAAAGCAACCCTTCATAATAGTTAAAAAATTAGGGTAAATGTTGGAAGTAAGGGCTATTTATAGAATTAGGGGTATGATTAAAAAGTATGGCTGTTTTGAAGTATTAAGTGAAGTAGGGGACATTTAAGCATAGTAGGGGTAGTTCGACAAGTATGAAAGATGGTGAATCATTGGTATTGGGCGTTGCAAAAACCAACCATTCACATTATTTAAAAAATAGGGGTAATTGTTGGAAGTAAGGGCTATTTAGAGAATTAGGGGAAGGATTAAAAGAAGGGTTGTTTTGAAGTATTGAGGGAAGTAGGGGTAGTTTAAGCGTAGTAGGGGTTGTTCGACAAATATGAAAGATGATGTATCATTTGGATTGGCTGCTGCAAAAACCAACCCTTAAAAGTTGTTAAAAAATATGGGTAATTGTTGGAAGTAAGGGCTATTTAGATAATTAGAGGTAGGATTAAAAAGAAGGGTTGTTTTGAATTATTAAGAGATGTAGGGGTAGTTTAAGCAAAGTAGCGGTAAATCGAGAAATATGAAAGATGATGAATCATTTAGATTGGGTTCTGCAAAAACCAACCCTTCACAATAGTTAAAAAATACGTATAATTGTTGGAAGTAAGGGCTATTTTGAGTATTAGGGGTAGGACTAAAAAGAAGGGTTGTTTTGAATTATTATGAGAAGTAGGGGTAGTTTACGTATAGTTGAGGTAGATCGACAAATATGAAAGATGATGAATCATGGGGATTGGGTGCGGCAAAAACCAACCCTTCTCAGTAGTTAAAACTTAGGGGTAATTTTTGGAATTAAGGGCTATTTACTGAATTAGGGGAAGGATTATAAAGAAAGGTTGTTTTGAATTATTAAGAGAAGTAGGGATAGTTTAAGCAAGGTAGGGGTAGATCGACAAATATGAAAGATGATGAATCATTCGAATTGGGTGCTACAAAAACCAACACTTCGCAGTAGTTAAAAAAGAAGGGTAATTTTTGGAAGTAAGGGCTAATTAGAGAATTAGGGTAGGATTAAAAAGAAGGGTTGTTTTGAAGTATTATGTGAAGTAGGTGTAGTTTAAGCATAGTAGGGGTAGATCGACAAATATGAAAGATGGTGAATCGTTTGGATTGTGTGATGCAAAAACCAACCCTTCACAGTAGTTAAAAAATTGGGGTAATTGTTGGAAGCAAGGGCTATTTAGAGAACTAGGGGTATGATTGAAAAGACGGGTTGTTTTGAAGTATCGAGAGAAGTTTGGGAAGTTTAAGCATAGTAGGGGTGGATCGACAAATATGAAAGATGATGAATCATTGGGAATGGGCGCTGCAAAAACCAACCCTTCACATTAGTTAAAAAATAGGGGTAATTGTTGGAAGTAAGGGCTATTTAGAGAATTATGGGTAGGATTACATAGAAGGGTTGTTTTGAAGTATTAAGAGAAGTAGTGATAATTTAAGCAAAGTAGGGGTAGATCGACAAATATGAAAGATGATGAATCATTTGGATTGGGTGCTGCAAAAACCAACCCTTCACAGTAGTTAATAAATAGGGGTAATTTTTGGAAGTAAAGGCTATTTAGAGAATTGGGGGTAGGATTAAAAAGAAGGGTTGTTTTGAAGTATTAAGAGAAGAAGGGGTAGTTTAAGCAAAGTAGGTGTAGATTGACAAATATGAAAGACGATGAATCATTTGGATTGGGTGCTGCAAAAACTAACCCCACACTGTAGTTAAAAAATAGGGGAAATTGTCGGAAGTAAGGGCTACTTATAGAATTAGGGGTAGGATTAAAAGAAGGGTTGTTTTGAAGTATTTAGAGAAGTAGGGGTAGTTTAAGCATATTAGGGGTAGATCAACAAATATGAAAGATGATGAATCTTTTGGATTGGGTGCCGCAAAAACCAACCCTTCATAGAAGTAGAATGATAATTGGTTTACACAGAAATGAATAATGCAAAAAAAATTAATAAAGAAATGAATAACGGAAAACAATAATAAAAGTAGGGGGATAGTTTAAGCATAGCAGGGGTAGTTCGACTAATATGGAGGATGATGAATCATTTGGATTGGGTGATGAAAAAACCATACCTTCACAGTAGTTAAAAAATAGGGGTAATTGTTAGAAGAAAGGGCTATTTAGATAAGTTGGGGTAGGATTAAAAAGAAGGGTTGTTTTGAAGTATTAAGAGAAGTAGGGTTAGTTTAAACATAGTAGGGGTAGATCGACAAATATGAAGATGAATCATTTGGATTGGAGGTTGGAAAAACCAACCCTTCACAGTAGTAAAAAATATGGGTAACTTTTGGAAGTAATGGCTATTTAGAGAATTAGGGGTAGGATTAAAAAGAAGGGTTGTTTTGAAGTATTAAGAGAAGTATGGGTAGTTTAAGCAATGTAGGGGTAGATCCACAAATATGAAAGATGATGAATCATTTGGATTGAGTGCTGCAAAAACCAACCCTTCACAGTAGTTCAAAAATAGTGGTAATTGTTGGAAGTAAGGTCTATTTAGAGAATTAGGGGTAGGATTAAAAAGAATGGTTGTTTTGAAGTATTAAGAGAAGTAGGGGTAGTTTAAGCATAGTAGGGTAGATCGACAAATATGAAAGATGATGAATCGTTTGGATTGGGTGCTGCAAAAACAAAACCTTCATAGAAGTAGGATGATAATTGGTTTACAAAGAAATGAATAATGCAAAAAAAATGAATAAATCAAAACAATAATGAATGTAGTGGGTAGCTTAAGCATAGTAGGTGTAGTTCGAAAAATATGAAGGATGATGAATCGTTAGGATTGGGTGCTGCAAAAACCAACCCTTCATAGTAGTTAAAAAATAGGGGTAATTTTTGGAAGTAAGGGCTATTAAGACCATTGGTAGTAGAATTAAAAAGAAGGGTTGTTTTTAAGTATTAAGAGAAGAAGGGGTAGTTTAAGCATAGTAGGGGTAAATCGTCAAATAGGAAAGATGATGATTCATTTGGATTGGGTGCTGCAAAAACCAACCATTCACAGTATTTAAAAAATAGGGGTAGTTGTTGGAAGTAAGGGTTATTTGGAGAATTAGGGGTAGGATTAAAAAAAGGGTTGTTTTGAAATACAAGGAGAAGTAGGGGCAGTTTAAGCATATTAGGGGTACATCGACAAATATGAAAGATGGTGAATCGTTTGTATTGGGTGATGCAAAAACCAACCCTTCACAGTAGTTAAAAAATTGGGGTAATTGTTCGAATTAAGGGTTACTTATAGAATTAGGGGTATGATTAAAAAAAAGGCCTGTTTTGAAGTATTAAGCGTTGTAGGGGAAGTTTAAGCATAGTAGGGCTAGATCAAAAAATGTGAAAGATGATGAATCATTGGGGTTGGGCGCTGCAAAAACCGACCCTTCATAGTAGTTAAAAAATAGGGGTAATTGTTGGAAGTAAGGGATATTTATAGAATTAGGGGTAGGATTAAAAAGAACGGTAGTTTTGAAGCATTAAGGGAAGATGGGGTAGTTTGCGCAAAGTAGGGGTAGATCGAGAAATATGAAAGATGATGAATCATATGGATTGGGTGTTGCAAAAACTAGCCCTATGCAGTAGTTGAAAAATAGGGGTAATTGTTGGAAGTAAGGGCTATTTAGAGAATTAGGTGTAGGATTAAAAAGAAGGGTTGTTTTAATCTATTAAGAGAAGTAGGGGTAGTTTAAGCATAGTGGGGGTAGATCGACAAATATGAAAGATGATGAATCATTGGGATTGGGTGCTGCAAAAACAAACCCTTCAGAGTAGTTAAAATTTAGGGGTAATTGTTGGAAGTAAGGGCGATTTAGAGAATTATGGGGAGGATTAAAAAGAAGGGTTATTTTGAAGTATTAAGAGAATTAGTGGTAGTTTAAGCAAAGTAGGGGAAGATCGACAAATATGAAAGATGATGAATCATTTGGAGTGGGTGTTGCAAAAACTAACCATTCACAGTAGTTATAAAATTGGGGTAATTGTTGGAAGTAAGGGATAATTAGATAATTAGGGGTAGGATTAAAAAGTATGGTTGTTTTGAAGTATTAAGAGAAGTAGGGGACTTTTAAGCATAGTAGGGGTAGTTCGACAAATATGAAAGATGGTGAATCATTGGTATTGGGCGTTGCAAAAACCAACCATTCACATTAGTTAAAAAATAGGGGTAATTGTTGGAAGTAAGGGCTATTTAGATAATTAGGGGTGGGATTAAAAAGAAGGGTTGTTTTGAAGTATTAATGGAAGTAGGGGTAGTTTAAGCGTAGTAGGGATAGTTCGACAAATATGAAAGATGATGTATCATTCCGATTGGGTACTGCAAAAACCAACCCTTCAAAATTGTTAAAAAAATATGGGTAATTGTTGGAAGTAAGGGCTATTTAGAGAATTAGAGGTAGGATTAAATAGAAGGGTTGTTTTGACTTATTAAGAGATGTAGGGGTAGTTTTAGCAAAGTAGCGGTAGATCGAGAAATATGAAAGATGATGAATCATTTGGATTGGGTGCTGCAAAAACCAACCCTTCACAATAGAAATAGGTATAATTTTTGGAAGTAAGGGCTATTTTGAGAATTAGGGGAAGGATTAAAAAGAAGGGTTGTTTTGAAGTATTAAGAGAAGTAGAGGTAGTTTAAGTATAGTTGAGGTAGATCGAAAAATATGAAAGGTGATGAATCATTGGGATTGGGTGCGGCAAAAACCAACCCTTCTCAGTAGGTAAAATTTAAGGGTAATTCTTGGAATTAAGGGCAATTTAGTGAATTAGGGGGAGGATTATATAGTAAGTTTGTTTTGAAGTATTAAGAGAAGAAGGGGTAGTTTAAGCAAAGTAGGGGTAGATCGACAAATATGAAAGATGATGAATCAATTGGATTGGGTGCTACAAAAACCAACACTTCACAGTAGTTAAAAAATAAGGGTAATTTTTGGAAGTAAGGCCTAATTAGGGAATTAGGTTAGGATTAAAAAGAAGAGCTGTTTTGAAGTATTAAGTGACGTAGGTGTAGTTTAAGCATAGCAGGGGTAGATCGACAAATATGAAAGATGGTGAATCGTTTGGATTGGGTGATGCAAAAGCCAACCCTTCACAGTAGTTAAAAAATTGGCGTAATAATTGGAACAAAGGGCTATTTAGAGAACTAGGGGTATGATTAAAAAGACGGGCTGTTTTGAAGTATTAAGAGAAGTTTGGGAAGTTTAAGCATAGCAGGGGTGGATCGACAAATATGAAAGATGATGAATCATTGGGAATGGGCGCTGCAAAAACCAACACTTCACATTAGTTAAAAAATAGGGGTAATTGTTGGAAGTAAGGGATATTTAGATAATTAGGGGTAGGATTAAAAAGAAAGGTTGTTTTGAAGTATTAAGAGAAGTAGTGGTAGTTTATGCAAAGTAGGGGTAGATCGACAAATATGAAAGATGATGAATCATTTGGATTGGGTGCTGCAAAAACCAACCCTTCACAGTAGTTAAAAAATAGGGGTAATTGTTGGAAGTAAGGGCTATTTAGAGAATTAGGGGTTGGATTAAAAAGAAGGGTTGTTTTGAAGTATTAAGAGAAGAAGGGGTAGTTTAAGCAAAATAGGTGTAGATTGACAAATATGAAAGACGATGAATCATTTGGATTGGGTGCTGCAAAAACTAACCCCACACTGTAGTTAAAAAATAGTTGAAATTGTCGGAAGTAAGGGCTACTTATAGAATTAGGGGTAGGATTAAAAGAAGGGTTGTTTTGAAGTATTTAGAGAAGTAGGGGTAGTTTAAGCATATTAGGGGTTGATCAACAAATATGAAAGATGATGAATCTTTTGGATTGGGTGCCGCAAAAACCAACCCTTCATAGAAGTAGAATGATAATTGGTTTACACAGAAATGAATAATGCAAAAAAAATTAATAAAGAAATGAATAACGGAAAACAATAATAAAAGTAGGGGGATAGTTTAAGCATAGCAGGGGTAGTTCGACTAATATGGAGGATGATGAATCATTTGGATTGGGTGATGAAAAAACCATACCTTCACAGTAGTTAAAAAATAGGGGTAATTGTTAGAAGAAAGGGCTATTTAGATAATTTGGGGTAGGATTAAAAAGAAGGGTTGTTTTGAAGTATTAAGAGAAGTAGGGTTAGTTTAAACATAGTAGGGGTAGATCGACAAATATGAAGATGAATCATTTGGATTGGAGGTTGGAAAAACCAACCCTTCACAGTAGTAAAAAATATGGGTAACTTTTGGAAGTAATGGCTATTTAGAGAATTAGGGGTAGGATTAAAAAGAAGGGTTGTTTTGAAGTATTAAGAGAAGTATGGGTAGTTTAAGCAATGTAGGGGTAGATCCACAAATATGAAAGATGATGAATCATTTGGATTGAGTGCTGCAAAAACCAACCCTTCACAGTAGTTCAAAAATAGTGGTAATTGTTGGAAGTAAGATCTATTTAGAGTATTAGGGGTAGGATTAAAAAGAATGGTTGTTTTGAAGTATTAAGAGAAGTAGGGGTAGTTTAAGCATAGTAGGGTAGATCGACAAATATGAAAGATGATGAATCGTTTGGATTGGGTGCTGCAAAAACAAAACCTTCATAGAAGTAGGATGATAATTGGTTTACAAAGAAATGAATAATGCAAAAAAAAAAATTGAATAAAGCAAAACAATAATTAATGTAGGGGGTAGCTTAAGCATAGTAGGTGTAGTTCGAAAAATATGAAGGATGATGAATCGTTAGGATTGGGTAATGCAAAAACCAACCCTTCATAGTAGTTAAAAAATAGGGGTAATTGTTGGAAATAAGGGCTTTTAAGATCATTGGTAGTAGAATTAAAAAGAAGGGTTGTTTTGAAGTATTAAGAGAAGAAGGGGTAGTTTAAGCATAGTAGGGGTAAATCGTCAAATAGGAAGGATGATGATTCATTTGGATTGCGTGCTGCAAAAACCAACCATTCACAGTATTTAAAAAATAGGGGTAGTTGTTGGAAGTAAGGGTTATTTGGAGAATTAGGGGTAGGATTAAAAACAAGGGTTGTTTTGAAATACAAGGAGAAGTAGGGGCAGTTCAAGCATATTAGGGGTACATCGATAGATATGAAAGATGCTGAATCGTTTGTATTGGGTGATGCAAAAACCAACCCTTCACAGTAGTTAAAAAATTGGGGTAATTGTTCGAATTAAGGGTTACTTATAGAATTAGGGGTACGATTAAAAAAAAGGCCTGTTTTGAAGTATTAAGCGTAGTAGGGGAAGTTTAAGCATAGTAGGGCTAGATCGAAAAATGTGAAAGATGATGAATCATTGGGGTTGGGCGCTGCAAAAACCGACCCTTCACAGTAGTTAAAAAATAGGGGTAATTGTTGGAAGTAAGGGCTATTTATAGAATTAGGGGTAGGATTAAAAAGAACGGTAGTTTTGAAGCATTAAGGGAAGATGGGGTAGTTTGCGCAAAGTAGGGGTAGATCGAGAAATATGAAAGATGATGAATCATATGGATTGGGTGTTGCAAAAACCAGCCCTATGCAGTAGTTGAAAAATAGGGGTAATTGTTGGAAGTAAGGGCTATTTAGAGAATTAGGGGTTGGATTAAAAAGAAGGGTTGTTTTTATCTATTAAGAGAAGTATGGGTAGTTTATGCATAGTGGGGGTAGATCGACAAATATGAAAGATGATGAATCATTGGGATTGGGTGCTGCAAAAACCAACCCTTCAAAGTAGTTAAAATTTAGGGGTAATTGTTGGAAGTAAGGGCGATTTAGAGAATTATGGGGAGGATTAAAAAGAAGGGTTATTTTGAAGTATTAAGAGAATTAGTGGTAGTTTAAGCAAAGTAGGGGAAGATCGACAAATATGAAAGATGATGAATCATTTGGAGTGGGTGTTGCAAAAACTAACCCTTCACAGTAGTTATAAAATTGGGGTAATTGTTGGAAGTAACGGATAATTAGATGATTAGGGGTAGGATTAAAAAGTATGGTTGTTTTGAAGTATTAAGAGAAGTAGGGGACTTTTAAGCATAGTAGGGGTAGTTCGACAAATATGAAAGATGGTGAATCATTGGTATTGGGCGTTGCAAAAACCAACCATTCACATTAGTTAAAAAATAGGGGTAATTGTCGGAAGTAAGGGCTATTTAGATAATTAGGGGTGGGATTAAAAAGAAGGGTTGTTTTGAAGTATTGATGTAAGTAGGGGTAGTTTAAGCGTAGTAGGGATAGTTCGACAAATATGAAAGATGATGTATCATTCGGATAGGTTCCTGCAAAAACCAACCCTTCAAAATTGTTATAAAATATGGGTAATTGTTGGAAGTAAGGGCTATTTAGAGAATTAGAGGTAGGATTAAAAAGAAGGGTTGTTTTGACTTATTAAGAGATGTAGGGGTAGTTTTAGCAAAGTAGCGGTAGATCGAGAAATATGAAAGATGATGAATCATTTGGATTGGGTGCTGCAAAAACCAACCCTTCACAATAGAAATAGGTATAATTTTTGGAAGTAAGGGCTATTTTGAGAATTAAGGGAAGGATTAAAAAGAAGGGTTGTTTTGAAGTATTAATAGAAGTAGAGGTAGTTTAAGTATAGTTGAGGTAGATCGAAAAATATGAAAGGTGATGAATCATTGGGATTGGGTGCGGCAAAAACCAACCCTTCTCAGTAGGTAAAATTTAAGGGTAATTTTTGGAATTAAGGGCAATTTAGTGAATTAGGGGGAGGATTATAAAGTAAGTTCGTTTTGAAGTATTAAGAGAAGAAGGGGTAGTTTAAGCAAAGTAGGGGTAGATCGACAAATATGAAAGATGATGAATCAATTGGATCAGGTGCTACAAAAACCAACACTTCACAGTAGTTAAAAAATAAGGGTAATTTTTGGAAGTAAGGCCTAATTAGGGAATTAGGTTAGGATTAAAAAGAAGAGCTGTTTTGAAGTATTAAGTGACGTAGGTGTAGTTTAAGCATAGTAGGGGTAGATCGACAAATATGAAAGATGGTGAATCGTTTGGATTGGGTGATGCAAAAACCAACCCTTCAGAGTAGTTAAAAAATTGGCGTAATTATTGGAAGCAAGGGCTATTTAGAGAACTAGGGGTATGATTAAAAAGACGGGCTGTTTTGAAGTATTAAGAGAAGTTTGGGAAGTTTAAGCATAGCAGGGGTGGATCGACAAATATGAAAGATGATGAATCATTGGGAATGGGCGCTGCAAAAACCAACCCTTCACATTAGTTAAAAAATAGGGGTAATTGTTGGAAGTAAGGGCTATTTAGATAATTAGGGGTAGGATTAAAAAGATGGGTTGTTTTGAAGTATTAAGAGAAGTAGTGGTAGTTTATGCAAAGTAGGGGTAGATCGACAAATATGAAAGATGATGAATCATTTGGATTGGGTGCTGCAAAAACCGACCCTTCATAGTAGTTAAAAAATAGGGGTGATTGTTGGAAGTAAGGGCTATTTAGAGAATTAGGGGTTGGATTAAAAAGAAGGGTTGTTTTGAAGTATTAAGAGAAGAAGGGGTAGTTTAAGCAAAATAGGTGTAGATTGACAAATATGAAAGACGATGAATCATTTGGATTGGGTGCTGCAAAAACTAACCCCACACTGTAGTTAAAAAATAGGGGAAATTGTCGGAAGTAAGGGCTACTTATAGAATTAGGGGTAGGATTAAAAGAAGGGTTGTTTTGAAGTATTTAAAGAAGTAGGGGTAGTTTAAGCATATTAGGGGTAGATCAACAAATATGAAAGATTATGAATCGTTTGGATTGGTTGCTGCAAAAACCAACCCTTCATAGAAGTAGAATGATAATTGGTTTACACAGCAATGAATAATGCAAAAAAAAATTTAATAAAGAAATGAATAAATGAAAACAATAATAAAAGTAGGGGGGATAGTTTAAGCATATCAAGGGTAGTTCGACTAATATGGAGGATGATGAATCATTTGGATTGGGTGCTGCAAAAACCATACCATCACAGTAGTTAAAAAATAGGGGTAATTGTTAGAAGTAAGGGCTATTTAGATAACTAGGGGTAAGATTAAAAAGAAGGGTAGTTTTGAAGTATTAAGAGAAGTAGGGGTAGTTTAAACTTGGTAGGGGTAGATCGACCAATATGAAGATGAATCATTTGGATTGGAGGCTGGAAAAACCAACCCTTCACAGTAGTAAAAAATATGAGTAACTGTTGAAAGTAATGGCTATTTAGAGAATTAGGGGTAGGATTAAAAAGAAGGGTTGTTTTGAAGTATTAAGAGAACAAGGGGTAGTTTAAGCAAAGTAGGTGTAGATTGACAAAGATGAAAGACGATGAATCATTTGGATTAGGTGCTGCAAAAACTAACCCCACACAGTAGTTAAAAAATAGGGGAAATTGTCGGAAGTAAGGGCTATTTATAGAATTAGGGGTAGGATTAAAAGAAGGGTTGTTTTGACGTATTAAGAGAATTAGGGGTAGTTTAAGCATAGTAGGGTAGATCGACAAATATGAAAGATGATGAATCGTTTGGATTGGGTGCTGCAAAAACCAAATCTTCATAGAAGTAGGATGATAATTGGTTTACAAAGAAATGAAAAATGCAAAAAAAAAAAAAAATGAACGAATGAAGCAAAACAATAATGAAAGTAGGGGGTAGCTTAAGCATAGTAGGGGTAGTTCGAAAAACATGAAGGATGATGAATCGTTTGGATTGGGTGCTGCAAAAACCAATCCTTCGTAGTAGTTAAAAAATAGGGGTAATTGTTGGAAGTAAGGGCTATTAAGATAATTGGTAGTAGAACTAAAAAGAAGGGTTGTTTTGAAGTATTAAGAGAAGAAGGGGTTGTTTAAGCATAGTAGGGGTAAATCGACAAATAGGAAAGATGATGACTCATTTGGATTGGGTGCTGCAAAAACCAACCCTTCACAGTATTTAAAAAATAGGGGTAGTTGTTGGAAGTAAGGGTTATTTAGAGAATTATGGGTAGGATTAAAAACAAGGGTTGTTTTGAAGTATTAAGAGAAGTAGGGGTTGTTTAAGCATATTAGGGGTAGATCGACAAATATGAAAGATGGTGAATCGTTTGTATTGGGTGATGCAAAAACCAACCCTTCATAGTAGTTAAAAAAATAGGGTAATTGTTCGAATTAAGGGTTACTTAAAGAATTTGGGGTATGATTAAAAAGAAGGGATGCTTTGAAGTATTAAGAGAAGTAGGGGAAGTTTAAGCATAGTAGGGGTAGATCGACAAATATGAAAGATGATGAATCATTGGGGTTGGGCACAGCAAAAACCGACCCTTCACAGTAGTTAAAAAATAGGGGTAATTGTTGAAAGTAAGGGCTATTTATAGAATTATTGGTAGGATAAAAAAGAAGGGTAGTTTTGAAGTATTAAGAGAAGATGGGGTAGTTTAAGCAAAGTATGGGTAGATCGAGAAATATGAAAGATGATGAATCATTTGGATTGGGTGTGGCAAAAACTAGCCCTTCACAGTAGTTGAAAAATAGGGGTAATTGTTGGAAGTAAGGGCTATTTAGAGAATTAAGGGTAGGATTAAAAAGAAGGGTTTTTTTTAAAGTATTAAGAGAAGCAGGGGTAGTTTAAGCATAGTGGGGGTAGATCGACAAATATGAAAGATGATGAATCATTGGGATAGGGTGCTGCAAAAACCAACCCTTCAGAGTAGTTAAAATTTAGGGGTAATTGTTGGAAGTAAGGGCGATTTATAGAATTAGGGTGAGGATTAAAAAGAAGGGTTGTTTTGAAGTATTACGAGAAGTAGGGGTAGTTTAAGCAAAGTAGGGGAAGATCGACAAATATGAAAGATGATGAATCATTTGGAGTGGGTGCTGCAAAAACTAACCCTTCACAGTAGTTATAAAATTGGGGTAATTGTTGGAAGTAAGGGATAATTAGATAATTAGGGTAGGATTAAAAACAAGGGTTGTTTTGAAGTATTAAGAGAAGTAGGTGTAGTTAAGCATAGTAGGGGTAGCTCGACAAATATGAAAGATGATGAATCACTGAGATTGGGCGCTGCAAAAACCAACCCTTCACAGTAGTTAAAAATTTGGGGTAATTGTTGGAAGTAATGTCTATTTGGAGAGTCGGGGGTATGATTAAATATAAGGGTTGTTTTGAAGCATTAAGATAAGTAGGGGAAGTTTAAGCGTAGTAGGGGTAGATCGAAAAATATGAAAGATGATGAATCATTGTGAATGGGCGCTACAAAAACCAACCCTTCACATTAGTTAAAAAATAGGGGTAATTGTTGGAAGTAAGGGCTATTTAGAGAATTAGGGGAAGGATTAAATAGAAGGGTTGTTTTGAAGTATTTAGAGAAGTAGGGGTAGTTTAAGCATAGCAGGGTCAGTTCGATAAATATGAAAGATGATGAATCATTTGGATTGGGTGCTACAAAAACCAACCCATCACAATTGTTAAAAAATAGGGGTAATTGTTGGAAGTAAGGGCTATTTAGAGAATTAGGGGTAGGATTAAAAAGAAGGGCTGTTTTGAAGTATTAAGAGAAGTAGGGGTAGTTTAAGCATCGTAGGGGTAGATCGACAAATATGAAGGATGACGAATCATTTGGATTGGAGACTGGAAAAACCAACCCTTCACAGTAGTAAAAAATAGGGGTAATTGTAGGAGGTAAAGGCTATTAGAGAGTCAGAGGTAGGATTAAAAAGAAGGTTTGTTTTGAATTATTAAGAGAAGAAGGGGTACTTTAAGTATGGTAGGGGTAGATCGATAAATTTGATTAATGATGAATCATTTGGATTGGGTGTTGCAAAAACCAACCCATCATTGTAATTAAAAAATAGGGGTAACTGTTGGAAGTAAGTGTTATTTAGATATTAGGGGTAGGATTAAAAAGAAGGATTGTTTTGAAGTATTAAGAGAAGTAGGGGTAGTCTAAGCATAGTAGGGTTAGATCAACAAATATGAAAGATGATGAATCGTTTAGGTCGGGTGCTGCAAAAACCAACCGATCATAGAAGTAGAATGATAATTGGTTTACAAAGAAGTGAATAATGCAAAAAAAAGAATAAAGAAATGAATAAAGGAAAACAATAATAAAATTAGAGGGGTAGTTTAAGCATAGTAGGGTAGTTCGACAAATATGAAGGACGATGAATCGTTTGGATTGGGGGCTGCAAAATCAAACCCTTCACAGTAGTTAAAAAAGAGGGCTAATTGTTGGAAGTAAGGGCTATTTAGACAATTAGGGTCAGGATTAAAAAGAAGGGCTGTTTTGAAGTATTAAGAGAAGTTGGGGTAGTTTAAGCATATTAGGGGTAGATCGACAAATATGAAAGACGATGAATCATTTGGATTTGGTGTTGCAACAACCAACCCTTCGCAGTAGTTAAAAAATAGGGTAAGTTGTTGGAAGTAAGGGTTGTTCATATAATTAGGGGTTGGATTAAAAAGAAGGGCTGTTTTGAAGTATTAAGAGAAGTAGGGGTAGTTTAAGCATATTAGGGGTAGTTCGACAAATATGAAAGATGGTGAATCGTTTGTTTTGGGTGATGCAAAAACCAACTCTTCACAGTAGTTAAAAAATAGGGGTAATTGTTGGAATTAAGGGATACTTAGATAATTAGGGGTAGGATTAAAAAGAAGGGTTGATTTGAAGTATTAAGAGAAGTAGGTGTAGTTTAAGCATTGTAGGGGTAGATCGACAAATACGAAAGATGATGAATCACAGGGATTGGGCGCTGCAAAAATCTACCATTCACAGTAGTTTAAAAATTGGGGTAATTGTTGGATGTAAGGGCTATTTAGAGAGTTATGGGTATGATTAAAAATAAGGGTTGTTTTGAAGCATTAAGAGAAGTAGGGGAAGTTAAAGCATAGTAGGGGTAGATCGACAAATATGAAAGACGATGAATCATTGAGATCGGGCACTGCAAAAACCAACTCTTTACGTTAGTTAAAAAATAGGGGTAATTGTTGGAAGTTAGGCTATTTAGGGAATTTGGGGTATTATTTAAAAGAAGGGTTGTTTTGAAGTTTTAAGAGAAGTAGGGGTAGTTTAAGCATAGTAGGGGTAGTTCGACAAATATGAAAGATGAAGAATCATTTGGATTGGGTGCTGCAAAAACCATCCCATCTCAATTGTTAAAAATTAGGGGTAATTGTTGGAAGTAAGGGCTATTTAGAGAATTAGGGGTAGGATTAAAAAGAATGGCTGTTTTGAAGTATTAAGAGAAGTGGGGGTAGTTTAAGCATAGTAGGGGTAGATCGACAAATATGAAGGATAATGAATCATTTGGATTGGAGGCTGGAAAAACCAACCCTTCACAGTAGTAAAAATTTGGGGTAATTGTAGGAAGTAAGGGCTATTTAGAGAGTTAGAGGTAGGATTAAAAAGAAGGTTTGTTTTGAAGTATTAAGAGAAGTAGGGGTAGTCTAAGCATAGTAGGGATAGATCAACAAATATGAAAAATGGTCAATCGTTTGGATTGGGTGCTGCAAAAACCAACCCTTCATAGAGTTAGAATGATAATTGGTTAACAAGGAAATGAATAATGCCAAAAAAAGGAATAAAGAAATGAATAAAGAAATGAATAAAGGAAAACAATAATTAAAGTAGAGTGGTTGTTTAAGCATAGTAGGGGTAGTTCGACAAATATGAAGGATGATAAATCGTTTTGATTGGGTGCTGCAAAAACTAACCCTTCACAGTAGTTAAAAAATAGGGGTAATTTTTGGAAGTAAGGGCTATTTAGATAATTAGGGGTAGGATTAAAAACAAGGCATGTTTTGATGTATTAAGAGAAGTAGGGGTAGTTTAAGCATAGTAGGGGTATATCGACAAATATAAATGATGATAATCATTTGGATTGGGTGCTGCAACAACCAACCCTTCGCAATAGTTAAAAAATAGGGGTAGTTGTTGGAAATACGGGTTATTTAGAGAATTAGCGGTAGGATTAAAAAGAAGGGTTGTTTTGAAGTATTAAGAGAAGTAGGGGTAGTTAAGGCATAGTATGGGTAGATCTACATATATGAAAGATGATCAATCGTTTGGATTGGGTGATGCAAAAAACGATCCTTCACAGTAGTTAAAATATTGGCGTAATTCTTGAATGTAAGGGCTATTTAGAGAATTAGGGGTATGATTAAAAATAAGGGTTGTTTTGAAGTATTGAGATAAGTAGGGGATGTTTAATCATAGTGGGGGTAGATCGACAAATATGAAAGATGATGAATCATTGGGATTGGGCGCTGCAAAAATCAACCCCTCACAGTAGTTAAAAAAATAGGGGTAATTGTTGGAAGTAAGGGCTATTTAGAGAATTAGGGGTAGGATTAAAAAGAAGGGTAGTTTTGAAGTATTAAGAGATGTAGGGCTAGTTTAAGCAAAGTGGGGGTGGATCGAGAAATATGAAAGATGATGAATCATTTGGATTGGGTGCTGCAAAAACCAACCCTTCACAGTACTTAAAAAATAGTGGTAATTGTTGGAATTAAGGGCTATTTGTAGAATTAGGTGTAGGATTAAAAAGAAGGGTTTTTTTGAAGTATTAAGAGAAGTAGGAGTAGTTTAAGCATAGTAGGGTATAACGACAAATATGAAAGATGATGAATCATTGGGATTGGGTGCTGCAAAAACCAACCCTTCACAGTAGTTAAAAAATAGGAGTAATTGTTGGAAGTAAGGGATATTTAGAGAATTAGGGGTAGGATTAAAAAAGAAGGATTGTTTTGAAGTATTAAGAGAAGTAGGGGTAGTTTAAGCATAGTAGGGGTAGTTCGACAAATATGAAAGATGATGAATCTTTTGGATTGTGTGCTGCAAAAACCAACCCTTCATAGAAGTAGAATGACAATTGGTTTTCAAATTTATGAATAATGCAAAAAAATTGAATAAAGGAAAACAATAATAAAAGTAGACGGGTAGTTTAAGCTTAGTAGGGGTAGTTCGACAAATACGAAGGATGGGGAATTGTTTGGATTGGGTGCTGGAAAAACCAACCCTTCACAGTAGTTAAAAAATTAGGGCAATTTTTTGAAGTAAGGGCTATTTAGATAATTAGGGTTAGGATTAAAAAGAAGGTTTGTTTTGAATTATTAAGAGAAGTAGGGGTAGTTTAAGCATAGTAGGGATAGATCGACAAATATGAAAGATGATGAATCATTTGGATTGGGTGCTGCAACAACCAACCCTCACAGTAGTTAAAAAATAGGGGTAGTTGTTGGATGTAAGGGCTATTTAGAGAACTAGTGGTAGGATTAAAAAGAAGGGTTGTTTTGAAGTATTAAGAGAAGTAGGGGAAGTTTAAGCATAGTAGGGGTAGATCGACAAATATGAAAGATGATGGAACATTGGGATTGGACGCTACAAAAAATCAATCCTTCACAGTAGTTAAAAAATACGGGTAGTTTTGGAAGTATGGTCTATTTTGAGAACTAACGTATGATTAAATAGTAGGGGTAGTTTACGCAAAGTAGGGGTAGATCGAGAAATAGAAAGATGATGAATCGTTTGGATTGGGTGTGAAAACCCGTAACTTCCCCGTAAAGGAAAGTGGCGGATAGTTCGAGAACAAGCCATAACAGAATACACGCAAAAGAACGTTTCATTGTATATTACAACAATGCATCAGATTACAAGAATATACAGAGTATAAATGAATATTACACAGAAATATCAGAGATTTAAATTACATTTAAATACATAGCAGCGGAAAATAATACAATACACAACTAGAAGGAGATATACGGATACAAAACTTTCCGGATATCGTTCCAGCTGTAAACCAGGATCCTGTGAATATAAATCTGCAAAACCAAAACTACTAGCTGCCCGTGTCAAAATAAGGGCACCCAGAGTTTAGGTTAAAACAATAAACTCCAGGTCAGTCATGTGACTGGTGTGAGAACTAAAACAGTTACTAATCTTTATTTTAAAGTTCGGTAAATCAAGGGACCACGCCGTAAAAAACGCAACGGGTTTCCTCCCAAGAATACCAGTGCATAAAACAAACATCGCAATGCTAAGTAAAGAAAAATGAGGCTATTATAAGACCTAGGTCCTATCACACAATGCAACGCAAGCCGGGGGATAGGGTTTTTACCTTATAATAGCCAAGAATGCTTGATACGTTTAAAAGAAATCATTTGATACTATTATAAGTGTATAGTGTATAAAACAACTTCAAATCATAAGTATCAATCATAGGCGGCATGAATGCCCCATAACACTATGTCCCCATATATAAGTTTACAATCAAAACCGCAAGACGTCGTATTGGAAGTTGGGTTATCATTTATGGTATGAACCGAGGCTAGGGCAAGATCCTCACCGATTCGAGACTGTCTAGTCCGAGCCTCAGGAATAGCCGCAACTGCCCCATGGATCGTCAGGGCCGGTCCACCGATGTGGATTATTATGCCTGAACACTACGTTTCCCCGCCCTTTGGGGCGTAAATCTGGCCCGTCAGCCGACCAGAAGCATCGACCGAAACCGATATCACGAGGCGCCTCGCTTTTCAGCAAGTAATATTAAGTAACATCCACAGGAGTCAAACTCGTCAGCCAGTTGAAGCACTGACGCCACTCCTAACTAGAAAGAAACGCATGTCCTCCCTGAGGTCCGTCTCCCATTTTTGATTCATACCGGGTGTGATACTCGCGAATCAACGTTACACAAAGCTACGCCACAAAGGCCGTGCTTCGATCATCAACCACAAGACTTTGCTTTTCAACAGAAGCCTTGATCATTTGCCACTTAGGCATGCCACACAGGCAATTCACTCCATGCGATTGATATCCATCAATATATAACCCCTGAGCTCGTACGTCTCAGAGAAGGGCGTTAAGCAAGAGAATAAATTCTCCGCCGCCAAACAGATATATATCTAATAGAGATCAATCGAGCAGACTAAAATCCAATGTCAGACATACACAGTCCATTTACAAGTCCGTTCTGGGTCTGAACGAAACCGGAGGCACCTAGTACCCCGCACATCCATCGATCTCCAAGTACGTCTGGACGATCACTAACTGTTTCCATCTTCTTGGGTGTACAACCCAATCAAGATCATCAGTAATCACCCAAACGACGTGAATACTTCCGGTCTTCGACCATCGTCCTCATCTTCGACTTATCGTCGTATCAGTTATTCAGAATGGGATAAACCCGGTCTTTCCGAATAACTCGCGTATACTTTAAATAAGTGTTACACAAACACAACATATGCCTCATTCCAATTCATCAGTCACTAACCGTAAATTAACCAAGAGAATAATTCCCCAAATATTAACCCCGAAGGCCGAAACCAACATCAGATCAATATCCAGAAAACCGACAGTTAGTTTCTGATTTCACATTCATAGGGAAAGATTCCAATTAATTTTATCCAAGATAAATTTCTTGAATTTATTCTTTAATCTATATTTGAATATCAATTAAAAACTAGTCGGGATTAGCAAACCTTGTCGAAGTAATCATTTGTTTTAATTTCCCAATCCCAGCCTGTTCATCCCTTGAAGTAAAACTGGTAGTACTTCATATCTAACACCACGGTGTTAATGGTAAATTCAATTACCATTTCACGTTCAAATCTAATTAAAGATTTAACTATCGCCTGGAGCAAAACTGGTAATACTCCATTCTCGATCATTTCAATCTAATTAAAGATTCATCAAAACTCCACTTAGTTTTAATCTTCGACTGGGTTAAAGAATCAGTGTCATTTAAAACACGGTTCACGATAAACCCAAAATCACATTCATTAATTATCGGGTTAAAGAACGAGTGTTGTTTAAAACACTGTTCACGATAAACCCAAAAATCAATATCAATTCAATTCCAATTAAATATTATTTAATTGGTACACTTCATTAAATCTAAATAAAAAGATTTAATCTTTTCTCAACTGGGTTTAAGAACAGTGTTAGTGAAGACACCATTCACGACAAACTCAAATCACATTTGATATTCAATACAAGGCTCTGAATAGAAAATATACCGGCTTATATTCAATATCAAATTCTACGATTAACAAATGTCGTATTGGAAATAACGATATAAATATATATCTTTCAAATTTCCATAACAACATCTGTATAATCACGAATTCCAACATCGAAATATTCCGAAGACAATTTCGATTCAAATCCATTCCAATGCAATCATTGGAAATTTTGGTTATTTTTAAAACCATTTCAAATTCAATTTATTTATTTAAAAATAAATAGAATTATAATTCTAGTTCAAAACTATTTCATTTCGATAAAATCTATTTTTATCTTTTCAAATATGGAGTTTTTCATCCCAATTCTTTCTAAATCATTTCTTATGATTTTACACAAATTATTACTATTTTTAATAATTTTATCAAGGCCCGTACAGTCGATTTCCATCAATGGCCATCGAACTGCACTTACAGCGACCTTTTTCGAATTTGATCTGGACATAATTCCAAATCCAACCGTTAGATTTCTAATTTCTAACATTCGTTAGAAAGCTCTTTTCGATACGAACCCAACGGTTTCGGTTTTAGGAGAATCCGACGGTCGGATCTCCCGTAATTTCCGTTTGAAATAAATGGTCGAAATTCACGAACTGCCGCGGCGCGGCGCGTTCTATTCAGGCCATTATATATAATATATATATATATTATATATATTTCGTCGATTTCTATTTAAAACGAATTATATAAATTGTTTTCAAATTCGTTTCAAAAACAACTTCAACTTCCATTTCGATTCAAATCAAAATTGAATTCTTCTTTATAAATTCGTTTTAAAATTCATTTCTATTCAATTCAAATTTCAATTCAATTTGAATTCATTTCAATTCGCTTCCAATTCAATTCGAATTCATTTTCAATTCAATTCGTATTGGTTTTATATTCAATTCAATTTGAATTCGTTATCTATTCGATTGAAATCACATTCGTTTTCTATTCAATTCATTTCGAAATCGTTTTCAATTCAATCCATTTCGAAATCGTTTTCAATTCAATTCATTTCGAAATCGTTTTCAATTCAATTCAATTCATTTCGAAATCGTTTTCAATTCAATTCATTTCGAAATCGTTTTCAATTCAATTCATTTCGAAATCGTTTTCAATTCAATTCATTTCGAAATCGTTTTCAATTCAATTCATTTCGAAATCGTTATATATTCAATTCATTTCGAAATCGTTATATATTCAATTCACTTCGAAATCGTTATATATTCAATTCATTTCGAAATCGTTATATATTCAATTCATTTCGAAATCGTTATATATTCAATTTATTTCGAAATGAATAAAATCGATATAAATATCGTTCACGTCAAAATGGCGTCAAACTAATCAACACGGCTTCATAAATTTCTATTTTCAAATATTCTATTTCAAATATTTCTTTTTCAAAATAGTTGTTATTATCAAAATATTTCGTTCAACACATGACCAATCTCAATGGATGAGTACTGTCAACACATGAACTTTTATTTTATATCGATAAAGATGTAAATTTTATTACTAAAATATTTCGTTCAACACATGACCAATCTCAATGGATGAGTACTGTCAACACATGAACTTTTATTTTATATCGATAAAGATGTAAATTTTATTACTAAAATATTTCGTTCAACACATGACCAATCTCAATGGATGAGTACTGTCAACACATGAACTTTTATTTTATAATATTCTTTATTTTTCAAATTGGAATGAGGCCCAATCAATTACCATATAAAGTTAATTATATGGATTTTCATACATTACACACATATAATAGCATTGAAAAATAATCAACCATCAACCAAAGTGCACTACACTGTATAAGCATCAAATATAGATATCTAACGCTTATAACAGCCTGTCAATCAATCGATCGACATATTTAATCAATCAGGATGAGTGAACTTCAAATTTCATCCCAACACCCGTGTGGGGTTTCAAACAATCAAACGCATATTTTATCTGTGCAGTTGGGCGATGTGTAAAATTTATCGACCCAATCAATGTCCTTCAAATAGGTGTACATAAACAAACCGTCTGGTTTGTAAATGAATATTTATTTATTCACATTCACGTTAAAAATTATATTTTTAACGACAAAACATTTTATTCCAACCTATGAATTTCTATTCAGTTCATTCTTTAAATAAAATTATATTTTTATTTTTCTAACTTATTTTAGAAAATTTCGGTGGCATAACGGCACGATACTAGAAACGGGACAAGGCCTAGCCTTATCCCCGGTCTAGTGAAGGCCCACGCCATTCACACATCAATCAATCCATTCATTTCACCAAACAATTCAATTTCAAATCAAATCATCTAATTTATCTATGCAACCAAACAAACAAGTCCATGGTCTGTGGACAATTGTGTCGGGTGCTACTATGCACCGTCTGCATCCTAGTATATATATATAACTAGAAAAGAAATTGAAGAGTGAGAAATTCTCACCGAATTGCTAATCCAACACCACGACACTTCAAATGCGGGAAATCTTCGCCGTGCTTCTAACGAGATCTGTTCAACACCGTTTGTGTTAAAATTATATTTTTAACAAATTCTATTTATATTCTATTCGTATTTTCAAAATAAATTCTTTTACAAATTCTATTTATATTCTATTCGTATTTTCAAAATAAATTCTTTTACAAATTCTATTTATATTTCTTTTCGTATTTTCAAAATAAATTCTTTTACAAATTCTATTTATATTTCTATTTGTATTTTCAAAATAAATTCTTTTACAAATTCTATTTATATTTCTATTTGTATTTTCAAAATAAATTGTTTTACAAATTCTATTTATATTTCTATTTGTATTTTCAAAATAAATTCTTTTACAAATTCTATTTATATTTCTATTTTAAAGACCCTATATTTTCATATTTAAAAACAATTTATTTTCAGCTAAAAAAACAATATACTTTCAGATTTATAAACTATTTATTTTCAGATTTATAAACTATTTTTATTTTCAAAACACGTATATTTACAAAACACTTTCCTATTCTCTTTTTAAAAACATATCTATTTTATTTTTAAAACCATATCTATTTTATTTTTAAATTGAAAAACAATGCAAATTTAAATAAAGTGAATTAAATTAAAACTGAAATTTAAATAAAGTTAATCACCTTCACTGTATGTTTTTCAGCTCCATGATGAAACCGTAACTCGTTCAAAGCCTAGGGTTTCTTGCCGCCGCCTCCAAGAGCTGACCGTCGATGATCAGGAGCCTCCGTACGAACGGCCATCGAAAACCGCACCCCTTCCATCAACATTGTTGAAATCGGTCACCTCCTCATCGTGAAAAACCAGCCCAAACGACAGCGCATCTCACCCAAATTCCGACCACCTCTGTGCCTTCCAGCCGATCACCACCGTTGGGAAGGAGGATCTCACCTAGCTGAAGGCGATTGCAGTTGGGGGTTTCGAAATTATTGAAGGGATGGAGTGATTTTATGGAATCAAAATAGGGGTAAATCGGCCGTTCAATGCTTAAATGACGGCGCTGAAATGAAAATAACAAACTAGGGTTTTATTAGGGTTATATAGAATAATATTATTATTATTTAATTCATTTATTATTTAAATGTGAAGTTTATCGATCCGAACTCCAAATCGAACCCAGCGAGGGTCACCCCTAGCTAAATACCGCAATTCCAGACATAATGGGATATGTATCGTAGGCTGATTCAGTTGTTACAATCAGTTTTCGTAAAATTTACATTTAAATTACTATATTGAATTGTAAACATACATTTCAAATTACTAGGGTCACATACTAACTCTAAAAATTCTCGAAAAATATTTTCTAGCTTCGTATTGACGATACGGTCCTAACAAAACTAGTTTCGTCGAATTCTGAGACCGTTGGAAAAATGGCCATTTTCCAGTCGGTTAAAATCAACTGATACTGGTCAAATGCGTTATCCTTTACCACGCTCACATATTGAATCGAAAAATTATGAAATTTGGAATCTAACAATAACTTGACATCCCGGACCCAACAAAACTGGTTTCATCGAAATCCAAGGTCGTTTGCAAAATGGCTATTTTTAAGGGCCTGAATTCCATAGCGACTATTCAGAATTTTCAACTGGACATATCTTTTGATCCCCTCTATGAAATCTCGATTAGTCAGATTCGTTGGAAAGATATTCACGAATAGATCCTAACATTTTTGGTTACACTAAAATCCGGATTGTTTTGCACCCGGTACATTCAATTGAAGTTTGAAATCGAATTATCGAACTACCGCGCCATTTTCAATTCTATTTATAATTATATATAATTATTTATATTCTAACGACGACGTATATAATATATACGTTCGAATTATATTCAAAATAAATTTCTCGTCGATATTATTTAAAATAATTCATTTTAAATAATCAAAATTCGCTAAAATTGCCGAAATAAAAATTTTTAAACTGGCCCAGATTTTCGGGTTGTTACAATCTCCCCCACTTAAAACTTTTCGTCCCCGAAAAGGAACAAAGTCGAAAGTGGTTTGATTAATCAACTCTACGCTCGATCTGACTTCCATTCTCCAACTCTTTAGTTTCTGAGAATTTTCAAAATTTCAAAAATTTGGCCAACACCCTAAATTTTCCAAAAATTTCGCCATAACCTCCCCTGCAATGGGAGCATCGGGGAATTTCAAATAGCTTCCTCGGTCCTTCAGATCTCAAAAAGAAAAAGAAAAAGCCAAGCGGCTAGCCAAGCGGCTAGCCAATAGGCTCATAAAATCATCATCACCCAAACAAAACTGTAAATTATGTAGTAAACATGTACCTATTTGTCGGGCAAACAAATTTTATACTCTGCTCTAGCCTCCTTGCTATGACCTGTTCAATATAAGCATATGTATATGCAAGCAAATGCGACCAATTTTCAATACAATTCAATATTTGTTTCAATTAGGCCTAATGGTTCAAAATTATCAAACAAATAAACAAACAACACAAACATCAATCAATTAGTGAATTTAACGTTTTAAATTGATAATTTTGATATATATAAAGAAAATCATGTTTTGATGCCAAATCACAACAATGTATTCTAGCTATATTAGTTTTGGTTCTCACACCAGTCTAATGGAAATATATAGATATCACACCTTCGAAACTCGAACATAAATGTTGATGATGCGATCACTATCATCAATAGTATCTCCGGGCGACTAGAGTGTGATGCTATATCTATCCAATATATTAAAACTTTGAATATACGTTTGCAAGGCGTATATGCAAATTCTTTATATACTGAATTGTCCAAAATCAGTATAAACAAATAATCAAATACGAATAGTTGATTTAAATTTGCAAAACAAAATTTGTTTTCATTAGAAAAATATACTCTTCACACTCGTTCTAGGATACTAATGATCCCATCTCTAACGAGTCATTCCCATTGGATATTACTAATCCAATATCTGATGAATTCTTTCGTATGGTTCTAATGTATCTTGTTCTCTAAGCTTTGTAAACTAAAGCTCTGATACCAACTGTGAAAACGCCGACGAAATCCGGCAGGCTTTGCAACCATCTCTTCATCCCCCAAGCAGCAGGTAAAACCCACCGTGGCTTTCACATGGTCCCCCAGTTACTTGTTTTACGGCGACCCTCTCGAGTCTCCCGGCCACTGCCTAACCAACCCCCACCACAAGGGACATGTGGGGGTAAGAGTCTCCCGTTCGCCACCAAACGGCGAAGCGAGAACCCCCCATCACGACTGCAACAAGAACTGGTGATACTCCATTCTCGATCATTTCAATCTAATTAAAGATTCATTAAAACTCCACTTAGTTTTAATCTTCGACTGGGTTAAAGAATCAGTGTCATTTAAAACACGGTTCACGATAAACCCAAAATCACATTCATTAATTATCGGGTAAAAGAACGAGTGTTGTTTAAAACACTGTTCACGATAAACCCAAAAATCAATATCAATTCAATTCCAATTAAATATTATTTAATTGGTACACTTCATTAAATCTAAATAAAAAGATTTAATCTTTTCTCAACTGGGTTTAAGAACAGTGTTAGTGAAGACACCATTCACGACAAACTCAAATCACATTTGATATTCAATACAAGGCTCTGAATAGAAAATATACCGGCTTATATTCAATATCAAATTCTACGATTAACAAATGTCGTATTGGAAATAACGATATAAATATATATCTTTCAAATTTCCATAACAACATCTGTATAATCACGAATTCCAACATCGAAATATTTCAAAGACAATTTCGATTCAAATCCATTCCAATGCAATCATTGGAAATTTTGGTTATTTTTAAAACCATTTCAAATTCAATTTATTTATTTAAAAATAAATAGAATTATAATTCTAGTTCAAAACTAGTTCATTTTGATAAAAATCTATTTTTATCTTTTCAAATATGGAGTTTTTCATCCCAATTCTTTCTAAATCATTTCTTATGATTTTACACAAATTATTACTATTTTTAATAATTTTATCAAGGCCCGTACAGTCAATTTCCATCAATGGCCATCGAACTGCACTTACAACGACCTTTTTCGAATTTCATCTGGACATAATTCCAAATCCAACCGTTAGATTTCTAATTTCTAACTTCTAACATTCGTTAGAAAGCTCTTTTCGATACGAACCCAACGGTTCCGGTTTTAGGAGAATCCGACGGTCGGATCTCCCGTAATTTCCGTTTGAAATAAATGGTCGAAATTCATGAATTGCCGCGGCGCGGCGCGTTCTATTCAGGCCATCATATATAAAATATATATATATTATATATATTTCGTCGATTTCTATTTAAAACGAATTATATAAATAGTTTTAAAATTCGTTTCAAAAACAACTTCAACCTCCATTTCGATTCAAATCAAAATTGAATTCTTCTTTATAAATTCGTTTTAAAATTCATTTCTATTCAATTCAAATTTCAATTCAATTTGAATTCATTTCAATTCGCTTCCAATTCAATTCGAATTCATTTTCAATTCAATTCGTATTGGTTTTATATTCAATTCAATTCGAATTCGTTATCTATTCAATTGAAATCACATTCGTTTTCTGTTCAATTCATTTCGAAATCGTTTTCAATTCAATCCATTTAGAAATCGTTTTCAATTCAATTCATTTCGAAATCGTTTTCAATTCAATTCATTTCGAAATCGTTTTCAATTCAATTCATTTCGAAATCGTTTTCAATTCAATTCATTTCGAAATCGTTTTCAATTCAATTCATTTCGAAATCGTTTTCAATTCAATTCATTTCGAAATCGTTTTCAATTCAATTCATTTCGAAATCGTTATATATTCAATTCATTTCGAAATCATTATATATTCAATTCATTTCGAAATCGTTATATATTCAATTCATTTCGAAATCGTTATATATTCAATTCATTTCGAAATCGTTATATATTCAATTCATTTCGAAATGAATAAAATCGATATAAATATCGTTCACGTCAAAATGGCGTCAAACTAATCAACACGGCTTCATAAATTTCTATTTTCAAATATTCTATTTCAAATATTTCTTTTTCAAAATAGTTGTTATTATCAAAATATTTCGTTCAACACATGACCAATCTCAATGGATGAGTACTGTCAACACATAAACTTTTATTTTATATCGATAAAGATGTAAATTTTATAACTAAATAATTTCGTTCAACACATGACCAATCTCAATGGATGAGTACTGTCAACACATGAACTTTTATTTTATATCGATAAAGATGTAAATTTTATTACTAAAATATTTCGTTCAACACATGACCAATCTCAATGGATGAGTACTGTCAACACATGAACTTTTATTTTATAATATTCTTTATTTTTCAAATTGGAATGAGGCCCAATCAATTACCATATAAAGTTAATTATATGGATTTTCATACATTACACACATATAATAGCATTGAAAAATAATCTACCATCAACCAAAGTGCACTACACTGTATAAGCATCAAATATAGATATCTAACGCTTATAACAGCCTGTCAATCAATCGATCGACATATTTAATCAATCAGGATGAGTGAACTTCAAATTTCATCCCAACACCCGTGTGGGGTTTCAAACAATCAAACGCATATTTTATCTGTGCAGTTGGGCGATGTGTAAAATTTATCGACCCAATCAATGTCCTTCAAATAGGTGTACATAAACAAACCGTCTGGTTTGTAAATGAATATTTATTTATTCACATTCACGTTAAAAATTATATTTTTAACGACAAAACATTTTATTCCAACCTATGAATTTCTATTCAGTTCATTCTTTAAATAAAATGATATTTTTTTTTTCTAACTAATTTTAGAAAATTTCGGCGGCATAACGGCACGATACTAGAAACGGGACAAGGCCTAGCCTTATCCCCGGTCTAGTGAAGGCCCACGCCATTCACACATCAATCAATCCATTCATTTCACCAAACAATTCAATTTCAAGTCAAATCATCTAATTTATCTATGCAACCAAACAAACAAGTCCATGGACTGTGGACAATTGTGTCGGGTGCTACTAAGCACCGTCTGCATCCTAGTATATATATATATAACTAGAAAAGAAATTGAAGAGTGATAAATTCTCACCGAATTGCTAATCCAACACCACGACACTTCAAATGCGGGAAATCTTCGCCTTGCTTCTAACGAGATCTGTTCAACACCGTTTGTGTTAAAATTATATTTTTAACAAATTCTATTTATATTCTATTCGTATTTTCAAAATAAATTCTTTTACAAATTCTATTTATATTCTATTCGTATTTTCAAAATAAATTCTTTTACAAATTCTATTTATATTTCTATTCGTATTTTCAAAATAAATTCTTTTACAAATTCTATTTATATTTCTATTCGTATTTTCAAAATAAATTCTTTTACAAATTCTATTTATATTTCTATTTGTATTTTCAAAATAAATTCTTTTACAAATTCTATTTATATTTCTATTTGTATTTTCAAAATAAATTCTTTTACAAATTCTATTTATATTTCTATTTTAAAGACCCTATATTTTCATATTTAAAAACAATTTATTTTCAGCTAAAAAAACAATATACTTTCAGATTTATAAACTATTTATTTTCAGATTTATAAATTATTTTTATTTTCAAAACACGTATATTTACAAATCACTTTCCTATTCTCTTTTTAAAAACATATCTATTTTATTTTTAAAACCATATCTATTTTATTTTTAAATTGAAAAACAATGCAAATTTAAATATAGTCAATTAAATTAAAACTGAAATTTAAATAAAGTTAATCACCTTCACTATATGTTTTTCAGCTCCAGGATGAAACCGTAACTCGTTCAAAGCCTAGGGTTTCTTGCCGCCGCCTCCAAGAGCTGACCGTCGATGATCAGGAGCCTCCGTCCGAACGGCCATCGAAAACCGCACCCCTTCCATCAACATTGTTGAAATCGGTCACCTCCTCATCGTGAAAAACCAGCCCAAACGACAGCGCATCTCACCCAAATTCCAACCACCTCTGTGCCTTCCAGCCGATCACCACCGTTGGGAAGGAGGATCTCACCTAGCCGAAGGCGATTGCAGTTGGGGGATTCGAAATTATTGAAGGGATGGAGTGATTTTATGGAATCAAAATAGGGGTAAATCGGCCGTTCAATGCTTAAATGACGACGCTGAAATGAATATAACAAACTAGGGTTTTGTTAGGGTTATATAGAATAATAATATTATTATTTAATTCATTTATTATTTAAATGTGAAGTTTATCGATCCGAACTCCAAATCGAACCCAGCGAGGGTCACCCCTAGCTAAATACCCCCATTCCGGACATAATGGTATATGTATCGTAGGCTGATTCGGTTGTTTCAATCAGTTTTCGTTAAATTTACATTTAAATCACTATATTGAATTGTAAACGTACATTTCAAATTACTAGGTTCACATACTAACTCTAAAAATTCTCGAAAAATATTTTCTAGCTTCGTATTGACGATACGGTCCTAACAAAACTAGTTTCGTCGAATTCTGAGACCGTTGGAAAAATGGCCATTTTCCAGTCGGTTAAAATCAACTAAAACTAGTCAAATGCGTTATCCTTTACCACGCTCACATATTGAATCGAAAAATTATGAAATTTGGAATCTAACAATAACTTGACATCCCGGACCCAACAAAACTGGTTTCGTCGAAATCCGAGGTCGTTTACAAAATGGCTATTTTTAAGGGCCTGAATTCCATAGCGACTATTCAGAATTTTCAACTGGAAATATCTTTTGATCCCCGCTATGAAATCTCGATTAGTCGGATTCGTTGGAAAGATATTCACGAATAGATCCTAACATTTTTGGTTTCACTAAAATCCGGATTGTTTTGCACCCGGTACATTCAATTGAAGTTTGAAATCGAATTATCGAACTACCGCGCCATTTTCAATTCTATTTATAATTATATATAATTATTTATATTCTAACGACGACGTATATAATATATACGTTCGAATTATATTCAAAATAAATTTCTCGTCGATATTATTTAAAATAATTCATTTTAAATAATCAAAATTCGCTAAAATTGCCGAAATAAAATTTTTTAAACTGGCCCAGATTTTTGGGTTGTTACATTGGGTGCTGCAAAAACCAACCCTTCATAGTAGTTAAAATATAGTGGTAATTATTGGAAGTAAGGGCTATTTATATAATTCGGGCTTGGATTAAAAAGAAGGGTCGTTTTGAAGTATTAAGAGAGGTAGGGGTAGTTTAATCATAGTAATGGTAGATCGACAAATATGAAAGATGATGAATCATTGCGATTGGGCGCTGCAAAAACCAACCCTTCACAGTAGTTAAAAAATTGGGGTAATTGTAGGAATTAAGGGCTATTTAGAGAATTAGGGGTATGATTAAAAATAAGGGTTGTTTTGAAGTATTAAGAGAAGGAGGGGAAGTTTAAGCGTAATTGGGTAGATCGATAAATATGAAAGATAATTAATCGATGGGATTGGGCGCTACAAACACCAACCCTTCACATTAGTTAAAAAATAGGGGTAATTGTTGGAAGTAAGGCCAATTTAGCGAATTAGGAGTAGGATTAAAAAGAAGGGTTGTTTGGAAGTATTAAGAGAAGTAGGGGTATTTTAAGCATAGTAGGGGTAGATCGACAAATATGAAGGATGATGAATCATTTGGATTGGAGGCTGGAAAAACCAACCCTACACAGTAGTTAAAAATAGGGGTAATTGTTGGATGTAAGGGTTACTTAGAGAATTAGGGGTAGGATTAAAAGAAGAGTTGTTTTGAATTATTAAGAAAAGTTAGTGTAGTTTAAGCAAAGTAGGGGTAGATGGACAAATATGAAAGATGATGAATCAATTGGATTGGGTGCGGCAAAAACCAACCCTTCACATAGATAAAAAATTGGGGTAATTGTTGGATGTAAGGGATATTTAGAGAATTAGGGGTAGGATTAAAAAGAAGGGTTGTTTTGAAGTATTAAGAGTAGTATGGGTAGTTTAAGCATAGTAGTAATAGATCAACAAATATGAAAGATGATGAATCGTTTGGATTGGGTGCTGCAAAAACCAACCCTTCATAAAAGTAGAATAATTGGTTTAAAAAGAAATGAATAATGCAAAAAAAAAATAAATAAAGAAATGAATGAAGGAAAACAATAAAAAAAGTAGGAGGTCGTTTAAGCATAGTCGGGGTGTATCGATAAATATGAAGGATGAGTAATTATTTGGATTGGGTGCCGCAGTAAATAAAAAATATGGGTAATTGTTAGAAGTAAGGGATATTTAGATAATTACGGGTAGGATTAAAAAGATGGGTTGTTTTGAAGTATTAAGCGAAGTAGGGGTAGTTTAAGCGTAGTAGGGGTAGATCGACAAATATGAAAGATGATGAATCATTTGGATTGGAGGCTGGAAAAGCCAACCCTTCACAGTAGTTAAAAATAGGGGTAGTTGTTGGAAGTAAGGTTTATTTAGAGAATCAGGGGTAGGATTAAAAAGAAGGGTTGTTTTGAAATATTGATAGAAGTCGGGGTAGTTTAAGCATAGTAGGGGCAGATCGATAAATATGATAGATGATGAATCGTTTGGAGCGGGTGATGCAAAAACCAACCCTTCACAGTAGTTAAAAAATTGGGGTAATTGTTGGAAGTAAGGGCTATTTAGAGAATTAGGGGTATGATTAAAAAGAACGGCTGTTTTGAATTATTAAGAGAAGTAGGGGAAGTTTAAGCATAGTAGGGGTAGATCGACAAATATGAAAGATAATGAATCACTGGGATTGGGCGCTGCAAAAGCCAACCATTCACAGTAGCTAAAAAATAGGGGTAATTTTTGGAAGTAAGGGCTATTTGGGGTAGTTTAAACATAGTAGGGGTAGATCAACAAATATGAAAGATGATGAATCGTTTGGATTGGGTGCTGCAAAAACTAACGCTTCATAGAAGTAGAATGATAATTGGTTTACAAAGAAATGAATAATGCAAAAAAATGAATAAAGAAATGAAAAAAGGAAAACAACAATAAAAGTAGAGGGGTAGTTTAAGCATAGTAGGGGTAGTTCGACAAATATGAAGGATGACGAATCGTTTGGATTGGGTGCTGCAAAAACAAACCCTTCACAGTAGTTAAAAAATAGGGGTAATTGTTGGTAGTAAGGGCTATTTAGATAATTAGGGGTAGGATTAAAAAGAATGGTTGTTTTGAAGTATTAAGAGAAGTAGGGGTAGTTTAAGCATAGTAAGGGTAGATCGACAAATAAGAAACATGATGAATCATTTGGATTGGGTGCTGCAACAACCAACCCTTCGTATTAGTTAGAAAATAGGAGTAGTTGTTGGAAGTAAGGGTTATTTAGAGAATTTGCGGTAGGATTAAAAAGAAGGGTTGTTTAGAAGTATTAAGAGAAGTAGGGGTAGTTTAAGCATATTGGGCAGATCGACAAATATGAAGGATGATGAATCGTTTGAATTGAGTGATGCAAAACCAACCCATCACAGTAGTTAAAAAATTGGGGTAATTGTTGGAAGTAAGGGTTATTTAGAGAATTAGGGGTATGATTAAAAAAAAGGGTTGTTTTGAAGTACTAAGTGAAGTAGGGGAAGTTTAAGCATAGTAGGGGTAGATCGACAAATATGAAAGGTGATGAATTATTGGAATTCGGCGCTGCAAAAACCAACCCTTCACGGTAGTTAAAAAATAGGGGTAATTGTTGAAAGTGAGGGCTATTTAGAGAATTAGGTGTACGATTAAAAAGAAGGGTAGTTTTGAGGTATTAAGAAAAGTAAGGGTAGTTTAAGCCAAGTACGGTTACATCGAGAAATATGAAAGATGATGAATCATTTGGATTGGATGCTGCAAAAACCAACCCTTCACAGTTGTTGAAAAATAGTGGTAATTGTTGGAAGCAAGGGATATTTATAGAATTAGGGGTAGGATTAAAAGTAAGGGTTGTTTTCAAGTATTAAGAGAAGTAGGGGTAGTTTTAGCATAGTAGGGGTAGATCGACAAATATGAAAGATGATGAATCATTGGGATTGGTGCTGCAAAAGCCAACCCTTCACAGTAGTCAAAAAATAGGGGTAATTGTTGGAAGTAAGGGCTATTTAGAGAATTAGGGGGAGGATTAAAAAGAAGGGTTGTTTTGAAGTATTAAGAGAAATAAGGGTAGTTTAAGCAAAGTAGGGGTAGATCGACAAATATGAAAGATAACGAATCATTTGGATTGGGTGCTGCAAAAACCAACCCTTCACAGTAGTTAAAAAATAGGGGTAATTGTTGGAAGTAAGGCAATTTAGGGAATTAGGGATAGGATTAAAAAGAAGGGTTGTTTTGAAGTTTTAAGAGAAGTAGGGGAAGTATAAGCATAGTAAGGGTAGATCGACAAATATGAAAGATGATGAATTATTGGAATTGGGTGCTGCAAAAACCAACCCTTCACAGTAGTTAAGAAATAGTGGTAATTGTTGGAAGTGAGGGCTATTTAGAGAATTAGGTGTACGATTAAAAAGAAGGGTAGTTTTGAGGTATTAAGAAAAGTAAGGGTAGTTTAAGCAAAGTAGGGTTACGTCGAGAAATATGAAAGATGATGAATCATTTGGATTGGATGCTGCAAAAACCAACCCTTCACAGTAGTTGAAAAATAGTGGTAATTGTTGGAAGTAAGGGATATTTATAGAATTAGGGGTAGGATTAAAAAGAAGAGTTGTTTTCAAGTATTAAGAGAAGTAGGGGTAGTTTTAGCATTGTAGGGGTAGATCGACAAATAAGAAAGATGATGAATCATTGGGATTGGTGCTGCAAAAGCCAACCCTTCACAGTAGTCAAAAAATAGGGGTAATTGTTGGAAGTAAGGGCTATTTAGAGAATTAGGGGGAGGATTAAAAAGAAGGGTTGTTTTGAAGTATTAAGAGAAATAAGGGTAGTTTAAGCAAAGTAGGGGTAGATCGACAAATATGAAAGATAACGAATCATTTGGATTGGGTGCTGCAAAAACCAACCCTTCACAGTAGTTAAAAAATAGGGGTAATTGTTGGAAGTAAGGGCTATTTAGAGAATTAGGGGGAGGATTAAAAAGAAGGGTTGTTTTGAAGTATTAAGAGAAATAAGGGTAGTTTAAGCAAAGTAGGGGTAGATCGACAAATATGAAAGATAACGAATCATTTGGATTGGGTGCTGCAAAAACCAACCCTTCACAGCAGTTAAAAAATAGGGGTAATTGTTGGAAGTAAGGGCTATTTAGGGAATTAGGGATAGGATTAAAAAGATAGGTTGTTTTGAAGTATTAAGAGAAGTAGGGGAAGTATAAGCAAAGTATGGGTAGATCGACAAATACGAAAGATAATGAATCGTTTGGATTGGGCACTGCAAAAACCAACCCTTCACATTAGTTAAAAATAAGGGTAATTATTGGAAGTAAGGGCTATTTATCGAATTAGGGGTAGGATTAAAAAGAAGGGTTGTTTTGAAGTATTAAGAGAAACAGGGGTATTTTAAGCATAGTAGGGGTAGATCGACAAATATGAAGGATAATGAATCATTTGGATTGGAGGCTTGAAAAACCAACCCTTCACAGCAGTAAAATATAGGGGTAATTTTTGGAAATAAGGGCTATTTAGAAAATTAGGAGTAGGATCAAAAAGAAGGGTTGTTTTGAAGTATCAAGGGAAGTAGGGGTAGTTTAAGCATAGTTGGGGTAGATCGACAAATATGAATGACAATTAATCGTTGGGATTGGGCGCTGCAAAGACCAACCCTTCACATTAGTTGAAAAATAGGGGTAATTGTTGGAAGTAAGGGCTATTTAGCGAATTAGAGACAAGGGCTATTTACATAATTAGGGGTAGGATTAAAAAGAAGGGTTGTTTTGAAGTATTAAGAGAAGTAGGGGTAGTTTAAGCGTAGTAGGGGTAGATCGACAAATATGAAAGATGATGAATCATTTGAATTGGGTGCTGTAAAAACAAACCCTTCACAGTAGTTAAAAATAGGGGTAGTTGTTGGAAGTAAGGGTTATTTAGAGAATTAGGGGTAGGATTAAAAAGAAGGTTTGTTTTGAATTATTAAGAGAAGTAGGGGTTGTTTAAGCATAGTAGGGGCAGATCGATAAATATGAAAGATGATGATTCTTTTGGAGTGGGTGATGCAAAAACCAACTGACACGACCCGAACTTCCCCAGTCTCCGAAGAGAAGAGGAAGCACGGATTGCTTTGAGAACAGGACAAATCAGAACACAAACAGAAGAAAATTTCTTTGCTTATTACAACAATTACATCGGAGTACAAGAATATAACAGAGTATTAATAAATAATATACATTTGACAAATATCGGAGATTTAATTTATAAAGCCGCGGAAAAATAATACATAACACAACTGAAAGAAATACACGGATACAGAGCTTTCCGAATATCACTTCAGCTATAAACCAGGATCCTATGAATATAAATCTGCAAAACCAAAACTACTAGCTACCCGTGCGGAAAATAAGGGCACCCAGAGTTTAGGTTAAAATAATAAACTCCAGGTCAGTCATGTGACTGGTGTGAGAACTAAAACAGTTAATTAAAACTTTACTTTAAAATAAACTAAATCAAGGGACCACGCCGTATAACAAGGAATGAGTTTCCTCCCAAGAATACCAGTGCAAGAAACAAACAGCGCAATGCTAAATAAAGAACAATGAAGCTATTATAAGACCCAGGTCCCATCACACAATGCAACGCAAGCCGGAGGATAGGGCTTATCCTTATAATAGCCAAAGAATACTTGATACGTTTAAAACAGATTATTTTGATATTACTATAAGTGTATAGTATCAAAAACAATTTCAATCATAATATCAATCATAGACGGCATAAGCGCCCCATCCCACTATGTCGCCATATATACGATTACAATCAAAACCGAAATGTCACGTATTGGAAATTGGATTCCGTCATGAGTCGAGGCAAGGGCAAGCTCCTCTCCGCTTCGAGGCACTCTAGCAAATGCCTCAGGACTACATACTCTGGGTAACCTTAGGAACCTCCAAGGCCGGTCCTCTCTTACGTTTGAGGATTAATTATTCCTGAACACACGTTTCCCAGTCCTACATGACCTATAACCGAGGTGCCTCGCATTCCAACAACCACATAGGTAAAATAACAACGATGTCAAGGGTAGTAAAACGCTGACATCACCCATAGTTAGAAAGAAACTTCGTGTTCTCCTTGGGTCTGTATCCCGTTTTCAACTCATACCGAGGTGTGAGGCTCGCGAATTAACGCCATACACAAAGCTATGCCACACAGGCCGTGCTTTGATCATCAACCACAAGACTCTGCTTTTCAACAAAAGCCTTGATCCATGCATCTCAGCATGCCACATTTTCAATCCATACTGTACCAACTGATTTCCACCAATATATAACGTCTAAGCTCATATGTCTCAGAAAAGGGTGTTATGCAAGAGAATAAATTCTCCGCCACCAAACAGATACATATTTAGCAGAGATCAACTAATACATTATAAAGGAATACAATGTCATATACACTATCCATTTACAAGTCCGTTCTGGGTCTGAACGAAACCGGAGGCATCTTATTCCGCATCCCATATGTCCAATACAGGAGTGAGGTCCTCGCATATCCGTCGATCTCCAAGTACGTCTGGACGATCACCATTTATTACCTTATCTTGGGTGTATAGCCCAATCAAGACATCAGTAATCATCCAAACGATGTGAAGACCTCCGGTCTTCAACCACCGTCTTCATCTTCGACATACCGTCGAATCAGTTATTCAGAATGGGTATAAACCCGGCCTTTCCGAATAACTCGTGTATATTATAAACAACTGCTACACAAACACAACATACGCCTCATTCCAAACCAGAATATTCTTTTATTCAAATATTCACTTTCTTTGGGAAAAGTTTCCATTAATTTTATCAAAGATGAATTCTTTAAAATTTATTCTTTAATCTTCCTTTGAATATCAATCCAAACCGCTTTAAGGTTTATCCAAACTAGTCGGGATTAGCGAACCGAACCGAAGTAATTATTTATTTTATTTCCCAATCCCAACCTATTCTTCCCTTGGAGAAAATCTGGTGATACTCCATATCTAACACCACGGTGTTATCGGCAAATGTTAATTACCATTTCACGTTCAAATCTAGTTAAAGATTTAACTATTGCTTGGAGCAAAACTGGTAATACTCCATTCTCGACCATTTTCTTGAATTGATAATTTCAGTTATCGCATTCACTTTCTAATCTAATTAAAGATTAATTAAGACACTAAATTAGTTTTAATCTCAATAATCATTACTAATTGATTATTCAAATTTAAGAAATCAATCTTATCTTTACCTGGGTAAAAGAACCAGTGTCATTTAAAACACCGTTCATGATAAACCCAAAAACCACATTCCATTAATTATGGAACCTTCATGGAAAACAGATCAATATATAAACGATATAAACTTCCATATCCGACCAATAATATAAATGGAATAACGGTAAAGCCTTTTAAATTCCATATATAGTAACGGTCTGTAATGACCCGCATTTCTGACCGTTGAATAATTAATTTATTTAATTATTTAAATATCGTTTTGGCGATATCGATAACTGGAATTAAATAATATTGAATATTTAATTGATAATTATAATATAACAATATATTATAATGTCAAAATAGTCGGAAATAGTGAAATTCACAATATCGTGTGAATTGAATAGCATACGAGATTTGGTGGAGTTTCGATTCGAAATATAATAACGATTATATTGAATCGACGACGGTTGAACATATAGTTTATAATATATTTATAAACGAGTTCGAAATGGCGCTGCAGTTCGCTATTTGGCGATTTGAACTTCAACTGAATATACAGGGTCCGTTTTAAGATAGATTTCTGTGAAACAAGAAACGGGTGGAGCTGGTGGAGTATATCTTTCTAGTGGAAGAGAAAAATCGGGATTTCATCGTATAGATTTTGATTTATGTCCAAATCAAATTTCAGAAAAGTCGTTGGGGAATTCCTTTATAATTTGCGACGCTTTAATTATGTTATAAATGGATTTTCGATATAAATTGAATATCGATTTATTCTGGAATTCTGGATATCAAGCTGTAAATTCTGATATGATATTCTGGAGCTGTACGATATCATATGTGGAGATATACGATAATATAAATTTATTTATATTTAATTTAATTATATTTAAATATATTTATATATTTAAATGGGTCATCCAGAGCTTTAAAAATAGCCGGTTTTGCAAACGAAGTCGGAATTCGACGAAACCAGTTTTGTTGGATCCACAATATCAAATAGTTGTTAGATTTCCAGTTTCGTGATTTTTAGAGTCACTATGTGGTCGTACCGATTTTTAATGTGAGAAACAGTCGATATTTTGAAGGCTAAAAATACGCTGTGTGAGCATACGGAGTCGAAATGCGACGAAACCAGTTTCGTTGGAACTGCAATGTCGAACTCTAGTGGCATGTCAATTTTCGTGATTTTTAGGTATCGTATGTGATCACACGGATTTTTAGAAGATTGAAACGAATATAAAATCAATAAAATAATAAAGGGAAAATATCTTAAAACAATTCTAAAGCCTAGAGGAGGCCACGTCCTCATCAAATTTCAGCCACAAACAACTATATGATCCCGTATATAGCCACCAACGATTTTTTACTTTCTCCAGTAAAATAACAACGAAGGGGAAAAATCAAAACAAACCAAAATCAAATCTATAAATTCATATATTCATATATTTGGGATGCTGGAACCCTGCTCTTCATTTTGGGGTGTATTTTGTGGCATTCGAATCGTTGTTCCGTTGAGGTCTGTTGTAAACCGTGGACTAGGGTTCCACTTCACTTCGACTGAGGCATCGATGAGTGGTTTAAGGTTTAGATTGAGATTCAAGGGGTGAAATTGCACTTATGTGCTCGATTCTGAGGGTTGCAGCACAATTTTTCTCCGGTGACGTTGTTCGACGGAGATGAAAGGGTGATGTCGAGCTAAGCGTTGAGGGTATATGGGAGGAGAGAATTTGATGGAGATCGAAATGGTGGTGTTCGCGCCGGAGGTTGATGACCTATGTGGTGTTGGGGCGTGGTCAAACGTGGAGTCAACGGGGATGTTTTAGGAGCAGGAATCCGTCGAGGAAGAAGAGAAATGAAGTCGGGTTGGGTTTTTAGCAGGAGGTTCTTGGGCTTTATAAATGGTAGTGGGCCGGTTCAAGGAAAATGAGGGGTGTGGCCCAACGTATTTAATTTATAAGTTTTTATTTTAACGTAAAAGTGTATTAACTTCGTAATGCTATAACTTGGTCATACGATATCAGATTGACGAACCGTATGTTGCGTTGGGACCGTATGGACGGACACTACACGATGGAACTGACTGGAAGTCCATCGGTGCTCGTTACAATTTATGGCAAAATAAATTGTCCGTCTAAATCAAATAGAGCGATGGTTATCGTTATTAACGATGATCGTCCAATGTGAGTAAACCTCACTAACTCTGAACAGTTTATAATTTCATTTTGTATTTTTAGATCTGTTAGATAATTGCTGATTGACTGTGTGTTGACTGTTTGATTGAACTGCTAGTCAGTTAGTTGAATTTCTATATTGATTCTGTTTAACAAAATATATCATATAGAACTGGAAGTGATGTTGATTTTATATTGTATAACATCTGTGATGCAGGGAAACAGGTTGGAGGAATCCAACTGGATTCCTCAACATTTATAATACTATTTAATTTCATATATTGTGTTATATGATGTGATACATAATCTATTGTCAATTGTATGTGTTTGGACGATATTGATCGTCGTTATTTGATATGTTAAGTACCATCACATACCGAAATATTGATAAAGGGAATTTTCACAGTGATAGTGAAAATAAAATATTTATAAATGGAATATTTATAAATAAGAGATATTTATAAATTTGAATATTTATAAATAAGGAATATTTATAAATGGAATATTTATAAATAGGGGATATTTAGAAAGGAAGCAATTTCAAAACATTTTCTTTTTGAATGGAAAGGCCTGTGTGGCGGGTTTGGGGATTTTCCCGATGCTCCCGATACAAAGGAGGTTATGGCGAATTTTCCCAGAAAATTAAGGAGTTAGAATATTTTTAAAGAATAAATTTGAAAAGGGAATATTTGCAAACCATTTGCAAATAGAATAAAATAGAAAAAGAAATATTTGTAAACCATTTACAAATAGAATTAAAAAGGAGAAATCGAATATGTTATTCGAAGTTAGTTAATCGAATATGGTATTCGAAGTTAGTTAATCGAATATGGTATTCGAAGTTAGTTAATCGAATATGGTATTCGATGTTAGTTAATCGAATATGGTATCCGAAGTTAGTTAATCGAATATGGTATTCGATGTTAGTTAATCGAATATGGTAACCGATGTTAGTTAATTGAATATGGTAATCGATGTTAGTTAATCGAATATGGTATTCGAAGTTAGTTAATCGAATATGGTATTCGAAGTTAGTTAATCGAATATGGTATTCGATGTTAGTTAATCGAATATGGTATCCGATGTAAGTTAATCGAATATGGTATTCGAAGTTAGTTAATCGAATATGGTAGTTAATCGAATATGGTATTCGAAGTTAGTTAATCGAATATGGTATTCGACGTTAGTTAATCGAATATAGGTTATTCGAAGAAGAGTTAATCAAATAGAGATTACTCGAAAGAGAATTATACGTCGAATTCAATTATATCGAATTCGGGAAAGTAATATTTACTTTCCGGTTTTTAAATCAAAAGTATACACTAATAAATTAGGGTTTGGTTTAATTATTTGATTTAAAGAATAAAGGTTATAATTGAAGTTAGATATTTCGAAAGTAGGGATTATAACATTATCGTTATAATCAATGTTTTCAATATAGAAGTGGATTAGTAAAATTGTAACAACCCGCAAAATCTGGGCTAGTTTAAAATTTTTATTTTGGCAATTTTGGCGAATTTTGAATATTTAAAATAGATTATTTTAAATAATATCGACGAGAAATTTATTTTCGATGAAGTTAAAACGAATAAATTTATTTTAATTATATAACGAGCCTGTAATGGCGCGGTAGTTTGAAAATTCGATTTCTAATTTCAATTGAATATACAGAATTCGTTATAAGTCAGAATTGGATGAAACAAGAAATATTTGAATTTGATGAACAAGATATTTCTAACGAAGTTAACAAACTAAGATTTCACTTTAGAAATGATAAGATACGTCCAGTTGAAAATTCAGAATAGTCGCTATGGAATTTATATATATTTTATATAATATATAGCCCTTAAAAATGGACATTTTGCAAACGACCTCGGATTTCGATGAAACCAGTTTTGTTGGGTCCGTGATGTTAAGTTATTGCTAGGTTTCAAATTTCATAATTTTTCGAATCAATATGTGAGCATGGCAAAGGAAAACGCGTTTGACCAGTTTCAGTTGATTTTAATCGACTGGAAATTGGCCATTTTTCATACGGTCTCAGAATTCAACGAAACTAGTTTTGTTAGGACCGTATCGTCAATACGAAGCTAGAAAATATTTTTCTGTAATTTTCCGAGTTAATATGTGACCCCGTTAATTTGAAATGTACGTTTAAAATTCAATATAATGATTTAAATGTAAATTCAAAGGAAACTGATTGTAACGATCAATTCAGCTTACGATACATATCTCATTGTGTTCGGAATGGGGGTAAAACGCTATGGACAACAGGCAGTGGGCCTCGTTTAGAGGTCATATGAAAAAGTGGTTTTTTAAAATTTAAATAATAAAATAAAAGGAGAAAGTCAAACCCTCCCTCTCTCTTCCTTTTATCAGCCGACCCCCCTCTTATTTCTCAGTAATCGATTTATAAAAAAAAAAAAAGAGAGAGAGAGAAGAACGTGGATCGGAGGAGTGCCCCCCCCCTCCGATCGATCGTCGCCGCCTCCTCAGAGGAGGGGCGCCACCTCGAAACCCCCCCCCCAGGCGTCGCGAAAACCCCATCCCCCTGCACCTCGTGAACGCGACAGCCGCCCCCCCCTCCCCCTCCTGTGCTGCCGCCGCCACTCTTCTGGGACTTCTCCCCCTCCTGAAACCCCCAACCCGCAATCACCTCACCGGAGAACCCCAAATCAGCTGCCACGCCCCAAATCCGCCACCCACTGCCCTACTCCAACCACCGCCGACCATGCTCGTGCCTCCCTGACCCCCCCTGACGTCAGCAGCGATCCGCACCTGACTCCACCGCCATAAACAATCGGAAACTGTGAGTTTTTTTTTCTTTCTTTGTTTATTTTCTTTTCTATGTTTTTTTTTGTGTAAACAGAAAAGAGATTTAAATAGGATTTATATATTTTGAACTTCGAAAGAAAATATGATTTTTATATATTGAACTTTGAACTAAAAATATGATTTTTATATATTGAACTTTGAACTAAAAATATGATTTTTATATATTGAACTTTGAACTTAAAATTCGATTTTTATATATTGAACTTTGAACTAAAAATATGATTTTTATATATTGAACTTTGAACTAAAAATTCGATTTTTATATATTGAACTTTGAATTAAAAATATGATTTTTATATATTGAACTTTGAACTAAAAATATGATTTTTAAATATTGAATAGCGAAGTAAAAATTCGATTTTTACATAGGAAGTGAAAGCGGACAACGAAGCTGACGAAGATGCGAAAACAATGAAGATTTCTATCAAAGAAGAGTCAAGATGCTTGGATAGCTATATGTAAGAATTTCTCACCTTTCAATTTATTTTTCTAGTTATATATATATATACTAGGATGCAGACGGTGCTTATTAGAAGCACCCGACACCCGTCCACAGACCATGGACTTGTTTGATTGGTTGTGTAGTTGGTTAGATTATTTGATTTGGATTGGATTGTTTTGGTGAAATTGAAATTGATATGATTGATGTGTGAATGGCGTGGGCCTTCACTATACCGGGGATAAGGCTAGGCCTCGTCCCATTTCTAGTATAGTGCCGTTATGCCGCCGAAATTTTCTAAAATATGTTAGAAAAATAAAAATATCATTTTATTTAAAGAATGAACTGAATAGAAATTCATATGTTGGAATAAAATGTTTTTATCGTTAAAAATTGATGTGTGAATGGCGTGGGCCTTCACTATACCGGGGATAAGGCTAGGCCTCGTCCCATTTCTAGTATAGTGCCGTTATGCCGCCGAAATTTTCTAAAATATGTTAGAAAAATAAAAATATCATTTTATTTAAAGAATGAACTGAATAGAAATTCATATGTTGGAATAAAATGTTTTTATCGTTAAAAATATAATTTTTAACGTGAATGTGAATAAATAAAATACTCATTTACAAACCGGACGGTTTGTTTATGTACACCTATTTGAATGACATGGATTGGGAAGATAAATTTTACACATCGCCCAACTGCACAAATAAAATCTGTGTTTGTTTGTTTGAAACCCCACACGGGTGTTGGGATGAAATTTGAAGTTCACTCATCCTGATTGATTAAATATGTCAATCGATTGATTGACAGGCTGTTATAAGCATTAGATATCTATATTTGATGCTTATACGGTGTAGTGCACTTTGGTTGATGGTTGATTATTTATCGTTGCTATTATATACATGTGTTGTATGGAAATCCATATAATTAATTTTATATGGAAATTGATTGGGCATCATTCCAATTTGAAAAATAAAGAAAATTTGAAAATAGAAATTTATGAAGCCGTTTTGATTAGTTTGACGCCATTTTGACGTGAACGATATTTTTATCGATTTTATTCATTTTAAAATGAATATTGAAAAGTGATTTCGAAATCGACGATTTCGAAATGAATTGAATTGAAAACGATTTCGAAATGAATTTAATTGAAAACGATTTCGAAATGAATTGAATTGAAAACGATTTCGAAATGAATTGAATTGAAAACGATTTCGAAATGAATTGAATTGAAAACGATTTCGAAATGAATTGAATTGAAAACGATATTTCGAAAACGAATTCGAATTGAATTGAAAGTGAATTGAAATGAATTCAAATTGAATTGAAATTTGAATTGAATAGAAATGAACTTTGAAACGAATTTATAAAGAAGAATTCCATTTTGCTTTGAATTGAAATGGAAGTTGAATTTGCTTTTGAAACGAATTTTAAAACTATTTATATAATTCGTTTTAAATAGAAATCGACGAAATATATATTATATATATTATATATATAATATAATGGCCTGAATAGAACGCGCCGCGCCGCGGCAGTTTGCGAATTTCGACCATTTATTTCAAACGGACATTACGGGAGATCCGACCGTCGGATTCTCCTAAAACCGGAACTGTTGTGTTCGTATCGAAAAGAGCTTTCTAAAGAATATTAGAAATTAGAAATCTAACGGTTGGATTTGGAATTATGTCCAAATCAAATTCGAAAAAGGTCGCTGTAAGTGTCGTTCGATGGCCATTGATGGAAATCGACTGTACGGGCCTTGATAAAATTATTAAAAATAGTAATAATTTGTGTAAAATCATAAGAAATGATTTGTGAAGATTTGGGATGAAAAACTCCATATTTGAAAAGATAAAAATAGATTTTTATCGAAATGAACTAGTTTTGAACTAGGATTATAATTCTATTTATTTTTAAATAAATAAATTGAATTTGAAAAGGGTTTTGAAAATAACCAAAATTTCCAATGACTGCATTGGAGTGGATTTGAATCGAAATTGTCTTCGGAATATTTCGATGTTGGAATCCGTGATTATACAGATTTTGTTATGGAAATTTGAAAGATATATATATTTATATCGTTATTTCCAATACGACATTTGTTAATCGTAGAATTTGATATTGAATATAAGCCGATATATTTTCTATTCAGAGCCTTATATTGAATATCGAATGTGATTTGGGTTTGTCGTGAATGGTGTCTTCACTAACACGGTTCTTGAACCCAGTTGAGAAATGATTAAATCTTTTTATTTAGATTTAATGAAGTGTACCAATTAAATAATATTTAATTGGAATTGAATTGAGATTGATTTTTGGGTTTATCGTGAACAGTGTTTTAAATAACACTTGTTCTTTAACCCGATAATTAATGAATGTGACTTTGGGTTTATCGTGAACCGTGTTTTTAAATGACACGGATTCTTTAACCCAGTTAACGATTAAAACTAAGTGGAGTTTTAATGAATCTTTAATTAGATTGAAATGGTCGAGAATGGAGTATCACCAGTTTTGCTCCAGGCGATAGTTAAATCTTTAATTAGATTTGAACGTCAAATGGTAATTGAATTTACCGATAACACCGTGGTGTTAGATATGAAGTATTACCAGTTTTACTTCATGGGATGAATAGGTTGGGATTGGGAAATTAAAACAAATGATTACTTCGGTAAGGTTCGTTAATCCCGACGAGTTTGAATTGATATTCAAAAATAGATTAAAGAATAAATTCAAGAAATTTATCTTGGATAAAATTAATGGGAACCTTTCCCTATGAATGTGAAATTTAGAAACTAACTGTCGGTTAGCTAAGCAGAATGGTTTTCTGGATATTGATCTGATGTTGGTTTCGGCCTTCGGGGTTAATATTTGGGGAATTATTCTCTTGATTAATTTACGGTTAGTGACTAATAAATTGGAATGAGGCGTATGTTGTGTTTGTGTAACACTTATTTAAAATATACGCGAGCTATTCGGAAAGACCGGGTTTATCCCATTCTGAATAACTGATACGACGATAAGTCGAAGATGAAGACGATGGTCGAAGACCGGAGGTCTTCACGTCGTTTGGGTGATAACTGATGATCTTGATTGGGCTGTACACCCACGAAGATGGAAACAGTTGGTGATCGTCCAGACGTACTTGGAGATCGATGGATATGCGGGGTACTAGGTGCCTCCGGTTTCGTTCAGACCCAGAACGGACTTGTAAATGGACTGTGTATCTGACGTTGGATTTTAGTCTGTGTGATTGATCTCTATTAAATATATATCTGTTTGGCGGCGGAGAATTTATTCTCTTGCTTAACGCCCTTCTCTGAGACGTACGAGCTCAGGGGTTATATATTGATGGATATCAAATGCATGGAGTGAATTGCCTGTGTGGCATACCTAAGTGGCAATTGATCGAGGCTTCTGTTGAAAAGCAAAGTCTTGTGGTGATGATCAAAGCACAGCCTGTGTGACATAGCTTTGTGTAACGTTTACTTCGCGAGTTTCACACCTGGTATGAACCAAAAACGGGAGAGGACATCAGGGAGGACTTGCGTTTCTTTCTAGCTAGAAGTGGCGTCAGTGGTTTTACACGCCCTGACGAGTTTGACTTATGTGGTTATTGCTGTTGCGAGGCCCTCGGTTTGATCGGACGATCCGGGTCCGATGGAGTCATTTGTTGGCTCATTTACGCCCCATAGGGCGGAGAGACGTATTGTTCAGGCATAATAATCCACATCGGTGGACCGACCCTGACGATCCAAGGCCCACCTGAGTCTGGGACCTGAGACATGGGCTAGATTGTCTCGAATCGGTGGAGGACTATCTTTTGCCTCGGTTCATAGACGGAAATCCAATTTCCAAATACGTGACATTTGCGGTTTTATTTGTAAACCTATATATGGCGACATGATATATGGTACCCATGCCGCCTATGATTGATACTTATGATTTGAAGTTTTTTTATACACTATGCACTTATAATAGTATCAAATGATTTGTTTTAAACGTATCAAGCATTCTTTGGCTGTTATAAGGGAAAACCCTATTCCCCCGGCTTGCGTTGCATTGTGTGATAGGACCTGGGTATTATAACAGCTTCATTTTTCTTTATTTAGCATTGCGCTGTTTGTTTTATGCACTGGTATTCTTGGGAGGAAACCCGTTCCGTGTTATACGGCGTGGTCCCTTGATTTACCTAATGATTTAAAATAAAGATTGATAATTGTTTTAGTTCTCACACCAGTCCCATGACTGACCTGGAGTTTATTGTTTTAACCTAAACTCTGGGTGCCCTTATTTTGACACGGGCAGCTAGTAGTTTTGGTTTTGCAGATTTATATTCACAGGATCCTGGTTTACAGCTGGAATGATATCCGGAAAGCTTTGTATCCGTATATCTCTTCTAGTTGTGCATTGTATTATTTTCCGCTGCTATGTATTTAAATGTAATTTAAATCTCTGATATTTCTGTGTAATATTCGTTTATACTCTGTATATTCTTGTAATCTGATGCATTGTTGTAATATACAATGAAACGTTCTTCTGTATGTGTTCTGTTGTGGCTTGTTCTCGAACTATCCGACGCTTTCCTTTACGGGGAAGTTGCGGGTCTTTACACGTGGTATCAGAGCTTTGGTTTACAAAGCTCAGAGAACAAGGCACATTAGAACCCTACGAAAGAATTCATCAGATAATTGGATTAGTAAAATCCAATTAGAATGACTCGTTAGAGATAGGATCAGTAGTATCCTAGAACGAGTGTGAAGAGTATATTTTTCAAATGAAAACAAATTTTGTTTTGAAAATCTAAATCAACTATTCGTATTTGGTTATTTATTTATATTGATGTGGACAATCCAGTATATATAGATTTTGCGTATACGTCAGATCCGCGTGTATTCGAAATTTTAATATACTGGATAGATATAGAATTACGCTCTAGTCGCCCGGGAGTGATTCTGATGATTGATATATCATCATCAGAATTTATATTCGAGTGACGAACGTGTAATATCTATATATTTCCATTGGACTGGTGTGAGAACCAAAATTAGATAGGGCTAATTGTTGTGATTTGGCATCAAAAATCTGATTTTTGTATATGTATCAAAAGTATGAATTTGAAACTCTAATTCACTAATTGATTGATGTTTGTGTTGTTTGTTTAATTGTTTGATAATTTTGAACCATTTAGCCTAATTGAATCGAATAATGAATTGTATTGAAATTTGGTCGCATTTGCTTGCATATACATATATATCATTGAACAGGTCATAGCAAGGAGGCTAGAGCAGAGAATAAAATTTGTTTGCCCGACAAATAGGTACATGTTTACTACATAATTTCCTGTTTTGTTTGGGTGATGATGATTTTGTGAGCCTATTGGCTAGCTGCTTGGCTTTTTCTTTTTCTTTTTGAGATCGGAAGGACCTGGGAAGCTATTTGAAATTCCCCAATGCTCCCGGTGCAGGGGAGGTTATCGCGAAATTTTTCAAAAATTTAGGGTGTTAGCCAAATTTTTGAAAATTTGAAAATTCTCAGAAACTAAAGAGTTGGAGAATGGAAGCCAAATCGAACATAGTGTTGATTAATCAAACCACTTTCGACTTTGTTCCTTTTCGGGGACGAAAAGTTTTAAGTGGGGGAGATTGTAACAACCCGCAAAATCTGGGCCAGTTTAAAATTTTTATTTTGGCAATTTTGGCGAATTTTGAATATTTAAAATAGATTATTTTAAATAATATCGACGAGAAATTAATTTTCGACGAAGTTAAAACGAATAAATTTATTTTAATTATATTACGAGCCTAAAATGGCGCGGTAGTTCGAAAATTCGATTTCTAATTTCAATTGAATATACAGAGTTCGTTATAAGTCAGAATTGGACGAAACAAGAAATATTTGAATCTGATGAACAAGATCTTTCTAACGAAGTTAACAAACTAAGATTTCACTTTAGAAATGATAAGATACGTCCAGTTGAAAATTCAGAATAGTCGCTATGGAATTTATATATATTTTATATAATATATAGCCCTTAAAAATGGACATTTTGCAAACGACCTCGGATTTCGATGAAACCAGTTTTGTTGGGTCCGTGATGTTAAGTTATTGCTAGGTTTCAAATTTCATAATTTTTTGAATCAATATGTGAGCGTGGCAAAGGAAAACGCGTTTGACCAGTTTCAGTTGATTTTAATCGACTGGAAATTGGCCATTTTTCATACGGTCTCAGAATTCAACGAAACTAGTTTTGTTAGGACCGTATCGTCAATACGAAGCTAGAAAATATTTTTCTGTAATTTTCCGAGTTAATATGTGACCCCGGTAATTTGAAATGTACGTTTAAAATTCAATATAATGATTTAAATGTAAATTCAAAGGAAACTTATTGTAACGATCAATTCAGCTTACGATACATATCTCATTGTGTTCGAAATGGGGGTAAAACGCTATGGACGACAGGCAGTGGGCCTCGTTTAGAGTTCATATGAAAAAGTGGTTTTTTAAAATTTAAATAATAAAATAAAAGGAGAAAGTCAAACCCTCCCTCTCTCTTCCTTTTATCAGCCGACCCCCCCTCTTATTTCTCAGTAATCGATTTATAAAAAAAAAAAAAAAAAAAAGAGAGAGAGAAGAACGTGGATCGGAGGAGCGCCCCCCCCTCCGATCGATCGCCGCCACCTCCTCAGAGGAGGGGCGCCACATCGAAACCCCCCCCCCCCCCAGGCGTCGCGAAAACCCCATCCCCCTGCACCTCGTGAACGCGACAGCCGCCCCCCCCCCCTACTGTGCTGCCGCCGCCACTCTTCTGGGACTTCTCCCCCTCCTGAAACCCCCAACCCGCAATCACCTCACCGGAGAACCCCAAATCAGCTGCCACGCCCCAAATCCGCCACCCACTGCCCTACTCCAACCACCGCCGACCATGCTCGTGCCTCCCTGACCCCCCCTGACGTCAGCAGCGATCCGCACCAGACTCCACCGCCATAAACAATCGGAAACTGTGAGTTTTTTCTTTCTTTCTTTGTTTATTTTCTTTTCTATGTTTTTTTTTGTGTAAATAGAAAAGAGATTTAAATAGGATTTATATATTTTGAACTTCGAAAGAAAATATGATTTTTATATATTGAACTTTGAACTAAAAATATGATTTTTATATATTGAACTTTGAACTAAAAATATGATTTTTATATATTGAACTTTGAACTAAAAATTCGATTTTTATATATTGAGCTTTGAACTAAAAATATGATTTTTATATATTGAACTTTGAACTGAAAATTCGATTTTTATATATTGAACTTTGAATTAAAAATATGATTTTTATATATTGAACTTTGAACTAAAAATATGATTTTTAAATATTGAATAGCGAAGTAAAAATTCGATTTTTACATAGGAAGTGAAAGCGGACAACGAAGCTGACGAAGATGCGAAAACAATGAAGATTTCTATCAAAGAAGAGTCAAGATGCTTGGATAGCTATATGTGAGAATTTCTCACCTTTCAATTTATTTTTCTAGTTATATATATATACTAGGATGCAGACGGTGCTTATTAGAAGCACCCGACACCCGTCCACAGACCATGGACTTGTTTGATTGGTTGTGTAGTTGGTTAGATTATTTGATTTGGATTGGATTGTTTTGGTGAAATTGAAATTGATATGATTGATGTGTGAATGGCGTGGGCCTTCACTAGACCGGGGATAAGGCTAGGCCTCGTCCCGTTTCTAGTATAGTGCCGTTATGCCGCCGAAATTTTCTAAAATATGTTAGAAAAAAAATATCAACTTATTTAAAGAATGAACTGAATAGAAATTCATATGTTGGAATAAAATGTTTTTATCGTTAAAAATATAATTTTTAACGTGAATGTGAATAAATAAAATATTCATTTACAAACCGGACGGTTTGTTTATGTACACCTATTTGAATGACATGGATTGGGACGATAAATTTTACACATCGCCCAACTGCACAAATAAAATCTGTGTTTGTTTGTTTGAAACCCCACACGGGTGTTGGGATGAAATTTGAAGTTCACTCATCCTGATTGATTAAATATGTCAATCGATTGATTGACAGGCTGTTATAAGCATTAGATATCTATATTTGATGCTTATACGGTGTAGTGCACTTTGGTTGATGGTTGATTATTTATCGTTGCTATTATATACATGTGTTGTATGGAAATCCATATAATTAATTTTATATGGAAATTGATTGGGCCTCATTCCAATTTGAAAAATAAAGAAAATTTGAAAATAGAAATTTATGAAGCCGTGTTGATTAGTTTGACGCCATTTTGATGTGAACGATATTTTTATCGATTTTATTCATTATAAAATGAATATTGAAAAGTGATTTCGAAATCGACGATTTCGAAATGAATTGAATTGAAAACGATTTCGAAATGAATTGAATTGAAAACGATTTCGAAATGAATTGAATTGAAAATGATTTCGAAATGAATTGAATTGAAAACGATTTCGAAATGAATTGAATTGAAAACGATTTCGAAATGAATTGAATTGAAAACGATTTCGAAATGAATTGAATTGAAAACGATTTCGAAATGAATTGAATTGAAAATGATTTCGAAATGAATTGAATTGAAAACGATTTCGAAATGAATTGAAAACGAATTCGAATTCAATTGAAAGTGAATTGAAATGAATTCAAATTGAATTGAAATTTGAATTGAATAGAAATGAACTTTGAAACGAATTTATAAAGAAGAATTCCATTTTGCTTTGAATTGAAATGGAAGTTGAATTTGCTTTTGAAACGAATTTTAAAACTATTTATATAATTCGTTTTAAATAGAAATCGACGAAATATATATTATATATATTATATATATAATATAATGGCCTGAATAGAACGCGCCGCGCCGCGGCAGTTCGCGAATTTCGACCATTTATTTCAAACGGACATTACGGGAGATCCGACCGTCGGATTCTCCTAAAACCGGAACCGTTGGGTTCGTATCGAAAAGAGCTTTCTAAAGAATATTAGAAATTAGAAATCTAACGGTTGGATTTGGAATTATGTCCAAATCAAATTCGAAAAAGGTCGCTGTAAGTGCCGTTCGATGGCCATTGATGGAAATCGACTGTACGGGCCTTGATAAAAATATTAAAAATAGTAATAATTTGTGTAAAATCATAAGAAATGATTTGTGAAGATTTGGGATGAAAAACTCCATATTTGAAAAGATAAAAATAGTTTTTTATCGAAATGAACTAGTTTTGAACTAGGATTATAATTCTATTTATTTTTAAATAAATAAATTGAATTTGAAAAGGGTTTTGAAAATAACCAAAATTTCCAATGATTGCATTGGAGTGGATTTGAATCGAAATTGTCTTCGGAATATTTCGATGTTGGAATCCGTGATTATACAGATGTTGTTATGGAAATTTGAAAGATATATATATTTATATCGTTATTTCCAATACGACATTTGTTAATCGTAGAATTTGATATTGAATATAAGCCGATATATTTTCTATTCAGAGCCTTATATTGAATATCGAATGTGATTTGGGTTTGTCGTGAATGGTGTCTTCACTAACACGGTTCTTGAACCCAGTTGAGAAATGATTAAATCTTTTTATTTAGATTTAATGAAGTGTACCAATTAAATAATATTTAATTGGAATTGAATTGAGATTGATTTTTGGGTTTATCGTGAACAGTGTTTTAAATAACACTTGTTCTTTAACCCGATAATTAATGAATGTGACTTTGTGTTTATCGTGAACCGTGTTTTTAAATGACACGGATTCTTTAACCCAGTTAACGTTAAAACTAAGTGGAGTTTTAATGAATCTTTAATTAGATTGAAATGGTCGAGAATGGAGTATCACCAGTTTTGCTCCAGGCGATAGTTAAATCTTTAATTAGATTTGAACGTCAAATGGTAATTGAATTTACCGATAACACCGTGGTGTTAGATATGAAGTATTACCAGTTTTACTTCATGGGATGAATAGGTTGGGATTGGGAAATTAAAACAAATGATTACTTCGGTAAGGTTCGTTAATCCCGACGAGTTTGAATTGATATTCAAAAATAGATTAAAGAATAAATTCAAGAAATTTATCTTGGATAAAATTAATGGGAACCTTTCCCTATGAATGTGAAATTTAAAAACTAACTGTCGGTTAGCTAAGCAGAATGGTTTTCTGGATATTGATCTGATGTTGGTTTCGGCCTTCGGGGTTAATATTTAGGGAATTATTCTCTTGATTAATTTACGGTTAGTGACTGATAAATTGGAATGAGGCGTATGTTGTGTTTGTGTAACACTTATTTAAAATATACGCGAGCTATTCGGAAAGACCGGGTTTATCCCATTCTGAATAACTGATACGATGATAAGTCGAAGATGAAGACGATGGTCGAAGACCGGAGGTCTTCACGTCGTTTGGGTGATAACTGATGATCTTGATTGGGCTGTACACCCAAGAAGATGGAAACAGTTGGTGATCGTCCAGACGTACTTGGAGATCGATGGATATGCGGGGTACTAGGTGCCTCCGGTTTCGTTCAGACCCAGAACGGACTTGTAAATGGACTGTGTGTCTGACATTGGATTTTAGTCTGTGTGATTGATCTCTATTAAATATATATCTGTTTGGCGGCGGAGAATTTATTCTCTTGCTTAACGCCCTTCTCTGAGACGTACGAGCTCAGGGGTTATATATTGATGGATATCAAACGCATGGAGTGAATTGCCTGTGTGGCATGCCTAAGTGGCAATTGATCGAGGCTTCTATTGAAAAGCAAAGTCTTGTGGTGATGATCAAAGCACAGCCTGTGTGGCATAGCTTTGTGTAACGTTTACTTCGCGAGTTTCACACCCGGTATGAACCAAAAACGGGAGAGGACATCAGGGAGGACTTGCGTTTCTTTCTAGCTAGAAGTGGCGTCAGTTTTTTTACATGCCCTGACGAGTTTGACTTATGTGGTTGTTGCTGTTGCGAGGCGCCTCGGTTTGATCGGACGATCCGGGTCCGATGGAGTCATTTGTTGGCTCATTTACGCCCCATAGGGCGGAGAGACGTATTGTTCAGGCATAATAATCCACATCGGTGGACCGGCCCTGACGATCCAAGGCCCACCTGAGTCTGGGACCTGAGACATGGGCTAGATTGTCTCGAATCGGTGGAGGACTATCTTTTGCCTCGGTTCATAGACGGAAATCCAATTTCCAAATACGTGACATTTGCGGTTTTATTTGTAAACCTATATATGGCGACATGATATATGGTACCCATGCCGCCTATGATTGATACTTATGATTTGAAGTTGTTTTATACACTATGCACTTATAATAGTATCAAATGATTTGTTTTAAACGTATCAAGCATTCTTTGACTGTTATAAGGGAAAACCCTATCCCTCGGCTTGCGTTGCATTGTGTGATAGGACCTGGGTCTTATAACAGCTTCATTTTTCTTTATTTAGCATTGCGCTGTTTGTTTTATGCACTGGTATTCTTGGGAGGAAACCCGTTCCGTGTTATACGGCGTGGTCCCTTGATTTACCTAATGATTTAAAATAAAGATTGATAACTGTTTTAGTTCTCACACCAGTCCCATGACTAACCTGGAGTTTATTGTTTTAACCTAAACTCTGGGTGCCCCTATTTTGACACGGGCAGCTAGTAGTTTTGGTTTTGCAGATTTATATTCACAGGATCCTGGTTTACAGCTGGAATGATATCCGGAAAGCTTTGTATCCGTATATCTCTTCTAGTTGTGCATTGTATTATTTTCCGCTGCTATGTATTTAAATGTAATTTAAATCTCTGATATTTCTGTGTAATATTCGTTTATACTCTGTATATTCTTGTAATCTGATGCATTGTTGTAATATACAATGAAACGTTCTTCTGTATGTGTTCTGTTGTGGCTTGTTCTCGAACTATCCGACGCTTTCCTTTACGGGGAAGTTGCGGGTCTTTACAAAAATTGAATCCGAGAAAGGCGTAAAGAAGTTGTTAAAGATTAAAAGATAAACTTTGACCATTTCGAAGTTATAACGTTGTTCAGTTAAGGTCTGAGAGGTAATTATACCCCAACTTGAGTGACTTCCTTCTTGACTAAGAAATGGTAAGGTTTGATCGTAAAGGAGTTTTGGAAATGTTTTCCAAACGAGAATTAGAAATGTTTTCCAATAAAAGAAAAATAAGAATTTAGAACATAGGGAAACAGGAGATAAGTAAATAAATGAACTAAAGAGATTTATGTTAAATAATGTTTGTTCGATATAATTTCCATGTGGAAATAAAATCGTTGTTTGCACACTTGTTTTTCTTTGATAGTTAAATCACGGACTATCGAAGTTTTGACCATTTTAACGTTGTTAATATGGAGAGACCGGTTGGATTATTATCCAAAGAACCACTCTGTATTGGCATAAGCGTCGCGAATCATATATGCCAAAGATAATTGAAGACGGAGTAAAATGCAAGGGCTGTTGTATATGTCTTAGATAACAGTGACTAAGATGGATATACGGAATAGTGCCTTCGGTTTGTCCAGTCCCAGGACAACTTGTATGGACGAAGGTCTGACAGAGTATATCCAGTGGATCGCGTAAGTTGATCTGTTCAAACATATTCACGTTTGGTGGCGGAGGAATTTGTTTCTCTAAGCTGTATACCCGTGTTATTTTTGGATAAATCAATTTGTGATTTGGCGGGTATGACGATGTGACATTCTAAGTGAATGAGGATGACTTGTGTTGATGAATGTCTGACAGGGTATTTCCAGAAAGGTCACGTACATTGATTTCTTCAACTGTACCAAGAGTGGAAGTGTAGAAGGAAACTTCTTTAGCTGACACGTAATGTACTGTTGTAAACGTCAATTTGTGATTTCGATGGATTTGACAATGTAGCATTCGAAGTGAATCTGATGTAATGATAAAGCGTAGCTTCTAGCTTCTTCAACCGGTAAATGACAGAAATCGGGCAGGCAGCATGGCTAAGTCGGTCGCACCGAAATAGGGTGTATAATCACCTATCTAGAGAATATTCATTTGCTTCTTTTAATCTATCAATGTTGTCCCATATATATACGGGAAACGGTTGCCGATCCCAACCGTTGGTGATGTACATTCGATACACTCAAGCGAAATGAGTGGTCGGTCATGTGTGGCTGAGTTGCAAGATGTTCTTGTTGAACTCCAGTGTATCGTTCCTAGAGTACACTGATCGGAAGGTGGTTCCATACCTTGTCATAGTTGGAAATCCATTATCCAATATGTGCTTGTGATTTTGATTGTATACTATATATGTAGAACATGAGATGAAAGCGTTTCTGCTAGTTGATATCTATTTGTATATGGACATTATTATAATATCAAAAGGTTTTTGATTTAAAGATATTTTGGATTCTCATAAGGGAAAAACCCGTTCCGTTCTGCGGTGTGGTCTTATGAGATATCGTTTACTTGTTCATATACCTGTTTAAACTGTTTTACTCACACCAGTCCCATGACTAACCCAGAGTTTACTTTGTTGTTTTTCCTAAACTCTTGGGTGCCTAAATTTGTACGGGCAGTCAAGTAGTCGGGATTTTACAAATACACTTGGAGAGCTTGGAGCAGGAGGCTTCTGGATTCTATAGCTATTATTATTTCCGCTGTGTTGTAAGTGTTGTACTCTGATAAGTGCTATTGTATGCATAACTGTTATATTTCAAAGTTATGTTATCTATTATATGTTATTCGTTCCGCTGTGAGGCTCGTGTTACTCCGATGTTGTGTTCTTCTTCTTCTTCTTCTGTTCTAAGTTCCTATCTTATCTATTCTCACCCTCTAATTTCTTTCATTAATTACCGGGATTTTTCGATGTTTTGGTTATCGACATCGTGCTTATGTCGATAACCAAAGCCTACTCAAAATCCGGGTCGTTACAGTTGGTATCAGAGCCAGGTTAAGAATTACCTTGGCTCAGTGGCGTGACTCGGTAGAGATAGGGTTAGTAATGCCCTAGATTGAGTTTGAGTGTATATATACGAGTGAACGTATTTGTATTTGATATAAAAATTTGTTTTATATTGTGGAGATTTATTGGTTGAGTTGTTTATAAGTTCTGGTCGATCAGTTTGATCCACTGTATCGGTAGGAGTTACTAAATACTTGAATACGATGAACCGACATAGTATGTTTTGATATAGTATATTGGTTGTGTTGGTTGTTATTATAATCGAGTAAGATTATAAAAGTGAAATGGTTATAAATAACTAATCAGAATTCATATAAGGAAAATATATGAAGTAAGATGAAGTAAATCTGAATTTAATCAGATTTGGAATAAAAATAAGGAAATTTTAAGTTCCTGGGAGATTTTGAAAACGTTTTTCAGACTGAAAGTGATATAGTATTGAACTCACTTCAATAGTTGGAAAATAGATTCCGATGATGAATCGCGACATCATCAGTGTTCATTTTCGAGTTGTAAGTGACGGATTACTACCAAAGGTTTTGTTTTCGAATTGTTTTGAGAAAACAAGTTGTTTAACAATTCAAAGGTTTTGAATTGGCAGTATGATTTCAAATTGATTTGAAAGAAACCCAGGAATTTTAGTTCTGAAATTGGAATTTAACTTTTGAAGCTAAATAGATTGGGATGATAAAAGTAAAGTGAATAAATTAAAATTTAGCTTTAACTAAGTTAAGTAAATAATAAACCAGAATTTAACTTGAGATGATAGGTTAAGAAAAACTGAAATGATTAGAAATAATTTGGAATTAACTCGGATGAATAAGTTAAGAGTTTGAAATAGAGAAATGGAACTCGAGTGGAAATAGAATTCGACTTAGGTATAAGCGAATGATTTGGTTTTGAGAATGAACTGATTGGAGATCAAGTTGGTAATGCATTGTTATATGCAGAAGGAGTAATGAATGGTAGGGATATAATGATATGCCCAACAAAAAGGTACAAGTTTATATTTCATATGAGTTTGGAATTTATGAGCCGAATTGGCAAGTCGCTTGGCGTTTTGATTTTCTTTTGGGTTGAAGAAGGCCCAGAGAGGTGAGTTAGAGTTTGAGCTATTGACCAGTACAAAGGAAGTGCTGGCGATATTTTTCGAAAAGATAAGGTGTTAGAAAATTTTCAGAATTTTTGGAAATTTGGTTAGTCGGAATAAATTAATATTTTAATCGATATTAATTGGTTCAGTTGAAACCAGAGATAAGAGGTAAACAGATAAACTTTACCCAGTAGATAGGGTCGTCCCCTACCTTAGCAATTTCGAGGACGAAATTATTTTAAGGGGGAAAGATTGTAATGATCTGCATTTCTGACCGTTGAATAATTAATTTATTTAATTATTTAAATATCGTTTTGGCGATATCGATAACTGGAATTAAATAATATTGAATATTTAATTGATAATTATAATATAACAATATATTATAATGTCGAAAAAGTTGGAAATAGTGAAATTCACAATATCGTGTGAATTGAATAGTATACGAGATTTGGTGGAGTTTCGATTCGAAATATAATAATGATTATATTGAATAGACGACGGTTGAACGTATAGTTTATAATATATTTATGAACGAGCTCGAAATGGCGCTGCAGTTCGCTATTTGGCGATTTGAACTTCAACTGAATATACAGGGTCCGTTTTAAGCCAGATTTCTGTGAAACAAGAAACGGGTGGAGCTGGTGGAGTATATCTTTCTAGTGGAAGAGAAAAATCGGGATTTCGCCGTATAGATTTTGATTTATGTCCAAATCAATTTTCAGAAAAGTCACTGTGGAATTCCTTTATAATTTGCGACACTTTAATTACGTTATAAATGGATTTTCGATATAAATTGAATATCGATTTATTCTGGAATTCTGGATATCAAGCTGTAAATTCTGATATGATATTCTGGAGCTGTACGATATCATACGTGGAGATATACGATAATATAAATTTATTTATATTTAATTTAATTATATTTAAATATATTTATATATTTAAATGGGTCATCCAGAGCTTTAAAAATAGCCGGTTTTGCAAACGAAGTCGGAATTCGACGAAACCAGTTTTGTTGGATCCGCAATATCAAATAGTTGTTAGATTTCCAGTTTCGTGATTTTTAGAGCCACTGTGTGGCCGTACCGATTTTTAATGTGAGAAACAGTTGATATTTTGACGGTTAAAAATACGCTGTGTGAGCATACTGAGTCGAAATGCGACGAAAACAGTTTCGTTAGAACCGTAATGTCGAACTCTAGTGGCGTGTCAATTTTCGTGATTTTTAGGTATGGTATGTGATCACACGGATTTTTAGAAGATTGAAACGAATATAAAATCAATAAAATAATAAAGGGAAAATATCTTAAAACAATTCTAAAGCCTAGAGGAGGCCACGTCCTCATCAAATTTCAGCCACAAACAACTATATGATCCCGTATATAGCCACCAACGATTTTTCACTTTCTCCAGTAAAATAACAACGAAGGGGAAAAATCAAAACAAACCAAAATCAAATCTATAATTCATATATTCATATATTTGGGATGCTGGAAACCTGCTCTTCATTTTGGGGTGTATTTTGTGGCATTCGAATTGTTGTTCCGTCAAGGTCTGTTGTAAACCGTGGACTAGGGTTCCACTTTCACTTCGACTGAGGCATCGATGAGTGGTTTAAGGTTTAGATTGGGATTCAGGTGGAGAAATTTCACTTATGTGCTCGATTCTAAGGGTTGCGGCACAGTTTTGCTCCGGTGATGTTGTTCGACTGAGATGAAAGGGTGGTGTCGAGCTAAGCGTTGAGGGTATAGGGGAGGAGAGAATTTGATGGAGATCGAAATGGTGGTGTTCGCACCGGAGGTTGATGACCGATGTGGTGGTGGGGCGTGGTCAAACGTGGAGTCAACGGGGATGTTTTAGGAGCAGGAATCCATCGAGGAAGAAGAGAAATAAAGTCGGGTTGGGTTTTTAGCAGGAGGGTCTTCGGCTTTATAAATGGTAGTGGGTCGGTTCAAGGAAAATGAGGGGTGAGGCCCAACGTATTTAATTTCTATGTTTTTATTTTAACGTAAAAGTGTATTAACTTCGTAATGCTATAACTTGGTCATACGATATCAGATTGACAAACCGTATGTTGCGTTGGGACCGTATGGACGGACACTACACGATGGAACTGACTGGAAGTCCATCGGAGCTCGTTACAATTTATGGCAAAATAAATTGTCCGTCTAAATCAAATAGAGCGATGGTTATCGTTATTAACGATGATTGTCCAATGTGAGTAAACCTCACTAACTCTGAACAGTTTATAATTTCATGTGGTATTTTTAGAACTATTAGATATTGGCTGATTGACTGTGTGTTGACTGTTTGATTGAACTGCTAGTCAGTTAGTTGAATTTCTATATTGATTCTGTTTAACAAAATATATCATATGGAACTGGAAGTGATGTTGATTTTATATTGTATAACATCTGTGATGCAGGGAAACAGGTTAGAGGAATCCAACTGGATTCCTCAACATTTATAATACTGTTTGATTTCATATATTTTGTTATATGATGTGATACATAATCTATTGTCAGTTGTATGTGTTTGGACGATATTGATCATCGTTATTTGATATGTTAAGTACCATCACATACCGAAATATTGATAAAGGGAATTTTCACAGTGATAGTGAAAATAAAATATTTATAAATGGAATATTTATAAATAAGAGATATTTATAAATTTGAATATTTATAAATAAGGAATATTTATAAATGGAATATTTATAAATAGGGGATATTTAGAAAGGAAGTAATTTCAAAACATTTTCTTTCTGAATGGAAAGGCCTGTGTGGCGGGTTTGGGGATTTTCCCGATGCTCCCGATACAAAGGAGGTTATGGCGAATTTTCCCGGAAAATTAAGGAGTTAGAATATTTTTAAAGAATAAATTTGAAAAGGTAATATTTGCAAACCATTTGCAAATAGAATAAAATAGAAAAAGAAATATTTGTAAACCATTTACAAATAGAATGGAAAGGGAATATTTAGAAAATAAATAGAGTTAATAAAAAGGAAATGTGTTTATAACGAAATAAGAAGTTATAAAAAGGAAACCATTATTAAACGAACATTTATAAAGTGAAGAACCGTTACTAAAAAGTGAATCTTTATAAATGAATAAACATTGTTAAAAGGGGAACTTTTTAAATGGATAAATGTTGTAAAAAGGAGAAATCGAATATGGTATTCGAAGTTAGTTAATCGAATATGGTTTTCGAAGTTAGTTAATCGAATATGGTATTCGAAGTTAGTTAATCGAATATGGTATTGGATGTTAGTTAATCGGATATGGTATTCGAAGTTAGTTAATCGAATATGGTATTCGATGTTAGTTAATTGAATATGGTATCCGATGTTAGTTAATCGAATATGGTATTTGATGTTAGTTAATCGAATATGGTATTCGAAGTTAGTTAATCAAATATGGTATTCGATGTTAGTTAATCGAATATGGTATCCGATGTTAGTTAATTGAATATGGTATTCGAAGTTAGTTAATCGAATATGGTATTCGAAGTTAGTTAATCGAATATGGTATTCAAAGTTAGTTAATCGAATATGGTATTCGAAGTTAGTTAATCGAATATGGTATTCGACGTTAGTTAATCGAATATAGGTTATTCGAAGAAGAGTTAATCAAATAGAGATTACTCGAAAGAGAATTATACGTCGAATTCAATTATATCGAATTTGGGAAAGTAATATTTACTTTCCGGTTTTTAAATCAAAAGTATACACTAATAAATTAGGGTTTGGTTTAATTATTCGATTTAAAGAATAAAGGTTATAATTGAAGTTAGATATTTCGAAAGTAGGGATTATAACGTTATCGTTATAATCAATGTTTTCAATATAGAAGTGGATTAGTAAAATTGAATCCGAGAAAGGCGTAAAGAAGTTGTTAAAGATTAAAAGATAAACTTTGACCATTTCGAAGTTATGACGTTGTTCAGTTAAGGTCTGAGAGGTAATTATACCCCAACTTGAGTGACTTCCTTCTTGACTAAGAAATGGTAAGGTTTGATCGTAAAGGAGTTTTGAAAATGTTTTCCAAACGAGAATCAGAAATGTTTTCTGATAAAAGAAAAATAAGAATTTAGAATATAGGGAAACAGGAGATAAGTAAATAAATGAACTAAAGCGATTTATGTTAAATAATGTTTGTTCGATATAATTTCCATGTGGAAATAATATCGTTGTTTGCACACTTGGTTTTCTTTGATAGTTAAATCACAGACTATCGAAGTTTTGACCATTTTAACGTTGTTAATATGGACAGACCGGTTGGATTATTATCCAAAGAACCACTCTGTATTGGCATAAGTGTCGCGAATCATATGTGCCAAAGATAATTGAAGACGGAGTAAAATGCAAGGGCTGTTGTATAAGTCTTAGATAACAGTGACTAAGATGGATATACGGAATAGTGCCTTCGGTTTGTCCAGTCCCAGAACAACTTGTTTGGACGAAGCTCTGACAGAGTATATCCAGTGGATCGTGTAAGTTGATCTGTTCAAACGTATTCACGTTTGGTGGCGGAGGAATTTGTTTCTCTAAGCTGTATACCCGTGTTATTTTTGGATAAATCAATTTGTGATTTGGCGGGTATGACGATGTGACATTCTAAGTGAATGAGGATGACTTGTGTTGATGAATGTCTGACAGGGTATTTCCAGAAAGGTCACGTACATTGATTTCTTCAACTGTACCAAGAGTGGAAGCGGAGAAGGAAACTTCTTTAGCTGACACGTAATGTACTGTTGTAAACGTCAATTAGTGATTTCGATGGATTTGACAATGTAGCATTCGAAGTGAATCTGATGTAATGATAAAGCGTAGCTTCTAGCCTCATCAACCGGTAAATGACAGAAATCGGGCAGGCAGCATGGCTAAGTCGGTCGCACCGAAATAGGGTGTATAGTCACCTATCTAGAGAATATTCATTTGCTTCTTTTAATCTATCAATGTTGTCCCATATATATACGGGAAACGGTTGCCGATCCCAACCGTTGGTGGTGTACATTCGATACACTCAAGCGAAATGAGTGGTCGGTCATGTGTGGCTGAGTTGCAAGATGTTCTTGTTGAACTCCAGTGTATCGTTCCTAGAGTACACTGATCGGAAGGTGGTTCCATACCTTGTCATAGTTGGACATCCATTATCCAGTATGTGCTTGCGATTTTGATTGTATACTATATATGTAGAATGTTAGTCGAAAGCGTTTCTGCTAGTTGATATCTATTTGTACATGGACATTATTATAATATCAAAAGGTTTTTGATATAAAGATATTTTGGATTCTTATAAGGGAAAAACCCGTTCCGTTCTGCGGCGTGGTCTTATGAGATATCGTTTACTTGTTCATATACCTGTTTAAACTGTTTTACTCACACCAGTCCCATGACTGACCCGGAGTTTACTTTGTTGTTTTCCCTAAACTCTTGGGTTCCTAAATTTGTACGGGCAGTCAAGTAGTCGGGATTTTACAGATACACTTGGAGAGCTAGGAGCAGGAGGCTTCTGGATTCTATAGCTATTATTATTTCCGCTGTGTTGTAAGTGCTGTACTCTGATAAGTGCTATTGTATGCGTAACTGTTATATTTCAAAGTTATGTTATCTATTATATGTTATTCGTTCCGCTGTGAGGTTCGTGTTACTCTGATGTTGTGTTCTTCTTCTTCTTCTATTCTAAGTTTCTATCTTATCTATTCTCACCCTCTAATTTCTTTCATTAATTATCGGGATTTTTCAATGTTTTGGTTATCGACATCGTGCTTATGTCGATAACCAAAGCCTACTCAAAATCCAGGTCGTTACACGGTCTCCCTCCACAGAAGCTCACTTCGAGTATTACCAATCGAATTCCATTCCATCCCAATTTATTTTAGTAAATTGGAAAACTTTACTTTGGAAAATCTCATTAAATCTTAGTAAAAGATTTATATATTCCAAATCACTTTTCACTGTTAATTTGAGTTAAAGCACAAGTGTTAATTAAAACACCGTTCACGATAAACGCAAAATCCAATTCGATATTAAATACAAGGCTCTGAATAGAAAATATATCGGCTTATATTCAATATCAAATTCTGAAACCAACAAATATCGTACTGGAACTAACGATATAAATATATCTTTCAAATTTCCATAACCATATCTGTATAATCACAAAATCCAACATCGAAATATTCCGAAGATGATTTTGATTCAAATCCATTCCAATTCATATATTGGAAATTCTGGTCATATTAAAACCCATTCTCAATCCCATTTATTTATTTAAAAATAATTGGATTATAACTCTAGTTAATAACTAATTCAACTCGATAAAAATGCAGTTTTATCTTTACAAACTTGGAAATTTTCATTACAATTCTTTTATAATCATTTATTATGATTTTACACAAATTATTAATATTTTTAATAATTTTATCAAGGCCTTTTCAGTCGATTTCGATAAACGGTCGTCGAACTGCACTTACAGCGATCTTTTACAAATTTGATTTGGACGTATCTCCAAATCCAACCGTTAGATTTCAAATCTCCAATATTCGTTGGAAAGCTGTTTTCGATATGAACCACCAGTTCCGGTTTTAGGAGAATCCGACGGTTGGATCTCCCGTAATGTCCATTCGAAGTCAATGGTCGAAATTCGCGAACGGCCGCGACGCGGCGCGTTCTATTCAGGCCATTTAATATATATAATATATATATATATTATATTTCGTCGATTTCATTTTAAAATGTATTTTATAATTCGTTTTAACTTCGTTTTGAAAACGATTTCGACTTCATATTCAATTTTAAATCAAAATTGAATATTCCATATCATTAATATATAAATGATAATATTTTCAAACCTGTAGATTTTGAAATCTTTTCCTTTTCAATATTCATTATAAAAGTGAATGAAATCGATATAAATATCACTTGCGTCGAAATGGCGCATATCTAATCCACAAGGCTTAATATATATATATATATATATATATATATATATATATCAATAACTTTGTGTCCATCCGTAATCGGACATTAAAATCTGATTTTTAATCCTTTACTGAATTATCTTGAAATACTCCTTATTTTAAAATATTCGTTATTTCAAAATATTCTTTACTTCTGAATTGGAATCAGACCAAGTAAATTACCATATAAAGTGATTTATATGGATTTCATACAACAGATGTATATAACAGCCATGATAAATATTCAACCATCATCCATAGTGCACTACACAGCTGTTTGACAACCTATCGATCGACATACAACTAATTATTGGGATGTGTGAACGTCAAATATCATCCCAATATCCGTGTGGGGTTTCAGATCAACAAACACATATTTTATTTGTGCAGTTGGGCGATGTGTAAAATTTATCGTCCCAATCCATATCAGTCAAATGAGTGTACATAAACAAATTGTCTGATTTGTAAATGAATATTTTATTTTATTCCTTTATCATTAGAAATGATATTTCTATTTTTCAACATATTTTAGAAAATTTCGGTGGCATAACGGCGTGATACTAGAACCGGGATAAGGTCTAGCCTTATCCCTCGCCTCATAACTGCGCACGTCATACACAAACCAAACCATATCAATTCGTTTCACACCACAAACCAAATTCAAACCAATACATCAATCAACAAAACAATCAAGCCAAACAAGCAAACAAGTTGTTCATGGTTTGTGGACGATGGGTGTCGGGAGCTACTAAGCACCGTCTGCATCCTAATATATATTTTTAACTAGAAAATAAATTAAAGTGAGAAGTTCTCACCTTGGTTTTATTCTAACACGTTTTCTGACTTGCTGAATTGTTGTTCGAGTTCCAGACTTCGCATACAAGCTCTAATCGTCAATCCATCTTTTTTTCTAACGTAAGCACGCCATTCCGGACGACTTTAGCCTAGTGGACTTTTTCCTGAAAATGCTCCAATTCGTCAGAATTCACGAAAGTACATAAATTTGACAGTATTTGGACAGCAGACTTTGGATGCGTTTTCCGAGAAGCTCCGAACTCCAAAACACGACTTCCATATATCCAAATCGAAGAGAAAATCATGCTCTACAACTTTGGTTGTGATGGATTTTGGCAAGAGACGCATCGTTTGAGAGTTATGGGGCTAAACAGTTCTGTACGGTTATGCGCACAGGAATTTTTGTAAAAAATGGATTTTTATGGGTTTGTGGGGCCCACGTTCGGAGCTGAGGACTGAAGGACGGCGACAGGACCTGATTGGGGTGGGAGATGGTGCGGCCAAGTGGTGGTGGCGCAGGAGGGGCCCACAGCGGCGGGTTTAATGATTTGGGTGTTTAGGGATTTAGAAATTGAAGGGAGAAAGAGGAGAAGAGAGAGGAGAGGAGGAACAGGAGGAGGAGAAGGGAAGGAGGAGGAGGCCGGCGGTGGTGCTAGGGGGCGCGGTTGTGCGGGTGGGGGAGGACGTGCGGTTTTTTCCCTTTTTTTTTACGGTGAATGAATGAGAGAGAGAGAGAGAGGAAAGGGGAGAGTTGACCAATTTATATTTATTTAATTTAATTCTCCAAAAAGTTATTTTTTCATTCGAACTCCAAATCGAACCCAACGAATGTCGTCCTTAGGTAATTACCCCCATTTCAAACGCAATGGGATATGTCACGCAAGCCAATTCAACTGTTTTGTTCAGTTTTTCTTTAAATTAAAATATAAATCAATATAACGTTCAAAATTGGTTTTAGCGTACATTTTAATTTACCGGGGCCACATACAGACTCTAAAAATTCCAGAAAAATTATTTCTAGTTTCGTATTGACGATGCGGTCCTAACAAAACTAATTTCATCCAATTATGAGGCTGTCTGAAAAATGGCCATTTTCCAATCGATTAAAATTGACTAAAACTGTCAAAACACGTTTAACTTCACTACGCTCACATATTGATTCCAAAAATTATTAATTTTGGAATCTAGCAATAATTTGACATTCCAATTCCAACAAAAGTGGTTTCGTCGAAAACTGAGGTCGTTTGCAAAATGGCTATTTTTAAGGGCTATATATTAATTAAAAATATATATAAATTCTACTGCGACTATTCTGAATTTTAAACTGGGCGTATCTTAATGTTTCTAAGGTGAAATCTCAATTTCTTAACTTCGTTAGAAAGACAAAGTTAAGCAGATTTAAATATTTCTTGTTTCGTCCAATTCTGACTTATATTGAATTATGTATATTCATTTGAAATTAGAAATCGAATTTTCAAACTACTTCGCCATTTCAGGCTCATTATATAATTAAAATAAATTTTTGGTCGTTATTATTTAAAAAAAACTATTTTAAATAACCAAAATCCATTAAAATCGCCAAAATAAAAATTTTAAATTGGCTCAGAATTCCCGGGTTGTTACAATCTCCCCAACTTAAAATCTTTTCGTCCTCGAAAAGGAACGAAGCTGAAAGTTGCCTAACTAATCAACTCAACTTTAATTATTTTCATTATGGCTTAAGTTCTTTAACTTTTCAGTTTCGAAGAACCTTTCAAATTTTTCAAAAATTTGGCTATCACCCTAAATTTTCGAAAAATTTTGCCATAACCTCCCCTGCACCGGAAGCATCGGGATATTTCAAATAGCCTCCCATAGCCCTAACCAATCAAAAAGAAAAAGCCAATCGGCTCATAAAATCATCAAAACCCCAAGAAATACAATAAACATGTACCTATTTGTCGGGCAAACAATTTTATTCCTCTTCTCTAGCCTCCTTGCTATGACTTGTTCAATAGATATACATGTACATATATGCAAATGCAACTAAATTTCAATTCTGTTCAATATTCGGTTTGATTACGCTTAAAGGTTCAAAATTTTTAACTAAACAAACCAATAATCAAACAACACAACCAGCAATCAATTAGTTAATTAGCTTTTCAAATTCATAATTTCTTATACACAGTCAAAAAATCATGTTTTTGATGCAAATTCACAACAATATATCCTATCTAGTTTTGGTTCTCACACCAGTCTAATGGAAATATATAGATATCCCACTTTCGAAAGTCGAGAATGAATGCTGATGATGTCGCGAGATCACCAGAATTATGCCCGGGTGACTAGAATGTGATTCTATATCTATCAAGTATATTTGAGGCTTCGTATATACGTTCATGACGCGTATATGCAAAATCTCTATATACTCGATTGTCCAAATCAATATAAAAACAATATTGAAATACGTATAAAATGGCTTAAATTTTCAATTTTTTTTTCATTTTTAGTACTCTTTACACTCGTTCTAGGATACTACTGATCCCTTCTCTAACGAGTCACTCTTATTGGTTATTACTAATCCAATCTCCGATGAATTCTATCGTTTGGTTCTAATATGTCTTGTTCTCGAGCTCTGTAAACCAAAGCTCTGATACCAAACTGACATGACCTGAACTTCCCCAATCTCCGAAGAGAAGAGGAAGCACGGATTGCTTTGAGAACAGGACAAATCAGAACACAAACAGAAGAACATTTCATTGCTTATTTCAACAATTACATCAGAGTACAAGAATACAACAGAGTATTAATAAATAATATACATTTGACAAATATCAGAGATTTAATTTATAATGCAGCGGAAAAATAATACATAACACAACTGAAAGAAATACACGGATACAGAGCTTTCCGAATATCACTTCAGCTATAAACCAGGATCCTATGAATATAAATATGCAAAACCAAAACTACTAGCTGCCCGCGCGGAAAATAACGGCACCTAGAGTTTAGGTTAAAACAAATAAACTCCAGGCCAGTCATTTGACTGGTGTGAGAACTAAAACAGTTATTTAAAACTTTACTTTAAAAATAAACTAAATCAAGGGACCACGCCGTATAACACGGAACGGGTTTCCTCTCAAGAATACCAGTGCATAAAACAAACAGCGCAATGCTAAATAAAGAACAATGAAGCTATTATAAGACCCCGGTCCCATCACACAATGCAACGCAAGCCGGAGGATAGGATTTATCCTTATAATAGTCAAAGAATGCTTAATACGTTTAAAATAGATTATTTATATATTACTATACGTGTATAGTATCAAAAACAATTTCAAACATAATACCAATCATAGACGGCATAAGCGCCCCATCCCACTATGTCGCCATATATAGGATTACAATCAAAATCGAAATGTCATGTATTGGAAATTGGATTCCGTCATGAGTCGAGGCAAGGGGCAAGCTCCTCTCCGCTTCGAGACACTCTAGCAAATGCCTCAGGACTACACACTCTGGGTAACCATAGGAACCTCTAAGGTCGATCCTCTCTTACATTTGAGGATTAATTATTCCTGAACAAACATTTCACGATCCTATAGTACCTATAACCGAGGCGCCTCGCATTCCAACAACCACATAGGTAAAATAACAAAATGTCAGGGCTAGTAAAGCGCTGACATCACCCATAGCTAGAAAGAAACGTCATGTTCTCCTTGGGTCCTTATCTTTCAACCTATACCGAGGTGTGAGGCTCGCGAATTAACGCCATACACAAAGCTATGCCACACAGGTCATTCTTTGATCATCAACCACAAGACTCTGCTTTTCAAAAAAAGACTTGATCCATGCATCTCAGCATGCTACATTGTCAGTCCATACTGTACCAACTGATTTTCACCAATATATAACCTCTAAGCTCATACGTCTCAGAGAAGGGTGTTATGCAAGAGAATAATTTCTTCGCCACCAAACAAATATTTATTTAGCAGAGATCAACTAATACAGTACAAAGGAATGCAATGTTAGACACACTATCCATTTACAAGTCCGTTCTGGGTCTGAATGAAACCGGAGGCACCTTATTCCGCCTCCCATATGTCCAATAAAGGAGTGAGATCCTCGCATATCCGTCGATCTCCAAGTACGTCTGGACGTTCACCACTTATTACCCTGTCTTGAGTGTACAGCCCAATCAAGACATCAGTAATCATCCAAACGATGTGAAGACCTCCGGTCATCAACCACCGTCTTCATCTTCGACATACTGTCGAATCCGTTATACAAAATGGGTATTAACCCGGCCTTTCCGAACAACTCGTGTATATTATAAAAAAGTGCTGCACAAACACAACATATGCATCATTCCAATCCAGAATATTCTTTTATTCAAATATTCACTTTCTTAGGGAAAGGTTCCTGTAGTGACCCGAAATTCCGGTCCAATTTGAGCTGACCAAAAGCACAAGTCCAACCCCAAATTAAACTGAGAACCAGGAAACTAATAGAAAGAAGGTAGAGGGTGAGGATACATAAGATAGAAACTTATAGAATAGAAGAAGAAGAAGAAGAACGTCATCATCAGAGTAAACACGGATCTCACATCGAAACGAATAAAATATAACATAACTTTTGAAATACAAACAGTATATGTATTCAATAACATTGCAGAGTACAACACTTACAACAATAGCGGAAATAAACAATAGCTATATAATCCGGAAGCCTCCTGCTTCAGCTCTTCAAGTGCATCTATAAAATACCGACTACTAGAATGCCCATACAAATTTGGGCACCCAAGAGTTTTAGGGAAAACAAAACAAAATAAACTCCGGGTCAGTCATGGGACTGGTGTGAATAAACTCTAAACACTTGGTTAATAAAGGATATCTCATAAGACCACGCCGTAAAAACAGAACGGGTTTTTCCCTTATGAAAATCCAAACATCTTTGTAAACAATATCCTTCTGATATTATAATAATGTCTAAGTACAAATAGATATCAATCTAGCAGAAACGCTTGCATCTCATGCTCTACATATATAATGCATAATCTTAAACCACAGGCGCTTATTGGATTTCCAACTATGACAAGGTATAGAACCACCTTCTGATCAGTGTACTCTAGGAACGATACACTGGAGTTCAACAAGAACATCTTGCAACTCAGCCATACATGACCGACCACTCATTTCGCTTGAGTGTATCGAATGTATATCACCAACGGTTGGGATCAGCAATCGTTTCCCGTATATATATATATATATATATATATATATATATATATATATATATATATATATGGGACGACATTGATAGATTAAAGAAGCAAATGAATATTCTCTAGATAGGTGATTATACACCCTAGTTCGGAGCGACTGACTTAGCCATGTTGCCTGCCCGATTTATGTCATTTACCGGATGTGAGGCTGGAAGCTACGCTTATCTTTTTACATATCATATCTTCATTCACTTAAAATGCCACATCGTCATACCCTTTGAATCACAAATTGATTTATCCAAAAATAACACGGATATACAGCTAAGAGAAACGAATTCCTCCGCCACCAAATGTGAATGCGTTTGAAGAGATCAACTTACGCGATCTATCAGACATACTTTGTCAGACCTTCGTCCATACAAGTTGTTCTGGGACTGGACAAACCGAAGGCACTATTCAGTACATCCATCTTAGGAAATTGTTATCTAAGGTTTATACAATAGTCCTTGCAATTTACTCCGTCTTCAATATATTCAGCATACTTGATTCGCAACGCTTATGCCAATACGGAGTGGTTCTTCGGATAATAATACAACCGGTCTCCCCATATTAACAACGTTAAAATGGTCAAAACTTTGATAGTCGTTGATTTAACTATCAAATGAAAAACACGTGTGCAAACAATGATTTTATTTCCAGATGGAAATTATATCGATCAATCATCATTTAACATTTATCTCTTTAGTTCATTTTTCATCTCCTGTTTCCATATATCCAACATTTCTTATTTTCTAAATCTAGACAATATACGTTATTAACATTGGAAAACATTTCCATTTCTTATTCATGCATCACTACCATTCCACAACTATTAGTCCCTAACTGTAAACTAGTAAGAAACCAACATCAGATCGATACCCAGAAAACTATTCAACTTAACTAATCTTTAGTCAGTTTCTAATCTTGTTTAACTCTATTTGATTAACTCTTATTCGAATAAATAATATTCAATTAACTCCATTCGATTAACTCTAGATCGCAGCGATCACAATGGTTACGCCTGATTCCCTCAGGAAACATCCAACCGCCGTAGGCTATCTGTAACCCTACGAATTACGCTAGCAGTCGTGCTAAATGGCAACTTATCCTGAATAACTATGTTTGTTTTAACTCTATCTCAAATAACTATATTAGATCAACTCTAGTTGAATAACTAATATTCAATTAACCCTAATTAGATTAATTATATTCGAATAACTCTAGTTCGATTTAACTCTAACTGATTAACTCTAACTGATTTACTCTAACTGATTGACTCTAACTGATTGACAATAACTGATTAACTCTAACTGATTAACTCTAACTGATTAACTCTAACTAGTTAACTCCAACTGATTAACTCTAAATGATTAACTCTAACTGGTTAACTCTAACTGGTTAACTCTAACTGATCAACTCTAACTGATTAACCCTATCCAATTTACTCTTCGTCCATATTCAGTTTCAAATATCGATGTTGAAATCGATTCTTACTTCTCGATATGAGTCCTGACTTATATATTCTATTTATCAAATGATAAATATTTTACTTAATTTATAAAATATTATTTATAAATTAATCTGCTCCATTTATCTGTTAAAACAGATTTCCATTAAATGTTCACTTTGAATTCATATTCTGTTATACCCGTGTGCGAAGCACGGGTCTAAACCTTCCTAGTGACAAATTCTCTTTTTATTCAATTCTATTCATTTTTCAAATTTTTCCGTTTATAACTCTATTTATTTTCTAAATAAATATTTCCTTTTATTCCCTTTATATTTGTTTCACAAATATTTCCAATTCAATTATATTTGTTTTACAAATATAATTAAATTTCAATATACACTTTGAAAAATCCCTTTGTATATTCTAGTATTTCTTATGTATTTCAAATACCATATATCACTGTTCAGTATCACCCAGACACACACAATCAACAACAGATTGTATATCACATCATATATCACAATATATATGAAAACAGTAAAATAATTGTTGAGGAATCCAGTTGGATTCCTCCAACTTGTCTCCCTGCATCCACAGATGTTAATCAACATATATAACATCAATTTTACTTCAACACGAAATATTATGATAAGCAGAATCAATATTTGATTAACGATTTATATATATATATATATATATATATATATATATATATATATACCGTTATCTACGTTTTCAATCAAATCTATTTAACAGTCCAAACAATTAATACACAGAAATCAATCCTTATTTATCAAAAATAAAGTACAGTTTATAAAAATATAAACTGATCAGAGTTAATGAGTTTTACTCACATTGGACGATCATCGTTAATAACGATAACCATCGCTTGATTCAGACGGACAATTTATTTTGCTATAAATTGTAACGAGCTCGAATTCACTTCCAGTCAGTTCCATGGTGTAGCCACCATCCAAACGATCCCAACGGATCAAACCGCTCAAAAAACTGATACTGTATGAACGAGATACTACGTTTATTAGTTAATGTACTAATTTATATTTAAATTATACTAAATATTTATTTAAAAGAAATGGGCCTTACTCTTTATAAACCAGCCCATCACTTAATTCACCAACCCGTCCAACATTATTCTCATTGCACCACTTAGTTTTCCACGCAACATCTAATCGGAATTTCCAGGATATTTCGGTTTCTTCCCTTTTTTTTATTTCTTTTGTCTCAAGACTGGACTTCACATTATAACCGGCCCACGCCCTTACTATACCAGACCCACCCATAAAAAAAACCTTTACTTCTTCATCTATATACTGGACACAAACTCCGGTTTTTAATTTTCACCATGACTATGCATGCGTTTAAACCCATTCCATTAATTATTTAAATAAAAACGCTGCTCCCCTTTTGCAAAAGACCCTTCACGCATGAACCAGTGTCACCATGTCATACCTGAGCTCACCGCCTTTTCCTCGTTCCTTATCACAACTCCATCTTTCCTAGTAGTCACCTACATCAAGTACAAGGTACCTCCCCACGTTACTGCATGAAAAATCAAAACGCAACCATTATTAACTTTGCTTTCTCGAGCTCCTCCACACCCTGTTCAACATTTGAAACTCGACTGCCACCGTCCAGTACTCACCCCCATGTTGAACTCAACATCACCGGGTAAATCTCCCACTACTACAAAAGTGGGCATATTCGACACTATTTTACTGTGGCCGTAGATCAAAAAAGCATTGCAGTAGCCCCTTTTTTTAAATAGGCAACACCAAGGGGGTGTGGCATCTGCGGTCGTTGCATTAGCCATCTAAGGCAACGCTTTAGCACATCTACTGCCACAGAAAGAAAGTATTGTGTTATAGACGTAATGCAACACTAATTGTACATAATGCAACATTATTCAGCGTTGCTTGAAAATTAGTTAGATCCTGGGTACCAGGTCACGATAGCGGCGGCCACGTCAGCTGCCACCGTGTCACACGACACGTCAGATCTCCACGTCAGCTGCACACGTGTCGCATGCCATGTCAGCTGTGGCGTTTACATGCCACGTGGACTTACTACTATTTTACGTAATGCAACATCACTTTATTATGGAATGCGACACCATTATCTTGAAACACGACATCAGGAAAAAAAACAAATGCAACAGTAAAAGAAGGCAAATACAACGCTTTAATTATAAATTTTGCAATATCAGTTTTTTACATAGAAGAAACACATCCGTTACATTCATCATCACATTCAAACCTTCAATACATACCGCCTTCAGTACATCCGATCAAATATATAACACATACGATCAAATACATAATTTAAAAGTAGTAAAAGTGCCAACACATACCACCTTCAATACAAGTGCCAATAAATACGATTCGTGTGCATTCTACAAAGTAGTAATGCCATGAACCAGAAACTGTATCTCTATGTCATTTCAGGTCCTCCACTTGCCGGCTGTATCTCCCCTCGTCATTTCAGATCCTGCAATTTGATTTTACAAGTTATTAATTTGATAAGTGCATTGTGCTGTGTGCATGCATCTGTGCATTTGGCCATCTAATTAACTTATAAATCTTAGTGAGTTACGCATACAATTATAAAAGTTGACCAATCAGCACTACATGCCACCTCATCAGAAATAGAATTGAGTATGCTTCGTCTTCTGTGCAAGCATTTCCAATTCACATATCTGCCTGACACCATCCATTGGGTCCCTCGCACATCCTTTCCAGCGTCAGAACATCATCTCCTCCATATCCCCTAAACCCCAATCTTCGAAATTTTAAAAAGAAACAAAAACAATGGACTCGTCTCTATACATCACAGCCATTGTTATTAAGGGACACTGGAATTTCGAAGCTGTGCAAGACGTTCTTAAGGTGGCTCTCAATCATAATTCGTGGCCTATACGGCTAATACCCAACAACTCTTTTCTAGTATCATGCCCATCGTACAGAATTCGTGATCATGCCCTAATGTTGAAAGTTTTTACAAAACCTGGTGGTGCTATTTACCTGCAATCATGGTCTGATGAAGAATTTGAGCCCTCACCAGCGTTAGAAGTGGAATCATGGGCTAAAGTTGATAGCTTTCCCGAGTTCCTAAAGAGTAATGTTCCTGCTGTTGAAGAAGTAATGAAGCCAATGGGACGTGTGCTTGCAATTGACGACTGTTACTGGTCTCAGTATGACCATACATCTTTCTACCTGAAAATGCAATTTTATGAAGGCATTGGCAATATAAATACTTTTGCTGCTCAAATCAATAACAAGGTTTACTTCATTAAGGTTCAGCGCTGTACCCATGCTCATCCTGGGACAAGGCCTGAACTTCTTTTTGTGAGCAATAGGGAGGAAGAGGTGGTTCCATGTTTGCATCATTACGGATGGGAATGGGAAATGGATTCAGATGAAAGGTTTAATGCAATGATACAAGAAACTGCTGAGCTACCCCCCTTGCCAAGCTTATTTCCGGAAGCCGCCCATGACATACATGTTGATAACCAAGCCCCAATGAACCAGAGGTATGATCAGTTGGTAGATATAGAAGTTGATCAGGAATTTGACTGGCCAAACTACCTCACCCCTTGTCCTGATGCTGCGGGTCCATCACATGCGGCTGCTCACTTCGGACCGGCTCTCCCACAGCCGCAAAGCCCTAACGAATCAGTTGGAAGTTCCACTGCCCCGCAACCCTGATCTGGTATGAATTTATGCTACTATAATTTCATTTTTTGGATGTGTATATATTAAGTTAACTTTATGATACTTTTGGATGTGGATGTGTATGTTGTTTTTTGGATGTGTATGGTATGAACTGAATAATGCTGCCTTATTATACTTGTGCGTGTGTATATACTTGTGCGTGTATGGTATGAACTGATCGATGCTGCCTTATGATACTTGTGCGTGTGTGTATACTTGTGCGTGTATGGTATGAACAAATGTGTATTGTATGGACTGATGCTGCCTTATAATACTTGTGCGTGCGTGTTAGATACGGGTATTTGTATCACAAAACCGCAGTACGACACATGTATTTGTATCACAAAACCTCAAGCATACAGTTGTATGTCATTTTTTGGATGTGTATGGTATGAACTAATGCAAAACTGAGCATATGTTTCCAAAATCGAAACATTGAAATTGGTAGTTTCCAAAATCAAATGGAAAATACCTGTGCGTGTTATAAGATACGGGTGAACGACTCGTCCGGATCGGGAAATTGTTAGCCTCAAGCACACCGCAGTGCAAACACACCGCATTACTACACATGTATATGTATCACAAAACCTCAAGCATGCAATTATATGTCAGTGTAAATGAACGCAAAGTGAAAATCACTTTCGACTGTACAGTCCCCATTCCTTAACTAGCTCGATCTCTATAATAAACCAATGTCTTTTTCATGCCAATAGCCCGGTTCTCATGGTTTATTGCTGGGTACAATTTTCGAATAAACCTCAGCATAATCCCAAATCCCAAATCAATGGTCAAAGCACAACTAATTACTCATAATCTAATATTTCATCGACTAATCACTCATAAGCGAACGGGTTTCCCTAAGTTTGGGATGTCCAAGCAACTAATTACTCATAATCGAATGGGTTTTCCAAAGTGTAACAAATGAACTACTTACTAATTACTCATAATCCAATCTATAATAAGCGTAACTAATTCACAGTGCTATACAAACTGAACCTGAGTGAAAAAACTGGCGATGTCAATGCCCTGAGCAATCAAAGCTAGAAAGCATTTCAAAGCTTCAACCTTTTCAGAATAGAATTTGTTGTCGAGGAGAGGAGTGATACTGACGTGAATTTAGGTTTAAATTTTTGTCAATAGTAAAAAGGGGGAAAACGATTAGATGATAGAGAAGAAAACAATTTCGTGAACGGAGAAGATCGCGCCAAAATTTCGTCAAAATAATGCAATGACGTGGCTGTCAATGATTGGATGATGGCTATCGTTAAGATCATCAGACCAACAGATGTTTTGAACCGTTGGATTAATCTTGCATCTACGGTTGGGGTTTTAATATATTGATAAGGCGGATCGCTGAGCTGGATTATATATATGTAATGCTACGCTTTTAACTGGTGTTGCACGTCAAAACACTAGAATTCCCACCGCAACAGTGCATTCACATATAATGCGACAACATATGAATATTGTTGCAGAAGATCAAAGAAAGCATAGCTTTCGCCACACTTTTCGTGCAACGCACACAAATTAGTGTCGAATATGCCCACTTTTGTAGTAGTGTCCTCTACTCCTCCTCGTACCTCTATTCTGATCAGTTCATCATCATCAATAAGGAATACGCCATTTCTCTTCTAGTCCCGAGCTCCTCCCTCTCCACTACGTCCGTGCTTTTAATCCTTCATGGACAAATCGAACTCACATGCTACTCTTAAGGACAGCAAACCCTACTTCATTCGAACTCAAAAACAACTATACAGTATTGATAGGCTTTTCAATAGAAGTTGGAATATATTTATGAGAAGATTTATAATATTTTATTTGAATTGATATCGATTTTCAAAGCTTGGAATTTGTTTGCTGAAACCATGAAAAAAGCTCTTGGTTTAATTTTTCTGGAACAAGAACCCAAAGAGGAAGCCTGTGTACTTAAAATGTTTTGTTGTGGATTTTGAAGGACCACGTTTTCGTTTAGAGGCCACAGATAACTAGCGGCTGAAAATGATGAGGGCATGGCCCTTTTTCCACCCTTTAAAAACGAAAATATAGATACCTCTTTGTACACTATTTTGCTTATATACGAACTGCAAATGACAGAGATAAAAATACCCTTGTATTGAGCAGTGTTCTATGATCCCAAAAATATAATAATATCGGTAGGTTAACTCATATTGTGAAACCCCAAAATATTGATATAGGGTGCAAAATACTCCAAATAAAAAGTTGCAAATTTAATTAATTAAAAATTACAGTAAAATTCTAAAAATTAAATTATCACTACGTCTTAAAAGAATCTTGTCTAAATTCGAAACCGGTATCTAGTTATATCGAATAAACTGTTACGGTCGATAAACGATTCTATAGCGACTATTTGAAATTTTGATTTGATCATAACTCAAAATCTACATGACGAAATCTCGATTTTCCTCTTCCATTAGAAAATATACTTCACCAGCTCTGAACGTTTCTTGTTTCAAAATCCGACTTATAACGGATTCTGCATATTCGTTCAAATTTCTAATCGCCCAATTACGAACTGCAGCGCCATTTCGAGCTCGGTTTTAATTATAATATAATTATGCGTTCAAACTTCGTTTCAAATAATATATTCGTTATTCTAATTCAATTTTAAACCGAATTATATATATATATATTTTGAATTGCCCAATTCACACTATATTGCCATTTCGCTAATTTCGACTATTACGAAATTAAATATATTATTCTATTATTTATATTAATTAAAATTCAAAGTTATTTAATTAAACGACCATTTGATTCTCTAAATCACTAATTAAATAATTATATAAATTAATTAATCATCGCTGAAAATACGGGTCGTTACAGTTCCCATTAATTTTATCAAAGATAAATTGTTTAAAATTATTCTTTAATCTTCCTTTGAATATCAATCCAAACCGTTTTAAGGTTTATCCAAACTAGTCGGGATTAGCGAACCAAACCGAAGTAATTATTTATTTTATTTCCCAATCCCAACCTATTCATCCCCTGGAGCAAAACTGGTGATACTCCATATCTAACACCATGGTGTTATCGGCAAATATTAGTTAACATTTCACGTTCAAATCTAGTTAAAGATTTAACTATCACTTGGAGCAAAACTGTTAATACTCCATTCTCGACCATTTTCTTGAATTGATAATTTCAGTTATCACATTCACTTTCTAATCTAATTAAAGATTCATTAAAACTCTAATTTATTTTTAATCTCAATAATCATTACGTAATGATTATTCAAATTTAAGATATTAATCCTATTTTCACCTGGGTTAAAGAACTAGTGTCATTTAAAACACCGTTCACGATAAACCCAAAAACCACATTCCATTAATTATGGAATCTTCACGGAAAATAGATCAATATATAAACGATATAAACTTCCATATCTGACCAATAATATAAATGGAATAACGGCAAAGCCCTTAAAATTCCATATATAGTAACGGTCTTCCTCCACAGAAGCTCACTTCGAGTATTACCAATCGAATTCCATTCCATCCCAATTTATTTTAGTAAATTTGAAAACTTTACTTTGGAAAATCCCATTAAATCTTAATAAAAGATTTATATATTCCAAATCACTCTTCACTGTTAATTTGAGTTAAAGAACAAGTGTTATTTAAAACACCGTTCACGATAAACCCAAAATCCAATTCGATGTTAAATACAAGGCTCTGAATAGAAAATATATTGGCTTATATTCAACATCAAACTCTAAAACCAACAAATATCGTACTGGAAATAACGATATAAATATATCTTTCAAATTTCCATAACCATATCTGTATAATCACGAAATCCAAAATCGAAATATTCCGAAAATAATTTTGATTCAAATCCATTCCAATTCATATATTGGAAATTCTGGTCATATTAAAACCCATTCTCAATCCCATTTATTTATTTAAAAATAATTGGATTATAACTCTTGTTAATAACTAGTTCATCTCGATAAAAATGTAGTTTTGTCTTTACAAACTTGGAATTTTCATTCCAATTTTTTTATAATCATTTATTACGATTTTACACAAATTATTAATTTTTTTAATAATTTTATCAAGGCCTTTTCAGTCGATTTCCATAAACGGTCGTCGAACTGCACTTACAACGACCTTTTCCAAATTTGATTTGGACGTATCTCCAAATCCAACCGTTAGATTTCAAATCTCCAATATTCGTTGGAAAGCCATTTTCGATACGAACCCAAGGTTCCGGTTTTAGGAGAATCCGACGGTCGGATCTCCCGTAACATCCATTCGAAGTCAATGATCGAAATTCGTGAACGGCCGCGGCGCGGCGCGTTCTATTCAGGCCATTTAGTATATATAATATATACATATATTATATATTTCATCGATTTCCTTTTAAAACGTATTTTATAATTCGTTTTAACTTCGTTTTGAAAACGATTTCAACTTCATATTCAATTTTAAATCAAAATTGAATATTCCATATCATTAATATATAAATGATAATATTTTCAAACCAGTAGATTTTGAAATCTTTTCCTTTTCAATATTCATTATAAAAGTGAATAAAATCGATATAAATATCGTTCGCATCGAAATGGCGCATATCTAATCCACACAGCTTTATATATATTTCAATAACTTCGTGTCCATCCCTAATCGGACATTAAAATCCGATTTTTAATCCTTTACTGAATATTATCTTGAAATACTCCTTATTTAAAAATATTCGTTATTTTAAAATATTCCTTACTTCTGAATTGGAATCAGACCCGGTAAATTACCATATAAAGTGATTTATATGGATTTCATACAACACATGTATATAACAGCCATGATAAATAATCAACCATCATCCATAGTGCACTACACAGCTGTCTGTCAACCTATCTGTAACACCCCACCTCTATTAAGGTCACTCACAAAGGGAATGCCTTAACTTTGGTGGAGCATTTTAGTAAACAGAACAGAAACTTACAAGACAGATAAAACAGTACTTGAAAATTTTTAACTTTATTATAGCGGAAACAGAAATCAATATGGTTACATCCTTTCAAATCTCAGAATTCAAGTACAAAATATCAGTCATGTACAAAAGCCTTCAAAATGCATGGTTTAAAATCATAATCCCTATAGAACGGAAGCTATACAGAGCCAAGCCATACTTTAAGCACTTCAAGCAAAGAGAAATCCAGATCAAGCTAAAGTATTCCCTCCTTGGATAACCTGGGGGGGAAACGGAAGAAAGGAGGCGAAACAACAAGGGTCAGACAAAAAGTCTGGCAAGTCCAGTGACTTTCAGCATATGAACAGATAATAATAATATGACATGAACATAAAACTGGATGAGAGATAACTGTAACAGGTGCAGCAGATATAACAGAAGAACAGAATGACATAAACTATTGCTTTACACTTCTCTGCACTAATACTAGTATAACAGAATTAGGTGTCGCCCTAATGTCTAAACTGAAACAGGAACGGGTACAGAATAATTTAACAGAAACAGAATACTAATAACGGGCCTTTACTACCCGATCAGAAACAGACAGAAGCAGAAACAGATTAATCCCTATGGAAACAGAATGTAGAATTAGGTGTACACTAGTAATGGGCCTTTACCACCCGAACAGACGATACCACGCAGAAACAGACAGGTGTTACCACCCAACAGAAACAGACGGTACCGACAGAAACAGACAGAACTAAGTGTACCCTAAAACCCTACCCCAAGCGATCGGCTCCCTAATACATAAATATCCTGTGTCGGCCCCACAGTCGGGTGTATCACTCCCTAAAGTGACAACCAATCGGCACAAACCTATTTACAGATGTCACGGCGTCTTACATCCTCAGAGGCAGACCGGGATCCATGCACGCACATGACCCGGTTGGAACGCACCATCAACACCCCTCGCCATTATTAGAATGAACCACTTATAATTAGTTCAGTAAGCATGCCCGGACCCTACCTACTTTTGGGTCAAAGTTTTGATACCAGAAAGGGTTACTGACTAATATGGGTCCCAAACAACAGATGACACAAGTAATTCCTCTCCTAACCTTGCGTCCCCAGACTAACAGATCTCAGATTAACTTGTTTACAAGTTCAGACATACAAAATTCAGATTTACTAGTTCACAGATTAAGTTAACAAGTTTTCAGACTAGCAGATCAGATGTACAGATTTTTCAGATTTGTCTAACTTTGTATTGGGCCTATAAATTCATGGACGGGTTTACTACACCTATTAATCCAGTTGGTTTAACCCTATTTCCCCCAATACGTTATAGACGTCATTCTTATCGTAGATTTGCATTAATTAATTATTAATGCCCAGACCTCTCACATTAGGTCGCTAGCTTGTGGCCGCTGGATGGGTCGGGCAGTTCCGGGTAGACTTCTGCCACAAGCCAGACCTAACCTCGTGTCTTACGCAGGTTATGACTAACTTCTCACATTAGAACCTATTGTTTGCGGCCACTGGATGTGCCGGGCGGTTCCGGGCAGAATTACGCCGCAAACTCATTCTAAGCTCGAGTTAGTCATGTTTATCTTTGCGGCCAATTAATTAATAATTTACCGTTTATGCGCACGCCCAATATATATGCCAATTCAGATTATATCAATAACAGGATGATTATATCAACACAGCAGATAAAAGATTTTAGCAGATAACAGATTTTCCAGATTCTATAACTTAACGGATATAACAGATTTAGCAACTTAGAAGATTTTGGCATATAACAGGTTAGGCATTAATCAAATAAATTTAACAGATTTAGGCATTTTCAACAGACCTAGCGGATGACAGATCTAGCAGATGAATAGATCTAGTAAACTAGGCAGTAGAGCAGAACTAGTAGATTAAACAATATAACAGAACTAGCAGATTAGGCAATATAATAAAACTAACAGATTAGGCAAATATAGCAGAACTAGCAAATTAGGCAATTATAACTGATTTTCATCATTCCTTAAAGTTTCACATATCTTGCCTAATAGATTTGGCCTAAACTTGCATGCCTAAAATAGTGGTCATGATTCACACTAGGATCATATACCCTACGTTTGCATTGAATTTGCATGTCACAGATTATGGTCATAATTTACATGTCCCAATTTAGTTCCACATGCCTAGTACAAAAGATTCACATATAAATTATACCAGCTATAGCCATCTATTTCAATGCATGTCATATATTCAAAAATCTCCTACTTAGGTGTTATTCACACTTGATAGTTATCAAATCTTAATATGGATCTTCACACCTAAGTTATAATCCGTTATAAAATATCCCCAAGGATCTATATCTAACATATGGTATGTGTTTTAGTTCAGATCTTAATATTCCAGATTTGCAAGTTATGTATTATCATATGATAATCCCAAACAGTCATATGTGCACAGATCTAGATCTAGTTTATATACTCAAATCAGTCACAGATTAGTCCAATTATGCCTTAGATTTATGTTCTAAGTTCCAAGTCCAACCTATGTTCTTTCCTCAAATAAATCACATATCGGTCATGCCCAATTTATGCACATTCATTTGATTGTCCCAAACATTTTAGCGTATGTTGATCTCTTATGAGATTGGCTCAGGCTCATGGTAGCCTGGCTATAGAACAGAAAGAGGAAAGAGGTACAAAATAAAACAGATCAGATCAGAACATAACAGATATAACCTCAGATTCAGATTTATAATTCATGTCACAATCAGAATTAACGTTTATAGCAGAGAATAACTGCACTTGCCTTAATTGGATTAAAGAAAGAACTCTAGTTGTTGTAGAACCGTTGCAGAAGCTTTAATCTCTAATTGAATTTAGGTTGATGTTGATTGACTTCTAGTTTTGATTTCAGCAGAGTAGCAACGCCATTTTTATTTTTAATTTAGAACAGAGGCGGAGTAGAAGTAGAATAGAATTGTGTGCAGAGAAGGCTGGGTTTGGGGCTGTTTAAATAGGTTTAGGCAGACGAATCTAGACAGAAAACGAGACCAGATACATCAGAACGCACCCAGGCAGAAAAGAAGATTCGGGAGGCAGGTCGACCCCCAGGTCGACACTTGGGTCGACTATATGGTCGACCGCCTGGGGGCAGGTCGACCCCTTGGGGACAGGTCGACTCTAGGGTCGACCCCGTGGGGCAGGACGACTCTAGGGTCGACCCCCTGGGGGCAGGTCGACTCTAGGGTCGACTCCCCAGTCGACCTGGTTTGTGCTGTTTAATTTTTTTCTGAACTTTGGGAGGCCATAACTTGGTCATTTGGACTCCGATTTACGAAATTTGGGACTCTATTTCGCGTATTTTTTCGAGACGAACGCAATGGCACAGCCCGTTTCCCTTGATTCTGATTTCATATTTCAATTATACTCATATTTGTAATTCTTAAGTTCACAGAAAATACGGGGTGTTACATTCTCCCCTCCTTAAAGGATTTCGTCCCTGAAATCTTCAAGTTAAGAAGAATGTGTCCTACCATCCAATCACTCATCTACTCAGTCATCATCCACAAGTATCCATTGTCCTTAGAAATTTCTAGTGCTGTATGAACATTTGCAAAAGTGTGTGTATATGCTCCTTATCTAATGCAAAGATCAGGCAGTCTGCTAATTCAGTTGACCTCCTTAATGCGAATTATGTCAGTGACATGAGTCCAATATGTATGCAATTTTCCTATTTGATACATATCATTTCTATATGAGTGCACTACCATCCACTCATATGCAACATCCATGTGCTGATTCAACCAGTTTGCATCCATAAAAATTTAAAATGCTCACACATCCATATGCAGTATAAGAGTGTTTTCGAGCCGATCTAGTGCCTAGTTTGTGTATATGCGTCCACGAGCAACCACTTACATCCACTTGCAACCATCAAACATAACATGTCTCAAACACATGTTTACACCCATTAAGATTCCTATCTATAAGTTGAACACTCGATCGATAGGATACAGTCGAGTGATGGAAGCGAGTACAGATAAAACAAAAACTTGATTCCTATCAGACATTGGTTGAAAAAATAATTCCCCTAAGGGTCAACCCCGAAGACCGAAATCAACATCAGATTGACACCCAGAGGGTTAACCTCTTTAGACAATGTCAAAACTGGAAATCTTATCAGAAGTATTCAGATATTTACGGACTACTGGTACAGATCAGGTTCCCTTATGATTCTTCGGAAGCTAAGCATGATAAAATCATATCCCACAAAAACTCAGAATATATGCGTCATATTTGACGCCTAACACAGATATCCCTCAAACCTTAACTTAAAACAGATGAGTCATACCCTTTATGGGTCTGAGTCTACAGCAGAATCAAAAACAATACTAGTATTCAAGTGCAGAGTATCAAGTACAGAATCAGAAAGAGTCTTAACTCCATAACCAGATAAGAAAATTAAACCTTCTACAGAAATTTTCCCTATTTCTATCCTATCCACTAGCCTTGAGAGTGTTTGCCTGCCCTCCAGAAGTTGGTCCTGTCCTCTGTCCTTGCCTTCGTTTCTTCGGGCAGTCCCTAGTAAAGTGCCCCATCTCACCACAGTTGAAGCAAGCACCCTCCCCTTCCTCTTTCGGTAATCCTTATTCAGATGAGTCGAGCTTCCATAAGTAAAACACTTTCCTCTTCCTTATCTTCAAACTTTCCTTCCTTCTTTTGTGTTTCCCTTATGCCTCCATTGTGAACTAAGTCTATATGAGTTTCTCATCTTTGGGTTATGCTCCTTAGCCAAACCTCATCATTCTCATCTTTACTACCCTTGTGTAACACGTTGACCAATCCCTCGAAAGCTGCCTCCATCGCCCGGAAAAATCCTTCAAAGCTCTAAAGAAAACTAGCCGCAGGTGAAACTACTACAGTTATCGATGGAAGTCGGGCACTACTTTGCCCTTCGACGAGGTTACCTCACAGAAAGCCGGGAGCCCCAGAGACTAAAGAAAGAAGGAAACAAGGATTCAAGCAGAGGATCAAAAGATAGATATATGGCTTAGGGGACTATGTTTTTCAAAATAAGCTTTACTTTTGAAAATACTTCCTTTTCAAAACCTTTTTGAAAATAGTTTTCAAAAATTCTTTATCAAATCCGGTAACCTTCAGCTCTGATACCAAGTGTAACACCCCACCTCCGTTAAGGTCACTCACAAAGGGAATGCCTTAACTTTGGTGGAGCATTTTAGTAAACATAACAGAAACTTACAAGACAGATAAAACAGTACTTGAAAATTTTTAACTTTATTACAGCGGAAACAGAAATCAATATGGTTACATCCTTTCAAATCTCAGAATTCAAGTACAAAATATCAATCTTGTACAAAAGCCTTCAAAATGCATGGTTTAAAATCATAATCCCAATAGAACGGAAGCTATACAGAGCCAAGCCATACTTTAAGCACTTCAAGCAAAGAGAAATCCGGATCAAGCTAAAGTATTCCCTCCTTGGATAACCTGGGGGGGAAACGGAAGAAAGGAGGCGAAACAACAAGGGTCAGACAAAAAGTCTGGCAAGTCCAGTGACTTCCAGCATATGAACAGATAATAATAATATGACATGAACATAAAACTGGATGGGAGATAACTGTAACAGGTGCGCAGATATAACAGTAGAACAGAATGACATAAACTATTGCTTTACACTTCTCTGCACTAATACTAGTATAACAGAATTAGGTGTCGCCCTAATGTCTAAACTGAAACCGGAATGGGTAAAGAATAATTTAACAGAAACAGAATACTAATAATGGACCTTTACTACCCGATCAGAAACAGACAGAAGCAGAAACAGATTAATCCCTATAGAAACAGAATGTAGAATTAGGTGTACACTAGTAATGGGCCTTTACCACCCGAACAGACGGTACCACGCAGAAACAGACAGGTGTTACCACCCAACTGAAACAGACGGTACCAACAGAAACAGACAGAACTAAGTGTACCCTAAAACCCTACCCCAAGAGATCGGCTCCCTAATACATAAATATCATGTGTCGGCCCCACAGTAGGGTGTATCACTCCCTAAAGTGACAACCAATCGGCACAGACCTATTTACAGATGTCACGGCGTCTTACATCCTCAGAGGCAGACCGGGATCCATGCACGCACATGACCCGGTTGGAACGCACCATCAACACCCCTCTCCATTATAAGAATGAACCACTTATAATTAGTTCAGTAAGCGTGCCCGGACCCTACCTACTGTTGGGTCAAAGTTTTGATACCAGAAAGGGTGACTGACTAATATGGGTCCCAAGCAACAGATGACACAAGTAATTCCCCTCCTAACCTTGTGTCCCCAGACTAACAGATCTCAGATTAACTTGTTTACAAGTTCAGACATACATAATTCAAATTTACTAGTTCACAGATTAAGTTAACAAGTTTTCAGACTAACAGATCAAATGTACAGATTTTTCAGATTTGTCGAACTTTGTATTGGGCCTACAGATTCATGGACTGGTTTACTACACCTATTAATCCAGTTGGTTTAACCCTATTTCCCCCAATACGTTTTAGACGTCATTCTTATCTTAGATTTTCATTAATTAATTATTAATGCCCAGACCTCTAACATTAGGTCGCTAGCTTGTGGCCGCTGGATAGGCCGGGCGGTTCCGGGCAGACTTCTGCCACAAGCCAGACCTAACCTCGTGTCTTAAGCAGGTTATGACTAACTTCTCACATTAGAACCTATTGTTTGCGGCCACTGGATGTGCCGGGCAGTTCCGGGAAGAATTACGCCGCAAACTCATTCTAACCTCGAGTTAGTCACGTTTATCTTTGCGGCCAATTAGTTAATAATTTACCGTTTATGCGCACGCCCAATATATATGCCAATTCAGATTATATCAATAACAAGATGATTATATCAACACAGCAGATAATAGATTTTAGCAGATAACAGATTTTCCAGATTATATGAATTAACGGATTTAACAGATTTAGCAACTTAGCAGATTTTGGCATATAACAGGTTAGGCATTTAAACAAATAAATTTAATAGATTTAGGCATTTTCAACAGACTTAGCGGATGACAGATCTAGCAGATGAATAGATCTAGTAAACTAGGCAGTAGAGCAGAACTAGCAGATTAAACAATATAACAGAACTAGCAGATCAGGCGATATAATAAAACTAACAGATTAGGCAAATATAGCTGAACTAGCAAATTAGGCAATTATAACTGATTTTCATCATTCCTTAAAGTTTCACATATCTTGCCTAATAGATTTGGCCTAAATTTGCATGCCTAAAATAGTGGTCATGATTCACACTAGGATCATACACCCTACGTTTGCATTGAATTTGCATGTCACAGATTATGGTCATAATTTACATGTCCCAATTTAGTTCCACTTGCCTAGTACAAAAGACTCAAATATAAATTATACGAACTATAGCCATCTATTTCAATGCATGTCATATATTCAAAAATCTCCTACTTAGGTGTTATTCACACTTGATAGTTATCAAATCTTAATATGGATCTTCACACCTAAGTTATAATCCGTTATAAAATATGCCTAAGGATCTAGATCTAACATATGATATGTGTTTTAGTTCAGATCTTAATATTCTAGATTTTCAAGTTATGTATTATCATATGATAATCCCGAACAGTCATATATGCACAGATCTAGATCTAGTTTATATACTCAAATCAGTCACAGATCAGTCCAGTTATGCCTTAGATTTATGTTCTAAGTTCCAAGTCCAACCTATGTTCTTTCCTCAAATCAATCACATATCGGTCATGCCCAATTTATGCACATTCATTTGATTGTCCCAAAAATTTTAGCGTAAGTTGGTCTCTTATGAGATTGGCTCAGGCTCGTGGTAGCCTGGCTATAGAACAGAAAGAGGTACAGAATAAAATAGATCAGATCAGAACAGAACAGATATAACCTCAGATTCAGATTTATAATTCATGCCACAATCAGAATTAACGTTTATAGCGGAGAATAACTGCACTTGCCTTAATTGGATTAACGACAGAACTCTTGTTGTTGTAGAACCGTTGCAGAAGCTCTAATCTCTAATTGAATTTAGGTTGATGTTGATTGTCTTCTAGTTTTGATTTCAGCAGAGTTGTAACGCCATTTTTATTTTTAATTTAGAACAGAGGCAGAGTAGAATCAGAATAGAATTGGGTGCAGAGAAGGCTGGGTTTGGGGCTGTTTAAATAGGTTTAGGCAGACGAATCTAGATAGAAAACGAGACCAGATACATCAGAACGCAACCAGGTAGAAAAGCAGATTCGGGAGGCAGGTCGACCCCCAGGTCGACACTAGGGTCGACTCTAGGGTCGACCCCCTGGGGGTAGGTCGACTCTGGGGTCGACTCTAGGGTCGACCCCCTGGGGCAGGTCGACTCTAGGGTCGACCCCCTGGGGGCAGGTCGACTCTAGGGTCGACTCCCCAGTCGACCTGGTCTGTGCTGTTTAATTTTTTTCTGAACTTTGGGAGGTCCTAACTTGGTCATATGGACTCCGATTTACGAAATTTCGGACCCTATTTCGCGTATTTTTCCGAGACGAACGCAATGGCACAGCCCGTTTCCCTTGATTCTAATTTTATATTTTAATTATACTCAGATTTGTAATTCTTAAGTTCACAGAAAATACGGGGTGTTACACTATCAATCGACATACAACTAATTATTGGAATTAGTGTACGTCAAATATCATCCCAATACCTTGTGAGGTTTCAAATCAACTAATACATATTTTATTTGTGCAGTTTTGCGATGTGTAAAATTTATCGTCCCAATCCATATCAGTCAAATGGGTGTACATAAACAAATCTTCTGATTTGTAAATGAATATTTTATTTTATTCCTTTATCATTAGAAATGATATTTCAATTTTTCTAACATATATTAGAAAATTTCTGCAGCATAACGGCGCGATACTAGAACCGAGATAAGGTCTAGCCATATCCCTCGCCTCATAACGGCGCACGTCATACACAAATCAAACCATATCAATTCGTTTCACACCATAAACCAAATTCAAACCAATACATCAATAAACAAAACAATCAATCCAAACAAGCAAACAAGTCATTCATGGTTTGTGAACGATGGGTGTTGGGTGCTACTAAGCACCGTCTACATCCTAATATATATTTTTAACTAGAAAATAAATTAAAGTGAGAAGTTCTCACCTTGGTTTTATTCTAACACGTTTTCTAACTTGCTGAATTGTTGTTCGAGTTCCAGACTTCGCATACAAGCTCTAATCTTCAATCCATCTTTTTTTCTAGCGTAAGCACGCTATTCCGGACAACTTTCGCCTGGTGGACTTTTTCCCGAAAATATTCCAATTCGCCAGAATTCGCGAAAGTACATAAATTTGGCAGCATTTGGACATCGTACTTTGGACGCGTTTTCCGAGTAGCTCCGAACTCCAAAACATGACTTCCATATGTCCAAATCGAAGAGAAAATCATGCTCTACAACTTTGATCTTGAAGGACTTTGGCCATAAACGCACCGTTCGAGAGTTATGGGGCAAAACAGTTCTGGGATGTTATGCACGCATGAATTTTTTAAAAAATGGATTTTTTTGGGTTTGTGTGGCCCACGGTCAGAGCTTAGGGCTGATGGGCGGCGGCAGGACCTGATTGGGGTGGAAGATGGTGCGGCCAAGTGGTGGTGGCGCTGGAGGGGCCCACTGCTGTTGGTTTAGTGATTTGGGGGTTTAGGGATTTAGAAATTGAAGGGAGAAAGAAGAGAAGAGAGAGGAGAGGAGGAAGAGGAGGTGAAGAAGGGGAGGAGGAGGCCGACAGCAGTGCTAGGAGGAGGCACGATGGTGCTGGTGGGGGAGGGCGTGCAGTTTTCTCCCTTTTTTTACGGTGAATGAATGAGAGAGAGAGAGAGGAAAGGGGAGTGTTGACCAATTTATATTTATTTAATTTAATTCTCCAAAAAGTTAATTTTTCATTCCAACTCCACATCGAACCCTACGACTGTCGTCCCTATCTAATTAACCCCATTCTGAATGCAATCGAATATGTCACGCAAGCCAATTCGACTATTTCGTTCAGTTTTTCTTTAAATTAAAATATAAATCAATATAAAGTTCAAAATTGATTTTAGCGTACATTTTAATTTACCGGGGACACATACAGACTCTTAAAATTCCAGAAAAATTATTTCTAGTTTCATTTTGACGAAATGGTCCTAACAAAACTAATTTCGTCAAATTCTGATATCGTTTGAAAAATGGTCATTTTCCAGTCGATTAAAATTGACTAAAACTGTCAAAACACGTTTAACTTCGCCACGCTCACATATTGATTCCAAAATTTTTTAATTACGGAATCTAGCAATAATTTGACATTTCGGTTCCAACAAAAGTGGTTTCGTCGAAAACGGAGGTCGTTTGCAAAATGGCTATTCTTAAGGGCTATATATAAATTAAAAATATATATAAATTATAAAGCGACTATTCTGAATTTTAAACTGGGCCTATCTTAATATTTGTAAAGTGAAATCTCAATTTCTTAACTTCGTTAGAAAGATATAGTTAAGCAGATTCAAATATTTCTAGTTTCGTCTAATTCTGACTTGTATTGAATTTTGTATATTCATTTGAAATTAGAAATCGAATTTTAAAACTACCGTGCCATTTCAGGCTCGTTATATAATTAAAATAAATTTATATGTTCTAACTTCGTCAAAAATAAATTTTTAGTTGTTATTATTTAAAATAAACTATTTTAAATAACCAAAATCCATTAAAATCGCCAAAATAAAATTTTTAAATTGGCTCAAAATTTCTGGGTTGTTACATCAACCATTCACAGTAGTTAAAAAATTGGGGTAATTTTTGGAAGTAAGGGCTATTTAGAGAATTAGGCGTTTGATTAAAAAGAAGGGTTGTTTTGAAGTATTAAGAGAAGTAGGGGAAGTTTAAGCATAGTAGTGGTAGATCGACAAAAATGAAAGATGATGAATCACTAGGATTGGGCGCTGCAAAAACCAACCCTTCACAGTAGCTAAATAATTGGGGTAATTGTTGGAAGTAAGGGCTATTTAGAGAATTAGGGGTAGGATTAAAAAGAAGGGTTATTTTGAAGTATTAAGAGAAGTTGGGGTAGTTTAAGCATAGCAGGGGTAGATCAACAAATATGAAAGATGATGAATCGTTTAGATTGGGTGGTGCAAAAACCAACCCTTCATAGAAGTAGAATGATAATTGGTTTACAAAGAAATGAATAATGCAAAAAAAATGAAAAAAGAAATGAATAAAGGAAAACAACAATAAAAGTATTGGGGTAGTTTAAGCATAGTAGGGGTAGTTCGACAAATATGAAGGATGATGAACCGTTTGGATTGGGTGCTGCAAAAACAAACCCTTCAAGTAGTTAAAAAATAGGGGTAATTGTTGGAAGTAAAGGCTATTTTGATAATTAGGGGCAGGACTAAAAAGAAGGGTTGTTTTGAAGTACTAAGAGAAGTAAGGGTAGTTTAAGCATAGTAAGGGTAGATCGACAAATATGAAAGATGACGAATCATTTGGATTGGGCGCTGCAACAACCAACCCTTCGCAGTAGTTAGAAAATAGGGGTAGTAGCTTGAAGTAAGGGTTATTTAAAGAATTAGTGGTAGGATTAAAAAGAAGGGTTGTTTTGAAGTATTAAGAGAAATTGGGGTAGTTTAAGCATATTGGGCAGATCGACAAATATGAAAGATGATGAATCGTTTGGATTGAGTGATGCAAAAACCAACCCTTCATAGTAGTTAAAAAATTGGGGTAATTGTTGGAAGTAAGGGCTATTTAGAGAATTAGGGGTATGATTAAAAGGAAGGGTTGTTTGGAAGTATTAAGAGAAGTATTGGAAGTTAAACATAGTAGGGGCAGATCGACAAATATGAAAGATGATGAATCATTGGAATTGGGCATTGCAAAAACCAGCCCTTCACAGTAGTTAAAAAATAGGGGTAATTGTTGGAAGTAAGGGCTATTTAGAGAATTAGGGGTAGGATTAAAAAGAAGGGTAGTTTTGAAGTTTAACGAGAAGTAGGGGTAGTTTAAGCAAAGTAGGGTTAGATCGAGAAATATGAAAGATGATGAATCATTTGGATTGAGTGCTGCAAAAACCAACCCTTCACAGTAGTTAAAAAATAATGGTAATTGTTGGAAGTAAGGGCTATTTATAGAATTAGGGGTAGGATTAAAAATAAGGGTTGTTTTGAAGTATTAAGAGAAGTAGGGGTAGTTTTAGCATAGTAGGGGTAGATCGACAAATATGAAAGATGATGAATCATTGGGATTGGTGCTGCAAAAATGAACCATTCACGACATTTAAAAAATAGGGGTAATTGTTGGAAGTAAGGGCTATTCATAGAATTAGGTGGAGGATTAAAAAGAAGGGTTGTTTTGAAGTATTATGAGAAATAGGGGTAGTTTAAGCAAAGTAGGGGTAGATCGACAAATATGAAAGATAATGAATCATTTTGATTAAGTGCTGCAAAAACCAACCCTTCACGGTAGCTAAAAAATAGGGGTAATTATTGGAAGTAAGGTCTATTTAGGGAATTAGGGATAGGATTAAAAAGAAGGGTTGTTTTGAAGTATTAAGAGAAGTAGGGGAAGTTTAAGCATCGTGGGGGTAGATCAATAAATATGAAAGATAATGAATCGTTTGGATTGGGCGCTGCAAAAACCAACCCTTCACATTAATTAAAAATTAGGGGTAATTATTCGATGTAAGGGCTATTTAGCGAATTAGGGGTAGGATTAAAAAGAAGGGTTGTTTTGAAGTATTAAGAGAAGTAGGAGTATTTTAAGCATACTAGGGGTAGATCGACAAATATGAAGGATGATGAAGCATTTGTATTGGAGGCTTGAAAATCCAACCCTTCACAGTAGTAAAAAATAGGGGTAATTGTTGGAAGTAAGGTCTATTTAGAAAATTAGGGGTAGGATTAAAAATGAGGGTTGTTTTGAAGTATTAAGAGATGTAGGGGTAGATCGACAAATATGAAAGATGATGGATCATTTGGATTGGGTGCTGCAACAACCAACCCTTCACAGTAGTTAGAAAATAGGGGTAGTTGTTGGAAGTATGGGTTATTTAGAGAATTCGGAGTAGGATTAAAAAGAAGGGTTGTTTTGAAGTATTAAGAAAAGTAGGGGTAGTTTTAGAAAATAGGGGTAGATCGACAAATATGAAAGATAATGAATCGTTTGGAGTGGGTGCTGCCAAAACCAACCCTTCATAAAAGTAGAATGATAATTGGTTTACAAAGAAATGAATAATGCAAAAAAATTGAATAAAGAAATGAATAAAAGAAAACAATAATAAAAGTAAGGGGTAGTTTAAGCATAGTAGGGGTAGTTCGATAAATATGAAGGATGATGAATCGTTTGGATTGGGTACCGTAAAAACCAACCCTTCACAGCAGTTAAAAAATAGGGGTAGTTGTTAGAAGTAAGGGCTATTTAGATAATTAGGGGTAGGATTAAAAAGAAGGGTTCTTCTTAAGTATTAAGATAAGTAGGGTTGTTTAAGCATAGTAGGTGTAGATCGACAAATATGAAAGATGATGAATCATTGGGATTGGGCGCTGCAGAAACCAACCCTTCATAATAGCTAAAAAATAGGGGGAATTGTTAGAAGTAAGGGTTATTTAGAGAATTAGGGGTAGGATTAAAAAGAAGGGTTGTTTTGAAGTATTAAGAAAAGTAGGGGTAGTTTAAGCATAGTAGGGGTAGATCAACAAATATGAAAGATGATGAATCGTTTGGATTGGGTGTTGTTAAAACCAACATTTCATAGAAGTAGAATGATAATCGGTTTACAAAGAAATGAATAATGCAAAGAAAATGAATAAAGAAATGAATAAGGGAAAACAATAATAAAATTAGAGGGGTAGTTTAAGCATAGTAGGGGTAGTTCGACAAATATAAAGGATGATGAATCATTTGGATTGGGTGCTGCAAAAACCAACCCTTAACTGTAGTTAAAAAATAGGGGTAATTGTTGGAAGTAAGGGCTATTTAGATAATTAGGGGTATGATTAAAAAGAAGGGTTGTTTTGAAGTATTAAGAGAAGTAGGGGTAGTTTAAGCATAGTAGGGGTAGATCGACAAATATGAAAGATGATGAATCATTTGGATTAGGTGCCGCAACAACCAACCCTTCGCAGTAGTTGAAAAATAGGTGTAGTTATTGGAAGCAATGGTTATTCAGAGAATTAGTTGTAGGATTAAAAAGAAGGGTTGTTTTGAAGTATTAAAAGAAGTAGGTGTAGCTTAAGCATATTGGGTAGATCGACAAATATGAAAGATGATGAATCACTTGGATTGGGTGATGCAAAAACAACCCTTCACAGTAGTTAAAAAATTGGGTAATTGTTGGAAGTAATGGCTATTTAGAGAATTAGGGGTATGATTAAAAAGAAGGGTTGTTTTGAAGTATTAAGAGAAGTAGGGGAAGTTTAAGCATAGTAAGGGTAGACCAACAAATATGAAAAATGATGAATCATTGGAATTGGGCGCTGCAAAAACCAACCCATCACAGTAGGTAAAATATAGGGGTAATTGTTGGAAGTAAGGTGTATTTAGAGAATTAGAGGTAGGATTAAAAGACGGGTAGTTTTGAAGTATTAAGAGAAGTATAGGAAGTTTAAGTAAAGTAGGGGTAGATCGAGAAATATGAAAGATGATGAATCATTTGGATTGGGTGCTGCAAAAACCAGCCCCTCACAGTAGTTAAAAAATAGTGGTAATTGTTGGAAGTTAGGGCTATTTATAGAAATAGGGGTAGGATTAAAAAGAAGGGTTGTTTTGAAGTATTAAGAGAAGTGGGGTTAGTTTAAGCATAGTTGGGGTAGATCGACAAATATGAAAGATGATGAATCATTGGGATTGGTGTTGCAAAAATGAACCATTCACGACATTTAAAAAATAGGGGTAATTGTTGGAAGTAAGGACTATTCAAAGAATTAGGGGGAGGATTAAAAAGAAGGGTTGTTTTGAAGTATTAAGAGAAATAGGGGTAGTTTAAGCAAAGTAGGGGTAGATCGACAAATATGAAAGATAATGAACCATTTTGATCGGGTGCTGCAAAAACCAACCCTTCACAGTAGTTAAAAAATAGGGGTAATTGTTGGAAGTAAGGTCTATTTAGAGAATTAGGGATAGGATTAAAAAGAAGGGTTGTTTTGAAGTATTAAGAGAAGTAGGGGAAGTTTAAGCATCGTGGGGGTAGATCAACAAATATGAAAGATAATGAATCGTTTGGATTGGGCGCTGCAAAAACCAACCCTTCACATTAGTTAAAAATTAGGCGTAATTATTGGAAGTAAGGGCTATTTAGCGAATTAGGGGTAGGATTAAAAAGAAGGGTTGTTTTGAAGTATTAAGAGAAGTAGGAGTATTTTAAGCATAGTAGGGGTAGATCGACAAATATGAAGGATGATGAATCATTTGTATTGGAGGCTTGAAAAACCAACCCTTCACAGTAGTAAAAAATAGGGGTAATTATTGGAAGTATGGGCTATTTAGAAAATTAGGGGTAGGATTAAAAATGAGGGTTGTTTTGAAGTATTAAGAGATGTAGGGGTAGATCGACAAATATGAAAGATGATGGATCATTTGGATTGGGTGCTGCAACAACCAACCCTTCGCAGTAGTTAAAAAATAGGGGTAGTTGTTGGTAGTAAGGGTTATTTAGAGAATTCGGGGTTGGATTAAAAAGAAGGGTTGTTTTGAAGTATTAAGAAAAGTAGGGGTAGTTTAAGAAAATAGGGGTAGATCGACAAATATGAAAGATAATGAATCGTTTGGAGTGGGTGCTGCAAAAACCAACCCTTCATAAAAGTATAATGATAATTGGTTTACAAAGAAATGAATAATGCAAAAAAAATGAATAAAGAAACGAATAAAAGAAAACAATAATAAAAGTAGGGGGTAGTTTAAGCATAGTAGGGGTAGTTCGATAAATATGAAGGATGATGAATCGTTTGGATTGGGTACCGTAAAAACAAACCCTTCACAGTAGTTAAAAAATAGGGGTAGTTGTTAGAAGTAAGGGCTATTTAGATAATTAGGGGTAGGATTAAAAAGAAGGGTTCATCTTAAGTATTAAGAGAAGTAGGGGTTATTTAAGCATAGTAGGTGTAGATCGACAAATATGAAAGATGATGAATCGTTGGGATTGGGCGCTGCAAAAACCAACCGTTCACAGTAGCTAAAAAATAGGGGGAATTGTTGGAAGTAAGTGTTATTTAGAGAATTAGGGGTAGGATTAAAAAGAAGGGTTGTTTTGAAGTATTAAGAAAAGTAGGGGTAGTTTAAGCATAGTAGGGGTAGATCAACAAATATGAAAGATGATGAATCGTTTGGATTGGGTGTTGTTAAAACCAACATTTCGTAGAAGTTGAATGATAATTGGTTTACAAAGAAATGAATAATGCAAAGAAAATGAATAAAGGAATGAGTAAGGGAAAACAATAATAAAAGTAGAGGGGTAGTTTAAGCATAGTAGGGTTAGTTCGACAAATATGAAGGATGATGAATCATTTGGATTGGGTGCTGCAAAAACCAACCCTTAACAGTAGTTAAAAAATAGGGGTAATTTTTGGAAGTAAGGGCTATTTAGATAATTAGGGGTATGATTAAAAAGAAGGGTTGTTTTGAAGTATTAAGAGAAGTAGGGGTAGTTTAAGCATAGTAGGGTAGATCGACAAATATGAAAGATGATGAATCATTTGGATTAGGTGCCGCAACAACCAACCCTTCGCAGTAGTTAAAAAATAGATGTAGTTATTGGAAGCAAGGGTTATTCGGAGAATTATTTGTAGGATTAAAAAGAAGGGTTGTTTTGAAGTATTAAAAGAAGTAGGTGTAGCTTAAGCATATTGGGTAGATCGACAAATATGAAAGATGATGAATCACTTAGATTGGGTGATGCTAAAACAACCCTTCACAGTAGTTAAAAAATTGGGGTAATTGTTGGAAGTAATGGATATTTAGAGAATTAGGGGTATGATTAAAACGAAGGGTTGTTTTGAAGTATTAAGAGAAGTAGGGGAAGTTTAAGCATAGTAAGGGTAGACCAACAAATATGGAAAATGATGAATCATTGGAATTGGGCGCTGCAAAAACCAACCCATCCCAGTAGGTAAAATATAGGGGTAATTGTTGGAAGTAAGGTCTATTTAGAGAATTAAGGGTAGGATTAAAAGACGGGAAGTTTTGAAGTATTAAGAGAAGTATAGGAAGTTTAATTAAAGTAGGGGTAGATCGAGAAATATGAAAGATGATGAATCATTTGGATTGGGTGCTGCAAAAACCAGCCCCTCACAATAGTTAAAAAATAGTGGTAATTGTTGGAAGTAAGGGCATTTTATAGAATTAGGGGTAGTATTAAAAAGAAGGGTTGTTTTGAAGTATTAAGAGAAGTAGGGCAAGTTTAAGCTTAGTTGGGGTAGATCGACAAATATGAAAGATGATGAATCATTGGGATTGGGTGCTGCAAAAACCAACCCTTCCCAGTAGTTAAAAAATAAGGTAATTGTTGGAAGTAAGGGATATTTATGTAATTAGGGGGAGGATTAAAAAGAAGGGTTGTTTTGAAGTATTAAGAGAAGTAGGTGTAGTTTAAGCATAGCGGGGTTAGATCAACAGATATGAAAGAAGATGAATCCTTTGGATTCGGTGCTGCAAAAACCAACCCATCATAGAAGAAGAATGATAATTGGTTTAAAAAAAATGAATAATGCAAAAAAATGAATAAAGAAATGAATAAAGGAAAAAAATAATAAAAGTAGAGGGGTAGTTTAAGCATAGTAGGGGTAGTTCGACAAATATGAAGGATGATGAATCGTTTGGATTGGGTGCTGCAAAAACCAACTCTTCACAGTAGTTAAAAAATAGAGGTGATTGTCGGAAGTAAGGGCTATTTAGATAATTAGGGGTAGGATTAAAAAGAAGGACTTTTTTGAAGTATTAAGAGAAGTTGGGGTAGTTTAAGCATAGTTGGTGTAGATTGACAAATATGAAAGATGATGAATTATTTGGACTGGGTGCTGCAACAACCAACCCTTCGCAGTAGCTAAAAAATATAGGTAGTTGTTGGAAGTAAGGGTTATCTAGATAATTAGTTGTAGGATTAAAAAGTAGGGTTGTCTTGAAGTATTAAGAGAAATAGGGGTAGTTTAAGTATAGTTGGATTAGATCGACAAATATAAAAGCTGATGAATCGTTTGGATTGGGTGATGCAAAAACCAATCCTTCACAGTAGTTAAAAAATTGGGGTAATTGTTGGAAGTAGGGTACTATTTAGGGAATTAGGGGTATGATTTAAAAGAAGGGTTGTTTTCAAGTATTAAGAGAAGTAAGGGAAGTTTAAGCATCGTAGGGGTAGATCGACAAATACGAAAGATAATGAATTGTTTGGATTGGGCGCTGCAAAAACCAACACTTCGCATTAGTTAAAAAATAGGGATAAGTATTGGAAGTAATGGCGATTTAGCGAATTAGGGGTAGGAATAAAAAGAAGGGTTGTTTTGAAGTATTAAGAGAAGTAGGGGTATTTTAAGCATAGTAGGGATAGATCAACAAATATGAAGGATGATGAATCATTTGGATTGGAGGCTTGAAAAACCAACCCTTCACAGTAGTACAAAATAGATGTAATTGTTGGAAGTAAGGGATTTTTAGAAAATTAGGGGTAGGATTAAAAAGGAGGGTGGTTTTGAAGCATTAAGAGAAGTAGGGGTAGATCGACAAATATGAAAGATGATGAGTCATTTGGATTGGTTGCTGCAACAACCAACCCTTCGCAGTAGTTAAAAAATAGGGGTAGTTGTTGGAAGTAAGGGTTATTTAGAGAATAAGGGGTAGGATTAAAAAGAAGGGATGTTTTGAAGTATTAAGAGAAGTAGGGGTAGTTTAAGAAAATAGGGGTAGATCGACAAATATGGAAGATAATGAATTGTTTGGTGTGGGTGCTGCAAAAACCGGCCCTTCATAAAAGTAGAATGATAGTTGGTTTACAAAGAAATGAATAATGCAAAAAAAGTGAATAAAGAAATGAATAAAAGAAAACAATAATAAAAGTAGGGGGTAGTTTAAGCATAGTAGGGGTAGTTCGATAAATATGAAGGATGATGAATCGTTTGGATTGGGTACCGTAAAAACCAACCCTTCCCAGTAGTTAAAAAATAGGGGTAATTGTTAGAAGTAAGGGCTATCTAGATAATTAGGGGTAGGATTAAAAAGAAGGGTTCTTTTGAAGTATTAAGAAAAGTAGGGTAGTTTAAGCATAGTAGGGGTAGATCGACAAATATGAAAGATGATGAATCATTGGGATTGGCAGCTGCAAAAACCAGCCCTTCACGGTAGCTAAAAAATAGGGGGAATTGTTGAAAGTAAGGGCTATTTAGAGAATTAGGGGTAGGATTAAAAAGAAAGGTTGTTTTGAAGTATTAAGAGAAGTAAGGGTAGTTTAAGCATAGTAGGTGTTGATCAACAAATATGAAAGATGATGAATCGTTTGGATTGGGTGCTGTTAAAACCAACACTTCATAGAAGTAGAATGATAATTGGTTTACAAAGAAATGAATAATGCAAAGAAAATGAATAAAGAAATGAATAAAGGAAAACATTAATGAAAGTAGAGGGGTAGTTTAAGCATAGTAGGGGTAGTTCGACAAATATGAAGGATGATGAATCATTTGGATTGGATGCTGCAAAAACCAACCATTAACAGTAGTTAAAAAATAGGGATAATTGTTGGAAGTATGGGTTATTTAGATAATTAGGGGTAGGATTAAAAAGAATGGCTGTTTTGAAGTATTAAGAGAAGTAGGGGTAGTTTAAGCATAGTAGGGTTAGATCGACAAATATGAAAGATGATGAATCATTTGGATTGGTTGCTGCAACAACCAACCCTTCGCAATAGTTAAAAAATAGGGGTAGTTGTTGGAAGAAAGAATTATTCAGAGAATTAGTGGTAGAATTAGAAAGAAGGGTTGTTTTGAATTATTTAAAGAAGTAAGGGTAGTTTAAGCATATTGGGTAGATCGACAAATATGAAAGATGATGAATCGTTTGGATTGAGTGCTGCAAAAACCAACCCTTCATAGAAGTTGAATGATAATTGTTGTAAGTAATGGCTATTTAGATAATTAGGGGTATGATTAAAAAGAAGGGCTGTTTTGAAGTATTAAGAGAAGTAAGGGAAGTTTAAGCATATTAGGTAAAATATAGGGGCAACTGTTGTAAGTAAGGTCTATTTAGATAATTAGGGATTGGATTAAAAGACGGGTAGTTTTGAAGTATTAAGAGAAGTAGATGTAGTTTAAGCAAAGTAGGGGTAGATCGAGAAATATGAAAGATGATGAACCATTTGGATTGGGTGTTGCAAAAACCAACCCCTCACAATAGTTAAAAAATAGTGGCAATTGTTGGAAGTAAGGGCTATTTGTATAATTAGGGGTAGGATTAAAAAGAAGGGTTGTTTTGAAGTATTAAGAGAAGTAGTTGTAGTTAAACCATAGTTAAGGTAGATCGACAAATATGAAAGATGATGAATCATTGGGATTGGGTACTGCAAAAACCAACCTTTCCCAGTAGTTAAAAAATGGGGTAATTTTTGGAAGTAAGGGATATATAGAGAATTAGGGGGAGGATTAAAAAGAAGGGTTGTTTTGAAGTATTAAGAGAAGTAGGTGTAGTTTAAGCATAGTGGGGGTAGATCAACAAATATGAAAGATGATAAATCCTTTGGATTAGGTGCTGCAAAAACCAACCCTTCATAGAAGTAGAATGATAATTGGTTTACAAAGAAATGAATAATGCAAAAAATGAATAAAGGAAAACAATAATAAAAGTTGAGGGGTAGTTTAAGCATAATAGGGGTAGTTCGACAAATATGAAGGATGATGAATCATTTGGATTGGGTGCTGCAAAAACCAGCCCTACATAGTACTTAAAAAATAGGGGTAATTGTTGGAAGTAAGGGCTATTTAGATAATTAGTGGTCGGATTAAAAAGAAGGGCTGTTTAAAAGTATTAAGAGAAGTAGGGGTAGTTTAGGCATAGTTGGGGTAGATCGACAAATATGAAAGATGATGAATCATTTGGATTGGGTGCTGCAACAACCAACCCTTCGCAGTAGTTAAAAAGTATGGATAGTTGTTGAAAGTAAGGGTTATTTAGAGAATTAGTTGTAGGATTAAAAAGTAGGGTTGTTTTGAAGTATTAAGAGAAGTAGGAGTAGTTTAAGTATAGTAGGGGTAGATCGACAAATATGAAAGATGATGAATCATTTGGATTGGTTGATGCAAAAACCAATCCTTCACAGTAGTTAAAAAACTGGGGTAATTGTTGGAAGTTGGGTACTATTTAGGGAATTAGGGGTATGATCAAAAAGAAGGGCTGTTTTGAAGTATTAAGAGAAGTAAGGGAAGTTTAAGCATAGTAGGGGTAGATCGACAAATATGAATGATGATGAATCATTGGGATTGGGCGCTCCTAAAACCAACCCTTCATAGTAGTCAAAAAATAGGGGTAATTGTTGGAAGTAAGGGCAATTTAGGGAATTAGGTGTAGGATTAAAAAGAAGGGTAGTTTTGAAGTATTAAGAGAATTAGGAGTAGTTTAAGCAAAGTAAGGGCAGATCGAGAAATATGAAAGATGATTAATCATTTGGATTGGGTACTGCAAAAATCAACCCTTCACAGTGTTAAAAAATAGGGGAAATTGTTGGAAGTAAGGGCTATTTAAGGAATTAGGGATAGGATTAAAAAGAAGGGTTGTTCTGAAGTATTAAGAGTAGTAGGTGTAGTTTAAGCATAGTAGGGGCAGATCAGAAAATATAAAAGATGATGAATCATTGGGATTGGGCACTGCAAAAACCAACCCTTCACAATAGTTAAAAAATTGGGGTAATTGTTAGAATTAAGGGCTATTTAGAGAATTAGGGGTATGATTAAAAAGAAGGGCTGCTTTGAAGTATTAAAAGAAGTAGGGGAAGTTTAAGCATGGTAGGGGTAGATCGACAAATATGAAAGATAACGAATCGTTGGGATTGGACGCTGCAAAAACCAACCCTTTACATTAGTTGAAAAATAGGGTAATTGTTGGAAGCAAGGGCTATTTAGTGTGTAAGGGGTGGGATTAGAAAGAAGGGTTGTTTTGAAGTATTAAGAGAAGTATGGGTATTTTAAGCACAATAGGGGTAAACCGACAAATATGAAGGATGGTGAATCGTTTGGATTGGAGGCTGGAAAAACCAAACCTTCACAGTAGTAAAAAAATAGGGGTAATTGTTGGAATTAAGGGCTATTTATAGAATTAGGGGTAGGATTAAAAAGAAGGGTTGTTTTGAAGTATTAAGAGAAGTAGGGGTAATTTAAGCAAAGTAGGGGTAAACCGCCAAATATGAAAGATGATGAATCATTTGGATTGGGTGCTAAAAAAATCAAGCCTTCATAGTAGTTAAAAAATAGGGGCAATTGTTGGAAGTAAGGGCTAATTAGAGAATTAGGGGTAGGATTAAAAAGAATGGTTGTTTTGAAGTATTAAGAGAAGCAAGGGTAGTTTAAGCATAGTAGGGGTTGATCGACAAATATGAAAGATGATGAATTATTTGGATTGGGTGTTGCAAAAAGTAACCCTTCATAAAATTAGAACGATAATTGGTTTATAAAGAAATGAATAATGAAAAAAAATGAATAAAGAAATGAATAAAGGAAAACAATAGTAAAAGTAAGGGGGTAGTTAAGCATAGAATGGGCAGTTCGATAAACATGAAGGATGATGAATCGTTTGGATTTGGTGCCATAATAACCAACCCTTAATAGTAGTTAAAAAATAGGGGTAACTATTAGAAGTAAGGGATATTTAAATAATTAGGAGTTGGATTAAAAAGAAGGGTTGTTTTGAAGTATTAAGAGAAGTAGGGGTAGTTTAAGCATAGTATGGGTAGATCGACAAATATGAAAGATGATGAATCATTTGGATTAGGTGCTGCAAAAACCAACCCTTCACAGTAGTTAAAAATAGGTGTAGTTGTTGGAAGTAAGAGTTATTTAGATAATTAGGGGTAGGATTAAAAAGAAGGTTTGTTTTGAATTATTAAGAGAAGTAGGGGTAGTTTAAGCATAGTAGGGGTAGATTGACAAATATGAAAGATGATGAATCGTTTGGATTAGATGATGCAAAAACTAACCCTTTACGGTAGTTAAAAAAATTGGGGTAATTGTTGGAAGTAAGGGCTATTTAGAGAATTCGGGGTATGATTAAAAAGAAGGGTTGTTTTGAAGTATTAAGAGAAGCAAGGGTAGTTTAAGCATAGTAGGGGTTGATCGACAAATATGAAAGATGATGAATTATTTGGATTGGGTGTTGCAAAAAGTAACCCTTCATAAAATTAGAACGATAATTGGTTTATAAAGAAATGAATAATGAAAAAAAATGAATAAAGAAATGAATAAAGGAAAACAATAGTAAAAGTAAGGGGGTAGTTAAGCATAGAATGGGCAGTTCGATAAACATGAAGGATGATGAATCGTTTGGATTTGGTGCCGTAATAACCAACCCTTAATAGTAGTTAAAAAATAGGGGTAACTATTAGAAGTAAGGGATATTTAAATAATTAGGAGTTGGATTAAAAAGAAGGGTTGTTTTGAAGTATTAAGAGAAGTAGGGGTAGCTTAAGCATAGTATGGGTAGATCGACAAATATGAAAGATGATGAATCATTTGGATTAGGTGCTGCATAAACCAACCCTTCACAGTAGTTAAAAATAGGTGTAGTTGTTGGAAGTAAGAGTTATTTAGATAATTAGGGGTAGGATTAATAAGAAGGTTTGTTTTGAATTATTAAGAGAAGTAGGGGTAGTTTAAGCATAGTAGGGGTAGATTGACAAATATGAAAGATGATGAATCGTTTGGATTAGATGATACAAAAACTAACCCTTCACGGTAGTTAAAAAAATTGGGGTAATTGTTGGAAGTAAGGGCTATTTAGAGAATTCGGGGTATGATTAAAAAGAAGGGTTGTTTTGAAGTATTAAGAGAAGTAGGGGAAGTTCAAGCATAGTAGGTGTAGATCGACAAATATGAAGGATGATGAATCATTGGGATTGGGCACTGCAAAAACAAACCCTTCACAGTAGCTAAAAAATAGGTGTAATTTTTGGAAGTAAGGTATATTTAAAGAATTAGGGATAGAATTAAAAAAAGGATAGTTTTGATGTATTAAGAGAAGCAGGGGTAGTTTAAGCAAAGTAGGGGTAGATCGAGAAATATGAAGATGATGAATCATTTGGATTGGATGCTGTAAAAACCAACCCTTCACAGTAGTTAAAAAATAGGGGTAATTGTTGGAAGTAAGGGCTATTTAGATAATTAGTGGTAGGATTAAAAAGAAGGGTTGTTTTGAAGTATTAAGAGAAGTAGGGGTAGTTTAAGCATAGTAGGGGTAGATCGACAAATATGAAAGATGATGAATCAATTGGATTGGGTGCTGCAACAACCAACCCTTCACAGTAGTTTAAAAATAGTGGTAATTTTGGAAGTAAGGGCAATTTATAGAATTAGGGGTTGGATTAAAAAGAAGGTTGTTTTGAAGTATTAAGAGAAGTAGGGGTAGTTTAATCATAGTAGGGGTAGATCGACAAATATGAAAGATGTTGAATCATCGGGATTGGGTGCTGCAAAAACCAACCCTTCACAGTAGTTAAAAAATAGGGGTAATTGTTGGAAGTAAGGGCTATTTAGAGAATTCGGGGAGGATTAAAAAGAAGGGATGTATTAAGATAAGTAGAGGTTGTTTAAGCACAGTAGGGGTAGATCAGCAAATATGAAGATGATGAATCATTGGGATTGGACGCTGCAAAAACCAACCCATCGCAGTTGTTAAAAACTTGGGGTAATTGTTGGAAGTAAGGGCTATTTCGAGAATTATGGGTATGATTAAAAAGTAGGGTTGTTTTGAAGTATTAAGAGAAGTAGGGGACGTTTAATCATAGTAGGGATAAATCGACAAATATGAAAGATGATGAGTCATTGGGATTGGGCGCTGCAAAAACTAACCCTTCACATTAGTTAAAAAATAGAATTAATTGTTGGAAGTAAGTGCTATTTAGAGAATTAGGGGAATGATTAAAAAGAACGGTTGTTTTTAAGTTTTAAAAGAAGTAGGGGTGGTTTAAGCATAATAGGGTTAGTTCGACAAATATGAAAGATGATGAATCATTTGGATTGGGTGTTGCAAAAACCAACCCTTCACAGTTGTTAAAAAAATATGGGTAATTGTTGGAAGTAAGGGCTATTTAGAGAATTAGGGGTTGGATTAAAAAGAAGGGTTGTTTTGACGTATTAAGAGAAGTAGGCGTAGTTTAAGCAAAGTAGGGGTAGATCGAGAAATATGAAAGATGGTGAATCATTTGGATTGGGTGATGCAAAAACCAACCCTTCACAATAGTTAAAAAATAGGGGTAATTGTTGGAAGTAAGGGATATTTAGAGAATTAGGGGTAGGATTAAAAAGAAGGGTTGTTTTGAAGTATTAAGAGAAGTAGGGGAAGTTTAAGCATAGCAAGGGTAGATCGACAAATATGAAAGATGATGAATCACTGGGATTGGGTGCTGCAAAAATCAACCCTTCACAGTAGTTAAAATTTAAGGGTAATTGTCGGAAGCAAGGGATATTTAGAGAATTAGGGGTAGGATTACAAAGAAGGGTTGTTTTGAAGTATTAAGAGAAGTAGGGGATAGTTTAAGGAAAGTAGGGGTAGATCGACAAATATGAAAGATGATGAATCATTTGGATTGGGTGCTGCAAAACCCAACCCTTCACAGTAGTTAAAAAATAATTGTAATTGTTGTAAGTAAGGTCTATTTAGATAATTAGGGGTAGGATTAAAAAGAAGGGTTGTTTTGAATTATTAAGAGAAGTAGGGGTAGTTTTAGCATAGTAGGGGTAGATCGACAAATATGAAAGATGATGAATCATTTGGATTCGGTGCTGCAACAACCGACCCTTCGCAGTAGTTAAAAATAGGGGTAGTTGTCGGAAGTAAGTGTTATTTAAAGAATTAGTGGTAGGATTAAAAAGAGGTGTTGTTTCGAAGTATTAAGAAAAGTAGAGGTAGTTTAAGCATATTGGGGGTAGATCGACAAATATGAAGGATGATGAATCATTTGGATTGGGTGATGCAAAAACCAATCCTTCACAGTAGTTAAAAAATTCGGGGAATTGTTGGAAGTAAGGTCTACTTAGGGAATAAGGGGTATGATTTAAAAGAATGGTTGTTTTGAAGTTTTAAGAGAAGTAGGAAAAGTTTATGCATAGCAGTGGTAGATCGACAAATATGAAAGATGATGAATAATTGGAATAGGGCGCTGCAAAAACCAACCGTTCACAGTAGTTAAAAAATAGGGGTAATTGTTGGAAGTAAGGGATATTTAGATAATAAGTGGTAGGATTAAAAAGAAGGGTAGTATTGAAGTATTAAGAGAAGTACGGGTAGTTTAAGCAAAGTAGGGGTAGATCGAGGAATATGTAAGATGATGAGTCATTTGGATTGGGTGCTGCAAAAACTTACCCTTCACAAAAGTTAAAAATAGTGGTAATTGTTGGAAGTAAGGGATATTTATAGAATTAGGGGTTGGATTAAAAAGAAGGGTTGTTTTGAAGTATTAAGAGAAGTAGGGGTAGTTTAAACATAGTTGGGTTAGATCAACAAATATGAAAAATGATGAATCATCTAGATTGGGTGCTGCAAAAACAAACCCTTCACAGTAGTTAAAAAATAGGGGTAATTGTTGGAAGTAAGGGCAATTTAGAGAATTAGGAGGAGGATTAAAAAGAAGGGTTGTTTTGAAGTATTAAGAGAAGTAGGGGTAGTTTAAGCGTAGTAGGGGTAGATCATCAAATATGAAAGATGATGAATCGTTTGGATTGGGTGCTGCAAAAACCCACCATTCATAGAAGTAGAATGATAATTGGTTTACAAAGTGTTAGACCAAAAAATGGTTCTAACACCCAAATTATCGTATTTAGAGCGTAGGATATGAAGAAATAACTGAAAAAGTGAGAGAAAAGCAAGACAACAGGATTTTTATAGTGGTTCGGCGTTAACAAGCCTACATCCACTTCATAGTTTCTCATTTCATTCATGGATTACAATTATAAGGAATTCAATCACTCAATCGCTCAAATACAATGAATAATTCTCTCCGAATTCATTGATTTTCATTGATTTTCATTGGAGAAGAAGGTGGTTATTGGTGGGGGAATTCGGCCATGGCTACCATGAATGAATGAAATGCCAAAACTCCTTTCAAATGGCCATGTTGTGGTGTATTTATAGCTGTAGATAAGCTCTGGGCGCTTCCGGTTCGGATGGGCCACGTGGCGTGACCAGAGGAGATCTCAGAAGTAGTGGAGAACGTGGAAAAGTGGTTACCAGGTCGTGCTTTGCCAAGTGGAGTCCGATCCGCAATTGTAGGAGTCTATTATGCCAAAAGAAGAGGTCAAACTCCGTGTGCAGAAGCAGGTCCAGTCGGTTCGGATCGGATCCGAACCGAACCAGTTGTTCGAGCAGAATGCTTGCACGCACTTTTGTGCAGAATACTTCAGGCGGTTCGGGTAGAGGGTACTCCGATCCGATCCGGGGAGGGGGATCCGATCCGATCCGAAAGCAGGAATCCGATCCGATCCGAATGGGGGATCCGATCCGATGAAATTTGCATGAATAATTCAAATTTTCCATCTTTCTATCACTCCATCCAAGTGATCGCCAATCAATGTAAGTTCATACTCATAGTCTTGTTGAGTCTATCTCCCGTGCTTGGTTCCATTAAGCTTGATAATCAAGACCGCGGGCCCCAATTAATGACATTGGTCATTTCCAGAATTGTAAATTCTTGTTAGTATTTCCTGGGGCTTTTCTTTTTCCTTTATTATTTGAAGAGTCAGATGGTGCTCCATTCTGTCGTGAAGACATTGAGATCATCCATTTCAACATTAGCACACTCTTATTGCACGAATCTGTCTGTCTCAGGATAGTATTTTCCAACGTTTCTAGGAGAATCTCATGATAGAGAGATACCAAGGTTTGTTTCAGAGGTGAATTCGCCAAGTCCTCTTGGTGGGTCTCGATGTAAAGAGATTTTGAAGTTTGAGATATCCAGAATACCGGATACTACAGCAATCAACGCCATATATGGTCCAGGTCGATTTACCGATGCCACTGCGGCGTTGAATCTCTTAAGGAATGCATGCAGGGTCTTGCCTGATCTCTGTTGAAGCATCAATTAATGTTGCCAATTTGGCCCTCGTCTTTGAGAAGTTGTCGCTAATTACCTAACTTAGGCCAGTGCCCCCGGTATGAAGTCTTAAATTGGGTGGAAGCCGGTTTCTGGCTTCTTGGTTATGCATATGTAATAGCAATCAATCAGGCTTCTGTTTTTTAATTCTGGATGGTGATCCGCTACTTGGATGTATGCAGGTTGCTCTTGAGGAGCCATTCTTCTGCTTATAGTCTGGGTTATTGTGAAGCTCAGATAATCGTAAATGTGCCTAAGGCTGGCAGATAGTCAGATGATGATGTTCGAAGCTCTTATCCTGTACTACCCATCCATGGGGATTTTACTAAACGGTGGTCATCAAATCCACGTATTCTCTGAATTCATACTCCCTCATCGAGCTGTGAGTTAGAGTTTGATAGAAAATGATTTATTCGTGTCCAGCTCATGTTAGTCCTTGGTCTCCCATCCAAGCTTTGAGGTTCGGAGTCGGATGGCAATAAAGTTAGACTATAGCTTTTTCGAATGCTCTCGTCTTCCCCCTACATGGGGAGCCTCATGTTGAGGTTGAGCTGGATTTTAAACATTCCTCCGAATTGGAGCAAAGGTTGGTCGGGCTCCGCGTAAATTTTTCGGCGACTCTTACATATCCATCGTTTTCATCCAAAATGTCACGGTCGGAAGTTGCATGTTACAAATACCTGGGAGGAGGTTGGTTGTATCTTTGTGTCATCAAAGACGACCATGCTAACTTGTCCTAGGGTCTCATATTATCTGGACCACGGGGCAGGGAGCGTATGAGCCAAGTTCATTGTCGTTTGAATTCCCATGGAGCTCGCTCTAGAGAATAAGTCGAAGCTACTAGGCCCTCCATCTATCCGAGTAGAGAAGTTATCCACCATTTTCTGTCGTTTCCGGAGAAGTTCATCTCGCTGATCCATGTGAGTTCACAAATCAGCAAGGGTACCATCCATTTCATATCTAGCTTGACATGCTGAGGGATCATCACAAGAAGAAATCTGCTACCTTCCTTCGATCCTAGCGCCTTCTGCGCCAATATCCTTAGCACGGAAGAAATTTCTATCTTCCTTCTTCTTCGCTTTTGAGTCTGAGTGTCAGGCAATTCGCCTCCGCGTAAGTTAGGAGTCAAAGCAATGGCATCTCCCTTTACATGGGGTCTTTCAACCGGGAAGTCGGTCCGGACTAGCAAATGGACATTCACTCTGCATCCATTTCGTGGTCCTCAAGCAGCCTGTGAAGATCGAGGTATAAGTTAGTCACAGACATATAACATTTATGAATATTTTCAGCAGTGCGGCCCCTGTCCGGGGGTAATGGAGAAAGGTCGACAGTTGTATCACATCCCTTTTAACTTTAGACATGGATGCATGGAAAAGAGACATTGCTTTACAAGCTTATGTGCTCGAGTTATTCCGTTTTCCATTCAACGTATTTGCGAGGTAACACTCGTCGTTGCACTTGGCCTATGGCCAGTCACACATGGGTGTGTATGTTGATTTGATATATGGTGATTGCATTGAGTCATGTAGGAAGCTTAGCATTAGAAGTCGACGTCATTCCTTCAAACACGACCTCTTTGTTGTTGTACGCTAGTATCCCTTGTGTCTTTGCTTTGTATCTGTACATAATCTTGCAATTCGAAAAAGAATAGTCAGCTTAGTCTGGCAAGCTACTAAGTCAATATTTAAGTCACAAGCAATTGTGGCTCGAAATGAAAACATGTTGAGTGCTAATCTATCTAGCATAGAATTATTAAATGTCAAAGTGTCAGGTGTCGTAGTTTGGAGGTATAGTGTCTGTAGCCTCCATTTAATTTTGAAACACGGGTCACGTCCGAAACGTGTTTGAAGTTAATTCAAAAATCTATGTCCGTGCTCCCAGCGTTGATGGGAACCGGATTAAGTCATTCGGATGTTCGATCCGTAAGTCCTTTATAATCCTGTCCTCAGTCGGAGGGCAATGAAGATTGCATGCACGTCGCAGCATTGTCCTTTATACTCTCTCCCAAGTCGTGAGAGTTAGAGTTATGGGTTTAGTGGTCTTAAGTCATGGTGCACCATTCACACTGACCCAACAGATTTATACTCTCTCTCAAGTCGTGAGAGTTAGAGTTATGGACGTCGCGGTTCGTCCTTTATACTCTTCCAAAGTCAGTTTGGGTTAGAGTTGTGGATCGAGTGGTCTTAAATCTTGGCGCGCCTGTCACACTCGTCCTAAGTTTATACTCATATCCAAGCTCTGAGGATTAGAGTTAGTCGGGCAAACAGTCGGGTCACATTTGCCTTGGCATCGTCCCTCTGCTCCTACATCAAGGGCAAAGGTCGCCATCAGGGATGGTCGGTTCATGTCCCTATTGATTTTATACTCCTCCCGTCGGAAGCATGGGAAAGAGATAAAGACATTTTTGGAGAGCGGTCGAGTCACACTCATCCTCGTCTTAACATTTCCCTTTTGCCCCCACATCGAAGGCAAAAGTTATGTCGTTCATGTGATCGTGCCCCTGTCATTTTTGCACTCTTCTCGTTGGATAAGGGGATGGAGTCATAGAACTGCTAAGTGGTTATGTCACACCCGAGTATATCTCTATGTCGTGTCTGGCAAATTAAAGGCTAGATGTTGAGGATGCCTCATTTGTATGCCTATGCATAGATATGTTGAAATTATGTGCATATATTCGCTTGCCCCCTACTTCAAGGGCAAAAGGTCCATGAATGAATGGTCGAACTTCATTTATGTCAGGTTGTTGGCATCAGGAGGGAGAATAGTTGAATCACGTTCGTCAAAGCTTTACGTTCCTCCGAATAAACCATGGAAGGAGTAGTTGGCACCAAACTTCGGGTACCTGCATCATTCATATCGTATGAGTTAGTCATGTCCATAACTCAGGCAGCATGTAAAAGTAAATTGTATGATTGAAAAGTAAGCATATCAAGGGGCAGTGCTGCCTCCTTTAACGGATCGAGCCATGTAGACGGTCGAACTGCATCCATCCGGAATCGGATTCCGACGTTGAACTTCAATGCACAATTATCTTGAGGCCTGTCACGTGTGAGCCAATGAGTGGATGGTCACCTCGGATCCATCTTAAGAGATACAACTTCTCTCAAGCGAAGGACGTGGCTCTGTAAATGAGCAATTCAATCGGGCTCGTTACGACTATGCTCCATAATTCTTCCTGTGGGTGCTCAAAGTTTGATCGGTACCAGATTCGGGGTACCTACATCATCCACATATAAATTCATCTGAGTTAGTTACATCAATAACTCATAAAGCATGGAAATATAAGAGTCATGGTTAAAAAGTAATCCTGTTAAAGGAATGAATATCATTCTGTGCGAAGATGGCATTGCACGCTCTTTGCAGGTCCATTTTTCCTCACTACATCTCTGTCAGGGGATGGCTGTCAAAATCTTTAGCTGGCGATGAATGTCTTTTCAAACCGTTGTGGGGTGGCAGTCCCAAGAATGAACAGACCTTGAAAGAGGACTTGGAGTGACAAAGGCAATTAAGTAAATACTATAAGCGAATGACGAGGTCGCATCTTATTTGAATCGCCTTCTTGCCCCTAAGCTAAGGGCAAGGATTGAGTATGAGGGAGTCATGGCGGCTAGGGGGATAGTCATATCTCATCCATCCGCAGATATGCCTTTAGTCCCACGTTGGGAATAATATCTAATGCACAGATAATCAATCAGCATCAAGGCTTAAGTGCTCTAAACCTTTAACTTGCCACCTCTATCGAGTAGCATTTCCTAATTAGCTAAATATCAGGCTCTTCCAGTAACATGGTCGCCACGGACCATTCCCATTCCATCTTTCGTTAGGAATTTTAGCAATAGATACCAGGGTGTAATGTAAGCTCTAATCGCCGCTAAAGCTGGTCAGTTTAGACCTTAGTCAGATAAACTTGACTACAATAGCATGGCTTCCAAGGCTTGAAGTAATGTTCATGTTTTCTATCACAATTTATGTATGAAGTCGAGAGCTAACGGTCGATTCATATTTGTTTTGATCTCGAACTCTCATCTCTTGACAAAGGTCATATGGTGACTGGTGAGCAGTCAAGTTGCTATCATCCGAGCAAAGATTCATATGTCCAATCATGGCCTGCAGGGGTTCAGCTGTTACCAATCGTTGGGAACCAAAGTATGTTGACCTAACCCTTATTCGATGGAAATCAGTCTTCCTCTATGCGATTGACAGCAAATAGCCATTGCAAAGGTTAGCTATGTTCTTTGGGAGGTAAGACGCAGGACATTTTATTCATCACATCATACAATTGAAGTGTAGCTTTGGGATGTTGGGATCTTTAGCTGCTTTCTGGTATCCCACTATTGACAATCATGGTCACTAAGATCATATGAATCATCTTTGAAGTAGTGTTCGAACTTTCTATATAACTGTCATTCGATGCTCCGCCGATCGGACAAGTTTAAGTCATATAAATGGGATGGTCATTACTCATTAGGGAACAACATCAGTTGCATTGTTGAAATCTACACTATCGGTGTTCCAGAAGATGAGGCGACTATTAGACTATCCACCTTATCTTCATTAAAAAACTTTGATGACTACTGTTGGTCATATTCTTTGACTATCCACCTTATCTTCATTAAAAAACTTTGATGACTACTGTTGGTCAAAATATACGTCGAGCCGAAGGCGAGCCGTGCTCCGAGCCGAAGGCGAGCCGTGCTCCGAGCCGAAGGCGAGGCCGTCAGCGGGTCCGGGCGCAGCGCCGGCGGGGGTCCGAGGCGACTATTAGCCGGTTAGGTCGAAAATGTGGGCACCGCACGATTTTTTCGATTTTGGACGATGGAGCCTTTTCTGAAATGGTCATAAAAATGTATTTTTTCCCAAAAACAGCTATTTCGGTTCGGATCGGATCGTCCCTTCAAATTGCGGCTCGGGAGTGCCTTCACGTTGGGTCGGATCATAGATGCACCATCGGTAACATTCATTTCCTCGGTTCGGTTCGGGGTACCCACTTCGGTTCGGAGATGCATCATCAGGTCGGATCGGGGTATCAACAGCAGCTGGATTCGAGTCCTGCTCAACGGGTCGGGTCGGAGCATTGTCCCCGGGTCGGTTCGTTGTGCCACTCTGGGTTAGACGTCTTCGGGTCGGATTGGATTGGGTATTTCATTGGATCGGGTCGGGGTTATGTCATCAGCAAGCGGCCGATTCGGATCTTTTCCTGCGGTTCGGGTCGGATTGATTTTTCATTTTATTGGGGTCGGATCGGACCCCTGGTCATTGGATCCGAACCGATGCTGCTATTACTAGTTCTGGCGTCTCAGTGTATAACTTCGTGGGGTCGGGTCGGACCCGACCCGAACTGAGTGGGGCTATCCGAACCGAAGCCATGCGATTCTGCATTAACTCAATCCGATCTGCTGGTCACCCGCATCCGATCCAGAGACTTTTTCGAACTGGAAAGTCATTAAAAATGTTGAATTTGCCGGATTTCCTCATCGGACTTGGCAATCCAATAAGTAGATTGGAGAATCCTTAAGCGCTGAGAATCTTCATTCTCAGTGAAAGCACCAAAATGTTAGACCAAAAAATGGTTCTAACACCCAAATTATCGTATTTAGAGCGTAGGATATGAAGAAATAACTGAAAATGTGAGAGAAAAGCAAGACAACAGGATTTTTATAGTGGTTCGGCGTTAACAAGCCTACATCCACTTCATAGTTTCTCATTTCATTCATGGATTACAATTATAAGGAATTCAATCACTCAATCGCTCAAATACAATGAATAATTCTCTCCGAATTCATTGATTTTCATTGATTTTCATTGGAGAAGAAGGTGGTTATTGGTGGGGGAATTCGGCCATGGCTACCATGAATGAATGAAATGCCAAAACTCCTTTCAAATGGCCATGTTGTGGTGTATTTATAGCTGTAGATAAGCTCTGGGCGCTTCCGGTTCGGATGGGCCACGTGGCGTGACCAGAGGAGATCTCAGAAGTAGTGGAGAACGTGGAAAAGTGGTTACCAGGTCGTGCTTTGCCAAGTGGAGTCCGATCCGCAATTGTAGGAGTCTATTATGCCAAAAGAAGAGGTCAAACTCCGTGTGCAGAAGCAGGTCCAGTCGGTTCGGATCGGATCCGAACCGAACCAGTTGTTCGAGCAGAATGCTTGCACGCACTTTTGTGCAGAATACTTCAGGCGGTTCGGGTAGAGGGTACTCCGATCCGATCCGGGGAGGGGGATCCGATCCGATCCGAAAGCAGGAATCCGATCCGATCCGAATGGGGGATCCGATCCGATGACATTTGCATGAATAATTCAAATTTTCCATCTTTCTATCACTCCATCCAAGTGATCGCCAATCAATGTAAGTTCATACTCAAGTCCCTAACTTTGGGTAGCCTGGTCACAAAGCAGGCTAACACAAAGAAATGAATAATGCAAAAAAAATGAACAAAGAAATGTATAAAGGAAAACAATAATAAAAGTAGAGATGCAGTTTAAGCATAGTAGGGGTAGTTCGACAAATATGAATGATGATAAATCGTTTGGATTGGGTGCTGCAAAAACCAACCCTTCACAGTACTTAAAAAATAGGGGTAATTGCTGGAAGTAAGGGCTATTTAGATAATTAGGGTTAAGATTAAAAAGAAGCATTGTTTTGAAGTATTAAGAGAGGTAGGGGTAGTTTAAGCATGGTAGGGGTAGATCGACAAATATGAAAGATGATGAATCATTTGGATTGGGTGCTGCAACAACCAACCCTTCGCAGTAGTTAAAAAATAGGGGTAGTTGTTGGAAGTAAGGGTTATTTAGAAAATTAGTGGTAGGTGTAACACCCCACGTCCGTTAGTTTCACTCGCAAAGGGAATGCACTAAGTTCTGTGGAGCATTTGGGGTAAAAGATGCAGATAAATTACAAGACAGACAGAAATTAAGCAGCAGAAAATAAAACTTTGCTTTATTAATAAAATAGTTTGTACAATGATTTCTTTACAATATCAGAGTATCTTCTGTCTTACAAAATAAAGAAGCATAAAAACAACATTTATATTCCCCGATTTTAGCAAAAGCCAGCCATAGCATCTGAAAAGAGAATCCAAGCAAACTTTAGCAAATCTTCAAGCTGGGAGAGAGTGACAGTCCAATTTAACCTGAGCTATATTGTTCCCTCCTTTACTTCATGGGGGGGGGGAACGGAAGAAAAGAAGATGAAAGAAAAACAGAGTCAGACATAAACCCTGAGTAAGTTCAGTAACTTCTAGCATGTGAACATGGAAAAACAAAACGACATGAATTAACTGAATACAAGATGACACCAAGATGATAGGGTCAGCAAGGTCACAAGATTAACACAAGATAGTTACAAGGTATGCTAAGATAAGATAAACTGGACATGCTCTAATACTTTGGCCGCTTCGCTATTTCCTTGATATACTTGGTTTCTATATCTCTGCACCACCTAACTAGTGTTCCAACTAGTAACGATAACGTGATCCCAATCCCTGTATTTTCCATCGCCTTCAGGCATACATTTATTATTCGTTACCTAGATTTAGTCTAGGGTTTTCTACCAAGTGCCTTCTAGATTTAACTAGAGTTTACGTTATCTGCCGAATGCTTCTCGGATTCAAGATTTATGCCACCTAGTCCAACTAGTGCTACCTGTCGAACGATGCCCCCAAGTCTAGGACACACTACATAGAGTGGTATATGTTCCTATACTTCCCCACGCATGTATCGCGAATCGTTATAGATTGTCTAGATGCACATGTCCCATAATGTGCGGTTCGAGTCCTGTGTCAGGGCAAATCAAGGAATACAGAACTCGGTCGTGAGCTTTCAGATATCTGCCGATGCAGATGCTAAGGTCTGTTTTTGTTCCAGTGGCTATGGTCCCACTTGACCCCTCCCCCAAATAATGAAAGGCACACCTTGTAAAATGAGAACTATACGTTGGCCCCCGGTGCCCCACTATCCTATGGCCATCCTCACCCATAACTAGATAGCAAGTATATGGTCTTTTGGAGTTCTCCGCCTTTCCGCCTCACGTATCTCGATTTACTGAAGATGGATGGTAGATGACGAGTCGCTGTCACAGGGCTACCGTTTGCTCGCCGAATCACGTCGGTCCATCCTAGTCTTTAGGTTGCCATGTATTGCAACCAAGGCATACCCCTGGTTCTTCTACGCAGACCTTAACCTCTGTGGGCCCAGGCGGATCATTTGCAGCCTCACAGAGGGATACCAAGAGTACCCTCACGTCCCCTCGAAGCCTCGGGCTTCGTAACCTAATTCGTTGGAGCATCCTTTTTGCTCAGACGGACATTCGCTCTTCCCGTGTTATACTAAGAATTACTACTTAGTTTTACTAACAAGATTTACCACTTAGTTTCCAGAATTCATGTTGACTTAACCCCACCACAAACCAAGTTATATTGGTTAAGTATTTCTTATTACTTAACCCTACCCATTCATCCTGTATTAGTTAAGTGTTCCTTGCCCGTCTGTTTTAACTGTAATGTTAGTATTAATGGTTAAGTATTATCCCTTCATGTTTTAGACTTAACCCTATTCCTTTATCACCATCTGATGGTTAAGTGTTCAAGTTTACTTAAACCTACGGTCTAGCCCAGCTAACATATCAAATTGGCTAGGTGTATTAGATTTTACTTGACCCCAACCTCTAGTCAAGTTAACATGTTAATTTGGCTAAGTTTATTAACTTTACTTAACCCCTACAAATCTTGTCTTGCTACCTTGAGTTTGGTTAAATGTCTCTATGGACTTAGCCCTCCCATCCTAGCTTAACTGCGTTAAGTGTCAGTCTGAACCTAACCCTACCCATCAGTTTAGTTATCATGTTGAACCGGTTAAGTGTCTAAGTTAACTTAACCCTACCTTTCTTGTTCTAGCTTTAAATAAATAAATTAAAGCCGTGACCACTCACATTAGACATATATTGTTGCGAATACTGGATGTGCCGGTTGGTTCCGGGCAGGTTTACATTGCAACTCAGTCTAACCTCGGGTTAGCCATATTCGTGTTTTCTAAGTTCAAAGGGTTTCAATTTATTTTCAAATCAAGTTTTGAAAGTAACCATCCCGTTCGTCGGATCAGTTAGGGATAGCCAGGGAGAGTAGGAAACTTGTATTTTCCAAACCCAAGCCTAGACACCATCCTCTCTGTCACCCTAGAACTTTCTGGTGTACCATTAAAAGTGATGTCGTTAATAAACCTTTAATTTGTCTAAATTTACATTTCCTTATTCAGGCCAAATTCTATAAATAAATTATTCCTAATTTACTTATTTCCTAATTACCCTTTTTATGTGAATTGTCAACATTTATTCTTATGGCCCATTCTCCCCTCTATATCATATTTATGCCCCTTTTTGGTATGTAGACCATACCAAATGAAGTGTCACTAACCATGATTTTACTAAACCTGACAATTACTCCCAATTATGGCCAATTTCAAGTTTATGCCAATATACTTATCGAGCCAAATTAGCTAATCCAATTCTGATTTAACATTCTAATTCATGTCAAACTAGACTTATTACTCTAGTTCACGATTGATGTAAATGCTAGATTTACATGTCAATACTAGATTTAAATTACACATCCTATAATTCATGTCAAATTTATCCAATTTGCATGTCGTAATGCATGTTCCCAATTTATGCCAATTTCCCAGTTAAAAACTACGTTTTTAGTAAATTTCATATTTTGCCCAAATCGTATTCCCACCGTTCGTATAATCGTGATTCAATCTAGATTATAGATAAATCTAGATTCGTAGAAAATAGGGAATGAACCAAATATGCTATGCCAAAGACAAACATAGTAACTGGCATAAAAAGGGTTGAATAACGACGAAGGTTCAAGAACATGGGTAGACCTAACTTAATAGGTAAATTCCCAAGTTCTAAAACCAAATAAAACCAAGAATAGACAGAATAGAGACGTATGTTCAAGAACATGGGTAGACCTAACTTAAAAGGTAAATTCCCAAGGTCTAAAACCATAGAAAGCCAAGAACAGACAGAATAGATAATCGGGTTTAGACCCAATCTCATAATCACAAAACTTAAGCAACACTTTCGTAGTCATGAATCATAGGTGTTTAGTCACAGTTGCCATTGTTATGTCATGGGCAATAGTTCATGTTTTCTAATCAAAGGCGTAGGCTTACTCAGGGAAATAATTCTCATAGTCACAGTCATAGTCATAGGCAATGTCCATAGTCATAAGCAATGTTCATAGTCATAGGCAATGTTCATAGTCATAGAGGAATATGGTTCTAAGGTCCATAGTTTCATAGTCACAGTCTTATTTGTTCTCGAATCATAACAGTTCTTAATTTGGTCCCAAGAAATAGGCACTGGTTCAAATAGAAAGAATTGGCATACTCTTTTATTCCTTTAATTTCATGTCACAAAAAGAGAAACGTTCAAATCTAGAAATAACTGACTTACAGAGATTAGATCAGAACAGAAAGATGGCGTTGCTTAGATTCGTAGAAAAACAGTCGTTGAAGTCGTTTGAACCTCCTCTTGAATCCTAGCTTGACTTGAACCTCTTCTTGAAAATCTTTTAGCAGCATTTCCTCGTCTTGATTTATTTTATATATATTATTTATTTATATATTTTAGAGGAGGAGGAGGAGAAGCCATGTCTAATAAGAATCATTGCAGCATAAGGGTAGAAAGGAATTGTGAATAGAGAAGAAGACCAGGGCTGTTTATATAGTGTTAGGCGGACGAATCTGGTCAGAATGGCGTCTAGATACAGAAGAACGAATCCAGGTGCAAAAAACAGGAAAAAGCAGGGGGGTCGACCCCCAGGTCGACTAACCAGTCGACCTGGGTGACCCAGGTCGACTACCCAGTCGACCTGGGTGCCCAGGTCGACTACCCAGTCGACCTGGGTGCCCAAGTCGACTACCCAGTCGACCTGGGTGCCTTGGGCGGGAAGATTCCCGCCCAGCCCATTCTGGGTCCAATCTGAATCTTGACCTGTTTTGAATTTTGAACTTCGCTGAATCTTCCGGAGGCCATATCTCCCTCATACGACTCCGATTTACGCAAACGCAGACTCGTTTTCATGCAGAATTCCGATACGAACGCAATGGCATGGCCCGTTTCCCTTGATTTTTATTTTAACTTTTAATTCTGCCTTGATTTGTGAATCCTAGCGTTACAGAATTACGGGGTATTACAGTAGGATTAAAAAGAAGGGTTGTTTTGAAGTATTAAGAGAAGTAGGGGTAGTTTAAGTGTAGTAGGGTTAGATCGACAATATGAAAGATGATGAATCATTGGGATTGGGCGCTGCAAAAACCAACCCTTCACAGTAGTTAAAAAATAGGGGTAATTGTTGGAAGTAAGGGCTATTTAAAGAATTAGGGGTAGGATTAAAAGGAAGGGTAGTTTTGAAGCATTAAGAGAAGTAGCGGTAGTTTAAGAAAAGTAGGGGTAGATCGAGATATATGAAAGACGATGAATCATATGGATTGGGTGCTGCAAAAACCAACCCATCACAGTAGTTAAAAAATAATGGTAATTGTAGGAAGTAAGGGCTATTTATAAAATTAGGGGTATGATTAAAAAGAAGGGTTGTTTTCAAGGGGTAGTTTATGCATAGTAGGGGTAGATCGACAAATACGATAGACGATGAATCATTGGGATTGGGTGTTGCAAAAACCAACCCGTTACAGTAGTTAAAAAATAGGGGTAATTGTTGGAAGTAAGGGATATTTAGATAATTAGGGGGAGGATTAAAAATAAGGGTTGTTTTAAAGTATTAAGAGAAGTAGGGGTAGTTTAAGCAAAATAGGGGTTGATCGGTGAATATGAAAGATAATGAATCATTTGGGTTGGATGCTGCAAAAAAAAAAAAACCTTCACAGTGTTAAAAAAAATAGGAGTAATTATTGGAAGTAAGGGCTATTTAGGGAATTAGGGATAGGATTAAAAAGAAGGGTTGTTTTGAAGTATTAAGAGTAGCAGGTGTAGTTTAGGCATAGTAGGGGCAGATCGACAAATATGAAAGATTATGAATCATCGGGATTGGGCGCTGCAAAAACCAACTCTTCACAGTAGTTAAAAAATTGGGGTAATTGTTAGAATTAAGGGCTAATTAGAGAATTAGAGAATTAGGGGAATGATTAAAAAGAAGGGTTGTTTTGAAGTATTAAGAGAAGTAGGTGAAGTTTAAGCATAGTAAGGGTAGATCGACAAATATCAAAGATAATGAATCGTTAGGATTGAGCGCTACAAAAACCAACCCTTCACATTAGTTAAAAAATAGGGGTAATTGTTGGAAGTAAGGGAAATTTAGAGAATTAGGGGTAGGATTTAAAAGAAGGGTTGTTTTGAAGTATAAAGATAAGTAGGGGAATATTAAGCATAGTAGGGGTAGATCGACAAATATGAACGATGATGAATCATTTGGATTGGAGGCCAGAAAAACCAACCCTTCACAGTAGTAAAAAATAGGGGTAAATGTTGGAAGTAAGGGCTATTTACATAATTAGGGGTAGGATTAAAAAGAAGGGTTGTTTTGAAGTATTAAGAGAAGTAGGAGTAGTTTAAGCATAGCAGGGGTAGTCGACAAATATGAAAGATGATGAATCATCGAAATTTGGGTGCTGCAAAAACAAAACCTTCACAGTAGTTAAAAAATAGGGGTAATTTTTGGAAGTAAGGGCTATTGAGAGAATTAGGGGGAGGATTAAAAGGAAGGGATGTTTTGAAGTATTAAGAGAAGTAAGGGTAGTTTGAGCATAGTAGGGGTAGATCAACAAATATGAAAGATGATGAATCGTTTGGATTGGGTGCTGCAAAAACCAACCCTTCATAGAATTAGAATGTTAATTGGTTTACAAAGAAATGAATAATTCGAAAAAATGAATAAAGAAATGAATAAAGGAAAACAATAATAAATGTAGAGGGGTAGTTTAAGCATAGTAGGGGTAGTTCGACAAATATGAAGGATGATGAATCGTTTCGATTAGGTGCAGCAAAAACCAATCCTTCACAGTACTTAAAAAATAGGGGTAATTGTTGGAAGTAAGGTCTATTTAGATGATTTGGGGTAGGATTAAAAAGAAAGACTGTTTTGAAGTATTAACAGAAGTAGGGGTAGTTTAAGCATAATAGGGGTAGATCGTCAAATATGAAAGATGACGAATTATTTTGATTTGGTGCTATAACAAAAAACCCTTCGCGGTAGTTAAAAAATAGGGGTAGTTGTTGGAAGTAAGGTTTATTTAGAGAATTAGTGGTAGGATTAAAAATAAGGGTTGTTTTGAAGAATTAAGAGAAGTAGGGGTAGTTTAAGTGTAGTAGGGGTATATCGACAAATATGAAAGACGATGAGTCATTGGGATAGGGCGCTGCAAAAACCATCCCTTCACAGTAGTTAAAAAATAGGGATAGTTGTTGGAAATAAGGGTTATTTAGATAATTTGGGGTAGGATTAAAAAGATGGGTAGTTTTGAAGCATTAAGAGAAGTAGGGGTAGTTTAAGCGAAGTAGGGGTAGATCGAGAAATATGAAAGGTGATGAATCATTTAATTTGGTGCTCCAAAAACAAACCCTTCACAGTAGTTAAAAATACAGGCAATTGTTGGAAGTAAGTGCTATTTAGAGAATTATTGGGAGGATTAAAATGAAGGGTAGTTTTAAAGTATTAAGAGAAGTAGGGGTAGTTTAAGCAAAGTAGGGGTAGATCAACAAATATGAAAGATAATGAATCATTTGGATTAGGTGCTGCAAAAACCAACCCTTCACAGTGTTAAAAAATAGGGGTAATTGTTGGAAGCACGGGCTACTTAGGGAATTAGGGATAGAATTAAAAAGAAGGGTTGTTTTGAAGTATTAAGGGTAGTAGGTGTAGTTTAAGCATAGTATGGGTAAATCGAGGAATATGAAAGATGATGAATCATTTGGATTGGACGCTGCAAAAACCAACCCTTCACAGTAGTTAAAAAATTGAGGTAATTGTTAGAATTAAGGGATATTTAGAGAATTAGGGGTATGATTAAAAAGGAGGGTTGTTTTGAAGTATTAAGAGAAATAGGGGAAGTTTAAGCATATTAGGGGTAGATCGACGAATATGAAAGATAATGAATCGTTGGGATTGGGCGCTACAAAAACAAACCCTTCACTTTAGTTAAAAAATAGGGGTAATTGTTGGAAGTAAGGGCTATTTAGCGAATTAGGGGTGGGATTAAAAAGAAGGGTTGTTTTGAAGTATTAAGAGAAGTAGGGGTATTTTAAGCATATTAAGGGTAGATCGACAAATATGAAGGATGATGAATCATTTGGATTGGATGCTGGAAAATCCAACCCTTCAAAGTAGTTAAAAATAAGGGTAATTGTTGGAAGTAAGGGCTATCTAGAGAATTAGGGGTAGGATTAAAAAGAAGGGTTGTTTTGAAGTATTAAGAGAAGTGGGGTTAGTTTAAGCAAAGTATGGGTAGATCGACAAATATGAAAGATGATGAATCATTTGGATTGGGTGCTGCAAAAACCAACCCTTCACAGTAGTTAAAATATAGGGGTAATTGTTGGAAGTAAGTATTATTTAGAGAATTAGGGGAGGATTAAAAAGAAGGGTCGTTTTGATATATTAAGAGAAGTAAGGGTAGTTTAAGCAAAGTAGGGGTAGATCGACAAATGGAAGATGATGAATCATTTGGATTGGTTGCTGTCAAAACCAACCCTTCACAGTAGTTAAAAAATAAGGGTATTTGTTGGAAGTAAGGGCTATATAGATAATTAGGGGTATAATTAAAAAGAAGGGTTGCTAAGAGGTATTAAGAGTAGTAGGTGTTGTTTAAGCATAGTAGGGGTAGATCGACCAATATGAAGATGATGAATCATTGGGATTCGGTGTTGCAAAAACCAACTCTTCAAAGAAGTTAAAATTTTGGGGTAATTGTTGGGAGTAAGGGATATTTAGAGAATTAGGGGTATGTTAAAAAAGTAGTGCTGTTTTGAAGTATTAAGAGAAGTAGGGGACGTTTAAGCATAGTATGGGTAGATCGACAAATATGAAAGATGATGAATCATTGGGATTGGGCGCTGCAAAAACCAACCCTTCACATTAGTTAAAAAATAGGGGTAATTGTTGGAAGTAAGGGTTATTTAGAGAATTAGGGTTAGGATTAAAAAGAAGGATTGTTTTGAAGTATTAAGAGAAGTAGGGGTAGTTTAAGCATAGTAGGCGTAGTTCGAAAAATATGAAAGAGATTGAATCATTTGGATTGGGTGCTGAAAAAACCAACCCTTCACAGTTGTTAAAAAATGTAGGTAACTATTGGAAGTAAGGCCAATTTAGAGATTTAGGTGAACGATTAAAAAGAAGGATTGTCTTGAAGTATTAAGAGAAGTAGGGGTAGTTTAAGCAAAGTAGGGGTAGATCGAGAAATATGAAAGATGATGAATCATTTGGATTGGGTGCTGCAAAAACCAACCCTTCACAATAGTTAAAAAATAGAGGTAATTGTTGGAAGTAAGGGCTATTTAGAGAATTAGGGGTAGGATTAACAAGAAGGGTTGTTTTGAAGTACTAAGAGAAGTAGGGGTAGTTTAAGCATAGTAGGTGTAGATCGACAAATATGAAAGATGATGAATCAATGGGATTGGGTGCTGCAAAAACCAACCCTTCACAGTAGTTAAAATTTAGGGGTAATTGTTGAAAGTAAGGGCTATTTAGAGAATTAGGGGGAGGATTATAAAGAAGGGTTGTTTTGAAGTATTAAGAGAAATAGGGGTAGTTTAAGCAAAGTAGGGGCAGATCGACGAATATGAAAGATGATGAATCATTTGGATTGGGTGCTGCAAAAACGCACTCTTCACAGTAGTCAAAAAATAAGGGTAATTGTTGGAAGTAAGGGCTAATTAGAGAATTAGGGGTAGGATTAAAAAGAAGGTTTTTTTTTGAAGTATTAAGAGAAGTAGGGGTAGTTTAAGCATAGTAGGGTTAAATCGACAAATATGAAAGACGATGAATCATTGTGATTGGGCGCTGCCAAAACCAGCCCTTCACAGTAGTTAAAAAATTGGTGTAATTATTTGAAGTAAGGGCTATTTAGAGAATTAGGGGTAGAATTAAATAGAAGGGTTGTTTTGAAGTATTAAGAGAAGTAGGGGTAGTTTTAGCAAAGTAGGGGTAGATCGAGAAATATGAAAGGTGATGAATCATTTGAATTGGGTGCTACAAAAACCAACCATTCACAAAAGTTAAAAATAGTGGTAATTGTTGGAACTAAGGGCTATTTGCAGAATTAGGGGTTAGGATTAAAAAGAAGGGTTGTTTTGAAGTATTAAGAGAAGTAGGGGTAGTTTAAGCATAGTAGGGGTAGTTCGAAAAATATGAAAGAGATTGAATCATTTGGATTGGGTGCTGAAAAAACCAACCCTTCACAGTTGTTAAAAAATGTAGGTAACTGTTGGAAGTAAGGCCAATTTAGAGATTTAGGTGAAGGATTAAAAAGAAGGGTTGTCTTGAAGTATTAAGAGGATTTAGAGAACTAGGATTTGAACTAGCTTTCGCCCTTGCCTTCCGCCTTACCGACTACAAGCAGGGAACAAATCCCTTCCTAAGCCAAGGGCCCGTTGGTCGCCTACCCCCCAATGTAGCGCAGTTAATCACCCTAAGCACTTTTGCACCCGATGTGGCATCAGAGAAAGTAGTTGCAGTTCGTAGTCAATCTCTGAACTCACGTCCAGGCGTTACTGCTGCTTTTCCCGAGAGCAAGGGCACGGAAATTTCTTTTTTTGCCCACTTGCTCTAATCCGTCGGACAAAAAAGAAGGGTTCTTTTGAAGTATTAAGAGAAGTAGGGGTAGTTTAAACATAGTTGGGGTAGATCGACAAATATGAATGATGATGAATCATCTAGATTGGGTGCTGAAAAATCCAACCCTTCACAGTAGTTAAAAAATAGGGGTAATTGTTGGAAGTAAGGGCTATTTAGAGAATTAGGGGGAGGATTAAAAAGAAGGGTTGTTATGAAGTATTAAGAGAAGTAGGGGTAGTTTAAGCATAGTAGGGGTAGATAATCAAATATGAAAGATGATGAATCGTTTGGGTTGGGTGCTGCAAAAACCAACCCTTCAAAAAAGTTAAAAATACTGGTAATTGTCGGAAGTAAGGGATATTTGTAGAATTATTGGTTGGATTAAAAAGAAGGGTTGTTTTGAAGTATTAAGAGAAGGAGGAGAAGTTTATGCATAGCAAGGGTAGATCGACATATAAGAAAGACGATGAATAATTGGAATTGGGCGCTGAAAAAAACCAACCGTTCACAGAAGTTAAAAAATAGGGGTAATTGATGGAAGTAAGGGATATTTAGATAATTAGTGGTACGATTAAAAAGAAGGGTAGTTTTGAAGTATTAAGAGAAGTAGGGGTAGTTTAAGCAAAGTAGGGGGAGATAGAAGAATATGAAAGATGATGAGTCATTTGAATTGGGTGCTGCAAAAACCAACCCTTCACAAAAGTTAAAAATAGTGGTAATTGTTGGAAGTAAGGGCTATTTGTAGAATTAGTGGTTGGATTAAAAAGAAGGGTTGTTTTGAAGTATTAAAAGAAGTAGGGGTAGTTTAAATATAGTTGGGGTAGATCGACAAATGTGAAAGATGATGAATCATCTAGATTGGGTGCTACAAAAACCAACCCTTCACAGTAGTTAAAAAATAGGGGTAACTGTTGGAAGTAAGGGCTATTTATATAATTATGGGGAGGATTAAAAAGAAGGGTTGTTTTGAAGTATTAAGAGAAGTAGGGGTAGTTTAAGCATGGTAGGGGTAGATCATCAAATATGAAAGATGATGAATCGTTTGGATTGGGTGCTGCAAAAACCAACACTTCATAGAAGTAGAATGATAATTGGTTTACAAATAAATGAATAATGCAAAAAAAAAAGAACAAAGAAATGAATAATGGAAAACAATAATAAAAGTAGAGAGGTAGTTTAAGCATAGTAGGGGTAGTTTGACAAATATGAAGGATGATAAATCGTTTGGATTGGATGCTGCAAAAACCAATCCTTCACAGTACTTAAAAAATAGGGGTAATTGCTGGAAGTAAGGGCTATTTAGATAAGGGTTAGAATTAAAAAGAAGGGTTGTTTTGAAGTATTAAGAGTAGTAGGGGTAGTTTAAGCATAGTAGGGGTAGATCGACAAATACGAAAGATTATGAATCATTTGGATTGGGTGCTGCAACAACCAACCCTTCGCAGTAGTTAAAAAATAGGGGTAGTTGTTGGAAGTAAGTGTTATTTAGAGAATTAGTGGTAGGATTAAAAAGAATGGTTGTTTTGAAGTATTAGGAGAAATGGGGGTAGTTTAAGTATAGTAGGGTTAGATCGACAATATGAAAGATGATGAATCATTGGGATTGGGCGCTGCAAAAACCAACCCTTCACAGTAGTTAAAAAATAGGGGTAATTGTTGGAAGTAAGAGCTATTTAGAGAATTAGGGGTAGGATTAAAAGAAAGGGTAGTTTTGAATCATTAAGAGAAGTAGGGGTAGTTAATGCAAAGTAGGGGTAGATCGATAAATATGAAAGATGATGAATCATTTGGATTGGTTGCTGCAAAAACCAACCCTTCACAATAGTTAAAAAATAGTGGTAATTGTTGGAAGTAAGGGCTATTTATAGAATTAATGGTATGATAAAAAAGAAGGGTTGTTTTCAAGGGGTAGTTTAAGCATATTAGGGGTAGATCGACAAATATGAGGGATGATGAATCATTAGGATTTGGTGCTGCAAAAACCAACCCTTTACAGTAGTTAAAAAATAGGGGTTATTGTTGGAAGTAAGGGATATTTAGATAATTAGGGGAAGGATTAAAAAGAAGGGTTGTTTTAAAGTATTAAGAGAGGTAGAGGTAGTTTAAGCTAAATCGGGTTTGATCGGCAAATATGAAAGATAATGAATCATTTGGATTAGGTACTGCAAAAAACAAAACCCTTCACAGTGTTAAAAAATAGGAGTAATTGTTGGAAGTAGGGGCTATTTAGGGAATTAAGGATAGGATTAAAAAGAACGGTTGTTTTGAAGTATTAAGAGTAGCAAGTGTAGTTTAGGCATAGTAGGGTTAGATCGACAAATATGAAAGATGATGAATCATTGGGATTGGGCGCTGCAAAAACCAACCCTTCACAGTAGTTAAAAAATAGGGGTAATTGTTAGAATTAAGGGCTAATTACAGAATTAGGGGAATGATTAAAAATAAGGGTTGTTTTGAAGTATTAAGAGAAGTAGGGGAAGTTTAAGCATTGTAGCGGTAGATCGACAAATATGAAAGATAATGAATAGTTGGGATTGAGCGCTGCAAAAACCAGCCCTCCACATTAGTTAAAAAATAGGGGTAATTGTTGGAAGTAAGGCTATTTAGCGAATTAGGGGTAGGATTAAAAATAATTTTGTTTTGAAGCATAAAGATAAGTAGGGGCATTTTAAGCATGGTAGGGGTAGATCAACAAATATGAAGGATTATGAATCATTTGGATTGGAGGCCAGAAAAACCAACCCTTCACTGTAGTAAAAAATATGGGTAATTGTTGGAAGTAAGGGCTATTTATAGAATTAGGGGTAGGATTAAAAAGAAGGGTTGAATAGAAGTATTAAGAGAAGTAGGGGTAGTTTAAGCATAGTAGGGGTAGCCGACAAATATGAAAGATGTTGAATCATCGAGATTGGGTGCTGCAAAAACAAAACCTTCACAGTAGTTAAAAAACAGGGGTAATTGTTGGAAGTTAGGGCTATTTAGAGAAATAAAAGGAAGGGTTGTTTTGAAGTATTAATAGAAGTAAGGGTAGTTTAAGCATAGTAGGGGTAGATCAACAAATATGAAAGATGATGAATCGTTTGGATTGGGTGCTACAAAAATCAACCCTTCATAGAAGTAGAATGAAAATTGGTTTACAAAGAAATGAATAATGCAAAAAAAATGAATAAATAAATGAATAAAGGAAAAAAAAATGTAGATGGGTAGTTTAAGCATAGTAGGGGTAGTTCGACAAATATGAAGGATGATGAATCGTTTGGATTGGATGTTGCAAAAACCAATCCTTCACAATACTTAAAAAATAGGGGTAATTGTTGGAAGTAAGGTCTATTTAGATAATTTGGGGGTAGGATTAAAAAGGTCTATTTTGAAGTATTATGAGAAGTAGGGGTAGTTTAAGCATAATATCGGTAGATCGACAAATATAAAAGATGATGAATTATTTTGATTGGGTGCTGCGACAACAAACCCTTCGCAGTAGTTAAAAAATAGGGGTAGTTGTTGGAAGTAAGGGTTATTTAGAGAATTAATGGTAGGATTTAAAATAAGGGTTGTTTTGAAGAATTAAGAGAAGTAGGAGTAGTTTAAGTATAGTAGGGGTATATTGACAAATATGAAAGATGATGAGTCATTAGGATAGGGCGCTGCAAAAACCAACCCTTCACAGTAGTTAAAAAATAGGGGTAGTTGTTGGAAATAAGTGTTATTTAGAGAATTTGGGTTAGGATTAAAAAGAAGGGTAGTTTTGAAGCATTAAGAGAAGTAGGGGTAGTTTAAGCAAAGTAGGTGTAGATCGAGAAATATGAAAGATGATGAATCATTTGGATTGGGTGCTACAAAAACAAACTCGTCACAGTAGTTAAAAATACTGGAAATTGTTGGAAGTAATGGCTATTTAGAGAATTAGGGGGAGGATTAAAAAGAAGGGTAGTTTTAAAGTATTAAGTGAAGTAGGGGTAGTTTAAGCAAAGTAGGCGTAGATCGACAAATATGAAAGATAATGAATCATTTCGATTAGGTGGTGCAAAAACCAACCCTTCACAGTGTTAAAAAATAGGGGTAATCGTTGGAAGCAAGGGATATTTAGGGAATTAGGGATAGAATTAAAAAGAAGGGTTGTTTTGAAGTATTAAGATTAGTAGGTGTAGTTTAAGCATAGTAGGGGTAGATCGAGAAATATGAAAGATGATGAATTATTAGGATTGGACGCTGCAAAAACCAACCCTTCACAGTAGTTCAAAAATTGAGGTAATTGTTAGAATTAAGGGCTATTTAGAGAATTAGGGGTATGATTAAAAAGAAGGGTTGTTTTGAAGTATTAAGAGAAGTAGGGGAAGTTTAAGCATATTAGGGGTAGATCGACGAATATGGAAGATAATGAATCGTTGGGATTGGGCGCTACAAAAAACAACCCTTCACATTAGTTAAAAAATAGGGGTAATTGTTAGTAGTAAGGGCTATTTAGCAAATAAGGGGTAGAATTAAAAAGAAGGGTTGTTTTTAAGTATTAAGAGAAGTAGGGGTATTTTAAGCATAGTAGCGGTAGATCGACAAATATGAAGGATGATGAATCATTCGGATTGGAGGCTGGAAAAACCAATCCTTCAAAGTAGTTAAAAATACGGGTAATTGTTGGAAGTAAGGGCTATTTAGAGAATTCGGGGTAGGATTAAAAAGAAGGGTTGTTTTGAAGTATTAAGAGAAGTAGGGCTAGTTTAAGCAAAGTATGTGTAGATCGACAAATATGAAATTTGGTGAACCATTTGGATTGGGTGCTGCAAAAACCAACCCTTCACAGTAGTTAAAAAATAGGGGTAATTGTTGGAAGTAAGTAGTATTTAGAGAATTAGGGGGAGGATTAAAAAGAAGTGTTGTTTTTATGTATTAAGAGAAGTAAGGGTAGTTTAAGCAAAGTAGGGGTAGATCGACAAATGAAAGATGATGAATCATTTGGATTGGTTGCTGTAAAAACCAACCCTTCACAGCAGTTAAAAAATAGGGGTAATTTTTAGAAGTAAGGGCTATATAGAGAATTAGGCGTAGAATTAAAAAGAAGGGTTGTTTAGAAGTATTAAGAGTAGTTGGTGTGGTTTAAGCATAGTAGGGGTAGATCGACGAATATGAAGATGATGAATCATTGGGATTTGGCGCTTCAAAAACCAACCCTTCAAAGAAGTTAAAAAATTGGGGTAATTGTTGGAAGTAATGGATATTTAGAGAATTAGGGGTATGATTAAAAAGTAGGGTTGTTTTGAAGTATTAAGAGAAGCAGGGGACGTTTAAGGATAGTTGGGGTAGATCGACAAATATGAAAGATGATGAATCATTGGGATTGGGCGCTGCAAAAACCAACCCTTCGCATTAGCTAAAAATAGGGGTAATTGTTGGAAGTAAGGGCTATTTAAAGAATTAGGGTTAGTATGAAAAAGAAGGGTTGTTTTGAAGTATTAAGAGAAGTAGGGGTAGTTTAAGCATAGTATGGATAGTTCGAAAAATATGAAAGAGATTGAATCATTTGGATTGGGTGCTGAAAAAACCAACCCTTCACAGTTGTTAAAAAATGTAGGTAATTGTTGGAAGTAAGGCCAATTTAGACATTTAGGTGTAGGATTAAAAAGAAGGGTTGTCTTGAAGTATTAAGAGAAGCAAGTGTGGTTTAAGCAAAGTAGGGGTAGATCGAGAAATATGAAAGATGATGAATCATTTGGATTGGGTGCTGCAAAAACCAACCCTTCACAATAGCTAAAAAATAGGGGTAATTGTTGGAAGAAAGGGCTATTTAGAGAATTAGGGGAAGGATTAAAAAGAAGGGTTGTTTTGAAGTATTAAGAGAAGTAGGGGTAGTTTAAGCATAGTAGGGTTAGATCGACAAATATGAAAGATGATGAATCATTGGGATTGGGTGCTGCAAAAACCAATCCTTCACAGTAGTTAAAATTTAGGGGTAATTGTTGGAAGTAAGGACTATTTAGAGAATTAGGACGAGGATTATAAAGAAGGGTTGTTTTGAAGTATTAAGAGAAGTAGGGGTTGTTTAAGCAAAGTAGGGGTAGATTGACAAATATGAAAGATGATGAATCATTTGGATTGGGTGCTGCAAAACCAACCCTTCACAGTAGTCAAAAAATAAGGGTAATTGTTGGAAGTAAGGGCTAATTAGAGAATTAGGGGTAGATTTAAAAAGAAGGTTTTTCTTTGAAGTATTAAGAGAAGTAGGAGTAGTTTAAGCATAGTAGGGTTAAATCGACAAATATGAAAGACGATGAATCATTGTGATTGGGCGCTGCAAAAACCAACCCTTCACAGTAGTTAAAAAATTGGGGTAATTGTTTGAAGTAAGGGCTATTTAGAGAATTAGGGGTATGATCAAAAAGATGGGTTGTTTTGAAGTATTAAGAGAAGCTTGGGAAGTTTAAGCATAATAGGGGTGGACCGACAAATATGAAAGGCGATGAATCATTGCGATTGGGCGCTGCAAAAACCAACTCTTCACACTAGCTAAAAAAGAGGGATAATTGTTGTAAGTAAGGGCTATTTAGAGAATTAGGGGTAGAATTAAAAAGAAGGGTTGTTTTGAAGTATTAAGAGAAGTAGGGGTAGTTTAAGTATAGTAGGTGTAGTTCAACAAATATGAAAGATGATGAATCATTTGGATTGGGTGCTGAAAAAACCAACACTTCAAGCTGTTAAAAAATATAGGTAATTGTTGGAAGTAAGGGCTATTTAAAGAATTAGGGTTAGTATGAAAAAGAAGGGTTGTTTTGAAGTATTAAGAGAAGTAGGGGTAGTTTAAGCATAGTATGGATAGTTCGAAAAATATGAAAGAGATTGAATCATTTGGATTGGGTGCTGAAAAAACCAACCCTTCACAGTTGTTAAAAAATGTAGGTAATTGTTGGAAGTAAGGCCAATTTAGACATTTAGGTGTAGGATTAAAAAGAAGGGTTGTCTTGAAGTATTAAGAGAAGCAGGGGTGGTTTAAGCAAAGTAGGGGTAGATCGAGAAATATGAAAGATGATGAATCATTTGGATTGGGTGCTGCAAAAACCAACCCTTCACAATAGTTAAAAAATAGGGGTAATTGTTGGAAGAAAGGGCTATTTAGAGAATTAGGGGTAGGATTAAAAAGAAGGGTTGTTTTGAAGTATTAAGAGAAGTAGGGGTAGTTTAAGCATAGTAGGGTTAGATCGACAAATATGAAAGATGATGAATCATTGGGATTGGGTGCTGCAAAAACCAATCCTTCACAGTAGTTAAAATTTAGGGGTAATTGTTGGAAGTAAGGACTATTTAGAGAATTAGGGGGAGGATTATAAAGAAGGGTTGTTTTGAAGTATTAAGAGAAGTAGGGGTTGTTTAAGCAAAGTAGGGGTAGATTGACAAATATGAAATATGATGAATCATTTGGATTGGGTGCTGCAAAACCAACCCTTCACAGTAGTCAAAAAATAAGGGTAATTGTTGGAAATAAGGGCTAATTAGAGAATTAGGGGTAGATTTAAAAAGAAGGTTTTTCTTTGAAGTATTAAGAGAAGTAGGAGTAGTTTAAGCATAGTAGGGTTAAATCGACAAATATGAAAGACGATGAATCATTGTGATTGGGCGCTGCAAAAACCAACCCTTCACAGTAGTTAAAAAATTGGGGTAATTGTTTGAAGTAAGGGCTATTTAGAGAATTAGGGGTATGATCAAAAAGATGGGTTGTTTTGAAGTATTAAGAGAAGCTTGGGAAGTTTAAGCATAATAGGGGTGGACCGACAAATATGAAAGGCGATGAATCATTGCGATTGGGCGCTGCAAAAACCAACTCTTCACACTAGCTAAAAAAGAGGGATAATTGTTGTAAGTAAGGGCTATTTAGAGAATTAGGGGTAGAATTAAAAAGAAGGGTTGTTTTGAAGTATTAAGAGAAGTAGGGGTAGTTTAAGTATAGTAGGTGTAGTTCAACAAATATGAAAGATGATGAATCATTTGGATTGGGTGCTGAAAAAACCAACACTTCAAGCTGTTTAAAAATATAGGTAATTGTTGGAAGTAAGGGCTATTTAAAGAATTAGGGTTAGTATGAAAAAGAAGGGTTGTTTTGAAGTATTAAGAGAAGTAGGGGTAGTTTAAGCATAGTATGGATAGTTCGAAAAATATGAAAGAGATTGAATCATTTGGATTGGGTGCTGAAAAAACCAACCCTTCACAGTTGTTAAAAAATGTAGGTAATTGTTGGAAGTAAGGCCAATTTAGACATTTAGGTGTAGGATTAAAAAGAAGGGTTGTCTTGAAGTATTAAGAGAAGCAGGGGTGGTTTAAGCAAAGTAGGGGTAGATCGAGAAATATGAAAGATGATGAATCATTTGGATTGGGTGCTGCAAAAACCAACCCTTCATAATAGTTAAAAAATAGGGGTAATTGTTGGAAGAAAGGGCTATTTAGAGAATTAGGGGTAGGATTAAAAAGAAGGGTTGTTTTGAAGTATTAAGAGAAGTAGGGGTAGTTTAAGCATAGTAGGGTTAGATCGACAAATATGAAAGATGATGAATCATTGGGATTGGGTGCTGCAAAAACCAATCCTTCACAGTAGTTAAAATTTAGGGGTAATTGTTGGAAGTAAGGACTATTTAGAGAATTAGGGGGAGGATTATAAAGAAGGGTTGTTTTGAAGTATTAAGAGAAGTAGGGGTTGTTTAAGCAAAGTAGGGGTAGATTGACAAATATGAAAGATGATGAATCATTTGGATTGGGTGCTGCAAAACCAACCCTTCACAGTAGTCAAAAAATAAGGGTAATTGTTGGAAGTAAGGGCTAATTAGAGAATTAGGGGTAGATTTAAAAAGAAGGTTTTTCTTTGAAGTATTAAGAGAAGTAGGAGTAGTTTAAGCATAGTAGGGTTAAATCGACAAATATGAAAGACGATGAATCATTGTGATTGGGCGCTGCAAAAACCAACCCTTCACAGTAGTTAAAAAATTGGGGTAATTGTTTGAAGAAAGGGCTATTTAGAGAATTAGGGGTATGATCAAAAAGATGGGTTGTTTTGAAGTATTAAGAGAAGCTTGGGAAGTTTAAGCATAATAGGGGTGGACCGACAAATATGAAAGGCGACGAATCATTGCGATTGGGCGCTGCAAAAACCAACTCTTCACACTAGCTAAAAAAGAGGGATAATTGTTGTAAGTAAGGGCTATTTAGAGAATTAGGGGTAGAATTAAAAAGAAGGGTTGTTTTGAAGTATTAAGAGAAGTAGGGGTAGTTTAAGTATAGTAGGGGTAGTTCAACAAATATGAAAGATGATGAATCATTTGGATTGGGTGCTGAAAAAACCAACACTTCAAGCTGTTAAAAAATATAGGTAATTGTTGGAAGTAAGTGTTGTATATAACGTAGTTGTATATAACAATTATATGATTTTTGTTTGACGATAACAAACAAGTATATATTATCTTAAATGTGTTTGTCGCTGTACTGTTTTATATTCACATCAAACAAGAATATAATATTTATATTTAAGTGAAATACTACTGTACAGACATTCAAATATTAACACAGTATTTTATTTAAATATAATATTTTATTTCATGCATTCAAACAGTACAACTCTTGTAACTCCACTATTTATACATTCACAGAATGTTTGTACTTGTATAAACAGAATAAAATAGACAAGTTCGTTTGACAACAATAAAATGATATTTTATTTCAATCAAACTTGTTTATTACAAATAAACAGTACAATCTCTTTCATATACACAGCTCCTTTACTACTGACTCACTACAACATTCACACTCGATATACATTTTCATTCATATACTCATATACACATATACATAGTCTTCTGCCAGTCCAGTCTTCACTGCTCAGTCTGTCCAGTCACTGTCAGTCCAGTCATCGTCTTCATACCTGTCATTCACAGAAACACACACACAGTACACTGCAATAGAAATAAAACAGAATTCATGCAAATATAAATTTTATTTTATTTTTAAAAAAAATTTTTTATTTGCCTCAGAATTTCGGTGTGTTTCTCATCATTTTTCTGACTCGATCTGAATTGATCAGCCTCGACATAATCACACTAGTTTGCTGATTTTTGATCAGCCTCAACATAGTGTGACTAGTCTGCTGATATATCTTAAAAACAGAATGGTCAAACATGGTAGCACAAATGCAAAGTTTTTTTTTCTTTTTTTAAATAAATACTCAAGACAGTGGGACATGCACAAGCAATGCAGTGGTGATACAAGAACAGCTGTGGCATATACATGGAGCAATTCTCAAATGGTCAAAGACAAATGACTCAGCAAGACCGTAAGGGCTGCACAAACTAATGTGGACATGCAGCAAAGAAAACAAGGGATCACAATGGCAGCATGAAGGGAGAAATCAGTTCAGCAAGTATATACACAAATCATAAAAGGTTTGAGCATACTTCATGCATGCTCGAGACAACAAATAAGTTCATGATGGAGCAACAGCAATTGGCAAGGCTCGGACCATTTATACACAACAATGAAACATGGCACAAGTCAATCTCAAGCAGCATAGTGGTGCAGCAACATGGTAACACAGTCAACAAAGTCAATCCCAACTCATGCAAATATACAATGGAGCAACTACAATATATAGTTCAGCAAAGTGCACAAGCCAATAGACGAGACAGTCAAGACTAACAAGACAGCAATGGTGAAGCATGGTGAATGGAAGCCTCACAACAATGCAAACTGATCAGCCAACAACAAAAATTCAAGAACACAGCGAGCATGGCAGGAGTTTATACAGTAGAGACTTACAAGTCAGTTTTAAATTACAAGTCAGTGTATACTTGTACAAGCAAGAATGCGAACAATATGCATGGGTGGTGTACATCAGTGGTTGGAAAATAGTCAGTGATCAAAAAGGGAAAATCTTTAATTTGCTTTCAGAAATCAATCAATCAAGAATTGTTCAAGGGCACAACAAAACTGAAATCATTTTCCAGAATTAGCCGAGAGATGATCAGGTAATACATAATACAGTTTTTTTTTGGCAAGAATTTATTTCAAGAAATCAGCATGCAAGGTTTCCAGAATGCATATATGGATAAAATCCATTTCAAGTATGCATCAGCAAAAATATTGCACAAAGTTTTATGGAAAGCTTCAATCATGCATTCGACTGAAATGAAACAAATCAATTCGGCAAGATTCCCAGGCAGAGGTTTAAATGCATTCTTTAAATCATTCTACACATAAGGCAAGATATCTCTAGCAAAAAGGAACAGTTTATATTTGGCATAATTTGATCAATATTCTCGGCAAAACAAGCTAGGAAATAAATTAATATATTTCCAGAATTCTTTGTGCTTATTAAGTATAGGAGAATCAAAGTAAGACAAGTCTATTTCATCAACACAATGGTTCAACAGCCTTTAAGATGGTCGAGCATAGGTGATGCAACATGAATGAAGCAAACAACACATATGTGGCATATTCAATCAAGGGACAGGGAATTAACATTTCCAGATTTACAAAAATCAGCAATTCGCACTTGGCAAGAAAATCATTTCTTTTTGGGACAATTTAATTCAAGAAACTCAATCTGTTTTTGGCAACAGATTAAAAGATTCAAGTCACATGGCAAGAATTCAATCAAGAAATTCAGACAAGGGAAAATACCATGGGGGGCCACAGATAATATATTTCCAGATTTGTTCAAAATCATAAAAGCAATATTCAAAGCCGATTGATTCAAAAACAAGGCAAAAATTCAGATTCAATCAAGTATTTCATACGTGTTCTTCATTCGCACAAAAGGATTCAATTCAAGCTGAAAATCAAAAGGGGAAACAACACAGAATCAGCCAAGTCAATATTAGCGAAATCAGAGTAAAGTTAGGGTTTTCTATAACCCTATATTAGCACACCAATTTTCATCACTGGCAAAAAAAAAAAAGGGGGTATCAAAACCACAAACAAGAGAACATCGAAATCGAAACCTCAAGCAAATAATTTCAAGCAGAAACTCAAAGTTAAAATTACTCACACCGTTTCAATCGAGAGAGAGAGTGCAATCCCAAATCGGAGCATCAGCAATCGACAAATAGAGCATCGGCAAGTTCGAGCAATCAGAGAAACAACCGCATCAATTCGATTTGGAGACAATAGGAGAAACCCTAGCCGCCATTAATTTTTCTCCAGAGAAACAAAATCGGGGCAAAGCAAATGAGAGTGGACACAAACAAATGGGCCGACCATGTTTAAATGAATAAGGGGATAACCCTTTTAATTTTAATTCCTAGGGTTTCTATTTAGTTTGTTTTATTTTGGTATTGTTTTTTTTTTATTTGTTTTGTAAATCAAACCGAAACAGTTCTAGAGTCTGTAATCTCTAGGGGGGAATCAGTCAAGGAGTTGACTGTCAGTTTTCAGAGTCTGTAAATCTGAGTTACGAGTTACAGGTTTTGTAATTCGGGAAATCTGATCTAGGGGTTTAGATCAGTCTGTGGTTTTGAGCGTAGGGTTAGAATAGGAGCAGGGGTTTGCGAGTGTACATGGTCTTGTATGCGGGAACTGTTCTATCACCTAGTAGAAACCTTAGAAATGCAGCAGTAGGCAGGATTTTGCCGAAGCTGGGTATATCTGTGTGTGATTTATTTTCTGCATTTCAGTTTCTGCTACTTTCTGTGATCAGTTTATTATTATATATCTCGTTAAGTTTTAATTCAGTTTAAAACTGTGAAAAACCCTATTCACCCCCCCTCTAGGGTTATTATAGATCCAACAAGTGGTATCAGAGCAGGTTATTTCATTAACCCTAGAAACATGGATCATAGTTGTCAGTCTTATGAGAGTCAGTCCAGTAATATTCCAATTATTTTTAAGGGAACAGATTTTTCAATTTGGAAATCAAATTTCGAATCATATTTAAAATCTATTAATCTTGATTATTGGAATATTATTGAAAATATGGAAGATATGTCAAATAAGACGAATAAGGTTTTAAATGCTCAAGCTATGCATATTTTATATTCTTATCTTGATAATAATCAGCTTGACTTTATCTCTCATTGTTTAACTGCTCAGGACATCTGGAAAACTCTCAACGCGCGGTATGGAAATTCTGACAACTTCTCAAAATCCTCAACTGCCAACTCAAATTCAGATCTGTGCTTAACTGGAACTATTCATGTGGATTCAGACGATGGGAACTTATCATATGACGATCTGGTATCTCTTTGTAATAATTTAACAAGAACTGTTGATCGTCTCAAACGGAAAAACAAGTCTTTGAAATCTGAAAATTCTGAGTTGACCCACAATAACAATTTGTTGAAATTAAAATTTGAAAACTCTGACTGCAATAACTGTATGGATGTGAAAACTGATTTAGCTCAACTTGATGAACATTCTGGAAAGCTCGAAAATAAAATTTTGTTTTTGATAAATCTCGAAGATGAGTTGACTCATAAAATTAACGCTTTGCAGAAGGAGTTGGATAAGATTAATTTAGATCATGAAATTTTTGAAAAGGAAAATTTGGTGAAAACGGATTTGATTGTGAAAGAGCTTGAATCTGAAATTGAAAAATTCAAGAATGTTGAAAAACTTGAATTGGAAAAACAAAAACTTTTTGAAGCTGAGATTTCTGAGTCCCAAGCCAAAATCAAATTGCTTGAAATTGAAAATTTGGTTTTGAAAGTTGATTCTGAAAATTGTAAGATCACTAAAAATCATTGTTCAGATTTAATGAAAGAAAATGATGATCTCAAATTTAAACTTCAACAACTTGAATCAACGTTGGTTAAATTTTCAAATGGAGAAAAATCGTTGAATATGTTGTTGAGAAATCAATTTCCATATGGAAATAAAAATGGACTTGGATTTGGGAAAATGAATGATCTTGAAAAGCAGAATACAAACGGTTTTAAAAATCCCTCAAATCACTTTAGAAATGTTTGTTTTGAAAGTTCTAACTCTGAAAACTTCAAAGGATTTGTAAATCACAATCGAGATGAGTTTTTGTTTTATAACAAACCATTTAAACATTCTTGGATCTCAAATGGAAATAAAACGGGTTTTGTTAAATTCAAAACGATTTGGGTTCCTAAAGGCACAAAGGTAAATTCGGATGGTTTGTTATATAAACAAGTTTGGGTACCAAAAGATTTGAACAAAACTGTGGGTGGTTTCACAAATTTTGTTAGACCACTCAATCCTTTAAACAGTTAGCTACCAAAGGAGGCTGAGGAACAACTGTGCTGAAAAGAGAAACTGATTCAAACTACTTCACATCTCTGAATCATCTACTGTTCCTTAGCAAAGTCTGACGAGTTAGAGATCCACAACGTTTTTTCTGTGAATCAGGTATGATCTCTGACCTCAACCTTGTAAATATTTTTTTTTCCTACTTCTTCTACCCCTTTCTATTTTATTTTCTTCTATTTGTCTTTATTTGTTTTGTCACTGCCATATCCTTGTTTATTCTGTGCTCTATTAACTTCCAATTGCAAAACTCATATTTATCTGGAAATTCATTTTATTTGTAGAAAACTCTCGTGTTTGTAATTATTTCCAGATCTTGAATTTATTTGTGTAAATATCTGCAATTGTTTTGAAGTTTTTTTTCTGATTTATGAATTCATAACAGTGTTGATGTATTCTTGTCAAATCTTGAACACTGTTAATTAGAATTCTAAATTTTGATGATCTGAAAATTTGATGAAGTTTCACACACCACTGCTGTTTTGAGTTTCTTCTAATTCATTTTAGAAAAGCTTGAAATATTACAGCACACCAATATTTATCAGTTGTGATAATTTCATTATTTTTTCAGATTGGCTTGGATTTTTTGAATTGTGTTGAATCTGTGATACATCTTGGAATTCATCTTATATTCATGATCATTGTACTTGGAATTTGTTTGTTTGAAATCAACTGAAATTCATGATATTTTGAATTTCACACACTTCTTAAAATTAAAATTATCAATATTGTGTGACTGACTCATTATATCTCAAACTTTGACATCGATTCAATTGATTTCAAATAAACTATTGTTTAATTGTGTAGATCATGAATATCTCTCATTTCTGATGTAAATGATCTGAAATAACTCTTCTGTTTGTCAGAAATATTTGTGTAAATTCTTTGAGAATTGGGATTTGAATGTCATTGGTATTTCATGAATATTTGACTTGAATACTAGTTTGTTTAAAATCATTTGAATTTATTGATTTATTGAATCACACACATATTCTGAATCTAAAGTTTACAAACCGTGTGATTGATTCATTGAATCCGGATATCTTCACAATTCGTTCAAATGATTTAAAATAAACTATATTTAATCCTGAATCATGAACAATTCTTTGACTGTTTGAAATATCTTTGGAACATCCCCTTGACAAGTCTGCTTTGAAAATGATTTTTCTGTGCTGCTCTGATACTGTTTTTTTTGAAAAATGTTTTGTTTTGGAATCATGCTGCTTTGATTATAAGAAATTGATTTGTAAATATTTTGTTTTGGATTGCTTGATTTGGTATCAAAGATTTATCGTGTTCTGATAAATGAAATTTGTGTGCTTGAGTTGCTTGCTTTGTATTTAAGTCTTTTCTGTTGACTAAGGTACCATTATTTGCCACCGGGGTGTCATTAAAATCCTTGAGAAAGCAAGAACATTTGGTATCAGAAGCGCCTTATATTTGTCACATCCATCTGTTCTGATTTTTCACTTTGTAGAGACACCATGTGGTATCAGTTTAAAAGTGCTGCATATTTTTTGCTGTATATATATGTATTTTTTCCCTCTTGTCATGCATAGATCAGCATATTACTCTTGTAATTGATTTTCAAGTTTAAAATTATTTATTGATTATTCTTTCAGAAATTGAAATCAATATCCAAATTAAACTGTATTTATAATTCATCAAAATTATAACCAGATTTAGAAATTGTGATGAATTGTGACTGCAGTATATTTCACAACAAGAGGAGAATTTTATTTAGATTTTCATAATGGTTGAATATTTATTATAATATCTTTGAACTGGCAATTATTTCATGACCATCTTCATTACTTATCATCCTTCTGACATCCATCATGTTTTATATTAATGTGGAGAGTCTAATTTTTTTTATAAAATTGTTTTTAAATAAACAGTGAAAATATTTGTGATGGAGTTGTGGTTATATTATTATTCAGAATTAGTGATAATTGAAAATTTGCATTAATCCCGGTACAGTTGGTCATATTTCATAATATAATTAATTTAGAAATTTATTTCACAGTCCATATCTGTACCTACCACACTTTCGATTATCCATATTGATTTTATATATCGAGGAGTTTTTCTTTTTGAAACAGAAAAAGATAATAATATAATAAGTATTTCTCTAACCTCATTTAAAAATCCAAGCTCTGGTTATGCACGGTTACGAGATTACTTATATTTAAGCTGCAACTGATCTCATTTAAAAATCCAAGATCTGGTTATGCGTGGACAGTGTGCTCTTAAATTTAAAAGAAAAAAAAATTGGATAAAATAAAGATTTATATGAAATTCTCCTTGGCGTATATAAAAACTAGCCTATCAATCCATATTCTAATTTGTGAAATGTATTGAAATCTTATGAAGTATTATGATTTGTTGATTGATAGCTATTGGGATTTGAGATTATTTGTTTTTTGTCACTTAAATTGAATTATTAATTATAGTCCAAATCCATCATAATTTTTTTTTAAAAAAAAATATATCCTTTGAAAATAATTGGAAATGAATTGTTTATAAAACTCTCTCCATTTTTACCCATAGAAAATCCGTCATTCTCTATAATGTGAAATATGCCACTAGTTCTCAGTTTATTATGATTTTTGTTTGACTGATTGAATTTTATGATGATCGCTCTTCATCTTAAGCTGGAATTATATTCTTAGTCAATTTTCATCTGTATTTTAAAATCTGTATCCTTTTGATGATAACAAAAGGGGGAGAATGGATTAGATTTTGATTTATGAGTGAATATTTTATAAATATTTTTAATTTTGAAAATTTAATTATTCATTAATTATTCATACATTTCACTCATGCATAGTTATAGGGGGAGATTCTGTTGTAGGGGGAGCATTTAAATAGGGGGAGTTCAAATATTCACGAACAAACACATTTATTATATTCAAAATCTTTTATTTGTTTGTCATCATCAAAAGGGGGAGATTGTTGTATATAACGTAGTTGTATATAACAATTATATGATTTTTGTTTGACGATAACAAACAAGTATATATTATCTTAAATGTGTTTGTCGCTGTACTGTTTTATATTCACATCAAACAAGAATATAATATTTATATTTAAGTGAAATACTACTGTACAGACATTCAAATATTAACACAGTATTTTATTTAAATATAATATTTTATTTCATGCATTCAAACAGTACAACTCTTGTAACTCCACTATTTATACATTCACAGAATGTTTGTACTTGTATAAACAGAATAAAATAGACAAGTTCGTTTGACAACAATAAAATGATATTTTATTTCAATCAAACTTGTTTATTACAAATAAACAGTACAATCTCTTTCATATACACAGCTCCTTTACTACTGACTCACTACAACATTCACACTCGATATACATTTTCATTCATATACTCATATACACATATACATAGTCTTCTGCCAGTCCAGTCTTCACTGCTCAGTCTGTCCAGTCACTGTCAGTCCAGTCATCGTCTTCATACCTGTCATTCACAGAAACACACACACAGTACACTGCAATAGAAATAAAACAGAATTCATGCAAATATAAATTTTATTTTATTTTTAAAAAAAAAATTTTATTTGCCTCAGAATTTCGGTGTGTTTCTCATCATTTTTCTGACTCGATCTGAATTGATCAGCCTCGACATAATCACACTAGTTTGCTGATTTTTGATCAGCCTCAACATAGTGTGACTAGTCTGCTGATATATCTTAAAAACAGAATGGTCAAACATGGTAGCACAAATGCAAAGTTTTTTTTTCTTTTTTTAAATAAATACTCAAGACAGTGGGACATGCACAAGCAATGCAGTGGTGATACAAGAACAGCTGTGGCATATACATGGAGCAATTCTCAAATGGTCAAAGAAAAATGACTCAGCAAGACCGTAAGGGCTGCACAAACTAATGTGGACATGCAGCAAAGAAAACAAGGGATCACAATGGCAGCATGAAGGGAGAAATCAGTTCAGCAAGTATATACACAAATCATAAAAGGTTTGAGCATACTTCATGCATGCTCGAGACAACAAATAAGTTCATGATGGAGCAACAGCAATTGGCAAGGCTCGGAGCATTTATACACAACAATGAAACATGGCACAAGTCAATCTCAAGCAGCATAGTGGTGCAGCAACATGGTAACACAGTCAACAAAGTCAATCCCAACTCATGCAAATATACAATGGAGCAACTACAATATATAGTTCAGCAAAGTGCACAAGCCAATAGACGAGACAGTCAAGACTAACAAGACAGCAATGGTGAAGCATGGTGAATGGCAGCCTCACAACAATGCAAACTGATCAGCCAACAACAAAAATTCAAGAACACAGCGAGCATGGCAGGAGTTTATACAGTAGAGACTTACAAGTCAGTTTTAAATTACAAGTCAGTGTATACTTGTACAAGCAAGAATGCGAACAATATGCATGGGTGGTGTACATCAGTGGTTGGAAAATAGTCAGTGATCAAAAAGGGAAAATCTTTAATTTGCTTTCAGAAATCAATCAATCAAGAATTGTTCAAGGGCACAACAAAACTGAAATCATTTTCCAGAATTAGCCGAGAGATGATCAGGTAATACATAATACAGTTTTTTTTTGGCAAGAATTTATTTCAAGAAATCAGCATGCAAGGTTTCCAGAATGCATATATGGATAAAATCCATTTCAAGTATGCATCAGCAAAAATATTGCACAAAGTTTTATGGAAAGCTTCAATCATGCATTCGACTGAAATGAAACAAATCAATTCGGCAAGATTCCCAGGCAGAGGTTTAAATGCATTCTTTAAATCATTCTACACATAAGGCAAGATATCTCTAGCAAAAAGGAACAGTTTATATTTGGCAAAATTTGATCAATATTCTCGGCAAAACAAGCTAGGAAATAAATTAATATATTTCCAGAATTCTTTGTGCTTATTAAGTATAGGAGAATCAAAGTAAGACAAGTCTATTTCATCAACACAATGGTTCAACAGCCTTTAAGATGGTCGAGCATAGGTGATGCAACATGAATGAAGCAAACAACACATATGTGGCATATTCAATCAAGGGACAGGGAATTAACATTTCCAGATTTACAAAAATCAGCAATTCGCACTTGGCAAGAAAATCATTTCTTTTTGGGACAATTTAATTCAAGAAACTCAATCTGTTTTTGGCAACAGATTAAAAGATTCAAGTCACATGGCAAGAATTCAATCAAGAAATTCAGACAAGGGAAAATACCATGGGGGGCCACAGATAATATATTTCCAGATTTGTTCAAAATCATAAAAGCAATATTCAAAGCCGATTGATTCAAAAACAAGGCAAAAATTCAGATTCAATCAAGTATTTCATACGTGTTCTTCATTCGCACAAAAGGATTCAATTCAAGCCGAAAATCAAAAGGGGAAACAACACAGAATCAGCCAAGTCAATATTAGCGAAATCAGAGTAAAGTTAGGGTTTTCTATAACCCTATATTAGCACACCAATTTTCATCACTGGCAAAAAAAAAAAAAGGGGGTATCAAAACCACAAACAAGAGAACATCGAAATCGAAACCTCAAGCAAATAATTTCAAGCAGAAACTCAAAGTTAAAATTACTCACACCGTTTCAATCGAGAGAGAGAGTGCAATCCCAAATCGGAGCATCAGCAATTGACAAATAGAGCATCGGCAAGTTCGAGCAATCAGAGAAACAACCGCATCAATTCGATTTGGAGACAATAGGAGAAACCCTAGCCGCCATTAATTTTTCTCCAGAGAAACAAAATCGGGGCAAAGCAAATGAGAGTGGACACAAACAAATGGGCCGACCATGTTTAAATGAATAAGGGGATAACCCTTTTAATTTTAATTCCTAGGGTTTCTATTTAGTTTGTTTTATTTTGGTATTGTTTTTTTTTTATTTGTTTTGTAAATCAAACCGAAACAGTTCTAGAGTCTGTAATCTCTAGGGGGGAATCAGTCTAGGGGGAATCTTTGTGCTTATTAAGTATAGGAGAATCAAAGTAAGACAAGTCTATTTCATCAACACAGTGGTTCAACAGCCTTTAAGATGGTCGAGCATAGGTGATGCAACATGAATGAAGCAAACAACACATATGTGGCATATTCAATCAAGGGACAGGGAATTAACATTTCCAGATTTACAAAAATCAGCAATTCGCACTTGGCAAGAAAATCATTTCTTTTTGGGACAATTTAATTCAAGAAACTCAATCTGTTTTTGGCAACAGATTAAAAGATTCAAGTCACATGGCAAGAATTCAATCAAGAAATTCAGACAAGGGAAAATACCATGGGGGGCCACAGATAATATATTTCCAGATTTGTTCAAAATCATAAAAGCAATATTCAAAGCCGATTGATTCAAAAACAAGGCAAAAATTCAGATTCAATCAAGTATTTCATACGTGTTCTTCATTCGCACAAAAGGATTCAATTCAAGCCGAAAATCAAAAGGGGAAACAACACAGAATCAGCCAAGTCAATATTAGCGAAATCAGAGTAAAGTTAGGGTTTTCTATAACCCTATATTAGCACACCAATTTTCATCACTGGCAAAAAAAAAAAAAGGGGGTATCAAAACCACAAACAAGAGAACATCGAAATCGAAACCTCAAGCAAATAATTTCAAGCAGAAACTCAAAGTTTAAATTACTCACACCGTTTCAATCGAGATAGAGAGTGCAATCCCAAATCGGAGCATCAGCAATCGACAAATAGAGCATCGGCAAGTTCGAGCAATCAGAGAAACAACCGCATCAATTCGATTTGGAGACAATAGGAGAAACCCTAGCCGCCATTAATTTTTCTCCAGAGAAACAAAATCGGGGCAAAGCAAATGAGAGTGGACACAAACAAATGGGCCGACCATGTTTAAATGAATAAGGGGATAACCCTTTTAATTTTAATTCCTAGGGTTTCTATTTAGTTTGTTTTATTTTGGTATTGTTTTTTTTTATTTGTTTTGTAAATCAAACCGAAACAGTTCTAGAGTCTGTAATCTCTAGGGGGGAATCAGTCAAGGAGTTGACTGTCAGTTTTCAGAGTCTGTAAATCTGAGTTACGAGTTACAGGTTTTGTAATTCGGGAAATCTGATCTAGGGGTTTAGATCAGTCTGTGGTTTTGAGCGTAGGGTTAGAATAGGAGCAGGGGTTTGCGAGTGTACATGGTCTTGTATGCGGGAACTGTTCTATCACCTAGTAGAAACCTTAGAAATGCAGCAGTAGGCAGGATTTTGCCGAAGCTGGGTATATCTGTGTGTGATTTATTTTCTGCATTTCAGTTTCTGCTACTTTCTGTGATCAGTTTATTATTATATATCTCGTTAAGTTTTAATTCAGTTAAAAACTGTGAAAAACCCTATTCACCCCCCCTCTAGGGTTATTATAGATCCAACAGTAAGGGCTATTTAGAGATTTAGGGGTAGGATTAAAAAGAAGGGTTGTTTTGAAGTATTAAGAGAAGTAGGGGTAGTTTTAGCAAAGTAGGGGTAGATCGAGAAATATGAAAGGTAATGAATCATTTGTATTGGGTGCTGCAAAAACCAACCCTTCACAATAGTTAAAAAAGAGGGGTAATTGTTGGAAGTAAGGGCTATTTAGAGAATTAGGGGTAGGATTAAAATGAAGGTTGTTTTGAAGCATTAAGAGAAGTAGGGGTAGTTTAAGCATAGTAGGGGTAGATCGACAAATATGAAAGATGATGAATCATTGGGATTGGGTGCTGCAAAAAGCAACCCTTCAGAGTAGTTAAAAAATAAGGGTAATTGTTGGAAGTAAGGGCTAATTAGAGAATTAGGGATAGGATTAAAAAGAATGTTTTTTTTTGAAGTGTTAAGATAAGTAGGGGTAGTTTAACCATAGTAGGGGTAGATCGACTAATATGAAAGATGATGAATTATTTGGATTGGGTGCTGAAAAAACCAACCCTTCACGGTAGTTAAAATTTAGGGGTAATTGTTGGAAGTAAGGGCTATTTAGATAATTAGGGGGAGGATTATAAAGAAGGGCTATTTTGAAGTATTAAGAGAAGTAGGGGTAGTTTAAGAAAAGTAGGGGTAGATCAACAAATATGAAAGATGATGTATCATTTGGATTGGGTTCTGCAAAAACCAACCCTTCACAGTAGTTAAAAAACAAGGGTAATCGTTGGAAGTAAAGGTTGATTAGAGAATTAGGGGTATGATTAAAACGAAGGATTGTTTTGAAGTATTAAGAGAAGTAGGAGTAGTTTAAGCATGGTAGGGGTAAATCTACAAATATGAAAGATGATGAATCATTGGGATTGGGCGCTGCAAAAACCAACTCTTCACATTAGTTAAAAAATAGGGGTAATTGTTGGAAGTAAGGGCTATTTAGAAAATTAGGGGTAGGATTAAAAAGAGGGGTTGTTTTGAAGTATTAAGAGAAGTAGGGGTAGTTTAAGCAAAGTAGGGGTAGATCGACAAATATGAAAGATGATGAATCATTTGGATTGGGTGCTGCAAATACCAACCCTTCACAGTAGTTAAAAAATAGGGGTCATTGTTGAAAGTAAGGGCTATTTTGAGAATTTGGGGTAGGATTAAAAAGAAGGGTTGTTTTGAAGTATTAAGAGAAGTAGGGGTAGTTTAAGCAAAGTAAGGATAGTTCGACAAATATGAAAGATGATGAATCATTTGGATTGGGTGCTGCAAAAACCAACCCTTCACAGTAGTTAAAAAATAGGGGTAATTATCGGAAGTAAGGGCTATTTAGAGAATTAGGGTTAGGATTAAAAAGAAGGGTTGTTTTGAAGTATTAAGAGAAGTAGTTGTAGTTTAGGCATAGTAGGGGTAAATCAACAAATATGAAAGATGATGAATCGTTTGGATTGAGTGCTGCAAAAACCAACCCTTCATAGAAGTAGAATGATAATTGGTTTACAAAGCAATGAATAATGCAAAAAAATAATAAAGAAACGTATAAAGGAAAACAATAATAAAAGTAGGGGGTATTTTAAGCATTGTAACACCCCGTTATTTTAAAATATTAAAATTAACAAATTTAAGAACACTTAATTTTTAGAAAAAGAATTAAGTGAAATGGGTTGCGCCATTGCGTTCGTCTCAGAATTCCGCTTGAGATAGAGTCCGAGTTTGCGTAAATCGGACTCCTTATGAAGAAGTTATGGATTTCAGAAGATTTCAGGTTTAAACAGTAATTAATTTAAAATAATAATTAAAAATCAAAACCAGTTCAAAATTCGAAATTAGTAGAAGCGGGCTGAGCGGGAAAATTCCCGCTCAGAGGGGTCGACTCCCCCCCGGGGGGGTCGACATAGGTGCCGACCCCCCATAAAGGGTGTCGACCCCCCTATAGGGGTGTCGACCCCCATCGGCCAGATTTGGGCTGATGTGTCCAGATGACGATTATTGGTCTTTTAGGGCTTAGTTGTCTTTTTCTGGTTGGCTGGGTGATGTGTCGTGATGGTTTGGATGGCTTAGATTGATCCTAGACTGATCTAAAGGCTCAAATTAATCCTTTGCTTCTATATAATCACATTTAACCTAAACCCTAATCTAAATTAAATTCATTCCTAAGCCTCCATGCTGTCCATCTCTAAACTAGCCTAGCCTCCTTCTCCAAACTAGAAATCAAATTGGAGAGCTTCAAATTAAAGTAAAGGTTTTCCGCTTCAATCAACAAAGAAAGATTAGAATCACTAAAACGTCAAATAATTCTCTATTTCTAATCCTATCGCTGTAAGTTCAGTTATTATTCAGATTTGAACACGTAATAGAAATCATGACTTTAATGAATCCAATCTAGAACTATACCTAACTGTAATGATAACCAATTCCGATTCATTCTTATTCTTTTTTCAAATCTAAGATTACCTATGCCTGTGAGCATGTTACTAGTGGTAAAATTGATTATATCTTGTTATACATCAAATTGCTGATCCTTTTATGTTCAGTTCTATCGAATCTTTATGCCTATGATGTAACTTGCTCAGTTTGCTCATATTTATTGTTAATGTACAACAAATCTATTGGAACCATGATTCTTGTGTTTGGTACACCTTTACATGCTTATTTTCTCATGTCAATTCTTGCGTTTCTTCTCTATTCCCCTTTTTGTTTTATTTTAGGAATACTAGGTTCATTAGGAAACCTAGTTGGAATCTTGTTATACGCATGATTGAAACGCGGGGAATTGGGTATAACTTAATTAAGTAATTTTGGGTATTACAAGTAAATGTGACATAACTCGAATTGACTACACTTGTGGATAATTGACATATAAACTTGGACATGAATGGTAAATATGTAAATTGGTTAAAAGATAAACATGCCTAACCCGAGGTTAGATTGAGTTGCGGTGTAAGACTGCCCGGAACCGCCTGGCACATCCAGCAACTGTAACAACAGGTCTAATGTGAGAGGTTAGCGCATCAAGCCCAAAACTTGAGGTTAGAATGAGTTTGCAGTAGAAGTCTGCCCGGAACCACCCGGCACATCCAACAACTGCAAACAACTGTTCAAATGTAAGAGGTTGGTGCATTAATAAATCAATTAATGTCAATGAACTGACATGCTGAGAATGGTAAGGTTAAGTAACATATGAATAAGCGACAATTAACCAATACAACATGTTAATTAAACAAATGGGTGGGGTTAGGTTAATTTGAGAACACTTAACCATTATAACATGTTGGTTAGGAAACCCTAGTAACGGGGACCCATTTCAGCAGTAACCCACATAATGTATTGCGGTACCCTGAACTAGGCAGGGTGGGGCTCGATTACTGAGCTGATTATTAGCGGTCAAAATAGCGATGGGTGGTGCGTCAGTGTAGGTTCCGACGGAGTACGGGCATGCACATGCTCCCGAGTGGAAAAACCAGGCACTGGACATCAGTAGTTATACACTGTGCATCTTGAATTGTGTCGGGTTGCCATCATAGGGATTGATACACCCCATGGTGGGACCAGCACAGGTATCTACAAACAAGCAGGGTCGAAGGACACAGGTAATAAATACATGCGAGTAGAAGTTGATCGATAAAGGGATCATTTTATTATGAATACATGAGGCTAGCTGAAACAATTTTTAGTAGGTGCAGAGAAATAGAAATGGGTGCGATAGCTTATTCAGTTTATCTTGCCTTATCTTATCTTATGTTATCTTGCTGCTATGGTATTGTCTTATATTCAGTTTATTCATGTCATGATCCTTTTTCTTGTTTACATGCTGAAAATCACTGGGCTTACCAGGCTTTATGTCTTACCCATTTTCTTTTGTCTTCTTTTCTTCCGTTTCCCCCCTCCCAGGTCCATAGGGAGGGAATACTTCAGCTTAGCTCAGACCTTCTCCATCTTGAAGAGAGTAGATGTATTGCTTGGATTCTCTTTTCTTGGGATATGGCTGTGGTTACACTTTTATTGGGGATTTATGCCGCTTTACTACTGTTTTATGCTTCTTTGTGTATTTGGAGTTTTTGAATCAAGATAGAGGTTTTATTGTAATGATTTGGAAGTTGGGTTTTGAGACAATGGTTCTAATGTTTTGACTGAACCACGCTTCTTATGAAATGATTTCAGTTTTTTTCCTATTGTTTGTCTGTCTTGTAAGTTATCTGTATCTTTTACCTATAATGCTTCACCGAAGTTAATGCATTCCCTTTGTGAGTGACCTTAACGGAGGTGGGGTGTTTCCCTTGGAATCAGAGCTGATGGTTACCAGATCGAATAAAAAAAATTGAAACTATTTTTCAAAAAGAAGTTCTAAAGAAGCATTTTCAAGAAAAGTGTTGTTTTATTTTAAAGGCATATTCCCCAAAGCCATATGCACTATCTTTCAATCCTTTGTTTTGAATCTTTTTCTTTTCGTTTCACCATGTCTGGGGAACAAAACATCCCTAATATCCCAGAGGGAGTCATAATACCCAGATGGTTCCGTAGGTATTTGGGGGCCACGACACCCGCCAAAGGCCAAGGAAACATTCCTCCAGCTGTACCCATCGTTCCTCCTCCTCCTCTACGTGTGAATGCTTTCTCGAATATATGTAGAGACTTTCAAGCTATGGGCGGAAAGAACTTTAATGGGACTGAATCATTCGTGGAAGCAAGAAACTGGCTCAAGGAAACAGAATATTTGTTTGTTATCTTCGAAGTGGATGATAGGCGGAAGATTGTAATGGCGCGTTTTGTAAGGTATAATAATTAAGTTATTTAATTATTTAAATAACGAATATATTAAATAAACGATAGTTAAACGTATAATTTATAATATAATTATAATCGAGCTCGAAATGGCGCGGCAGTTCGCTATTTGGCGATTCGAACTTCAACTGAATGTACAAGATTCGTTTTAAGCCGGATTTCTGTGAAACAAGAAACGTGTGGAGCTGGTGGAGTATATCTTTCTAGTGGAAGAGAAAAATCGGGATTTCGTCGTATAGATTTTGATGTACGTCCAAATCAAATTTCAGAATAGTCGCTATGGAATTCGTATATAATTCGTAATGCTTTATATATGTTATAAAAGGGATTTTCAATGTAAATTGATTATCGATTCAACCTGGACGTAGAATATGAAATATATAATTATCCTGGAGCCGTATGATATTCCACTTTGAATATATACAATAATATAAATTTATTTATATTTAATTTAATTTATTTAAATATGTTCATATATTTAAATGGGTTATTCAAAGCGTTAAAAATAGCCACTTTTGCAAACGACGACGAAATTCGACGAAACCAGTTTTGTTGGATCCGCAATGTCAAATTATTGTTAGAGGTCAAGTTTCGTGATTTTTAGAGTCACTGTGTGGCCGTACGGATTTTTATAGTGAGAAACAGTCAGTATTCTGACGGGTAAAAATACGCTGTGTGAGCAGAAGGAGTCGGAATTCGACGAAACCAGTTTCGTTGGGACCGTAATGTCAAATTCTAGCTACATGTCCAGTTTCGTGATTTTTGGGTATCATATGCGGTCGCAGTGATTATTAAGGACAACGAAAAGTATAAAAGCAATAAAATAAAATAAAGAAAATCTAAATAAAAATATCTCATCATTTTTCGGGGATAATAGGAAGGCCACACGACATGCTTCTACAGCCACAGAACCTACCTACCAACACAGTCCTATAAATGCCAAACCAACGAACACAGCAAGGCAAAATTCCAAAAAGAAAATTCAATGAAAAATACAAACAACTCTCTTAAATCTTGAAAGTAATGTTGCTGAGGTCGGGAAGGCAAGAGCTTCGCGGTGGTGCCATTGTTGTAGAGCTCGACATCTGTTTCCTGTCGATGGGTTTGGGTACAGCAAAACTAGGGTTGCGGTTTCCAAATAATTCAGGCAATTGTTCGAAGATCTGAGTATGTCTTGGTGATAGTGGTGGAGAGTGGCTTATCACGTGAAGTTTGGGGCTGATGCGATGCTTATTGGGTTCGCACCCTGTAGCCATCGTAGCCAGATCGGGATTCTCCTGGGGACGTCAGGGGTGAGGTAATGGTGTTAGGCAGGTCGAGTTTGATGCAGGAAAGTCGTTGGTGATGTCGGAGGGTTGATCTGTGGCTTGGGGAAGGAGTGAGGAGGGATCGAAGTTTTGATTTTGGGTGGTTTTGTTTTCTGAAGTGGAGCGATGTTAATTTGGGGGAGAAAGAAGGGGCGGGTCGGGTAAGTAAAGGGGAAGTGGGCCGGTTCAAGAAAAGTGGTGAGCCCAATTGAAAATATAATCCATGTTTTAATTTAATTTAAATTAGTTCAATCTTGTAACTCGAATATCTTGGTCATACAAGATCGGATTGACGAACCGTAAGTTGCGTTGGGATCATATGGACAGGAGCAACACAATGAGACCGACTGAGAGTTAATCTGAGCTCGTTACAATTTACGGCGAAATAAACTGTTTGATTCAAATCAAATAACGGTTTATCGTTCTTTAACGATGAACTGCAAATGTGAGTAAAACTCACCAACTCTGAACAGTTTATATTTGCATGTTGTATTTTTAGAATTGTTAGATATTGACTGTTTGATTTTGTGTTGACCGATTGATTGAACTGCTAGTTAGTTAGTTAAATGTCTGTATTGATTCTGTTTATCAGAATATATCATCTGGAACTGAAAGTGATATCGATATTTTTGTGTAATATCTGTGGATGCAGGGAAGACAGGTCGGAGGAATCCGACTGGATTCCTCAACAGTTATTCTATTGTTTTTCATATATTTTAATATATGATGTGATTTATAACCTGTTGCTGATTTTGTGTGTACGGATGATATTGGACATCGAAACTTGATAAGTTAGAACACCGTAACATACCGGAATGTGGAAACAGAATATTTATAAATAAAATATATTTATAAATAGAAATCTTTATGAATGGAATAATTTATAAAGGACCTATTCAATTAGAAATTGAATAAGATATTAAACCAGACTTATTCATTAGAACTTGAATAAGATATTTAAACCAGATTATTCATTAGAACTTGGATAAGATATTATATGGGGAGTCGTTCACCCAGAATTGAATAAGATAAAAGGAGATATTCAATTAGAAATTGAATATGAAATTTACAAAAAGGGGTTATTCACATTAGAAATGAAATATTTACAAAGGGAATCATTTATTTAGAATAAATAAATGAGTTAGTTAAAACCAGATTTGCCAAATGAGTTATTTAAACCAAGTTAAATGATTGATCGAACTAAGTTGATCGAGTTAGTCGAGTTAAACAAAGTAATTGGTTAGGTTAACCGAGCAAGTTAGTCGAGTTAAACAAAGTAATTGGTTAGGTTAACCAAGGCAAAGTTAGTCGAGTTAATCAAAGTAATTTGGTTAGGTTAACCAAAGCAAAGTTAGTCGAGTTAATCAAAGTAATTGGTTAGGTTAACCAAAGCAAAGTTAGTCGAGTTAATCAAAGTAATTGGTTAGGTTAACCAAAGCAAGTTAGTCGAGTTAAACAAAGTAATTTGGTTAGGTTAACCAAAGCAAAGTTAGTCGAGTTAATCAAAGTAATTGGTTAGGTTAACCAAAGCAAAGTTAGTCGAGTTAATCAAAGTAATTGGTTAGGTTAACCAAAGCAAGTTAGTCGAGTTAAACAAAGTAATTTGGTTAGTATAACCAAAGCAAAGTTAGTCGAGTTAATCAAAGTAATTGGTTAGATTTATTAAAGCAAGTTAGTTGAGTTAAAACAAAGTAGTTGGTTAGGTTAACCAAAGCAAGTTAGTCGAGTTAATTAAAGTAATTGGTTAAGTTAACCAAAGTGAGTTAGTCGAGTAAATCAAAGTAATTGGTTAAGTTAAGCAAAGTGAATTTGTTAAGTTAAACTAAGTGGTTAATCGATGTGAATTAGTTAAGTTAAACTAAGTGGTTAATCGAAGTGAATTAGTTGAGTTAAACTAAGTGAATCGGTTAGAGTTAATCAAAGTGAATTAGCTAAGTTAAACTAAGTGGATTAGTTCAGTTAACCGAGACGAGTTAACCAGTTAGGTTAAACCATTTGAGTTAACCAGTTAGGTTAAACCATTAGAGCTAACCAGTTAGAGATTACCAGTTAGAGTTGATCAGTTAGAGTTAACCAAGGTAAGATAAAGTAGAATAAGTTGAGTTAACCGGTTAGAGTTATTCAAGTGGAGTTAATCGAGTAGAGTTGTCAAATATCACTTATTCGAAGTAGAGTTATCGAATATAGTGTATTCGAGAGAAGAGTAATCGAATATAGTTTATTCGAGTGGAGAAATCAAATGTTATTCATTTGAGAGGAGTTATCGAATATTATTTATTCGAAGAGTAGTTATCGAATATTGGTTATTCGGAGTTAGTTAATCAAAAGGAGTTATTCGAAGTTAGTTAATCCAAAGGAGTTAATCGAAGAGTTAATCCGAAGGAGTTAGTCGAAGAGTTAATCCAAAGGAGTTATTCAAAGTTAGTTAATCCAAAGGAGTTATTCGAAGTTAGTTAATCCAAAGGAGTTAGTCGAAGAGTTAATCCAAAAGAGTTATTCGAAGTTAGTTAATCCGAAGGAGTTAGTCGAAGAGTTAATCCAAAAGAGTTATTCGAAGTTAGTTAATCCGAAGGAGTTAGTCGAAGAGTTAATCCAAAAGAGTTATTCGAAGTTAGTTAATCCGAAGGAGTTAGTCAAAGAGTTAATCCAAAGGAGTTATTCGAAGTTAGTTAATCCAAAGGAGTTAATCGAAGAGTTAATCCGAAGGAGTTAGTCGAAGTGTTAATCTAAAGGAGTTATTCGGAGTTAGTTAATCCAAAGGAGTTATTCGAAGTTAGTTAATCCAAAGGAATTAATCGAATAGTAAATCCGAAGGAGTTAGTCGAAGAGTTAATCCAAAGGAGTTATTCGGAGTTAGTTAATCCAAAGGAGTTATTCGAAGTTAGTTAATCCGAAGGAGTTAGTCGAAGAGTTAATCCAAAGGAGTTAGTCGAAGTTAGTTAATCCAATGGAGTTAATCGAAGAGTTAATCCGAAGGAGTTAGTCGAAGAGTTAATCCAAAGGAGTTATTCGGAGTTAGTTAATCCAAAGGAGTTATTCGAAGTTAGTTAATCCGAAGGAGTTAGTTGAAGAGTTAATCCAAAGGAGTTATTCGAAGTAAAGTTAAAAGAGTTAATCGAATATAATTTATTCGAATAAAGTTAGAGAAGTTAATCGAATATAGTTTATTCGAATAGTGTTGGAGGAGATATCGAATATAGTTTATTCGACAGAAGTTAGGTGAATAGGGTTAATCAATAGAGTTAAGCAAATTTAGAAACTTACTGGAGAGGGTAAGTTGAACGGTTTTCTAAGTGACGATCTGATGTTGGTTTCGACCTTGCGGATTGATACTTAGAGAATTGTTCTCATACTAGTTACAGTTAGGGACTGATAGTTGCGAAAATATAGTGATGTGAAAATAAGTTATGGAAATGTTTTCCAATGATTAATAACATATATTTTCTAAATATATGAAATAAGGAAATGTGAACATATGATGATTGATCGATCGAATTCCCATTTGGAAATAAGATCTTTGTTTGTACACCGACATGTTTTCATTTGATAGTTAAATCACAGACTATCAAAGTTTTACCATTTTAACGTTGTTAATATGGAGAGACCGGTTGGATTGTTATCCAAAGAACCACTCTGTATTGGCATAAGCGTTGCGAGCAATATATGCCAAAGATAAATTGAAGACGGAGTAAAGTGCAAGGGTTGTTGTATAAGTCTTAGATAATAGTGACTAAGATGGATATACTGAATAGTGCCTTCGGTTTGTCCAGTCCCAGGACAACGTATATGGAAGAAGGTCTGACAGAGTATATCAAATGGATCGCGTAAGTTGATCTGTTCAAACGTATTCACGTTTGGTGGAGGAGGAATTCGTTTCTCTTAGTTGTATACCCGTGTTATTTTTGGATAAGTCAATTTGTGATTTGGCGGGTATGACGATGTGGCATTCAAAGTGAATGGTGATCATATGTTTTAAAGATAGACGTAGCCTCTAGCCTCACACCAGGAAGTAACAAAAGTTGGGCTAGGCAGCATGGCTAGTTGGGTCATCCCCAAGCAGGGTGTATTGTCACCGATCTAGGGAATATTCATATTTATACTTCTTTTTGATTCTGTATCTTCGGATGACGGTTTAATGGCCTATAACTGTGGTGGCAATATATTCGCGACAATCAAGCTAAATGAGTGAGCGGTCATATGTGGCCGGGTTGCAAGACGTTCTTGTTGAACCTGAGTGTATCCCCTGTAGAGTACACTATTCAGAAGGTGCTCCCATACCTTGTCTGTTGGAATCCATTCTCCGATAAGCGCCCTGCGGTTTATGATTTTTACTATGTATGTAGAACGTGAGATGCAAGCGTTTTCTGCTAGATTGATACCTATTTGAACTTAGACATTATTATAATATCACAATGATATTGCTTGTCAAAGTTGGTTAGATACTCATAAGGAAAAACCCGTTCCGTATTCACGGCGTGGTCTTATGAGATATCCTATACCTGTTTTAAACTGTTTTACTCACACCAGTCCCATGACTGACCCGGAGTTTACTTTGTTGTTTTCCCTAAACTCTTGGGTGCCTAAATTTGTACGGGCAGTCAAGTAGTCGGGATTTACAGATATACTTGGAGAGCTTGGAGTAGGAGACTTCAAGAATTTATAGCTATAGTTATTTCCGCTGTGTTGTAAGTGTTGTACTCTGATAAAGTGCTATTGTATATATAACTGTTATGTTTCAAAGATATGTTATATATTATATGTTATTCGTTCCGCTGCGAGATTCGTGTTACTCTGATGATGTAAGTTCTTCTCTTCTTCTTCTATTCTATTAGTTCTATCTTTTCTTTCTCACCTTCTAAATTCTTTCACTAACGTCTCAGAATTTTCGGCTCTCGAGGAGTCGAAAATTTCCAGCCGTTACAGTTGGTATCAGGGCTTAAGTTAAGAATTACTTGGCTCTGTGGCGTGACTCGGTAGAGATAGGGTTAGTAATACCCTAGATTTAGTTTGAGTGTATATATACGAGTGCGTATTTTTTATTTAAATATAAAGTGATTTTATATTGTGGAGACTCATTGGTTGAGTAGTTTGTGAATTCTGGTCGATCTGTCTGATCCACTGTATCGATAGGGCTTACTAAACACTCGAATACGATGGACCGACACGGTATGTTTTGAAAGGAGGGTAAAAGAAATAATTTTACCCGAATATATTTTGATATAATATATTGGTAGTGTTGGTTGTTATTATAATCGAGTAAGATTATAACATGTGAAATGGTTATATATAACTAATCAGAATTCATATAAGTAAAGTATATGAAATAAGATGAATTAAATATGAATTTAGATCAGAATTGGAATTAAAATAAGGAAATTTTAAGTTCCTCGGAGATTTTGAAATGTTTTCAAAATGGAAGTATGTAGTAATGGTTTTGAAAATAATATAGTATTGAAATCACTTGGGTCGCTGGAAAATAATTCCGATGATGACTGCGCAGTATCATCGGTGTGATTTTCGAGTTCTAAGTGGTGGATTACTACCAAAGATTTTAATTTGAATTGTTTTGAGGAAACAAGTTGTTTAGAAAATTCAAAGGCTTTGAATTGGCAGTATGATTTCGAATTGATTTGAAATTTACCCAGGAATTTAAGTTCTAGAAATTAAAATTCAACTTGTGAAGTTAATTCGAATGGGATGATAAAGAGTAAATAATAAACTAGAATTTAACTTGAGATGATAGGTTAAGTAAAACAGAAATGGATTTGATTATAATCTGGATTGGAATTGAGTTGAAGGGTTAAGAGTTTGAAATTTGATATTTGAGTTTGAATGGAATTCGGCTTGGGTATAAGCGAATGATTTGGTTTGAGGATATAAACTGAGTGGAATAACCATGATATATGCAGAAGTGATAACAGATCAAAAGGATATAATGATACGACCGACAAAAAGGTACAAGTTTATATTATATATGAGTTTGGATTTTATGAGCCGAATTGGCAAGCCGCTTGGCTGTTTTATTTTCTTTTGGGTTGGGGAAGGCCTAGAGAGGCGAGGGGTGGTTTGTCTTATTGACCAATACAAAGGAGGTAATGGCGAAATTTTTCGAAAATTCCAGGCGTTAGAACATTCTCATGATTTATGGAAATTCAGTTAGCCAGAATGAATTAATAATTTAATTGAAAATTTAATGGTTCAGTTGAAACTGGAGTTGAGAAGTAAACTAAAAGATATTTGAATCTAGTTAGTAAAGTTGGTAGCATTCTCCTAGCTTAGCAATTTCGAGGACGAAATTATTTTAAGGGGGGAAGTATGTAATGGCGCGTTTTGTAAGGTATAATAATTAAGTTATTTAATTATTTAAATAACGAATATATTAAATAAATGATAGTTAAACGTATAATTTATAATATAATTATAATCGAGCTCGAAATGGCGCGGCAGTTCGCTATTTGGCGATTCGAACTTCAACTGAATGTACAAGATTCGTTTTAAGCCGGATTTCTGTGAAATAAGAAACGTGTGGAGCTGGTGGAGTATATCTTTCTAGTGGAAGAGAAAAATCGGGATTTCGTCGTATAGATTTTGATGTACGTCCAAATCAAATTTCAGAATAGTCGCTATGGAATTCGTATATAATTCGTAACGCTTTATATACGTTATAAAAGGGATTTTCAATGTAAATTGAATATCGATTCAACCTGGACGTAGAATATGAAATATACAATTATCCTGGGGCCGTATGATATTCCACTATGAATATATACAATAATATAAATTTATTTATATTTAATTTAATTTATTTAAATATGTTTATATATTTAAATAGGTTATTCAAAGCGTTAAAAATAGCCACTTTTGCAAACGAAGACGAAATTCGACGAAACCAGTTTTGTTGAATCCGCAATGTCAAATTATTGTTAGAGGTCAAGTTTCGTGATTTTTAGATTCACTGTGTGGCCGTACGGATTTTTAGAGTGAGAAACAGTCAGTATTCTGACGGTTAAAAATACGCTGTGTGAGCAGACGGAGTCGGAATTCGACGAAACCAGTTTCGTTGGGACCGTAATGTCAAATTCTAGCTACAGGTCCAGTTTCGTGATTTTTGGGTATCATATGCGGTCGCAGTGATTTTTAAGGACCACGAAAAGTATAAAAGCAATAAAATAAAATAAAGAAAATCTAAATAAAAATATCTCATCATTTTTCGTGGATAATAGGAAGGCCACACGACATGCTTCTACAGCCACAGAACCTACCTACCAACACAGTCCTATAAATGCCAAACCAACGAACACAGCAAGGCAAAATTCCAAAAAGAAAAATCAATGAAAAATCCAAACAACTCTCTTAAATCTTGAAAGTAATGTTGCTGAGGTCGGGAAGGCAAGAGCTTCGCGGTGGTGCTATTGTTGTGGAGCTCGACATCTGTTTCCTGTCGACGGGTTTGGGTACAGCAAAACTAGGGTTGCGGTTTCCAAATAATTCAGGCAATAGTTCGAAGATCTGAGTATGTCTTGGTGATAGTGGTGGAGAGTGGCTTATGACATGAAGTTTGGGGCTGATGCGATGCTTATCGGGTTCGCACCCTGTAGCCATCGTAGCCAGATCGGGATTCTCCTGGGGACGTCAGGGGTGAGGTAATGGTGTTAGGCAGGTCGAGTTTGATGCAGGAAAGTCGTTGGTGATGTCGGAGGGTTGATCTGTGGCTTGGGGAAGGAGTGAGGAGGGATCGAAGTTTTGATTTTGGGTGGTTTTGTTTTTTGAAGTGGAGTGATGTTAATTTGGGGGAGAAAGAAGGGGCGGGTCTGGTAAGTAAAGGGGAAGTGGGCCGGTTCAAGAAAAGTGGTGAGCCCAATTGAAAATATAATCCATGTTTTAATTTAATTTAAATTAGTTCAATCTTGTAACTCGAATATCTTGGTCATACAAGATCGGATTGACGAACCGTAAGTTGCGTTGGGATCGTATGGACGGGAGCAACACAATGAGACCTACTGAGAGTTAATCTGAGCTCGTTACAATTTACGGTGAAATAAACTGTTTGATTCAAATCAAATAACGTTTTATCGTTCTTTAACGATGAACTGCAAATGTGAGTAAAACTCACCAACTCTGAACAGTTTATATTTGCATGTTGTATTTTTAGAACTGTTAGATATTGACTGTTTGATTTTGTGTTGACCGATTGATTGAACTGCTATTTAGTTAGTTAGTTAAATGTCTGTATTGATTCTGTTTATCAGAATATATCATCTGGAACTGAAAGTGATATCGATATTTTTGTGTAATATCTGTGGATGCAGGGAAGACATGTCGGAGGAATCCGACTGGATTCCTCAACAGTTATTCTATTGTTTTTCATATATTTTAATATATGATGTGATTTATAACCTGTTGCTGATTTTGTGTGTACGGATGATATTGGACATCGAAACTTGATAAGTTAGAACACCGTAACATACCGGAATGTGGAAACAAAATATTTATAAATAAAATATATTTATAAATAGAAATCTTTATGAATAGAATAATTTATAAAGGACCTATTCAATTAGAATTTGAATAAGATATTAAACCAGACTTATTCATTAGAACTTGAATAAGATATTTAAACCAGATTGTTCATTAGAACTTGGATAAGATATTATATGGGGAGTCGTTCACCCAGAATTGAATAAGATAAAAGGAGATATTCAATTAGAAATTGAATAAGAAATTTACAAAAAGGGGTTATTCACTTTAGAAATGAAATATTTACAAAGGGAATCATTTATTTAGAATAAATAAATGAGTTAGTTAAAACCAGATTTGCCAAATGAGTTATTTAAACCAAGTTAAATGATTGATCGAACTAAATTGATCGAGTTAGTCGAGTTAAACAAAGTAATTGGTTAGGTTAACCAAGCAAGTTAGTCGAGTTAAACAAAGTAATTGGTTAGGTTAACCAAAGCAAAGTTAGTCGAGTTAATCAAAGTAATTTGGTTAGGTTAACCAAAGCAAAGTTAGTCGAGTTAATCAAAGTAATTGGTTAGGTTAACCAAAGCAAAGTTAGTCGAGTTAATCAAAGTAATTGGTTAGGTTAACCAAAGCAAGTTAGTCGAGTTAAACAAAGTAATTTAGTTAGGTTAACCAAAGCAAAGTTAGTCGAGTTAATCAAAGTAATTGTTTAGGTTAACCAAAGCAAAGTTAGTCGAGTTAATCAAAGTAATTGGTTAGGTTAACCAAAGCAAGTTAGTCGAGTTAAACAAAGTAATTTGGTTAGGATAACCAAAGCAAAGTTAGTCGAGTTAATCAAAGTAATTTGTTAGATTTACTAAAGCAAGTTAGTTGAGTTAAAACAAAGTAGTTGGTTAGGTTAACCAAAGCAAGTTAGTCGAGTTAATTAAAGTAATTGGTTAAGTTAACCAAAGTGAGTTAGTCGAGTAAATCAAAGTAATTGGTTAAGTTAAGCAAAGTGAATTTGTTAAGTTAAACTAAGTAGTTAATCGATGTGAATTAGTTAAGTTAAACTAAGTGGTTAATCGAAGTGAATTAGTTGAGTTAAACTAAGTGAATCGGTTGGAGTTAATCAAAGTGAATTAGCTAAGTTAAACTAAGTGGATTAGTTCAGTTAACCGAGACGAGTTAACCAGTTAGGTTAAACCATTTGAGTTAACCAGTTAGGTTAAACCATTAGGGCTAACCAGTTAGAGTTGATCAGTTAGAGTTAACTAAGGTAAGATAAAGTAGAATAAGTTGAGTTAAACGGTTAGAGTTATTCAAGTGGAGTTAATCGAGTAGAGTTGTCAAATATCACTTATTCGAAGTAGAGTTATCGAATATAGTGTATTTGAGAGAAGAGTAATCGAATATAGTTTATTCGAGTGGAGAAATCAAATGTTATTCATTTGAGAAGAGTTATCGAATATTATTTATTCGAAGAGTAGTTATCGAATATTGGTTATTCGGAGTTAGTTAATCAAAAGGAGTTATTCGAAGTTAGTTAATCCAAAGGAGTTAATCGAAGAGTTAATCCAAAGTAGTTAGTCGAAGAGTTAATCCAAAGGAGTTATTCGAAGTTAGTTAATCCAAAGGAGTTATTCGAAGTTAGTTAATCCGAAGGAGTTAGTCGAAGAGTTAATCCAAAAGAGTTATTCGAAGTTAGTTAATCCGAAGGAGTTAGTCGAAGAGTTAATCCAAAAGAGTTATTCGAAGTTAGTTAATCCGAAGGAGTTAGTCGAAGAGTTAATCCAAAGGAGTTATTCGAAGTTAGTTAATCCGAAGGAGTTAGTCGAAGAGTTAATCCAAAGGAGTTATTCGAAGTCAGTTAATCCAAAGGAGTTAATCGAAGAGTTAATCCGAAGGAGTTAGTCGAAGTGTTAATCTAAAGGAGTTATTCGGAGTTAGTTAATCCAAAGGAGTTATTCGAAGTTAGTTAATCCAAAGGAATTAATCTAATAGTTAATCCGAAGGAGTTAGTCGAAGAGTTAATCCAAAGGAGTTATTCGGAGTTAGTTAATCCAAAGGAGTTATTCGAAGTTAGTTAATCCGAAGGAGTTAGTCGAAGAGTTAATCCAAAGGAGTTAGTCGAAGTTAGTTAATCCAAAGGAGTTAATCGAAGAGTTAATCTGAAGGAGTTAGTCGAAGAGTTAATCCAAAGGAGTTATTCGGAGTTAGTTAATCCCAAGGAGTTATTCGAAGTTAGTTAATCCGAAGGAGTTAGTTGAAGAGTTAATCCAAAGGAGTTATTCGAAGTAAAGTTAAAAGAGTTAATCGAATATAATTTATTCGAATAGAGTTAGAGAAGTTAATCGAATATAGTTTATTCAAATAGTGTTGGAGGAGATATCGAATATAGTTTATTCGACAGAAGTTAAGTGAATAGGCTTAATCAATAGAGTTAAGCAAATTTAGAAACTGACTGGAGAGGGTAAGTTGAACGGTTTTCTAAGTGACGATCTGATGTTGGTTTCGACCTTCCGGATTGATACTTAGAGAATTATTCTCATACTAGTTACAGTTAGGGACTGATAGTTGCGAAAATATAGTGATGTGAAAATAAGTTATGGAAATGTTTTCCAATGATTAATAACATATATTTTCTAAATATATGAAAAAAGGAAATGTGAACATATGATGATTGATCGATCGAATTCCCATTTGGAAATAAGATCTTTGTTTGTACACCGACATGTTTTCATTTGATAGTTAAATCACAGACTATCAAAGTTTTACCATTTTAACGTTGTTAATATGGAGAGACCGGTTGGATTATTATCCAAAGAACCACTCTGTATTGGCATAAGCGTTGCGAGCAATATATGCCAAAGATAAATTGAAGACGGAGTAAAGTGCAAGGGTTGTTGTATAAGTCTTAGATAATAGTGACTAAGATGGATATACTGAATAGTGCCTTCGGTTTGTCCAGTCCCAGGACAACGTATATGGAAGAAGGTCTGACAGAGTATATCAAATGGATCGCGTAAGTTGATCTGTTCAAACGTATTCACGTTTGGTGGAGGAGGAATTCGTTTCTCTTAGTTGTATACCCGTGTTATTTTTGGATAAGTCAATTTGTGATTTGGCGGGTATGACGATGTGGCATTCAAAGTGAATGGTGATCATATGTTCTGAAGATAGACGTAGCCTCTAGCCTCACACCAGGAAGTAACAAAAGTTGGGCTAGGCAGCATGGCTAGTTGGGTCATCCCCAAGCAGGGTGTATTGTCACCGATCTAGGGAATATGCATATTTATACTTCTTTTTGATTCTGTATCTTCGGATGACGGTTTGATGGCCTATAACCGTGGTGGCAATATATTCGCGACACTCAAGCTAAATGAGTGAGCGGTCATGTGTGGCCGGGTTGCAAGACATTCTTGTTGAACCTGAGTGTATCACCTCTAGAGTACACTATTCAGAAGGTGCTCCCATACCTTGTCTGTTGGAATCCATTCTCCGATAAGCGCCCTGCGGTTTATGATTTTTACTATGCATGTAGAACGTGAGATGCAAGCGTTTTCTGCTAGATTGTTACCTATTTGTACTTAGACATTATTATAATATCACAATGATTTTGCTTGTCAAAGTTGTTTAGATACTCATAAGGAAAAACCCGTTCCGTATTCACGGCGTGGTCTTATGAGATATCCTATACCTGTTTTAAATTGTTTTACTCACACTAGTCCCATGACTGACCCGGAGTTTACTTTGTTATTTTCCCTAAACTCTTGGGTGCCTAAATTTGTACGGGCAGTCAAGTAGTTGGGATTTACAGATATACTTGGAGAGCTTGGAGCAGTAGACTTCAAGAATTTATAGCTATAGTTATTTCCGCTGTGTTGTAAGTGTTGTACTCTGATAAAGTGCTATTGTATATATAACTGTTATGTTTCAAAGATATGTTATATATTATATGTTATTCGTTCCGCTGCGAGATTCGTGTTACTCTGATGATGTAAGTTCTTCTCTTCTTCTTCTATTCTATTAGTTCTATCTTTTCTTTCTCACCTTCTAAATTCTTTCACTAACGTCTCGGAATTTTCGGCTCTCGAGGGGTCGAAAATTTACAGCCGTTACAAAGATACAGTTGGCTGTATGGTTACTTAAGGATGAAGCATCTTTTTGGTGGGAAGTTACTAATGCTGAGAGACCAGTTGAGACTTGTGAGGTTTTCAGAATGAGGTTTGAAATGAAGTTCCTCTCGCAAGCTGAACAAAGCCTACAGATGGAGAAGTTCTTAGAACTCAAACAGGGAAGCCTATCGATTAAGGATTACGTCAACAAGTTCAACCAGCTGGCAAGATTCAGACTAGAGTTGATAAATACACCACATAAAAAAGCTCTTCATTTCACTAAAGGGTTAAATGAGCCACTGCATGGCCAAGCTATGTCCCATATATCTATGGGAGCGACCTATGAGAGATTGGTGGACATGGCACTGTTACAAGAGGAAATCAAGGATGGGAAGAAAGAGGCGAAGATGGAAGAACCTCTAGACAAGAAAGTGGAGGGATCGCAGAATAAGAAGACGGACTGCAGGAAGGGAGGGAAGAATAAAAAACCCCACGACAAGAGGAAGTGTAATTTTTGTGGCATACCTGGACATCTGGTTAAGGACCGCAGGAAGAAGAAGAGGTATATGGGTGGTTGTTTTCAATGCGGCGAGACATGAGATATGGATAAGGACTACCCAAGATGGCAAGGACAAGGGCAGAGGACTGGATCTACTTCTGGAGGGAAGATTCACGCTCTCACAGCACCTACGCAAGAAAGAGGTAGAAATATTTCTATTGAGAGTTTAGTTTATCTTTTTGATCATCCTGTTCGTACTCTTTTTTATTTTGGCGCTTCACACCCTTTTATACCTACTGCTTTAGTTGAATCTCTGCACCTAGATACCAATATAGTATAGAATCCCATGGTTGTTTCAAATCCAATTGGGGGTTCGACTTATTTATCAATGATTTGTTTGGATTTGTAAATCTCTATACGAAGCGTTGGGTTTAGATGTAATGTTTATGTTTTGGACTTCACGGGCTATGGGTTTATTCTAGGCATGGATTGGTTATCCAGTAATGGTTCCATCCTCGATTGTGAAAAGAGAGTGGTTAGACTTATGGCTCGCCTCGGTAATACTCTCGAAATCTCTTGTAATCCTATGAATTCTGTTATGCTTAGCTACCTAGAATCTCTTGATGCGTCTGTTAAACATTTGCAATCTGTTAAAGTAGTCCGTGAGTACTCAGATGTCTTTGAAGAAGTTAAGGGTTTACCTCCAAAGCGAGAGATAGATTTCTGCATGTACCTAGTTGATAATGCAAAACCAGTTGCTTTACCTGTTAGACACATGGCTCCAAGGCAAAGGAAGGAGCTCAGCAAGCAAGTTAAAGAGTTGCTCGAAAAGGGGTTCATAAGGCAGAGTATTTCTGAATGGGGTGCTCCAGTAGTATTTGCAACCAAAGTGGATGGTTCACTTCGCCTATGCGTGAATTATAGGGAGCTAAACAAGCTGACCAAGAAGAATAAGTGCCCACTTCCAAGAATAGATGACTTGTTCGACCAGCTCGTAGGTGCATTAGTTTTCTCCTAACTAGATCTGGCAACCGGATTTCATCAGCTAAGAGTGGCTGAAGACAGCATAGATAAGACCGCATTTAGGACCCCGGATGGTTTCTTCGAATGGCTTGTTACACCTTTCGGTTTGACAAACGCACCCGCCTGTTTTGTAGACTTGATGAGTAGGGTGTTTAGGGAGTTCCTTAATAAGTTTGTTGTGGTCTTCGTGGACGACATTTTGATTTTTTAAAAAAAGTGAAGAAGAGCATGCTTTGCATTTAAGGGAAGTTATGGATACTCTTCGAGCACATCGGCTGAAAGCAAAATTCTCCAAATGAAATTTTTGGAGAGAAGAAGTAAGGTTTCTTGGACATGTGGTGTCCAAAGAGGGGATAGCTATGGATCCAGCAAAAGTAGTTGCGGTTCAAGATTGGAAGATTCCACGGAATGCAACCGAAGTACGAAGTTTTCTCGGACTTGTGGGCTATTACAGAAAGTTCATTCAAGACTTTGCAAAGATTTCAGCCCTACTTACAAGATTGATGAAGAAAAACCTAACTTTCGCTTGGGAGTTGGATTGTGATGTTTCTTTCCAACGATTGAAAAGGGCTCTAACAAAAACCCCAGTTCTGACATTGTCTGATGGGGGTTAGATGTTTAGGTATACACAGACGCATGCGGTACTGGATTAGGCGCTGTCTTGATGCAAGAAGGCAAGGTAGTTTGTTATGGGGGATGGCAGTTGAAGGTACATGAGAAGAACTACACAACTCATGATTTAGAACTTGCTGCCATTGTTTTCGCTCTTAAGTCATGGCGTCATTACCTATTAAGAGAAAGGTTTGAATTGTTTACTGACCATAAATTTTTAAAGCACCTTTTCTCACAAAAAGAAGGGTTGTTTTAAAGTTTTAAGAGAAGTAGGGGCAGTTTAGGCATAGTAGGGGTAGATCGACATATATGAAAGATGAAACATTTAGATTGGGTGCGGCAAAAACCAACCCTTCATAGTAGTTAAAAAATCTGGGTAATTGTTGGAAGTAAGGGCTATTTGTAAAATTATGTGTAGGATTAAAAAGAAGGGATGTTTTGAAGTATTAAAAGAAGTAGGGGTATTTTAAGCATAGTAGGGGTAGATCGATAAATGTGAAAGATGATGAATCATTAGGATTGGGTGCTGCAAAAACCAACCCTTCACAGTAGTTAAAAAATAGGGGTAACTGTTGGATGCAAGGGCTACTAAGAGAATTAGGGAGATGATTAAAAAGAAAGGTTGTTTTGAAGTATTAAGAGAAGTAGGGGTAGTTTAAGCAAAGTAGGGGTAGATCGACGAATATGAAAGATAATGAATCATTTGGATTGGGTGCTGCAAAAACCAACCTTTCACATTAGTTAAAAAATAGGGGTAATTATTGGAAGTAAGGAATATTTAGAGAATTAGGGGTAGGATTAAAAAGAAGGGTTGTTTTGAAGTATTAATGGAAGTAAGGGTAGTTTAAGCATAGTAGGGGTAGATCGACAAATATGAAAGAAGATGAATCCTTTGGATTTGGTGCTGCAAAAACCAACCCTTTAAAGTAGTTAAAAAACAGGGGTAATTGTTTGAAGTAAGGAGTATTTAGAGAATTAGGGGTAGAATTAAAAAGAAGGGCTGTTTTGAAGTATTAAGAGAAGTAGAGGTTGTTTAGGCATAGTGGGGGTAGATCGACAAATATGAAAAATGATGAGTCATTTGGATTGGGTGCTGCAAAAACCAACACTTCATAGTAGTTAAAAATAGGGGTAATTGTTGGAAGTAAGGGATATTTAGAGAATTAGGGGTACGATTAAAAAGAAGGGATGTTCTGAAATTTAAAAGAAGTATGGGTAGTTTAAGCATAGTAGGGGTAGATCGAAAATTATGAAAGATTATGAATCAATGGGATTGGATGCTGCAAAAACAAACCCTTCACAGTAATTAAAAAATAGGGGTAATTGTTAGACGTAAGGTCTATTTAGAGAATTAGGGGGAGGACTAAAAAGAAGGGCTGTTTTGAAGTATTAAGAGAAGTAGCGGTAGTTTAAGCAAAGTAGGGATAGTTCAGCAAATATGAAAGATGATGAATCATTTGGATTGGGTGCTGCAAAAACCAACCCTTCATAGTAGTTAAAAAATAGGGGTAATTATTGGAAGTAAGGGCTATTTAGAGAATTAGGGGTAGGATCAAAAAGAAGGGTTGTTTTGAAGTATTAATAGAAGTAGGGGTAGTTTAAGCATAGTAGTGGTGGGTAATTTTTTGAAGTAACGAGTAGTTATAGAATTTGGGGTAGAATAAAAAAGAAGGGTTGTTTTGAAATATTAAGAGAAGTAGGGGTAGTTTAGGCATAGTAGGGTTAGATCGACAAATACGAAAGATGATGAATCATTTGGTTTGGGTGCTGCAAATACCAACACTTCACAGTAGTTAAAAAATAGGGTAATTGTTGGAAGTAAGGGCTATTTAGATAATTAAGGGTAGGATTAAAAAGAAGCGATGTTTTGAAGTATTAAAAGAAGTAGGGGTAGTTTAAGCATAGTAGGGGTAGATCGACAAATATGAATGAAGACGAATCATTGGGATTGGGTGTAGAAAAAACAAACCCTTCACAGTAGTTAAAAATAGGGGTAAGTGTTGGAAGTAAGCTATTTAGATAATTAGGGGAGTATTAAAAAGAAGGGTTGTTTTGAAGTATTAAGGGAAGTAGGAGTAGATCGACAAATATGAAAGATGACTAATCATTTGGATTGGGTGCTGCAAAACCAACCCTTCACAATATTTTAAAAATAGGGGTAACTGTTGGAAGTAAGGGCTATTTAGAGAATTAGAGGTAGGATAAAAAAGAAGGCCTGTTTTGTAGTATTAAGAGAAGTAGGGGTAGTTTAAGCATATCCAGTGTAGATCGACAAATATGAAAGATGATGAATCATTTGGATTGGATGCTGCAAAAACAAGCCTTCATAGAATGATAATTGTTTTACGTAGAAATGAATAATGCAAAATAATGAATAAAGAAATGAATAAAGGAAAACAATAATAAAAGCAGGGAAGGTAGTTTAAGAATAGTAGGGGTAGATCGACAAATATGAAAGATGATGAATCATTTGGATTGGGTGCTGCAAAAACCAACCCTTCACAGTAGTTAAAAAATAGGGGTAATTGTTGGAAGTAAGGGTTATATGTAGAATTAGGGGTTGCGTAAAAAATATGGGTTGTCTAGAAGTATTAAGAGAAGTAAGGGTGGTTTAAGCATAGTAGGGGTAGATACACAAATATGAAAGAGGATAAACCATTTGGATTGGGTGCTGAAAAAACCAACCCTTTACATTAGTTAAAAAATATATGTAATTGTTGGAAGTAAGGGCTATTTAGAGAATTAGGGGTAGGATTAAAAAGAAGTGTCGTTTTGAAGTATTAAGGAAGTTGGGGAAGTTTATGCATAGTTGGGGTAGATCAACAAATATGAAGGGTGATGAATCGTTTGGATTGGGTGCGCAAAAACCAACCCTTCACAGTAGTTAAAAATAGTGGAAATTGTTAGAAGTAAGGGCTGTTTAGAGAATTAGGGGTAGGATTAAAAAGAAGGCTGTTTTGAAGCATTAAGAGAAGTAGTGGTAGTTTGAGCATAGTAGGGGTAGATCGAGAAATATAAAGGATGATGAATCATTTGGATTGGGTTCGGCAAAAACCAACCCTTCACAGAAGTAGAATGATAATTGGTTTACAAAGAAAGTAATGAATAATGCAAAATAAACGAATAAAGAAACAAATAAAGGAAAACAATAATAAAAGTATGGGGGGTAGTTTAAGCATAGTAGGGGTAGATAGCAGAAATAAGGGCTATTTAGAGAATTAGTGGTAGAATTGAAAATGAAGGGTTGTTTTGAAGTATTAAGAGAAGTAGAAGTAGTTTAAGCATAGTAGGGGTAGATCGACAAATATGAAAGATGATTGAATCATTGGGATTGGGTGCTGCAAAAACCAACCCTTCACAGTAGTTAAAAAATTGGGGTAATTGTTGGAAATAAGGGCTATTTAGAGAATTAGGGGTAGGACTAAAAAGAAGAGCTTTTTTGAAGTATTAAGAGAAGTAGGGGTAGTTTAAGCATAGTAGGGGTAGATCGACAAATATCAAGGATGATCGATCTACAATAGGGGTAATTTAAGCATGGTAGGGGTAGATTGACAAATATGAAAGATGATGAATCGTTAGGACTGGGTGCTGTAAAAACCAACCCTTTAAAGCAATTAAAAATAGGAGTAATTGTTTGAAGTAAGGGATATTTAGAGAATTAGGGGTAGGATTAAAAAGAAGGGCTTTTACGAAGTATTAATCGAAGTAGGGGTAGTTTAAGCATAATAGGGGTAGATCGACAAATATGAAGGATGATGAATCATTTGGATTGGGTGCTGCAAAAACCAACCCTTCGTAGTAGTTAAAAAATACATGTAATTGTTGGAAGTAAGGGCTATTTAGAGAATTAGGGGTAGGATTATAAAGAATGGTTGTTTTGAAGTATTAAGAGAAGTTGGGGTAGTTTAAGCATAGTAGGGGTTGATCGACAAATATGAAGGATGATGAATCGTTTGGATTGGATGCTGCAAAAATAAACCCTTCACAGTAGTTAAAAGATAGGGGTAATTGCTTGAAGTAAGGAATAATTATAGAATTAGGGGTAGAATTAAAAAGAAGGGTTGTTTTGAAGTAATAAGAGAAGTAGGGGTAGTTTAGGCATAGTAGGGGTAGATCAACAAGTATGAAAGATGATGAATCATTTGGATTGGGTGCTGCAAAAACCAATCCTTCACAATAGTTAAAAAATAGGCGTAATTGTTGGACGTAAGGGATATTTAGAGAATTAGGGGTAGGATTAAAAAGAAGGGCTTTTTTGAAGTATTAAGAGAAGTAGGGTTAGTTTAAGCATAGTAGGGGTAGGTCAATAAAATATGACGAATGATGAATCATTTGGATTGGGTGCTGCAAAAACCAACCCTTCGAAGAAGTAGAATGATAATTGGTTTACAAAGAAATGAATAAAGCAAAAAAATGAATAAAGTAATGAATAAAGGAAAACAATAATAAAAGTAGGGGTGTAGTTTAAGCATAGTAGGGGTAGATCGACAAGTATGAAAGATGAAGAATCAGTTGGACTAGGTGCTGCAAAAACCAACCCTTCACAATGGTTAAAATTTGGGGTAATTGTTGGAAGTATGGAGTATTTAGAGAATTATGGGTAGAATTAAAAAGAAGGGCTGTTTTGAAGTTTTAAGGGAAGTAGGGGCAATTTAGGCATTGTAGGAGTAGATCGACAAATATGAAAGATGAATCATTTAGATTGGGTGCTGCAAAAACCAACCCTTCACAGTAGTTAAAAAATCGGGGTAATTGTTGGAAGTAAGGGCTATTTAGAGAATAAAGGGTAGAATTTAAAAGAAGGGATGTTTTGAAGTATTAAAAGAAGTAGGGGTAATTTTAGCATAGTAGGGGTAGATCGACAAATGTGAAAATGATGAATCATTAGGATTGGGTGCTTCAAAAACCAACCCTTCACAGTAGTTAAAAAATAGGGGTAATTGTTGGATGTAAGGGCTATTTAGATAATTAGGGGGAGGATTAAAAAGAAAGGCTGTTTTGAAGTATTAAAAGAAGTCGGGGTAGTTTAAGCAAAGTAGGGGTAGATCGACGAATATGAAAGATAATGAATCATTTGGATTGGGTGCTGCAAAAACCAACCCTTCATAGTAGTTAAAAAATAGGGGTAATTATTGGAAGTAAGGGCTACTTAGAGAATTAGGGGTAGGATTAAAAAGAAGGGTTGTTTTGAAGTATTAATAGAAGTAAGGGTAGTTTAAGCATAGTAGGGGTATATCGACAAATATGAAAGAAGATGAATCCTTTGGATTTGGTGCTGCAAAAACCAACCCTTTAAAGGAGTTAAAAAATAGGGGTAATTTTTTGATGTAAGGAATATTTATAGAATTAGGGGTAGAATTAAAAAGAAGGGTTGTTTTGAAGTATTAAGAGAAGTAGAGGTAGTTTAGGCATAGTAAGGGTAGATCGACAAATATGAAAGATGATGAATCATTTGGATTGGGTGCTGCAAAAACCAACACTTCATAGTAGTAAAAAATAGGGTTAATTGTTGGAAGTAAGGGCTATTTTGAGAATTAGGGGTAGGATTAAAAAGAAGGGATGTTCTGAAATATTAAAAGAAGTAGGGATAGTTTAAGCATAGTAGGGGTAGATCGACAAATATGAAAGATGATGAATCATTGGGATTGGGTGCTACAAAAACCAACCCTACACAGTAGTTAAAAAATAGGGGTAATTGTTAGATGTAAGGGCAATTTAGAGAATTAGGGGGAAGATTAAAAAGAAGGGCTGTTTTGAAGTATTAAGAGAAGTAGGGGTAGTTTAAGCAAAGTAGGGGTAGATCGACAAATATGAAAGATGATGAATCATTTGGATTGGGTGCTGGAAAAACCAACCCTTCACAATAGATAAAAATTAGGGGTAATTATTGGAAGTAAGGGCTATTTAGAGAATTAGGTGTAGGATTAAAAAGAAGGGCTGTTTTAAAGTATTAATAGAAGTAGGAGTAGTTTAAGCATAGTAGGGGTGGGTAATTTTTTGAAGTAATGAGTATTTAGAGAATTAGGGGTAGAATAAAAAAGAAGGGTTGTTTTGATGTATTAAGAGAAGTAGGGGTAGTTTAGACATAGTAGGGTTAGATCGACAAATATGAAAGATGATGAATCATTTAGATTTGGTGCTGGAAAAACCAACACTTCACAGTAGTTAAAAAATAGGGGTAATTGTTGGAAGTAAGGGCTATTTAGAAAATTAGGGGTAGGATTAAAAAGAAGGGATGTTTTGAAGTATTAAAAGAAGTACGGGTAGTTTAAGCATAGTAGGGGTAGATCGACAAATATGAATGATGACGAATCATTGGGATTGGGTGCAGAAAAAACAAACCCTTCATAGTAGTTAAAAATAGGGGTAATGGTTAGAAGTGAGCTATTTAGATAATCAGGGGAGGAATAAAAAGAAGTGCTATTTTGATGTATTAAGAGAAGTAGGATTAGATCGACAAATATGAAAGATGATTAATCATTTGGATTGGGTGCTGCAAAACCAACCCTTCACAATTGTTTAAAAATAGGGGTAACAGTTAGAAGTAAGGGCTATTTAGAGAATTAGTGGTAGGATTGGCATGTTTTGTAGTATTAAGAGAAGTATGGGTAGTTTAAACATAGCAGGTGTAGATTGACAACTATGAAAGCTGATGAATCATTTGGATTGGGTGCTGCAAAAACCAACCCTTCACAGAATGATAATAGGTTTACATAGAAATGAATAATGCAAAAAAACGTATAAAGAAATGAATAAAGGAAAACAATAATAAAAGCAGGGAAGGTAGTTTAAGAATAGTAAGGGTAGATCGACAAATATGAAAGATGATGAATCATTTGGATTGGGTGCTGCAAAAACCAACCCTTCGCAGTAGTCAAAAAATAGGGGTAATTGTTGGAAGTAAGGGCTATTTGTAGAATTAGGGGTTGCATTAAAAAGTTGGGTTGTTTTGAAGTATTAAAAGAAGTAGGGGTAGTTTAAGCATAGTAGGGGTAGATCCACAAATATGAAAGATGATGAATCATTTGGATTGGGTGCTGCAAAAACCAACCCTTCACAGTAGTTAAAAAATAGATGTAATTGTTGGATGTAAGGTATATTTAGAGAATTAGTGGTAGGATTAAAAAGAAGGGTTGTTTTGAAATATTAAGAGAAGTTGGGGTAGTTTAAGCTTACTAGGGGTAGATCGATAAATATGAAGGGTGATGAATCGTTTGGATTGGGTGCTGCAAAAACCAACCCTTCACGGTAGTTAAAAAATAGGGGTAATTGTTGGAATTAAGGGCTATTTAGAGAATTAGGGGTAGGATTAAAAAGAAGGGCTGTTTTGAAGCATTAAGAGAAGTAGTGGTAGTTTAAGCATAGTAGGGGTAGATCGACAAATATGACGGATGATAAATCATTTGGACTGGGTACTGCAAAAACCAACCCTTCACAGAAGTAGAATGATAATTGGTTTACAAAGAAAGTAATGAATAACGCAAAATAAACGAATAAAGAAACGAATAAAGGAAAACAATAATAAAAGTATGGGGGATAGTTTAAGCATAGTAGGGGTAGATAGCAAAAGTAAGGGCTATTTAGAGAATTAGGGGTAGATTTAAAAAAGAAGGGATGTTTTGAAGCATTAAGAGAATTAGGAGTAGTTTAAGCATAGTAGGGGTAGATCAACAAATATGAAAGATGATGAATCATTGGGATTGGGTGCTGCAAAATCCAACCCTTCACAGTAGTTAAAAAATTGGGGTAATTGTTGGAAATAAGGGCAATTTAGAGAATTAGGGGTATGATTAAAAAGAAGGGCTTTTTTGAAGTATTAAGAGAAGTAGAGCTAGTTTAAGCATAGTAGGGGTAGATCGACAAATATGAAGGATGATCAATCTACAATAGGGGTAATTTAAGCATGGCAGGGGTAGATCGACAAATATGAAAGATGATGAATCGTTTGGGCTGGGTGCTGCAAAAACCAACCCTTTACAGTAGTTAAAAAATAGGAGTAATTGTTTGAAGTAAGGGCTATTTAGAGAATTAGGGGTAGGATTAAAAAGATGGACTTTTATGAAGTATTAATAGAAGTGGGGTAGTTTAAGCATAATAGGGGTAGATCGACAAATGTTATGACCCGTAATTTCTATGAAATATAATTAACTTATTTAATTATATAAATAGTGATTTAGAATTCAAATGGTCATTTTATTAAATCATATGGAATATTTAATTAATATAAATAACAGAATAATATATATAATTAAAAAGTAATCAAAAAATTGGTGGAATTTACAATATCGTGTGAATTGGATTATTTATAATATATAATTCAGTTTGGAAATGAATTTGAATAACGAATATATTATTTAAACGAAGTTTGAACGTAGAATTATATTATAATTATAATCGAGCTCGAAATGACGCGGCAGTTCGCTATTTGGCGATTTGAACTTCAACTGAATATACAGGGTCTGTTTTAAATCAGATTTCTGTGAAACAAGAAACGTATGGAGCTGGTGAAGTATATTTTTCTAGTGGAAGAGAAAAATCGAGATTTCGTCGCGTGGATTTTGAGTTATGTCCAAATTAATCATTCAGAAAAACAACGGTATATTCGTTCATGGCCATATTTAAAAATATTTGAATATCAGGTTTGAATTTAGACAAGGTTCTTTTGAGACATAACGATAATTAATTTTTAGAATTTTACTGTAATTTTTAATTAATTAAATAAGCAACTTTTTATTTGGAGTATTTTGCACCCTTAATCCGCGATTTTGGGTTTTCACAATATAAGCTAACCTACCGGTATTATTATATTTTTGGGATCGTGGAGCCGAGCTTGATACAACGGTATCTTCATTTCTGTCCGTATGTAAATGGAATTTTATTAGCATCCTAAATTCTATTTAGAACAAGACATAAATAAGTGTATAATATATATAAACAAAGCACATAACTAATTAAAGAGGATGGGTTAAAACATCTGGTCCAAACCGAACCAACAAGGAAGTACAAGAGGTAATACCACCTGCTTAAGGTTTTCCCCGAAAACTACATACCTTAACATCCACATGAATAATTAAAAGCAAGCAAGTACTCACGTAACACACCAAACCACACAATAAATACCCCTTTACTTTCCTTAAGACCTAAATTCCATCCTCTATCCTCAGCAAACAAGAAAATAGGCCGCCACCAATAAAGGAAAAACCGTGAGTCAAAATCCATCCTTAGATCCAAATCAATCCGTAGAAAAAGAAAACCGTAAATCCCGAAATTTATGTATATGAATTACGGGGACCATCCTCTTCATTCTCATACAAGTTCCAAGAGGTTCGATGTTGATTTTCGGGCTTGAAGCCATCGACTTTGAGTTGGTTTTCTGAAGCGTATACGAGCTCGAGTTGAGCGATGATTGGAGACGTGGTCGAGCAGACTGCGGCAAAGAAGTGGGCAGACTCCGATGGCATTCAGGTGTTGGGTGGCGTGTGCGGTAGAGAAATGACGGAGTTGTGTAAAAAGGCGGTCCGATCTGGCATTTCGAAGAAGTTGACGCACTGGTCTGTTGAGCGGGTTTGTGCCCAGTCTGATGTTGGGATGAACGGTGTGGTATAGTGAGGAAGATAGAATGGAGCAGGAGTTCTGTATCGGCCATTTTTTTGGTAATACTGCAGTTGCAGAAATTGGAGAAGAAGGAAGGACCGAGTCCTTTGAGTTGGATATTTGTTGAAAGAGATTTTAACAGGGATCACTTTGGTGATTGTTATTGATTTTGAAATGGTGCAGGGTGGACTCGTTTGGAAATGGGGAGTGTGAAAATGTTGTACAGGACGGTTTTAAGCTAAGTTTCAAAATAGTGGCATGTCTCCTTTCTGGAAACGAAAAATGGTGGACGTGCACACTGCTTTAAGGGGGAAGGCACTGCGAACTGTTCATCTTGGAGAGGGACTGGACGGTAGGGGGACGTTGGACTGGTCGATGAAGTGGAGTTGGTGTGTGTTTTAGTAATGTTGTGTAGAATTTTGATGAGGATAATTACTGGGGTACTGGGATATTGAGTAAGTTGTGAAGGTTTGAAGGTGGTCTTGAAAGCAATAAGGAGTTGAAGGTTCAGAACTATGACGTGCGTGGTATTTTTGGGTAAATGGGAGAGGAAAACACTGCAGGGTCTAAACGCAGGTTGGTTTTAATTTTGGGACAACATAAGTGAAAGCCCAAATTTATAAATCAATTCAAGTTTGGTTAATTTAAAACTGTGCTAAATGTTTATACCCGTTTGTTGATATTGTGTCTCGATCATACCTGATCAGAATTCGATCAAACTGGTCACATGGGAATCATAGCAACAAGAGATACATTTTGGAATGGAATTTGCTTAGATTGGAGCTACTGGAAATTCGTAATAAAATCAGAGGCCTGTTTGATTGTAAATGAAAACAAAACCAGAAGCGTCAACTGTGAACCAAAGTGAGTAAAACTCACCAACTCTGAACAGTTATACTTTTATAACGTATTCTTAGAACTGATAATTATCTGTTGATTGCTTTTTGTTGATTTGGTTGATTGAAATGTTAGTCAGTTAGTTGAAATTTTATATATATATATATATATATAAATATATATATATATATATATATATATATATATATATATAAACTGTTAAATATATATATTGATGTTGCTTATCAGAACATTTCATACTGAAATGAAGTTGATGTTAATTGTATGATTTAACATCTGTGATGCAGGGAAACAGGTTGGAGGGACCCAATTGGGTTCCTCAATATATAAAATACTATTTTGTTTCATATATTGAAATATATGATGTGGTATATAATCTGTTGTTGATTTTGTGTGTTTGGACGATATTGGACATCGTGATTTGATATGGCAAATACCAAAATACCAGAATGTTAAAGAGGGAGTTTTCAAAAATGAATATTGAAAATGAACTATTTATAAAATCAAGGATTTTATAAAAGAGAAAATATTTATAAAATCAAAGAAGATTTTATAAAAATGAATTTTATTTATAAATGGAATATTTATAAATAGGAAATGTTTTAAAGTGGAATTATAAATAAAGGGGAATCTTTATAAATGGAATATTTATAAATAAGAAATATTTATAAATAGGATACAATTAGAAAAGGAAATATTTGTAAACCATTTACAAAAAAAATTGAAAGAGGGATATTTGTAAACCATTTACAAATGAAATAGAAGAGAAATATTTGTAAAACGTTTACAAATAGAATTGAAAATAATTTAAGAATAAAGATAAAAAGGGAATTTCTTTTATAAATAAAGGTATATAAGGATATATTTATTTAGTAAATAAATAGAATCATTTAAGGAATATTTATTTGGAAAATAAATAGGATTAAAAAGGAATCATCATAAGTGAATAAACGCTGTTAAAAAGGAATCATTATAAGTGAAATAAACGCTGTCAAAAAGGAATAATTATAAGTGAAATAAACGCTGTTAAAAAGGAATCATTATAAGTGAATAAACATTGTTAAAAATGAATCATTATAAGTGAAAAAATGCTGTTAAAAGGAATCTTTATAAAGGAATAAACGTTGTTAAAAGGAATCTTTATACAGGAATAAATGTTGTTAAAAGGAATCTTTATAAAGGAATAAACGATATGAAAAGGAAATCTTTATAAAGCGCATAAAGTTAGTTGAAAAAGGGTAAATCGACAAGTAGAGTTAATTGAATATTAGTTATTCAGTTAGAGTTCATCGAATATCAGTTATTCGAATAAGAGTTAACCAAATAGAGTTGATTGAACATAGTTAACCGAATTAGGGTTAATTGAATATTAGTTACTCAATTAAAGTCGATCGAATAAGTTATTCGAGATAGAGTTAAAACAAACATAGTTATTCAGGATGAGTTGCCATTTCGTACGACTCCTAACGTAATTCGCAGGGCTGTAAATAGCCTACGGCGGTCGGATGTTTCCTGAGGGAATCAGGCATAACCATTGTGATCGCTGCAATCTAGAGTCAAGCGAATGGAGTTAAATTGAATATTAACTTTTCGAGATAGAGTTAAAACACACATAGTTATTCAAATATAAGTAAATTGAATATTAGTTATTCGATAGGAGTTAATCAAGTTGAGTTAAATAATGCGAGTTAATTAAGTTAAGTTAGTCAAGATAAGTTAATCAAACCGAGTTAATCCAAATGAGTTAGTCCAAAGGAATTAGTCGAATATTAGTTATTCGAATAGAGTTAAAGGAGTAATCGAATATAGTTTATTCGAATAGTGTTAAAGAAAAGGGTATCGATTACAGTCTAATTGAAAGGAGTTAATCGATTATAGTCTAATCGAAAGGAGTTAATCGATTATAGTCTAATCGAAAGGAGTTATCGGTTTATAGTTTAATCGAAAGGAGTTATCGATTTATAGTTTAATCAAAGGACTAAACGAATATAAGTATTCAAAAAGGAGTAATCAAATATAAGTTATTCGAAGAGGAGTAATCGAATATGAGTCATTCGAAGTGAGTTAATCATATATTAGTTATTCGAAGAGAGTTAATCGTCGAATTCGATTATATCGAATTCGGGAAAGTCCTTATACTTTCCGGTGTTTAAATCAAGATTTATTTATTAATAAATTAGGTGTTTATTTATTTATTCACATTAAAGAAATAAAAGTTATAATTGAAGTTAGATATTTCAGAAGTAGGGTTTATAACGTTAGCGTTATAATCAATGTTTTCAATAAAGAAGAGGATATGTAAATAGAATCTGAGAGTTACGTATGGAAGTTTGTTAAAGATTTAAAAGATAAAGTTTGACTATTTCGAAGTTAAAACGTTGTTCAATTAAGGTCTGAGAGGTAATTATACCCCAACTTGATTGACTTCCTTCTTAACTAAGGAATGGTAAGGTATGGCAGTGAAGGAGTTTTGGAAATGTTTTCCAAATGAGAATCAGAAATGTTTTCTGATAATAGAAAATAAGAATTTGGAATATATGGAAATAGGAGATAAGTAAATTAATGAATTAAAGAGTTAAATGTTAAATGATGATTGATCGATAAAATTTCCATCTGTAAATAACATCGTTGTTTGCACACGTGTTTTTCTTTGATAGTTAACTCACCAACTGTAACATCCCATAATTTTATAACATTAAAATTCACAAATTAAAGTATACTTAATTTTTAGAAAAGAATTAAGTAAAATGGGTTGCGCAGAGAAATATATATATTGATATATATATATATATATTAAAAATTAAATAAATAAATATGCGAAAAAGTTCAAAACAGCGAATTGGGAAGGGAAATAACCGAACCGGCCTATTTTTGAGGTCGACCCAAGCCCCGCTGGGTCGACTAGGGGTTAATTCAGGGTGTTTGGCTGTCAACCCGTGGGCCGATTCGCTCAAATGCAGATTTTGCATTTGATTGGTTCCCATGGTTCAGGGTTAATCTAATGGTCCTAAATAACTTCCTACACCTATAAATACATCCTAATGCTAACCCTAAACCTAGTTAAAATAGAATAGTTACTGTCGCCAAGGAAATCAATGGTGCCACCGCCAACTAAGAAAGAAGAAAAGCAAATTCAATTCTAATTCTCTCAACCCTAAAGCAAAGCAAAACTCTCTCTTTTCTTCTCTAAATTGTGAGTATGATGATCTTAGCAAGATTATTATCATTTTAATTAGGTTGAGTTATGAATGGATTATGAGTAGATGATGTGAATTATCATATATGTTGTTGTAAACCCCTTTTGCTATCATGTATATTGTAAATCCAATGTTATGTGATGATGATATCTTATATGTTGTAAATCGTGCTATGATGATGTTATGTATGTTGAAAGTTTCTATGCTAAGTTGTGATGAATCATACATGTTAAAAAGGCCATGATGTTACCATCTATGCTAGTTAGTTCATATTAATTAAATCATCATGTTTGGGTTATGTTGATCTATATGACAAGTCACATATGCAAGTTAGATTGATTAGAAAAGTTATGAACATGTACCAAGACATCTATTATGACATCTAGAATTATGCTATGACATATGTGATATCCTATGCTAGTTCACACCATCATTATGTTGCCTAAAAACCCCATATGCAAGTTTATGTATAGATTTGGGCTATGATCATATCATATAAATTGAGGCATTTAACAAGTTGAGACCTTTTGATCCTTAGCAAGTGTAGTTTATGCAAGTTTCACCACTATTATGATTAGATTTATTTTAATTGTCTATATGCTGTGATAATTTATCTTTGTGCTAGGTGTTAGACTATACAAGTCTAGCCTATATTATGCGTTGAATAAGCGAACGTATAAACGTGGGGTAGGGGTAATATTAAGGATTTAATATTAAAAAGTTGCGGTGCAATTGATATGATTTTGCATGCCATAAGTGGATGGCCATAATTGAGTCAATTATGGACATCATTAAAAGTTGACTTAATTAATAATTTGAATAGGTAATTATTAAAACTGGGGTAAAAGATTTTAAGTGTTAATCAATGCTTAGGACACGAGGTTGGACTCGTTTGTGACGTAAACCTGCCCGGATCCGCCCGGCAAATCCAGTGGCCACAAATGTCAGCCCAATGTGAGAGGTCCTAGGCCAAAACTAAAGCATAACGGTTGTAAAGACACGCGGTTAGACTCTTTTATGGTGTAAGACTGCCCGGACCCGCCCGGCAAATCCAGTTGCCATAAATGCCAGTCTAATGTGAGAGGTCTTTATGAGGTTATGGCCTGAATGAATTAAGAAATACTTAACCAGATAAACATGTAAAGTGGGACATGGGGCTTAAGTAGGTGCCTTGGGTGGCATGAGTAATCTAGGGGGTGCCTTTAGTGGCATGTGAAATACGACTAGTAAGACTTAACCAAACACACATGTAAATGAACATGACTAAGAGGGTTAAGTGGGATATACTAGTGACAAGCTTAGGTGGGTAGCTTGTGGGGGCCGATTTCGACCAGTATCCCAAACGTATCTTTGTGGGCTCGACCCAAATCGAGGACGGGACACGCATGCTGGGTTTGACTGTAAGAGGCCAAAACGGGGAGCGGTGGCAACGCAAGTCCAACGGGTTTCGTATGCGTGTGTGGACCCGGGCTGGTAGGTAAGTCGTTGTTGCATCGTGTAGGTATAAGCCGTGCATTCTCAAGTTGTATCGGGTTGCCACTTTAGGGGAGTGATACACCCCACTGTGGGGCCAGCATGGGTATTTACGAGTAGGGAGCCGATCGAAAGTGGGTAGTGGGGTACACCTAGTGGAGATAGGGGCAGACGACACCTATGTAGTCAGCTAGGGGTACGTAAGGCTATTTATAAAGTTTCTGTGTGAAGCAAGTGGGATCAAACAGTAGGGTGACTGGTGTGGTGCAGTGTAGTAATGTGCGGTGCAGTGTAGTAATCATTCATTAGTAATTAGGTGTGCCTTTACCATTATCTTTAACATTATCTTAAACGTTATCTTTATCTTCCTAAGAGTTCATAGACATTTACTTGTCTTCCAGCTTATGCCTTAGTCTAGTTATTTTGATAATAGTATTGTTAGAATTATCATACTCGCTCGACTTTATGTCTGACCCCCTCTATTTCTATCCTTTTTCCCCCTCCAGGTCCTCAGGTTGGGCCCAGCTCCAGTGGAGTTTGATTGAATTGCTTCATCTCTCTTTGGAAAGCTTGGACCATTGAAGTAAAGTCCAGCTTGTTATCTTTTTAATGGCTATTTATGTAATGGGATTATGTATTTTGTTTTTATGAAGATGGATTGTACTTGGTTATGATCTATGGTTTTATGATGTAACAAACATGTTTAATTTCCGCTGCAATAAAATGAAGTTTTAGATTTCCAAGTACTATTTACTATCTGTCTTGTTGTAATTTTTCTGTTCTATATTCACTTGTAACCTCCATGGAAGTTAATGCATTCCCTTCGTGAGTGACATTAATGGACGTGGGGTGTTACACGTGGTATCAGAGCTTAAGGTTACCAGAACAGATAAAAATACTTTAGAAAAATAGTTATTTTTGGTAGAAGTGTTTTCAAAAACATGTTTTAATGAGAAATTTAAAGAGAAAAGTTTTTAAGAAAAACATAATCCCCAATAGCCACATATTTTTATCTTTCGAATTCTCCATTTTGAATCTTTCCTTTTTCGTTTCAGCATGGCTGAAGATCTTAATCTACCCGACGGTGTAACGATACCCGGATGGTATAGGAGGCTATTGGAGGCTAGGGCCGCTGCAGGTCCAGCCAATGTTCCTCCACCACCAGTTGCACCCGTTCCTTCTCCTCCTCCTCGCGTAGATACTTTTGCAAAGACGTGCAAGTAATTCAAGGCTATGGGTGGAAAACCATTTCAAGGGTCAGAAACGTTTGTGGAAGCTAGAGATTGGCTTAAGGAGGTGGAAGAATTGCTAGAAATCTTTGAAGTAGAAGAAGGGAGGAGAGTTCGTTTAGCAGCTTGGTTGATGAAGGGAGAGGCCTCGTTTTGGTGGGAGGTCACTAATGGGGAGCGTCCTGTTGACTCTTGGGCGGATTTCAGAAGTTGGTTCGAGGCGATGTTTCTCTCAAGGGCGAAAGAAAATCTATATATGGAAAGGTTCTTGACATTGAAGCAAGGAAGCTCATCAGTGAAAGAATATGTCAATAAATTTAATCAGTTAGTAAGGTTTGTCTTGGACTTAGTGAACTCGCCGGAGAAGAAGGCGCTGAGGTTCGTGAATGGCTTGAATGAACCATTGCAAGAGTTGGCTATGACCCACATCCCGATGTGGGCCACGTTTGAGAAGTTAGTAGAAATGGCGCTCGTGCATGAGGAGAAAAGCGCTAAAGCTGATATGGCACCCGAGAAGAAGGGGGATCGGAAGAAACCACAACAGTAAAACAAGAAGGGTGGAAAAGACAATAATGGCAAGGGAAAGAAGAAGTGCTTTAACTGTGGAACCCCAGGCCATCTCAGCAAGGATTGCCGAAAGAAAAAGAAGACAGGCTGTTTTCATTGTGGCGATGCGGGACATTTAGTGAAGGACTACCCAAAAAAGGAGAAGAAAGCAGGAGCTACCTCGGGAGGATAGGTGCAGGCTCCTATGGCACCAGGGCATGCTAGGGGACAAGTTCAGGCTCTCGCGGTCCCACCGCTGCAGGAACGAGGTAGAACCATTTCTATTGAAAGCTTAGTTTTTCTGTTTGATCATCCTGTCCGAACTTTATTCGATTCAGGAGCATCACATTCGTTTACCTCTACATCATTAGTTGAATCACTGCACTTAAACACCAGTTTAGTAGAGGATCCCTTAGTTGTTTCAAATCCAATTGGGGGCTCAGCTTATTTGTCTATGATGTGTTTGAATTTGAAAATTTCCATACTTAGCGTTGAATTTAGATGTGATGCTTATGTATTGGGCTTCACGGGCTATGGGCTAATTTTAGGAATGGATTGGTTATCCAGAAATGGGGCCGTTCTTGATTGTGAAAGGAGAGTAGTTAGGCTCGTGACTCGCCATGGCAACACTCTCGAAATCTTTTGTAATCCCATAAATTCGGTTATGCTAAGTTATCTAGAATCGGTTGACGCGTCTGAGGAAAATCTACGATCTGTTAGAGTGGTCTGAGAATATTCGGATGTGTTTCAGGAGATGAAGGGCTTGACTCCGAAGCAGGAGATAGATTTTCGAATATATCTTGTGGATAATGCGAAACCAGTATCTTTGCCAGTACGCCACATGGCTCCACATGAAAGGAGGGAACTCGGTAAGCAAGTGAAGGAGTTGCTTGAGAAGGGGTTCATAAGATGAAGTATATCGGAGTGGGGTGCTCCAGTAGTATTTGCCATGAAGGAGGATGGGTCCCTTAGACTGTGTGTGGACTATAGAGAACTTAATAAACTTACTATGAAGAACAGACACCCACTGCCGAGGATTGACGATCTCTTCGATCAGTTAGTTGGCGCCTCAGTATTTTCGCAGTTGGACTTAGCCACTGGGTTCCATCAGTTGAGAGTGGCTGAGGATAGCATAGACAAGACTGCCTTTAGGACTCCGGACGGTTTCTATGAATGGCTAGTGATGCCCTTCGGTTTGACAAACGCCCCCGCATACTTTGTTGATTTGATGAGTAGGGTGTTTAGGGAGTACCTTAACAAATTTGTGGTAGTCTTTGTAGATGACATCTTGATCTTTTCTAAGGATGAAGAAGAGCATGCCCTACATCTTAGGGAAGTGTTGGAGACTCTTCGAGCGCATAAGCTTAAAGCTAAATTTTCTAAGTGTCACTTTTGGAGGAAGGAAGTACGGTTCTTAGGACACGTGGTTTCCAAAGAAGGGATAGCCGTGGATCCCGTGAAGGTGGTGGCCATATAAGATTGGAAGGTTCCTAAAAATGCTACCGAAGTGAGAAGTTTCTTGGGTTGGCTGGCTACTATAGGAAGTTTATCAAAGACTTCTCAAAGATATCAGCTCCATTGACACGCTTGACGAAGAAGAACCTAGTTTTCACATGGGACGTAGATTGTGATGATGCGTTCCAACGTTTGAAGAGAGCTTTGACTTCAGCCCCAGTCTTAGTATTGCCAGACGGGAGTAAGCCGTTTACCATTTATACTGATGCTTGTGGGACAGGACTAGGCGCAGTCTTAATGCAAGAGGGTAGGGTAATAGCCTATGGTGGAAGGCAGTTGAGAGCGCATGAGTAAAATTATCCTACACATGAACTAGAATTGGCCGCTATTGTTTTCGCGCTTATGTCTTGGCGTCATTATCTTCTTGGCGAGAAATTCGAATTATTCACTGACCACAAGTCTTTAAAATACCGATTCTCTCAAAAGGACTTGAACTTCAGGCAGCAAAGGTGGATGGAGTTCTTACCATCCTACAACTTCGAAATAACCTATACCCCTGGCAAGGGTAACGTGGTGGCAGACGCCTTAAGTAGAAAAAGATTATCCTTAAGTCCTTTGTTTGTTGAGCGGCGAATTTTAGAATTCATTTCGATGTTTGACTTTAGACCTTCCGTTGACTTCGTACCTGGTTTGCTAGCATCCTTGGAGGTCAGACCTATGCTTTTGGGATGGATTGGCGAGGCACAGCGAGACGACCCACAGTTAGTAAAGTTAGTAGAAAAGCTCAAAGGAGGGGAGTCATCAAGCTATCTCTGTAGGTATACCCTAGATGATAAGGGTTGGTTACGTAGGGACGGTAGATTTTGTGTACCAAAAGACGATGACCTAAGGAAGAATATTCTTGACGAAGCACATCATTCGAAGATGACCATTAATCCCAGCGGGGACAAGATGTACAAAGACATGAAGAGAGTTTACTTTTAGGCCGGCAAGAAGAAAGACGTGGCCGAGTATGTCGGTAGATGCCTGGTGTGCCAACAAGTTAAAGCGGAGCAAAAGAAACCCGGTGGGTTGCTTCACCCATTGGAGGTTCCACTATGGAAATGGGTAAGCATCTCGATGGATTTTGTGGATGGATTACTGCGATCGAGGAAGGGTAATACGGGAATTTGGGTTATAGTAGATAGACTTACTAAGAGCGCCCATTTCATTACCATGAGGAGTAAGAGGACTGCTTCATGGTTAGCTTCTGTATACGTTCCAGAGATAGTTCGTTTGCACGGTGTTCCTTCTAGCATAGTGAGGGACCGCGATCCTATTTTCACTAGCAAATTTTGGAGAAGCTTACAAGAGGCGGTAGGGACTCAGTTATGTTTGAGCGCCGCATATCATCCTCAGACGGACGGACGGCCAGACTGAGAGGGTGAATCGCATTCTATAGGATCTGTTGAGGCTATGTATCCTAGACTTTGGGGGTACATGGGAAGAGCATCTTCCATTGGTTGAGTTTGCATATAATAATAGCTTTCAGTCCAGCATTGGTATGGCACCATTCGAAGCTCTATATGGACGACCTTGTCGTTCACCTACATGTTGGTGGAATTACGGATAAGATCTTACTTGGGCCCGATATGATTATGGAGACTTCGGAGAAGATCGACTTGATTCGAAGGAGGATGAAAGCAGCACAGGATAGGCAGAAATCTTAGGCGGATAAGAGGAGGACAGATCTCGAGTTTGAAGTTGGGGACATGGTCTTTGTCAAAGTGTCTCCATTACGAAACGTTTTTCGCTTTGGGTCCGTTGGGAAATTAGCACCAAGGTTTGTAGGGCCGTTTCCTATTAAGGAGAGGATTGGACGGATGGCATATAGAGTGGAGTTGCCTGAGAGACTTAGTGGTGTACATGACGTATTCCATGTGTAACATTTGAGGAAGTGCTTGCACGAGACCGCGGAAGTGGTAGAGCCGAGCTTGCTTAGAGAGGTGGAGATAGAGCGTGATGCGACAATTCGACGAGCTCCTACGCGCATTCTTGGGTCGGAGATCAAGAGGTTGAGGAATCGAGAGGTCAGACTAGTCAAAGTGCAATGGGGATATGATGAGAGCAACGCTACTTGGGAGACAGAAGATAAGATGCGTTGACGATACCCTTTTCTTATTGAGGGTATGTCTTTTAATTTCTCCTTTATCGCTTAGCTTGTACTTATCTTATCTTTAGTATATCCTCTCGCTAGTATCTTTGACCTTTAGTTAGGATAATCCTATGGTTGAAACATGTGTTTGAGACATGTTATGTATGGTGGATGCAAAGTGGATGCAAGTGTTTGCTAGTGGTTGCTCGTGGATGCAAAAACACACATTATTAGGCACCAGATCGGCTCAGTCACTTCATATTGCATATTGCATATATATATATGGATGTATTTAGTGAAATGGATGTATAATGGTTGTATTATCATATAGTTGCTGCATTCGGGTGGATGGTTGTGCATGCATATAGAATTGATATGTATCATTACGAATCTTTTGCATACATATTGGACGCATGGCACTATCATGAATTGCACTAAGGAGGTCGAATGAATCAGTAGACCGCCTAATTTTGCATTAGATATGGACATATACACACACTTTGCATATAAACATTAAAGCATTAGAAGTCTTTTAAGGACAATGGATGCTGGTGTTTGATGGTTGAGTAGATGGACGATTAGATGGTAGGATATACATTCTTCTTGACTTGGAGATTTCGGGGACGAAATCCTTTAAGGAGGGGAGAATGTAACATCCCGTAATTTTATAACATTAAAATTCACAAATTAAAGTATACTTAATTTTTAGAAAAGAATTAAGTGAAATGGGATGCACAGAGAAATATATATATATGTTGATATATATATATATATATATATAAATTAAAAATTAAATAAATAAATATGCGAAAATGTTCAAAACAGCGAATTGGGAGGGGAAATAACCGAACCGGCCCATTTTTTAGGTCGACCCGAGCTCTGCTGGGTCGACTAGGGGTCAATCCAGGGTGTTTGGCTGTCAACCCGTGGGCCGATTCGCTCAAATGCAGATTTTGCATTTGATTGGTTCTCATGGTTCAGGGTTAATCTAATGGTCCTAAATAACTTCCTACACCTATAAATACATCCAAATGCTAACCCTAAACCTAATTAAAATAGAATGTTACCATCGCCATGGAAATCAATGGAGCCGCAGCCAACTAAGAAAGAAGAAAAGCAAATTCAATTCTAATTCTCTCAACCCTAAAGCAAAGCAAAACTCTCTCTTTTCTTCTCTAAATTGTGAGTATGATGATCTTAACAAGATTATTATCATTTTAATTAGGTTGAGTTATGAATGGATTATGAGTAGATGATGTGAATTATCATATATGTTGTTGTAAACCCCTTTTGCTATCATGTATATTGTAAATCCAATGTTATGTGATGATGATATCTTATATGTTGTAAATCATGCTATGATGATGTTATGTATGTTGAAAGTTTCTATGCTAAGTTGTGATGAATCAAACATGTTAAAAAGGCCATGATGTTACCATCTATGCTAGTTAGTTCATATTAATTAAATCATCATGTTTGGGTTATGTTGATCTATATGACAAGTCACATATGCAAGTTAGATCAATTAGAATAGTTATGAACATATACCAAGACATCTATTATGACATCTAGAATTATACTATGACATATGTGATATCCTATGCTAGTTCACACCATCATTATGTTGCCTAAAAACCCCATATGAAAGTTAATGTATAGATTTGGGCTATGATCATATCATATAAATTGAGACATTTAACAAGTTGCCACCTTTTGATCCTTAACATGTGTAGTTTATGCAAGTTTCTCCCCTATTATGATTAGATTTATGTAAATTGTCTATATGTTGTGATAATTCATCTTTGTGCTAGGTGTTAGACTATACAAGTCTAGCCTATATTATGCATTGAATAAGCGAACGTATAAACGTGGGGTAGGGTAATATTAAGGATTTAATATTAAAAAGTTGGGGTGCAATTGATATGATTTTGCATGCCAGTGGATGGCCATAGTTGAGTCAATTACGGACATCATTAAAAGTTGACTTAATTAATAATTTAAATAGGGAATTACTAAAACTGGGGTAAAAGATTTTAAGTGTTAATCAATGCTTAGGACACGAGGTTGGACTCGTTTATGACATAAACCTGCCCGGATCCGCCCGGTAAATCCAGTGGTCACAAATGTCAACCCAATGTGAGAGGTCCTAGGCCTAAACTAAAGCATAACGGTTGTAAAGACACGAGGTTAGACTCTTTTACGGTGTAAGACTGCCCGGATCCGCCCGACAAATCCAGCTGCCATAAATGCCAATCTAATGTGAGAGGTCTTTATGAAGTTATGGCCTGAATGAATTAAGAAATACTTAACCAGATAAACATGTAAAGTGGGACATGGGGGTTAAGTAGGTGCCTTGGGTGGCATGAGGAATCTAGGGGGTGCCCTTAGTGGCATGTGAAATACGATTAGTAAGACTTAACCAAACACACATTTAAATGAACATGACTAAGAGGGTTAAGTGGGATATACTAGTGACAAGCTTAGGTGGGTAGCTTTTGGGGACCCATTTCGACCAGTATCCCAAACGTATCTTTTTGGGCTCGACCCAAGTCGAGGATGGGACACACATGCTGGGTTTGACTGTAAGAGGCCAAAACGGGGAGCGGTGGCAACGCAAGTCCAACAGGTTTCGCATGCGTGTGTGGACCCGGGCTGGTAGGTAAGACGTTGTTGCATCGTGTAGGTATAAGCCGTGCATTCTCAAGTTGTATCGGGTTGCCACTTTAGGGGAGTGATACACCCCACTGTGGGGCCAGCACGGGTATCTACGAGTAGGGAGCCGATCGAAAGTGGGTAGTGGGGTACACCTAGTGGAGATAGGGGCAGACGACACCTATGTAGTCAGCTAGGGGTACGTAAGGCTATTTATAAAGTTTCTGTGTGAAGCAAGTGGGATCAAACAGTAGGGTGACTGGTGTGGTGCAGTGTAGTAATGTGCGGTGCAGTGTAGTAATCATTCGTTAGTAATTAGGTGTGCCTTTACTGTTATCTTTAACGTTATCTTAAACGCTATCTTTATCTTCCTAAGAGTTCATAGACATTTACTTGTCTTCCAGCTTATGCCTTAGTCTAGTTATTTTGATAATAGTATTGTTAGAATTATGATACTCGCCAGACTTTATGTTTGACCCCCTCTATTTATATCCTTTTTCCCCCTCCAGGTCCTCAGGTTGGGCCCAGCTCCAGTGGAGTTTGATTGAATTGCTTCATCTCTCTTTGGAAAGCTTGGACCATTGAAGTAAAGTCCAGCTTGTTATCTTTTTAATGGCTATTTATGTAATGGGATTATGTATTTTGTTTTTATGAAGATGGATTGTACTTGGTTATGATCTATGGTTTTATGATGTAACAAACATGTTTAATTTCCGCTGCAATAAAATGAAGTTTTAGATTTCCAAGTACTATTTACTATCTGTCTTTTTGTAATTTTTCTGTTCTATATTCACTTGTAACCTCCATGGAAGTTAATGCATTCCCTTCGTGAGTGACATTAATGGACGTGGGGTGTTACACCAACTATCGATGTTTTTGACCATTTTAACATTGTTAATATGGAGAGATCGGTTGGATTATTATCCGAAGAACCACTCCGTATTGGTATAAGCGTTGCGAATCAAGTATGCTAAATATATTAAAGACGGAGTAAAGTGCAAGGGCTGTTGCATAAATCTTAGGTAAAGATTGCCTAAGATGGATATACTGAATAGTGCCTTCGGTTTTTCCAGTCCTAGGACAACTTGTATGGACGAATGTCTGACAGAGTATTCCTAACGAATCATATATGTTGGTCTCTTCAAACGTATTTCGTTTGGTGGCGGAGGAATTCGTTTCTCTTAGCTTCATACCCGTGATACCGTTAAGGAAATCAATAATGATTTGGCGGGTATGACGATGTGGTATTCCAAGTAAATGAAGATATGATATGAAAAAGATAAGCGTAGCTTCTAGCCTCACATCCGGTAAATGACAAAAATCGAGCAGGCAACATGGCTAAGTCGGTCGCTCCGAAGTAGGGTGTATAATCACCTATCTAGAGAAAATTCATTTGCTTCTTTAATCTATCAATGTTGTCCTATATATATATATATATATATATATATATATATGGGAACGGTTGCTGATCCCAACCGTTGGTGATATACATTCGATACACTCAAGCGAAATGAGTGGTCGGTCATGTGTGACTGAGTTGCAAGATGTTCTTGTTGAACTCCAGTGTATTGTTCCTAGAGTACACTGATCGTAAGGTGGTTCCATACCTTGTCAGAGTTGGAAATCCAATCATCCAGTAAGCGCCTGCGGGTTATGATTTTTCATTATATATGTGGAACGTGAGATGAAAGCGTTCTGCTAGATTGATATCTATTTGTACTTAGACATTATTATAACATCAGAAAGGTATTGTTTACAAAGGTGTTTGGATTTTCATAAGGGAAAAACCCGTTCCGTTTTCACGACCTGGTCTTATGATATATCCGTTATTAAACCAAGTGTTTGGAGTTTTTTTTCATCCCAGTCCCATGACTGACCCGGAATTTATTTTGTTTGTTTTCCCTAAACTCTCGGGTGCCTAAATTTGTACGGGCAATCAAGTAGTCGGGATTTTACAGATATACTTGGAGAGCTTGGAGCAGGAGGCTTCAGGATTATATAGCTATTGTTTATTTCTGCTATTGTTGTAAGTGTTGCACTCTGCAATGTTATTGTATACATATACGGTTGTATTTCAAAAGTTATGTTATATTTTATTCGTTCCGCTATGAGATTCGTGTTTACATTGATGATGATGCTCTTCTTCTTCTTCTATTCTATAAGTTTCTATCTTATCTATTCTCACCCTCTAACTTCTTTCTATTAGTTTCCTGGTTTCCAGTGCAATTTGGGGTTCTACTTGTGTTTTTGGTCAGCTCAAATTGGACCGGATTTTCGGGTCACTACAATTGGTATCAGAGCAAAGGTTAAGTATTATCTTGGCTCTGTGGCGTAACTCGATAGAGATGGGATTAGTAATATCCTAGATTGAGTTTGAGGGTGTATATACGAGTGCCTATTTGTTATTTAATATACAGTGGTTTTATATCGTGGAGATTTATTGGTTGAGTGGCTTATGAATTCTAGACGATCAGTTTGATCCACTGTATCGGTAGGAGTTTTATGAACACTTGAATACGATGAACCGACATAGTATGTTTTGGAGAAAGGGTAAGTAGAATAATTTTACCCGAATATATTTTGATATAGGATATTGGTTTTATTGGTTGTTATTATAATCGAATAAGATTATAAAACGTGAAATGGTTATAAAAAAACCAATCAGGACTCATATAAGTAAGTATATGAAATAAGATGAATTAAAAATGGATTTAAATTAGAATTAGGAACTAAAATAAGGAAATTTTAAGTTCCTGGGAGATTTTGAAAATGTTATTCAATTTGAAATTGATATAGTATTGAACTCACCATGACGACTGGAAAATAATTCCGAAGATGGATCGATACATTGTTGGTGTGATTTTCGAGTTCCTAAGTGACGGATTACTACCAAAGATTTTGTTTTTGAATTGTTTAGAGAAAACAAGTGGTTTAGAAATTCAAAGGTTTTGAATTGGTATTATGGTTTCAAATAGATTTGAAATAAACCCAGGAATTTAAATTCTAAAATTTAAAATTTAAATTATGAAGTTAAAATGGATTGAGTGGATGAATTAAGAGTTTGAATGGAATTTGTCTTGGATATAAGTGAAGGATTGGGTTTGAGGATTTATCGATTGGAGTTTGATTTGGATGGCATGGTATATGCAGATTGGTAACAGGTTGGAAAGATATATTGATATGCCTGACAAAAAGGTACCAATTTATATTATTTATGGGTTTGAGATTTTGATAAGCCGAATTGGCAAGCCGCTTGGCTGTTTGTTTTTCTTTTGGGTTGAAGAAGGCTCAGAGAGGCGAGTTGGATTTTGAGCTATTGACCAGTACAAAGGAGGTGCTGGCAAAATTTTCGGTAAAGTTAAGGTGTTAGAAAATTTTCAGGATTTTTGAAAATTTTCGTTGGTAGGAATTAATTAATATTTTAATTGAAATTAAATTGGTTTAGTTAAAACTGAAGTTAAGAAGTGAACAAATAAATTTTACCAGTCAATAGGGTTTATTTTATACCTTAGCAATTTCGGGGACGAAATTATTTTAAGTGGGGAAGAATGTAACGACCCGTAATTTCTGCAATATATAATTAACTTATTTAATTATATAAATAGTTATTTAGAATTCAAATTGTCATTTAATTAAATTGTATGGAATATTTAATTAATATAAATAATAGAATAATATATATAATTCAGAAATAATCAAAAAATTGGTGGAATTCACAATATCGTGTGAATTGGATTATTTATAATATATAATTCAGTTTGGAATTGAATTTGAATATCGAATATATTATTTAAACGAAGTTTGAACGTAAAATTATATTATAATTATAGTCGAGCTCGAAATGGCGCGGTAGTTCGCTATTTGGCGATTTGAACTTCAACTGAATATACATGATCCGTTTTAAATCGGATTTCTGTGAAACAAAAAAGGATGGAGCTATTGAAGTATATTTTTCTAGTGGAAGTGAAAAATCGAGATTTCATCGTGTGGATTTTGAGTTATGTCCAAATTAAATATTCAAAAAAACAGCGGTTTATTCGTTCGTGGCCATAACGGTTATTTAAAAATATTTGAATATCGGATTTGTATTTAGACAAGGTTCTTTTGAGACATAACGATAATTTAATTTTTAGAATTTTACTGTAATTTTTAATTAATTAAATAAGCAACTTTTTATTTGGAGTATTTTGCACCCTTAATCAACGATTTTGGGGTTTCACAATATAAGCTAACCTACCGGTATTATTATATTTTTGGGATCGTGGAACCGAGCTCAATACAACGGTATCTTGATTTCTATCCGTACGTAAATGGAATTTTATTAGCATCCTAAATTCTATTTAGAACAAGATATAAATAAGTGTAATAAATACAAACAAAGCACGGAATTAATTAAAGACGATGGGTTATAACATCTGGTCTAAACCGAACCAACAAAGAAGTACAAGAGGTAATACCACCTGCTTAAGGTTTTCCCCAAAAAATACATGCCTTAACATCCACATTAATAACTAAAAGCAAGCAAGTACCCACATAACACACCAAACCACACAATAAATACCCCTTTACTTTCCTTAAGACCTAAATTCCATCCTCTATCCTCAACAAACAAGAAAATAGGCCGCCGCCAATAAAGGAAAAACCGTGAGTCCAAATCCATCCTTAGATCCAAATCAATCCGTAGAAAAAGAAAATCGTAAATCCCGAAAATTATGTATATGAATTACGGGGATCATCCTCTTCATTCTCATACAAGTTCCAAGAGGTTCGATTTTGATTTTGGGGCTTGAAGCCATCGACTTTGAGTCGGTTTTCTGGAGCATATACGAGATCGAGTTGAGCAATGATTGGGGGCGTGGTCGAGCAGACTCCGGCAAAGAACTGGGCGGACTCCGATGGCGTTCAGGTGAAGGGTGGCGTGTGCGGTAAAGAAATGACGGAGTTGTGTAAAAAGGCAGTCCGAACTGGCATTTCGAAGAAGTTGACGCACTGGTCTGTTGAGCGGGTTTGTGCCCAGTCTGATGTTGGGATGAACGATGTGCTATAGTGAGGAAGATAGAATGGAGCAGGAGTTCTGTATCGGCCATTTTTTTGTAATACTGGAGTTGCAGTAATCGGAGAGGAAGGAAGGACCGAGTCCTTTGATTTGGATATTTGTTGAAAGAGATTTTAATAGGGATAACTTGGGTGATTGTTATTGATTTTGAATTGGTGCAGGGTGGCCTCGTTTGGAAATGGGGAGTGTGAAAATGTTGTACAGGACGGTTTTGAGCTAAGTTTCAAAATAGTGGCATGTCTCCTTTCTGGAAACGAATAATGGTGGAGGTGCACACTGTTTTAAGGGGGTAGGCACTGCGAACTGTTCATCTTGGAGTGGGACTGGACGGTAGGGGGACGTGGGACTGGTCGAAGAAGTGGAGCTGGTGTTTGTTTTAGTACAGTTGTGTAGAGTTTTGATGAGGATAATTACTGGGGTACTGGGATATTGAGTAAGTTGTGAAGGTTTGAAGGTGGTCTTGAAAGCAATAGGGAGTGGAAGGTTCAGAACTATGTCGTGCATGGTATTTTTGGGTAAATGGGAGAGGAAAACACTGCAGGGTCTAAACGCAGGTTGGTTTTAATTTTGGGCCAACATAAGTGAAAGCCCAAATTTATAAATCAATTCAAGTTTGGTTAATTTAAAATTATGCTAAATGTTTATACTCGTTTGTTGATATTGCGTCTCGACCATACCTGATCAGAATTCGATCAAACTGGTCACATGGGAATCATAGCAACGAGAGATGCATTTTGGAATGGAATTTGCTGAGATTGGAGCTGCTGGAAATTCATAATAAAATCAAAGGCTTGTTTGATTGTAAATGTAAAACAAAACCAGAAGCGTCAACTGTGAACCAAAGTGAGTAAAACTCACCAACTCTGAACAGCTATATTTTTATAACGTATTCTTAGAACTGATAATTATCTGTTGATTGCTGTGTGTTGATTTGGTTGATTGAACTACTAGTCAGTTAGTTGAATATATATATATATATATATATATATATAACCATTAAATATATATATTGATGTTGCTTATCAGAACATTTCATACTGAAATGAAGTTGATGTTAATTATATTATTTAACATCTGTGATGCAGGGAAACAGGTTGGAGGGACCCAACTGGGTTCCTCAATATATAAAATACTATTTTGTTTCATATATCGAAATATATGATGTGGTATATAATCTATTGTCGATTTTGTGTGTTTGGACGATATTGGCCATCGTGATTTGATATGGTAAATACCAAAATACCAGAATGTTAAAAAGGGAATTTTCAAAAATGAATATTGAAAATGAATTATTTATAAAATCAAGGGCTTTTATAAAATAGAAAATATTTATAAAATCAAAGAAGATTTTATAAAAAGGAATTTTATTTATAAATGGAATATTTATAAATAGGAAATGTTTTTAAGTGGAATTATAAATAAAGGGAAATCTTTATAAATGGAATATTTATAAATAAGAAATATTTATAAATAGGAGACAATTAGAAAAGGAAATATTTGTAAACCATTTACAAATAAAATAGAAAGAGGAATATTTGTAAACCATTTACAAATGAAATAGAAGAGAAATATTTGTAAAACGTTTACAAATAGAATTGAAAATAATTTAAGTATAAAGATAAAAAGGGAATTTCTTTTATAAATAAACGTATATAAGGAGATATTTATTTAGTAAATAAATAGAATCATTTAAGGGATATTTATTTGGAAAATAATTAGGATTAAAAAGGAATCATCATAAGTGAATAAACGCTGTTAAAAAGGAATCATTATAAGTGAATGCTGTTAAAAAGGAATCATTATAAGTGAATAAACGCCGTTAAAAAGGAATCATTATAAGTGAATAAACGTTGTTAAAAGGAATCTTTATAAAGGAATAAACGCTGTTAAAAGGAATCTATATAAAGGAATAAACGCCGTTAAAAGGAATCTTTATAAAGGAATAAACGATATGAAAAGGAAATCTTTATAAATCACATAAAGTTCGTTGAAAAAGGGTAAATCGGCAAGTAGAGTTAATTGAATATTAGTTATTCAATTAGAGTTTATCGAATATCAGTAATTCGAATAAGAGTTAACCAGATAGAGTTGTTTGAACATAGTTAACCGAATTAGGCTTAACTGAATATTAGTTACTCAATTAAAGTCGATCGAATAAGTTATTCGAGATAGTGTTAAAACAAACATAGTTATTCGGGATGAGTTGCCATTTCGTACGACTGCTAGCGAAATTCGCAGGGCTGTAAATAGCTTACGGTGGTCGGATGTTTCCTGAGGGAATCAAGCGTAACCATTGTGATCGCTGAGATCTAGAGTCATGCGAATGGAGTTAAATCGAATATTAACTATCGAGATAGAGTTAAAACAGACATAGTTATTCGAATATAAGTAAATCGAATATTAGTTAATCGATAGGAGTTAATCAAGTTGAGTTAAATAAGGAGAGTTAATTAAGTTAAGTTAGTCAAGATAAGTTAATCAAACCGAGTTAATCCAAATGAGTTAGTCCAAAGGAATTAGTCGAATATTAGTTATTCGAATAGAGTTAAAGGAGTAATCGAATATAGTTTATTCGAATAGTGTTAAAGAAAAGGGTATCGATTACAGTCTAATCGAAAGGAGTTAATCGATTATAGTCTAATCGAAAGGAGTTAATCGATTATAGTCTAATCGAAAGGAGTTATCGGTTTATAGTTTAATCGAAAGGAGTTATCGATTTATAGTTTAATCGAAATGACTAATCGAATATAAGTATTCGAAAAGGAGTAATCGAATATAAGTTATTTGAAGAGAGTTAATCATCGAATTCAATTATATCGAATTCAGGAAAGTACTTATACTTTCCGGTGTTTAAATCAAGATTCATTTATTAATAAATTAGGTGTTTATTTAATTATTCACATTAAAGAAATAAAAGTTATAATTGAAGTTAGATATTTCAGAAGTAGGGTTTATAACGTTAGTGTTATAATCAATGTTTGTAATAAAGAAGTGGATATGTAAATAGAATCCGAGAGTTACGTATGGAAGTTTGTTAAAGATTTAAAAGATAAACTTTGACTATTTCGAAGTTAAAACATTGTTCAGTTAAGATCTGAGAGATAATTATACCCCAACTTGATTGACTTCCTTCTTAACTAAGGAATGGTAAGGTTTGGCAGTGAAGGAGTTTTGGAAATGTTTTCCAAATGAGAATCAGAAATGTTTTCTGATAATAGAAAATAAGAATTTAGATTATATGGAAATAGGAGATAAGTAAATTAATGAATTAAAGAGTTAAATGTTAAATGATGATTGATCGATAAAATTTCCATCTGGAAATAATATCGTTGTTTATACACGTGTTTTTCTTTGATAGTTAACTCACCGACTATGGAAGTTTTTGACCATTTTAACGTTGTTAATATGGAGAGACCGGTTGGATTATTATCCGGAAAACCACTACATATTGGCATAAGCGTTGCGAATCAAGTATGCTGAATATATTGAAGACGGAGTAAAGTGCAAGGGCTATTGTATAAATCTTAGGTAAAGATTGCCTAAGATGGATATATTGAATAGTGTCGTCGGTTTGTCCAGTCCCAGGACAACTTTTATGGACGAATATCTGACAGAGTATTCCTAACGAATCATATATGTTGGTCTCTTCAAACCTATTTCGTTTGGTAGCGGAGGGATTCGTTTCTCTTAGCTTCATACCCGTGATACCGTTAACGAAATCGATAATAATTTGGCGGGTATGACGATGTGGCATTCCAAGTAAATGAAGATATGATATGAAAAAGATAAGTGTAGCTTCTGACCTTACATCCGGTAAATGACAAAAATCGGGCAGGCTTAAAATGAAGGGCTATTTTGAAGTATTAAGAGAAGTAGGGGTAGTTTAAGCATAGTAGAGGTAGATCGACAAATATGAAGGATGATGAATCATTTGGATTGGGTGCTGCAAAAACCAACCTTTCATAGAAATAGAATGATAATTGGTTTACAAAGAAAGTAATGAATAATGCAAAATAAATAAAGAAAGAAACGAATAAAGGAAAACAATAACAAAAGTATGGGGGTTGTTTAAGCATAGTAGGGGTAGATAGCTGAAGTAAGGGCTATTAATAGAATTAGGGGTAAGATATAAAAAGAAGGGCTATTTTGAAGTATTAAGAGAAGTAGGAGTAGTATAAGCATAGTAGGGGTAGATCGACAAATATGAAGAATGATGAATCATTTGATTGGGTGCTGCAAAAACCAACCCTTTTACAGTAGTTAAAAAATAGGGGTAAATGTTGGAAATAAGGGCTATTTAGAGAATTAGGGGTAGGATTAAAAAGAAGGGCTTTTTTGAAGTATTAAGAGAAGTAGGGTTAGTTTAAACATAGTAAGGTTAGATTGACAAATATGAAGGATGATCGATCTACAATAGGGGTAATTTAAGCATGGTATGGATAGATCGACAAATAAAAAAGATGATGAATCATTTGGAATGGGTGCTGCAAAAAGCAACCCTTTACAGTAGTTAAAAAATAGGAGTAATTGTTGGAAATAAGGGCTATTTAGATAATTAGGGGTAGGACTAAAAAGAAGGGATGTTTTGAAGTATTAAGAGAAGTAGGGGAAGTTTAAGCATAGTAGGGGTAAATCGACAAATATGAAAGATGATGAATCGTAGGGATTGGGCACTGCAAAAAGCAACCTTCACAATAGTTAAAAAATAGGGGTAATTTTTGGAAGTGTGGGCTATTTAGAGAATTAGTGGTAGGATTAAAAAGAAGGGTAGTTTTGAAGTGTTAAGAGAAGTAGGGGTATTTTTAGCAAAGTAGGGTTAGATCGAGAAATATGAAAGATGATGAATCATTTGGATTGGGTGTTGCAAAAACCAAACCTTCACGGTAGTTGAAAAATAGGTGTAATTGTTGAAAGTAAGGGATATTTAGAGAATTAGGGGTCGGATTAAAAATAAGGGTTGCTTTGATGTATTAAGAGAAGTAGGGTAGTTTATGCTTAGTAAGGGTAGATCGATAAATATGAAAGATGATAATTTATTGGGATTGGGTGCTGCAAAAACCAACCCTTCACAATATTTAAAAGATAGGGGTAATTGTTGGAAGTAAGGGCTATTTAGAAAATTAGGGGGAGGATTAAAAAGAAGGGCTGTTTTGAAGCATTAAGAGAAGTAGGGGTAGTTTAAGCAAAGTTGGGGTGGATCGACAAATATGAAAGATAATGAATCATTTTGATCGGGTGCTGCGAAAACCAACCCTTCACAGCAGTTAAAAAATAGGGGTAATTGTTGGAAATAAGGGCTATTTAGAGAATTAGGGATAGAATTAAAAAGAAGGGCTGTTTTGAAGTATTAAGAGAAGCAGGGGTAGTTTAGGCATAGTAGGGGTGGATCGACAAATATGAAAAATGATGAATCATTGGGATTGGGCACTGCAAAAACCAACACTTCACAGTAGTTAAAAAATAGGGGTACTTGTTGGAAGTAAGGGCTATTCAGAGAATTAGGGGTAGGGTTAAAAGGAAGGGTTGTTTTGAGGTATTAAGATAAGTAGGGGTAGTTTAAGCATAGTAGGGTTAGACTGACAAATATGAAGGATGATGGATCATTTGGATTAGGTGCTGGAAAAACCAACCCTTCACAGTAGTTAAAAAATACAGGTAAGTGTTGGAAGTAAGGGCTATTTAGATAATTAGGGTTATGATTACAAAGAAGGGCTGTTTTGAAGTACTAAGAGAATTAGGAGTAGTTTAATCATAGTAGGGGTAGATCCACAAATATGAAACATGATGAATCATTTAGATTGGATGCTGCAAAAACCAACCCTTCACAGTAGTTAAAAAATAAGGGTAATTGTTTGAAGTAAGGAGTATTTAGAGAACTAGGGGTAGAATTAAAAAGAAGGGCTATTTTGAATTACCGTTGGAAGTAAGGGCTATTTAGAGAATTTGGGGTAGTAAAACAAATATTTTAATCATTTGGGGTAGATCGATGAATGATAAATTCTTTTAATAGCAGGGGTAGATCGACAATTACCCTTCACAGTAGTTTAAATTACCCCAAAAACAGCCTTTATTTTTAGTCATACCCCTAATTCTCTAAATAGCCCTTAATTCCAACAATTACCCCTATTTTTAACTGCAGTAAAGGGTTGGTTTTTGCAACACCCAATACAAATGATCAATCATCTTTCATATTTGTCGATCTACCCCTACTATGTTTAAACTACCCCTACTTCTCTTTATACTTCAAAACAGCCCTTATTTTTAATCCTACCCATGATTCTCTAAATAGCACTTACTTCCAACAATTACCCCTATTTTTAACTACTGTGAAGGGTTGGTTTTTGCAGCACCCAATCCAAACGATTCATCATATTTCATATTTGTCGATTTACCCCTACTATTCTTAAATTACCACCCCTACTTTTATTATTGTTTTCCTTCAAACGATTCATCAACCTATGAAAGATGATGAATATAAGCCCTACTGCCAACAATTACCCTTTCTTTTTAAGGGCTATTCTCTTAATAGCCCTACATTGCTATAAACGGTTGTTTTGAAGTATTAAGATCTTATTGTTTTACTACTCTTAAACTACCCCTACTTCTCTAAAAACATCAAAACAACCCTTCTTTTTAATCCTGTCCTTATTTCTCTAAATAACCCTTACTTCATACCCCTATTTTTAACTAATGTGAAGGGTTGGTTTTCGCAGCACCCAATCCTAACAGTTCACCATTATTCATATTTGTCGATCTACCCCAACTATGCTTAAACTACCCCTACTTCTCTTAATACTTCAAAACAACCCTTCTTTTTAATCCTCCCCCTAATTCTCTAAAAAGCCCTTACTTCCAACAATTACCCCTATTTTTTAACTACTGTGAAGAGTTGATTTTTGCAACACTCAATCCCAATGATTCATCATCTTTCATATAGGTTGATCTACCCCTACTATGCCTAAACTACCCCTACTTCTCTTAATACATCAAAACAGCCCTTCTTTTTAATCCTCCCCCTAATTCTATGAATAGCCCTTACTTCCAACAATTACCCCTATTTTTTAACTACTGTGAAGGGCTGGTATTTGCAGCACCCAATCCCAATAATTCGTCATCTTTCATATTTGTCGACAAACCCCTACCATGTTTTAACTACGCCTACTTCTCTTAATACTTCAAAACAGCCCTTCTTTTTAATCTTCCCCCTAATTCTCTAAATATACCTTACTTCCAACAATTAACCCTATTTTTTAACTACTGTAAAGGGTTGTTTTTGTAGCACCCAATCCCAATGATTCATAATCTTTCATATTTGTCGATCTATCCCTACTATGCTTAAACTATTCCTACTTCTCTTAATACTTCAAAACAACCCTTTTTTTAATCCTCCCCCTAATTCTGTAAATAGCACTTACTTCCAACAATTACCCCTATTTATTAACTAATGCGAAGGGTTGGTTTTTGTAGCACCCAGCCCAAATGATTCATCATCTTTCATACTTGTGGATCTAGCCCTACTATGCATAAACTACCCCTACTTCTCTTAATGCCTCAAAACAGCTCATCTTTTTAATCATACCCCTAAATCTCTGAATAGCACTTACTTCCTACAATTAGCCCTATTTTTTAACAACGGTGAAGGGTTGGTTTTGCAGCACCCTATCCAAATGATTCACCATCTTTCATATTTGTCGAACTACCCATACTATGCTTAAACTACCCCTACTTCTCTTTATACTTAAAAACAGCCATTCTTTTTATTCCTTCCCCTAATTCTCCGCATATCCTTTACTTCCAACAATTACCATTAATTTTTAACTACTGTGAAGTGTTGGTTTTTGCAGTACCCAATCCCTATGATTCATCATCCTTCATATTTGTTGATCTACCCCTACTATGCTTAAACTACCCCTACTTCTCTTAATACTTCAAAAAATCCCATCTATTTAATCCTACCCCTAATTCGTTAAATAGCTTTTACTTTCAACAATTACCACTATTTTTTAACTACTATGAAGGGTTGGTTTTTGTAGCACCTAATCAAAATGATTCATCATCTTTCATATTTGTGTATCTACCCCTACTATGCTTAAACTACCCCAACTTCTATTAATACTTCAAAACAACCCCTCTTTTTAATCCTACCCCAAATTCTCCAAATATCTCTTACTTCCAAAATTTAGCCCTATTTTTTAACTACTGTTAAGGGTTGGTTTTTGCAGCACCCAATCCAAACGATTCGTCATCTTTAATATTTGTCGATCTACCCCTACTACGTTTAAACTACCCCAGCTTCTCTTAATACTTCAAAACAACCCTTCTTTTTAATCCTATCCATAATTCTCTAAATAGCCCTTAATTCCAACAATTACCCCTATTTTTTAACTACTGTGAAGGGTTGGTTTTTGCAGCAACCAATCCAAATGATTCATCATCTTTCATATTGGTCGATCTACCCCTACTTTTCTTAATCCTCCCCCTACCCCTAATTCACTAAATAGCCCATACTTCCAACAATAACCCCTATTTTTTAAATACTGTGCAGGGTTGGTTTTTGCAGCACCCAATCCAAATGATTCATCATACTTCATATGTGTCGATCTACCCATACTATGCTTAAACTACCACTCCTTCTCTTAATACTTCAAAAAAAGCCCTTCTTTTTAATCCTACCCCTAATTGTCTAAATAACCCTTACTTCCAACAATTACCCTATTTTTTACCTACTGTGAAGGGTTAACTTTTGCAGCAACCAATTCCAATGATTCATCATCTTTCATATTTGTCGATCTACCCCTACTATGCTTAAACTACCCCTACTTCACTTAATACAACAAAACAACTCTTCTTTTTAATCCTCCCCCTAATTCTCTAAATTGCCCTCACTTCCAACAGTTACCTCTATATTTTAACTCATGTGAAGGGTTGGTTTTTGCAGCGCCCAATCCAAATGATTCATCATCTTTCATATTTGTGGATCTACCCCTGCCATGCTTAAACAACCCATACTTCACTTAATACTTCAAAATAACCCTTCTTTTTGATCATACACCTAATTCTCCAAATAGCCCGTACTTCCAACAATTCCCCCAATTTTTTTACTATTTTGAAGGGTTGGTTTTTGCATCACCCAATCCAAATGATTCATCATCTTTCATATTTGTCAAACTAACCCTATTATGCTTAAACTACCCCGAATTCTCATAATACTTCAAAACAGCCCTTATTTTTAATCCTCCCCCTAATTATCTAAATAGCCCTTACTTTCAACAATTACCCCTATTTTTTAACTACTGTGAAGGGTTGGTTTTTGCAACACCCAATCCAATTGATTCATCATCCTTCATATTTGTCGATCTACCCTTACTATGTTTGAACTACACCTACTTCTCTTAATACTTCAAAAAAGCCCTTCTTTTTAATCCTACCCTTAATTCTCTAAATAGCCCTTACTTCCAAAAATTACCCCTATTTTTAACTACTGTGAAGGGTTGGTTTTTGCAGCACCCAATCCAAATGATTCATCATCTTTCATGTTTGTTGATCTACCTCTACTATGCCTAAACTACCCCTACTTCTCTTAATACTTCAAAAAAGCCCTTCTTTTTAATCTTACCTCTAATTCTCTAAATTGCCCATACTACCAACAATTACCCCTATTTTTAACTACTGTGAAGGTTTGGTTTTTGCAGCACCCAATCCAAATGATTCATCATCCTTCATATTTTCGATCTACCTCTACTATGCTTAAACTACCCTACTTCTCTTAATACTTCAAAACAACCCTCATTTTTAATCCTACCCCTAATTCTCTAGATATCCCTTACTTCCAACAATTACCCTTATTTTTTAACTATTGTGAAGAGTTAGTTTTTGCAGCACCCAAACAAAACTATTCATCATCTTTCATATTTTTCGATCTACCCCTACTATACTTAAACTATCCCCGTACTTTTATTATTGTTTTCCTTTATTCATTCCTTTATTCATTCCTTTATTCATTTTTTCGCATTATTCATTTCTTCCTTTGTAAAGCAATTATTATTCTACATCTGTGAAGGGTTGATTTTGCAGCACTCAATCCAAATGATTCATCATCTTTCATATTTGTGGATCTACCCCTACTGTGGTTAAATTATCCCTACTTCTCTTAATATTTCAAAATAACCCTTATTTTTAGTTCTACCCGTAGTTCTCCAAATAGCCCTTACTTCCAACAATTACCCCAATTTTTTAACTCTTGTGAAGGGTTGGATTTTGCAGCAACCAATCCAAATGATTCATCAACTTTCATATTTGTGGATCTACCCCTACTATGCTTACACTATCCCTACTTCTCTTAATACTTAAAAACAACCCTTCTTTTTAATTCTACCCCAATTACACCGATTTTTTAACTACTGTGAAGGGTTGGTTTTTGTAGCACCCTATCCAAATGATTCATCATCTTTCATATTTGTCGAACTACCCCTACTATGCTAAAACCACCCCTACTTTTCTAAAAAGTTCAAAACAACCCTTCTTTTTAATCCTACCCCTAATTCTCTAAATAGCCCTTACTTCCAACAATTATTCCTATTTTTTAACTACGGTGAAGGGTTTGTTTTTGTAGCACCCAATACAAACGATTCATCATCTTTTATATTTGTTGATCTAGCCCTACTATGCTTAAACTACCCCTACTTCTCTTAATACTTCAAAACATCCCTTCTTTTTAAATCCTACCCCTAATTCTCTAATTAGCCCTTAATTCCAACAATTACCCCTATTTTTTAACTACTGTGAAGGGTTGGTTTTTCCAACATTCAATCTAAATGATTCATCGTCCTTCATATTTTCCGATCTACCCTTGCTATGCTTAAACTACCCCTACTTCTCTTAATACTTCAAAACAGCTCTTCTTTTTAATCATACCCCGAATTCTCTAAATAGCCCTTACTTCCATCAATTACATCTAATTTTTAACTACTATGAAGGGTTGGTTTTTGTAGCACCCAATCAAATGATTCATCATCTTTCATATTTGTCGAACTACACTGCTATGCTTAAACTACCCCTACTTCTCTTAATACTTCAAAACAGCCCTTCATTTTAATCCTACCCCTAATTCTATAAATAGCCCTTACTTACAACAAGTACCCCTATTTTTTAACTCCTATGAAGGGTTGGTTTTTGCAGCACCCAGTCCAAACTATTCATCACCCTTCATATTTGTCGATTTATCCCTACTATGCTTAAACTACCCCTACTTCTCTTAATACATCAAAACAACCCTTCTTTTTAATCCTACCCTTAATTCTCTAAATAGTCCTTACTTCCAACAATTACCCCTATTTTTTAACTACTATGAAGGGTTGGTTTTTGTGGCAACCAATCCCAATGGTTCATCATCTTTCATATTCGTCGATCTAACCCTACTATGCTTAAACTCCCCCTACTTCTCTTAATACTTCAAATCAGCCCTTATTTTTTAATCCTACCCCTTTTTCTCTAAATAGCTTTTACTTCCAACAATTACCCCTAATTTTTAACTATCATGAAGGGTTGGTTTTTGCAGCCCCAAATCCAAACGATTCATCATCTTTCATATTTGTCGATCTACCCTTACTTTGCTTAAACTAACCTTCTTTTTAATCCTACCCCTAATTCTTTAAATAGCCCTTACTTCCAACAATTACCCCTATTTTTTAACTAAACCAACCCTTCATAGAACGATTTAAAACTGGCCTTACCCCTACTATGCTTAGAAAATATTGGTAATTGTTGGAAGTAGACCAACCCCTACTATGCTTAAACTAACCCTACTTCTCTTAATACTTCCAAACAAACCTTCTTTTTAATCTTACCCCTAATGCTCTAAATAGCCCCTAGTTCCAACAATTACACCTATTTTTTAACTACCCCCTAATATTTGGATTATTTCAAATAACCAATTATTTAGAAATGAATTATTTTCAAATATAGGGGTAATCATAATGAAAGATGAACCTTATCGAGTACTGTGCTTTTAATGTTTGGATTAAACCAATGATAGCCCAAATTCTTTTTATGAAGTAGGGTCAAAAGAATCATTGAAGGGTTGTTTTCAAAACAAATATGAAAGATGATGAGTTATTGGATAGTGAATAGGGGTTGGGTGCTACAAAACAACCCTACACAGTATGAAGGCCTTCTTATTAGTCCTACCCCATTACACATCTCCAAATAACAACCCTTCAATGATGAATCTTTTTCGAAACAACCAATGCAAAAACAACAAATTATTCGACAATTACCCCTATTTTTTAACTACTGTGAAGGGTTGGTTTTTGCAGCACCCAATCCAAACGTTTTATTATTGTTTTCCTTTATTCATTTCTTTATTCTTTTATTTTGCATTATTCATTTCTTTCTTTGTAAACCATTTATCATTCTACCACTGTGAAGGGTTGGTTTTTGCAGCACCCAATCCAAAAGATTCGTTATCTTTCATATTTATCGATCTACCCCTACTATGCTTAAACTACCCCCTACTTTTATTATTGTTTTCCTTTATTCATTTTTTATTCATTTTTTTTTTTTGCATTATTCATTTCTTTGTAAACCTATTATCATTCTACTTCTATGAAGGGTTGGTTTTTGCAGCACCCAATCCAAACGATTCATCATCTTTTATATTTGTCGATCTAGCCCTACTATGCATAAACTACCCCTACTTCTCTTAATACTTCAAAACAACCCTTCTTTTTAATCCTACCCATTATTCTCTAAATAGCCCTTACTTCCAACAATTACCCCTATTTTTAACTACTGTAAAGTGTTTGTATTTGCATCACCCAATCCAAATGATTCATCATCTTTTTTATTTGTCGATCTACCCCTACTTTGCTTAAACTACCCCTACTTCTCTTAATACTTCAAAACAGCCCTTCTTTTTAATTCTACCCCTAATTCTCTAAATTGCCCTTGCTTACAACAATTACCCCTATTTTTTAACTACTGTGAAGGGTTGGTTTTTGCAGCACCCAATCCCAATTGTAACGTCCCAGATTTTTAACAGTTTTGTTTAATATTTTAAAATTGTTATAATGTTATTTATATTGAATTATATCAATGTACTCGTTTGTTAGACGACTTTGGAGTGTTTAATCTATAATTTAATTATAAAAGGAGTTGCAGCAGCGCGGTAGTTCGTTATATAATGTTTTAAACTTTAATTGGTTGTACAGGATCCAATATGAGTTGGAATTTCTCGAAACGAGAAACGTCCGATTCTATTGGATAACATTTTTCTAATAAACCAAAAAATCGAGATTTTATCTTACAGATTGTAAGTTGTGTCCAATTCAAATTTCCAAATAGTCGCTATGGAATTCGTTAATAAACGATAACATTTATTAAATAAAAGGATTTCTATACAAATCTAAATATTCTTTAACCCAAATTTCTGAATTATAAATATATATTGGTTCAATCTGAAGCAATTGGTTATTCCGTTTGGATATGTTCGATTGTGATAATTTATTTAATTTATAACTGGAATTGTTTTGGAATTTATTTACATTATATCGATATTTATAGGCCTTAGAAATGAATTTTTTTCATACGACCCCTGTTTTCGACGAAATGAGTTTTATTGGAATACGTATCGTTCATTATTTCTAGAATTCCAGTTTGGAGGCAAACGGGGTTATTGTTTCATTAGACGAACTTTAAATGTGAACCTATAAATTTAAAATAACATCGTTCTGCAAAACAGAGTCCGTTTCCAACGAAACACATTTCATTGGAATCGGAACATCATGACATAGTGGTACAGCCATTTTCATTACATTTGGGCCTTGTGTATGTCGATATGATTATTAAATCGCTCAACGTAAATATCGGTAAATAATGGCAGAATTTGATAATTGTGTATTCTATCCTGATATAATTTATGTTATCCACCCTCTTATGTCTGTTTTATGCCTTTGTTACACGAAGAACTGTCATTATCACGGGTTTACATTATAATACTACCAAGTTGCTTGAAGTATTGCGTCTTTCTAGTTGTAATCCTCATTTAAATACATTATCAATCAATCAAATTGGTAAAATATGTTGGAAACTTGGATATGCGGGCTTGACCTTTGAAGTTTGCATGACGATTATCATATGTATTCCTGTCCCTATGCATATTAATTAGAGCATGCCTCTAGCTCAGCTAATAAGGAAATATAGCACCTACTCTGTACGTTTGGAAAAGACATGGTTTCTATCCATCTTTCGCCCCTTCTATAAAATCATGGTCTTTCTTCCCCTTCCCAGCAAAGATAGATTATTCTGTAAACCAATATAAAATCACCCTTCGCCCTCGTCTTATTCTCCACTCCTTCAGAAAATATGTATCCTCCAGAAAAACAAAATAGCTTACTATCCACTTCCTATTCTTTCTTTTGCCAGTGAAGCAAGCTGTGTTTATTCTATAGAACTCCACGTAAACACGCAAGATAAGAAGCTGAAAACTTAGACAACCAAACACTATTTGTATATACTTCCTGGAGTTCGACGCCCTACTGCACATGCCAGAACTGACCTGAGTTAATTGGCATCAGACAGCATGGCGGCAGCTCGACGAGGAAAGGGGAGCTGTTTTGTGGAGTCACACGGTTTGGAGAAATCCGACTTTGGACGAGGTGTCAAAGGGGAGGTCAGCGAGTAAACCAGGTGGTGCGCCGGTGGTCGGATGGCAGTTCAGTGTGAATGGCGGTAAGTGGTTTGGGAAGAGCGAAGTTAGCATGGCGTTTCGTGATGGAGGTGGTGTATTCGGTGTAGAAATCAGGTAAGTAAGGGTTGGTTTGGGATCCGTCGCTGGTGGAAACAGTTTCATGCAGTGGATTTTGAGGAAAACATATAAGGGGGAGCTCTGCGCATGCTGTTGACGTAAGGCAGTGATGAGGGCATGTTGGTGGTTCATGGAGCAGTGACTGGGGTGTCGAGGACTATCAGTCTCTGGCTAAGGGTGCTGCGTTCCGATGGCAGTCGAACATCACTAAAGCGTGTGGAGTCAACGAGCGTTGTAGCAGGCAGACAGGACAGGGTCAACAGGAGGGTGTCTTGCAGGTGGAATACTGAGCACGCAGAGAAGTTTGCTACGATGAGGATTGCGCGGTTTTTGTTTTAACGCATGGAGAGTGCTGTTGAGTTTCAAGGAGATAAAAGGGAGGCGTTTTGTCGGAAAGAAGACATCACGTGGTGGAGGCAGGATAAAATGAAGTGGGTTGTTCATTTGTGATTTGGGATTGCGACGTTACATTTTATATATTACCTGAATATATATAAAGAGATAACGACATGGTGAAGTGTATTGGCGTGTGATGCAAAGGTGATAAGGATGAAGTAGCGTGTGGAAGTGACGGACCGAGCTTGTTGTCATGGGCTTTGGGCCTTTATTCATTCGTGAATAAGGTAATTGACGAAAAATGTTTAGGCATAAATTTAGTGATTACATTCCATTATTAAGAATATGAGTTATGGTAATATTATAACGCGTATAATTTATTCATTCGGAAACAGAATTGGATAAAGCTAGTGAAACACCCCACCTCCGTTAGGGTCACTCTCAAAGGGAATGCCCTAATTTTGGTGGAGGTTTACAAGTATAAGTCACAAATACACAGGACAGATATAAAAACACATATTTTTGAACAACGGAAAACAACAGCAACTTTTATTTCATTAAAATACGTGTTACACAAACCATGCCATAATTTGTCTTACAATACTTCCAAAAACATAACATCTTCATAACTGTCTTGATTACATTATTTAAAGAAGCATAAAACATAAGTAAACTGCATAAGTCCCATAATTGTTGTCCAAAGCAATAGTCCAAAACGAAAAAGATCCAAGCAATACATTCTTTCTCTTCAAGCTGGATGTGAAAACTGGTCAAGCTGCGGTATTCCCTCCCTGTGGACCTGGGGGGAAACGAAAGAAAAGTAGAGTCAGACATAAAGCCTGAGTAAGTCTAGGACTCTTCAGTCTACGAATAAAGAATTGGGCATGATAAGTATAAACTAGAAATGGGAAAGCACTATAAACAAGGTTAAGTTGTCTAGAGTCGAATGTACTATCGTACCCCATATTAATCTATGTACCCATATAAACTAGTTCCCAACAGGCACCCCAAAATCAGGGTGAAGTGATCCGTTTCTAATGATCGGCTCTTACTCGCATAGTTACATGTATCTTACGGCCCCCGATGTTGTAGTTACCTATGTTGGTCCCACCATGGGGTGTATCAAGTCCCATGGTGGCGGCCCGACACAATTCTAGAATGCACAGGTATACTACTGGTGCCCAGTGCCTTATTTTTCTGCGCCGGAGTGTGTGCACACCCGCACCCCGTTAGAACCTACACTGTTGCACCACCGCCGTCGATTTGACCTCTTACAGTCAGCCCAGTAATCGTGCCCCACCCTTCCTAGTTCAGGGTATCATGATACACCTTGTAGGGTTACTGCTGAAAAGGGTCCCCCGCTACTAGGTTTTCTATTTCTAGCCAACATGCTAAGTTGGTTAAGTGTTTTGTAAACCTAACCCCAATCAATCTGTATAGTTTAGCATGTTCCATTTTTGATTAAGTATTAATTCAATTTACTTAATCCTACCAATCCTGACTCATCCTTAATTGTCTTATTAAAGCCTCGACCTCTCACATTAGACAGATATTGTTGTGGCTGCCTGTTGCCGGTTGGGTCCGGGCAGTCTTACGCCACAACTCAGTCTAACCTCGGCTCCTTATTGGGCTCCGTGTTTAACCACCCACATTGGATAGGTATTATTGTGACTACTGGACAGCCGGGCGGTTCCGGGAAGATTTACATCACAACTCAATCCAACCTCGGGTTAAACACATCGTATTTTCTAAATTTACATATTTTGTCTCTTTTATTTTTATATGTAAATATTTGCGGCCCATTATTCAAATTTATCTTTATTGGGTAAAATTAATTTACACCACTTAATTGTTTTTCAAGGTCGTTGGCATGCATCAAACATGCCAACACATATGTTCTATATTTTAACCCAAACGTCATTACCCCCGTTTTATACGTTCGCTACAATATAACATATGTTGGGTTTAACATTTAAACCCAACTTAGCCACATGAAAAGGGGGAGGCTTTGAACATGGTGTTTATATATTCTAAGTAACATAAAAAGGTGAGTGTGAACGCATGAACTTGCAACATAGCGAACTAATTAACATAAATTTGGCACTTGTGAACTTGCATTGTAATAGCATATAATCATGGCATAAACATACCTAAACATGAAATCATGGTTTTTGATCTATTCATATAATCATGGCATAAACATACCTAAACATGAAATCATGGTTTTTGATTTATTCATATAATCATGGCATAAATATACCTAAACATGAAATTATGGTTTTTAATCTATTTATAGAAACTTGCAATTGGAATGTAAATCTAACTTAGCTATGTGTCACATATATTATCATATGATTTTGATAACAATATAGGCCTAAAACATGTTTTTCAATTAGGCATAACACCAAACATAGTCTAGTCATGTTCATAGAGTCAACACAAGTTCACAAAGATGCTTACTTTTGTCTCTAATACAAAATTATGGTTTTACACTTGAATCATGATGCCAATTCCAACATAAATTCACATAAGTCATAATACCCAAATGGATCCAACTACACTAAAAGTGATTATAATATATATTATGTTGGCATAATAGTGAATCATATACTTGCATGAATCTCAAATAAACTACCACAAACATGTAGTTGTTAACTTTCAACAAGAATCACATACTTGCAAATATCCAATCGTTATACCACAACATCCCAAATCGTTTAGAATCAAAGCAACATACAAATATGAATTATTATCACCACAAATCAAATACAATTCTATTTCACATTTTACACAAATCAAAACACAATTATTTATTCACATCAGAATAGCACTCTACTTACAACGTATGACGAATCTTCAATTCAGGAATCTGAATTCTGAATTTGGAGATGTTATCCTTTGTTGTAGGCGTTGTTTTGATTTAGTTGTCGTTGCTTTAAGCCTTTGAATTGTCTCCTAATCGTCTCTCAATTTTGATGGCTATTTCTAGTCCTTCCTCAGTAGCATGACGGTCTCATTCTTATTTTTGTTTGCATGAATTAGGTGGAGTCTCAGGTCCTTTTTATAGAGTTTGTGAATTGATTAGGACCGTCGATGGAGCTTGGATTAATATTAGCCATTCGTTTGAAGGAGGGACCAATCAGGAGCTGACACCTAGCCCTAGTGACAAGGCAAGGCTAAAAAATTCGGCCAAGCACAGACCGGGCCAGCTAGGGGGGGCTGGGTTTGACCTGGCCCAGGGGCCAGATCGACTACCCAGTCGACCCCCAGGTCGACTATGTAGTCGAACTGGGTGACCTGGGGCACCCAGGTCGACTACCCAGTCGACCTGGGTGCCTTGGGCGGGAAAATTCCTGCCCTGGCCAATCTGGCCCGATTTTTGAAACTCGAATCTGATTTCTGAGTTGTTTCTGTCTATTTGAATTTTAAACTGAATTCTGAAAATTCCGGAGGCCATATCTTCTTCATACGGAGTCCGTTTTACGCAAACTCAGACTCTATCTCAAGCAGAATTTGGAGACGAACGCAATGGCGCATCCCGTTTCCCTTAATTCTTTGATTTGAAATTAGTTATACTTTAATTTGTGAATTTCACTGTTATAGAATACACAGGGTGTTACATTCTCCCCCAATTAAAATGATTTCGTCCCCAAAATCTTCAAGTTCAGGAAGAATGTACATCCTAACATCCAAACATCCATCTACTCATCCATCAAACACGAGCATCCATTGTCCTTAAAAGACTTCTAATGCTTCATGATCATATGCGAAGTGTGTGTACATGTACTTATCTAATGAAAAATCAGTCGGTCTACTGATTCAGTTGACCTCCTTAATGCAAATTATGTAAGTGTCATGAATCCATTATGTATCCAAATTTTCCTATTCATGATTCTACATGAGTGCACAATCATTCATATATAAATGCAACATCCATATGACAAAGCATTAAACTTCAACCATATTCGAATATAAATACATATATGCATATGCATTATGAAGTGACTGAGCCGATCTAAAACCTAGATTATGTGTGTGTATGCAACCACGAACAACCACTAGCAATCACTTGCATCCACTTGCAACCATCATCCATAACATGTTTCAATTACATGTTTTCATCCAAAGAGTTTCTACCTAAAAAAATTAAGGTCGAGGAGATATACCTAAAGATAGATAAAAGCACAACTTAAGGAAAAAGAAAGATCAAAGATGTACCCTCGAAAAGAAAAGGGTAGGCTGCGCGTATTCTAGCTTCAGTTTCCCATGTTGCGTATCCCTCGGCGTCGCTCCACTGAAATTTGACGAGCTTGACTTCGCGGTTGCGTAGCTTCTTCACTTCCGTTCCTAATATGCGGGTTGGAACTTTCCTCACGGTTGCTTCGCGTTCCACTTCAGCTTCTTCTAGGATATTTGGCTCTACCACTTCAGCAGATTCATGTAGACATTTTCGGAGGTGCAAAATATGGAAAACGTTGTGAACTTCGGCCAGCTTTTCGGGTAGCTCTAATCTATAGGCCATTTTCCGATTTTCTCGATGATAGGAAATGGCCCTACGAACCTTGGTGCTAGCTTTCCTGTGGTTCCAAAACTAACAACGTTCCTTAGCGGAGATACCTTAAGAAAAACTCTGTCCCCAACCTCAAATTCAAGGTCGGTCCTCCTCTTGTCGGCGTAGGATTTATGTCTGTCTTGGGCTGTCTTCATCCTTCTTCGTATCAAGTCTACTTTCTCTGAAGTCTCTCGGATCATATCTGGCCCAAGTATGAGTTTATTAGTAGACTCCCACCAACAAGTGGGCGATCGGCATGGTCTTCCATATAAAGCTTCGAAGGGTGCCATTTCGATGGTGGCTTGGTAGCTGTTGTTGTAGGCAAATTCCACCAAAGGAAGATGGTCTTCCCACGTCCCTCCGAAGTTAAGGACGCACAGTCTTAAATGGTCCTCCAAAACTCTGTTCACTCTTTCCGTCTGGCCGTCGGTTCGGGGATGATAGGCTGTGCTCAAGCATAACAGTGTGCCTACCGCTTCTTGCAGACTTCGCCAAAACTCACTTGTGAAGATAGGGTCTCGGTCACTAACAATGCTGGAGGGTATTCCATGGAGTCGAACAATTTCCTTGAGGTAAAGAGATGCTAGGGATGAGGCAGTTCTTTTACTCTTGACAGGTAAAAAGTGGGCGCTTTTAGTAAGCATGTCCACTATTACCCAAATGCTAGTGTTGCCTCTTCTAGACCTAGGCAGCCCATCAATGAAGTCCATTGAGATGCTATCCCACTTCCACTGCGGGACCTCTAGAGGATGGAGCAGACCGCCATGCTTTTTCTGTTCTGCCTTAACCTGTTGCACACTATACACTTAGAAACGAAATCTGCCACGTCCTTCTTCATGCCGCTCCAAAAGAAAGTTCTCTTTATGTCTTTGTACATTTTATCTTCGCCTGGGTGTATCGTCATCTTGGAGTGATGTGCTTCCTCGAGAACCTTCTTTACTAAATCCCTTGTCTGTGGGACGCATAATCTTCCGTCTCGCCTTAGCTAACCCTTATCGTCGATGGAGTATCTGCTGAGGTGACTTGAAGTCTCACCCCTAATTAGCCTATCAATCGTCTCTACAAGCTGAGGGTCTTCGCGTTGTGCTGTCCCTCTTGAGTCCACTAAAGTCGGGCGTACTTCGAGAGATGCTAGCAAGCCCAGTACAAAATTGGAGGAGGGACTAAAGCCAAAGCTGGCTATAAACTCTAGGCTTTGTCTTTCAACAAACAGCGGGCTTAGGGTTAGTTTCTTTCGGCTCAACGCGGTTGCCACTACGTTACCTTTGCCCGAAGTGTAGGAGATCTCGAAATCGTACGAGGCTTGAAACTCCATCCATCTCTGTTGCCTCAAGTTAAGGTCCTTCTACGAGAAAAGATATTTCAACGATTTATGGTCAGTGTAAAGTTCGAACTTCTCACCTAGGAGATAGTGTCGCCAAGACTTGATTGCAAAGACGATGGCAGCTAACTCAAGATCGTGGGTCAGATAGTTCTTTTCATGAACTTTCAATTGTCTTCCACCATAAGCTACTACCCTTCCTTCTTGCATTAAGACAGCGCCTAGCCCTGTCCCACATGCATCTGTATAAACTGTGAACATCTTGCTTCCATCTGGCAACGTCAAAACTGGTGTTGTTGTAAGAGCCCTTTTCAGTCGTTGGAAAGCAAACTCGCAATCCAAGCCCCAATTGAACACTAGATTCTTCTTTATCAGCCTTGTGAGAGGAGCTGATATTTTTGCAAAATCTCTGATGAATTTCCGATAGAAGCCTGCTAGCCCGAGAAAGCTTCGGACTTCTGTTGCGTTCTTTGGTGTCTTCCAGTCCTACACCGCTACTACATTAGCCAGGTCTATAGCAAACCATTCTTTGGATACTATGTGCCCAAGAAACCTCACTTCTTCTCTCCAAAAGTGGCATTTGGAGAATTTAGCTTTTAGCTGATGGGCTCGCAGAGATTCAATGATTGCCCTTAAGTGCTGAGCATGCTCCTCTTCACTCTTTGAGAAGATCAAGATATCGTCTATGAAAACCACTACGAACTTATTGAGGAAATCTCTGAACACCCTACTCATTTGGTCCACGAAGTAAGGGGGTGCGTTTGTCAAGCCGAAAGGCATGACAAGCCATTCAAAGAAGCCGTCTGGGGTTCTGAATGCTGTCTTATCGATACTATCTTCAGCCACCCTTAGTTGATGAAATCCGGTCGCTAAATCGAGTTGGGAGAAAACAGACGCTCCTACAAGCTGATCAAACAGATCGTCAATTCTGGGGAGAGGGTGCCTATTCTTTTTTGTTAGCTTGTTGAGCTCCATATAGTCAACAAATAGACGGAGTGAACCATCCGCCTTTGTAGCGAGCACCACTGGAGCGCCCCATTCTGAAATGCTCCTTCTAATGAACCCCTTCTCTAGAAGCTCTTTAATCTGTTTACTGAGCTCCTTCCTTTCCCGTGGAGCCATGTGTCTAACGTGCAATGCAACGGGCTTTGCATTATCTACAAGATATATGCGGAAGTCTATCTCCCACTTCGGAGGCAAGCCCTTCACCTCTTCGAAGACATCCGGATATTCCCGGACCACTCTAACCGATTGCAAACTTTCAACAGATTCATTTCGTCTATTAAAAAATAATAGATTGGTTGATTGGATGCTACGGTTGATTGTTGGTTGTTTACCGTTTAATTGGTTGACGATAATTATATTTCGTCATTAAAAAATAATAGATTCATTTCATACATTATTATCATTTGTTATAATGATCTGTGATGCAGGGAAGAACAGGTTGGAGGAATCCAACTGGATTTCCCAATATAAACTGTATGTTGTTTGTTGATCATATTATTCATATATATGAATTATTTACCCCAAATTGACATTTAAACCTGTTCGAGTGTTGATGATTGAATGAACATTAATCATTGTTGATTATAATCAATCGACAGTATTGATTAAGAGGTTGGCAGTGATGGCCTAAAATCCATTGTTTATTGGCGTCGTTTTGCCGTTAGGCAAATTGACGAAATTTTAAGTTATAAAATTTATTTATAACTGAATTGAAGTTTTAAGTTTATTTTTATAAGTTAATTAAAATAGAATTTTTATAAATATATTTATATTTATAATGGAGTTCATAAAAAAATTTATTTAAACGGTTCATATAACGAGTTATTATGTCGTTATTAAGTTCCTTGAACAAGAAGTCGGAAACCAACCTACAGGTTAGAAATTAAATAAGTGTCTTATGAAACAAATAATGTTTTTAAATTAATTAAGTTATTAGTTAATTTAAGGGGGAAGATAAATGGAAATTAGTTAATAGCTTAACTGATGTTTACGGTTGGTAAAGTCAAATATTTTAAATTGAAATTTGACGATCGATTAATTTGATTTAAATTAATCTAATCAAGAGTTTTCCAAATATTCATTAAACTTAATGAATGTTGTTAACGGTTAGTTAATCTTTGATTAACTATATTCTTAAGTAATTTTAGAACTGTTTATTGTCAATAAAATTAATTATTATTTAATAACCTTTTAAAAAAAATGATTAATTAGTTCTATCGTTAGCTAATAACGAAATTAACTACTTAAATATAGTTAATATTGAGGTTAATTATTATTTTAATTAATAATAATTAAAGCAATTACTTTTAAATTAAAACTAAATTAAGAAGTGATCAAATGGAAATAAGATTTGATTGAAGTCTGGTTACAAACAACATTTGGAATTGTGACTTGTAAGCTAATGCAAGGGGATTTAATTAGATTTTTACTTAATTAAGAAGAAAGAAATTAACCTGTAAAGTGAGTTTATAAATAAAAGAAAATGGTTTATAAAACCATAGTAAATGAAAATGGTAGTGGTATATCAGATTTAAGAGTGGTAAACTTTTATTATCTTGAGATAAGAACGTTGTCGATCAAAGTCTGAGAGGTAATTAAAATACCCCAACTTGAACGACTTCACTATTATCAAGAGATAATATTAGTTTGTGACAAGTAAGGATGTGTAAATGGATTATTATTTTCTTAAGGAAAGAACTGCAACTTTAATTCGCAAAGGATTATAAATAAAAGCTATCAGAGTTTTCCATAACAACTACCTGACATCGTTGGCCAATAATAGTATGTTTCGTAAATGCATAAATAAGTCGATAGTTGGTTTTCGGGAAATGAGAGTAAATGATTTTATTGGATTTGAAATGGAATTGCATATTGGAAATATAATTATAATTTCCACAAGCGCGAACGTTTTATAAAGAATAATAAAACCATTTAAGGTTGTATTATAAGAGGTATGTCACTTGACATTATGGTATATATATAAGATTGATGATGAAACGTATATCGATTAATTAAGTATATATATAAAGATATTTCCAAATTAAGGGAAATGGAAAGGGTTTGGTGGAATTATATCGACATTTCGAGTATAAGGAATATAAAGAAGAGATTTAGTAAATAAATTTATAAGATATGGTTAACGTTTCAAAGTAATGAAAACAAAAGAGTATTGATGAGATTAAATCTATGAAATCGATTATAAGAATAGATGGGATAATATTAATGAAATATTTTATGAAGGACCCAAGATGCCAATTTACTTAGTTTATTGTATGATTTGATAGTTAAATAACCGACTATCAAATGAATTATTCTATTGGACCTTTGACGTGTTGTTTCAAAGCGACCAGGATGGGAACTAGACCTAAAACCACTTTGAAAACAACTGTGCGGGCGTGACTAACTTGCAGGCTTAAAGATGGAGCGTTGAAGACCGTAGGTCTTCATGAGCGGAAGAAATATTCGTTGAATCTCTCTGACTTGCAACCAGAGTTATTTCGACAGTGATTCTATCGTGAATGAGATCTTCGGATCACAAGGACTTCTCGTTATTGATCCTTGGGGTGATTCCTGTATAGGATGCAGTAGGAGGGTGCCTTCGGTTCATTCTGTTCCTGGATGGCTTGTATGGACGAATGTCTGACAGAGTATTTCCTGAGGGTCATGTATATTGATTTTTTCAAATATACCAACTTTGGTGGCTGAGAAATTCTCTTGTTTAACACCCAAAGTGTATTTGTGAACGTCAATTAGTGATTTGACGGATCTGACAATGTGGCATTCAAAGTGAATGGTGGCCTGGTATCCTAAAAGATAAACGTGACCTCATGCCTCACAACCGGGAAATGAAAAAAATCGGGTAGGCAGCATGGCTAGGTAGGTCATACCCAAGCAGGGTGTATTATCACCAATCTAGAGAAATTCCTTATTTGTTCTTCGTTTCGATTCTGTATATCCGCGCATGTGCAGTGGGCCCTTAAAAACTGTTGGGTGGTAATACATTCCCTACACTCAAGCTAAATAAGAGGGCGGTCATGTGTGGTCGGGTTGCAAGACATTCTTGTTGAACCCTGGTGTATCCTTTCTAGAGTGCACTGATCAGAAGGTGGTCCCATACCTTGTCATAGTTGGAATCCAGTTTCCAATAAGCGCCTCGCGATTTTCGATTTTATAATAAATATGTATAGCGTGAGATGCAAGCGTTCTACTAGATGATTATTTATTTGTGGATTGAAAGACACTATTATAATATCACTGGAATTTGATATATCAAAAATATTTTGGGTTATATTAAGGTAAAAACCGTCCATGTTTATGTGTGGACTAGTCTTACTATTATACTTTTCTTTTGAATGGATTTTTTTTTAAGTTAAGCAAGTTGTTTGTGTTATGAATTTATCACTGAAAGTATTCCAGACTGATCCGGTGGAATTTTGCTTTGCTTCAAACGTACTCAGATCAGACCGAGTATATTTCCAGGTTAGGTTCCGCTTGGAGTCCAGGAGATAGAAGCAGGAGACTTCACCATTAGTTATACAAAGCTATCTACAGCTGTAACAAATATATGTTGTACTATGATGATTGGTATGTATATACAGTATTCTTTGTATAAAGAGATTTGATATTATATTCATTTTTTCCACTATGAGATCTGATGCTCTTCTTCCTTCTTCTTGTCTAATATTTCCTCCTTTCTTTTCTCGCCTTCTAAATTCTTTCTCTTAACTTTCTGCCTTTCTGTATTATTTGGGTTGATTGTGATAGTTAAATATCAGCTTAAATTTTTACGAAAAAGTGGAACGTTACACCAATGGTTCATCATCTTTCATATTTGTCGATCTACCCCTACTATGCTTAAACTACCCCTACTTCTCTTAATAATTTGAATCAGCCCTTATTTTTTAATCCTACCCCAAATTCTATAAATAGCCCTTACTTCCAACAATTACCCCTATTCTTTAACTACTGTGAAGGGTTGGTTTTTGCAGCACCCAATCCAAAAGATTCATCATCCTTCATATTTGTCGATCTACCCCTACTATGCTTAAACTATCCCACCTTCTCTTAGTACTTCAAAACAACCCTTCTTTTTAATCCTACCCCTAATTCTCCAAATAGCTCATACTTCCAACATTTACCCAATTTTTTAACTACTGTGAAGGGTTGGGTTTTGCAACACCCAATCCAAATGATTAATCATCTTTCATATTTGTTGATCTACAACTACTATGCTTAAACTTCCCCTACTTCTCTCAATACTTCAAAACAGCCCTTTTTTAATCATACCCCAAATCCTCTAAATAGCCCTTACTTCCAACAATTACCCCTATTTTTTAACTACTTTGAAGGGTTGGTTTTTGCATCACCCAATCCAAACGATTCATCATCTTTCATATTTGTCGATCTACCCCTACTATACTAAAACTACCCCTACTTCTCTTAACATTCAAAATAGACCTTCTTTTTAATCCTACCCCTCATTATCTAAATAGCATTTACTTCCATCAATTACCCCTATTTTTTAACTACTGTGAAGGGTTGATTTTTCCAACATCCAATCCAAATGATTCATCATCCTTCATATTTGTCGATCTACCCCTACTATGCTTAAACTACCCCTACTTCTCTTAATACTTCAAAATAGCCCTTCATTTTAATCCTACCCTAATTCTCTAAATAGCCCTTACTTACAACAATTACCCCTATTTTTTAGCTACTGTGAAGGGTTGGTTTTTGCAGCACCTAATCCCAATGGTTCATCATCTTTCATATTTGTCGATCTTCCCCTACGAAGCTTAAACTACCACTCCTTCTCTTAATACTTCCAATCAGCCCTTCTTTTTAATCCTACCCCTAATTCTCTAAATAACCCCGACTTCCAACAATTACCCCTATTTTTTAACTACTGTGAAGAATTGGTTTTTGTAGCACCCAATCAAAACGATAAATCATGCTACATATTTGTCGATCTACCCCTACCACACTTAAACTACCCCAACTTCTCTTAATAATTCAAAACAGCCCTTCTTTTTAATCCTACGCCTAATTCTCTAAATTGCCCTTACTTCCAACAATTACCCCTATTTTTGAACTATTGTGTAGGGTTGGTTTTTGCAGTACCCATTCCAAACGATTCATCATCCTTCATATTTGTCGAACTACCTTTACTATTCTTAAACTTTCCCTACTTCCCTTAATACTTCAAATCAGCCCTTCTTTTTAATCCTACCCCTAATTATCTAAATAGACCTTTCTTCCAACAATTACCCCTATTTTTTAACTGCTGTGAAGCGTTAGTTTTTGCAGCACCCAATCGATACGATTCATCATCCTTCATATTGTTCGATCTACCCCCACTATGCTTAAACTTCCCCTACTTCTCTTAATACTTCAAAACAAGCCTTATTTTTAATCCTACCCCTAAAATTTCTAAATAGACCTTACTTCCAACACTTACCCTTGTTTTTTAACTACTGTGAAGGGTTGGTTTTTGCAGCACCCAATCCAAATGATTAACCATCTTTCATATTTATCGATCTACCCCTACTATGCTTAAACTACCCCAACTTCTCTTAATACTTCAAAACAACCCTTCTTTTTAATCCTACCCCTAATTCTCTAAATTGCCCTTACTTCCAACAATTACCCCTATTTTTTTAACCACTATGAAGGGTTGGTTTTTGCTGCACACAATCCAAATCATTCATCATACTTCATATTTGTTGATCTACCCCTACTATGCCTATACTACCTCTACTTCTCTTAATACTTCAAAACATCCCTTCTTTTAATCATACCCATAATTCTCTAAATAGCCCTTACTTCCAACAGTTACCCCTATTTTTAACTACTGTGAAGGGTTGATTTTTGTAGTACCCAATCCAAATGATTTATCATCTTTCATATTTGTCAATCTACCCCTACTATTCTTAAACCACCACTGCTTCTCTTAATGCTTCAAAACAACCATTTTTTTTAATCCTACAGCTAATTCTCTAAATAGCCCTTACTTCCATCAATTACCCCTATTTTTTAACTACCTTGAAGGGTTGGTTTTTGCAGCACCCAATCCCAATGGTTCATCATCTTTCATATTTGCCGATTTACCCCTGTTATGCTTAAATTACCCCTACTTCTCTTAATACTTCAAATCAGCCCTTATTTTTTATTCCTAACCCTAATTCTCAAAATAGCCCTTACTTCCAACAATTACCCCTATTTTTTAACTACTGTGAAGGGTTGGTTTTTGCAGTAGCCAATCCAAATGATTCATCATCCTTCATATTTGTCGATCTACCCCTACTATGTTTAAATTGCCCCTACTTCTTTTGGTACTTCAAAACAGCCATTCTTTTTAATCCTACCCCTAATTCTCCAAATAGTCCTTACTTCCAATAATTACCCCGATTTTTTAACTACTATGAAGGGTTGGTTTTTGCAGCACCCAATTCAAATGATTCAGCATCTTTGATATTTGTCGATCTACCCCTACTATGCTTAAACTACCCCCTACTTTTATTATTGTTTTCCTTCATTCATTTCTTTATTCATATTTTTTTCATTATTCATTTCGTTGTAAACCAATTATCATTCTACTTCTGCGAAGGGTTGGTTTATACATCACTCAATCCAAACGATTCATCATCATTCATATTTGTCGATCTACCCGTATTACGCTTAAACTACACTACTTCTCTTAATACCTCAAAACAACCCTTCTTTTTAATCTCACCCCTAATTCTCTAAATAGCTCTTACTTCCAAAAATTACCCCTATTTTTTAATAGCTGTGAAGGGTTGATTTTTGCAACACCCAATCCAAATGATTCATCATCTTTCATATTGTTCGATCTACCCCTACTATACTTAAACTACACCCTACTTTTATTATTGTTTTCCTTCATACATTTCTTTATTCATTTTTTTTCATTATTCATTTCTTTGTAAACCAATTATCATTCTACTTCTATGAAGGGTTGGTTTATGCATCGCCCAATCCAAATGATTCATCGTCTTTCATATTTCTCGATCTACCCCTACTATTGTTAAACTACCCCTACTTCTCTTAATACTTCAAAACGGCCCTTCTTTTTAATCCTACCCCTAATTCTTTAAATAGCCCTTATTTCCAATAATTACCCCTATGTTTTAACTGTGGTGAAGCGTTGGTTTTTCCAGAATCCAATCTAAATGATTCATCATCCCTCATATTTGTCGATCTAACACTACTATGTTTAAACTACCCCTACTTTTTAATCATGCCCCAAATGATGATGAATCATTTTTCCCAATGATTAGGGGCAATTGTTTGAAGTAAGGGCTATTTTTAATCCTATCCCTAGTATGGGTAGTTTAAGCATAGTAGGAGTAGATCGAAAAATATAAAAGATGATGAATCATTGGGATTGGGTGCTGCGAAAACCAACCCGTCACAGTAGTTAAAAAATAGGGGTAATTGTTGTAGGTAAGGGCTATTTAGAGTGGTAGGGGTAGGATTAAAAAAGGGATGTTTTGAAGTATTAAGAGAAGTAGGGGTAGTTTAAGCATAGTAGGGGTAGATCGGCAAATATGAAAGATGATGAATCATTGGGATTGGGTGCTGCAAAAACTAACCCTTCATAGAAGTAGAATGATAAATGGTTTACAAAGAAATGAATAAAGAAAAAAAATGAATAAAGGAAAACAATAATAAAGAAACGATTCATTATCCAATCATTTCGATTAAAAAGAAGGGCTGTTTTGAATATGATTGGGCTATTTCATATTCTCTAAACTGCCCTAATATAAAAAGAAGGGTAATTGTTTTTGCTTAAACTACCCCTACTTCTCTTAATACTTCAAAACAAGCCTTCATTTTAATCGTACCCCTAATTTTCTAAGTAGCCCTAACTTCCAACAATTACCCCTATTTTTTAACTAAACCAACCCTTCACAGTAGTTAAAAAAATAGGGGTAATTATTGAAGTAAGGGATATTTAGGGAATTATGGAGAGGATTAAAAATCAGGGGTTATTTCGAAGTATTAAGAGAAGTAGGGGTAGTTTAAGCATAGTAGGGGTAGATCGACAAATATGAAAGATGATGAATCATTTGGATTGGGTGCTGCAAAAACCAACCCTTCACAGAAGTAGAATGATAAATGGTTTACAAAGAAAGAAATGAATAATGCAAAATAAATGAATAAAGGAAAAAAAAGTAACGGGTAGTTTAAGCATAGTAGCGGTATATCGACAAATACGAAAGATGATGAATCGTTTGGATTGGGTGCTGCAAAAACTGACCCTTCACAGTAGTTAAAAAATAGGGGTAATTGTTGGAAGTAAGGGCTATTTAAAGAATTTGGGGTAGGATTAAAAAGAAGGGCTATTTCGAAGTATTAAGAGAAGTAGGGGTAGTTTAAGCATAGCATGGGTAGATCGACAAATATGAAAGATGATGAATCGTTTGGATTGGGAGCTGCAAAAACTAACCATTAATAGTAGTTAAAAAATAAGAGTAACTGCTGGAAGCAAAGGCTATTTAGAGAATTAGGGGTAGTATTAAAAAATAAGGGTTGTTTTGAAGTGTTAAGAGTAGTAGGAGTAGTTTAAGCATTGTAGGGGTAGATCCACAAATATGAAAGATGATGAGCCACTTGGATTGGGTGTTGCAAAAACCAACCCCTCACAGTAGTTAAAAAATAGGAGTAATTATTGGAAGTAAGGGCTATTTAGAGAATTAGGGGTAGATTTAGAATAGGGTAATTGTTGGAAGCAATTGTTGGATTTTTTAAGTATTAGCCCTACTTTTAAACTACTCCTACTTCTAAAATCCAACCCTTCACAATTATGAATAATTTGAAGATGAGGAATCCTACTTATTAAGGGTAGTTTAAGCATAAAAGATAATTATCTAAATAGCCTACAAAAACCAACCCTACTTTTTAGAAATTATCCCCTTGTATGTTTTTTTTACAAAATTGGGTAATTGTTTTTATTCATCATCTTTCGTGTTTCTCGATCTACCACTAATTCTTCTAAAACTCGGTTAACCCTCTCGGTTTGACCATCTGTTTGGGGATGATATGCCATACTCAAACACAACTCGGTTCCCAAAGCTTCTTTCAAACTTTTCCAAAATCCACTCGTAAACAATGGATTTCGGTAACTCATTATACTCTTTGGGATACCATGGAATCGAACTATACAATTCACATAAAGTTCAACCAACTTTGATGCCATCTTTGTCGATTTGGCAAGAGTGAACCTTGTACTTTTGGCCAAGCGATCTACGATGACCCAAATCCCTTCGTTTCCTGCCCTGGTTCTAGGTAGTCCATCGATAAAATCAATTGAATCTGCTCCTACTTCCATGTAGGAAATTCCAATGGCTGAAGCGAACCACTCGGCTTTTTCTATTCAACTTTCACCAACTGACAGTTCATGCACTTGGAAATGAACTAACCCTTACTTCCAACAATTTAAGAAATAGGGTTGGTTTTTGTTGATTAAACTACTTCTAATTCTCTAAAGATGTTGTGAAGTATGAAGGGGTAGGATTACCCAACCCTTATAAAAGTAAGGGTTGTTAAAATAACCCCTATTCATTTCTTATGGTAATATAAATAGCCCTATTAATTGGGGTAATTAAAAAATTAGGGCTGCTTTTTGAAGTATTAAGAGAAGTAGGGGAGGTAGCTTAAGCATGGTAGGGGTAGATCGACAAATATGAAGGATGATGAATCATTTGGATTGGGTGCTGCAAAAACCAACCCTTCACAGTAGTTAAAAAATAGGGGTAATTGTTGGAAGTAAGGGATATTTAGATAATTAGTGGTTGGATTAAAAAGAAGGGTTGTTTTGAAGTATTAAGAGAAGTTGGGGTAGTTTAAGCATAGTATGGGTAGATCCACAAATATGAAAGATGATGAATCAGTTAGATTGGGTGCTGCAAAAACCAAACCTTCACAATATTTTAAAAAATAGGGGTAATTGTTGGAAGTAAGGGATATTTAGTGAATTAAGGGGAGGATTAAAAAGAAGGGTTGTTTTGAAGTATTAAGAGAAATAGGAGTAGTTTAAGCAAAGTAGGGGTAGATCGACAAATATGAAAGATGACGAATCATTTGGATTGGATGCTGCAAAAACTAACCCTTCACAGTAGTTAAAAAACAGGGGTAATTGTATGAAGTAAGGAGTATTTAGAGAATTAGGGGTAGGATTAAAAAGAAGGGGTGTTTTGAAGTATTAAGTGAAGTAGGGGTAGTTTAGGCATAGTAGGGGTTGATCGACAAATATGAAAGATGACGAATCATTTGGATTGGGTGTTGCACAAACCAACCCTTCACAGTAGTAGAAAAATAGGGGTAATTGTTGGAAGTAAGGGCTATTTAGAGAATTAGGAGTAGGATTAAAAAGAAGGGTTGTTTTGAAGTATTAAGAGAAGTAGGGGTAGTTTGATCATAGTAGGGGTAGATCGACAAATATGAAAGATGATGAATCGTTTGGACTGGATGCTGCAAAAACCGACCCTTCACAGTAGAAGTTGGGGTAGTTTAAGCATAGTTGGAATGATTAGTTTAAAGTGTAATTATAGTAGGGGTTGTTTAAGCATAAGGGGTTATTTAAGAATTGCCCTTCTTTTTAATCCAACCCCTAATTCTCGAAATAGCACTTACTTCCAACAATTACCCATATTTTTAAAACAGCCCTAATTCTCCAAATAAACCTTACTATGAAATCGGAGTAATTGTTTGAGGTAAGGAGTATTTAGAGAATTAGGGGTAGAATTAAAAAGATGGGCTGCTTTGAAGTATTAGGAGAAGTGAGCGCTATTTAGAGAATTAAGGGTAGGATTAAAAAGAAGGGTTGTTTTGAAGTATTAAGAGAAGTAGGGGTAGTTTAAGCATAGTAGGGGTAGATCGATAAATATGAAAGATGATTAATCATTTGGATTGGGTGCTGCAAAAACCAACCCTTCACAGTAGTTAATAAATAGGAGTAATTGTTGGAAGTAACGGCTATTTAGAGAATTAGTGGTAGGATTAAAAAGAAGGCTTGTTTTGATGTATTAAGAGAAGTAGGGGTAGTTTAAGCATAATAGGTGTAGATCGATAAATATTAAAGATGATGAATGGGTAATCAAATACGAAACAAGGCCTGTTTTCATATTCATGCTCCAATTATCTACCCCTACTTTTATTATTGTTTTCCTCAATTTATTTCATTAGGATTAAATTACCTCTAACAATTAATAATAGTTAACCCATTATTGTTAAATGAAGGGTGGGTAATTATTAAAAACCAATTATGATCCCCCTACTTCAAAACAGCCCTTCTTTTTAATCCTACGCTTAATTCTCTAAATAGCCCTTACTTCCAACAATTACCCCTATTTTTTAACTACTGTGAAGGGTTGGTGTTTGCAGCACCCAATCCAAATGATTCATCATCTTCGTGAATAAAGAAATGAATAAAGTAAAACAATAATAGTAAGGTGTAAAGATGATAATTCTCTTAAACAACCCCTACTTCTTTTAAACTACCCCTACTTCCCTTAATACATCAAAACAACCCTTCTTTTTAATCCTACCACTAATTCTCTAATTCATATTAGCACTACCATGAATAAATTAATACTTCAGAAAAGCGTTCTTTTTAATCCTACCCCTAATTCTCTAAATAGCCCTTACTTCCAACAGCAGGGGTAGATCGACAAATATGAAAGATGATGAATCATTTGGGTTGGTTGCTGCAAAAACCAGCACTTCATATTATTTTGAGAATTAGGGTTACTTTTAGTACACCTTATTTTAATACTACAATTAATTAGAGTTGGTTTACAAAGAAATGAATAATGCAAAAAAAAAAAGAATAATGAAATGAATAAAGGAAAACAAACTTAAAAGTAGGGGGTACTTTGAGCATTGTAGGGGTAGTTTATGCATAGCAGGGTTATTTATTAAGAGAAGTAGGGGTAGTTTAAGAATAGTAGGGGTAGATCGACAAATATGAAAGATGATGAATCTTTTGGATTGGGTGATGCAAAAACCAACCCTTCACAGTAGTTTAAAAATAGGGGTAATTGTTGGAAGGGCTATTTAAAAAATTAAGGGTATGATTAAAAAGAAGGTCTGTTTTAAAGTAGGGGGTAGATCGACGAGTATGAAAGATGATGAATCAATGGGATTTGTTTGGATTGGGTGCTGCAAAAACAAACCCTTCACACTAGTAAAAAAGTAGAGGTAATTGTTGGTAGTAATGACTATTATCCAAATGAAAGAAGTAGGGAAAAACAATAATAAAAGATGATGAATCATTGGGATTGGGTGCTGCAAAAACCAACCCTTCACAGTAGTTAAAAAATAGGGGTTATTGTTCGAAGTAAGCGCTATTAAGATAATTAGGGGTAGGACTAAAACGAAGGGTTGTTTTGAAGTATTAAGAGAATAAGGGGTAGTTTAAGCATAGTAAGGGTAGATCGACAAATATGAAAGATGATGAATCGTTTGGATTGAGTGCTGCAAAAATCAACCCTTCACAGAGGTAGAATGACAATTTGTTTAAAAATAAAGAAATGAATAATGCAGAAAAAAATTAATAAAGAAATGAATAAAGGAAAACAATAACAAAAGTACGGGGGATAGTTTAATCATAGTATAGGTAGATCGACAAATATGAAAGCTGATGAATCGTTTAGATTGGTTACTGCAAAAACCAACCCTTCACAATAGTTAAAAAATAATGGTAATTGTTTGAAGTAAGGAGTATTTAGAGAATTAGGGGTAGAGTTAAAAAAAAAGGCTTTTTTGAAGTATTAAGAGAAGTAGGGGTAGTTTAGACATAGTAGCGGTAGATCGACAAATATGAAATATGATATATCATTTGGATTGGGCGCTGCAAAAACCAACCCTTCACAGTAGTTAAAAAATATGGGTAATTGTAGGAAGTAAGGTCTATTTAGAGAATTAGGGGTAGGACTAATAAGAAGGGCTATTTTGATTTATAACGAGAAGTAGGGGTAGTTTAAGCATAATAGTGGTAGATCGACAAATATGAAAGATGATGAATCATCTGGATTGGGTGCTGCAAAAACCAACCCTTCACAGTACGTAAAAAATAGGGGCTAATTGTTGGAAGTAAGGGCAATTTAGAGAATTAGGGGTAGGATTAAAAAGAAGGGATTTCTTGAAGTATTAAGAGAAGTAGGGGTAGTTTAAGCATAGTAGGGATAGATCGACAAATACGAAAGATGATGAATCATTGGGATTTGGTGCTGCAAAACCAATCCTTCACAGTAGTTAAAAAATAGTGTTAATTGTTGGAAGTAAGGGCTATTTAGAGAATTAGGGGTAGGATTAAAATGAAGGGTTGTTTTGAAACATTAAGAGAAGTAGTGGTAGTTTAAGCAAAGTAGGGGTAGATCGAAAAATATGAAAGATGATAAATTATTTGGATTGGGTGCTGCAAAAACCAACCCTTCACTACAGCTAAAAATTAGGTGTAATTGTTGAAAGTAAGGGCAAAATAGAGAATTAGGGGTAATATAAAAAAGAAAGCCTGTTTTGAAGTATTAAGAGAAGTAGGGGTAGTTTAATCATAGCAGTGGTAGATTGACAAATGTTAAAGATGATGAATCGTTTGGATTGGGTGATGCAAAACCCAACCCTTCACAGAATGATAATTGGATTACAAAGAAATGAATAATGCAAAAAATGAATAAAGAAATAAATAAATGAAAACAATAATAAAAGTAAAGGAGGTAGTTTAAGCATAGTTGGGGTAGATCGACAAATATGAAAGATGATGAATCGTTTGGATTGGGTGCTGCAAAAACCTACCCTTCGCAGAAGTAGAATGATAACTGGTTTACAAAGAAAGTAATGAATAATGTAAAAAAATTAATAAAGAAATGAATAAAGGAAATCAATAATAAAAGTAGGAGGTAGTGAAAAAATTAGGGTAATTGTTGGAAGTAAGGGCTTTCTAGATAATTAGGGGTAGGATTAAAAAGAAGGGTTGTTTTGAAGTATTAAGAGAAGTAGGGGAAGTTTAAGCATAGTAGGGGTAGATCGACAAATATGAAAGATGATGAATTGTTTGGATTGGGTGCTTCAAAAACCATCCCTTCACGATAGTTTAAAAATAGGGGTAATTGGTTGAAGTAAGGGCTATTTAGAGAATTATGGGCAGGATTAAAAAGAAGGGCTCTTTTAAAGTATTAGTAGAAGTATGGGTAGTTTAAGCATAGTAGGGTTAGATCGACAAATATGAAGGATGATGAATGATTGGGATTGTGTGCTGCAAAAACCACCCCTTCACAGTAGTTAAAAAATAGGGGTAACTGTTGGAAGTAAGGGCTATTTAGAGAATTAGGGGTAGGATAAAAAAGAAGGGTTGTTTTGAAGTATTAAGAGAAGTAGGGGTAGTTTAAGCATAGTAGGGGTAGTTCGACAAATATGAAATATGATGAATCATTTGGATTGCATGCTGCAAAAACCAACCCTTCACAGTAGTTAAAAAATATGGGTAATTGTAGGCAGTAGGGGCTATTTAGAGAATTAGGGGTAAGATTAAAAAGAAGGAATGTTTTGAAGTATTAATAGAGGTAGAATGACAATTGGTTTACAAAGAAATGAATAATGCAAAAATATGAATAAAGAAATGAATAAATTAATACAATAATAAAATTAGGGGAGGTAGTTTAAGCATAATAGGGGTAGATCGACAAATATAAAAGATGATGGATCGTTTGTATTGGTTGCTGCAAAAACCAACCCTTCACAGTAGTTAAGAAATATGGGTAATTGTTGGAGGTAAGGGCTATTTAGAGAATTAGGTGTAGAATTAAAAAGAAGGGTTGTTTTGAAGTATTAAGAGAAGTAGGGGTAGTTTAGGCATAGTAGGGGTAGATCGACAAATATGAAAGATGATGAATCATTTGGATTGGGTGCTGCAAAAACCGACCCTTCACAGTAGTTAAAAAATAGGGGTAATTGTTGGACGTAAGGGCTATTTTGAAAGTTAGGGGTAGGTTTAAAATGAAGGGTTGTTTTGAAGTATTAAAAGAAGTAGGGGTAGTTTAGGCATAGTAGGGGTAGATCGACAAATATGAAAGATGATGAATCATTTGGATTAGGTGCTGCAAAAACCAACCCTTCACAATAGTTAAAAAAATAGGTGTAATTGTTGGAAGTAAAGGCTATTTAGAGAATAAGGGGTTGGATTAAAACGAAGGGTTGTTTTGAAGTATTAATAGAAGTAAGGGTTGTTTAAGCATTGTAGGTATAGATCGACAAATATGAAAGATGAAGAACCGTTCGGATTGAGTGCTGCAAAAATCAACCCCTCACAGAAGTAGAGTGATAATTGGTTTACAAAGAAAGAAATGAATAATGCAAAAAAAATGAATAAGGAAATGAATAAAGGAAAACAATAATAAAAGTACGGGGGGTAGTTTAAGCATAGTAGGGGTAGATCGAAAATATGAAAGATGATGAATCATTTAGATTGGGTGCCGCAAAAAAAAAAACCTTCACAGAAGTAGCTTGATAATTGTTTTAAAAAGAAAGAAATGAATAAGGCAAAATAAATGAATAATGAAACGAATAAAGGAAAACGTTAATAAAAGTAGGGATTAGTTAAAAAATAGGGGTAATTGTTGGACGTAAAGGCTATTTAGAGAATTAGGAGGAGGATTAAAAAGAAGGGTTGTTTTGAAGTATTAAGAGAAGTAAGGGTAGTTTAAGCATAGTAGGGGTAGATCAACAAATATGAAAGAAGATGAATCATTTGGATTGGGTGCTGCAAAAACCAACCCTTCACAGTAGTTAAAAAATTGGTGTAATTGTTGAAAGTAAGGGATATTTAGAGAATTAGGGGTAGAATTAAAACGAAGTAGGGGTAGTTTGAGCAAAGTAGGGGTAGATCGATAAATATCAAAGATGATTAATCATTTGGATTGTGTTGTGGCCCAAAAATCCATACCAATTTGAGCTGACTAATATCTTACATGTTCAACTCAAAATGCACGAAAGTTCAGATCATTAATAGAATGAAATTAGAGGATGAGATAGAAAAGATAGAACTAATAGAATAGAAGAAGAAGAACAAACTGAACATAATCAGAGAAAGCACGAATCTCACAGCGGAATAATAAAATATATTATATAACAAGTTTGAAATACAAAACTGTATTGTATATACATACCATATATCAGAGTACAACTCATATATATATATATCACAGCGGAAATAATCTCTAACTAATTGATGGTAAAGCCCTCTGCTTCCAGCTCCTCCAAGTGAAACTGTAAAAGCCTGAAACACTTGACTGCGTGTAAAATTTGGGCACCCAAGAGTTTAGGGGAAAAAAACAAAATAAACTCTGGGTCAGTCTTGGGACTGGTGTGAGTAAATTCCAACCATGCTGTTTAACTTTGAAAATCCTTTTGAAAGAAAAGGATAACAGTAAGACCAACCCACAACTAACATGGACAACCTTACTATAACCCAAATAATTTGTTATCAAAATCCAGTGATATTATAATAATGTCTAAACAAATAAATAATCAAGTAGCAGAACGCTTGCATCTCACGCTCCACATATATAGTATAAAATCATAAACCGCATGGTGCTTATTGGAGATTGGATTCCAACAGACAAGGTATGGGAGAACCTTCTGATCAGTGTACTCTAGAGGGTATACACTGCACGTTCAATAAGAACGTCTTGCAACCTGGCCACATATGACCGCCCACTCATTTAGCTTGAGTGTAGCAAATATATTGCCACCCACGGTTGTTGGCTATCCAACTGTAATCCGAAGATACAGAATCGAAAAAGAAGAACAAATATGAATTTTCTATAGATCGGTGACAATACACATTGCTTGGGTATGACCCAACTAGCCATGCTGCCTTGCCCAACTTCTGTCATTTCCTGGTTGTGAGACTAGAGGCTACGTCTATCTTCAGAACATATGATCACCATTCACTTTGAATGCCACATCGTCAAATCCTTAATCACATATTGATTACACAAATGCACGCTGGGTGTAGAATAAAGAGAAGTTACCTTTTCCCCACCAACTTGGTATATTTGTAAAAATCAACGGCGTGACCGTTGGAAACACTCTGTCAGACACTCGTCCATACAAGTTGTCATGGGACTGGACAAGTAGAAAGCACCATTCTGGAACTGGACGACCCATGCATTTAACTCTGTCTTCAATTATCTTCAACATATCTAATTCGTAGCGCTTATGCCTATACGGAGTGGTTTTCGGATAATAAATCCAACCGGTCTCTCCATATTAACAATGATGGTCAAAACACTTCGATAGTCGGTTATTTAACTATCGAAGTAAAACAAGCATTCATTCAAATGAACAACTAAACGCACATAACCACGGGCACCTTTTATTTAACATTCGTTTTTATTATTCGAATTCCCATATCTTACCGGATATTTCTCTAATCCCGTTTTACCTTTTTCACATTCTTGGAAAACATTCCCAGTTATTATCAACTCTTATTCTCCTGTATTTCTGATGTATACGTTGTTAATGTTTGAAACATTTCCATTTTTTTCACATTCTTTATTTTCTACACTGGGATAAAATACACTATCTACATTGGAAAAATATTCCAATTTCATTATAAACATTTTAATATGTCCAACGTTTAGTTTTAAAACACTATTCACTTTAAAAGGTGAATATCATACTATTATAGAAATCTGAATACCTTTATCAAATAACTCTTTATTTAGAAAATCAATACCATTATCTCGTTTACCGAAATCTCTTTCGTAATTTTATATTCCTATTCCACTTTATAAAACTCTGTTTCTAAGTCAACTTCTTATCAAATCAATATCAAGTTTATAACTAAATACTGATTCCTATCCTATTAACATTTATTTGTTTGAAACTAAATGTTAATTATCATATTAGATTATAATTCCTAAAAATTATTTACTTTAATATATTCGACATCGTCGAATTCTAGTTCCAAATCCTAATGGTTTAATTCTAATCACATTTTGAACATCAAAATATTGTCATCGTTTTTCTAACACGATCCTCTAATTTCTCTTTCTAAACTTATTCTTATATTTTATTTGGACAAACAATTGTTATTTATTACTTCCGAATAAGTGGATTTCAAACCCAAATTGTTTACATTCCCTAGGATATAAAAATCACGCTTAAGTTCGGTTAACAGCGTTAATTTATCGTTATAGTTCAAAGCTTGTCATACGCTATAATATTCTCTTTTATAAATAATCTTGACATAACAGTCACGCTTAAGCCTAGTCAACAACGTTTATTTTATTGTTATAGTTCAAAGACTTGTAATACGCTGCTATATTCTACTTTATACTAAACTTGACATCTCTTTCCGTTACAAAAATCTTGACATCTCTTTCCGTTACAAAAATCTTAACATCTCTTTCCGTTACAAACTGATATCGTTCATCGATAATAGTGGAGCCGTTCAAGTTGGGGTATTCTAATTACTTCTCAGACCTTGATCGACAACGTTCTTATCTTAGAACAGATACAAGTCCGTAACTCTAACCCATTATTATTTCTAATCTTAATTAAATTGTATTTATTGTTTTATTTTACAATATTGTTTTATACGTCCTATTCTTATTTTGAAATCTCTGTTGTTCATGGCTATTTATATTAAATATCAACCCTTCACTTCAATCTCGTTATACAACTTCATTTTTATCTCCTTACCCAAAACTCTCCAACGCTCTTTGTCCTTTGACAGTTCTCTTTCATTCGAATTATATGATTCGATTTAAACATCACATTACAATCTTAATACTGTTCTAAATGAATCTCATTTTAGAAAACACTAACTGACTAATAATTATTCATCTCTGAAGTAAAACAGTTTAGTTCATTTTTAATCTAAAATAGATGAATTGCCTACTTTATAAAAATGAAACATAAATTACCAGTTTATAATAGAGCTTCTATTTCAGTTTAAAACATCGCTTTAATTATAAAAATATAATTTTTATAATTAACTTCGTTGATTTACCAAACGACAAATCATCTTCTAACAAACGATGGGTTTTTGGTCGACTGTTGCTATTTTCTTGATCGATATCGTTTACTTATTAAATCAAACAATTATTGAATTTTCATTCAACGTCAATATTAATGTGGGTTTTAATGTCATTTGGGTTCAAACAGTGCATATATAAAACAAACAGTACATATAAATATTGAGGAATCCGGTTGGATTCCTCCAACCGGTTTCCCGCATCCACAGATGTTAGTCAAACAATTTACACTGATTCCTACTAGGGAATATTAAAATCGACGGAATCAGTACAAAATCCAAAGATGTGTACATATACAACGTTATTCAACCAATTTAATTTTATTTTATCTAATCAGCATTCAACCGTTATTTTAAAATACAATTATAATATTTTAAAATAGATCAGAGTCAGTGAGTTTACTCACCTTGGCGCGTTAACTGTTAAATAATGATTTGCGTCAGTCGATTTATACCAGCGCTTTAATTGCCTAAACTGCAACGTGCTCCAAATCACTCAGGACCAACTCCCATAAGTAGCTGGCGTTCCAATGATTTCGTCGTGACCGACCGTTGGTCGGTCTCTTTTAACCTGTCAGCGTATTTTGCCCATTTTCCATTTCATTTCCTACAACCGCTATTTCACCTGCACCCGAACAGACCCGCCACCTTACACTACTTCATGCAGGCCCACACGTGCCAAGCACTTTGCCACCTACTTTGAACTTTTCATGCAACCCCTTTTACAGACCAGCAAGCACCCATCGCACTTCAATACTTCATCACCAAAGACCCACGCACCAACATTTCCTTTTCCTTATACCCGTAAGCTCGTGTATTTAATTCCAGTGTAGACATTAAAGTGAGCCTCATGCAACTCTTCTCTCCATAATTTTGAACGCTGAAACCAAAACTCTAATTTCGAAATGTTTACCATGCTTCAACGAATGACCGCCAAGCCATGCAAACTTCAGCTGGCACATTCCACGCACTAGAACAGATCCGCATGTACAACTTCTCATCCTTCAGGCTTCCTCGAGTACCAAAGAGCTCTACCATCGACCTGCTACGACCCTTGCATACCCCGTTCACTCACATCCACCTTCACCCTTGTAAAAACATACCATCTCCTTTTTGTTCTTGTTCTACTGCCATGCACCGCGCATTTACAATTTTCTCCAAATAAATACATTAGTAAAGCACTGCACAAATTTCGCTACACCACCCATCATGCATATACACGTTCATGCAATCCCTATGTATAAACTCCTTCCACTTCTCCACCGAAAAACACAAAGCTCCAGCACATAAGTCATTCTTTGCCTCCCTTATTATATTATTACTTTACCACATTCGTTGATCTGAACAAACGTTGTTCCTCCTATGGAATCTCGCCGAAACCGCCACTGTCTCAAGGATCCCAGTATGCGCCTTCACCCCTACAGATCACACAAGCTTCCATCACTTCACAGCTACCTCCTCTGTCTCGACATCAAGCCCTGCTTGCTCATGAACGCAACACACTAACTGTGTTTCACTGCTGGTTGCTTCAGCTATTAGACTTCGGAACCATAATTTGCTTTACTTTATATATATATATATATGTGTGTGTGTGTGTGTGTGTGTGTGTGTGTGTATTTTATTCGAAGTTCATGGGTTTTCGTTTAAACATTAAAGGCCGTGGAAAGCTTCAGTTAGTGAAGAAGAACGAGATCTGGAGCCGCGTTTATATTGAGTTTAACGGCTTGGCAAGCACGTCTTAGGTCACATAGGGTAGCTGTAGCTAAGTTATGGGTTTCCGCTTCTTCCGTCTATTCTTTTGATTTTGAAAGTTCATGGCATCTTTTCCTTTGGTTTGAAGTAATCACTGTAGGATAGCTGGGTACACCATGTTCGCGTAGACTACACGTGAAATATTTTAATGTGTAGGCAATCCCTTTTCATAATTGTAGGCATGTGCTTTTCTGCACTTAAGCCAACGTGATTTATGTAATAGCATTACTGCATGTGTAGGCATGCGGTTTTAGGATGATGTAGGTTATATCTTTAGGTTAGGTTGGGTTTCAGATATTTCATATATGAGAAGGTTGATTTTCCTGAAATGAACGTGGGTGCATTTAATTTCTTAGGTTTTTAGTGGGGAAGTTTCAACTGGCATGTGCGTTTCATTAAGTTTTGATGGGGTAGCTACTGTATTGTACCATCCTGGGTGATATTTCACTGTGCTATGAAAGGGATGTGTACGAAAGTTGTTTGCTAAGGAATGGGAAAATAGCATTCGTATGTATTGCAAAACCAACATGCTTGATTTGAAGATACAATGGCTGATATGAATAAACATTGTAGATGTGATGCCCTTTGTCATGAAGTAGGACGGAAATAGCTTGTAATGGATTGTCCTAATAGTTTTAGTTTACTATACATTACTACGGTAACGGTTATGAAGGACTTCGTTTATTTATCGTCAGATATGGACAAAAATAAAAATACCATCATGTTCAGCGAGATGTCAGGATCCCGAAAATATAATAATATCGGTAGGTTAACTTCTATTTTGAAACCCCGAAAAGCTGATACAGGGTGTAAAATACTCCAAAGAAAAAGTTGCGTGTTTAATTAACTAAAAATTACAGTAAAATTCTAAAAATTAAATTTTCACTACTTCCCGAAAGAACCTTGTCTAAATTCGAAACCGATATCTAGTTATATCGAATAAACCGTTACGGTCGATATACGATTTCCTAGCGACTTTTCGAATATTTGATTTGGACATATCTTGCAATCTATACGACGAAATCTCCATTTTCCACTACCGTTAGAAAAATATAGATCAACAGATTCGAACGTTTATTGTTTCGAGGAAATCCGACTTATAACGAATCCTGTACACTCAGTTGAAGTTCAAAACGTTAAATTACGAACTACAGCGATATTACGGGCTCGAGTATATATTTTTATATGTTCAACTTCATTTTAATTAATATATAAATCCACTTATATTATTAAATCAATATTTAAACTGATTTATATATTCAAATACAAACCGATAAAATGTGGGACGTCACAGATTGGGTGCTGCAAAATCCAACCCTTCACAATGGTTAAAAAATAGGGGTAATTATTGGAAGTAAGGGCAATTCAGAGAATTGGGTGTAGGATTAAAAAGAATGGTTGTTTTGAAGTATTAAAAAAAGTAGGGGTAGTTTAAGCATAGTAGGTGTATATCGACAAATATGAAAGATGATGAATCGTTTGGATTAGGCGCTGCAAAAACCAACACTTCACAGTAGTTAAAAAATAGGGGTAATTGTTGGAAGTAAGGGCTATTTTGATAATTAGGGGTAAGATTAAAAATAAGGGTTTCTTTGAAGTATTAAGAGAAGTAGGGGTATTTTAAGCCTAGTAGTGGTAGATCGACAAATATGAAAGGTGATGAATCATTTGGATTGGGTACTGCAAAAACTAACCCTTTACAGTAGTTAAAAAATAGGGGAGATTTTTGGAAGCAAGGGATATTTAAACATTTAGGGGTGGGATTAAAAAGATGGGTTGTTTTGAAGTATTTAGAGAAGTAGGGGTAGTTTAAGTATAGTAGGGGTAGAACGACAAATATGAAAGATGATGAATCGTTTGGGTTGGGTGCTGAAAAAACCAACCCTTCACAGTAGTAGAATGATAATTAGTTTACAAAGAAAGAAATGAATAATGAAAAAAAAATTAATAAAGAAATGAATAAAGAAAAATAATAATAAATGTAGGGAGGTATTTTAAGCATAGTAGAGGCAGGTCGGCAAATATGAAAGATGATGAATCATTTGGATTGGGTGCTGCAAAAACCAACCCTTCACAGTAGTTAAAAAATAGGGATAATTGTCGGAAGTAAGGGCTATTTAGAGAATTAGAGGTAGGATTAAGAGAAGTAGGGGTAGATCGACAAATATGAAAGATGAAGAATCGTTTAAGCATAGTAGTGGTAGATATACCCCTAATAGCCCCTACTTTCATGTAACAATTGTTTTGAAACAACCAAATAGCCTTACTATAATTGTTGAACTACCCCTATTTATTGTTAAGAATAATACTTCTCTTAATACTTCATAATAGCCCTACATAATACAGAAGTAGATTATGTATTGTTTATATATTTGGTTTTTAACAACCCCTACTTTTTAACAAAAAGGGATGTTTTGAAGTATTAAGGGAAGTAGGGATAGTTTAAGCGCAGTATGGTAGATCGACAAAATGAAAGATGATGAATCGTTTGGATACGGTGCTACAAAAACCAACCCTTCATAGTAGTTAAAACAAGGGGTAATTGTTGGAAGAAAGGGCTATTTAGAGAATTAGGGGTAGGGTTAAAAAGAAGGGATGTTTTGAAGTATTAAGAGAAGTAGGTGTAGTTTAAGCATAGTAGGGGTAGATCGACAAATATGAAAGATGATGAATAGTTTGGATTGGGTGCTGCAAAAACCTACCCATTACATTATTTAAAAAATTGGTGTAATTGTTGGAAGTAAGGGCTATTTAGAGAATTAGGGGTAGGATTAAAAAGAAGGGCTATTTTGAAGTATTAATAGAAGTAGGGGTTGCTTAAGCATAGTAGGGGTTGATCAACAAATATGAATGAAGATGAATCATTTGGATTGGGTGTTGCAAAAACCTGCCCTTCATAGTAGTTAAAATATAGTGGAAATTATTTGAGGTAAGGGCTATTTAGAGAATTAGGGGAAGAATTAAAAAGAAGGGCTGTTTTGAAGTATTAAGAGAAGTAGGGGTAGTTTAGGCATAGTAGGGGTAGATCGACAAATATGAAAGATGATGAATCATTTGGATTGGGTGCTGCAATAACATACCCTTCATGGTAGTTAAAAAATAGGGGTAATTGTTGGAAGTAAGGGCTATTTAGAGAATTAGGGGGAGGATTAAAAAGAAGAGCTATTTTGAAGTATTAAGAGAAGTAGGGTAGTTTAAGCAAAGTAGGGGTAGATCGACAAATATCAATGATGATTAATCATTTGGATTGGGAGCTGCAAAAACCAACCCTTCACAATGGTTAAAAAATAGGGGTAATTGTTGGAAGTGAGGGCTATTTAGAGAATTAGTGGTTGGATTAAAAAGAAGGGTTGTTTTGAAGTACTAAGAGAAGTATTGGAAGTTTAAGCATAGTAGGTGTAAATCGACAAATATGAAAGATGATGAATCGTTTGGATTGGGCGCTGCAAAAACCATCACTTCACAGAATGATAATTGGTTTTCAAAGAAATGAATGATGCAAAAAACAAATAAAGAAATGAATAAAGGAAAACAATAATAAAAGTAGGGGAGTCTATTTAAGCAGAGTAGGGGTAGATCGATAAATATGAAAGATGACGAATCGTTTGGATTAGGTGCTTCAAAAACCAATCCTTCATAGCAGTAGAATGATAATTGGTTTATAAAGAAATGAATAATGTGAAAAAAATGAATAAAGAAATTAATTAGGGAAAACAATAATAAAAGCATGGGGGTACTTTAAGCATAGTTTGGGTAGACTAACCAATATGAAAGATGATGAATCATTTGGATTGGGTGCTGCAAAAACCAACCCTTCACAGTAGTTAAAAAATAGGGGTAATTGTTGGAAGTAAGGGCTATTTAGAAAATTAGGGGTTGGATTAAAAAGAAGGGTTGCTTTGAAGTATTAAGAGAAGTAGGGGTAGTTTAAGCGTAGTAGTGGTAGATCGACAAATATGAAAGATGGTGAATCATTTGGATTGGGTGCTGCAAAAACCAACCCTTCACAGCAGTTAAAAAACAAGTGTAATTGTTGAAAGTAAGGGCTATTTAGAGAATTAGGGGTACGATTAAAAAGAAGGGTTGTTTTGAAGTATTAAGAGAAGCAGGGGTAGTTAAGCATAGTAGGGGTAGATCCACAAATATGAAAGACGATGAATTATTTGGATTGGGTGCTGCAAAAACCAACCCTGCACAGTAGTTAAAAATATGGGTAATTGTTGGAAGTAAGGGCTATTTAGAGAATTAGGGGTCAGATCAATAAGAAGGGTTGTTTGAAGTATTAACAGAAGTAGGGGTTGTTTAAGCATAGTAGGGGTAGATCGACAAATATGAAGGATGATGAATCATTTGGATTGGATGCTGGAAAAACCAACCCTTCATAGTAGTTAAAAAATAGGGGTAATTGTTGGAAGTAAGGGCTATTTAGAGAATTGGGGGTAGAATTAAAAATAAGGGCTGTTTTGAAATATTAAGAGAAGTAGGGGTAGTTTAGGCATAGTAGGTGTAGATCGACAAATATGAGAGGTGATGAATCGTTTGGATAGGGTGATGCAAAAACCAACCCACCACAGTAATTAAAAAATTGGGGTAATTGTTGGAAGTAAGGACTATTTAGAGAATTAGGGGTAGGATTAAAAAGAAGGGTTGTTTTGAAGTATTAAGAGAAGTAGTGGTAGTTTAAGAATAGATGGGGTGGATCGACAAATATGAAAGATGATGAATTATTTGGATTAGGTGCTGCAAAAACCAACCCTTCACAGAAGTAGAATGATGATTTGTTTACAAAGAAAGAAATGAATAATACAAAAAAAAAATGAATAAAGGAAAACAATAATAAAGGTAGGGGGTAGTTTAAGCATAATAAGGTAGATCAACCAATATGAAAGATGATGAATCGTTTGGATTGGGTGCTGCAAAAATCAACCCTTCACAGTAGTTAAAAAATAGGGGTAATTATTGGAAGTAAGGTATATTTAGAGAATTAGAGGTAGGATTAAAAAGAAGAGTTGTTTTGAAGTATTAAGAGAAGTAGGGGTACTTTAAGCATAGAAGGGGTAGATCAACAAATATGAAGGATGATGAATCATTTGGTTTGGGTGCTGCAAAAACCAACCTTTCACAGTAGTTAGAAAATAGGGGTAATTAAACAACCCTTCTTTTTAATCCTACCCCTAACTCTAAATAGCTCTTACTTCCAACAGTTACCCCTATTTTTTAACTACTGCGACGGGTTGGTTTTCGTAGCACCCAATCCAAATGATTCATCATATTTAATATTTGTTGATCTACCCCTACTATGCTTAAACTTCCCCTTCTTCTCTAAATAACCCTTACTTCCAAAAATTACCCCTATTTTTTAACTACTGTGAAGTGTTGATTTTTGCAGCACCCAATCCAAATGATTCATTATCTTTCATATTTGTCGATCTACCCCTGCTATGCTCAAATTACCCATACTTCTTTTAATACTTCAAAACAGACCTTCTTTTTAATCCTACCCTTAAATCTCTAAATAGCCCGCCCTTCCAACAATTACACCTATTTTATATCTACTGTGAAGGGTTGGTTTTTAATCCTACCCCTACTTTGCTTAAACTAACCCTACTTCTCTTAATACTTCAAAACAGCCCTTCTTTTTAATCCTACGCCTAATGCTCTAAATAGCCCCTAGTTCCGATAATTACCCCTATTTTTTAACTACCCCCTTCTTTTTCTTTCCTTTATTCATTTCTTTATTCATTTATTTTGCATTATTCATGTCTTTCTTTGTAAACCGATTATCATTCTACATCTGTGAAGTGTTGGTTTTTGCAGCACCCAATCCAAATGATTCATCATCTCTCATATTTGTTGATCTACCCATACTATGCTTAAGATACCCCTACTTCTCTTAGTACTTCAAAACAACCCTTCTTTTTAATCATACCCCTAAGTCTCTAAATAGCCCTTAATTCCAATAATTACCCCCATTTTTTAACTACCCCCTACTATTATTATTGATTTCCATTATTCATTTCTTTATTCATTTTTTTACATTATTCATTTTCTTTCTTTATAAATTAATTATCATTCGACTTCTGTGATGGGTTGGTTTTTTGCAGCCCACAATCCAAACGATTCATCATCTTTCATATTTGTTGTCTATCTACCCCTACTATGCTTAAACTACCCCCCTACATTTATTATTGTTTTCCTTTATTCATTTCTTTATTCAATTTTCTTGCATTATTCATTTCTTTCTTTGTAAACCAATTATCATTCTACAACTGTGAAGGGTTAGTTTTTGCAGTACCCAACCCAAACAATTCATCATTTTTCATATTTGTCGTTCTACCCCTGCTATGCCTAAACTACCACTACTTTTCTTAATACTTCAAATCAGCCCTTATTTTTTAATCCTACCCCTAATTCTCTAAATTGTCCTTACTTCAAACAATTACCCCTATTTTTTAACTACTGTGATGGGTTGGTTTTTGCAGCACCCAATCCAAATGATTCATCATCCTTCATATTTGTCGATCTACCCCTACTATGCATAAAATAACCCTACTTCTCTTAGGATTTCAAAACCGCCCTTCTTTTTAATCCTACCCCTAATTCTCTAAATAGCCCTTACTTCCAACAATTACCCGTATTTTTTAACTACTGTGAATGGTTAGTTTTTGCAGCACCCAATCCAAATGATTCATCATCTTTCATATTTGTCAATCTACCCCTACTTTGCTTAAACTACTCCTACTTCTCTTAATACTTCAAAACAAACATTCTTTTTAATCCTACCCCTAATCCTCTAAATAGACCTTCCATCCTACAATTACCCCTACTTGAAAACTAACTCCTACTTTTATTATTGTTTTCTTTTATACATTTCTTTACGCATTTATTTTGCATTATTCATTTCTTTCTATGTAAACCAATTATCTTTCTACTTTTGTGAAGGTTTGGTTTTTGCAGCACCCAATCCAAATGATTCATCATCTTTCATATTTGTCAATCTACCCCTACGATGCTTAGACTACCCCTACTTTTCTTTATACTTCAAACAGCCCTTCTTTCTAATCCTCCTCCTAATTCTCTAAATAGCCCTTACTTCCAAAAATTGCCCCTATTTTATTACTATTGTGAAGTGTTGGTTTTGCAACACCCAATCCCAATGATTCATAATCTTTCATATTTGTCGATATACCCCTACTGTGCTTAAACTACCCCAACTTCTCTAAACACTTCAAAACAAACCTTCTTTTTAATCCTACCCCTAATTCTCTAAATATCCCTTACTTCCAACAATTACCCCTATTTTTTAACTACTGTGAAGGGTTGGTTATTACGGCACCCAATCCAAACGATTCATCATCTTTCGTATTTGTCGATCTACCCCTACTATGCTTAAACTACCCCTACTTCTCTTAATACTTCAAATCATCCCTTCTTTTTAATCCGACCTCTAATTCTCCAAATAGCCCTTAGTTCCAACAATTACCCCTATTTTTTAACTACTGTGAAGGGTTGGTCTTCGGAGCACCCAATCAAAATGATTAATCATTTTCATAATTCTGGATCTGCCCCTACTTTGCCTAAACTACCCCACTTCTCTTAATAATTCAAAATCACCCTTCTTTTTAATCCTCCGAATAATTCGCTAAATAACCCTTACTTCCAACAATTACCCTTATTTTTTAACTACTGTGAAGGCTTGGTTTTTGCAACACCCAATCCAAATGACTCATCATCTTTCATATTTGTGGATCGACCCTATAGTGCTTAAACTACACCTACTTCACTTAATACTTCAAAACAGTCCTTCTTTTTAATCCAACCCCTAATTCTCCAAATATCTCTTACTTCCAACAATTACTCCTATTTTAAGTACTGTGAAGGGTTGGTTTTTGCAGCACTCAGTCCAAATGATTCATCATCTTTCATATTTGTCGATCTACCCCTACTATGCTTAAACTACCCCTACTTCTATTAATACTTCAAAACAACCATTCTTTTTAATCCTACCCTTAATTCTCCAAATAGCCCATACTTCCAACAATTACCCCTATTTTTTAACTACTGTGAAGGGTTGGTTTTTGCAGCACCCAATCAAAACGATTCATCATCTTTCATATTTGTCGATCTACCCCTACTATGCTTAAACTACCCCTACTTCTCTTAATACTTCAAAACAACCCATCTTTTTAATCCCACCTCTAATTCTCCAAATAGCCCTTACTTCCAAAAATAATCCCTGTTTTTTAACTATTGTGAAGGGTTGGTTTTTGCACAACCCAATCCAAACGATTCATCATCTATCATATTTGTCGATCTACGCCTACTATGCTTAAACTACCTCCCCTACTTTTATTATTGTTTTCCTTTATTCAATTCTTTATTCACTTTTTGAATTATTCATTTCTTTGTAAACCAATTATCATTCTGCGAAGGGTTGGTTTATGCAACACCCAATCCAAACGATTCATCACCTTTAGTATTCGTCAACCTTCCCCTACTATGTTTAACTTCCCCAACTTCTCTTAATACTTCAAAACAGCCCTTCTTTTTAATCCTACCCCCATTTCTCTATATAACCCTTACTTCCAACAATTACTCCTATTTTTTATCTACTGTGAAGGGTTGGTTTTTGCAGCACCCAATCCAAATGATTCATCATCTTTCATATTTGTCGATCTACCCCTACTATGCTTAAACTACGCCTACTTCTCTAAATACTTCAAAACAACCCTTCTTTTTAATCTTATCCCTAAGTCTCTAAATAGCCCTTACTTCCAACAGTTACCCCTACTTTTTAACTTTTATTAAGGGTTGGTTTTTGAAGCACCCAATCCAAACGATTCATCATATTTCATATTTGTCGATCTACCGCTACTATGCTTAAACAACCCCAACTTCTCTTAATACTTCAAATCAGCCCTTATTTTTTAATCCTATCCCTAATTCTCTAAATAGTCCTTACTTAAAACAATTACCCCTATTTTTTAACTACTGTGAAGGGTTGGTTTTTGCAGCACCTATTCCAAATGATTCATCATCTTTCATGTTTGTCGATCTACCCCTACTATGCTTAAACTACCTCTACTTCTCTTAGTATTTCAAAACAGCCCTTCTTTTAAATTCTACCGCTAATTCTCTAAATAGCCCTTACTTCCCACAATTACCCCTATTTTTTAACTACTGTGAAGGGTTGGTTTTTGCAGCACCCAATCCAAATGATTCATTATCTTTCATATTTGTTGATGTACACCTACTTTGCTTAAACTACTCCTACTTCTCTTAATACTTCAAAACAACACTTCTTTTTAATCCTACCCCTAATCCTCAAAATAGTCCTTCCATCATACAATTACCCCTATTTGAAAACTAACTCCTACTTTTATTATTGTTTTCCTTTATTCATTTCTTTAATCATTTATTTTGCATTATTCATTTCTTTCTATGTAAACCAATTGTCTTTCTACTTCTGTGAAGGGTTGGTTTTTGCAGCACCCAATCCAAATGATTCATCATCTTTCATATTTGTCGATCTACCCCTGCGATGCTTAGACTACCCCTACTTCTCTTTATACTTCAAACAACCCTTCTTTCTAATCCTCCCCCTAATTCTCTAAATATCCCTTACTTCCAACAATTACCCCTATTTTTTAACTACTGTGAAGTGTTGGTTTTGCAACACCCAATCCCAACGATTCAACATCTTTCATATTTGTCGATATACCCCTACTGTGCTTAAACTACCCCTACTTCTCTAAATAATTCAAAACAACCCTTTTTTTTAATCCTACCCCTAATTCTCTAAATATCCCTTACTTCCAACAATTACCCCTATTTTTTAACTACTGTGAAGGGTTGGTTTTTACAGCACCCAATCCAAACGATTCATCATCTTTCGTATTTGTCGATCTACCCCTACTATGCTTAAACTACCCCTACTTCTCTTAATACTTCAAAACATCCCTTCTTTTTAATCCGACCTCTAATTCTCCAAATAGCCCTTAGTTCCAACAATTGCCCCTATTTTTTAACTACTGTGAAGGGTTGGTTTTTGCAGCACCAAACAAAATGATTAATCATTTTTCATATTTCTCGATCTACCCATACTTTGCTTAAACTACGCCCCTTCTCTTAATACATAAAAATTACCCTTCTTTTTAATCCTCCCCATACTTATCTAAATTGCCCTTACTTCCAACAATTACCCTTATTTTTTAACTACTGTGAAGGCTTGGTTTTTGCAACACCCAATCCAAATGATTCATCATCTTTCGTATTTGTGGATCGACCCCTACATTGCTTAAACTACCCCTACTTCTCTTAATACTTCAAAATAGCCCTTTTTTTTAATCCAACCCCAAATTCTCCAAATATCCCTTACTTCCAACAATTACTCCTATCTTAAGTATTGTGAAGGGTTGGTTTTTGCAGCACCCAATCCAAATGATTCATCATCTTTCATATTTGTCGATCTACTCCTACTATGCTTAAACTACCCCTATTTCTATTGACACTTCAAAACAATCATTCTTTTTAATCCTACCCTTAATTCTCCAAATAGCCCTTACTTCCAACAATTACCCCTATTTTTTTACCACTGTGTAGGGTTTGTTTTTTGCGGCACCCAATCTAAACGATTCATCATCTTTCATATTTGTCGATCTACCTCTACTTCTCTTAATACTTAAAAACAACCCTTCTTTTCAATCCTACCACTAATTCTCCAAATAGCCCTTACTTCCAAAATTTACCCCTAATTTTTAACTGCTGTGACGGGTTGGTTTTTGCACCAGCCAATCCAAACGATTCATCATCTATCATATTTGTCAATCTACCCCTGCTATGCTTAAACTACCTCCCCTACTTTTATTATTGTTTTCTTTTATTCAGTTCTTTATTCATTTTTTTGCATTATTCATTTCTTTGTAAACCAATTATCATTCTGCGAAGGGTTGGTTTTTTCAGCACCCAATCCAAACGATTCATCATCTTTAATATTTGTCGACCTGCCCCTACTATGTTTAACTACCCCAACTTCACTTAATACTTCAAAACCGCCCTTCCTTTTAATCCTACCCCCATTTCTCTAAATAGTCCATACTTCCAACAATTACTCCTATTTTTTGACTACTTTGAAGGGTTGGTTTTTGAAGCACACAGTCCAAATGGTTCATCATTCTTCATATTTGTCGATCTGCCCTTACTATGATTAACTACCTCCCCTATTTTTATTATTGTTTTCCTTTATTCATTTCTTCATTCGTTTTTTTGCATTATTCATTTCTTTGTAAACCAATTATCATTCGGTGAAGGGTTGGTTTTTGCATCACCCAATCCAAACGATTCATCAACTTTCATATTTTTCGATCTAACCCTACTAAGCTTAAACTACACCTACTTCTATTAATACTTCAAAACTGCCCTTCTTTTTAATCCTACCCCTAATTCTCTAAATATCCCTTACTTCCAACAATTGCTCCTATTTTTTAACTACTGTAAAGGGTTGGTTTTTGCAACACCCATTCCAAATGATTCATCATCCTTCATATTCGTCGATCTACCCCTACTTTGCTTAAACTACCCCTACTTCTCTTAATACTCCAAAACAACCCTTCTTTTTAATCCTACCCCTAATTCTCTAGATAGTCCTTACTTCCAACAATTACCCCTATTTGAAAACTAACTCTTACTTTTATTATTGTTTTCCTTTACCCATTTCTTTATTCATTTTTTTGCATTATTCATTTCTTTCTATGTAAACCAATTATCATTCTACTTTTGTGAAGGTTTAGTTTCTGCAGCAGCCAATCCAAATGATTCATCATCTTTTATGTTAGCCGATCTCCCCCTACTATGCTTAAACTACCCCTACTTCTGTTAATACTTCAAAACAGCCCTTCTTTTTATTCCTCCCCCTTATTCTCTATATAGCCCTTACTTCCAAAAATTGCCCCTATTTTTTAACTACTGCGAAGGGTTGATTTTTGCAGCACCTAATCCCAATGATTCATCATTTTTCGTATTTGTCGATATACCCCTACTATGCTTGTAACTCCCCGTAATTCCATAACGCTAAAGTTTCACAAATCAGAGTATAATTAATTGTAAATATGGGGAACTATGGGAAACGGGTTACGCCATTGCGTTCATCTCGAAATTATTCTTGAGATAGAATCCTGGTTTACGTAAATCGGACAACGTATGAAGAAGTTATGGTCTTCGGAAGTTTCAGAATTCAATTTAAAATTCAAACAGCCCAAAATAAATTCAAAATTCGAAATCTTAGTCAGAATTGGGCTAGGCGGGAAAATTCCCACCCAGGACCCAGGTCGACCAGGGGATCGACTTGGGGGTCAACCTGGGTACCCAGGTCGACCAGGTGGTCGACCTACCCGGTCGGCTTGGTCTGGTCTGGACGACGTTTTCTTGGTCTGCTGAGTCACCTGGGGTCTTCTGGATAGTTCTGAACTGATCTGATGGTTGGGGTTAATTCTAGGGTTCATCTAACGGCTCTAATCATATTGAATCCTATATATACAACCTAATACTCAACCTAAATTCACACAAATTAAACCTAGATCCGTCATGCTGCCATGAGATAACTTGGAGTAGCCGCCGCTTAAGAGACGAACAAAACTAAAATCAAAAATAAAATCAAAACAACAACTGTCTACTTCAAAGGAAAGCTTTACAACTCCAGAACTCGGAATCTAAAACAACAATTAAAGAAGAGTTATTCAGCATTTCTGCAGCAACAACAGTTTATTTTCCTTTCTTAATCCACGAAAGGCAAGTGCAGTTATTTTCCGATATGAAAGTTAATTGTGATCCTAACATGATAATGAATCTGAATATGAGATGATGCCTATTTCGGTTTATCTGTTTTATTATTATGCTTGTTCTATGTCTCCCTCTCCCTTCAGCCTTTTTATTTTATAGTCAGGCTACCACGAGCCTGAGCCAAATCTCATAAGAGATGAACGCATAACACCAAATTTTAGGACAAATAATGAATGATGCATAATTGGACAGGACTGAATTGAACATAAAACCCGAGGCATATAATTAGACATAAATATAGATTGTATTAAACATATGACTTAAGATTTGGGGCATTAAATATATTGGACATATGACTTGGGAATTGGGGCATAGATTTGACAGTGAACATGTAATTGGTTTAGATGCGTATTACATGTTGTAATCTGGGATCTGTAACTAATTTAAGAAATGAATATATGTTGTAAATTAGATCTGTATCTGTGCATACTTTGTACGATAATCTGTGATTTGGAGGAATTATAGGATAACTTGAAACTTGGGGACATAATGCATGTTTTTGAGGACATAGTACATGTTGTAAGTTATGATCTAGATTTGGGACATATTTTATATGACAAATTATGACTTGGAAGATAATGATGTGGCTTAGACTTGAATAATCTATATTGAAATCAGGATAACTGTTAATGTTGATACGCCTAAATTGGATTCTTTTTGGGTAGTTGACATATGCTATAATTAAAGGTTATAGTTTGGCATAATTTATATTGTGCATCATAATTTGGGGTTTTATAGAGAATATTCTATATGATGCAAGTTTAACTAAAGTTTGGGGCATATGTTGTATTATGAATTATGTCCATTTTAGGAAAGATATATAAATAGAATTTTAAGCGATGTTTAATGGCTTAATCTGTTAAAACTGTTATCTGCTAAATCCGCTAAATTGCCTAATCTGCTAAATCTGTTAAGTTGCCTAATCTGTTAAATCTTTTATCGGCTCAATCTGTTATCTGTCATATCTGTTGAGTTCCCTAATCTGCTAAGTCGCCTAATCTGCTAAATCCGTTATCTGCTAAATCTATTATCTGCTATATCTGTTGAGTTGCCTAATATGCTAAATCTGTTGAAAGTTGTAGGCTCGATCTAAACAAATTAAGCAAAACATGTTAATAGAACTTTGGATAATCTGCCGTAACTTGTAAAAAAGTTAAATCTGCTAAATGGATATAATTAGTATGATAATCTCTGTAATAGAATAAATGGGCTATGACACCAGGTTAGACTCTGTTTGCGGTAGAAGATTGCCCGGAACCAACCGGCATAACCAGCGACCGCAAACTGTCAGTCTAATGTGAGAGGTCGTAGGCATAACAAAAATATGCTTAGACACGAGGTTAGGTGTAGCTTGTGGTAGAATCTTCCCGGAACCGCCCGGCATATCCAGCGGCCACAAGTTAACGACCTAATGTGCGAGGTCTGTGCATTAATATTTAAATTAATGCAAATATGAGATAAAATCTGAGATAAATATGATGTCTAAAACGTGTTGGGTAAATATGGTTAAACCAACTGGACTAATGAATCTAACAAACCCGTTTCGTGAATCTATAGGCCCAATACAAAGTTAGACAATCTGTAAGTCTATTGAAACTGTACATCTGATCCGTTTGTCTGAAAAATTGTTAACTTGATTGTATGATCTATGAACTAGTAAATCTGAACTCTATATGTCAGAAATTTGTAAATAAGTTAATCTGAAAATCTGTTAGTCTGGGGACAAAAGGCTAGGAGGGGAAATACTCGTGTCATCTATTGTTTGGGACCCATATTAGTCAGTAACCCTTTCTGGTATCAAAACTTTGACCCCACGCTAGGAAGGGGTCCGGACATGGTTACTGAACTAATTATAAGTGGTTCATTCTGATAATGGCGAGGGGTGTTGATGGTGTGTTCCAACCGGGTCAATTGCGTGCATGGATCCTGATCTGCCTCTGAGGATGTAAGACACTGTGACATCTATAAATAGGTCTGTGTCATTCAAAGGTTGCCACTTTTGGGAATGATACACCCTTCTGTGGGGTTGGCACAGGGTATTTATGTATTACGGAGCCGATCGATTGGAGTAGGATTTAGAGTACACTTAGTTCTATCTGTTTCTGTTGGTACCGTCTGTTTCTGTTGGGTGGTAACACCTGTTTGTTTCTGCGTGGTACCGTCTGTTGTGGAGGTAAAATCCCATTACTAGTCTACACCTAATTCTAACATTCTGTTTCCATAGGGATTATTCTGTTTCCGTCTCTGATTCCATTTCTGTTTCTATTTTCGTACCTTCTGTCTGTTGGGGTGGAAAAGGCCCATTAGTTGGGTGGTAAAGGCCCATTGTTAGTATTCTGTTTCTGTACCTTCCGTCTGTCGGAGTAGTAAAGGCCCATTTCTAGAATTTTCTGATTCCGAAGAGATCATTCTGGTTCTGTTTCTGTTTAGACATTAGGATAACACCTAATTCTGTTGTACTAGTATTAGTGCAGAGAAGTAAAATGTAAGTAAGGAGCATAACTTGGTCTATATCATTCTGTTTCTTCTGTTTAACTTAAGCATACCTGTTACTCCTATTGCTATTATCTCTTATCCAGCTTTATTTTCATGTCATGATTATTATTATCTGTTCATAACTGAAAGTCACTGGACTTGCCAGACAATGACCCTTGTTGTTTTCGCCACTTTTCTTCCGTTCCACCCCAGGTTTTCAAGGAGGGAATAATCTAGCTCGATCCGGATTTCTTCTACTTGAAGTGCTTAAAGTATGGCTTGACTTTTTATGGCATCTTCTGTGGTGATTATGATTTTAAAGTTTTGTACTCTGATGGCTTTTGAACAAGGCTGATATATACGTACTTGAGTTTTGGTAAAGTAATTTAGAAAGATGTAACCAAACTTATTTCTGCTTCTGCTGTAATAAAGTTACAATTTTTCAAGTACTACTTGTCTGTCTTGTAATATTCTGTTCTTTTTACTAAACGCTCCATCAAAGTCAAGGCATTCCCTTTGTGAGTGACCTTAACGGAGGTGGGGTGTTACACTTGGTATCAGAGCTGAAGGTTACCAGATTTGATAAAGAGTTTTTGAAAACTATTTTCAAAAAGGAAGTATTTTCAAATGTAAAGCTTATTTTGAAAAATATAGTCCCCAAAGCCATATATCTATCTTTTGATCCTCTGTTTCAATCTTTGTTTCCTTCTTTCCTAAGTCTTTGCGGCTCCTGGCTTTCTGGAAGGTAACCCCATCGCGGCATGGTTCCGTAGGCTTGATAAGACTACGACACTTGTCAAAGGGAAAATAAGCGCCCGACTTCCAACAATAGCCGCGGTAATTTCACGTACGGCTAATTTTCTTTCGAGCTTTGTAAGATTTTCCGTGCGACGGAGGCCGCTTTCGAGGGACTTGTCAACGTGTTACACAAGGATAGTAAAGATGAGAATGAGGGAGTTTGGCTAAGGAGCACAACCCAAGGATGAGAAACTCATGGATATGGACTTGGTTCACAAAGGAGGTAAAAAGGAAACACAAAAGAAGGAAGAAAAGCCTGAAGATAAGAAGGAGAACAATGGTTTGCTTGTGGAAGTTTGACTCGTCTGAACAAAGGTTGTAGAAAGAGGAAGGACACTTACTTCAACTGTGGTAAGATGGGACACTTCACTAGGGACTGCCCGAAGAAACGAGGACAAGGACAGAGGACACGACCTACTTCTCGAAGGCAGGCGAATGCTCTCGTGGTTGGTGGATAGGATAGAAGTAGGAAAATTTCTGTAGAAGGTTTAATTTCCTTATCTGATCATTGAGTAGAACTCTTTCTGATTCTGACATTTTGATTCTGTAGTTGAGTCCCTGCACTTTAATACTAGTCTTGTTTCTGATCCCGCTATAGTCTCAAATCCCAAAAGGGCTATGACTTGTCTGTTTGTGATAAGTTGGGGTTTGAAAGTATATGTGTTGGGCATTAAGTTGACTATGATGCATACATTCTGGGTTTTTATCATGCTTAGTTTTCTAAGAATCAATTGGTAATTTGATCCGTACCAGTAATCTGTAAATATCTGAATATCTCTGATGAGGTTAAGGGTTTTTACAAGAAGCGTGAAATAGATTTCCAGTTTTGACATTGTTAAACAGGAGTAATTCTCTGAGTGTCAATCTGATGTTGATTTCGTTCTCCGAGTTTGATACTTAGGGAATTATTTACCGATGTCTAAAAGGAACAGAGCTCTTGTTTTAATCGTACTTGCTTCTATCACTCAGTTGTATCATATCGATCGAATCTTTGACCTTTAGGTAGAAACTAATGGATGTAAACATGTGTTTGAGACATGTTATGTTTGATGGTTGCAAGTGGATGCAAGTGGTTGCTAGTGGTTGCTCATGGATGCATATACACACACTAGGCACTGGATCGGCTCAAAAACACTCTCATACTGCGTATGGATGTGTGTACATTTTCAATTCTATGGATGCAAAATGGTTGACTCATCACATGGATGTTGCATTTGTATGAATGGTTGCGCACACATATAGAAATGATATGTACCAAACAGGAATAATTGCATACATGTTGGACTCATGGCGCTTACATAATTCGCATTAAGGAGGTCAACTGAATCAGTAGACCGACTGATCTTTGCATTAGATAAGAAACATACACACACACACACTCTGCATATGTTAAAACGGCATCAGAAACCTTTTAAGGACAATGGATGCCTGTGTTTGATGGTTGAGTAGATGGGTGATTGGATGGTAGGATACATTCTTCTTAACTTGAAGATTTCGGGGACGAAATCCTTTAAGGAGGGGAGAATGTAACACCCCGTAATTCCATAACGTTAAAGTTTCACAAATCATAGTATAATTAATTCAAAATATGGGAATTAAGGGAAACAGGTTATGCCACTGTGTTCATCTTGAAATTCTGCTTGGGATAGAGCCCGAGTTTTCGTAAATCGAACTCCGTATGAAGAAGTTATGGCCTTCGGAAGTTTCAGAATTTAGTTTAAAATTCAAACAACCCAAAATAAATTCAAAATTCGAAATCTGAGTCAGAATTTGGATGGGCGGGAAAACTCCCGCCCAGGACCGAGGTCGCCAGGCGTACAGGGGTCGACCTGGGTACCTAGGTCGACCAGGGGGTCGACCTATGGTTCGACCTACCCGGTCGGCCTGGTCAGGTCTAGACGACGTTTTCTTGGTCTGCTGAGTCACCTGGGGTCTTCTGGATAATTCTGAACTGATCTGATGGTTAGGGTTAATTCTGGGGTTCATCTAATGGCTCTAATCATATTGAAATCCTATATATACAACCTAATACTCAACCTAAATTCACACAAATTAAACCTAGAGCCATCATGTTGCCATGAGATAACTTGGAATAGCTGCCGCTTAAGAGACGAACAAAACTAAAATCAAAAATAAAATCAAAACAACAACTGTCTACTTCAAAGGCAAGCTTTACAACTCCAGAACTCTGAATCCAGAACAACAATTAGAGAAGAGTAATTCATCATTTCTGCATCAACAAAAGTTTATTTTTCTTTCTTAAGCCACGAAAGGCAAGTGCAGTTATTTTCCGATATGAAAGTTAATTGTGATCCTAGCATGATAATGAATCTGAATATGAGATGATGCCTATTTCTGTTTATCTATTTTATTATTATGCCTGTTCTGTGTCTCTCTCTCCCTTCTTCCTTTTTATTTTATAGCCAGGCTACCACGAGCCCGAGCCAAATCTCATAAGAGATGAACGCATAACGCCCAATTTTGAGACAAATAATGAATGATGCATAACTGGACAGGACTGAATTGAACATAAAACCCGAGGCATATAATCGGACATAAATATAGATTGTATTGAACATATGACTTGAGATTTGAGGCATAAAATATATTGGACATATGACTTGGGAATTGGGGCGTAGATTTGACTGTGAACATGTAATTGGTTTAGATGCATACTACATGTTGTAATCTAGGATCTGTAACTAATTTAAGAAATGAATATATGTTGTAAATTAGATCTAGATCTGTGCATACTATGTATGATAATCTATGATTTGGAGGAATTATAGGATAACTTGAAACTTGGGGACATAATGCATGTTTTTGAGGACATAGTACATGTTGTAAGTTAAGAGCTAGATTTGGGACATATTTTAAATGACGAATTATGACTTGGAAGATAATGATATGTGGCTTAGACTTGAATAATCTATATTGAAATCAGGATAACTGTTAATGTTGATACGCCTAAATTGGATTCTTTTTGGGTAGTTGACATAAGCTATAATTAAAGGTTGTAGTTTGGCATAATTTATATTGTGCATCATAATTTGGGGTTTTTATAGAGAATATTCTGTATGATGCAAATTTAACTAAAGTTTGGGCATATGTTGTATTATGAATTATGGGCATTTTGGGCAAGATATATAAATAGAATTTTAAGAGATGTTTAATGGCTTAATCTCTTAAATCTGTTATCTGCTAAATCCGCTAAATTGCCTAATCTGCTAAATCTGTTAAGTCGCCTAATCTGTTAAATCTGTTATCGGCTGAATCTATTATCTACTATATCTGTTGAGTTCCCCAATCTGCTAAGTCGCCTAATCTGCTAAATCTGTTATCTGCTAAATCTATTATCTGCTATATCTGTTGAGTTGCTTAATATGCTAATTCTGTTGAAAGCTGTAGGCTCAATCCAAAAAAATTAAGCAAAACATGTTAATAGAAATTTGGATAATCTGCCGTAACTTGTAAAAAAGTTAAATCTGCTAAATGGACATAATTAGTCTGATAATCTCTATAATAGAATAAAGTGGCTACGACACGAGGTTAGACTCCATTTGCGATAGAAGCCTGCCCGGAACCAACCGGCTTAACCACCGACCGCAAACTGTCTAATGTGAGAGGTCGTAGGCATAACAAAAATATGCTTAGACACGAGGTTAGGTCTGGCTTGTGGCAGAAGTCTGCCCGGAACCGCCCGGCATATCCAGCGGCCACAAGCTACCGACCTAATGTGAGAGGTCTATGCATTAATATTTTAATTAATGCAAATTTGGGATAAAATCTGAGATAAATATGATGTCTAAAGTGTTTTGGGTAAATAGGGTTAAACCAACTTCACTAATGAATCTAACAAACCCGTTTCGCGAATCTGTAGGCCCAATACAAAGTTAGACAATCTGTAAGTCTGTTGAAACTGTACATCTGATCCGTTAGTCTGTAAACTTGTTAACTTGATTATCTGATATGTGAACTAGTAAATCTGAACTCTGTATGTCAGAAATTTGTAAATAAGTTAATCTGGAAATCTGTTAGTCAGGGGACAAAAGGCTAGGAGGGGAAATACTTGTGTCATCTGTTGTTTGGGACCCATATTAGTCAGTAACCCTTTCTGGTATCAAAACTTTGACCCCACGCTAGGTAGGGGTCCGGGCATGCTTATTGAACTAATTATAAGAGGTTCATTCTGATAATGGCGAGGGGTGTTGATGGTGCGTTCCAACCGAGTCATGTGCACGCATGGATCCCGGTCTGCCTCTGAGGATGTAAGACGCCGTGACATCTGTAAATAGGTATGTGTCATTCAAAGGTTGCCACTTTAGGGAATGATACACCCTTCTGTGGGGCTGGCATAGGGTATTTATGTATTACGGAGCCGATCGATTGGGGTAGGATTAAGGGTAGACTTAGTTCTGTCTGTTTCTGTTGGGTGGTAACACCTGTCTGTTTCTGCGTGGTACCGTCTGTTGGGGAGGTAAAAGCCTATTACTAGTGTACACCTAATTCTAACATTCTGTTTCCGTAGGGATTATTCAGTTTCCGTCTCTGATTCCGTTTATGTTTCTGTTTTCGTACCTTCTGTCTGTTGGGGTGGTAAAGGCCCATTAGTTAGGTGGTAAAGGCCCATCGTTAATATTCTATTTCTGTACCTTCCGTCTGTTGGAGTAGTAAAGGCCCATTTCTAGAATTTTCTGATTCTGAAGAGATCATTCTGTTTCTGTTTCTGTTTAGACATTAGGATAAAACCTTATTCTGTCATACTAGTATTAGTGCAGAGAAGTAAAATGTAAGTAAGGAACATAACTTGGTTTATATCATTCTGTTTCTTCTGTTTAACTTAAGCATACCTGTTACTCCTGTTACTGTTATCTCTTATCTAGCTTTATTTTCATGTCATGATTATTATTATCTGTTCATAACTGAAAGTCACTGGACTTGCCAGACTTTTTGTCTGACCCTTGTTGTTTTCGCCTCTTTTCTTCCGTTCCCCCCCCCCCAGGTTTTCAAGGAGGGAATATTCTAGCTCGATCCGGATTTCTTCTGCTTGAAGTGCTTAAAGTATGGCTTGATTTTTTATGGCATCTTCTGTGGGGATTATGATTTTAAAGTTTTGTACTCTGATGGCTTTTGAACAAGGCTGATATAGATGTACTTGAGTATTGGTAAAGTAATTTAGAAAGATGTAACTAAACTTATTTCTGCTTCTGCTGTAATAAAGTTACAATTTTTCTAGTACTACTTATCTGTCTTGTAATATTCTGTTCTATTTACTAAAACGCTCCATCAAAGTCAAGGCATTCCCTTTGTGAGTGACCTTAAGGGATGTGGGATGTTACAATGCTTAAACTACCCCTACTTATTTAATACTTCAAAACAACCCTTCTTTTTAATCCTACCCCAAATTCTCTAAATAGCCCTGACTTCCAACAATTACCCCTATTTTTTAACTAGTGTGAAGGGTTGGTTTTTACATAACCCAATCCAAACGATTCATCAACTTTCATATTTGTCGATCTACCCCTACTATGCTTAAACTACCCCTACTTCTCTTAATACTTCAAAACATCCCTTCTTTTTAATCGTACCCCTATTTCTCTAAATAGCTCTTACTTCCAACAACTACCCCTATTTTTTAACTGCTGTGAAGGGTTGGTTTTTGCAGCACCCAATCCAAATGATTCATCATCTTTCATATTTGTCGATCTAACCCTACTATGCTTAAACTACCACTACTTCTCTATGTACTTCAAAACAACCCTTCTTTTTAATTCTACCCTTAATTCTCTAAATTGCCCTTAGTTCCAACAATTATCCCTATTTTTTAACTACTGTGAAGGGTTGGTTTTTGCAGCACCCAATCCAAATGATTTAATCATCTTTCATATTTGTCGATCAACCCCTAATTTGCTTAAACTACTCCACTTCTCTTAATACTTCAAAACATCCCTTCTTTTTAATCCAACCCCTTATTCTACAAATAGCTCTTACTTCCAAAAATTACCCCTATTTTTTAACTACTGTGAAGGGTTGGTTTTTTAAGTGCCCAATCCAAACGATTCATCATCTTTCATTTTTGTCAATCTACTCCAACTATGCTTAAACTACCCCTACTTCTCTTAATACTTTAAACCAGCCCTTCTTTTTAATCTTACCCCTAATTCTACAAATAGTTCTTACTTCCAACAATTACCCTTATTTTTTAACTACTGTGAAGGGTTGGTTTTTGCACCACCCAGTCCAAACAATTCATCATCTATCATATTTGTAGATCTACCCCTACTATGCTTAAACTACCTCACCTACTTTTAAAACTTTTTACTTTATTCATTTCTTCATTCATTTTTTTCCATTATTCATTTCTTTGCAAACCAATTATCATTCTTTATAGTGCTGGTTTTTGCAGCACCCAATCCAAACGATTCATCATCTTTAATATTTGTTGATCTACCCCTACTATGCTTAAACTACAACTGCTTCTCTTAATACTTCAAAACAGCCCACCTTTTTAATGCTACCCCTATTTCTCTAAATAGCCCTTACTTCCAATAATTACTCCTATTTTTTAACTACTGTGAAGGATTGGTTTTTGTAGCAACCAATCAAAATGATTCATCATCCTTCATATTTATCGATCTACCCCTATTATGCCTAAACTTCCTCCTTGAATTTTATTATTGTTTTCCTTTATTCATTTCTTTATTCATTTTTTTGCATTATTCATTTCTTTGTAAACCAATTATCATTCGGTGAAGGGTTGGTTTTTGCATCACCCAATCCAAACGATTCATCATCTTTCATATTTGTCGATCTACACCTACTATGCTTAACTACCCCTGCTTCTCTTACTACTTCAAAACAGCCATTCTTTTTAATCCTACCCCTAATTCTCTAAATAGCCCGGACTTCCAACAATTACCCCTCTTTTTTAACTACTGTGAAGAGTTGGTTTTTGCAGTACCCAATCCCAATGATTCATCATCTTTCATATTTGTCTATCTACCCTTATTATGCTTCACTACCCCTACTTTTCTTACTACTTCAAAACATCCCTTCTTTTTTATCCTACCCCTAATTATCTAAATAGACCTTACTTCCAACAATTACCCCTATTTTTTAACCACTGTGAAGGGTTGGTTTTTGTAGCATACAGTTCTAAAGATACATCATCTTTCATATTTGTCGATCTACTACTAGTATGCTTAAACTACCGCTACTTCTCTTAATACATCAAAACAGACCTTCTTTTTAATCCTACCCCTAATTCTCTAAATAACCCTTTCTTCCAACAATTACCCCTATTTTTTAACTACTGTGAAGGGTTGGTTTTTGCAGCACCCAATCCAAATGATTCATCATCCTTCATATTTTTCGATCTAACCATACTATGCTTAAACTACCCCTGCTTCTCTTAATACTTCAAAACAACCCTTCTTTTTAATCCCACCCCTAATTCTCCAAATATCCCATACTTGCAACAATTACCCCTATTTTTAACTACTATGAAGGGTTGGTTATTGTAGAACCCCATCCAAACGATTCATCATCTTTCATATTTGTCGATCTACCCCTACTATGCTTAAACTACCTCCCGTACTTTTATTATTGTTAGACCAAAAATTGGCACTAATGCCCAAATGCGGTGTGAAATCCTCACAATCACAGAATTAATGCAGAAAAACAGTAAATAACAGGAGACACACGAAGTTTTTATAGTGGTTCGGCTCAATCCAAGCCTACGTCCACTTTATAGTTTCTTATATCTTGAGGAATTACAATTACAATGCGGTCTTACAATCTGTAAGAGCTATTTATACCCAATAACTTTGTGTTGTAATGAAGAAGAGAGATTAGAGGTTGATTTTATACACGAATTCTTCGTGTTAAGGTGATGAGCAATGTCCTTGCTCGGTTGTAATAGAGGCCAAGTGTTGGAGTGACCAAAAGTCCTTTCAAATGGCCATGGAGCGGTGTATTTATAGGCGTAGAGGAGCCCTAGGGAGCTCTGGAGCAGTTCAAATCGGGTGTGCCACATGGCGAGCGCCGAGGTGATCTCGGAAGTAGTGGAGAAGTGGTCACCAGATCATGTGGAGATAGGTGGAGTTTGATCTATGACAATAGGAACGGTTGTTGCCTTAAGAATCAGTCAAAATTGCTGTGTGGAGCTCGCTACAGGTGGATCGGGTCGAATCGTCCTATCCGAACCGAGCCGGTGTTCTCAAGTTGAAGAGTCAGTGCTCTTCTAAGCATCCGAAGCGCAGCGGGTCGGGTCCTCCATCCCCATCCGACCCGAACCGGTCATTCATGCCAGGAAGTGTTGTGCCAAGCTCAGGAAGGGTCCGAACCGAACCGATAAACCCAATCCGATCGGAGATTTAACCAATGCCAAAATCCAAATTTCCAAGTTTCCGGTTCTGCATGCGTTCACGGGAATAGACGTAACTTCCAAACCGTAAGTCCGTTTTAGCCAAACAAAAACTCGACCTAAAGCTAATTCAGAGTGCTATAAGAGTTACGGAGCATAGCTCCGTAATTGACGTTTTCGAGCCCAAAAGAGGTCGTCTGATAGGAGTTTTGGGCCGTCCTTTGTTTGTGATGCGACCTCAACCAAATCGCTTCATGTCTTCTGACGATGTTCTCAACGCTTAAGCGTATTGCTGACCAGAGATTTCATATGTGACTGCTTTGACTAAAAAGCAGGTCAACAATTTTCCCCTCAGAACATATCTTGCTGGTTGAAGGAAGATGTGTTCTGGATAATCCAAGTGATTCAAGGCAAAGCCGGGCCTGCCAACTACAAGTATAAACCATACTTGCGAATAAAAAGAAAAAAACAGATGTGTCAAATCCTGGCAATATTGTTTAATCTATATAACCACAAACCATGCTTAGGTGTATATTTGAGCATAAACCATACTCCAGAGACGTCTGAATCATCCTGGCAAGACTTGGCGAGGGACCCAACCTTCCAGGCATAAGCCATACCAAGAAGTTCAAACTGAGTACAAACCATACTCTCAAGTTTTATCAAGTTCCTTTGCCAGATCCTGACAAGACAATAAGTTGTTCCAGAGTATAATAAATACTTTGAAATTTAGTGGAGTACAATCCATACTCATACAGAGATAGAGCCATACTTGCCAAAACCTGACAAGATAGTCCGTCCCTAGGCACAATCCGTACCTAGGGTTTCGAGATAAGTATAAGCCATACTTTAAGTAAGATTGAGAATCCTGCCACAAGCTGACAAGACACTTAAATTCGCCAAACATAATCCATGCTAGGAAAGTCCTTCCTTATTCAATTCAAAATACAAAACCAAAGCAAATCCTGATTGGTTTGTCATCGAGTCCAGAGCACGCTTTGGGGCTAAGTCCTAACCCAAAACGTGTGTACTCCGATTTATCCAATCGGAAAATCTAAAGAAAGCTAAGAAACATATCTTAAATCCTAAGAAATGTAGAAAATCCAGGCTGATCTCATCCAGATCAGGTTATAATGAGCCCACGAGAGCTTGAACTAGGATCGTTCCCTCTCAGAGGAGCAGGAGGTGGTAGCACTGGTGTGGGCGCTGTTGGTTGTTTGACATACTCGGGTAGCTCTCCACGTCTAACTCGTTCCTCGATCAGATCTCACAGATGCCTACAGTCATCCGTGTTATGACCGTCCATTTCATGGAATATGCAATGTCTTCCAAAGTCACGTTCTCATTTGGATGGCTCCCTCCTGGGAGGCTTTGGATAGGAGACGTCACCGTTTGTGTTCATGTAGATGTCGGTTAGTGACGAGTTGAGCTCAGTGTATTTTTCATATCTGGGCCCTCTCCGAGGCTGAGTGTTGCGGTCATTCTTGACAGCTGCTTTTCCTTTGCCTTTTTCAGAATCAGACGGTCCTCTGTCTTTAAGCATGTTGACATCGAGTATATTCTTCTCGGAAGTTGCATCTTCCTCACGCAGAAATCTATCCGCTTCAAGGTAAAATTCATAAAGATCTCGCGGTGGGTCTCGGTATAAAGATTTTTTGAACTCCGAGATGTCTAGAACACCGGATACAGCGGCCATCAACACCATAGATGGTTCAGGTAAACTGATGCTGCTGCAACGTTGAATCTTTTCAGGAATAAGCGCAGAGTTTCTTTGGGTCTCTGCTTGATTATTGTAAGCGACATGACATTCTTGGGTCGAGCGATGTGGACCCGAAACTGTTCAATGAAGCGAGCGACCAACATGTTCCAGCTGTTGATCGATTCTGTTTCTAGCTGCCGAATCCACATAGCAGCTATATCAGTCAAGAAGAGGGGGAAGCATTTTGCCATTACGTTTTCCGACGCCGATTGAACTTCCATATGCCGTTTGTAGCGCATAGCGTGCACGGTAGGATCCGTCCTGCCGTTATAGGGCTCCAGTCTTGGAAGTTTGAAATCTGGGGGATTACGGGAATCCTTGATTTCCGATGTGAATGGATTGTGATTGAAGTCATCCACGTCATTCTGATAAGTGCGGCCCCTCGAGAGGCGTTGAATCAAGTTAGTGAGCCTATCGCCTTCAAAAAGTAGCTGCAAGTTACCAAGGTCCGAGCTGGGGCCCCCAACGTTAAATCCAGAAGAGTTTGGGAATGTGTGTGATGCGATCCGATTCGGATCGGTGGTGCTCCGGTCGGGTGGACCGAACCAAACCGGACCTGGCTCTCTGATCTGAACTGCAACAAGTTGTTGTTGAGCTAAAGTTGGTGCCTGAGTGTCCATCCGAATCGGAGCGGATGTTGGTCGAACCCGAGAGAAGCCTTGATTTCCAGAGGGGAGGCTGCTGCCCCCAAGTTCGTGTAGATTGGCGGTTTGGATCGGGTCCGAACTGACCCGATGGGGAATGCCCCCTGTTTCCATCTGTGCTGGATTCTGGTTTGCAGTGGTGTTCTCGGTTTGGATGAGGACCGATCCGATCCTGTAGGCTCCAGCTATTCGAGCTGTTTCAGTGTTATTTCCAGCGAGTTGTATGTTGCCGCTCGGCCTGCCTTCCATCCGAGCGAAGAATTGGTCGATCATCTCCTATTGTTTGCGGAGGAGATCATCTTGCCTTGCCATCTGGGTCCTCAATTCAGCGAGAACTCCATCCATCTCTTCCCGAGTTAAGTATGCTGATGAATTTCCATGAGAGGAAGCCTCATGGCTTGCCTCGTTCCTCGTGCCTTCGGCCTCGACACCTTCAGTACGGGAGAAAGTTCCGTCTTTCTTTTGTTTGACCATTAATCCAATAGTCAAGCAATCTGATTCTTTCAAGCTAGAGGAAGAAATTGTATCGTGTGACCCCCTAGCTGGCGTGCCAAAATGTTAGACCGAAAATTGGCACTAACACCAAAATGCGGTGTGAAATCCTCACAATCATAGAATAAATGTAGAAAAACAGTAAATAACAGGAGGCACACGAAGTTTTTATATTGGTTCGGCTCAATCCAAGCCTACGTCCACGTTATAGTTTCTTATATCTTGAGGAATTACAATCACAATGTGGTCTTACACTCCGTAAGAGCTATTTATACACAATAACTTTGTGTTGTAATGAAGATGAGGAGATTAGAGGTTGATTTTATACACGAATTCCTCGTGTTAAGGTGATGAGCAATGTCCTTGCTCGGTTGTAATAGAGGCCAAGTGTTGGGGTGACCAAAAGTCCTTTCAAATGGCCATGGAGGGGTGTATTTATAGGCGTAGAGGAGCCCTAAGGAGCTCTAGAGCAGCTCGAATCGGGTGTGCCACGTGGCGAGCGCCGAGGTGATCTCGGAAGTAGTGGAGAAGTGGTCACCAGATCGTGTGGAGCTCGCTACATGTGGATCGGGTCGGATCATCCTATCCGAACCGAGCCGGTGTTCTCAAGTTGAAGAGTCAGTGCTCTTCTGAGCATCCGAAGCGCAGGGGGTCGGGTCCTCCATCCCCATCCGACCCGAACCGATCATTCATGCCAGAAAGTGTTGTGCCAAGCTCAGGAAGGGTCCGAACCGAACCGATAAACCCAATCCGATCCGAGATATAACCAATGCCCAAATCCAAATTTCCAAGTTTCCGGTTCTGCGTGCGTTCACAGGAACAGACGTAACTTCCAAACCGTAAGTCCGTTTTAGCCAAATGAAAACTCGACCTGAAGCTGATTCAAAGGGCTACCGAAGTTACGGAGCATAGCTCCTTAATTGACGTTTTCAAGCCCAAAAGAGGTCGTCTGATAGGAGTTTCGGGCCGTTCTTTGTTTGTGATGCGACTTCAACCAAATCTCTTCATGTCTTCTGACGATGTTCTCAACGCTTAAGCGTATTGCTGACCAGAGATTTCATGTGTGACTGCTTTGACTAAAATGCGGGTCAACAATTTTCCCCTCAGATCATATCTTGCTGGTTGAAGGAAGATGTGTCCTGGATAATCCAAGTGATTCAAGGCCACGCCGGGCCAGCCAACTACAAGTATAAACCATACCTGCGAATAAAAAGAAACAAACAGATTTGTCAAATCCTAGCTATATTGTTTAATCTATCCAAACACAAACTATGCTTAGGCGTATATTTGAGCATAAACCATACTCAAGAGACGTCCGAATCATCCTGCCAAGACCTGGCGAGGGACCCAACCTTCCAGGCATAAGCCATACCAGAAAGTTCAAACTGAGTACAAACCATACTCAAGTTTTATCAAGTTCCTTTTCCAGAACCTGACAAGACAATAAGTTGTTCCAGAGTATAATCCATACTTTGAAATTTAGTGGTGTACAATCCATACTCATACCGATATAGAGCCGTACTTGCCAAAACCTGACAAGATAGTCCGTCCCTAGGCACAATCCGTACCTAGGGTTTCTAGATAAGTATAGGCCATACTTTAAGTAAGATTAAGAATCCTGCCACAAGGTGACAAGACACTTAAATTCGCCAAACATAATCCATGCTCGCAAAGTCCTTCCTTATTCAATTCAAAATACAAAACCAAAGAAAATCCTGATTGGTTTGTCATCGAGTCCAGAGCACGCTTTGGGGCTAAGTCCTAACCCTGAACGTGTGTACTCCGATTTAGCCAATCAGAAAATCTAATGAAAGCAAAGAAACATATCTTAAATCCTAAGAAATGCAGAAAATCCAGGATGACCTCATCCAGATCAGTTGATAATGAGCCCACGAGAGCTTGAACCAAGATCATTTCCTCTCCGGGGAGCAGGAGGTTGTAGCGCGGGTGTGGGCGCTGTTGGTTGTTTGACATACTCGGGTAGCTCTCCACGTCTAACCCGTTCCTCGATCAGATCTCGCAGATGCCTGCAGTCATCCTTGTTATGACCGTCCATATCATGGAATATGCAATGTCTCCCAGAGCCACGTTCTCTTTGGGATGGCTCCCTCCTGAGAGGCTTTGGATAAGAGACGTCCCCGTTTGTGCTCATGTAAATGTCGGTTAGTGACGAGTTGAGCTCAGTGTATTTTTCATATCTGGGCCCTCTCCGGTGCTGAGTGTTTCGGTCATTCTTGACAGCTGCTTTTCCTTTGCCTTTTTCAGAATAAGATGGTCCTCCATCTTTAAGCATGTTGACATCGAGTATTTTCTTCTCAGAATAAGACGGTCCTCCGTCTTTAAGCATGCCAAAATCCAAATTTCCAAGTTTTTGGTTCTGCATGCGTTCACGTGAACAGACGTAACTTCCAAACCGTAAGTCCATTTTAGCCAAATGAAAGCTCGACCTGAAGCTGATTCAGAGGGCTACAAGAGTTACGAAGCAAATTTTTCCATAAAAATGAACCTTCGGATTTTTATGAATTTTTAAACAAAAAATATCTATTCTAGTTTTATCATCAGCTATGGGTTCAAATCTAAGAGAAATTCTAGATATTGTTTGTTACCCTGAAATTTTCTTGTCTTTCTCGTTGAATATTTTTTTGAAAGATTTTTGCTTCGTAATTGACGTTTTCGAGCCCAAAAGAGGTTGTCTGATAGGTGTTTCTTTCCGTTCATTGTTTGTGATGCGACCTCAACCAAATCGCTTCATGTCTTCTGACGATGTTCTCAACTCTTGAGCGAATTGCTGATTAGAGATTTCATGTGTGACTGCTTTGACTAAAACGGGGGTCAACAATTATTGTTTTCCTTTATTCATTTTTTTTTGGAATTATTCATTTTTTTGTAAACCAATTATCGTTCTACTTCTGTGAATGGTGTGTTTTTCGCATCACCCAATCCAAAAGATTCATCATCTTTCATATTTGTTGTTCTACCCCTACTATGCTTAAACTACCCCTACTTCTCTAAATACTTCAAAACAACCCTTCTTTTTAATCCTACCCCTAATTCTCTAAATAGCCCTTACTTCCAATAATTGCTCCCATTTTTTACTTCTGTGATGTGTTGGTTTTTGCAGCACCCAATCCAAACGATTCATCATCTTTCATATTTGTCGATCTACACCTACTATGATTAAACTACCCCTATTCTCTTAATACTTCAAATCAGTCCTTATTTTTTAATCCTGCCCCTAATTCTCTAAATAGCCCTTACTTCCAACAATCACCCCTATTTCTTAACTACTGTGAAGTGTTGGTTTCTGCAGCACCAAATACAAATGATTCATCATTCTTCATATTTGTCGATCTACACATACTATGCTTAAACTACGCCTACTTCTCTCAATACTTCAAAACAGGCCTTCTTTTTAATCCAACCCTAATTCTCGAAATAGCCATTACTTCCAACAATTACCCCTATTTTTTAACTACTGTGAAGGGTTGGTTTTTGCAGCACCTAATCCAAATCATTCATCATCTTTCATATTTATCGATCTACCCCTACTTTACTTAAACTACCCCTACTTCTCTTAATACATCAAAACAGCCCTTCTTTTTAATCCTACCCCTAATTCTCTAAATAGCCCTTCCTTCCAATAATTACCCCTATTTGAAAACTAACTCCTACTTTTATTATTGTTATCCTTTATTTATTTCTTTATTCATTTATTTTGCGTTATTCATTTCTTTATTTGTAAACCAATTATCATTCTACTTCTGTGAAGGGTTGGTTTTTGCAGCACCCAATCCAAACGATTCATCATCTCTCATATTTTTTGACCTGCTATGCTTAAACTACCCCTACTTCTCTAAATACTTCAAAACAGCCCTTCTTTTTAATCCTACCCTAATTCTCAAATATCCTTTACTTCCAACAATTAACCCAATTTTTTAGCTACTGTAAAGGGTTGGTTTTTACAGCACCCAATCTAAACGATTTATCATCTTCCATATTTGTCGATCTACCCCTACTATGATTAAATTACCCCCACTTCTCTTTCTACTTCAAAACAGCCCTTCTTTTTAATCCTACACCTAATTCTCTAGATAGCCCTTACTTCCTACAATTACCCCTATTCTTTAAGTACTTTGAAGGGTTGGTTTTTGTAGCGCCCAATCCAAATGATTCATCATCTTTCATATTTGATCGATCTACCCCTACTATGCTTAAACTACCCCTACTTCTCTTAATACTCCAAAACATTCCTTCTTTTTAATCCTACCCCTAATTCTCTAAATATCCCTTGCTTTCAACAATTAACCCTATTTTTTAACAACTGTGAAGGGTTGGTTTTTGCAGCACCCAATCCAAATGATTAATCATCTTTCATATTTGTCGATCTACTCTTACTTTGCTTGAACTACCCTACTTTTCTTAATAATTCAAAATAGCCCTTCCTTTCAATCCCCCCCCCCCCCCAATTCTCTAAATAGCCCTTACTTCCAACAATTACCCCTAATTTTAAACTACTGTGAAGGCTTGGTTTTTACAGCACCCAATCCAAATGATTCATCATCTTTCAAATATATGGATTTACCCCAACTATGCTTAAACTGCCCCTACTTCTCTTAATACTTCAAAACGGCCCTTCGTTTTAATCCAACCCCTAATTCTCCAAATAGCCCTTACTTCCAACAATTACTCCTATTTTTAACTACTGTGAAGGGTTGGATTTTGCAGGATCCAATCCAAATGATTCGTCATCTTTCATATTTGTTGATCTACCCCTACTATTCAAAAACTATCCCAACTTCTATTAATACTTCAAAACAGGCCTTCTTTTAAATCCTACCTCTAATTCTCTAAATAGCCCTAACTTCCAACAATTATCCCTATTTTTTAACTACTGTGAAGGGTTGGTTTTTGCAGCAACTAATCCATATGATTCATCAACTTTCATATTTGTGGATCTACCCCTACTTCTATTAATATTTCAAAACAACCCTTCTTTTTAATCCTACCTATAATTCTCTAAATAGCTCTTACTTCCAACAGTTGCCCCTTTTTCTTAACTATTGTGTAGGGTTGGTTTTTGCAGCACCCAATGCAAATGATTAATCATCTTCCCTATTTGTCGATCTATCCCTACTATGCTTAAACTACCACTACTTCTCTTAATGCTTCAAAACAACCCTTCTTTTCAATCCTACCCTTAATTTTCTAAATTGACCTTACTTCCAACAACTACCCCAAATACTGCGAAGGGTTGGTTTTTGCAGCACCCAATCCCAATGATTCATCATCTTTCATATTTGTCGATCTACCCCTACTATGCTTAAACTACCCCTACATCTCTTAATACTTCAAAACAGCCCTTCTTTTTAATCCTACCACTAATTCTTTAAATAGCCCTAACTACCAACAATTACCCATATTTTTTAACTACTGTGAAGGGTTGGTTTTTGCAGCACCCAATCCAAATGATTCGTCATCTTTCATATTTTTCGATCTACCACTATTATGCTTAAATTACCCCTACTTCTCTTAATACGTTAAAACAACCGTTTTGTTTAATCCAACCTCTAATTCTCCAAATGGCCCTTACTTCCCACAATTACCCTTATTTTTTAACTTCAGTGAAGGGTTGGTTTTTCCATCACCCAATCCAAATGATTCACTATCCTTCATATTTGTCGATCTACCCCTACTATGCTTAAACTGCCCCTACTTCTCTTAATACTTCAAAACATCCCATCTTTTTAATCTTACCCCTAATTCTCCAAATAGCCCTTACTTCCAACAATTACCACTATTTCTTAACTACTGTGAAGGGTTAGTTTTTGCACCACCCAATCCAAACGATTCATCATCTTTCATATTCATCGATCTACCCCTACTATGCTTAAACTACCCCCCGTATTTTTATTATTGTTTTTCTTTTTCATTTTTTTATTAATTTTTTTTGCATTATTCATTTCTTTGTAAACCAATTATCATTCTACTTTTGTGAAGGGTTGGTTTTTGCAGCACACATTCCAAACGATTCGTCATCTTTCATATTTGTCGATCTACCCCTACTATGTTTAAACTACCCCTAATTCTCTTAATACTTCAAAACAACCATTCTTTTTAATCCTACCCCTAATTATCTAAATTGCCCTTACTTCAAAAAATTAACCCTATTTTTTAACTGCTATGAAGGGTTGGTTTTTGCAGCACCCAATCCAAATGATTCATCATCTTTCATATTTGTCGATCTACCCCTACTTTGCTTAAACTACCCCTACTTCTCTTAATACTTCAAAACAGCCTTTCTTTTCAATCCTCCCCCTAATTCTCTAAATAGCGCTTACTTCCAACTAATTCATCATCTTTTCAAAACAGCCTTTCTTTTCAAAACAGCCTTTCTTTTCAATCCTCCCCCTAATTATCCCAACAACCCTTACTTCCAACAATTACCCCTATTTTTTAACTACTGTGAAGGGTTGGCTTTTGAAGCAGCCAATCCAAATGATTCATCATCTTTCGTATTTGTTGAACTACCACTACTATTCTTAAACTACCCCTACTTCTCTTAATATGTCAAAACAACCCTTCTTTCTAATCCTACCACTAATTCTCTAAATAGCCCTTACTTCCTACAATTACCCTATTTTTTGACTACTGTGAAGGGTTGATTTCTGCAGTACCCAATCCAATTGATTCATCATCTCTCATATTTGTCGATGTAGCCCTACTATGCCTAAACTACCCCTACTTCTCTTAATACTTCAAAACAAATATGAAGGGTTGTTTAGAGAAATAAGGGTAGGATTAAAAAGAAGGGTTGTTTTGAAGTATTAATAGAAGTATGGGTAGTTTAAGCATAGTAGGGTAGATCAACAACAAATATGAAAGAAGATGAATCATTTGTATTGAGTGCTGCAAAAACCAACCCTTCACAGTAGTTAAAAAATTGGGGTAATTGTTTGAAGGAAGGAGTATTTAGATAATTAGGGGTAGAATTAAAAAGAAGGGCTATTTTGAAGTATTAAGAGAAGTAGGAGTAGTTTAGGCATAGTAGTGTTAGATCGACAAATATGAAAGATGATGAATCATTTGGAATGGATGCTGCAAAATCCAACCCTTCGAAGTAGTTAAAAAATAGGGGTAATTGTTGGAAGTAAGGGCAATTTAGAGAATTAGGGGTAGGATTAAAAAGAAGGGCTATTTTGAAGTATTAAGAGAAGTAGAGGTAGTTTATGCAAAGTACGGTAGTTCGACAAATATAAAAGATGGTGAATCATTTGGATTGGGTGCTGCAAAAACCAACCCTTCACAGTAGTTAAAAAATATGGGTAATTTTTGGAAGTTAGGGGTAGATCGATTAATATGAAAGATGTTGAATCGTTTGGATTGGGTGCTGCAAAAACCAACCCTTCACAGAATGATAATTGGTTTACAAAGAAATGTATAATGCAAAAAAAATGAATAAAGAAATAAATAATGGAAAACAATAATAAACGTAGGGGAAGGGCTGTTACTTCCATATTTCAATTAATGATAATATGAAAGAAGTAGGGTTTGTCGATAAGTAGGGGTAGTTTAAGCATAATACGGTAGATCGACAAATATGAAAGATGATGATTCATCGGGATTGGGTGCTGCAAAAACCAACCCTTCACAGTAGGGTAGATCTCACCCTGATAATTATGGGCAGTGTAATCCTCCCCTACTATGATAATTGCTTAAACCAACCCTTCTTTCATATTTATTCCAACAATTAATTTTTTCTTTTTTCATTTCTTTATTCAAATTTTTTTGCATCAGCCCTTCTTTTTAATCATACCCCTAATTCTCTAAATAGCCCTTACTTCCAATAATTATCCCTATTTTTTAACTACTATGAAGGTTTGGTTTTTGGAGCCCCCAATCTCAATGGTTCATCATCTCCCATATTTGTCGATCTACCCCTACTATGCTTAAACTACCTCCCCTACTTATTGTTTTCCTTTATTCATTTCTTTATCCATTTTTTGTACATTATTCATTTCTTTCTTTGTAGACCAATTATCATTCTACTTTTGTGAAGGGTTGGTTTTTGTAGCACCCAATCCAAATGATTCATCATCTTTCATATTTGTCGAACTACCCCTACTATATTTAAGCAACCCCTACTTCTCTTAATACTTCAAAAGAGCCCTTCTTTTTAATCCTACCCCTAATTTTTTAAATAGCCCTTACTTCCAACAATTACCCCTATGCTTAAACTACCGGGAAGGGTTGGTTTTTGCAGCACCCAACCCAAACGATTCAACATCTTTCATATTTGTCGTTCTACACCTACTATGCTTAAACTACCCCTAATTCTCTTAATACTTCAAAACAAACCTTAGTTTTAATCCTACCTCTAATTCCCTAAACAGCCCTTACTACCAACAATTACACCTTTTTTAACTACTGTGATGGGTTGGTTTTTGCAGCACCCAATCCAAATGATTAATTATCCTTCATATTTGTCAAACTACCCCTACTATGCTTAAACTACCGCTACTTCTCTTAATACTTCAAAACTACCCTTTTTTAACTACTGTGAAGGGTTGGTTTTTGCAGCAACCAATCCAAACGATTCATCATCTTTCATATTTGTGGATCTACCCCTACTATGCTTAAACTACCTCTACTTCTCTTAAAAACCCATCTTTTTAATCCTACCCCTAATTCTCTAAATAGATATCATTTCCAACAATTACCTCTATTTTTTAACTTCTGTGATTTGTTGGTTTGTGCAGCACCAAATCCAAATGATTCATTATCTTTCATATTTGTGGATCTACCCCTACTATGCTTAAACTACTCCTACTTCTCTTAACAACCCATCTTTTTAATCCTACCCCTAATTCTCTAAATAGCCTTTACTTACAAAAATTACACCTATTTTTTAACTACTGTGAAGGGTTGGGTTTTACAGCACCCAATCCAAATGATTCGTCTTCTTTCATATTTGTCGACCTAACCCTATCATACTTAAACTACCCCTACTTCTCTTAATACTTCAAAACAAACCTTCTTTTTAATCCTACCCCTAATTCTCTAAATATCTCTTACTTCCAACAATTACCCCTATTTTTTATTACTATGAAAGGTTGGTTTTTTCAGCACCCAATCCAAATGAATCACCATCCTTCATATTGGTCGCTCTACCCCTACTATGCTAAATTTACCCCTTACTTTTATTATTGTTTTCCTTTATTCATTTCTATTTTCATTTTTTTTTTGCATTATTCATTTCTTTGTAATCCAATTATCATTCTTCTTTTGCGCGGGGTTGGTTTTTATAGCACCCAATCCAAACGATTCATCATCTTTAATATTTGTCGATCTACACCTACTATGCATAAACTACCCCTACTTCTCTTAATACTTCAAAACAGACCTTCTTTTCAATCCTAACCCTAATTCTCTGAATAGCCCTTACTTCCAACAATTACCCCTTTTTTTAACTACTGTGAAGGGTTGGTTTTTTCAACACCCAACCCAAACGATTCATCGTCTTTCATATTTGTCGTTCCATCCCTACTATGCATAAACTACCCCTACTTCTCTAAATATTTCAAAACAGCCCTTCTTTTTAATCATACCCCTAATTCTCTAAATAGCCCTTACTTCCTACAATTACCCCAATTTTTAACTACTGTGAAGGGTTGGTTTCTGCAGCACCCAATCCAAACTATTCATCTTCCTTCATATTTGTCGATCTAATCCTACTATGCTAAGACTACCCCTATTCTCTTAATACTTCAAAAAAGACCTTCTTTTTTAATCCTACCCCTAATTCTCTAATTAGCCCTTACTTCCAACAATTACCCCTATTTTTTAACTACTGTGAAGGGTTAGTTTTTACAACACCCGATTCGAACGATTCATCATCTTTCCTATTTGTCGATCTACCCCTACTATGCTTAAACTACCCCTACTTCGATTAATACTTCAAAAAGCCCTTCTTTTTATTCCTACCCCTAATTCTCTAAATAGCCCTTACTTCCATCAATTACCCCTATTTTTTAACTACTGTGAAGGGTTGGTTTTTGCAGCACCCAATCCAAAAGATTCATCATCTTTCATACTTGTGGATCTACCCCTACTACGCTTAAACGACCCCTACTTCTCTTAATACTTCAAAACAGCCCGTCACCCAATAACAATGATTCATTCTCTTTCGTATTTGTCGATCTACCCCTACTACGCTTAAACTACCACTACTCCTCTTAATACTTCACAACAACCCTTATTTTTAATCCTACCACTAATTCTCTAAATGTCCCTTACTTCTTACAATTACCCCTATATTTTTACTACTGTAAAGGGATAGTTTTTGCAAAACCCGATCCAAATGATTAATCATCTTTCATATTTGTCGATCTTACTCTTCTATGCTTAAACTACCACTACTTCTCTTAATAATTCCAAACAACCCTTCTTTTTAATCCTCCCACTAATTCTCTAAATAGCCCTTACTTCCAAAAACTACCCCAAATTTTAAACTAGTGTGAAGGGTTAGTTTTTCCGGCATCCAATCCAAATGATTCATCATCCTTCATATTTGTCAATCTACCCTACTACGCTTAAACTACCCCTACTTCTCTTAATACATCAAAACAACCCTTCATTTTAATCCTTCCCCTAATTATCTAAATAGCCCTTACTTCCAACAATTACACCTATTTTTTAACTACTGTGAAGGGTTGGTTTTTGCAGCACCGATTCCCAGTGATTCACCATCTTTCATATTTGTCGATCCACCCCTACTATGCTTAAACTACCCCTACTTCTCTTAATACTTCAAAACATCCCTTCCTTTTAATCCTACCCCTAATTCTATAATTAGCCATTACTTCCAACAATTACCCCTATTTTTTAACTACTATGAAGGGTTGGTTTCTGCAGCGCCCAATCCAAATGATTCATCATCTTTCATATTTGTCGATCTACCATTACTATGCTTAAACTACACCTACTTCTCTTAATACTTCAAAAAAGCCCTTCTTTTTAATCCTACCCCTAATTCTCAAACTAGCCTTTACTTCCAATAATTAGCCCTATTTTTTAATTACTATGAAGGGTTGATTTTTGCAGCACCGAATCCAAATGATTAATCATCTTTCATATTGGTCGATCTACTCCTACTATGCTTAAACCACCCCCTACTTTTATTTTTTGCTTTCCTTTATTAATATCTTTTTTCAATTTTTTTTGCACTATTCATTTCTTTATAAACCAATTATCATTCAACTTCTATGGAGGGTTGGCTTTTGAATCACCCAATCCAAACGATTCATCATCTTTCATATTTGTCGGTCTACCTTACTATGCCTAAACTATCCCTACTTCTCTTAATACGTCAAATAACCCTTCTTTTTAATCCAAAACCTAATTTTCTAAATAGCACTTACTTCCAACAATTACCCCTATTTTTTAACTACTGTAAATGATTGGCTTTTCCAGCATCCAATCCAAATGATTCATCATCCTTCATATTTGTCGATCTACCCCTACTATGCTTATACTACCCCTACTTCTCTTAATACTTCAAAACAACCCTTCTTTTTAATCCTGCCTTTAATTCTCCAAATAGCCCTTACTTCCAACAATTACCCCTATTTTTTAACTACTGTGAAGGATTGGTTTTTGCAGCACCCAATCCAAATGATTTGTCATCTTTCATATTTGTCGATCTACCCCTATTGTGCTTAAAATACACCTATTTCTCTTAATACTTCAAAACTTCTCTTCTTTTTAATTCTACCCCAAAATTTCTAAATACTCCTTACTTCCAACAATTACCTCTATTTTTGAATTACTGTGAAGGGTTGGTTTTTTCCACACCTAATCCAAATGATTCATCATCTTTCATATTTGTGGATCTACCCTACTATGCTTAAACTAACCCTACTTCTCTTAATATTTCAAAACAACCCTTATTTTTAATCCTATCCCTAATTCTCAAAATAGCCCTTACATCCAACAGTTACTCCTATTTTTTAACTATTGTGAATGGTTGGTTTTTGTAGCATCCAATCCAAATGATTCATCATCTTTCATATTTGTCGATCTACCTCTACTATTCTTAAACTACCGCCCTACATTTATTAATACTTCAAAACAACCCTTGTTTTTAATCCTACCCCTAATTCTTTAAATAGGCCTTACTTCCAACAAGTACCCCTATTTTTTAACTACTGTGAAGGGTCGGTTTTTGCAGCACCCAATTCAAATGATTCATCATCCTTCATATTTGTCGATCTAGCCCTACTATGCTTAAACTACCCCTACTTCTCTTAATACTTCAAAAAAGTCCTTCTTTTTAATCCTATCCCTAATTCTCTAAATAGTCCTTACTTCAACAATTACCCCTATTTTTTTAACTACCGTGAATGGTTGGTTTTTGCAGCACCCAATCCAAATGATTCGTCATCTTTCATATTTGTGGATCAACTCCTACTATGCTGAAACTACCCCTACTTCTCTTAATACTTTAAAATAACCCTTCTTTTTAATCCTACCCCTATTTCTCCAAATAGCCCTTACTTCCAACAATTACCACTATTTTTGAACTATTGTGAAGGGTTGGTTTTGCAACACCTAATCCGAATGATTAATCATCTTTCATATTTGTCGATCTACCCCTACTTTGCTTAAACTACCCCTAATTCTCTAAATAGCCCTTATTTCCAACAATTAATCCTATTTTTAACTACTGTGAAGGGTTGGTTTTTGCAGCACCCAATCCAAATGATTCATCATCTTTCATATTTGTCGATCTACCCCTACTTCTCTTAGTAGTTCAAAACAACCCTTCTTTTTAATCCTACCCTTAATATTCCAAATTGCCCTTATCGAAGTATAATCCCTACTTCTCTTAATACTTCAAAACAGCCTTTCTTTTTAATCCTACCCCTAATTCTCTAAATAGCCATTACTTCCAACAATTACCCCTATTTTTTAACAACTATGATTTCTTTGTAAAACAATTATCATTAATAGTGGTAATCGTTGGAAGTAAGGGCTATTTAATTTGGGGTAGGATAAAAAAGGTCTTTTTTGAAGTATTAAGAGAAGTAACGGTACTTTTAGCATAGTAGGGTTAGATCGTCAAATATGAAGGATGATGAATCATTTGGATTGGATGCTGGAAAAGCCAACCCTTCACAGTAGTCAAAAAATAGGTGTAATTGTTGGAAGTAAGGGCTACTTTCAGAATTAGGGGTAGAATTAAAAAGAAGGGTTGTTTTGAAGTATATAGAGAAGAAGTGGTAGTTTAAGCATAGTAGGGGTAGATAGATAAATATGAAAGATGATGAACTTTTGGATTCGGTGCTGCCAAAACCAACAATTCACAGAAGTTAAAAAATAGGGGTAATTGTTGGAAGTATGAGGTATTTAGAGAATTAGGGGGAGGATTAAAACGAAGGGTTGTTTTGAAGTATTAAGAGAAGTAGGGCTAGTTTAAGCAAAGTAGGGGTAGATCGACAAATATGAAAGATGATGAATCATTTGGATTGGGTGCTGCAAAAACCAAGCCTCCACAGTAGTTAAAAAATAGGGGTAATTGTTGCAAGTAAGTGATACTTAGAGAATTAGGGGCAGGAATAAAAAGAAGGGCTATTTTGAAGTATTAAGAGAAGTAGGGGTAGTTTAAGCATAGTAGCGTAGATCGACAAATATGAAAGATGATGAATCGTTTGGATTGAGTGATGCAAAAACCAACCCTTCACAGAATTATAATTGGTTTACAGAGAAATGAATATTTCAAAAAAATGAATAAAGAAATGAATAAACGAAAACAATAATAAAAATAGGGGAGGTAGTTTAAGCATAGTAGGGGTAGATCAACAAATATGAAAGATGATAAATCGTTCGGATTGGGTGCTGCAAAAACCAACCCTTCATAGAAGTAGAATGATAATTGGTTTAAAAAGAATGAAATGAATAATGTAAAAAATGAATAAAGGAAAACAATAATAAAAGTAGGGGTTAGTTAAAAAATATGGGTAATTGTTGGAAGTAAGGGCTATTTAGGGAATTAGGGGTAGGATTAAAAAGAAGGGTTGTTTTGAAGTATTAACAGAAGTAGGGGTAGTTTAAGCATAGTAGGGGTAGATCCACAAATATGAAGGATGGTGAATGTAACGTCCCGCATTTTTGTCGGTTTGTATTTGAATATTTAAATCAGTTTAAATATTGAATTCCTAATATAAGTAAATTTATTTATTAATTAAAACGAAGTTGAACGTATAAAAATATATATTAAATATAATCGAGCCCGTAATATCGCGGCAGTTCGTAAATTAACATTTTGAACTTCAACTGAGTATATATGGTTCGTTTTAAATCGGATTTCCACAAAACAAGAAACGTCGGAATCTGTTGAACTGTATCTTTCTAACAGAAGTGAAAAATCAAGATTTCGCGTTATAGATTGTGAGTTATATCTAAATCAAATTTTCAAATAGTCGCTATAGAATCGTTTATCGATCATAACGGTTTGTTCGATATAACTAGATATCAGTTGCAAATCTGGACAAGATTCTTTTGAAGCATAGTGATAATTTAATTTTTACAATTTTACTGTAATTTTTAATTAATTAAATACGCAACTTTTTATTTTGAGTATTTTGCACCCTATATCAGTATTTTGGGGTTTCACAATAAAAGTTAATCTACCGATATTGTAACAACAGGGATTTTCCCGATCTCCGAAGAGAAGAGAAAACTCGTATTGCTTTGAGGACAAGACAAATCAGAACACAAACAGAAGAACATTTCATTGTTATTGCAACAATTCCATCAGAATACAAGAATATACATAGTATGAATCAATAATATACATTTGACAAATATCAGAGATTTAAATACATTATCGCGGCAGAAAAATAGTACAAAACATAACTGAAAGAAATACACGGATATAGAGCTTTCCGAATATCACTTCAGCTATAAACCAGGATCCTGTGAATATAAATCTGCAAAACAAAAACTACTAGCTGCCCGTGCGAAAATTAAGGGCACCCAGAGTTTAGGTTAAAACAATAAACTCCAGGTTAGCCGTGTGACTGGTGTGAGAACTGAAACAGTTATTTAAAACTTTACTTTTGAAATAAGGTAAATCAAGGGACCACGCCGTATAACACGGAACAGATTTCCTCCTAAGAATACCAGTGCTCGAGATAAACAGCGCAATTCTAAATAAAGTACAATGAAGCTATTATAAGACCCAGGTCCCATCACACAATGCAACGCAAGCCGGAGGATAGGGTGTTACCTTATAATAGCCAAAGAATGCTTGATACGTATAAAACGAAATCATTTGATATTATTATAAGGGTATAGTGCTTCAAAAACAATTTCAATCATAATATCAATCATAGACGGCATAAGTGCCCCATAACACTATGTCGCCAATATAGGTTTACAATCAAAATTGCAAGAGGTCGTATTGGAAGTTGGATTTCCATCGTGAACCAAGGCAAGGGATCGTCCTTACTACTTCGAGACTCTCTAACCCGAGTCTCAGGCAAGTACTGAGTCAAGCCTTTGGATCGTCAGGGACGATCCACCAATGTGGATTAAAATGCCTGAACACTGTGTTTCCCCACCCTATGGGGCGTAAATTAGCCAACAAATGACTCCATCGGTCCCGGATCGACCGATATAACCGGGGCGCCTCGCTATCCAACAACCACATGAGTCAAACTTTCCAGGGCATGCAAAACCACTAACACCACTCCTAGCTAGAAGGAAACGCATGCCCTCCCTGATGTCCCCTCCCGTTTCTGTTTCACACCGGGGTGTGAGGCTCGCGAATTAACGATACACAAAGCGATGCCACAAAGACGGTGCTTTGATCAGCAACCACAAGAGTCGGCTTTTCAATAGAAGCCTTGATCATTTGCATCTTATCATGCCACACAGGCAGACCATTCCATGCAACCGATATCCATCAATCACATAGAATGATATCCAATGTCAGACACACAGTCCATTTACAAGTTCGTTATGGGTCTGAACGAAACCAGAGGCACCTTGTACCTCGCATATCCATCGATCTCCAATTACGTCTGGACGATCACCAACTTATTCCCTCCTCTTTGGTGTACAGCCCAATCAAGATCATCAGGAATCATCCAATCGATGTGAAGACCTCCGGTCTTCAACCACCGCCTTCATCTTTGACATATCGTCGTATCAGTTATTCAGAATGGGTATAAACTCGGACTTTTCAAATAACTCGCGTATATATTATAAACAAGTGCTACACAAACACAACCTGCGCCTCATTCCAATTCATCAGTCCCTAACCGTAAATCAGTAAGCGAACAATTCCGTAAATATTAACCCCGAAGGCCGAAACCAACATCAGATCAATACCCAGGAAACCATTCATCTAAGCTAATCTTCAGTTAGTTTCTAAATTTCACGTTATTAGGGAATGGTTACCATTAATTTTATCAAAGATAAATTCTTTAAAATTTATTCTTTAATCTCCCTTTGGATATCAAATCAAACCGTTTTAAGGTTTATCCAAACTAGTCGGGATTAGCGAACCATACCGAAGTGACCATATCTAACACCACAATGTTATTGGTGAATATTAATTACCATTTCACGTTCAAATCTAATTAAAGATTTAACTATCGTCTGGAGTAAAACTGGTGGTACTCCATTCTCGATCATTTTCTTGAATTGATAATTTTAGTTATCCAATTCACTTTCCAATCTAATTAAAGATTCATTAAAACTCTAATTTAGTTTTAATCTCAATAATCATTACTTAATGATTATTCAAATTTAAGAAATTAATCTTATCTTTACTTGGGTTAAAGAACGGATGTCATTTAAAACACAGTTCACTATAAACTCAAAATCCTATTTGATATTAAATACGAGGCTCGGAATAGAAAATATATCAGCTTATATTCAATATCAAATTCTGAAACCAACAAATATCGTACTGGAAATAATGATATAAATATATATCTTTCAAATTTCCATAACATTATCTGTATAATCACGAAATCCAAAATCGAAATATTCCAAAGATGATTTCTATTCAAATCCATTCCAATTCATATATTGGAAATTCTGGTTATTTTAAAACCCATTCTCAATCCATTTTATTGATTTCAAAATAATAGATTATCTTTCTAGTTATAAACTAGTTCATTTCGATAAAAATATATTTTTATCTTTACATATGTGGAGTTTTTCATCCCAGTTCTTTCCAAATCATTTATTATAATTTTACACAAATTATTGATATTTTTAATAATTTTGTCAAGGCCCGTACAGTGGATTTCCAATAACTGTCGTCGAACTGCACTTACAGCGACCTTTTCCAAATTTTATTTGGACGTAATTCCAAATCTAACCATTAGATTTCAAATTTATCATATTCGTTGGAAAACTCTTTTCGATACGAACCAAACGGTTCTGGTTTTAGGAGAATCCGACGGTCGGATCTACCGTAACGTCCATTTGAAGTCAATGGTCGAAATTCACGAACGGTCGCGGAGCGACGCGTTCTATTCAGACCATTAGTATATATAATATACACATATATATATGTATATTATATATTTCATCGATTTCCATTTAAAATGTATTTTATGTTTCGTTTTAACTTCGTTTTGAAAATGATTTCAACTTCATATTCAATTTTCGATCAAAATTGAATATTCCATCTCATTACTATATAAATGATAATATTTTCGAAATTTTATATTTTGAAACCACTTCCTTTTCTATACTCACTATAAAAACGAATATAATCGATATAAATATCGTTCGCGTCTAAATGGTGCATATCTAATCAACACGGCGTTTTGTATTTCAATAACTTTGTTATTCTATTCAACACACGGATTTTATTCTATTCAACACATGAATTTTATTCTGTTCAACACATGAATTTTCTTCTATAATATTCTTTATTTTCCAAATTGGAATGAGGCCCAATCAATTAACATATAATGTTAATTATATTGATTCCATACAACACATGTATATTTTTATTTTTCTAACATATTTTAGAAAATTTTGACGGCATAACGACGCGATATTAGAACCGGGATAAGGTCTAGCCTTATCCCTCGCCTCATAATGGCGCGTGTCATACACAAACCAATTTATATAATTTCGTTTCACACCTCAAACCAATATTCAAACAAATATTCCAATCGACCAAACAACCAAACAAACAAGGTTTTAAACAATGGTGTCGGGTGCTTCTGAGCACCACCTGCATCTTAGTGTATATATATATAACTAGAAAATAAAATTTAAAGTGAGAAGTTCTCACCGAATAGCTAAACCAATTCACCGCGACTCTTCATATTTAGGAAATCTTCACCGCTCGCCTTTTGTCATTTTCATCGCCCGTATTCACTACATAAAAAATCACATTTTTATATTCTCTAGTATATAAAAATCATATTTTTAATTCGCTACTTCGTTATAAAAATTATATTTTTCTTCATAAACCGATATGGAAAAATCTAATTTTTCTTCACAAACCGATATGGAAAAATCTAACTTTTCTTCACAAACTGATATGGAAAAAAATCTAATTTTTCTTCACAAGCTGATATGGAAAAATCAAATTTTTATTTCACATTCATATATAGAAAAATCGAATTTTTACTTCACATTCATATATAGAAAAATTGAATTTTTATATTCTCTATCTTATAAAAATCATATTTTTATTATCTCTACTATATAAAAATCATATTTTCATTCGATTAAAAATCATATCTTTATACTTCCATTCCAACTATAAAAATCGTATTTATATAACGCTAGTATGTCTATAAAAATCCTATCTTTACATAAACAAAATTCGTATCTTTCCTCCTTTTTCCCTAACAAAAATATAGTCTTTATACTTATAAAAATTTTCTCTTTATAAATAAAAAAATCGAAACTTTTTATTTAACTCAAACTAATTATTTCAACATAAATTGAAATTAACACTTACAACGAAATTTGGGTTTTGCTCACTGGTTCGAAGGGGGAGGAGTCTCTGACGCACGACAGTCTTCTGGTGGTCGGAGTGGGCCACAGCAGGTCGGAATTGGTCCCACTGGGACTGGAGGCGGCTGTTTTAAGCGGAAGAGGGTTTTTCAAGTGAATGGGGGTCCCACAACGTGCTGACGTGGCGGATAAGGAGGCACCGGATGTCTAGGGTGCCGTGGGTAGGTCCGGCTGCCGTTGGCTGAAGGGTGGTGGCGGTGGCGTCGGTTTTCGGTCATTTGGGGTTTTAGGGTTTCGGAGAGAGGAGGGGTGGAGGCTGGGCTTCACGAGATCGAGGGGGGTCGTGGGTGGCACGGCGACGGCGATGGGTGTTGGCTAGCTTTTTGACCAAGCCACCAAGGTTCACATACAAGAAGAAAGTATGAAGCTTCATGCCTTTAGCCCATGAAAACCGGATCGTGGTCACTTCATCGTATCGGATCGCGGCGCCCTGCTTGGTCGTCTCGCCCCAGCTCGATCCGATCCATCTCTGTAAGCTCGATCCGATCCGAACTCCAAGAATCAGCAAATGAAGGCTCTGACCACTTCTACCACAATCCGCAAATGATGGATCTCGCGACACCTGTCCACAACTGTCATATTGACCAATTCTTCATTAAGCGATGATCCGGTCCGAAATTCTCGAGATTCGTGCCATGTACGGCCGCGATCCTTCTGAAGAAATTAGCTATAAATAGCCCAGAGCTTGGCAATTTTCAGGATCTTTTGGCAGTTTTAAGTACTAATTCCACCATTACTGTCAAGCTAATATTTCCTATCAGTATATTCTCGAAATTACTGAAACAATCATAATTGTAAAAGAGTGAGATTGAGTGAAATCATTGATTGTACAAGCATTCAATGAATAATCAATATCATATAAAGTGGATGTAGGCTCGTTAACGCCGAACCACTATAAATCTTGTGTGTTCTTCATTTTTTCTTTATTCTCTACATATAATTCTCTGCATACTATAACAATTTGGGTGTTAGAGCCAAATTTTGGTCTAACATTTTGGTGCTTTCACTGAGAACAGAATTCTCAGCATATTGGATTGTTGCTCCATTGTTTGGATACTTAAGTCCGAAGAAAACAGTCCTAAACTTCACCTTTTCGGTTTTTGAAGATTTCAGCGGTACTCAGATATCATGGCTGGAAAGAAATCTAAAGAAGTACGAGCTTCACAGACGAATGAAAATGCGAATGATGCGATTAAAGAGAGCTTGCACGAATAGGTCAATGAAGGACCCTCGGATCGCGGAGAGGGAGGAGCGATCCAATCCACTGAGGGCGACACGATCCAACAGGGTGAAGGGGTTATCACTCGATCCCAGGATAACGCCACGAATCCTACTCCCAAGTCCTCCCCGATCCGATCCCAAGGGGGTGCTGCGAACCACCGACACAGGTCTACCGCGATCCGAAGATGACCAGACAACAACTCGACCTGGAAAAGAGGTTATGCCTCGTTCTTCCCGTCCTGGAACATCTTCTCGACCTGGTTCAAGTTCTCTGCGCATAAGAGAAAATGTTGATGAAGAATTTGATCCCTCCGCTCCCGCAACAGAAGGAGACCTCTCACGCATACTGGATCTGTTGAGGAGAACGAATGACGAATTGTACGCTCAAAGGCAATAAAGGTATGTGTTATGACAGAATTTGACCTCTCTAGATAGGCGGATTAGCGATCTTGTAAGGCAGAGAGCTCCTCCACCACCTCCACCAGCTCGTTCACCTACTCCAGAGTATTCCTCTTCATCATAAGAGTCTCCTAGGCCTCCAAGGCGACCCTTGGAGTGGCCGGAGAACATCGACCGTCTTCGATTTGGAACCATTCCTACTCGAGAAGAAGAGGCACTCGATATGGGGCCTTCTAATCGCGATCTGAATAATCTAGCGGCGATTCCTAGAGCTCGAATGATTGAAGATCCTGTTCAAAGTAGACTACCTCAGCCCTTTCGCCGTATGGACGATCACGGTAACATGGGGAAACGAAGGCCTACCCGAGGTCCAGATTTCGTGGCCAGTCCAAGAAGAGAAGTTGGAGGGCCACGCAGAACAAGAAGTGTTGATCCCGAGCCTGCATTGACTAGTTCAAACGTTCCGACAATGGTCAGGCAAATTCTGGCAGATAGCCGTGGACAAAGGAACGAAGATTGGGGGATCGACCGCAGTCACACTCCTTTCACAGACGATATTTTGGATGCAACATTCCCAAGGCGCTTCAACGTGCCTGAGATGAATCGTTACGCGGGAAGATCCAATCCAATCCAGCATCTGATGAGATACTCATGGTCGATGACTACGGCCGCAGCCTCTGACGCTGTAAAATGCAAGGCGTTCCCTATATTCCTGGAAGAAGTAGCATTATTATGGTTCACTCATTTACCAGCATGTTCAATTTCCAGTTTTAGGGAACTGAGTGAGAGATTTGTGGATCAGTTCGCATTTATGCGCAGATGTAACAACCCGAAAATCTGGGCCAGTTTAAAATTTTTATCTTGGCAATTTTAGCGAATTTTGAATATTTAAAATGGATTATTTTAAATAATTATCGACGAGAAATTTATTTTGAATATAATTTGATCGTATATATTATATACGCCGTCGTTAGAATATAAATAATTATATATAATTATAAATAGATTTGAAAATGGCGCGGTAGTTCAATAATTCGATTTCAAACTTCAATTGAATGTACCGGGTGCAAAACAATCCGGATATTAGTGAAACCAAAAACATTAGGATCTAATTGATAATATCTTTCCAGCGAATTCGACCAATCGAGATTTCATAGCGGGAATCAAAAGATATGTCCAGTTGAAAATTCTGAATAGTCGCTATGGAATTCAGGCCCTTAAAAATGGACATTTTGCAAATGACCTCAGATTTCAACGAAACCAGTTTTGTTGGGTCCGTTGTGTCAAGTTATTGCTAGGTTTCAAATTTCATAATTTTTCGAATCAATATGTGAGCGTGGCTGAGGAAAACGCGTTTGACCAGTTTCAGTTGATTTTAATCGACTGGAAATTGGCCATTTTTCAAACGGCCTCAGAATTCGACGAAACTAGTTTGGTTAGGACCGTATCGTCAATACGAAGCTAGAAAGTATTTTTCGGGAATTTTTAGAGTTCGCATGTAACCCTAGTAAATTGAAATGCGCGTTAAAATTCAATATAAAGAGTTATATGTTGATTTTGACGGAAACTGATCAAAACAATCAAATCAGCTTGCGATACATATTCCATTGTGTTCGGAATGGGGTAAAACGCTATGAGCGACAGGCGGTGGGCTTGATTTCGAGTTCGAAATAGAAAGTTGCTTTATGGAATTAAAATAAATAAATTAAATATTATTATAAATAATTTCATTTAAGCCCTCCCTCCCCTTATCCTTTCATTCCCGTTTTCAGAAGAAAAAAAAAATCACTCGAGATCGACGGAACCGCTCGCCGACGCCGACCTCCCTATCGTCCCAGCCATCGCCGACGGTGATCCCACTCCCCCCTCCATCCTCGTTTCTCTCTCCTCTCCCTCCTCTACTAAATCGCGAGTCCACCTTCCCTCAACCCCTTCAACCACCGCTGCTCGAGGTGTCGCACCCCACCGTAACCCCCCCCAGACCTCGCCGCCTTCCCCCTCTCTCCTCCCCCCCTCTCCATCGCATCCCCCATCGCCCATTCCTCGATTGAAACGCTCCCCAAAACACACGCACTAGCCTTAGACCGCCGCTGCCTTCTCCAGGACCACCGCCTCCAACCTGCCCAACCTCCCCCGACCTACCACCAACCCGGCGCCGCCTTCTGAACCCCCCCCCCCCCCGACAAAGAACAGTAAGTTTTATTATATATTTAGTTTATTTCAATTATTTTATGTGATGATCTTTAAATGAAATTAGCAATTGTTATTTTTAAAAATAAAAATTAGATCTTTAATGTAGATTAAGATTATATATTTATATAGAAAATAGTCTATAAAGATTCGATTTTTAAATAGAAAAGATTCGATTTTTAAATAGAAAAGATTTGATTTTTAAATAGAAAAGATTCAATTTTTAAATAGAAAAGATTTGATTTTTAAATAGAAAAGATTTGATTTTTAAATAGAAAAGATTCGATTTTTAAATAGAAAAGATTCGATTTTTAAATAGAAAAGATTTGATTTTTAAATAGAAGAGATTTGATTTTTATATAGTAGAGATAATAAAAATACGATCTTTATATATAAAAATATAATTTTTATATAGAGAATAGCGTGATAAAGATATAATCTTTATTATATGAACATCGTTGTAAAAATAGAATTTTTATCTATATAGTAGCGGTGTAAAAATAGAATTTTTATATACATAGCAACAATATAAAAATGTGATTTTTATATATTGAACATCGAAGTAAAAATGTGATTTTTATATATTGAACATCGAAGTAAAAATGTGATTTTTATATATTGAACATCGAAGTAAAAATGTGATTTTTACATATGTAGTGGCTACGGGCAAAGAAAGTGATATCGGCGGGAACAGTGAAGACTTCTATCAATGAAGTGCCGTGGAGCTAGGATAGCTATAAGTGAGAATTTCTCACCTTTCAATTTCTTTTCTAATTATATATATATACTAGGATGCAGACGGTGCTTAGTAGCACCCGACACAATCGTCCACAGACCATGGACTTGTTTGTTTGGTTGCATAGGTTAGTTATATGATTTGATTTGAATTTGGTTTTTTGGTGATTTTGATTGATGTGTGAAAGGCGTGGGCCTTCACTAGACCGGGGATAAGGCTAGGCCTCGTCCCGTTTCTAGTATCGTGCCGTTATGCCGACGAAATTTTCTAAAATAAATTAGAAAAATAAAAATATCATTTTATTTAAAGAATGAACTGAATAGAAATTCATATGTAGGAATAAAATGTTTTGTCGTTAAAAATATAATTTTTAACGTGAATGTGAATAAATAAATATTCATTTACAAACCAGACGGTTTGTTTATGTACACCTATTTGAAGGACATTGATTGGGTCGATAAATTTTACACATCGCCCAACTGCACAAATAAAATATGCGTTTGATTGTTTGAAACCCCACACGGGTGTTGGGATGAAATTTGAAGTTCACTCATCCTGATTGATTAAATATGTCGATCGATTGATTGACAGGCTGTTATAAGCGTTAGATATCTATATTTGATGCTTATACAGTGTAGTGCACTTTGGTTGATGGTTGATTATTTTTCAATGCTACTATGTACGTGTGATGCGTGAAAATCCATATGATTAACTTTATATGGTAATTGATTGGGCCTCATTCCAATTTAGAAAATAAAGAATAATATAAAATAAAGGTTCATGTGTTGACAGTACTCATCCATTGAGATTGGTCATGTGTTGAACGAAATATTTTAGTAATAAAATTTACATCTTTATCAATATAAAATAAAGGTTCATGTGTTGACAGTGCTCATCCATTGAGATTGGTCATGTGTTGAACGAAATATTTTAGTAATAAAATTTACATCTTTATCAATATAAAATAAAGGTTCATGTGTTGACAGTACTCATCCATTGAGATTGGTCATGTGTTGAACGAAATATTTTGATAATAACAACTATTTTGAAAAAGAAATATTTGAAATAGAATATTTGAAAATAGAAATTTATGAAGCCGTGTTGATTAGATTGACGCCATTTTGACGTAAACGATATTTATATCGATTTTATCGATTTCGAAATGAAATGAATTGAAAACGATTTCGAAATGAAATGAATTGAAAACATTTCGAAAGGATGTGAATTGAAAACGATTTCGAAATGAATTGAATATAAAACGAATTCAAATTGAATTGAAAGCAAATTGAAATGAAATTCAAATTGAATTAAAATTTGAATTGAATAGAAGTGAATTTTAAAACGAATTTTTAAAGAAGAATTCAATTTTGATTTGAATTGAAATAAAGATTGAAATTGCTTTTGAAACGAATTTAAAACTATTTATAAAATTCGTTTTAAATAGTAATCGACGAAATATATATTATATATATTATATATATAATATAATGGCCCGAATAGAACGCGCCGCGCCGCGGCAGTTCGCGAATTTCGACCATTTATTTCAAACGGACATTACGGGAGATCCGACCGTCGGATTCTCCTAAAACCGGAACCGTTGGGTTCGTTTCGAAAGGAGCTTTCTAATGAATATTAGAAATTTGAAATCTAACGGTTGGATTTGGAATTATGCCCAAATCAAATTTGAAAAAGGTCGCTGTAAGTGCAGTTCGATGGCCATTGATGCAAATCGACTGTACATGCCTTGATAAAATTATTAAAAATAGTAATAATTTGTGTAAAATCATAAGAAATGATTTGTGAAGATTTGGGATGAAAAACTCCATATTTGAAAAGATAAAAATAGATTTTTATCGAAATGAACTAGTTTTGAACTAGAAATATAATTCTATTTATCTTTAAATAAATAAATTGAATTTGAAAGGGGTTCTAAAAATAACCAGAATTTCCAATGATTGCATTGGAGTGGATTTGAATCGAAATTGTCTTCGGAATATTTCGATGTTGGAATTCGTGATTATACGGATGTTGTTATGGAAATTTGAAAGATATATATATATATCGTTATTTCCAATACGACATTTGTTAATCGTAGAATTTGATATTGAATATAAGCCGATATATTTTCTATTCAGAGCCTTATATTGTATATCAAATGTGATTTGGGTTTGTTGCGAATGGTGTCTTCACTAACAATGTTCTTGAACCCAGTAGAGAAAAGATTAAATCTTTTTATTTAGATTTAATAAAGTGTACCAATTAAATAATATTTAATTGGAATTGAATTGATATTGATTTTTGGGTTTATCATGGACAGTGTTTTAAATAACACTCGTTCTTTAACCCGATAATTAATGTGATGTGATTTTGGGTTTATCGTGAACCGTGTTTTAAATGACACTGATTCTTTAACCCAGTCGCTGATTAAAACTAAGTAGAGTTTTAATGAATCTTTAATTAGATTGAAATGATTGAGAATGGAGTATCACCAGTTTTGCTCCAGGCGATAGTTAAATCTTTAATTAGATTTGAACGTGAAATGGTAATTGAATTTACCGATAACACCGTGGTGTTAGATATGAAGTACTACCAGTTTTACTTCATGGGATGAATAGGTTGGGATTGGGAAATTAAAACAAATGATTACTTCGGTAAGGTGGGCTAATCCCGACTAGTTTTGAATTGATATTCAAAAATAGATTAAAGAATAAATTCAAGAAATTTATCTTGGATAAAATTAATGGGAACCTTTCCCTATGAATGTGAAATCAGAAACTAACTGTCGGTTAGCTAAGCAGAATGGTTTTCTGGATATTGATCTGATGTTGGTTTCGGCCTTCGGTGTTAATATTTGGGGAATTATTCTCTTGATTAATTTACGGTTAGTGACTGATGAATTGGAGTGAGGAGTATGTTGTGTTTGTGTAACACTTATTTAAAATATACGCGAGTTATTCGGGAAGACCGGGTTTATCCCATTCTGAATAACTGATACGACGATAAGTCGAAGATGAAGACGATGGTCGAAGACCGGAAGTCTTCACGTCGTTTGGGTGATTACTGATGATCTTGATTGGGCTGTACACCCAAGAAGATGGAAACAGTTGGTGATCGTCCAGACGTACTTGGAGATCGATGGATATGCGGGGTACTAGGTGCCTCCGGTTTCGTTCCGACCCAGAACGGACTTGTAAATGGACTGTGTGCCTGACATTGGATTTTAGTCCGTGTGATTGATCTCAATTAAATATATATCTGTTTGGCGGCGGAGAATTTATTCTCTTGCTTAACGCCCTTCTCTGAGACGTACAAGCTCAGGGGTTATATATTGATGGATATCAAACGCATGGAGTGAATTGCCTGTGTGGCATGCCTAAGTGGCAATTGATCGAGGCTTCTGTTGAAAAGAAAAGTCTTGTGGTGATGATCAAAGCAAGGCCTTTGTGGCGTAGCTTTGTGTAACGTTTGATTCGCGAGTTTCACACCCGGTATGAACCAAAAACGGGAGAGGACGTCAGGGAGGGCATGCGTTTCTTCCTAGCTAGAAGTGAAGTCAGTGGTTTTACACGCCCTGACGAGTTTGACTTATGTGGTTGTTGCTGTTGCGAGGCGCCTCGAATTGATCGGTCGTTCTCGAACCGATGGAGTCATTTAGTTGGCTCGTTTACGCCCCATAGGGCAGGGAAACGCATGTTCAGGGTTTAAGTTTAATCCACATCGGTGGACTGGCCCTGAGGATCCAAGGGTCACTCGAGCTCTGATCCTGAGACTCGGGCTAGGCAGTCTCGAATCGGTTGAGGACTATCTTTTGCCTCGGTTCATAGACGGAAATCCAATTTCCAAATACGTGACTTTGCGGTTTTATTTGTAAACCTATATATGGTGACATAGTGGGATGGGGCGCTCATGCCGCCTATGATTGATACTTATGATTTGAAGTTGTTTTATGCACTATGCACTTATAATAGTATCAAACGATTTGTTTTAGCCGTATCAAGCATTCTTTGGCTGTTATAAGGGAAAACCCTATCCTCGGCTGCGTTGCATTGTGGGATGGGACCTGGGTCTTATAACAGCTTCATTTTTCTTTATTTAGCATTGCGCTGTTTGTTTTATGCACTGGTATTCTTGGGAGGAAACCCGTTCCGTGTTATACGGCGTGGTCCCTTGATTTACCTAATGATTTAAAATAAAGATTAATAACTGTTTTAGTTCTCACACCAGTCCCATGACTGACCTGGAGTTTATTGTTTTAACCTAAACTCTGGGTGCCCCTATTTTGACACGGGCAGCTAGTAGTTTTGGTTTTGCAGATTTATATTCACAGGATCCTGGTTTACAGCTGTAACGATATCCGGAAAGCTTTGTATCCGTATATCTCATTCTAGTTGTGTATTGTATTATTTTCCGCTGCCATGTATTTAAATGTAATTTAAATCTCTGATATTTCTGTGTAATATTCATTTATACTCTGTATATTCTTCTAATTTGATGCATTGTTGTAATATACAATGAAATGTTCTTCTGTATGCGTTCTGCTGTGGTTTGTTCTCGAACTATCCGCCGCTTTCCTTTACGGGGAAGTTACGGTTTTTCACAGTTGGTATCAGAGCTTTGGTTTACAAAGCTCAAAGAACGAGACACATTAGAACCATACGAAAGAATTCATCAGATATTGGATTAGCAATATCCAATGAGAATGACTCGTTAGAGATGGGATCAGTAGTATCCTAGAACGAGAGTGGAGTGTATATTTTTCAAATGAAAACAAATTTTGTTTTGAAAATTTAAATCAATTATTCGTATTTGATAATTTATTTGTATTGATTTTGGACAATTCAGTATATAAAGAATTTGCATATACGCCTTGCAAACGTATATTCAAAGTTTTAATATATTGGATAGATATAGCATCGCACTCTAGTCGCCCGAAGATGATATTGATGATAGCGATCGCATCATCAACATTTATGTTCGTGTTTCGAAGGTGTGATTTTCTATATATTTCCATTAGACTGGTGTGAGAACCAAAACTAATATAGCTAGAATACATTGTTGTGATTTGGCATCAAAACATGATTTTCTGTATATATATCAAAATTATGAATTTTAAACGTTAAATTCACTAATTGATTGATGTTTGTGTTGTTTGTTTAATTGTTTCATAATTTTGAACCATTATGCCTAATTGTATCAAAGGGTGGGTTATATTGAAAATTGGTCGCATTTGCTTGCATATACTTGCACTTACATTGAACAGGTCATAGCAAGGAGGCTAGAGCAGAGAATAAAATTTGTTTGCCCGACAAATAGGTACATGTTTACTACATAATTTACTGTTTTGTTTGGGTGATGATGATTTTATGAGCCTATTGGCTAGCCGCTTGGCTTTTTCTTTTTCTTTTTGAGATATGAAGGACCGGGGAAGCTATTTGAAATTCCCCGATACTCCCGGTGCACGGGAGGTTATGGTGAAATTTTTCAAAAAGTTAGGGTGTTAGCCAAATTTTTGAAATTTTAGAAAATTCTCAGAAACTGAAAAGTTGGAGAATGGAAGCCAGATCGAACGTAGAGCTGATTAATCAAACCACTTTCGACTTTGTTCCTTTTCGGGGACGAAAAGTTTTAAGTGGGGGAGATTGTAACAACCCGAAAATCTGGGCCAGTTTAAAATTTTTATCTTGGCAATTTTAGCGAATTTTGAATATTTAAAATGGATTATTTTAAATAATTATCGACGAGAAATTTATTTCGAATATAATTTGATCGTATATATTATATAAGCCGTCCTTAGAATATAAATAATTATATATAATTATAAATAGATTTGAAAATGGCGTGGTAGTTCGATAATTCGATTTCAAACTTCAATTGAATGTACCGGGTGCAAAACAATCCGGATTTTAGTGAAACCAAAAACATTAGGATCTAATTGATAATATCTTTCCAGCGAATTCGACCAATCGAGATTTCATAGCGCGAATCAAAAGATATGTCCAGTTGAAAATTCTGAATAGTCGCTATGGAATTCAGGCCCTTAAAAATGGACATTTTGCAAATGACCTCGGATTTCAACGAAACCAGTTTTGTTGGGTCCGTGTTGTCAAGTTATTGCTAGGTTTCAAATTTCATAATTTTTCGAATCAATATGTGAGCGTGGCTGAGGAAAACGCGTTTGACCAGTTTTAGTTGATTTTAATCGACTGGAAATTGGCCATTTTTCAAACGGCCTCAGAATTCGACGAAACTTGTTTGGTTAGGACCGTATCGTCAATACGAAGCTAGAAAGTATTTTTCGGGAATTTTTAGAGTTCGCATGTAGCCCTAGTAAATTGAAATGCGCGTTAAAATTCAATATAAAGAGTTATATGTTATTTTGACGGAAACTGATCAAAACAATCAAATCAGCTTGCGATACATATTCCATTGTGTTCGAAATGGGGGTAAAACGCTATGAGCGACAGGCGGTGGGCTTGATTTCGAGTTCGAAATAGAAAGTTGCTTTATGGAATTAAAATAAATAAATTAAATAATATTATAAATAATTTCATTTAAGCCCTCCCTCCCCTTATCCTTTCATTCCCGTTTTCAGAAGAAAAAAAAATCACTCGAGATCGACGGAACCGCTCGCCGACGCCGACCTCCCCATCATCCCAGCCATCGCCGACGGTGATCCCACTCCCCCCTCCATCCTCATTTCTCTCTCCTCTCCCTCCTCTACTAAATCGCGAGTCCACCTTCCCTCAACCCCTTCAACCACCGCTGCTCGAGGTGCCGCACCCCACCGTAACCCCCCCCCCAGACCTCGCCGCCTTCCCCCTCTCTCCTCCCCCCCTCTCCAGCGCATCCCCCATCGCCCATTCCTCGATTGAAACGCTCCCCAAAACCCACGCCCTAGCCTTAGACCGCCGCTGCCTTCTCCAGGACCACCGCCTCCAACCTGCCCAACCTCCCCCGACCTACCACCAACCCGGTGCCGCCTTCTGAACCCCCCCCCCCCCCCCCGACAAAGAACATTAAGTTTTATTATATATTTAGTTTATTTCAATTATTTTATGTGATGATCTTTAAATAAAATTAGCAATTGTTATTTTTAAAAATAAAAATTAGATCTTTAATGTAGATTAAAATTATATATTTATATAGAAAACTAGTCTATAAAGATTCGATTTTTAAATAGAAAAGATTCGATTTTTAAATAGAAAAGATTCGATTTTTAAATAGAAAAGATTCGATTTTTAAATAGAAAAGATTCGATTTTTAAATAGAAAAGATTCGATTTTTAAATAGAAAAGATTCGATATTTAAAAAGAAAAGATTTGATTTTTAAATAGAAGAGATTTGATTTTTATATAGTAGAGATAATAAAAATACGATCTTTATATATAAAAATATAATTTTTATATAGAGAATAGCGTGATAAAGATATAATCTTTATTATATGAACATCGTTGTAAAAATAGAATTTTTATCTATATAGTAGCTGTGTAAAAATAGAATTTTTATATACATAGCAACAATATAAAAATGTGATTTTTATATATTGAACATCGAAGTAAAAATGTGATTTTTATATATTGAACATCGAAGTAAAAATGTGATTTTTATATATTGAACATCGAAGTAAAAATGTGATTTTTATATATTGAACATCGAAGTAAAAATGTGATTTTTACATATGTAGTGGCTACGGGCAAAGAAAGTGATATCGACGGGAATAGTGAAGACTTCTATCAATGAAGTGCCGTGGAGCTAGGATAGCTATAAGTGAGAATTTCTCACCTTTCAATTTCTTTTCTAATTATATATATATACTAGGATGCAGACGGTGCTTAGTAGCACCCGACACAATCGTCCACAGACCATGGACTTGTTTGTTTGGTTGCATAGGTTAGTTATATGATTTGATTTGAATTTGGTTGTTTGGTGATTTTGATTGATGTGTGAATGGCGTGGGCCTTCACTAGACCGGGGATAAGGCTAGGCCTCGTCCCATTTCTAGTATCGTGCCGTTATGCCGCCGAAATTTTCTAAAATAAATTAGAAAAATAAAAATATCATTTTATTTAAAGAATGAACTGAATAGAAATTCATATGTAGGAATAAAATGTTTTGTCGTTAAAAATATAATTTTTAACGTGAATGTGAATAAATAAATATTCATTTACAAACCAGACGGTTTGTTTATGTACACCTATTTGAAGGACATTGATTGGGTCGATAAATTTTACACATCGCCCAACTGCACAAATAAAATATGCGTTTGATTGTTTGAAACTCCACACGGGTGTTGGGATGAAATTTGAAGTTCACTCATCCTGATTGATTAAATATGTCGATCGATTGATTGACAGGCTGTTATAAGCGTTAGATATCTATATTTGATGCTTATATAGTGTAGTGCACTTTGGTTGATGGTTGATTATTTTTCAATGCTACTATGTACGTGTGATGCGTGAAAATCCATATGATTAACTTTATATGGTAATTGGTTGGGCCTCATTCCAATTTAGAAAATAAAGAATAATATAAAATAAAGGTCCATGTGTTGACAGTACTCATCCATTGAGATTGGTCATGTGTTGAACGAAATATTTTAGTAATAAAATTTACATCTTTATCAATATAAAATAAAGGTTCATGTGTTAACAGTACTCATCCATTGAGATTGGTCATGTGTTGAACGAAATATTTTAGTAATAAAATTTACATCTTTATCAATATAAAATAAGGGTTCATGTGTTGACAGTACTCATCCATTGAGATTGGTCATGTGTTGAACGAAATATTTTGATAATAACAACTATTTTGAAAAAGAAATATTTGAAATAGAATATTTGAAATAGAATATTTGAAAATAGAAATTTATGAAGCCGTGTTGATTAGATTGACGCCATTTTGACGTAAACGATATTTATATCGATTTTATCGATTTCGAAATGAAATGAAATGAAAACGATTTCGAAATGAAATGAATTGTAAACATTTCGAAAGGAAGTGAATTGAAAACGATTTCGAAATGAATTGAATATAAAACGAATTCAAATTGAATTGAAAGCAAATTGAAATGAAATTCAAATTGAATTAAAATTTGAATTGAATAGAAGTGAATTTTAAAACGAATTTTTAAAGAAGAATTCAATTTTGATTTGAATTGAAATAAAGATTGAAATTGCTTTTGAAACGAATTTAAAACTATTTATAAAATTCGTTTTAAATAGTAATCGACGAAATATATATTATATATATTATATATATAATATAATGGCATGAATAGAACGCGCCACGCCGCGGCAATTCGCGAATTTCGACCATTTATTTCAAACGGACATTACGGGAGATCCGACCGTCGGATTCTCCTAAAACCGGAACCGTTGGGTTCGTTTCGAAAGGAGCTTTCTAATGAATATTAGAAATTTGAAATCTAACGGTTGGATTTGGAATTATGCCCAAATCAAATTTGAAAAAGGTCGCTGTAAGTGCAGTTCGATGGCCATTGATGGAAATCGACTGTACAGGCCTTGATAAAATTATTAAAAATAGTAATAATTTGTGTAAAATCATAAGAAATGATTTTTGAAGATTTGGGATGAAAAACTCCATATTTGAAAAGATAAAAATAGATTTTTATCGAAATGAACTAGTTTTGAACTAGAAATATAATTCTATTTATCTTTAAATAAATAAATTGAATTTGAAAGGGGTTCTAAAAATAACCAGAATTTCCAATGATTGCATTGGAGTGGATTTGAATCGAAATTGTCTTCGGAATATTTCGATGTTGGAATTCGTGATTATACGGATGTTGTTATGGAAATTTGAAAGATATATATATCGTTATTTCCAATACGACATTTGTTAATCGTAGAATTTGATATTGAATATAAGCCGATATATTTTCTATTCAGAGCCTTATATTGAATATCAAATGTGATTTGGGTTTGTTGCGAATGGTGTCTTCACTAACACTGTTCTTGAACCCAGTAGAGAAAAGATTAAATCTTTTTATTTAGATTTAATAAAGTGTACCAATTAAATAATATTTAATTTGAATTGAATTGATATTGATTTTTGGGTTTATCGTGGACAGTGTTTTAAATAACACTCGTTCTTTAACCCGATAATTAATGTGATGTGATTTTGGGTTTATCGTGAACCGTGTTTTAAATGACACTGATTCTTTAACCCAGTCGCAGATTAAAACTAAGTAGAGTTTTAATGAATCTTTAATTAGATTGAAATGATCGAGAATGGAGTATCACCAGTTTTGCTCCAGGCGATAGTTAAATCTTTAATTAGATTTGAACGTGAAATCGTAATTGAATTTACCGATAACACCGTGGTGTTAGATATGAAGTACTACCAGTTTTACTTCATGGGATAAATAGGTTGGGATTGGGAAATTAAAACAAATGATTACTTCGGTAAGGTTCGCTAATCCCGACTAGTTTTGAATTGATATTCAAAAATAGATTAAAGAATAAATTCAAGAAGTTTATCTTGGATAAAATTAATGGGAACCTTTCCCTATGAATGTGAAATCAGAAACTAACTGTCGGTTAGCTAAGCAGAATGGTTTTCTGGATATTGATCTGATGTTGGTTTCGGCCTTCGGGGTTAATATTTGGGGAATTATTCTCTTGATTAATTTACGGTTAGTGACTGATGAATTGGAATGAGGCGTATGTTGTGTTTGTGTAACACTTATTTAAAATATACGTGAGTTATTCGGGAAGACCGGGTTTATCCCATTCTGAATAACTGATACGACGATAAGTCGTAGATGAAGACGATGGTCGAAGACCGGAAGTCTTCACATCGTTTGGGTGATTACTGATGATCTTGATTGGGCTGTACACCCAAGAAGATGGAAACAGTTGGTGATCGTCCAGACGTACTTGGAGATCGATGGATATGCGGGGTACTAGTTGCCTCCGGTTTCGTTCAGACCCAGAACGGACTTGTAAATGGACTGTGTGCCTGACATTGGATTTTAGTCCGTGTGATTGATCTCTATTAAATATATATCTGTTTGGCGGCGGAGAATTTATTCTCTTGCTTAACGCCCTTCTCTGAGACGTACGAGCTCAGGGGTTATATATTGATGGATATCAAACGCATGGAGTGAATTGCCTGTGTGGCATGCCTAAGTGGCAATTGATCGAGGCTTCTATTGAAAAGCAAAGTCTTGTGGTGATGATCAAAGCAAGGCCTTTGTGGCGTAGCTTTGTGTAACGTTTGATTCGCGAGTTTCACACCCGGTATGAACCAAAAACGGGAGAGGACGTCAGGGAGGGCATGCGTTTCTTCCTAGCTAGAAGTGACGTCAGTGGTTTTACACGCCCTGACGAGTTTGACTTATGTGGTTGTTGCTGTTGCGAGGCGCCTCGGATTGATCGGTCGTTCTCGAACCGATGGAGTCATTTAGTTGGCTCGTTTACGCCCCATAGGGCGGGGAAACGCATGTTCAGGGTTTAAGTTTAATCCACATCGGTGGACTGGCCCTGAGGATCCAAGGGTCACTCGAGCTCTGATCCTGAGACTCGGGCTAGGCAGTCTCGAATCGGTTGAGGACTATCTTTTGCCTCGGTTCATAGACGGAAATCCAATTTCCAAATACGTGACTTTGCGGTTTTATTTGTAAACCTATATATGGTGACATAGTGGGATGGGGCGCTCATGCCGCCTATGATTGATACTTATGATTTGAAGTTGTTTTATGCACTATGCACTTATAATAGTATCAAACGATTTGTTTTAACCGTATCAAGCATTCTTTGGCTGTTATAAGGGAAAACCCTATCCTCGGCTGCGTTGCATTGTGTGATGGGACCTGGGTCTTATAACAGCTTCATTTTTCTTTATTTAGCATTGCGCTGTTTGTTTTATGCACTGGTATTCTTGGGAGGAAACCCGTTCCGTGTTATACGGCGTGGTCCCTTGATTTACCTAATGATTTAAAATAAAGATTAATAACTGTTTTAGTTCTCACACCAGTCCCATGACTGGCCTGGAGTTTATTGTTTTAACCTAAACTCTGGGTGCCCCTATTTTGACACGGGCAGCTAGTAGTTTTGGTTTTGCAGATTTATATTCACAGGATCCTGGTTTACAGCTGGAACGATATCCGGAAAGCTTTGTATCCGTATATCTCATTCTAGTTGTGTATTGTATTATTTTCCGCTGCCATGTATTTAAATGTAATTTAAATCTCTGATATTTCTGTGTAATATTCATTTATACTCTGTATATTCTTGTAATCTGATGCATTGTTGTAATATACAATGAAATGTTCTTCTGTATGCGTTCTGCTGTGGTTTGTTCTCGAACTATCCGCCGCTTTCCTTTACGCGGAAGTTACGGGTTTTCACAGCAGAGGACAAAGAGTGTGATTGATTTGTTCTTTGTCATACAACGACCAAACGAAAGCTTGAGAGTGTATCTGGACCGTTTTAATCTAGCTGCCACTGAAGTCAAGAATCCCCACAAGCCAACTGTTTTGGCGGCCCTGATCGATGGGGTGGATAAGGATACTGAATTTGGAAGATACTTGGCTGGAAAGCCACCTCCGACTAGAGAATTGTTCTAAGAGAAAGCTAATGTACGCTTACGCCAGGAGGAGGTATATGCTAACCGTAAAATGAAAGTGGCAAATAAGGAGGAAATCCAAAGTAATGTGGCCATTAAGCAATCGGGAGACAGCTCGGGAAAAGTCGAAGTCAATGTTGGAAACCGAAACCAGGGAGGTGGTCATCAATCAGGAAACAATGGTAATAACGGTAATGGTAGTATCAATCGAAAGAGGAATCGGGGGAACGACTCCCAGAGAAGGACTCATCCCAGGTCTTTTGAGAATTATACGCCAATAAATGACATGTTGGAGAATATCTTCAGAGACACGTAAAACGTTCTCTAATATAAAAGGCTTCCTCCGAGAGATTCGAAAGAAAAAGAGTGTGAGACGGGTAAGTTTTGTCTCTTCCATCAGACACACAGCCATTCTACAAATGAGTGCCATCATCTGAGAGACGTAGTCGAGAAGCTGCTCCAAGAAGGAAAGTTGGACGAGTACAAGATAACTCCTAGAGACAGGGGGCAAGCCGCGCAGACCCCAAACCAAAACCAGAATCAACCTGCTGCCTGACCAACTGCCCAACGGAAGGGAAAAATTATCGTCATTAATACCATAATCGGAGGGCTTTATCTTGTCGGGCATAGTTTCAAAGTGATGGATCAATATGTCAATGCAGCTAAGCAGCACCTCGAGGTGGGAGAGTGTAGCCACCCGGAGGACAATGTCCCGGTGAAGCAGCAAAAGACGATGTCAGATGATGTCATTTTCCATGATCGAGAGAGTATTGGAGTTCATGCTCCAACCGAAGACCCATTTGTAATCACAGTTTCTATTGGCCCGGCCACTGTTCATAAAGTGTTAGTGGACAATGGGAGTTCAGTGAACATTCTGTTCAAAAAAGGATTGGACCAGATGAATCTTGATTTGAAAGATTTAAAGCCATGTGAAGGATGGCTCTGTGGATTCAACGGAGCTTCTACTGCTCCGATGGGTTATGTAGAGCTGTCAGTAACACTTGGGGAAGGAGAGCGCCAGAGAGTGAGAATTCTTCCCTTCATGGTATTGGGTATTGAATCGCCCTACAACGCCTTCTTGGGCCGACCGGCCTTAGCTAAGTTCAGAGCTTGTATAGCCCCCTGGTGCTTGTTGTTGAAGTTTCCTACATATGCTGGTGTTGGCGTAGTCAGAGGAGATCAGGTTGCCGCACGAGCATGTTACATTGCGGAGCCGAAGCTACTCCGTAAAGGAGGAGACATAGAGACTAAAGACACTTCCTCCCTCACAAGGGAGAAGACGTAATAGGAATTAAAGAAGGTGACTCTGGATGAGTCGCCCAGAGATCTGCCCGAGGACATAGATCCCAAAGAGGACGAAGAGCTTAGGGACAGAATGGCGACTCCCAACGAGACAACTGTGGATGTACCGATCGATGATAGTGACCCGAAGAACGTCCTGAAGATTGGATCCCAGTTAGACCCAGTTCGAGCTAAAGAACTGATGGAGTTTTTGAAAAACAACCTGGATGTATTTTCCTTGACACATGATGACATGTGTGGGATATCTCCATCAATCATGAGTCACTCATTCAGCATTAACCCGAAGCATCCCCCTGTAAATCAAAAAAGGCGAATGCTGAGCCCAGAGATGTCCGCTGCCTTGAATGAAGAAGTAGAAAAGTTAAGAAGTAATGGATTCATCAGAGATTCCACCTACCCAGATTGGATTTCAAATCCGGTCTTGGTGAATAAGGCCAACGGGAAGTGGCGCACGTGTATTGATTTTTCGGATTTGAATAAAGCTTGCCCGAAGGATAGCTTTCCGTTGCCCAGAATTGATCAATTGGTGGACTCAACGGCGGGTCATGAGCTTCTTTCTTTCATGGATGCTTATTCCGGATATAACCAGATCCCTATGCATGTTCCCGATCAAGAGCATACTAGTTTCATGTAACACCCCACTCCCGCTATGATCACTCACAATGGGAATGCCATAACATCGGTGGAGTATTTTAGTGAATATAGAACAGAAAAATTACAACTAGACAGATATAAATAGTACTTGAAATTTTAAAACATCATTTCATAACAGCGGAAGTAAAACATGTCTGGTTACATCATAAACTCACAATAAAAGTCAAGTACAATATCCATCAAGATAAAGAAGTACATAATCCCACTCTCATACAATAGCCAAAACAAAAGGAAAGATAACTGGATAACTGGAGCTTTACATCTACCCAAGCTCCTAAAGACTGGAACAGCAATCCGATCAAGCTCCACTACTGCTAGGATCCACCACAGGACCTGAGGGTTGGGAAAAAGATAAAGACAACGGGGTCAGACATAAGTCTGAGTGAGTCCTATAACTTTAACAATACAATCGTTAAAGTAACCAGAGAAGACATAACTTGATATACGGTAACATATAGGGATGAACGGCTATACTAAGCAGTTAACTAAACTAAGATAAAGGATAAAGACGCATCTACCCTTCCTAAGGTAAATTACTAAACTGCACCACACCAGTCGTTCCTAACTTAAAGGTTGATCCCACCCAAGGACTTATAAAATTTACTAATTAGTACCTGCGTACCCCTAGGTGACCAAGTAGGCGCCACGGGGCCCTACAATCCACTAGGTGTACACACTACTTCCCATTCGATCGGCTCCCTAACGTAGATACCCGTGCTGGCCCCACCGTGGGATGTATCATTCCCCAATGTGGCAACCTGATGAAACTAAAGGTGCACGGCTTATATCTACTCGATGCAACAACGGCTTACCTACCAGCCCGGGCCCACTCACGCATATGAAGCCCGTTGGACTTGCGTTGCCACCGCTAACCCGTTTGCCTCTTACAGTCAAGCCCAGTATGCGTGTCCCGTCCTCGACATGGGTCGAGCCCACAAAGATACGTATGGGTTACTGGTTGAAATGGGCCTCCACAAGCTACCCACCTAAGCTTGTCCCTTTTTCTAGTATATCCCACTTAACCCTTTAATCATGTTTTAATTACATGTTCTATTTTGGTTAAGTATTCTAATCGTATTTTCTATTGCCACCCAAGGCAACCACTAGATTTTCTCATGCCACCCGAGGCACCCACTTAACCCCTCATGTCCCTCTACATGCTAATGTGGTTAAGTGTTTCTTAATTAATTAATTAAGAACGTAACCTTTGTAAAGACCTCTCACATTAGACTGTCTTTTATGACCGCTGGTTAAGCCGGTTGGGTCCGGGCAGCCTTATGTCATAACAGAGTCTAACCTCGTGTCTTTACATTAATTACGTATTTAGTTTGTGCCTAAGACCTCTCACATTGGGCTAACATTTGTAGCAACTGGTTAAGCCGGTTGGGTCCGGGCAGTTTTACGCTACAACTGAGTCCAACCTCGTGTCTTAGTCAATTAATTACACCTAATTAATCACCCTCATAATTTTATATTAATTATCCCTAATTAATCAAGTTTTCTTAACATGGGTAGACCTAACTTAATAGGTAAATTCCCATGGGGTAGACCTAACTCAATAGGTAAATTCCCAACACATAGTATGGGTACACCTAACCAAATAGGCAAATTCCCATACTATGTTTATTTATTTTGTGTTATGCATAATTATATTAATTTCACACAATCTTATTAACTTATGCATTTAATTACCCCATCGTTCCCACGTAATTTCGTTCATGATATAACACATATAAAAGGTGTCAACTTGCATATGAATGAACATGTTTCAAAGGTGCCATCTTGCATATTAACAAACACATAACTTGCATATGAACTTGCATAACATGTCACATAACTTGCATATAATATGTCACATAACTTACATATTCATTTTGCATAACAAACTTGCATATTAGCTTATAGACTTGCATAATGTGTCATCATGAACTTGCATATTAATAAACATGTAACTTGCATATTTACATACATGTAACTCGCATATTAACAAACATGTAACTTGCATATAAAGAAACATGTAACTTGCATATTTACATACATGTAACTTGCATATTAACAAACATGTAACTTGCATATTAACAAACATGTAACTTGCATATTTACATACATGTAACTTGCATATTAACAAACATGTAACTTGCATATTAACAAACATGTAACTTGCATATTTACATACATGTAACTTGCATATTAACAAACATGTAACTTGCATATTAACAAACATGTAACTTGCATAGCATATTACCATGAACTTGCATAACATGCATATGATTACATAGCCCACAACTTGCATATTTAGCATCATGCAAACATAACATACATCATATTAAACTTGCATAAGCTTACATACTCAACATGCATAAACATAAGATTAATGCTAACATCATATCATATGATTCAAAGCTCATTAACCCACATACAAAACCATAAATCTCATCACATCTCATCTAATTAGTTTACCAAAAGATCATCAAAGTGATAGAAACTCACAACTAGCAACTTTGAACACCAAATGAAGAAGATTAAGATGCTAAGAAGGGATTAGAAGTTGATTAGAGAGTGATTAGTATGCAACCCTCTTCATAAAATTAGTGGAGGCCATGAGAGCTAGCATTTTGCCATAGTTTAGTCACTAGGTTTAATTATGAATGAATTAGGGTAGGTTAGGGTCTTATTTATAGATTAGGCAAGTGTTTTAGGCCATAGGATTAACCCTAGATTCAATCCAAGCCATCAAAGCATGTCTTGGGGAAGAAGTCAAGTGTAGGAACCATCTAGGGCCTTTAGATTAAAGATGGACCATGAGAACCATTCAAATGCAAAATCTGCACTTGAGCGAATCGGCCCACGGGTTGACAGCCAAACACCCTGGATTAACCCCTAGTCGACCCAGCGGGCTCGGGTCGACTTCAAAAATCGGCCGGTTCGGTTATTCCCCTCTCCCAATTCGCTGTTTTGAGCATTTTTGCATATTTATTTATTAAATTTTCAATTATATATATATATATATATATATATCAATATATATATATATATATATATCTACACAACCCATTTCACTTAATTAAGTATACTTTAATTTGGGAATTTTCGTGAAACTTCGCGAGGCCATATCTTGGTCATACGGACTCCAATTTTCGAAAACTCGGACTCTATTTCGCGTATTTTTCCGAGACGAACACAATGGCATAGCCCGTTTCCCTTGATTCCCATTTTAGAATTAAATTCTGCCTCGATTTATGTTATTACAGGTTATTGAAAATACGGGTTGTTACATTCTCCCCTCCTTAAAGGATTTCGTCCCCGAAATCTTCAAGTTAGGAAGAACGTATCCTACCATCCAATCATCCATCTACTCAAAGCATCATCCACGAGCAATCATTGTCCTTACAAGATTCTAAATGCTGGATGGATATATGCAAAAGTGTGTGTATATGTACTTACCTAATGCGAAAATCAGGCGGTTACTGATACAGTAAACCTCCTTAATGCAAACCATGATAGTGCCATGCATCCAATATGTATGCGAAACCCTATTGACACATACAAATTTCTACATGCGTGCACAACCATACACAAAAATGCATCATCCATATGATAACACAGCCATGATACATCCATCAATCTAACTACCACATCCATTTATGCAATATGCAACATGAAGTGACTGAGCCGATCTAGTGCCTAATGTGTGTGTATATGCATCCACGAGCAACCACTAGCAAACAATTGCATCCATATGCATCCATCAACCATAACATGTTTCAAACACATGTTTCAACCATAGGTTTTACCCTATCTAAAGGTCATAGGTATTAGCGAGAGGATATACTAAAGATAAGATAAGTACTAGACAAGCAATAAAGGAGAAGTTAAAAGACATACTCTCAAAAAGAAATGGATACAAAGAACGCATCTTTGCTTCCGTCTCCCAAGTAGCATTGCTTTCGTCATCTCCCCATTGCACTTTAACTAGCTGAACTTCTCTGTTCCTCAACTTCCTAGTTTCTGACCCAAGGATGCGAGTAGGAGCTCGTCGAATCGTCGCATCACGCTCTACCTCTACATCTCTAAGCAAGCTCGGCTCTACCACCTCCGCGGTCTCATGTAAGCACTTCCTCAAATGTGATACATGGAATACATCATGAACACCACTAAGTCTGTCGGGCAACTCCACCCTATATGCCATCCGTCCAATCCTTTCCTTAATAGGAAACGGCCCAACAAATCTCGGTGCTAACTTCCCTACGGACCCAAAGCGAACAACATTTCTCAATGGAGATACTTTGACAAAAACCATGTCCCCAACCTCAAACTCAAGATCCGTCCTTCTCCGATCCGCATAAGATTTCTGTCTATCTTGCGCTGCTTTCATCCTTTTTCGAATTAAATCAATCTTCTCTGAAGTCTCTCTAACCATATCCGGCCCAAGCAAGATCTTATCCGTAGATTCCCACCAACATGTAGGAGATCGACAAGGCCTTCCATAAAGAGCTTCGAAAGGAGCCATACCAATACTGGACTGAAAGCTGTTATTATATGCGAACTCCACCAAAGGAAGATGTTCTTCCCATGTACCTCCAAAATCCAAGATACAAAGCCTCAAAAGATCTTCTAAGATACGGTTCACCCTCTCGGTCTGACCGTCCGTCTGAGGATGATATGCGGTGCTCAAACACAACTGAGTCCCTACCGCCTCTTGCAAACTTCTCCAAAACTCACTAGTGAAAATAGGATCTCGATCACTCACAATGCTGGATGGTACGCCATGCAATCTAACAATCTCTCTAACATAGACTGAAGCAAGCCATGGAGCGGTCCTCTTACTCTTTACGGGTATAAAATGGGCACTCTTGGTAAGTCTGTCTACCACAACCCAAATTCCCGTATTGCCCTTCCTCGATCTCGGTAACCCGTCGATGAAATCCATCGAGACACTATCCCACTTCCACTGTGGAACTTCCAATGGGTGTAGCAACCCACCGGGTTTCCTTTGCTCCACTTTAACTTGTTGGCACACTAAGCATCTAGCCACATACTCGGCCACATCTTTCTTCATACCGGCCCAGAAGAAAACTCTCTTCATGTCTTGGTACATTTTGTCTCCACCGGGATGAATAGTCATTCTTGAACGATGTGCATCATCCAAAATAGCCTTCTTCAAACCCTCATCTTGCGGTACACAAAGTCTACCGTCTCTATGCAACCATCCCTTATCATCTATGGTGTATCTACCCAAATGGCTGGACGACTCCCCTCTTATAAGCTTCTCTACCAACACAACCAACTGTGGGTCGTCTCGCTGAGCCTCGCCAATCCGTCTCAAAAGAGTAGGTCTAACCTCCAAGGATGCCAACAAACCAGGTACAAAATCAACAGAAGGTCTGAAGTCAAACAAAGAAAGAAACTCCAAGCTTCGTCGTTCCACGAACAATGGACTCAAAGATAGCCTTTTTCTACTTAAGGCGTCTGCCACCACGTTACCCTTACCAGGGGTATACGCTATCTCGAAATCATAGGATGCTAAGAACTCCATCCACCTTTGCTGTCTTAAGTTTAAATCCTTCTGAGAGAATAAGTACTTCAATGATTTATGGTCGGTGAACAACTCGAATCTCTCACCAAGAAGATAATGGCGCCAAGACTTAAGTGCGAAAACAATCGCGGCCAACTCTAGATCATGGGTAGGGTAATTCTTCTCATGCACTCTCAATTGTCTCCCTCCATAGGCTATTACCCTTCCCTCCTGCATCAAGACTGCGCCTAATCCTGTTCCACAAGCATCGGTATAAACAACAAACGGCTTACTCCCATCTGGAAGCACTAAAACTGGAGCGGTGGTCAAAGCTCTCTTTAACCGTCGGAAAGCATCATCACAATCTACATCCCATGAGAAAACCAGATTCTTCTTCGTCAAGCGGGTTAATGGGGCTGATATCTTCGCGAAGTCTTTGATGAACTTCCTATAATATCCTGCCAACCCCAAGAAACTTCTTACCTCGGTAGCATTTCTAGGAACTTTCCAATCCTGGATAGATACTATCTTTGCGGGATCCACAGCTATCCCTTCCTTAGAGACCACATGCCCTAAGAATCGCACTTCTCTTCTCCAAAAATGGCATTTAGAGAATTTAGCTTTAAGACTATGCGCTCGAAGAGTCTCCAACACTTCCTTGAGATGTAAGGCATGCTCTTCTTCATTCTTGGAAAAGACCAAGATGTCATCCACAAAAACTACTACAAACTTATTCAGATACTCTCTGAACACTCTACTCATGAGATCAACAAAGTATGCGGGGGCGTTTGTCAACCCAAATGGCATCACTAGCCACTCATAAAAACCATCCGGAGTCCGGAAAGCAGTCTTCTCTATACTGTCCTCCGCCACTCTTAACTGATGAAACCCTGTAGCTAAGTCCATCTGCGAAAATACTGACGCGCCAACCAACTGATCAAAGAGATCATCTATCCTCGGTAATGGGTGTCTATTCTTCTTCGTGAGCTTATTAAGTTCCCTATAAATTACACAAAGTCTGAGGGACCCATCCGCCTTCGTGGCAAACACTACTGGAGCTCCCCACTCCGATATACTTCGCCTTATGAACCCCTTCTCAAGCAACTCCCCTACTTGCTTATGAAGTTCTCTTCTCTCACGAGGAGCCATGTGGCGTACTGGCAAAGACACTGGTTTGGCATTATCCACCAAATAAATTCGGAAATCTATCTCCCGCTTCGGAGGCAAACCCTTTACTTCTTCAAACACATCCGGATATTCCCGGACTACTCTGACAGAACACAAACTTTCGACCGAAGCATCGAGCGATTCAAGATAACTTAGCAAAACAGATTCCATGGGATTGCAAGAGATCTCGAGAGTGTTACCCAAGCGGGTCATGAGCCTGACAACTCTCCTTTCGCAATCAAGAACGGCACCATTACTGGATAACCAGTCCATGCCCAAGATCAACCCATAGCCCGTGAAGCCCAATACAAAAGCATCACATCTAAACTCAACGCTAAGTATAGAAATCTTCAAACCCAAACATATCATAGACAGATATATGGAGCCCCCAATTGGGTTTGAGACAACCAAGGGATCATCAACTAGACTGGTGTCTAAGTGCAGTGACTCAACTAACGATGATGAGATAAAAGAATGCGATGCGCCAGAGTCAAACAAAGTACGAACTGGATGATCAAACAGAAAAACCAGACTTTCAACGGAAATAGTTCTACCTCTCTGCTGAATCGGTGGAACTGAGAGAACCTGAACTTGCCCCCCTGACTGAGGTGGTGCTATAAGAGCTTGCACCTGGCCTCCTGAGGTAGACCCCGTCTTCTGCCCCTTCTTTGGGCAGTTTTTCACAAGATGCCCTGCTTCACCACAATGAAAGCAACCGGTCTTCTTCTTTTTGCGACAATCCTTACTGAGGTGTCCTGGTGTTCCACAATTGAAGCACTTCTTCTTCGTCTTCTTTTTGTCACCATTGCCTTTTCCGCCCTTGCCTTGTTGTTGCTGTTGCGGTTTCTTCTGATCCCCCTTTTTCTCTGGTGCCTTAGAATTCTTATCATCCTCATGCATAAGTGCCATGTAGACAAGCTTCTCAAAAGTGGCCCCCATAGGAATGTGAGTCATAGCTATTCCTTGCAATGGTTCGTTCAAGCCTCTAACGAACCTCAAAGCCTTCTTCTCCGGTGTATTCACCAACTCTATGCCAAACCTTGCTAATTGATTGAATTTGTTGACATATTCTTTCACCGTGAGATTCCCTTGCTTCAAATTCAAGAACTTCTCCATAAACAGATTCTCTTCCGCCCTTGAGAGAAACTTAGCCCCAAACCTTTGCTTAAAATCTGCCCAAGAGTCAACAGGGCGTTCTCCATTAGTGACCTCCCACCAGAATGAGGCCTCTCCCTTCATTAACCAAGCCGCCAACTTGACTTTCTTTCCCTCTTCCACTTCAAAGATATCTAGCAACTCTTCCACTTCCTTAAGCCAATCTCTAGCCTCTACGAAAGTCTCTGAACCAAGAAAAGGTTTTCCTCCTATAGCCTTGAACTCCTTGCAAACCTTAGCAAAATTATCCACTCTAGGCTGAGGAGGAGGAGCGGTTGTCTCTGGTGTAGTAGCATTGGCCGGACCCGCAGCCGCGGCCCTAGCCTCTTGCAACCTCCTATACCATAGTGGTATAACTAAACCCTCCGGGATGTTAAGATCTTCAGCCATGCTGAAACGAAAGAGGAAAGATTCAAAAAGGAGATTCCGAAAGATAAAGATATGGCTATTGGGGATTATGCTTTTCTTTTTCAAAAACTTTTTCTCTTAGAAGACATGCTTTTAAAAATACTTTCTTCGAAAATACTCTTAGAAAGTAGTTTTTCTCAAAAATTTTATCTGTTCTGGTAACCTTAAGCTCTGATACCACGTGTAACACCCCACTCCCGCTATGATCACTCACAATGGGAATGCCATAACATCGGTGGAGTATTTTAGTGAATATAGAACAGAAAAATTACAACTAGACAGATATAAATAGTACTTGAAATTTTAAAACATCATTTCATAACAGCGGAAGTAAAACATGTCTGGTTACATCATAAACTCACAATAAAAGTCAAGTACAATATCCATCAAGATAAAGAAGTACATAATCCCACTCTCATACAATAGCCAAAACAAAAGGAAAGATAACTGGATAACTGGAGCTTTACATCTACCCAAGCTCCTAAAGACTGGAACAGCAATCCGATCAAGCTCCACTACTGCTAGGATCCACCACAGGACCTGAGGGTTGGGAAAAAGATAAAGACAACGGGGTCAAACATAAGTCTGAGTGAGTCCTATAACTTTAACAATACAATCGTTAAAGTAACCAGAGAAGACATAACTTGATATACGGTAACATATAGGGATGAACGGCTATACTAAGCAGTTAACTAAACTAAGATAAAGGATAAAGACGCATCTACCCTTCCTAAGGTAAATTACTAAACTGCACCACACCAGTCGTTCCTAACTTAAAGGTTGATCCCACCCAAGGACTTATAAAATTTACTAATTAGTACCTGCGTACCCCTAGGTGACCAAGTAGGCGCCACGGGGCCCTACAATCCACTAGGTGTACACACTACTTCCCATTCGATCGGCTCCCTAACGTAGATACCCGTGCTGGCCCCACCGTGGGATGTATCATTCCCCAATGTGGCAACCTGATGAAACTAAAGGTGCACGGCTTATATCTACTCGATGCAACAACGGCTTACCTACCAGCCCGGGCCCACTCACGCATATGAAGCCCGTTGGACTTGCGTTGCCACCGCTAACCCGTTTGCCTCTTACAGTCAAGCCCAGTATGCGTGTCCCGTCCTCGACATGGGTCGAGCCCACAAAGATACGTATGGGTTACTGGTTGAAATGGGCCTCCACAAGCTACCCACCTAAGCTTGTCCCTTTTTCTAGTATATCCCACTTAACCCTTTAATCATGTTTTAATTACATGTTCTATTTTGGTTAAGTATTCTAATCGTATTTTCTATTGCCACCCAAGGCAACCACTAGATTTTCTCATGCCACCCGAGGCACCCACTTAACCCCTCATGTCCCTCTACATGCTAATGTGGTTAAGTGTTTCTTAATTAATTAATTAAGAACGTAACCTTTGTAAAGACCTCTCACATTAGACTGTCTTTTATGACCGCTGGTTAAGCCGGTTGGGTCCGGGCAGCCTTATGTCATAACAGAGTCTAACCTCGTGTCTTTACATTAATTACGTATTTAGTTTGTGCCTAAGACCTCTCACATTGGGCTAACATTTGTAGCAACTGGTTAAGCCGGTTGGGTCCGGGCAGTTTTACGCTACAACTGAGTCCAACCTCGTGTCTTAGTCAATTAATTACACCTAATTAATCACCCTCATAATTTTATATTAATTATCCCTAATTAATCAAGTTTTCTTAACATGGGTAGACCTAACTTAATAGGTAAATTCCCATGGGGTAGACCTAACTCAATAGGTAAATTCCCAACACATAGTATGGGTACACCTAACCAAATAGGCAAATTCCCATACTATGTTTATTTATTTTGTGTTATGCATAATTATATTAATTTCACACAATCTTATTAACTTATGCATTTAATTACCCCATCGTTCCCACGTAATTTCGTTCATGATATAACACATATAAAAGGTGTCAACTTGCATATGAATGAACATGTTTCAAAGGTGCCATCTTGCATATTAACAAACACATAACTTGCATATGAACTTGCATAACATGTCACATAACTTGCATATAATATGTCACATAACTTACATATTCATTTTGCATAACAAACTTGCATATTAGCTTATAGACTTGCATAATGTGTCATCATGAACTTGCATATTAATAAACATGTAACTTGCATATTTACATACATGTAACTCGCATATTAACAAACATGTAACTTGCATATAAAGAAACATGTAACTTGCATATTTACATACATGTAACTTGCATATTAACAAACATGTAACTTGCATATTAACAAACATGTAACTTGCATATTTACATACATGTAACTTGCATATTAACAAACATGTAACTTGCATATTAACAAACATGTAACTTGCATATTTACATACATGTAACTTGCATATTAACAAACATGTAACTTGCATATTAACAAACATGTAACTTGCATAGCATATTACCATGAACTTGCATAACATGCATATGATTACATAGCCCACAACTTGCATATTTAGCATCATGCAAACATAACATACATCATATTAAACTTGCATAAGCTTACATACTCAACATGCATAAACATAAGATTAATGCTAACATCATATCATATGATTCAAAGCTCATTAACCCACATACAAAACCATAAATCTCATCACATCTCATCTAATTAGTTTACCAAAAGATCATCAAAGTGATAGAAACTCACAACTAGCAACTTTGAACACCAAATGAAGAAGATTAAGATGCTAAGAAGGGATTAGAAGTTGATTAGAGAGTGATTAGTATGCAACCCTCTTCATAAAATTAGTGGAGGCCATGAGAGCTAGCATTTTGCCATAGTTTAGTCACTAGGTTTAATTATGAATGAATTAGGGTAGGTTAGGGTCTTATTTATAGATTAGGCAAGTGTTTTAGGCCATAGGATTAACCCTAGATTCAATCCAAGCCATCAAAGCATGTCTTGGGGAAGAAGTCAAGTGTAGGAACCATCTAGGGCCTTTAGATTAAAGATGGACCATGAGAACCATTCAAATGCAAAATCTGCACTTGAGCGAATCGGCCCACGGGTTGACAGCCAAACACCCTGGATTAACCCCTAGTCGACCCAGCGGGCTCGGGTCGACTTCAAAAATCGGCCGGTTCGGTTATTCCCCTCTCCCAATTCGCTGTTTTGAGCATTTTTGCATATTTATTTATTAAATTTTCAATTATATATATATATATATATATATCAATATATATATATATATATATCTACACAACCCATTTCACTTAATTAAGTATACTTTAATTTGGGAATTTTCGTGAAACTTCGCGAGGCCATATCTTGGTCATACGGACTCCAATTTTCGAAAACTCGGACTCTATTTCGCGTATTTTTCCGAGACGAACACAATGGCATAGCCCGTTTCCCTTGATTCCCATTTTAGAATTAAATTCTGCCTCGATTTATGTTATTACAGGTTATTGAAAATACGGGTTGTTACATTTCATTACAGATCTGGGGTTATACTGCTACGTGGTGATGCCTTTTGGTCTGAATAACGCAGGCGCTACATATCAACAGTTAGTGAATAGAATGTTCTATATCCAGATTGGAAAAACGATGGAGGTATACGTCGATGACATGCTGATTAAATCCAGACGATCAGCCAATCACACTACTGACTTGGCAGAGATGTTTGGTATTCTTCGAAAATATGGGATGAAACCCCACCCAACAAAGTGTTCATTTGTGGTTGCCTCTGGGAAATTCTTGGGATTCATTGTCAGCTCGCGTGGGATTGAGATTAATCCAGATCAGATCACGACAATCAGAGGCATTCAAGAGCCCAAACAAATCAAAGACGTGGAAAGCCTCGCAGGGAAAGTAGCAGCATTAAGCAAATTCATCTCCAGAGCTACAGACAAGTGCATTCCTTTCTTTGAATTGATAAAGCAGGGTAAACGTAATTTTAAATGGACCCCTGATTGCATAGAAGCATTTCAGAACTTACCAAATCATCTGGAAAGACCTCCGATGCTGTCTAAGCCAGTGGATCATGAGGATTTATTCGTGTACTTAGCAGTGTCATCCCACGCCATCAGTTCTGCGTTAGTGAGGGAATAATACAAGGTTCAAAGACCAGTGTACTACGTGAGCAAGAAATTGGCGGCAGCTGAGAGAAACTATCCCAGGATAGAAAAGCTGGCGTACGGTTTGTTATTTGCATCTAGAATACTTCGACATTATTTCCAAGCTCATCCTATCGCTGTGTACACTGATCACCCACTCAAGCAAGTTTTACAGAGACCGGAAGTGTCTGGGAGGCTACTCAAGTGGAACATTGAGTTGAGCCAATTTGATATGAATTTTCAGCCCCGGCGAACGATACGGGGGAAAATGCTGGCACACTTCATAGCTGAATTTACTGTCCCGGAGGACGATGTAGTGAATGAAGAAGCTGATCAACCGAAATTACTCCTCGATCCCAGTGCCTGGAAATTGTACACCGATGGTGCCAGGAATAACAAACGGTCCGGTGCCGGAGTAGTGTTTGAAACCCCCGAGAAACGACTAATATCCTACGCTCTCCGATTGGATTTTCACGCCACGAACAACAGCACTAAATATAAAACCCTGATCGCTAGGCTGAAAATCGCAAAGGATTTAGAGATCACAAAGCTGAACATATTTTCGACTCCAAGTTGGTTGTGAATCAGGTTACTAGGAAGTTTCAAGCTAAGAGCCCAAGACTGATTTCATATTTGGAGAAAGTAAAGGAGTTGTTGAACGGTTTCGATCACTACAATATTTCTCATATTCCGCAGTCGGAAACCAACAGGCGGATAAGTTAGCAAAGATGGCTAGTTCTGACGATCCTGAAGATGCCGGACTAGTCCCAATTGAAGTATTGCAGTCTCCTAGTATAGATCAGATGGAAATTGATCCGGTAATGAAGGTCGAGCCAGAAAGGGAGTCATAGATGACTCCTCTGAAGAATTTCTTGATGAATGGAACGCTTCCGATAAAGAAGAGCGAGAGGCGTAAATTTGTTCCTAAAGCTTCCCGGTACGTTCTGCAAGGCGGATTCCTGTACAGACAGGGATTTTCGATGCCTCTTCTTCGGTGTATAGCCCATGACAACATCAAGCGTGTACTGCAAGAAGTACACGAAGGTGAATGTGGCAACCATAACGGGGGGCAAACGTTAGCAAAAAAGATATTGCGGTATGGTTATTTGTGGCTTACCATAAACAAGGATGCGACGAAGTACGTGCGACTTTGCGATGCGTGCCAAAGATTTTCAAAGATTCCCAGGGCTCCCCCTAGTCAGTTGAAGACAATGACAAGTCCATGGCCTTTCGCTATGTGGGGAATTGATATAATTGGAACTCTCCTTATAGCGAAGGGCGGAGCGAAGTTCGCTATTGTGGCTGTAGATTACTTCACCAAATGGGTCGAGGCTGAACCATTGACCACAATAACAACCAAGCGAGTGATTAACTTTGTCGTTAGGAATATTATTTGCCGGTTTGGGATTCCAAGGGTCATCGTATCTGACAATGGAACCCAGTTTGATAGCAGTGAGTTCCGGGACTTTTGCCAGAAATACCACATCGAGAAACGGTACACCTCTGTGGCACATCCGCAGTCGAACGGACAGGTTGAGGCAGCAAATAAAGTTATTAAGTCCATTCTAAAGAGAAGATTGAAGTGGGCCAAAGCCATGTGGGTCGATGAATTATCCTTGGCATTATGGGCCTATAGGACGACGTATAAGTCGGCGACAGGCCACACCCCTTTTTCTCTTGCATTTGGAGCAGAAGCAATCATTCCGGTTGAGCTAAAAGTACCATCTCACCGAGTCACCTATTATGATCCGATGACTAACAACGAGCTGCTCCTTCAATCCCTCGATATGATAGAAGAAAAGAGGGACGAAGCAGACCTGCGTGCCTTGAGACACAAGCAACAGGTTGCCAGATATTACAACAAAAGGGTTCGAGCCCGAACCTTTGAACCCGGAGACTTGGTTATGAAGCGTGTCTTTTTCTCCCCCCGCTCATATAGGTGCGAAGTGGGAAGGACCGTACTCCATTATACGAAGGCTTGATAATGGAACCTTCAAGCTAGCAACCGTAGATGGAGAAGAAATCCCTAGAGTGTGGAATGCCCAACATTTGCGGCCCTATCTGACATGAAATTGTCGGATTAATTCTTTTGTTTTATAGGACCATGTAAAAGGCACGACTTGCCTAGAATAGTTCAATTTCTTGAGCAAAAGATTATAAAGTGGACGTAGGTCATGATTTGACCGAACCACTATAAAAATATCGTGTGTCTTTTACCTTTATTGCACTATTATTTATTTACTCTACTATTTTTATGTAATTTGTCGTAAACTATACAGCGATCACAGAAACATGTGACTCTAGGTTCCTTCCATCAGAACGGAAAGCAATCTGAAGCCAGAACTCTGAAGGCGCAATAAATCACACCATTGACTGCACTCTAACTCTCCAGAGTCGAGAGAGAGTATAAAGGACGCGAAGATGACGTCCACAAGGCGTGACGGTGCACCATGATAAGAACCGCCTTGATAGCACTCTAACCTTGGCAATCGCCAGGAGAGTATAAAGGCGTTTATGACTAAGCGCTGAGAAAGAACTCTCACCCCGCTGAAGGATCGGGGAGCGACTGAACAGCTGAGTTCGCACTTTAACCTTGGTGACCACCAGGAGAGTATAAAAGCGTCTACGATTAAGCGCTGAGAAAGGTGCTGAAGATTCAGTGCCCCTAGAATTTCTGCCCCGCTGAAGGATCGGCGAGCAGACCATGACACGAGCTCGAACTCTAACCCGCTGAAGGATCGGGAGAGTATAAAAGCACTAGAGATTTAGCGCCACAAGAACTATTATACTAATAAAGAACCCAAGTCCCCCATATTCATAGATAGGGGGCAACACGCATGTGACTCTAATCAACCAGTAGTAAAAAAAAAAATCTGTTGCCTGAATGATTTGCAGTACGATTTCAACTTGGTTATAGTTAAATGATTTGTGACTAAGTGTGAAAAGTTTATTGAATGCAGGTACATGGTGATGCAAAAGAAATAAACTTTCATTCATAAACTGCAACGCTACAAGATAAAAGGAAACCTAAGAAAAAGTGAGGGCCATTCTCACAACTACATTTCAAGGCCAGTGGAAAGCCTAAAAACAAAATATGAACAAGTAACTACATCCTACTTATGCTTGGGAGACGGCTTGGACTTTTTCTCCTTCTTCTGTTTTTCCAGCTCCGCCTTGTCAGCTTCGGATTGATCACTCTTCTTTCTTTTCCTTTTGTCAATGAGAGGAGTTGGGGGATCATCAGAAGATTGGTAAGCAAGTTGTTTAGTAATTGATTTGGGCAGGAGTTTCATGATCAACCCAGTCTTGGGATCAAGTTCTAAAATAGGAGTTACATTTAGAACCTACGGGTCCTCTTGTTTCAAGGACAACTGTTTTTCTTGCTTAGCCTTCCTATCAGCTAAGGTTTCTTCATCGTCTCCCTTGATTTCTTTTGTGCTGACAACTTCCTCTTCATCATCTTCATGATGACCCTCCATGTCTTTCAAGGCATCGATGGGCTCAGCATCTTGGGGAACATCCGCACTTGGTGCCAGAATGACTTTCTCCGTTGTTGCCCCTTCAGTATGCTTCGGAAACTTAATAACATCAGCACTAGCACTCGGTGGAATGTCAACCTTTTCCGCCTTTGTCTTTTTCTCAGCATCCTTCTCGGCTGGCCTGCTACCTGTGTTACGAGAAGCAAATGTTATTTCAGGGGAGAATGTAGTTTGCTCAATTGATTGTTCGGCGAGACGACGACAAGTGACGATTGCTTTGACAAATTGAGGATAAAATATAGAGATACCTTCCGCTGATCCTTCATCCAAGTTTGCAGAAGAAGCCCCGACAACTGGAGGAGTCGGAGCTAAAGGGATAAATGGGTCATCGGGACTGTATTCCTCTACCTCAGAGGCCTTGGGCTCGATAGCTGAACTCGAACCTTCGTCAATCTTATTTTTACCCTTGGCCTGAACCTTCTCCCTCTCAATCTCTTCTTGAATCAGGCGTCTACCTTTCTCCAAATCCTCAGGCTCGTTACCTTTGAGAATTGTCTCCATTAACTCATTTTCGTTAATTTCATCAACTCCCAATCGCCGTTTCTCACCCTCGACGATTGCATCCCATATGTTGGCTAAAGTGACATGATAGTCCAGGATCCAGGAGATGTCACGAGCCTTGATGACCTGACCAAGGAAGTCAAACATCAATTTCTCGAATCCTTCTATCTCTGTCTCCCTCTCAATAAGCTTTTCATTAGAAGCAGTAGCCATTTCAATAGCGCTTTCAACGTTCTTTTCAGCAAGAGCTGCGCGCTTCTCAGCATGGACAAGTTGATCATTCAGAGTTGCCTTCTCTTTTTCGGCCAGAGCAAAACTATCTTTCAAGCTCGCCTTTTCTTTCTCCCAAGCGGCTCGCTCAGCATCAAAACGGTCTTGTGCCGTCTTTAATTCTGTGTTGGCCATTCGAAGGTCTTCCACTTCTTTCTTCAAAGCAACTTGCTCTCGGCTATTGGAGTCCAGCTCATCATGAAAGCGCTTCCTAGCATTTTCCAGCTCTGTCTTGTAATTTTCAGCATCTCGTTTTGCCAGAGCAAGTTGGGATTGTGCATCTTCCAAGTCCTTCTCCATTTTTATCCTGGCCCTATCATTGTTTTCTATCCTCACTTTGGATCTGGCCGCTTCCATTTCTAACTTGCGAATGGTATCGCTAAGATTAACAGCATGTTTCTTCATCACTTCATATTGCTTGGCCACATGACGAACATGTCTTATGACCTCAGTATTCCATTCCTTAGGCACTGGTTCAAGAGCTGGAAGGTACATCATCCTTTCGAAGAAGATATCGGGAAATTCTTTTCGTAATCATTCTAGCTTAGCCTAAGCTTCTGGACCATGGACATAGTCTCTTGCCCCAGGAGCGCTTAAACTTTGCTGGCTAGAGGGGACGATATCTGTCTTCTCCTTCTCTGGATCCTTGCTCGGATCTTTATCTTTGCCTCTATTCTCGTGATGTTTCTTGGAAGACTTGCTGTGGGAAGGAGTGCTTTTCGGTGGGGTCAAATCTTTAGGGAGTTGTTTTCCCCCCTCCGGTGGCACTGGACGATTATGTGACTTCCCGAGATCAGGCCTTGACGGAGAGCGAGATCGGGTAGAATAAGATTGATGAGGATCACGGGGCCGTTGGTTGTCCCTTCCTCGACTTCCACTGCGAGCATGCTCTGTAACAGGAAGTAGACTCGGTGTGCCCTCGCGAAGGGAGTGAAAAGAGTAAGATTGCCTGCGAACCATTCTTCCTGCAAGTGAAATAAACAAACATTAGAATCATGAATGCCAGTAGTACGAAGGTGTTGTGTAAAGTGGTGCATGTGATGTGTGCATCCCATATAATTCCCCCTAACAGACTAGGGCCCAGAGTTAGGCTCATCTGTGCCACATCTTTTTCCTGGACTGAAGTGTCTGCTTCATCAGTGGTAGGAAAGAATGGCTCTTCGCCAAAATCCTGTTGCAAGTAGACGTCGTCTGGTAAAGGGATCTTGTTTAGTTCCCCAAACATTTGCTCGTCAGTTAGTTCTTCGGTAATGACAAGGTCTGCTGGTGGTGGAGTTTTTGGTGGGGATTGTTCCTTAGGAACTGAAGTTTCCTTTGGCTCATCGGTTCGCACCTCGCCTCCTTTATTTACACCCTCATCGGCCTGATCGACCATTGGTAAAGGACTTTTGCGGTGTTCAGTTGTTTTGGCAATCCCGGAAGTTCCTTCACCCTCAGCTGGGGGCACGTACTTATAAGGCTTGCCACCCGCGCCAAGTCCGAATCTTATATCAAGAAGACGGTGTTTGTTAAGATTCTCATCGTTAAGACATATCTTGATTTTTAAGAAATATGAGTTGCTTTTGAGAAGGCGTGACATTCGCCTCTCGTACACCGAACCTTCCATTCTTGCAAAGCTACGATCTGCATGAAATAACATAACACGTTAATATTGAAACTGTGCATTCGAATTGTATTGAAAGATTGAGAGCATACTCGCTTGTAGCCACCTCCTTGCGCATCCGTCCCGACGCCTTATATAAAACCAATCAGATTTGGCGTCACCTATATTACTGTAGCCTTCTATTACAACTTTCATATGGGAAACCGATTCGAAGAAGGAAAAATTAGGTGTCGCCGAAGAGCGGTGCTTGAAATGATAGAAGAATCTCAGATCTTTAAAGGTGAGCTCAATCTGTAGAATTTCCGCATATGCAACATACAGAGTGTACGAAGCTGCATATGCGTTAGGGTGAAGCTGCATGGGGGAAATCCTCAACCGTCTGAGGAGATCGAAAACTATGGGAGGGAACGGAGGAATAACACCTACCCAGCACATGAGTCGGCTTACTGTCATATATCCTTCGGGGGACAAGTGAGGTCTATCATCCTTCTCTGGGACTTTCACATCATCCCAGGAAATCCCGTGCCTTGGACAGAGTTTTTCTAGCTTGGGTCTATCCAGCTTAGAGGTTAGGGAATTAGTAAATTTCACTATTTCCTTACAACGGGGAATCTCGTCAGGAGCTCTTTCATCATCATCTTCGACGGACATGTCTTCAAAAGTTGTTGACTCTCCATCAGTATGTGTTTCACGCTCATAATCAGAATCTGAATCTTAAGGAATCACTTTGGGATCATCATGCTTTGGTACCTCCTGTTATGTATCTTTCTATGGTACTTCAGTTGGTTGTTTATCAGACATGGCTGTGCTGGCGAGTAAGTACAACAAATTAGAATATAGCTACCCTTTCCCCGTGTGTGCAAGTGCAAGTGTGTTTTGTTGTGCATGCATTAAAGAAAAGAATAAAAGTCAACAAGATCGTCAAGAGATTGGTTGTTGTTCGCTGTTAAGTTATGCATTTGTTCAGTCCAGAAAGTTCGTCTCGAAGGCTTTAACCTAACTGTCCATTCATATACCGGATCTAAGTTGCATTTCTTTTTAAACAAGTTTATTGGATCGTCCGGGATTCGGATCGTGGCATATCTTCGGATCGCATAGGGGGTTCAGACCATGGTGTGTCTGCGGATCGTGAAGCAGACGTGTACTCGCAACAAAAGTGTTAACTCTAGAAAGTACCTCGTATCAGATCGGGAACCGGATCGGATTGCAGACTGGATCGGATCGCCCCTTATGATCCACAGCATACCACCACGATCCGAACCGTCCTCCAATTCATACTCCCTCCATTTACACCCACCACGATCCACTCCCTTGCCATCGATACGATCCGCTGCCTGTTATTCTCCTTCATCTTCCTCTCCTTCCTTCCATTACCACGATCCAAATCTAAACCTCGCTCACGATCCATCCCGGCCTGCTTTTCCTTCTTCTTCGTCCTCTTCCCTCTTCCTCACCTCCGAGCTCGAACAACCGAAACCCATGGCATCACATCAGCCTCAAAAGCTTTGAAAAACCACGAAATTCCGTCCTCTCTCCCCTCAAATCAGCAAAAACTCGCGAAAAACAAGTATGAGGACGCCAGAGTACATCTTTAGCATGATTACCTTTCTTAAAATTCGGGATAAACAAGTGAGTTTTCAGAAATTTAAAAAAGCTAGGGTTTTTCTTTCAAAAGGTCTGGCAGCGCGACGCAGAAGCAAGAATAAAGGGGAAAGTGAAGAGGGGGTTCGGGCGTATATAGTCACGAAGCGACCGTTAATATTCCTATCTTTGTTTTATTCGAACCGTGGAAATAGGTGGGCCGCAAACTAAAGCCCATCACGTTTCGAGGCCCAAATGCTCACCGAAGATCAAAAGAAGCGACTCGCTCCCCGGACCATAATATGCTTGCGCGATCCGAACCGACGAGTCATGTATAGAAGTGAAAACTCGGAAACACATATGAAAATTCCAAAAGTTTACCTGGCAGTTTGATGATAAAGTCTCCGAAAAACTCCAGAAATAAGAATTATTCAATAAACAGAGAAATGATTGAAGACTTAATAGGATATTTATATTTGTCAAAAGGATACGACTTTTCGAAGTAACACGACATTCCAAACAGGCACGGCCAGTTGATTACATCGCTTCACGAACGGATGTCTCTGTAGTTTCGAAGCATGTTCCATCCTCGATAAAACATACTTCGAGGGGGCAAAATGTTGGCTAGCTTTTTGACAAAGCCACCAAGGTTCACATACAAGAAGAAAGTATGAAGCTTTATGCTTTTATCCAATGAAAACCGGATCGTGGTCACTTCATCATATCGGATCACGGCGCCCTGCTTGATCGTCTCGGCCCAGCTCGATCCGATCCACCTCTGTAAGCACGATCCGATCCGAACTCCAAGAATCAGCAAATGAAGGCTCTGACCACTTCTACCACGATCCAAAAATGATGGATCTCGTGACACCTGTCCACAACTGTCATATTGACCAATTCTTCATCAAGCGACGATCCTGTCTGAAATTCTCGAGTTTCATGCCACGTATGACCGCGATCCGTCCGAAGAAATCACCAATAAATAGCCCAGAGCTTGGCAATTTTCAGGATCTTTTGGCAGTTTTAAGTACTAATTCCACCATTACCGTCAAGCTAATATTTCCTATTAGTATAATCTCGAAATTAATGAAACAATCATAATTGTAAAAGAGTGAGATCGAGTGAAATCATTGATTGTACAAGCATTCAACGTATAATCAATATCATATAAAGTGGACGTAGGCTCGTTAACGCCGAACCACTATAAATCTTGTGTGTTCTTCATTTTTTCTTTACTCTCTACATATAATTCTCTGCATACTATAACAATTTGGGTGTTAGAGCCAAATTTTGGTCTAACAATGGGGGATGGGTGGCGCGGCGATTGGCTGTTGAGGGAAGGGCGACGAGCGGTTTTGGGTTTTTTTTCTTTCTTTTAATTTCGATCTGTAATGTATAACGTGGGGAGGGAGGAGAAAAGGTTGACTTAAATAAATATTTATTTTATTACTATTATTTTCCCCAAAAAGTAACTTTTTATTTTGAAGTCTAAATCGAACCCACCGACTATCGTCCCTAACTAATTACCCCCATTCCGAACACAATGGGTTATGTTTCGGAAGCCAATTCTATCGTTTCGATCAGTTTCCATCAAATTTAAAATATAAATCAATAGAACGGTCAATATTGATTTTAACGCACATTTCAATTTGTCGGAGCCACATATTGACACTGGAAATTCCAGAAAAATTATTTCTAACTTCGTATTGACGATACGGTCCTAATAAAACTAATTTCGTTGAATTCTGAGACCGTTTGTTTGAAAAATGGCCATTTTCCAGTCGATTAAAATCAACTGAAATTGGTCAAACGCGTTTAAGTGTGCCACACTCACATATTGATCCCAAAAATTATGGAAATTGGAATCTAGCAATGATTTGACATCACAGATCCAACAAAATTGGTTTTGTCGAAAACGGAGGTCGTTTGCAAAACGGCTATTTTTAAGGGCTTTATATATATTAAAATATATAGAAATTCCACAGCGACTATTTTGAATTTTGAACTGGACGTATCTCTCTAGTGAAATCTCAGTTTCTTACCTTCGTTAGAAAGATATAGTTATACAGATTCAAATAATTCTTGTTTCGTTCAATTCTAACTTATATTGAATTCTATATATTCAATTGAAATTAGAAATCAAAATTTCAAACTACCGCGCCATTTCAAGCACGTTTTATAATTAAAATAAAATTATATGTTCTAACTCCGTCGAAACTAAATTTATAGTTGTTATTATTTAAAATAATCTATTTTAAATATTCAAAATCCATTAAAATCGCTAAAATAAAAAATTTAAATTCGCTCAGAATTTCCGGGTTGCCATAGATATTATTATATTTTTGGGATCGTGACACATCGCTCCACATATGCATTCTTACTTCTATCCGTAGCAGCTCGGACATGAATAGAATCTTACGTAACGTGATACACTAAAATTCTAAAACACAAAATATATATCTAACCTATCCCTAGTTAAGTGAAAAACTTAATGACAACTCATAACCAAACCGTGTATATTATACTAATAATTACAAGTTTGGAGGTAGTGCTTCTCCCGTTTTTGTATCTGCAGCAGGTAGTAATATGCATATTAGCTAGGAAATGATTTGAGGGAAGTTTTAAGTTGTGATTTAGCATTAGCATATCAACGTCTTCTTACCAGCTCAACATTTTATATATTAAAAGGGACCGCTTTCGGAATTAGTCACGTTCGTTTTATATAACATGACATAATTGTATACAAATTATATCGAGGATATAAGCGAAGGAGTATGCCAGAATCTAATTTCGTATCAACTTTCTTAACGTGAGATTGCCAGTTTGCGTGTTACATTTGAGGTGGCACCAAAATACAAGTAGCGGAAATATTAGTATAATAAACGTTGTACATAAAGGCCAGTATACTCTAACCTACCATTAGCAGTATGGTGTGCTTCACCTCGGTTTCAAGAACGTGGAGACGAAGTGAAATGCAACAACCTCACTAACTGTAGCTTAAGGCAAAACCCATACACCTACGTTTTACTAAAGCACCATCTACCTCATACTCTATGAAGCTTCTCATAGAAGAAATTGAGATCTCTTTATTTTATAACTAAGCCCACCCTTTCCTTTCCATAAGAGAAAAGCAGAACCTCAGCAAACAAAAATGGAAACGCAAGTTTCAAATCGTTTTAACAACTCAATAAGAATACATACACCTCCATCCTTAGTTCTTCCAAAATGTGAGTGGTATACGCATGGCATGGGATTGATTTGGGTAAGAGTATTCATTCATGTTTAGGAGACAAATACGGGAGCAGGCTTGGTAAAGGCAAGATGATGGAGAGTGGCGGTAGAGTGGAGGTTACAAACGTGAAGATAGAAAGAAAAATGAAATCTATCATTTTATTGTAAATAGGGAAGAAGGAGAGTGAAGCGATGAAAACGGTGAGGAGTTTATAAAGTGTGTCATGCTACCACAGGAACAAAAGTGGGAACAAGCGTGTTGGAGTTTGGAAGTCGGTCATGGAAATAATGGTACGGTGGAACTGTGAGTTGCAGTGAGGGAGGTCTTGTTTTCACGTTTCATGAAGAAGCATGGAGAGTGCAGGCACGGTAGGGCGTTAATGATGGAGAAAATGCAGAGAGGCAAAGAGGAATATCATGGTGCCGTTGTTTTACTTTGGTGAAGATCTGAAACGTGGACTAGAAATGAGGTGTAAACTTGGATGGTTTTGTATATACCTAGACCTGTGCGGTTTTAAATGGTGGCATTGTTTGAAAAAGCGTGGCATGTTTACATGAAGATTGATGACGCGGTTTTGCTACGTTGCGTGGGTGGTGCCTGGAGCTGGAAAATGATGGGAGTATGTACTATGCTGACATGTCGTGATATGTAGAAACAGCAAAAGCGAAAGGGAGTGAAGTGCTTTTTTCTTAGTGCTTCTATAAAGAGAACGTCAGTGACTGATTTAAACGTATGGTAATACCACCTAAGTATATAAGAAGAGCAAAATCTGTATATGACGGAAGTTGTCGGAGTTCACATAAATGGTGCATGAGGAGTACTCATTGGCCATAGAAATTTAAAAAGGAAATGTTGCTACTGCGGAATATTGAAGAGTGGGAGGATGAAGTTTACAATATGCGGGTGGTTTATTTAGTACGTGGATTGAATTTTTAAATGAAATCTGGACGCATAAGGGATGGGTGCATAACGACAGAGGTGGCGTCATGTCGGTTAGGTCTGAGGAGGAGCGGTGATAACATATTGGAACCCGGCCATTAAAAGCTTCCAACAAAAAGAAAAGACATCGGGTTTTAAAAAGTGGTTAAGGAAGAAAGCTCAATGACCGCTGAAAAACAGGATTAAGGAATAACAATCGGATGGAAATAGTCATTTTGGAATCGCACCCAAGCAAGCTTCGTTATGAAAATAGATCGGAACCATTTGGAGCTCGTCAGAAATTATGGTGAAATAAAACAACTGATGTGAATTAACTGACGCAAATCAATATTTAACGGTTAATGCGCAAAGGTGAGTAAATTCACTAACTCTGTTCTATTTTAAAATGTTATGATTATATTTTAAATAATGGTTAAATGCTGTGTGATGGTCGTTTAGGTATATTACGGTAAAATTGGTTGAATAATATATATCTTTGCATATATACACATCATTGACTGGATACTGATCAATTATAATATTCCGTAGTATGGAATTGGTGTTAATTGTGTTGACTAACATCTATGGATAAAGGAAACCTGCTGGAGGAACCCAACCAGATTCCTCAATATTTATATGTACTGTTTGTTTTATATATGCACTGTTTGAATCGTGTTGAATAGAAATTCAACGTTATGTTGATTTAATAAATAGACGATACCGATTAAGAAAATAGCAACAGTCGACCATAAACCCATTTTTGTTAGGAAGTTGATTGGCTGTCAGGCAAATCAACGAAGATAATTATAAAAATTATATTTTTATAATTTAAGCGAAGTTTAAATTGTAATAGAAGTTATATTATAAACATTATGTAATTAGTTTTTATAAAGTAAATATAAATGATTATTTGACGGATTATAAAGTATAAGGGGTTAGAGTTACGAACTTATACATATTCTAAGATGAGAACGTTGTCGATCAAGGTCTGAGAGGTAAATAAAATACCCTAACTTGAACGGCTTCACTATTGTGGAGGAATGGTATCAGCTTGTAACGAAAAGAGATGTTAAGATTAATAGGAATATTATAGCGTATGGAAAGTTTTTGAACTATAATGATAAAATAACGTTGTTGACTAGGCTTAAGCGTGACTGTAATGTCGAGATTAGTTATAAAGGGAAATATTACAGCGTATGACAAGTTTTTAACTATAACGATAAATTAGCGCTGTTGACCAAGTTTAAGCGTGATTTTTATATATAACACTACCCCCTAGGGAATGAAAACAGTTTGGTTTGAAATCCACTTATTCGAAAGTAATAAGTAACGATATTTGTCCAAAAAAATATAAGAATAAGTTTAGAAAGAGAAATTGGAAAATCGTTCAGAAAACGATAGCATCGTTTCGATGTTGGAATATGATTAGAACTAAATAACACTACTAGGAACTGGAACTATAATTCGACGATGTCGAATGTATTAAAGTAAATTATTTTAGAAATTATAAATTGATAGGATAGTTAATACTTGTTTTAAACCTATAAATTATAATAGGATATGTAAATAAGTTTTAAGTTATAAACGTGATATCTGTTTTCCAAGAAGTGTAAGCCTTAACGGGTTGGGAAAATATCTAGGAAGATATAGGAAACTTGAAAATTAACATTAAAATAAAAAGGGCCAGTGATTGTGTGATGTTTAGTTATACATTAGAATGGATGTTTGTTTCAACTTCGATAGTTAAATAACTGACTATCAAAATGTTTTGACCATCGTTGTCAATATGGAGAGACCGGTTGGATATATTATCTGAAAAACACTCTGTATAGGCATAAGCGCTGCGAATTAGATTATGTTGAAGATAATTGAAGACGGAGTGAAATGCAAGGGTCGTCCTATTCCAGAATGGTGCTTTCTGTTTGTCCAGTCCCAGGACAACTTGTATGGACGAGTGTCTAACAGAGTATACCTAGCAAATCACGTACAGTTGATCTCTTAAAGGTATTACGTTTGGTGGCGGAGGAATTCATTCCTCTTAGCTTTTTATACCCGTGATATTCTTAGAAATCGATTAGTGAATTGACGGGTTTGACGATGGGGCGTTCAAAGTGAATGGTGATCATATGTTCTGAAGATAGACGTAACCTCTAGCCTCACAATCAGGAAGTAACAAAAGTTGGGCAGGGCAGCATGGCTAGTTGGGTCATACCCAAGCAGGGTATATTGTCAACGATCTAGAGAAAATTCATATTTGTTATTCTTTTCGATTCTGTATCTTCGGGTTAAGGTTGGATGGCCAACAACCGTGGGTGTCAATATATTTGATACACTCAAGCTAAATGAGTGGTCGGTCATGTGTGGCTGGGTTACAAGACGTACTTTTGAACCCCAGTGTGTACCCTCTAGAGTACACTGATCGGAAGGTGCTCCCATACCTTGTCTGTTGGAATCCAATCCCCAATAAGCGCCCTGCGATTTATGATTTTATACTATATATGTGTGGAGCGTTAGATGCAAGTGTTCTTCTACTTGGTTATTTATTTTATTAGACATTATTATAATATCATTAGGTTTTGATATAAGAATAGTTTGGGTTATAGTAAGGTAAAAACCGTCCATGTTTATGTGTGGGCTGATCTTACAATTATCCTTTTGTTTCAAAAGGATTTCCAAAGTTAAACAGTATGGTTGGAGTTTACTCACACCAGTACCATGTCTGACCCAGAGTTTATTTTGTTTGTGTTTTCCCTAAACTCTTGGGTGCCCAAATTTGTACGAGCAGACAAGTGTTTCAGGATTTTACAGATTCACTTGGTGGAGCTCGAATTAGGAGGCCTCACCGCTAGTTATTTAGAGATTATTTCCGCTATGATGTATATGAGTTATACTCTGATATGGTATGCATATACAAATTTAGATTTTGTATTTCAAAGTTATGTTATATAATACACTTTATTCGTTCCGCCGTGAGTTCGTGTTTACTCTGATTCTGTTCAGTTGAGTTCTTCTTCTTCTTCTATTCTATTAGTTCTATCTTTCGTATTTCATCCTCTAACTTCTTTATATTAAAGACCTGTATTTTCGTGCACTTTGAGTTGAATGTGAAGAATATTAGTCAGCTCAAATTGGTACGGATTTTCGAGCCTTTACAGTGAATAATTTGGATTGGGTGCTGCAAAAACCAACCCTTCACAGTAGTTAAAAAATAGGGGTAATTGTTGGAAGTAAGGGCTATTTAGAGAATTAGGGGTAGGATTAAAAAGTGAAAAGCGATGTGTGCGACTTTAAAGGATCTGTATGGACAAGGCAGAAATGTATATAATATACTAACTAAGTGATAATAGTTACGCAGGTAAAACCTAAGTTATAGGAATATATCACAATCAAAGTTAATAAATAAAATAAAGTGACACCAGGAATTTTTATACTGGTTCGGACTTCCCGCCCAACTTCCAGTCCCGAAGCTCCTCTTCGGAATTCACTAATAAATCCCTCTCTTAACCTAGAGGAATAGGTCAGTACACCCAAGCCCGAACAAGGATGTCTCTCGCCTGAGCAACAAGATAGGTCTTCAACAATTACAAGTGTTTGACTTCGGATTTGTGTTCTTGAATCAACACGGATAGACAATAGCTTTAGTACAATCTTCCTACAATCTGATCCTCGAGTATATGATTTGAATGGGGAGATTTAAGGAAGTAAAATTGCTTATTGAATCAAATGATGTTAAATCAATTCAAGGATTCAACAAGTATTTGAATTGGATAGCTTTTTGTTTGCAAAGAGTATGAAAATGTAATTCAGAAATTTAGACAAGAGATAGAATAAATCGGTGATTGTAAAACATGATTGAAGTTGTTTATATAATTGTATAAGAGTAGCAATACTTCATGAAGGGTTTCCATAGAAAGTTATGTCCATTTCCTTTGATTAATGAAGAGGAATCTTTTCATGAAAGATGGTGACACTTCAGAAAATATATTCTGGGTCGAATCAGTCGACTGGTTAAAAATCATCAATTGACTGGTAGAATTAAAATATATAAATAGGATTTGTAAAAATAGCCGTTATGTGCAAAAAGAGCTTGACCAATTGACTGGTCTCTTTCCTACCAGTTGATTGGTAGACCAGTTTATGCACATTTCTGGAATTTTAAAGGTTTTTAATTATATATATATATATATATATATAAAGCTTGACTAGCACATTCGTGTATACTTAAGTATAGATTTTAACATAATTCTAACACGACTCTATGTACATACACACACACACACATACACACACACACACACACACACACATATATATATATATATATATATATATATATATATAACCTTATCTTTATGATATGATTTTCTTTGCAACTTCAAACGTTGGCATCGATCAAAATCATGTTCTCAACATTCTCCCCCTTTTTGATTGATGACAACACTTTGGATTTTCTCCCCCTGAATGTTAAGCTCCCCCTGAATTTTTGCAATGATTTGTTAGTTCATAATTTTATAGCATTTCTCTCCCTTTTTGATTGATGACATCACTTTGGATTTTCTCCCCCTGAATATTAAGCTCCCCCTGAATTTCTGCAATAATTTGTTAGTTCATAATTTTATAGTCTTACCATTTGATTCCTGCAAAACAATTTTTAGCAAAGATATATGGCACATATATAATAGTGCTCATATATTCAATAATATGGAATCATGAAAAAATTTGATGTAGAATGTATATGTATCATGAAAACATGATATAACATGAGTATATGTAAAATGGAAACATGATATAACATGAGAAATATATATAATGGAAACATGATATAATATGAGAAATATATCACCCCCTTTGTCATCGATTAAAAAGGAATATATATATATATATATATATATATATTGTGAGCATAGAATAAACGAATGTTTTAGAGAACCTTGTAGGATACAATACCGAGTTCTCGTCGGAGTCTAATAAAAGAATTCTCTAAAAGGGGTTTAGTAAAAATATCAGCAATTTGATTTTCTGAGTTTACATACTCTAAATTAATTGTTTGTTTCTCAATATATAATACTCCATTTTGTTGTGGAGTTTTTGGAAAGGAGAAACTATGAAAAAATCCTTTCTTTTGGCAAAACAAATCAAACTTCTCATTTTCGAATTCTCCGCCATGATCACTTCGTATGTTCTTAATTTTTAAATCAGTTGAATTTTGAATTCGTTTGACAAAATTCTTAAATACATCAAAAGTATCACTTTTATTCTTTGAAATCATAGTCCAAGTATATCTTGAGAAATCATCAACTATTTCAAACACATATCTCTATGATTTATGGACTGAACCTGAGTTGGTCTGAATAAATCCATATGTAATAACTCAAGTGGTTGTAAGGTTGATATAACCTTTTTAGATTTAAAAGAGGATTTTGTTAACTTTCCAAGTTGACAAGCATCGCATAAATTTTTAGTTTTAAACTTTATTTTGGGTAAACCTCTTACAATATCATTTTTAGATATTTTGTTTATTGTTTTAAAATTCATATGACAAAAATGTTTGTGCCATAGCCAAGGATCATTGTCTCTGGCTAATAAACACATACTTGGATTATTATTAACTTTTATATTTAAAATATAAATATTTTTATCTCGATTTCCTTCAAAAATAAAATTCTAATTTGAATCAAATATACTAAATTTATTTTCTAAAAAAGATATTTTGAATCCTTTGTCGCATAATTGACTAATACTTAATAGATTGTGCTTTAAATTCTTAACAAATAAAACATCAGAAATAACAGGTGAATTAGATATACCGGAGTTTCTCACATTGACTTTGCCGATGATATATCCTTTTGAATTATCTCCAAATGTGATAGTTCCTTCTTTTGTGTAAATAATATTTGTCAGCATCTCCTTATCTCCTGTCATGTGTTTTGAGCAACCACTGTCTAGTATCCATTTTCCTCTGTTTTTACTAAGTGGGACATCGTTATCTTTATTCATGAAGCACACAATTGCTTGTTCACTATCACTGTCGCTATCACTTTCAGAAGATGAGTCTGAATTGTCCCAAGTGACTGAAAAAGCTCGTTTCTTTGATTTTTCATTTTTGCGATTTCTCTTTAGCTCTGGACAGTTCTTTTGATAGTGTTCGGTCTTTTGATAGTTGAAGCATTCTACTAGTGCAGAGTATTGTTTTTTTGATGAATTCTTCTTTATATTTTTGCTTTGGCTCTTTCTGTATTTTAGAAATTTTCTAAAATTCTTATCAACAAATGCAATATCTTCTTCGTCTGAGTTGGAATCTTCTTTTTCATCATGGAAAGCCAAATTTTTCTTTTCTTGTACCTGTGCTTTGTTTTCCTGTAAATTCACTTCATAAGACATTAAATTACTGATCAATTCTTCTGGTTTCATGGTAGAGAGAACATTAGATTCTTTGATCGCTGATACTTTTCTCTCCCATTCATCCGTTAAGGAATATAAATTTTTTGATACTATGTCAAAGTCGGAATACTTTTCACCTAATCCTAGTAAAGACTGATAAATATTTTGAAAATGAGAATGCATATCATTTATGGATTCGTTTTCATTCATCTTGAAATTTTGAAATTGGTTTTTGAACATATATATTTTACTTTTCTTAACCTTATTAGTACCTTCATGAGTAATTTTCAGTGTTCTCCAAATCTCATATGCAGTGTTGCACTAAAAATTCGATTGAACTCATTCCTGTCTAAAGCACAATGCAACATGTTCATAGCTTTAGCATTGGCACTAGCCTCTACTTTTTCTGATGCAGACCATTCCGTGAAAGCTGTCGTAGGTTGTGTGTATTCTTTTTGAGTGATATTCCATGCATCAAAACAATTTGCTTGCATGAATATCCTCATTCGTGTAGCCCAGTAACTATAGTTCATGCCATTAAAGAAGGGTGGTCTAGTAGTGGATTGGCCTTCAGAATATCCGGTGTTAATTCTAGTACTAGTGTTATTCTCCATATTATCTAAATATCAAATAACTGTTTTATATTTATATGATGGCCTTGCCCTGATAACAAATGAAAAGTCGATGTGTACGACTTTAAAGGATCTATATGGATAAGGCGGAAATGTATATAATATACTAACTAAATGATAATAGTTACGCAGGTAAAACCTAAGTTATAGAAATATATCACAATCAAAGTAAATAAATAAAGTAAAGTGACACCAGGATTTTTCATACTGCTTCGGACTTCCCGCCCTACTTCTAGTCCTGAAGCTCCTCTTCGGAATTCACTAAGAACGCCCTCTGTTAACCCGGAGGAATAGATCAGTACACCCGACCCCTAACAAGGATTTCTGTAACACCCTGGATATTTCTATAAATATTTTATTATGCGTATATGTAAATATATGCATGGTCATTGATAATTTAAAAAAAGATGTTATAAAGGTAATGCATGAATATATGTTAAAAGAAAAAGATTCATGTATTTTAAAAAGGTTAATGCATTAAATGTGCAAGTAAAAGGAAGAAATCAATGTGTAAATGCATTAATATAGAAACAGAGATAAGCAAGGATAAATTAATGAGACAATTTCATGCAACAATAAAAATAAGGAAAGATGTAAAGTTTTAATGGATGAAAAAAAGAAAAAAAGAAAGTGGAAGTTAACAATGTAAGCAATAAAGTTATGTAATAAATAGAAAGGAAAGATAAAGAACCAGTGTAATAAAATACATGCATATCATACATTAATGAGAAAATTTGTGCAAAGGAATGCATGTAATACATGCAATAAAGTGCATGTAATAATATTAAAAAAAAACATTAATGAATTGATAGCATGCATAAAAATGGTTATGAAGAGGGTGTCATACTCAGTGCATATATTTATATATTAATATTAAAATGTAAACGGAAGAAAGAGGTGAATTAATAACATGCATTTAATTATGTGCATGTGAATATATGCATAAGTTAATATATTGAAAGTTATATTGTTAATGCATAGAATAATAAAAAGAATTGAGCGCATAAAAGTAGAGTGCATTAATTACAGTGAATTAATAAATAAATAAATGCATTAAAGGTAAATTGATTGATTGTAAAATAAGTATGTGCGATCAAAATAAAAAGAAAGTTAAATGCATGAAGGAAAATTAATTGATTGGAGAAAGAATGATATATGCAATGCAGTGTGAAAGCGGTTAAAAAGATGGTTTAATTAAAAAGATGGTGTGAAAAGGGGTTATGTAGAGAGGAGGTTAAAAAGAGAAAAAAGTATATATAAATATATATAATAATAATAGCTCATGCCCCTGCGCAAGGTCTGTGGGTGCAACGCACCCTGGCTGTGTTGGCTGGGTTCTGGAATGTTCTTTTCTATGGTGAGTTGGACGGTTTAGATGAGTTTTTATTTAATCCTAAGGGCCCAATTCTTCTAACCCACCTATAAATAAAAACCTTAAACCCATTGATTTATTCATCTAATTCTATGGCGACGACGAAGTGCTGCTTCAACGTAGATTGTTCTAGCCTTTTTCTTCTTCAACCTATTAGGGGAATTCAAGCTTGGAGATTTAGGATTCTACATCAGTAATCCCTTTTTCTCTTTTCTAATCGCAACGGATCTATGCTGATTTTAGATCTCTTAATGAAGTAAGGTAATCCCTTGATCTGATCTACTATTTAGTTCACTTCTCAGTTCCTCTCGTTCTCTTTCAAAAAAAAAAGAATTAATTATAAGTTCATAATTATTAGGCTTTGACATCAAGTTAAGCGGGGAAAGAAAACTATGAATGATAGGACAGATCAAATCCAAAAGTCTTGGGAAAGCATACTGGTGAGTGGAATTAAACTATGACTTTTCGATAATGTTATAGCTATTGTTTAGCATTCCAATATATATATATATATATATATATATATATTGTGAAATTGCAAGTTTAACTATAAATTGCGATTATAACAAGTTGAAACGTAAAAATGAATAGATCTGTGGATTCATTTCTTGAATATAGTAAATTACGGGAATGGTTAGCATGACATGACATTATTAATTTGTTTATTTAACCAGTTGAACGTTTATATGATTTATAGAATAACATTGAATATGTAATTGGATTAGTCGGAGTATTATACAGTTCACATGAAAAACTGTCATATTTATGTACAAGGAATGTGTAAGAACCCGTAACTTCCCCGGTAAGGAAAGAACGGTTTGCTTTGAGGACAAGACGAATCAGAACACAAACAGAAGAACATTTCATTGCTTATTACAACAATTCCATCAGAATACAAGAATATACAGATTATAAATGAATATTACACATTAATAAATATCAGAGAATTAAATACATTACTGCAGCGGAAAAATAATACAAAGCACAACTAGAAGGAATACACGGATACAGAGCTTTCTGTATATAGTTCCAGCTGTAAACCAGGATCCTGTGAATATAAATCTGCAAAACCAAAACTACTAGCTGCCCGTGCGGAAAATAAGGGCACCCAGAGTTTAGGTTAAAATAATAAACTCCAGGTCAGTCATGTGACTAGTGTGAGAACTAAAACAGTTAATTAAAACTTTACTTTAGAAATAAGGCAAATCAAGGGACCACGCCGTATAACACGGAATGGGTTTCCTCCCAAGAATATCGGTGCATACGATAAACAGCGCAATGCTAAATTAGGTACAATGAAGCTATTATAAGACCTAGGTCCCATCACACAATGCAACGCAAGCCGGAGGATAGGGTGTGTAACAACCCGTAAAATGCGAGCCAGTTTGAAATTTTTATTTTGGCAATTTTAGCGAATTTTGATTATTTAAAATGAAATATTTTAAATAATATCGACGAGAAATTTATTTTGAATTGAAATTCGACGTATATATTATATACGTCGTCGTTAGAATATATAATAATTATATATAATTATAAAAGGAATTGAAAATGGCGCGGTAGTTCGAAAATTCGATTTCTAATTTCAAATGAATATACAGAATTCAATATAAGTCAGAATTGAACGAAACAAGAAATATTTGAATCTGTATAACTATATCTTTGTAACGAAGTTAACAAACTGAGATTTCATTTTAGAAATGATAAGATATGTCCAGTTTAAAATTAGAAATAGTCGCTGTGGAATTTATATATACTTTTATATATATAAGGCCCTTAAAAATAGCAATTTTGCAAACGACCTCGGATTTCGACGAAACCAGTTTTGTTGGGTCCGCGATGTAAAGTTATTGCTAGGTTTCAAATTTCATAATTTTTCGAATCAGTATGTGAGCGTGGCAAAGGAAAACGCGTTTGACCATTTCAGTTGATTTTAATCGACTGGAAATTGGCCATTTTTCAAACGGTCTCAGAATTTGACGAAACTAGTTTTGTTAGGACCGTATCGTCAATACGAAGATAGAAAATATTTTTATGGAATTTTTCTAGTTAGTATGTGACCCCAGTAATTTGAAATGTACGTTTAAAATTCAATATAGTGATTTAAATGTAAATTCAAAGGAAACTGATTGTAACGATCAAATCAGCTTGCGATACATATCCCATTGTGTTCAGAATGGGGGTAAAACGCTATGGACGACAGTCGGTGGGTTCGATTTTGATTTCGAAAAATAAGGTTACCTTTTTGAAGTAAAAAGAAAATAATAATAATAATATAAATTTAAATAAACCCCCCTCTCCTCAGTATTCTCTCTCCCCGTCATTTTATAAAAAAAAAAAAAAAAGAGAAAAACTACCTAAACCTAAACCCCCGTCGCCTCGATCCTGGAGCCGCCGCACCACCTCCGCCGCCGTCCCCCCCCCTTCTTCTTCCCCCACCTCCTCCTTCCTCCCCGATTCCCCCCTCTTTCGTTCGAACGCGGCGCCCCCCCCAAATCGTCGAGCCACCTGACGACGAACAACCCGACCCCCCTTTTTCTTCCATCGAAGACCGCAGCCATCTCCTCCCCTCCTCCGTTGGAATAAGCGCCCTCCCCCCTTCTGATTAAAGTAAGTATTTTATTTTTTATTTTGATTTAAAAAGCTGATTTTTTTTTCTCTTTCTCTGATTTTTTTTTTCTTTCTTTACTAATTTCAAAACTGATTTCTTTTATAAAGAAGAAAAAAAACTGAATTTATAAAATTAGGTTTAAACTGAAAATTTAATTAGGTTTAAAACTAAATTGTTTTTTTTAAAAAGGTTTAAAAACAGAACTGTTTTTTTTTAGAATTTAAAAACTGTTTTTTTTATATATGAAGAAGTAAAAACTGAATTTTGAAAATGAAGTAAAAACTGAATTTTGAAAATGAAGTAAAAACTGAATTTTGAAAATGAAGTAAAAACTGAATTTTGAAAATGAAGTAAAAACTGAATTTTAAAAATGAAAAGGCGAGTTCTTTAAAAATGAAAAGGCGTGTTCTTTGAAGGTGAAAAGGCGAAATCTTTATTTTAGAAAAGGCAAAATCTTTAGGTGGAAAATAGCGTGATAAAAATATAATTTTTATCTATATAACATAGTAATAAAAATTCGATTTTTATCTGTTGAAAAGCAAAATAAAAATTCGATTTTTATATATTGAACTTTGAATTAAAAATATGATTTTTATATATAGAACTTCGAGAGAAAAATATAGTTTTTATGTTTTGAACTTCGAAAGAAAAATATAGTTTTTATGTATTGAACTTCGAAAGAAAATATAGTTTTTATATATTGAACTTCGAAAGAAAATATAGTTTTTATATATTGAACTTCGATAGAAAAATAGAATTCTTGTATATTGAACTTCGAAATAAAATGTGATTTTTATATATTGAATAACATAGAAAAAAAAATTCGATTTTTATATATATATTGAATAGCGAAGTAAAAATGTGATTTTTACGTATGTAGTGAAAGCAGCAACGAAGGTGACAAAAAGGCGAAACGACGAAGACTTCTGCAAAGGAGTGCCGTGGAGCTAGGATAGCTATCTGTGAGAATTTCTCACCTTTCTATTTCTTTTCTAGTTATATATTTATACTAGGATGCAGACGGTGCTTAGTAGCACCCGACACAATCGTCCACAGACCATGGACTTGTTTGTTTGACTGTTTGGTGATTGATTGCGATATTGGTTTGAATGTGGTTTGTGGTGTGAAAAATCGAATCGATAAATTGGTTAGGATTAGACGTGCGCCGTTATAAGGCGAAGGAGTAAGGCTAGGTTAGATCCTTACTTCAAAGTTTGTGGTTTGCATAACGAATTGATTTGATTGATGTGTGAATGGCGTGGGCCTTCACTAGACCGGGGATAAGGCTAGGCCTTGTCCCGTTTCTAGTATCGTGCCGTTATGCCGCCGAAATTTTCTAAAATAAGTTAGAAAAAAATAAAAATAGCATTTTATTTAACGAATGAACCGAATAGAAATTCATATGTTAAAATAAAATGTGTTATCGTTAAAAATATAATTTTTAACGTGAATGTGAATAAATAAATATTCATTTACAAACCAGACGGTTTGTTTATGTACACCTATTTGAATGACGTTGATTGGGTCGATAAATTTTACACATCGCCTAACTGCACAAATAAAATATGTGTTTGATTGTTTGAAACCCCACACGGGTGTTAGGATGAAATTTGAAGTTCACTCATCCTGATTGATTAAATATGTCGATCGATTGATTGACAAGCTGCTATAAGCGTTAAATGTCTATATTTGATGCTTATACAGTGTAGTGCACTTTGATTGATGGTTGATTATTCATCGTTGTTGATATATACATGTGTTGTAGAAAATCCATATAATTAACATTATATGGTAATTGATTGGGCCTCATTCCAGTTTCGAAAAAAAAAAAAAAAGAAATATTTGAAATAGAAATATTTGAAATAGAAATATTTGAAATAGAATATTTGAAAATAGAAATATGTGAAGCCGTGAGGATTAGATTGACGCCATTTTGACGTGAACGATATTTATATCGATTTTATTCATTTTAAAATGAATATTGAAAAGTGATTTCGAAATCGAATGATTTGAAATGAATTGAATTGAAAACGATTTCGAAATGAATAGAATTGAAAACGAATTCGAAATGAATTGAATTGAAAACGATCTGAAATGAATTGAATTGAAAACGAATTCGAAATGAATTGAATTGAAAACGATTTCGAAATGAATAGAATTGAAAACGATCTGAAATGAATTGAATTGAAAACGAATTCGAAATGAATTGAATTGAAAACGATTTCGAAATGAATTGAATTGAAAACGATTTCGAAATGAATAGAATTGAAAACGATTTCGAAATGAATAGAATTGAAAACGATCTGAAATGAATTGAATTGAAAGCGAAGTGAAATAAATTCAAATTGAATTGAAATTTGAATTGAATAGAAATGGATTTTAAAACGAATTTATAAAGAAGAATTCAATTTTGATTTGAATTGAAATGGAAGTTGAAAATGTTTTTGAAACGAATTCAAAACTATTTATATAATTCGTTTTAAATAGAAATCGACGAAGTATATATTATATATATTATATATATAATATAATGGCCTGAATAGAACGCGCCGCGCCGCGGCAGTTCGCGAATTTCGACCATTTATTTCAAACGGACATTACGGGAGATCCGACCGTCGGATTCTCCTAAAACCGGAACCGTTGGGTTCGTATCGAAAAGAGCTTTCTAATGAATGTTAGAAATTTGAAATCTAACGGTTGGATTTGGAGATACGTCCAAATCAAATTCGAAAAAGGTCGCTGTAAGTGCAGTTCGATGACCGTTGATGGAAATCGACTGTACGGGCCTTGATAAAATTATTAAAAATAGTAATAATTTGTGTAAAATCATAAGAAATGATTTAGAAAGAATTGGGATGAAAAACTCCATGTTTGAAAAGATAAAAATAGATTTTTTATCGAAATGAACTAGTTTTGAACTAGAATTATAATTCTATTTATTTTTAAATAAATAAATTGAATTTGAAATGGTTTTGAAAATAACCAAAATTTCCAATGATTGCATTGGAGTGGATTTGAATCGAAATTGTCTTCGGAATATTTCGATGTTGGAATTCGTGATATTACAGGTGTTGTTATGGAAATTTGAAAGATATATATTTATATCGTTATTTCCAATACGACATTTGTTAATCGTAGAATTTGATATTGAATATAAGCCGATATATTTTCTATTCAGAGCCTTATATTGAATATCAAATGGGATTTGGGTTTGTCGTGAATGGTGTCTTCACTAACACTGTTCTTGAACCCAGTTGAGAAAAGATTAAATCTTTTTATTTAGATTTAATGAAGTGTACCAATTAAATGATATTTAATTGGAATTGAATTGATATTGATTTTTGGGTTTATCGTGAACAGTGTTTTAAATAACACTTGTTCTTTAACCCGATAATTAATGAATGTGATTTGGGTTTGTCGTGAATGGTGTCTTCACTAACACTGTTCTTGAACCCAGCTGAGAAACGATTAAATCTTTTTATTTAGATTTAATGAAGTGTACCAATTAAATAATATTTAATTGGAATTGAATGGATATTGATTTTTGGGTTTATCGTGAACAGTGTTTTAAATAACACATGTTCTTTAACCCGATAATTAATGGGATGTGACTTTGGGTTTATCGTGAACCGTGTTTTAAATGACACTGATTCTTTAACCCAGTCACAGATTAAAACTAAGTGGAGTTTTAATGAATCTTTAATTAGATTGAAAAGATCGAGAATGGAGTATCACCAGTTTTGCTCCAGGCGATAGTTAAATCTTTAATTAGATTTGAACGTGAAATTTAGAAACTAACTGTCGGTTAGCTAAGTAGAATGATTTTCTGGATATTGATCTGATGTTGGTTTCGGCCTTCGGGGTTAATATTTGGGGGAATTATTCTCTTGATTAATTTACGGTTAATGACTAATGAGTTGGAATGAGGCGTATGTTGTGTTTGTGTAACACTTTTATAATATATACGCGAGTTATTCGGAAAGTCCGGGTTTATCCCATTCTGAATAACTGATATGACGATAAGTCGAAGATGAAGACGATGGTCGAAGACCGGAGGTCTTCACGTCGTTTGGGGGATAACTGATGATCTTGATTGGGCTGTACACCCAAGAAGATGGAAACAGTTAGTGATCGTCCAGACGTACTTGGAGATCGATGGATATGCGGGGTACTAGGTGCCTCCGGTTTCGTTCAGACCCAGAACGGACTTGTAAATGGACTGTGTGTCTGACATCGGATTTCATTCTGTGTGACTGATATCGGTTGCATAGGATGGTTTGCCTGTGTGGCATGCTAAGATGCAAATGATCGAGGCTTCTGTTGAAAAGCAAAGTCTTGTGGTGATGATCAAAGCACGGCCTTTGAGGCGTAGCTTTGTGTAACGTTTACCTCGCGTGTTTCACACCAGGTATGAACCAAAAACGGGAGACGGACCTCAGGGAGGGCATGCGTTTCCTTCTAGATAAAAAGTGGCGTCAGTGGTTTTACACGCCCTGACGAGTTTGACTTATGTGGTTGTTGCTGTTGCGAGGCGCCTCGGATTGATCGGTCGTTCTCGAACCGATGGAGTCATTTAGTTGGCTCATTTACGCCCCAAAGGGCGGGGAAACGTAGTGTTCAGGCATTTTAATCCACAGCGGTGGACCGGCCCTGTCGCTCCAAGGGTCACTCGAGCTCTGATCCTGAGACATGGGCTAGATTGTCTCGAATCGGTTGAGGACTATCTTTTGCCTCGGTTCATAGACGGAAATCCAATTTCCAAATACGTGACTTTGCGGTTTTATATGTAAACCTATATATGGCGACATGATATATGGTACCCATGCCGCCTATGATTGATACTTATGATTTGAAGTTGTTTTATACACTATGCACTTATTAGTATCAAATGATTTGTTTTAAGCGTATCAAGCATTCTTTGGTTGTTATAAGGGAAAACCCTATCCCCCGGCTTGCGTTTGCATTGTGTGATAGGACCTGGGTCTTATAACAGCTTCATTTTTCTTTATTTAGCATTGCGCTGTTTGTTTTATGCACTGGTATTCTTGGGAGGAAACCCGTTCCGTGTTATACGGCGTGGTCCCTTGATTTACCTAACTTTCAAATAAAGATTAATAACTGTTTTAGTTCTCACACCAGTCACATGACTGACCTGGAGTTTATTGTTTTAACCTAAACTCTGGGTGCCCTTATTTTGACACGGGCAGCTAGTAGTTTTGGTTTTGCAGATTTATATTCACAGGATCCTGGTTTACAGCTGGAACGATATCCGGAAAGCTTTGTATCCGTATATCTCTTCTAGTTGTGTATTCTATTATTTTCCGCTGCTATGTATTTAAATGTAATTTAAATCTCTGATATTTCTGTGTAATATTCGTTTATACTCTGTATATTCTTGTAATCTGATGCATTGTTGTAATATACAATGAAATGTTCTTTTATATGCGTTCTGTTGTGGCTTGTTCTCGAACTATCCGAAGCTTTCCTTTACGGGGAAGTTACGGGTCTTTACACGTGGTATCAGAGCTTTGGTTTACAAAGCTCAGAGAACAAGACACATTAGAACCCTACGAAAGAATTCATCAGATATTGGATTAGTAAGATCCAATTAGAATGACTCGTTAGAGATAGGATCAGTAGTATCCTAGAACGAGTGTGAAGAGTATATTTTTGAAAATGAAAACAAAGTTTTGTTTTGAAAATTTAAATCAATTGTTCGTATTTGATTATTTGTTTATATTGATTTTGGACAATTCAGTATATAAAGAATTTGCATATACGCCTTGCAAACGTATATTCAAAGTTTTAATATATTGAATAGATATAGCATCACGCTCTAGTCGCCCGAAGATGATATTGATGATAGCGATCGCATCATCAACATTTATGTTCGAGTTTCGAAGGTGTGATTTTCTATATATTTCCATTAGACTGGTGTGAGAACCAAAACTAATATAGTTAGGATACATTGTAGTGAATTGGCATCAAAAACATGATTTTTGTATATGTATCAAAATTATCAATTTGAAACTCTAATTCACTAATTGATTGATGATTGTGTTGCTTGTTTAAATTGTTTGCTAATTTTTAGCCATTTAGCCTAATTGAACCGCATATTGAATTGTATTGAAAATTGGTCGCATTTGCCTGCATATACATATACTTATATTGAACAGGTCATAGCAAGGAGGCTAGAGCCGAAGAATAAAATTTGTTTGCCCGACAAATAGGTACATGTTTACTACATAATTTCCTGTTTTGTTTGGGTGATGATGATTTTGTGAGCCTATTGGCTAGCCGCTTGGCTTTTTCTTTTTCTTTTTGAGATCTGAAGGACCGGGGAAGCTATTTGAAATTCCCCGATGCTCCCGGTGCAGGGGAGGTTATGGCGAAATTTTTCAAAAATTTAGGGTGTTAGCCAAATTTTTGAAATTTTGAAAATTCTCAGAAACTGAAAAGTTAGAGAATGGAAGCCAGATCGAACGTAGAGTTGATTAATCAAACCACTTTCGACTTTGTTCCTTTTCGGGGACGAAAAGTTTTAAGTGGGGGAGATTGTAACAACCCGTAAAATGCGAGCCAGTTTGAAATTTTTATTTTGGCAATTTTAGCGAATTTTGATTATTTAAAATGAAATATTTTAAATAATATCGACGAGAAATTTATTTTGAATTGAAATTCGACGTATATATTATATACGTCGTCGTTAGAATATATAATAATTATATATAATTATAAAAGGAATTGAAAATGGCGCGGTAGTTCGAAAATTCGATTTCTAATTTCAAATGAATATACAGAATTCAATATAAGTCAGAATTGAACGAAACAAGAAATATTTGAATCTGTATAACTATATCTTTGTAACGAAGTTAACAAACTGAGATTTCATTTTAGAAATGATAAGATATGTCCAGTTTAAAATTAGAAATAGTCGCTGTGGAATTTATATATACTTTTATATATATAAGGCCCTTAAAAATAGCAATTTTGCAAACGACCTCGGATTTCGACGAAACCAGTTTTGTTGGGTCCGCGATGTAAAGTTATTGCTAGGTTTCAAATTTCATAATTTTTCGAATCAGTATGTGAGCGTGGCAAAGGAAAACGCGTTTGACCATTTCAGTTGATTTTAATCGACTGGAAATTGGCCATTTTTCAAACGGTCTCAGAATTTGACGAAACTAGTTTTGTTAGGACCGTATCGTCAATACGAAGATAGAAAATATTTTTATGGAATTTTTCTAGTTAGTATGTGACCCCAGTAATTTGAAATGTACGTTTAAAATTCAATATAGTGATTTAAATGTAAATTCAAAGGAAACTGATTGTAACGATCAAATCAGCTTGCGATACATATCCCATTGTGTTCAGAATGGGGGTAAAACGCTATGGACGACAGTCGGTGGGTTCGATTTTGATTTCGAAAAATAAGGTTACCTTTTTGAAGTAAAAAGAAAATAATAATAATAATATAAATTTAAATAAACCCCCCTCTCCTCAGTATTCTCTCTCCCCGTCATTTTATAAAAAAAAAAAAAAAGAGAAAAACTACCTAAACCTAAACCCCCGTCGCCTCGATCCTGGAGCCGCCGCACCACCTCCGCCGCCGTCCCCCCCCCCTTCTTCTTCCCCCACCTCCTCCTTCCTCCCCGATTCCCCCCTCTTTCGTTCGAACGCGGCGCCCCCCCCAAATCGTCGAGCCACCTGACGACGAACAACCCGACCCCCCTTTTTCTTCCATCGAAGACCGCAGCCATCTCCTCCCCTCCTCCGTTGGAATAAGCGCCCTCCCCCCTTCTGATTAAAGTAAGTATTTTATTTTTTATTTTGATTTAAAAAGCTGATTTTTTTTTCTCTTTCTCTGATTTTTTTTTTCTTTCTTTACTAATTTCAAAACTGATTTCTTTTATAAAGAAGAAAAAAAACTGAATTTATAAAATTAGGTTTAAACTGAAAATTTAATTAGGTTTAAAACTAAATTGTTTTTTTTAAAAAGGTTTAAAAACAGAACTGTTTTTTTTTAGAATTTAAAAACTGTTTTTTTTATATATGAAGAAGTAAAAACTGAATTTTGAAAATGAAGTAAAAACTGAATTTTGAAAATGAAGTAAAAACTGAATTTTGAAAATGAAGTAAAAACTGAATTTTGAAAATGAAGTAAAAACTGAATTTTAAAAATGAAAAGGCGAGTTCTTTAAAAATGAAAAGGCGTGTTCTTTGAAGGTGAAAAGGCGAAATCTTTATTTTAGAAAAGGCAAAATCTTTAGGTGGAAAATAGCGTGATAAAAATATAATTTTTATCTATATAACATAGTAATAAAAATTCGATTTTTATCTGTTGAAAAGCAAAATAAAAATTCGATTTTTATATATTGAACTTTGAATTAAAAATATGATTTTTATATATAGAACTTCGAGAGAAAAATATAGTTTTTATGTTTTGAACTTCGAAAGAAAAATATAGTTTTTATGTATTGAACTTCGAAAGAAAATATAGTTTTTATATATTGAACTTCGAAAGAAAATATAGTTTTTATATATTGAACTTCGATAGAAAAATAGAATTCTTGTATATTGAACTTCGAAATAAAATGTGATTTTTATATATTGAATAACATAGAAAAAAAAATTCGATTTTTATATATATATTGAATAGCGAAGTAAAAATGTGATTTTTACGTATGTAGTGAAAGCAGCAACGAAGGTGACAAAAAGGCGAAACGACGAAGACTTCTGCAAAGGAGTGCCGTGGAGCTAGGATAGCTATCTGTGAGAATTTCTCACCTTTCTATTTCTTTTCTAGTTATATATTTATACTAGGATGCAGACGGTGCTTAGTAGCACCCGACACAATCGTCCACAGACCATGGACTTGTTTGTTTGACTGTTTGGTGATTGATTGCGATATTGGTTTGAATGTGGTTTGTGGTGTGAAAAATCGAATCGATAAATTGGTTAGGATTAGACGTGCGCCGTTATAAGGCGAAGGAGTAAGGCTAGGTTAGATCCTTACTTCAAAGTTTGTGGTTTGCGTAACGAATTGATTTGATTGATGTGTGAATGGCGTGGGCCTTCACTAGACCGGGGATAAGGCTAGGCCTTGTCCCGTTTCTAGTATCGTGCCGTTATGCCGCCGAAATTTTCTAAAATAAGTTAGAAAAAAATAAAAATAGCATTTTATTTAACGAATGAACCGAATAGAAATTCATATGTTAAAATAAAATGTGTTATCGTTAAAAATATAATTTTTAACGTGAATGTGAATAAATAAATATTCATTTACAAACCAGACGGTTTGTTTATGTACACCTATTTGAATGACGTTGATTGGGTCGATAAATTTTACACATCGCCTAACTGCACAAATAAAATATGTGTTTGATTGTTTGAAACCCCACACGGGTGTTAGGATGAAATTTGAAGTTCACTCATCCTGATTGATTAAATATGTCGATCGATTGATTGACAAGCTGCTATAAGCGTTAAATGTCTATATTTGATGCTTATACAGTGTAGTGCACTTTGATTGATGGTTGATTATTCATCGTTGTTGATATATACATGTGTTGTAGAAAATCCATATAATTAACATTATATGGTAATTGATTGGGCCTCATTCCAGTTTCGAAAAAAAAAAAAAAAAAGAAATATTTGAAATAGAAATATTTGAAATAGAAATATTTGAAATAGAATATTTGAAAATAGAAATATGTGAAGCCGTGAGGATTAGATTGACGCCATTTTGACGTGAACGATATTTATATCGATTTTATTCATTTTAAAATGAATATTGAAAAGTGATTTCGAAATCGAATGATTTGAAATGAATTGAATTGAAAACGATTTCGAAATGAATAGAATTGAAAACGAATTCGAAATGAATTGAATTGAAAACGATCTGAAATGAATTGAATTGAAAACGAATTCGAAATGAATTGAATTGAAAACGATTTCGAAATGAATAGAATTGAAAACGATCTGAAATGAATTGAATTGAAAACGAATTCGAAATGAATTGAATTGAAAACGATTTCGAAATGAATTGAATTGAAAACGATTTCGAAATGAATAGAATTGAAAACGATTTCGAAATGAATAGAATTGAAAACGATCTGAAATGAATTGAATTGAAAGCGAAGTGAAATAAATTCAAATTGAATTGAAATTTGAATTGAATAGAAATGGATTTTAAAACGAATTTATAAAGAAGAATTCAATTTTGATTTGAATTGAAATGGAAGTTGAAAATGTTTTTGAAACGAATTCAAAACTATTTATATAATTCGTTTTAAATAGAAATCGACGAAGTATATATTATATATATTATATATATAATATAATGGCCTGAATAGAACGCGCCGCGCCGCGGCAGTTCGCGAATTTCGACCATTTATTTCAAACGGACATTACGGGAGATCCGACCGTCGGATTCTCCTAAAACCGGAACCGTTGGGTTCGTATCGAAAAGAGCTTTCTAATGAATGTTAGAAATTTGAAATCTAACGGTTGGATTTGGAGATACGTCCAAATCAAATTCGAAAAAGGTCGCTGTAAGTGCAGTTCGATGACCGTTGATGGAAATCGACTGTACGGGCCTTGATAAAATTATTAAAAATAGTAATAATTTGTGTAAAATCATAAGAAATGATTTAGAAAGAATTGGGATGAAAAACTCCATGTTTGAAAAGATAAAAATAGATTTTTTATCGAAATGAACTAGTTTTGAACTAGAATTATAATTCTATTTATTTTTAAATAAATAAATTGAATTTGAAATGGTTTTGAAAATAACCAAAATTTCCAATGATTGCATTGGAGTGGATTTGAATCGAAATTGTCTTCGGAATATTTCGATGTTGGAATTCGTGATATTACAGGTGTTGTTATGGAAATTTGAAAGATATATATTTATATCGTTATTTCCAATACGACATTTGTTAATCGTAGAATTTGATATTGAATATAAGCCGATATATTTTCTATTCAGAGCCTTATATTGAATATCAAATGGGATTTGGGTTTGTCGTGAATGGTGTCTTCACTAACACTGTTCTTGAACCCAGTTGAGAAAAGATTAAATCTTTTTATTTAGATTTAATGAAGTGTACCAATTAAATGATATTTAATTGGAATTGAATTGATATTGATTTTTGGGTTTATCGTGAACAGTGTTTTAAATAACACTTGTTCTTTAACCCGATAATTAATGAATGTGATTTGGGTTTGTCGTGAATGGTGTCTTCACTAACACTGTTCTTGAACCCAGCTGAGAAACGATTAAATCTTTTTATTTAGATTTAATGAAGTGTACCAATTAAATAATATTTAATTGGAATTGAATGGATATTGATTTTTGGGTTTATCGTGAACAGTGTTTTAAATAACACATGTTCTTTAACCCGATAATTAATGGGATGTGACTTTGGGTTTATCGTGAACCGTGTTTTAAATGACACTGATTCTTTAACCCAGTCACAGATTAAAACTAAGTGGAGTTTTAATGAATCTTTAATTAGATTGAAAAGATCGAGAATGGAGTATCACCAGTTTTGCTCCAGGCGATAGTTAAATCTTTAATTAGATTTGAACGTGAAATTTAGAAACTAACTGTCGGTTAGCTAAGTAGAATGATTTTCTGGATATTGATCTGATGTTGGTTTCGGCCTTCGGGGTTAATATTTGGGGGAATTATTCTCTTGATTAATTTACGGTTAATGACTAATGAGTTGGAATGAGGCGTATGTTGTGTTTGTGTAACACTTTTATAATATATACGCGAGTTATTCGGAAAGTCCGGGTTTATCCCATTCTGAATAACTGATATGACGATAAGTCGAAGATGAAGACGATGGTCGAAGACCGGAGGTCTTCACGTCGTTTGGGGGATAACTGATGATCTTGATTGGGCTGTACACCCAAGAAGATGGAAACAGTTAGTGATCGTCCAGACGTACTTGGAGATCGATGGATATGCGGGGTACTAGGTGCCTCCGGTTTCGTTCAGACCCAGAACGGACTTGTAAATGGACTGTGTGTCTGACATCGGATTTCATTCTGTGTGACTGATATCGGTTGCATAGGATGGTTTGCCTGTGTGGCATGCTAAGATGCAAATGATCGAGGCTTCTGTTGAAAAGCAAAGTCTTGTGGTGATGATCAAAGCACGGCCTTTGAGGCGTAGCTTTGTGTAACGTTTACCTCGCGTGTTTCACACCAGGTATGAACCAAAAACGGGAGACGGACCTCAGGGAGGGCATGCGTTTCCTTCTAGATAAAAAGTGGCGTCAGTGGTTTTACACGCCCTGACGAGTTTGACTTATGTGGTTGTTGCTGTTGCGAGGCGCCTCGGATTGATCGGTCGTTCTCGAACCGATGGAGTCATTTAGTTGGCTCATTTACGCCCCAAAGGGCGGGGAAACGTAGTGTTCAGGCATTTTAATCCACAGCGGTGGACCGGCCCTGTCGCTCCAAGGGTCACTCGAGCTCTGATCCTGAGACATGGGCTAGATTGTCTCGAATCGGTTGAGGACTATCTTTTGCCTCGGTTCATAGACGGAAATCCAATTTCCAAATACGTGACTTTGCGGTTTTATATGTAAACCTATATATGGCGACATGATATATGGTACCCATGCCGCCTATGATTGATACTTATGATTTGAAGTTGTTTTATACACTATGCACTTATTAGTATCAAATGATTTGTTTTAAGCGTATCAAGCATTCTTTGGTTGTTATAAGGGAAAACCCTATCCCCCGGCTTGCGTTTGCATTGTGTGATAGGACCTGGGTCTTATAACAGCTTCATTTTTCTTTATTTAGCATTGCGCTGTTTGTTTTATGCACTGGTATTCTTGGGAGGAAACCCGTTCCGTGTTATACGGCGTGGTCCCTTGATTTACCTAACTTTCAAATAAAGATTAATAACTGTTTTAGTTCTCACACCAGTCACATGACTGACCTGGAGTTTATTGTTTTAACCTAAACTCTGGGTGCCCTTATTTTGACACGGGCAGCTAGTAGTTTTGGTTTTGCAGATTTATATTCACAGGATCCTGGTTTACAGCTGGAACGATATCCGGAAAGCTTTGTATCCGTATATCTCTTCTAGTTGTGTATTCTATTATTTTCCGCTGCTATGTATTTAAATGTAATTTAAATCTCTGATATTTCTGTGTAATATTCGTTTATACTCTGTATATTCTTGTAATCTGATGCATTGTTGTAATATACAATGAAATGTTCTTTTATATGCGTTCTGTTGTGGCTTGTTCTCGAACTATCCGAAGCTTTCCTTTACGGGGAAGTTACGGGTCTTTACAGGGTGTTACCTTATAATAGCCAAAGAATGCTTGATACATATAAAATGAAATCATTTGATATTATTATAAGTGTATAGTGTTTCAAAAACAATTTCAATCATAATATCAAGCATAGACGGCACAAGTGCCCCATACCACTATGTCGCCAATATAGGTTTACAATCAAAACCGCAAGGTGTCGCATTGGAAGTTGGATTTCCATCGTGAACCAAGGCAAGGGATCGTCTTTACCGCTTCAAGATGCTCTAGCCCGCCCCTCAGGCAAGTACTCAGTCGAGCCTTTGGATCATCAGGGCCGGTCCACCGATGTGGATTAAAATGCCTGAACACTGCGTTTCCCCACCCTATGGGGTGTAAATGAGCCAACAAATGACTCCATCAGTTCAAGATCGACCGATATATCCGAGGCGCCTCGCAACAGCAACAACCACACTGGTAAAAATAATATAAATGCCAGACCATGTAAAAACCTGACACTACCTCTAGCTAGAAGGAAACGCAAGTCCTCCCTGATGTCCTCTCCCGTTTCTGGTTCGCACCAGGGTGTGAGGCTCGCGAATAAATGCTACACAAAGCTATGCCACACAGGCGGTGCTTTGGTCATCAATCACAAGACTCTGCTTTTCAACAGAAGCCTTGATCATTTACATCTTAGTATGCCACACAGGCAGACCTTTCCATGCCACCGATATCCATCAATAACACAGAATGATACGATATCCATCAATTACATAGAATGATATCCAATGTTAGACACACAGTCCATTTACAAGTTCGTTCTAGGTCTGAAAGAAACCGGAGGCACCTTGTACCTTGCATATCCGTCGATCTCCAAGTACGTCTGGACGATAACCAACGTATTCCCTCCTCTTGGGTGTACTACCCAATCAAGATTATCAGGAATCGTCCAAACGACGTGAAGACCTCCGGTCTTCAACCACCATCTTCATCTTCGACATATCGTCATATCAGTTATTCAGAATGTGTATAAACCCGGCCTTTCCGAATAACTCGCGTATAAAGTAAAGACGTGTTACACAAACACAACATACGCCTTATTCCAATCCAGAATATTCTTTTATTCAAATATTCACATTTTTAGGGAAAAGTTCCTATTAATTTTATCGAAGATAAATTCTTTTAAATTTATTCTTTAATCTTTCTTTGAATATCAATTCAAACCGTTTAAAGGTTTATCCAAACTAGTTGGGATTAGTGAACCAAACCGAAGTAATTATTTATATTATTTCTCAATCCCAACCTATTTATCCCATGGAATAAAACTAGTGATATTCCATATCTAACACCACAGTGTTATTGGTAAATGTTAATTACCATTTCACGTTCAAATCTAATTAAATATTTAACTATCGCTTGGAGAAAAACTGGTAATACTCCTTTCTTGACCATTTTCTTGAATTGATAATTTCAATTATCCTATTCACTTTCCAATCTAATTAAAGATTCATTAAAACTCTAATTCAGTTTAAATCTCAATAATCGTTCCTTAATGATTATTCAAATTCAAGAAATTAATCTTATCTTTACCGGGGTTAAAGAATGAATGTCATTTAAAACACAGTTCACGATAAACCCAAAAACACATGTCGTTCTATCAGTCGCTAACCGTAAATTAGTAAGGGAACAATTCCCTAAATATTAACCCCTAAGGCCGAAACCAACATCAGATCAATATCCAGAATACTATTCAACTTAACTGATCCCCAATTAGTTTCTAATTTTCTTGACTCTATTGGGTTTAAGAACAGTATTATTAAAGATACCGTTCACGACAACCCAAAATCCAATTTGATATTAAATACAAGGCTCTGAATAGAAAATATATCGGCTTATATTCAATATCAAATTCTGAAACCAACAAACACCGTAATGGAAATAACGATATATATATATATATATCTTTCAAATTTCCATAACAATATCTTTATAATCACGAGATCCAACATCGAAATATTCCGAAGATGATTTCGATTCAAATCCATTCCAATTCATATATTGGAATTTCTGGTTATTTTAAAACCCATTCTCAATCCATTTTATTTATTTGAAAATAATGGATTATCCTCCTAGTTATAAACTAGTTCATTTCCATAAAAATGTAATTCTATCTTTACAAATGTAGAGTTTTTCATCCCAGTTCTTTCCAAATCATTTATTATGATTTTACCCAATTTATTGATATTTTTAATAATTTTATCAAGGCCCGTACAGTCGATTTCCATAAATGGTCGTCGAACTGCACTTACACTGGCCTTTTCCAAATTTGATTTGGAAGTATCTCCAAATCCAACCGTTAGATTTCAAATTTATCATATTCGTTGGAAATCTCTTTTCGATACGAACCCAACGGTTCCGGTTTTAGGAGAATCCGACGGTCAGAACTCCCGTAACATCCATTCGAAGCCAATGGTCGAAATTCATGTACGGTCGCTGTGCAGCGCGTTCTATTCAGGCCATTTAATATATATAATATGTACATATATATTATATTTCGTCGATTTTCATTCAAACTGCATTTTATATATCGTTTTAAATTCGTTTTCAAAAAGGTTTCAACTTCGTATTCAATTTTAAATCAAAATTGAATATTCCATATCATTACTATATAAATGATAATATTGTCAAACCAGTATATTTTGAAATCTTTTCCTTTTCTATATTCACTATAAAAATGAATATAATCGATATAAATATCGTTCACATCAAAATGGCGTTAATCTAATCAACACGACTTTATATATTTCAATAACTTCGTTATTCTATTCAACAAATGAATATTTTCTTCAACACATGAATTTCTATTTTTATTCAACACATGAATTTCTATTTTTACTCAGCACAGGAATTTCTATTTTTATCTCCTTTATTTTCCAAATTGGAATGAGGCCCAATCAATTACCATATATGGTTAATTATGTGGATTTCATACAAAACATGCATATATTATTTTTCTAACATATTTTAGAAAATTTCGGTGGCATAACGGCGCGATATTAGAAACGGGATTAGGCCTATCCTTACCCCCGGACTAATAATGGCCCTGCCATACACATACCAATCTAATCAATTCATTTCACCCAAACAACCAAATTCAACCAAACCACATCAATCAACCAAACCAAACAAACAATGTTCAAACAATGTTGCCGGGTGCTTCTATTAAGCACCGTCTGCATCCTAGCATATATATAGCTAGAAAATAAAATTCAGAGTGAGAAGTTCTCACCAATTAGCTAAACCAAACGCCTCGACTCTTCTTATGTAGGAAATCTTCGTCGTGTTTGCCTTTTGTCACTTTCGCCGTCCGTATTCACTACATATATAAAAATCACATTTTTATACTTTCTATTATATAAAAATCATATTTTTAATTCGCTACTTCATATCTGTGAAAATCGAATTTTTATCGCTACTCCTTATAATGTAAAAATAGAATTTTTATCGCTACTTCTATAATGTAAAAAAATAATCTATTTTTACTTCGCTATTCCATACGTAAAAATTCTATTTTTACTTCGCAAAACAATATATAAAAATTTGAATTTTTACTTCGCAAAACAATATATAAAAATTCGATTTTTACTTCGCAAAACAATATATAAAAATTTGATTTTTACTTCACAAAACAATATATAAAAATTCGATTTTTACTTCGAAAAACAATATATAAAAATTCGATTTTTACTTCGATTTCACACACATAAAAATTGGAATTTTATTTCGACAAGGATAGGTAAAAATAAAGAAATATAACTAATTAAATGAATAATAAAAAAAACTTACAGTTAAAATAGAAGGGAGGAGGGGCGTTCATCGTCGGAGGGCCTGGGCAAGGGTGCGCCGGGGAAGGGGATGGTGGTGGCGGAGGTAGGGCTCTGGGAGATGGCGATGGCGGACCTGAGGGGGAAGGGAACGGCGCTGCTTCGGATTTGGGGGGGGGGAGAAAGGTTCAACGTTCTTCAAATCGAGGGGGCCGCGTCGTGCACTGGAGAAGAAGGGGGAAACCCGGCCAACGGTGGCGGAGGGGCGCCTCGGCAGGCGGCGACGGGCTCCGGTCTTCGATTGCGGTTCGTTTTTTTTATTCAATTTCGTGAATGAACGATAGAGGGTGGGAAAGGGTGTTTGACCGGCATTATAAGGATAAGATCTTGGCTCGTTTTATTTTATTATTTATTTAATTTAATTTTCTCCCAAAAAGCAACTTTTTTATTCGAACTCGAAAAGAGACCCAACGACTGTCGTCCCTAGCTAATTACCCCCATTCCGAACACAATGGGATATGTATCGCAATCCAATTTGGCTGTTTCGACCCGTTTCCATCAAAATTTCAATATAAATTACTATTTTAGTCAATATCGAATCTAACGTCCATTTTAATTTATCGGGGCCACATACTGACTCTAAAAATTCCAGAAATATTATTTCTAGCTTCATATTGACGATACGATCCTAACAAAACCAATTTCGTCAAATTCTGAGACCGTTTGAAAAATGGCCAATTTCCAGTCGATTAAATTCAACTCAAACTAGTCAAATGCGTTTAACTGCGCCATGCTCACATATTGATGCCAAAAATTATGGAAATTGGAATCTAGCAATAATTTGACATCCCTGATCCAACAAAAGTCGTTTCGTCGAAAACGGAGGTTGTTTGAAAAATGTCTATTTTTAATGGCTATATATTATATAAAATATATAGAAATTCCACAGCGATTATTTCAAATTTTGAACTGGTCATATCTTTCAACTTCTAAAGTGAAATCTCAGTTTCTCAACTTCGCTAGAAAGATATTGTTAATCAGATTCAAATATTTCTTGTTTCGTTCAATTCCGACTTATATTGAATTCTGTATATTCATTTGAAATTAGAAATCGAATTTTCGAACTACCATGCCATTTCAAGCTCGTTTTATATTTAATATAAATATATACGTTCTGACTTCGTCAAAAATAAAATTTTAGTCATTATTATTTAAAATAATTCATTTTAAATAATCGAAATCCGTTAAAATTGCCAAAATAAAAATTTTAAATTGGCTCATATTTTCCGAGTTGTTACAGTCTCCCCACTTAAAATCTTTTCATCCTCGAAAAGGAACGAAGTTGAAAGTTTTTTTCTAATCAACTCAACCTTCATTATTTTCATTATGGCTTAAGTTCTTCAACTTTTCAGTTTCTAAGAACTTTTCAAAATTTTCAAAAATTTGGCTAACACTCTAAATTTTCGAAAAATTTCGCCATAACCTCCCCTGCACCGGGAGCATCGGGAAAATCCCCAAACCGCCACACAGGCCCTCTGGTCTCAAAAAGTAAAAGAAAAACCCAAATGGCTAGCCAATCGGCGCATAAAATCATCAAAACCCCAAGAAATACAATAAACATGTACCTATTTGTCAGGCAAACAATTTTATTCCTCTTCTCTACCCTCCTTGCTATGACCTGTTCAATAGATATACATGTATATGCATGCAATTTGCAACAAATTTTCAATACAGTTCAATTTTTGATAAAGTTCGGCTTAATGGTTCAGAATTCTAAATAAATCAAACCAATAATCAAACAACACAACCATCAATCAATTAGTTGGTTAAATTTTCAAATACATAATTTTATTACATAGCCAAAAAAACACATTTTTGATGTCAAATCACAACAATAAGCCCTATCTACACCAGCCTAATGGAAATATATAGATATCCCACTTTTCGAAACTCGAACACAACAATGATGATGGGGCCCCATCATCAGAATCATCCCCAGGTGACTAGAGTGTGATTCTATATCTATTTAGTATATTTGAGGCTTCGAATACACGCTAGCTAGGCGTATACGCAAAATCTCTATATACTAAATTGTCCAAATTCAATATGAAATAAATAATCAAATACATATGATAAGGGTTCAAATTTAAAAAAAAAAAATTGTTTTCATTTTCAATACTCTTTACACTCGTTCTAGGATACTACTGATCCTATCTCTAACGAGTTATTCTTACTGGATATTACTAATCCAATCTCTGATGAATTCTTTCATTTGGTTCTAAAATGTCTTGTTCCCGAGCTCTGTAAACCAAAGCTCTGATACCAAATGTAAGAATCCATAACTTCCCCGGTAAGGAAAGAATGGATTGCTTTGAAGACAAGACGAATCAGAACACAAACAGAAGAACATTTCATTGCTTATTACAACAATTCCGTCAGAATACAAGAATATACAGATTATAATTGAATATTACACATTAATAAATATCAGAGAATTAAATACATTACTGCAGCGGAAAAATAATATAAAGCACAACTAGAAGGAATACAAGGATACAGAGCTTTCCGTATATAGTTCCAGCTGTAAACCAGGATCCTGTGAATATAAATCTGCAAAACCAAAACTACTAGCTGCCCGTGCCGAAAATAAGGGCACCCAGAGTTTAGGTTAAAACAATAAACTCCAGGTCAATCATGTGACTGGTGTGAGAACTAAAACAGTTAATTAAAACTTTACTGTAGAAATAAGGCAAATCAATGGAGCACGCCGTATAACACGGAACGGGTTTCCTCCCAAGAATACCAGTGCATACGATAAACAACGCAATGCTAAATAAGGTACAATGAAGCTATTATAAGACCCAGGTCCCATCACATAATGCAACGCAAGCCGGAGGATAGGGTGTTATCTTATAATAGCCAAAGAATGCTTGATACGTATAAAACGAAATCATTTGATATTATTATAAGTGTATAGTGTTTCAAAAACAATTACAATCATAATATCAATCATAGACGGCATAAGTGCCCCATACCACTATGTCCCCAATATAGATTTACAATCAAAACCGCAAGGTGTTGTATTGGAAGTTGGATTTCCATCGTGAACCAAGGCAAGGGATCGTCCTTACCGCTTCGAGATGCTCTAGCCCGCCCCTTAGGCAAGTACTCAGTCAAGCCTTTGGATCGTCAGGGCCGGTCGACCGATGTGGATTAAAATGCCTGAACACTGCGTTTCCCCACCCTATGGGGTGTAAATGAGCCAACAAATTACTCCACCGGTTCGTGATCAACCGATATATCTGAGGCGCCTTGCAACAGCAACAACCACACAGGTAAAAATAATATAAAATGAATATTAGGCTCACATCCCTATTTTGAAACTTAATTAGGCTCACATCCAGTCATAAACTTAATATAAATTAGGTCCCTGTTTTCAAAACTTATAAAATAATAATTAAAAAAATAAAAAAAATTGTAAATTAGTAATACAATATATTATGCATTATACAAAAAAATTCAGTTAAAAAAACAACAAAAATAATGTCAGAAAGAAGAAAACAACAAAAAAACAGAAAAAACTGTAGTTAAATGCATAATATTATGCACGTTTTTTATTTTATTGCATGCATATGTGCAATTATTGCAGTTCTTCCAGCGCATAGATTTAAGTTAATATTTCAGTTCATTTTTATTTGCATCCAAATGTGAAAATTTCTCAGAAAACATGCACACATGTGTGCAACATTTTTATAGGATAACACACTGGCTAAAAGTAGGAACCTAATTTATAAAAAAAGAGTTTTGAAAATTTTAAACCCGCCCCCTATTTTATTACTTCTGCCTTTTTTTATTTTTTTTTAAAAAATGTGCTTTCATTCATAAAAAAAAAATTCTAAAATCTGGAAATAATGTCAGGATTGTACGGAAATAAAAAAATAGTTTCGTACATTTATGCAATTATTACTGATAATTGGATATATGTATGCAAATTTTCCGTAAGCTGTGTTCGGATTAAAATCTGAAAATAAACCTGCACAAATGTGTGCAAGTATTTGAAATATTTGCACACATGTATGCACGTATTTGCATGAAGAAAAATCAATGAAGATGAATGTAGTGAAAAATAAGCACGGATGTATGCAGGAAAATAATATATGTGCATACTATTATGCATTTAACTGGAAATTTCGTTTTTTTCTGTTTTTTTTATTTTTGACGCCTTGTTTGATGATTTTTTGTTCTAAATTTTTTAGCATTTACATGTTTTATTTAAATACGAATTTACATGATTTTTTATATTTTTTTGATGAATTTTCAGAAAATAGGGACCTAATTTACAATAAGTTTATGACCGGGTTTTTTTTCTATTTTGAAACTATAACAGGGACCTATAAAAAACGCACCCTAATATAAATGCCAGACCGTGTAAAAACCTGACACTACCTCTAGCTAGAAGGAAACGCCAGTCCTCCCTGATGTCCTCTCCCGTTTCTGGTTCACACCGGGGTGTGAGGCCCGCGAATCAACGCTACACAAAGCTATTCCACACAGGCGGTGCTTTGATCAGACTCTGCTTTTCAACAGGAGCCTTGATCATTTGCATCTTAGTATGCCACATAGGCAGACCATTCCATGCCACCGATATCCATCAATCACACAGAATGATACTATATCCACCAATCCTACAGAATGATATCCAATGTCAGACACACAATCCATTTACAAGTTCGTTCTGGGTCTGAACGAAACCGGAGGCACCTTGTACCTCGCATATCCGTCGATCTCCAATTACGTCTAGACGATCACCAACGTATTCCCTCCTCTTGGGTGTACATCCCAATCAAGATTATCAGGAATCGTCCAAACGACGTGAAGACCTCCGATCTTCAACCACCATCTTCATCTTCGACATATCGTCGTATCATTTATTCAGAATGGGTATAAACCCGGCCTTTCCGAATAACTCACGTATATAGTAAAGACGTGTTACACAAACACAACATACGCCTTATTCCAATCCAGAATATTCTATTACTCAAATATTCACATTTTTAGGGAAAGGTTCCCATTAATTTTATCGAAGATAAATTCTTTTCAATTTATTCTTTAATCATTCTTTGAATATCAATTCAAACCGTTTAAAGGTTTATCCAAACTAGTCGGGATTAGCAAACCAAACCGAAGTAATTATTTATATTATTTCTCAATCCCAACCTATTTATCCCATGGAATAAAACTGGTGATATTCCATATCTAACACCACAGTGTTATCGGTAAATGTTAATTACCATTTCACGTTCAAATCTAATTAAAGATTTAACTATCGCTTGGAGCAAAACTGGTAATACTCCATTCTCGACCATTTTCTTGAATTGATAATTTCAGTTATGTTATTCACTTTCCAATCTAATTAAAGATTCATTAAAACTCTAATTTAGTTTTAATCTCAATAATTATTCCTTAATGATTATTCAAATTCAAGAAATTAATCTTATCTTTACCTGGGTTAGAGAACGAATGTCATTTAAAACACAGTTCACGATAAACCCAAAAGTACATTCCGTTCTATCAGTCACTAACCGTAAATTAGTAAGGAAACAATTCCCTAAATATTAATCCCGAAGGCCGAAACCCAGAACAGATCAATATCCAGAAAACCATTCAACTCAGCTGATCCCCAGTTAGTTTCTAATTTTCTTAACTCTATTGGGTTTAAGAATAGTATTATTAAAGATACCATTCACGACAAACCCAAAATCCAATTCGATATTAAATACAAGGCTCTGAATAGAAAATATATCGGCTTATATTCAATATCAAATTCTGAAACCAACAAACATCGTATTGGAAATAACGATATAAATATATCTTTCAAATTTCCATAACAATATCTGTATAATCACGAAATCCAACATCGAAATATTCCGAAGATGATTTCGATTCAAATCCATTCCAATTCATATATTGGAATTTCTGGTTATTTTAAAACCCATTCTCAATCCATTTTATTTATTTGAAAATAATGGATTATCCTCCTAGTTATAAACTAGTTCATTTCCATAAAAATGTAATTTTATCTTTACAAATATGGAGTTTTCATCCCAGTTCTTTCAAATCATTTATTATGATTTTACACAATTTATTGATATTTTTAATAATTTTATCAAGGCCCGTACAGTCAATTTCAATAAACGGTCGTCGAACTGCACTTACAGCGACCTTTTCCAAATTTAATTTGGACGTATCTCCAAATCCAATCGTTAGATTTCAAATTTATCATATTCATTGGAAAGCTCTTTTCGATATGAACCCAACGGTTCAAGTTTTAGGAGAATCCGACGGTCGGATCTCCCGTAACGTCCATTCGAAGTCAATGATTGAAATTCACGAATGGTCGTTGTGTGGCGCGTTCTATTCAGGCCATTTAATATATATAATATATATAAATATTAAATATTTCGTTGATTTCCATTCAAACTGCATTTTGTATATCATTTTAAATTCATTTTCAAAACGGTTTCAACTTCGTATTCAATTTTAAATCAAAATTGAATATTCCATATCATTACTATATAAATGATAATATTGTCAAACCAATATATTTTGAAATCTTTTCCTCTTCTATATTCATTATAAAAACGAATATAATCGATATAAATATCGTTCACGTCAAAATGGCGTTAATCTAATCAACACGGCTTTATATATTTCAATAACTTCGTTATTCTATTCAATAAATGAATATTTTCTTCAACACGTGAATTTCTATTTTTATTCAACACATGAAATTCTATTCAACACATGAATTTCTATTTTTACACAACACAGGAATTTCTATTTTTATATTCTTTATTTTCCAAATTGGAATGAGGCCCAATCAATTACCATATAAGGTTAATTATATGGATTTCATAAAACATATGTATATATTATTTTTCTGACATATTTTAGAAAATTTCGGTGGCATAACGGCGCGATATTAGAAACGGGATTAGGCCTATCCTTATCCCCGGACTAATAATGGCCCCGCCATAAACATACTAATCTAATCAATTCATTTCACCCAAACAATCAAATTCAACCAAACCACATCAATCAACCAAACCAAACAAACCGGGTTCAAACAATGGTGTCGGGTGCTTCTATTAAGCACCGTCTGCATCCTAGCATATATATAGCTAGAAAATAAAATTCAGAGTGAGAAGTTCTCACCAATTAGCTAAACCAAATGCCTCGATTCTTCTTATGTAGGAAATCTTCATCATGTTCGCCTTTTGTCACTTTCGCCGTCCGTATTCACTACATATATAAAAATCACATTTTTATGCTTTCTATTATATAAAAATCATATTTTTAATTCGCTACTTCATATCTGTGAAAATCAAAATTTTATCACTACTTCTTATAATGTAAAAATAGAATTTTAATCGCTACTTCTATAATGTAAAAAAAATTCTATTTTTACTTCGCTATTCGATATGTTAAAATTCTATTTTTACTTCGCAAATCAATATATAAAAATTCTATTTTTACTTCGCAAAACAATATATAAAACTTCGATTTTTACTTCGCAAAACAATATATAAAAATTCGATTTTTACTTCGCAAAACAATATATAAAACTTCGATTTTTACTTCACAAAACAATATATAAAAATTCGATTTTTACTTCTCAAAACAGTATATTAAAATTCGATTTTTACTTCGCAAAACAATATATAAAAATTCGATTTTTACTGCGAATTCTCAAACATAAAAATTGGAATTTTATTTCGACAAGGATAGGTAAAAATAAAGAAATAAAACTAATTAAACGAATAATAATAAAAAAAATTACAGTTAAAATAGAAGGGAGGAGGGGCGTTCATCGTCGGAGGGGTTGGGCAAGGGTGCGCCGGGGTTGGGGATGGCGGTGGCGGAGGTGGGGCGTTTGGGAGATGGCGGTGGCGGACCTGAGGGGGATGGGAACGGCACTGCTTCGGATTTGGGGGGGGGGGGGGGGGGGGGAAAGGGTCAAGGTTCTTCAAATCAAGGGGGCCGCGTCGTTCACTGGAGAAGAAGGGGGAAATCCGACCAACGGTGGCGGAGGGGCGCCTCGGTAGGCGGCGATGGGCTCCGATCATCAATCGCAGTTCGGTTTTTATTTATTTATTCAATTTCGTGAACGAACGATAGAGGGTGGGAAAGGGTGTTTGACCGGGCATGATAAGGATAAGGGCTTGGCCCATTTTATTTTATTATTTATTTAATTTAATTTTCTCCCAAAAAGCAACTTTTTTATTCGAACTCGATACGAGACCCAACGACCGTCGTCCCTAGCTAATTACCCCCATTACAAACACAATGGGATATGTATCGCAAGCCAATTCGGCTGTTTCGACCTGTTTCCGTCAAAATTTCAATATAAATTACTATTTTAGTCAATATTGAATTTAACGTATATTTTAATTTACCGGGGCCACATACTGACTCTAAAAATTCCAGAAAAATTATTTCTAGCTTCGTATTGACGATATGGTCCTAACAAAACTAATTTCATCAAATTATGAGACCGTTTGAAAAATGGCCAATTTCCAGTCGATTAAATTTAACTGAAACTGGTCAAACGCGTTTAACTGCGCCACGCTCACATATTGATCCCAAAAATTATGGAAATTGGAATCTAGCAATAATTTGACATCCCGGATCCAACAAAAGTGGTTTCTTCGAAAACGGTGTTCGTTTGCAAAATGGCTATTTTTAAGGGCTATATCGTATATAAAATATATAGAAATTCAACATCGACTATTTCAAATTTTGAAATGGTTATATCTTTCAACTTCTAAAGTGAAATCTCAGTTTCTCAACTTTGTTAGAAAGATATTGACCAAATTTTGAAAACTGGTCAAACGGTGGTTGTTTCGTTCAATTCCGACTTATATTGAATTCTATATATTCATTTGAAATTAGAAATCGAATTTTCGAACTACCGTGCCATTTCAGGCTCGTTTTATATTTAATATAAATATATACATTCGAACTTCGTCGAAAATAAATTTTCAGTCGTTATTATTTAAAATAATTGAAATCCGTTAAAATTGCCAAAATAAAAATTTTAAATTGGCTCCGATTTTCCGTGTTGTTACAAAATGGCTTGAGTAAGTGCATGACTATATTGACCAAATTATGTTTAAAGATATGAAATTTGATTACAAGTATAAAAATAATCTTGGTATGAAATGGGACATGTCTAAATAGTGATTTAGGACATAAATTAGAACGTATGTGAATATGAATTTTAGGCATAAATTAGAGAATATGTGGGTTTGGGTTGGTGCAATATATATAACCCACCTATAAATAAAACCAACCCGGAAATGTTGTTGGTAATTGTTGGAAGTAAGGGTTATTTAGAGAATTAGTGGGAGGATTAAAAAGAAGTGTTGTTTTGAAGTATTAAGAGAAGTAGGGCTATTTAAGCAAAGTAGGGGTAGATCGACAAATATGAAAGATGATGAATCATTTGGATTGGGTGCTGTAAAAACCAACCCGACACAGTAGTTAAAAAATAGGGGTAGTTGTTGGAAGTAAGGCCTATATAGAGAAGTAGGGATAGTTTAAGCATAGTAGGGGTAGATCAACAAATAGGAAAGATGATGAATTATTTGGATCGGGTGCAGCAAAAACCAACCATTCTCAATAGTTAAAAAATAGGGGTAATTTTTGGAAGCAAGTGCTATTTAGAGAATTTGGGGTACAATTAAAAAGAAGGGCCGTTTTGAAGTATTAATAAAAGTAGGGGTAGTTTAAGCATAGTAGGGGTAGATCGACAAATATGAAAGATGATGAATCATTTGGATTGGGTGCTGCAAAAGCCAACCCTTCACAATAGTTAAAAAAATGGGGGTAATTGTTGTAATTAAGGGCTATTTAGAGAATTAGGGGTATGGTTAAAAAGAATGGTTGTTTTGAAGTATTAAGAGAAGTAGGGGAAGTTTAAGCATAGTACGGGTAGATCAACAAATATGAAAGATGATGAATCATTGGGATTGGGCGCTGCAAAAACAAACCCTACATGGTAGTTAAAAAATAGGGGTAATTATTGGAAGTAAGGGATATTTACAGAATTAGGGGTAGGATTAAAAAGAAGGGTTGTTTTGAAGTATTAAGAGAAGTAGGGGTAGTTTAAGCATAGTAGGGGTAGATCGACAAATATGAAGGATGATGAATCATTTGGGTTGGGTGCTGCAAAAACCAACCCTTCACAATAGTTAAAAAATAGGGGTAATTGTTGGAAATAAGGGCAATTTAGGGAATTAGGGGTAGGATTAAAAAGAAAGGCTGTTTTGAAGTATTTAGAGAAGTAGGGGTAGTTCAAGCATAGTAGGGGTATAACGACAAATATGAAAGATGATGAATCGTTTGGGTTGGGTGCTGCAAAAATCAACCCTTCACAGTAGTTAAAAAATAGGGGTAATTGTTGGAAGTGAGGGCTATTTAGAGGATTAGGGGGAGGAATAAAAAGAAGGGTTGTTTTGAAGTATCAAGAGAAGTAGGGGTAGTTTAAGCAAAGTAGGTGTAGATCGACAAATATGAAAGATAATGAATAATTTGGATTAGGTGCTACAAAAACCAACTCTTCACAGTAGCTAAAAAATAGGGGTAATTGTTGGAAGTAAGGGCTATTTAGAGAATTAGGGGTAGGATTAAAAAGTAGGGCTGTTTTGAAGTACTAAGAGAAGTAAGGGTAGTTTAAGCATAATAGGTTTAGATCGACAAATATAAAGGATGATGAATCGTTTGGATTGTGTGCTGCCAAATCCAACCCTTCACAGTTGTTAAAAAATAGAGGTAATTTTTGGAAGTAAGGGCTATTTAGAGAATTAGGGGTCGGATTAAAAAATAAGGGCCGATTTGAAGTACTAAGAGAAGTAGGGGTAGTTTAAGCATAGTAGGGATAGATCGACAAATATGAAAGTTGATAAACCATTGGGATTCGGTGCTGCAAAAACCAACTCTTCACAGTAGTTAAAAAATAGGGGCAATTGTTGGAAGTAAGGGCTATTTAGAGAATTAGGGGTAGGATTAAAAAATAAGGGTTGTTTTAAAGTATTACGAGAAGTTGGGGTAGTTTAAGTATAGTAGGGGTAGAACGACAAAGATGAAAGATGATGAATCTTTTGGATTGGGTGCTACAAAAACCAACCCTTCACAGTAGTTAAAAAATAGGGGTAATAGTTGGAAGTACGGGCTATTTAGAGAATTAGTGTGACGGCCTGGAATTTCGCTCGATCTGAATCAGTCGTTAAATCGATCTAGACCGTTCGAAACCCCTGATCGTTTAAGAACAGGACAAATCAGAACACAAACAGAAGAACATTTCATTGCTATTACAACAATGCCATCAGGTACAAGAATATACAGAGTATAAATGAATAAATTACATTCGATAAATATCAGAGATTACAATAAATTACATAGCAGCGGAAAATAATACAAAGCACAACCGAAGGTGATATACGGATACAGATCTTACCGGATATCATTCCAGCTGTAAACCAGGATCCTGTGAATATAAATCTGCAAAACCAAAACTACAAGCTGCCCGTGCGGAAAATAGGGGCACCCAGAGTTTAAGTTAAAACAATAAACTCCAGGTCAGTCATGTGACTGGTGTGAGAACTAAAACAGTTATTTAAATCTTTACTTTAAAAGAGAGTAATTCAAGGGACCACGCCGTATGTCACGGAACGGGTTTCCTCCCAAGAATACCAGTGCATATCAATAAACAACGCAATGCTTTTTCGAAAAATGAAGCTATTATAAGACCCAAGTCCCATCACACAATGCAACGCAAGCCGGAGGATAGGGTTTTCCCTTATAATAGCCAAACATGCTTGATATGTTTAAAACAAATCATTTGATACTATAATAAGTGTATAGTGTCAAAACAATTTCAATCATAAATATAAATCATAGACGGCATAGGTACCATATATCATGTCGCCACACTAGTTCTATAACTAAAACCGCAATACACGTATTGGAAATTGGATTTCCGTCATGAGTCGAGGTAAGGGGCAAGATCCTCTCCGCTTCGAGACACTCTAGCAAATGCCTCGGGACTACACACTCTGGGCAACCCCGGATTCGGCTGGGCCGGTCCTCACTTACGTTAGAGGATTAATTATGCATGAACACACGTTTCCCGGTCCTTACAGACCTATAATCGAGGCGCCTCATTCCAACAACCACAAAGGTGAAAAGTATATAAATGTCAGGGCTGGTAAGTCACTGACACCACCATAGCTAGAAAGAAACGTCGTGCTCTCCCATCGGTCCGTATCCCGTTTTTAACTCATACCGAGGTGTGAGGCTCGCGATTTCACGTTATACACAAAGCTAATTCACAGAGGCCGTGCTTTGATCATCAACCACAAGACTTTGCTTTTCAACAGAAGCCTTGATCATTGCATCTTAGCGTGTCACACAGGCAATTCATGCCATGCGACTGATGTCCATCGATAAACAACCTTTGAGCTCGTTTCGTCTCAGAGAAGGGCGTTAAGCAAAAGAATAAATTCTTCGCCGCCAAACAGATGTATATTTAATAGAAATCAATCAACATAGAATAAAATCCAATGTCAGACACACAATCCATTTACTAGTCCGTTCTGGGTCTGAACGAAACCGGAGGCACTTTCCTCGCATATCCATCCGTCTCCAAGTACGTCTGGACGACCACCAACTATTTCCATCCTCTTGGGTGTACAGCCCAATCAGGATCGCCAGTAGTTATCCAAACGATGTGAAGACTTCCGGTCTTCAACCACCGTCTTCATCTTCGACTTATCGTCGAATCGGTTATTCAGATTGGGTATAAACCCGGCCTTTCCGAACAACCCGCGTATATTGAAAAAAAATGTTACACAAACACAACATACGCCTCATTCCAATTCAGGATATCCTTTTATTCATAAAATCACATTTTTAGGGAAAGGTTCCCATTAATTTTATCCAAGATAAATTCTTTAAAATTTATCCTTTAATCTTCCTTTGGATGTCGTTCAAACCAAATTATGGTTTTCTAAACTAGTCGAGATTAGCGAACTGTAACGAAGTAATTATTTATTTTATTTTCCAATCCCAACCTATTCATCCCATGAAGCAAAACTGATAGTACTCCATATCTAACACCATGGTGTTATCGGTAAATTTAATTACCATTTCACGTTCAAATCTAATTAAAGATTTAACTATCGCTTTGGAGCAAAACTGGTGATACTCCATTCTCGCTTATTTTCCAAATTTGATAATTTAGATTATCAATTCACATTTTAATCTAGTTGCAGATTCATTAAAACTCCTTTTACTGGGTTAAAGAACTAGGTGTTATTTAAAACACAATTCACGACAAACCCACAAATCAATTCTAGTTTAATTTAATTCAAATATATTAGGAATTCCGATTATTTAAAACCACTTTTTAAATCTAATTTATTTATTTAGAAACAAATCGGGTTTTAAATTTAGTTCAAACTAGTTCATTTTGATAAAAATCTATTTTTATGTTTTCAAATATGGAGTTTTTCATCCCAAATTTTCCCAAATCATTTCTTATGATTTTACACAAATTATTACTATTTTTAATAATTTTATCAAGGCCCGTACAGTCGATTTCCATCAACGGCCATCAAACTGCACTTACAACGACCTTTTCCGAATTTGATTTGGACGTATCTCCAAATCCAACCATTAGATTTTGAATTTCTAATATTCGTTAGAAAGCCCTTTTCGATACGAACCCAACGGTTCCGGTTTTAGGAGAATCCGACGGTCGGATCTCCCGTAATGTCCGTTTGAAATAAATGGTCGAAATTCACGAACTGCCGCGGCCCGGCGCGTTCTATTCAGGCCATTATATTATATATATAATATATATAATATATATTTCGTCGATTCCTATTTAAAATGAATTTTATAAATAGTTTTGAATTCGTTTCAAAAACATTTTCAACTTCCATTTCAATTCAAATCGAAATTGTATTTTTCCTTCTAAATTCGTTTTAAAATTCATTCCTATTCAATTCAATTTGAGTTCATTTCAATTTGTTTCCAATTCAATTCGAATTCGTTTTCAATTCAATTCGAATTCATTATATATTCAATTCAATTCTAATTCGATTATATATTCAATTCATTTCGAAATCGTTATATATTCAATTCATTTCGAAATATTCGAATTCAAAATTACTTTTCAATATTCATTTCGAAATCGCTTTTTAATATTCATTTTAAAATGAATAAAATCGATATAAATATCGTTCACGTCAAAATGGCGTCAATCTCAACGAATGAATATTATTTCAAATATTTCTATTCCAAATATTTCGTTTTCAAATATTTCTATTTCAAATATTTCTATTTTCAAATGTTCTATTCAACAAATGAATATTTATTTTTGTCAACACACGACTAATCTCAACGAATGAGTACTGTCCCCGTGTGACTATCTTTGTTATTTAAAATATTTTATAAAATTTGGGTATCTATCGTTTGATTTTCAATTAGACTCCACCGTGAAGTAGTTGTAATTTTAAATATGATAAAGATGTATATTTTATTATTAAAATATTTCGTTCAACACATGACTAATCTCAATGAATGAGTGCAGTCAACACATGAACCTTTATTTTATAATATTCTATTTTTCCGATTGGAATGAGGCTCAATCAATCACCATATAATATTAATTATATGGATTTTCATACATCACACGTATATAATAGCATTGAAAAATAGTCAACCATCAACCAAAGTGCACTACACTGTATAAGCATCAAATATAGATATCTAACGCTTATAACAGCCTATCAATCAATCGATCGACATATTCAATCTATCAGGATGAGTGAATCTCAAATTTCATCCCGACACCCGTGTGGGGTTTCAAATCAACAAACACATATTTTAATTGTGCAGTTGGGCGATGTGTAAAATTTATCGACCCAATCAATGTCCTTCAAATAGGTGTACATAAACAAACCGTCCAGTCTGTAAATGAATATTTTATTTTATTCACTTCACGTTAAAAATTATACTTTTAACGATAAAATATTTTATTTTAACATTTGAATTTCTATTCAGTTCATTCTTTAAATAAAATGATATTTTTTTCTAATTTATTTTAGAAAATTTCGGCGGCATAACGGCACAATACTAGAAACGGGACGAGGCCTAGCCTTATCCCCGGTCTAGTGAAGGCCCACGCCATTCACACATCAATCAAATCCATTCATTTCATCAAACAATTCAATTTCAATCCAAATATTCTAATTAACTACACAACCAAACAATTTAACAAACAAGCCATCCATGGTCTGTGGATAACGGGTGTCGGGTGCTACTAAACACCGTCTGCATCCTAGTATATATATATAAATAGAAATGAAATTGAAAGGTGAGAAATTCTCACAGAAAGCTATCCAATTCCACGCCTCTTCATTGATAGCAATCTTCGTCGTTCTCGCCTCTTTGTCGCTTTCGTTGCCCGTAGTCACTACATATGTAAAAATCGAATTTTTACTTTGTTATTCAATATATAAAATCGAATTTTTACTATGCTACTCAATATATAAAAATCGAATTTTTACTTTGCTATATGGATAAAAATTCTATTTTTACATTGCTACTTTATAGATAAAAATAATATTTTTACCTCGCTATTCTCTATACAAAGATTTCGCCTTTTCAAATATGAAGTTTTCTCCTTTTCAAATATACAGATTTCGCCTTTTCAAATATACAGATTTCGCCTTTTCAAATATGAAGTTTTCGCCTTTTCAAATATACAGATTTCGCCTTTTCAAATATACAGATTTCACCTTTTCAAATATACAGATTTCGCCTTTTCAAATATGAAGTTTTTGCCTTTTCAAATATACAGATTTCGCCTTTTCAAATATATAGATTTTGCCTTTTCAAATATACAGATTTCGCCTTTTCAAATATACAGATTTCGCCTTTTCAAATATACAGATTTCGCCTTTTCAAATATTAAAAATCTGGACTTTTAGATATTAAAAATCCGAACTTCACGAAAGCAAAAATCCTATTTTTTTTCTCTAAAAATATACTCTTTCCTATTTAAGCAAAAATCATATTTCTACATCTTCTATATAGTAAAGATTATATTTTTAATACTTTAAAAATATAAAAACCATATTTTTATTACTTTAAACATATAAAAATCATATTTTTAATATCCTACTTACATAAAAATTATAATTTTCATTTTTTTCAAAATCGAATCTTTATCATTTCATCATCAGTTTTTATTACTATATAAAATTAGTTTTTATAATCCCAAAAAAAATCGATTTTAATATATAAAAAAAAAACAGTTATATATAAACAAAAATAATAAAATAAAAAAAAGAAGAGGACTTACAACGGATGGAGGAGAAGAGGGATCGGAGGGCTGGAGTTCGCCGGTGGTGGCGGCGGAGCAGGCGAGGGGTGCTCGGTTGCGTCTGTGGATGGGGGGGGAGGGGTCTCGCGTCGGTGTCGAGGAAGGGCAAGGGGGAGGAGGAAGAAGAAGGGAGGGGGAAGAAGAGGAGGGGGGCGGCAGGTGGTGGCTGCGCCGCCTAGGCGCGGCGGCTCATCGGGGGGGCGGCAGCATCGATCGCGCCCCCCTTTCGTTCCCTTTTTTTTTCTTTTCGAAAAAATGATTTTTTGAGAGGGGGGGGGGGGGGGCAGAGAGTAATAGGGGAGAGAAAGGTTTTTTTTATTTATTAATTATTTTATTTTTGAAAAAGTTGACTTTTACATACGACCTCTAAACGAGGCCCACCGCCTGTCGTCCATAGCGTTTTACCCTCATTCCGAACACAATGGGATATGTATCGCAAGCTGATTTGATCGTTTCGATTAGTTTCCGTTGAATTTACATTTAAATCACTATATTGAATTACCGGGGTCGCATACGAACTTTAAAAATTCCAGAAAAATATTTTCTAGCTTCGTATTGACGATACGGTCCTAACAAAACTAGTTTCGTCGAATTCCGAGACCGTTAGAAAAATGGCCAATTTCCAGTCGATTAAAATCAACTGAAAATGATCAAACGCGTTTTCCTTTGCCACGCTCACATATTGATTCGAAAAATTATGAAATTTAAAACCTAGCAATAATTTGACATCACGGATCCAACAAAATTGGTTTCGTCAAAATCCGAGGTCGTTTGCAAAATGTCTATTTTTAAGTGCCTGAATTCCATAGCGACTATTCAGAATTTTCAACTGGACATATCTTTTAATTCCCGTTATGAAATCTTGATTTTTCGGATTTGTTGGAAAGATATTGTCAGTTAGATCCTAATGTTTTTGGTTTCACTAAAATCCGGATTGTTTTGCACCCGGTACATTCAATTGAAGTTTGAAATCGAATTATCGAACTACCGCGCCATTTTCAATTCTAATTATAATTATATATAAATATTTATATTCTAACGACGACGTATATAATATATACGTTCGGATTATATTTAAAATAAATTTCTCATCGATATTATTTAAAATAATATATTTTAAATATTCAAAATTCGCTAAAATTGCCAAAATAAAAAAATTTAAACTGGTTCAGATTTTCGGGTTGATACAATCTCCCCCACTTAAAACTTTTCGTCCCCGAAAAGGAACAAAGTCGAAAGTGGTTTGATTAATCAGCTCTACGTTCGATCTGGCTTTCATTCTCCAACTTTTCAGTTTCTGAGAATTTTCAAACTTTCAAAAATTTGGCTAACACCCTAAATTTTCGAAAAATTTTGCCATAACCTCCCCTGCACCGGGAGCCACGGGAAAATCCCGAAATTGCCATATAGGCCTTCTGATCTCAAAAAGAAAAAGAAAAAGCCAAGCGGCTAGCCAATAGGCTCATAAAATCATCATCACCCAAACAAAACTGTAAATTATAGTAAACATGTACCTATTTGTCGGGCAAACATATTTTATTCTTCGGCTCTAGCCTCCTTGCTATGACCTGTTCAATGTAAGTATATGTATATGCAAGCAAATGCGACCAATTTTACAATATAATTCAATATTTGGTTCAATTAGGCTAAATGGTTCAAAATTATCAAACAAATGAACAAACAACACAAACATCAATCAATTAGTGAATTAGAGTTTCAAATTCATAAATTTGATGTATATACAAAAAATCTTGTTTTTGATGCCAATTCACAATAATGTGTTCTAGCTATATAAGTTTTGGTTCTCACACCAGTCTAATGGAAATATATAGAAAATCATACCTTCGTCACACTCTAACTTCTTTCATTTTCCATCTGGTTATTTTCGATCCTTGGATGTTCGATATGTGTTGTATATCGGATAACCAAGATCAACTTTTTCCGGGTCGTTACATTTTTGCAGCACCCAATCCCAATGATTCATCATCCTTCATATTTGTCGACCTACCCCTACTTCTCTTAATACTTCAAAATTGCCCTTCTTTTTAATCCTACCCCTAATTCTCTAAATAGCCCTTACTTCCAACAATTACCCCGATTTTTTAACTACTGTGAAGGGTTGGTTTTTGCAACTCCCATTCCAAATGATTCATCATCTTTCATATTTGTGGATCTACCCCTACTATGCTTAAACTACCCCTACTTCTCTTAATACTTCAAAACAACCCTTCTTTTTAATCCTACCCCTAACTCTCTAAATAGCCCTTACTTCAAACAATGACCCCGATTTTTTAACTACCCCCTACTTTTATTGTTGTTTTTTTTATTCATTTCTTTATTCATTTTCTTACATCATTCATTTCTTTCTTTGTAAACCAATTATCATTCTACTTCTGTGAAGGGTTGGTTTTTGCAGCACCCAATCCAAACGATTCGTCATCTTTCGTATTTGTCGATCTATCCCTAACTATGCTTAAACTACCTCCACTACTTTTATTATTTTTTTCCTTTATTCATTTTTTTGCATTATTCATTTCCTTATAAACCAACTAACAATTTTTGAAGGGTTGGTTTTTGCAGCACCCAATCCAAACGATTCATCATCTTTAATATTTATCAATCTACCCCTACTATGCTTAAACTACCCCTACTTCTCTTAATACTTCAAAACATGCCTTCTTTTTAATCCTATCCTTAATTCTCTAAATAGCCCTTACTTCCAATAATTACCCCTTTTTAACTACCGTGAAGGGTTGGTTTTTGTAGCACCCAATCCAAATGATTCGTCATCTTTCATATTTGTCGGTCTACCCCTACATTGCTTAATCTACCCCAACTTCTCTTAATACTTCAAACCAGCCCTTCTTTTTAATCCTACCCCTAATTCTCTAAATAGTCCTTACTTCCAAAAATTACCCATATTTTTTAACTACTGCGAAGGGTTGGTTTTTGCAGCGCCCAGTCCAAATGATTCACCATCTTTCATATTTGTTGATCTACCCCTACTATGTTTAAACTACCCTTACTTCTCTTAATACTTCAAAACAACCCTTCTTTTTAATCCTATCCCTAATTCTCTAAATATCCCTTACTTCCAACAATTACACCGATTTTTTAACAACTGTGAAGGGTTGTTTTTTGCCGCACTCAATCTGAATGATTCATCATCATTCATATTTGTCGATCTACTCCTGCTATGCTTAAACTACCCCTACTTCTCTTAATACTTCAAAACAACTCTTCTTTTTAATCATCCCCCTAATTCTCTTAATAGCCCTTACTTCCAACAAATGCCCCTATTTTTTAACTACTGTGAAGGGTTGGTTTTTGCAGCACCCAACCCAAACGATTTATCATCTTTCATGTTTGTCGTTCTGCCCCTACTATGCTTAAACTACCTCCCCTACTTTTATTATTGTTTTCCTTTATTCATTTTTTTTTCATTATTCATTTCTTTCTTTGTAAATTAATTATCATTCTACTTCTGTGAATGGTTGATTTTCTCAGCACTCAATCTAAACGATTCATCATCTTTCATATTTGTCAGTATACCCGTACTATGCTTAAACTACCTCCCCTACTTTTATTATTGATTTCCTTTATTCATTTCTTTATTCATTTTTTTTTGCATTATTCAATTCTTTGTAAACCAATTATCATTCTGTGAAAGGATGGTTTTTGCAGCACCCAATTCAAACGATTCATCTTCTTTCATATTTGTCGATCCACCCCTACTATGCTTAAAGTACCCCTACTTCTCTTAATACTTAAAAACAACCCTTCTTTTTTAATCCAACCCCTAATTCTCTAAAAAGCCATTACTTCCAACAATTACCCAAATTTTTTAACTACTGTGAAGTGTTGGTTTCTGCAGCACCAAATCCAAGTGATTCATCATCACTAATATTTGTCGATCTACACCTAATACGCTTAAACTACCCCTACTTCTCTTAATACTTCAAAAAAGGCCTTCTTTTAAATCCTACCCCTAATTCTCTAAATAGCCCTTACTTCCAACAATTATCACTATTTTTTAAATACTGTGAAGGGTTGGTTTTTGCCGCACCCAATCTAAATGATTAATCATCTTTCATATTTGTCGATCTACCCCTACTTTGCTTAAACTACCCCTATTTCACTTAACACTTCAAAACAGCCCTTCTTTTTAATCCTCCCCCTAATTCTCTAAATAGCTCTTACTTCCAACAATTACCCCTATTTTTTAACTATTGTGAAGGGTTGATGTTTGCAGGACCCAATCCAAATGATTCATCATCTTTCATATTTGTCGATCTACCCCTACTATGCCTAAACTAACCCTACTTCTCTGAATACTCCAAATCAACCCTTCTTTTTAATTCTACCCCTAATTCTCTAAATACTCCTTAATTCAAACAATTACCCCTATTTTTTAAATAATGTGAAGGGTTGTTTTGTAGCACCCAATCCAAATGATTCATCTTCATTCATATTTGTCAATCTACCCCTACTTTGCGTAAACAACCCCTACTTCTATCAATACTTCAAAACATCCCTTCTTTTTAATCCTACCCTAATTCTCTAAATAGCGTTACTTCCAACAATTACCCTTATTTTTTAACTACTGTGAAGGGTTAGTTTTTGCATCGACCAATCCAAATGATTCATCATCTTTCATATTTGTCGATCTACCCCTACTATGCTGAAATTACCCCTATTCTCTTAATACTTCAAAACAGCCCTTCTTTTTAATCCTCCCCCTAATTCTCTAAATATCCCTTACTTCCAACTGTTACCCGAATTTTCTAACTACTGTGAAGGTTGGTTTTAGCAGCACCCAATCCCAATGACTCATTATCTCTCATATTTGTCGATCTACCCCTACTATGCATTAACTACCATTACCTCTCTTAATACTTAAAAAACACCATTCTTTTTAATCCTACCCCTAATTCTCTAAACAGCCCTTACTTCTAACAATTACCCCGATTTTTTAACTTCTGTGAAGGGTTCGTTTTTGCAGCACCCAATCCAAATGATTCATCATCTTTAATATTTGTTGATCTACACCCATTGTGCTTAAACTACCCCTACTTCTCTAAATACATCAAAACAGGACTTTTTTTTAATCTTACCCCTAATTCTATAAATAGCCCTTACTTCCAACAATTACCCCTATTTTTTAACTATTGTGAATGGTTGGCTTTTGCAACACCCAGTCCAAATGATTAATCATCTTTCATATTTGTCGATCTACCCCTACTTTGCTTAAACTACCCCCAACTTCTCTTAATACTTCAAAACAACCCTTCTTTTTAATCCTCCCACTAATTCTCTAAATAGCCCTTACTTCCAACAATTACCCCTATTTTTTAACTACTGTAAAGGGTTGGTTTTTGCAGCACCCAATTCCAATAATTCATCATCTTTCATAATTGTCGATCTATCCCTACTATGCTTAAACTACCCCTACTTCTGTTTATACTTCAAAACAACCCTTCTTTTTAATCCTACCCCTAATTCTCTAAATTTCCCTTACTTCCAACAATTCTCTCTATTTTTTAACTACTGTGAAGGGTTGGTTTATGCAGAACCAAATATAAATGATTCATCATCTTTCATATTTGCCGAACTACTTCTACTATGCCTAAACTACCTCTACTTCTCTTAATACTTCAAATCAGCCCTTCTTTTTAATTCTATCACTAATTATCTAAATAATCCTTACTTCAAACAATTACCCTTATTTTTTAACTACTATGAAGGGTTGGTTTTTGCTGTACCCAATCCAAATGATTCATCTTCTTTCATATTTGTCGATCTACCCCTACTACGCTTAAACTACCCCTACTTCTCTTAATACTTCAAAACAACCCTTCTTTTTAACCCTACCCCTCATTCTAAAAATAGCCATTACTTCCAACAATTATCCCTATTTTTTAACTATGTGAAGGGTTGGTTTTTGCAGCACCCAATCCAAATGTAAAAGATGGTGAATCATTTGGATTGGGTGCTGCAATTTGAAGATAAAGTACCCCTATTAGATTGGTAGATCTAAAAAGTACTGGAGGTAGTTTAAACATAGTAGGGGTATTTCTTCCTTAGTAAACCATTTATCTTTCTACTTCTGTGAAGGGTTGGTTTTTCCAACACCCAGTCCAAACGATTCATCATCTTTCATACCAGTCGATCTACCCTTACTATGCTTAAACTACCCCTACTTCTCTTAATACTTCAAAACAATCCTTCTTTTTAATCCAACCCCAAATTCTCTAAATACCCCTTAGTTCCTACAATTACCCCTATTTTTTAACTACTGTGAAGGGTTGGTTTTTCTAGCACTCAATTCAAACGATTCATCATCTTTCATATTTGTCGATCTACACCTGTTATGCTTATACTACCCCTACTTCTCTTTTTACTTCAAAACAACCCTTCTTTTTAATCCAACCCCTAATTCTTTAAATAGCCCTTACTTCCAACAATTACCCCTATATTTTAACTACTGTGAAGGGTTGGTTTTTGCAGCACTCCGTCCAAATGATTAATCATCTTTCATATTTATCGATCAACCCCTACTTTGCTTAAACTACTCCTGCTTCTCTTAATACTTCGAAACAACCCTTCTTTTTAATCCTCCCCCTAATTCTCTAAATAGTCCTTACTTACAATAATTACCCCGTTTTTTTAACTACTGTGGAGGGTTGGTTTTTGCAGCACCCAATCCCAATGATTCATCATCTTTCATATTTGTCGATCTAACCCTACTTTTCTTAAACTACCCCTGCTTCTCTTAATACTTCAAAACTACCCTTCTTTTTAATCCTTCCCCTAATTCTTTAAATAGACCTTACTTCTAACAATTACCCCTATTTTTTAACTACTGTGAAGGGTTAAATTTTACAGCGCCCAATCCCAATGATTCCTTGTAATGACCTGGCTTTTTGACCACTCCTAGTCGGTAATTAAACCAACTCGAACCGTTAAAAAAGATAGATTTTTATTGTTTATAAGTTGAAATACAAATCATCACAGAATCACAGACACGGAACACAGAATATCTCACAGCGGAAGTAAAATTTAAACAATATTACAAAATATTTAATTTACATAATATCAGAGTACAGAATAAATGTAGGAACAACGGAAGAATAAATATAGAACCATTCTAATATTCGGTAATAATCAGAGATGTGCACGACTGCATATGACATAGCAAATGGATGGCTGGATCTCCAACGAATCTCAAGCTCTAACTGATATATCTCCAACTGAATTACTAGGTCTAACCCGGGCATTTTTCAAGGAATAAGACAAACAAAATACACGAGTCAGGACTAACAGTCTCATATAAGCGAATTTACTCAAATGAAATGTCCACTGAAATGTACAATAACGTAAAGGATATCTGGGATTTCCATCCATTAAGGATCCACGAAACTAATATCTATATATTAGTACGCTATTATTATAATGTCTATTCAGTAAAGTAAACATAATGAAAATAGCGTAAGCGGGATTACCATGTTATCCTTACGCCGTTTATAATACCGTAGTCTATACAGTACCGTAAACCCACTGTAAAACGATGGCATCGGAGGGCACCCCATAGGTACGAACAAATCAAAATCGTAGGGGGCTCGATAAGGATAATATGACAATGCACACGAGGAATACCCACAATAGGACTCTACCGGATTGCGGCTCCCCGGTCGGTGGTAACGCATAGCAGCCACTACCGCCCACCTCGAACAACACTCCCAAAATCAGAAAGGGGCGCCCTAAATCAATCACATAGTAATAGAGATGGCATTGAAGAAGCGTGTTCAATCAGAGGTGCTACCTCACTTAACCCGGGGATGGCTCCTGTTTTAGTCATTTTAATTATGACCCGAAGGTCAAGGCTAATCCATCAGCATTCTCTTTCTTCAAATCGAGTAATCGCCCCCATACCATTCTACGTTTTTGGAACTCCATCGCATACACATTTGTTAAAGTGGTATCGGCATTGACAACGTGTATGACAACTACCGACTCCGGTCTCTTTAACAACCAAACGTTTACATTTTTCACGCCATGGCCATTAGATTTGAAATCAAAATTTCAAGTATCGCAATCGGTTTATTCAAGTATTGCCCCAAAATCAATTACTCAAATCATTTATCATAGGTTCGATTATAAAACCAGTATTCACTATTCTTTGTCAATCATTGGGTTTTAAGTATCAACTTCCATGAAATATCGTTATTGCTTGAAATTCTTTATTCACCCTTTCAATTCACTAGATTGGATTGGACATAGATTTATTATTCGAAGTTATAAAATACATTTAGAAAAGCTAAGTTTTGAAAATAGTATATGTATATTAAATTTAAAAATAGTGTATAAACATATATATGATTTTGGAAAACTATAATAAAATTCATATGGTTAAAATAATCAAATCATTTTATAAAAGAATATTTATAAAATCAAGTAATGTGGAAAGTTTCTTTTATGAAATTATAGTTCTATTCAAATAATATTAATCCAATCCAATCTAAATCCATATTTCACAATTTCTTTTCCCATCTAGATTTCACATTTAATCGAATTCCCTTTTATTTGGTTCAGTTTCAACACATCATGATTAAAAAGATTTCCAAACCAGTGTTTACCTTGGGTTTCACATATCCATTTCATATAATAAGTCTCCAAACCACTTTTAGCGTTAGCTATAAATCAAAATGTGATTTGTTAAATACTAGGTTGTTGACAAAACTTGTATTCACATGACTTAAATAACAATTTACTTTTATACTTGAACTTAACACTTTACATTTTGACGACATCTTTCTTATATTTCATGGCGAAATTCCATTTGACAAATCATTTTTTTAAAATAAGTTTTTGAAAATATTTATCAAGTCTTTGCAAATCCTTTACATTAAATCATTAAATTCTAAAATTGTCATATTATTAAATTCATTATATGAACATAAAGTTATAAAGAATTTATTTAAATATATTAAAAATAAGTGTTAACTTGCAAAATCACTTTAAAACTTATTTTAATACAAATTGGATTTCTTATAAAAATTCAATTAAAATTTGCATAGAATTTCTTTTAAACTTCTCTTTACGCTATATGGAAAATTCCATTAAAATTTCAACTTACAAAATCGATAAAATGTTTTAAAATATTTTAATTTATTGACCACGGTGTCTCTATAAAATTTTCTATCCTATGGTCAAGTGATACAGATATTTATCATTTCAATCTGTTTTTAAAAATATTTGAATCCCCGGGTATGTATCATTTCAACCCGCATCCCTAATCGATTCGAACACACAAGGGATTCGGGTATGTATCATTTCAACCTGCAATGTTTTCTAATCTAAAGGGAACTTGCATGATGAGAAAATAAACATAGCATGTCAAGTATACATCCATATGTGTCATATGAAATAACAGTGTGTGTTGCTTGTGCTCAATCACAAAGCAAACAAATCTAGAGCACCCTAACATTTCGTTCAACATCTCAAGTGTTTCACTCACTTAATAATCAGTTAGTCTGTGAGTGAGAAAACTCACCTTTCGATGCCGTTGAAACGTTGGAATATATGAGAGTGAAACAGATAGCGCAAGCGAGATTCAATCACCATCACGACTTCATACAAACCCCAAAAATTGACTCTGTACGGTGAATGCCCCAAATCAAGGCATAAGTTTGCCTCTTTAAATCCTCGCCTAAAGTTAATACTTTGCTCAAGCAGAACTGACCCAGATTTTAGCAAGTACCTGCCCCGCTTAGCAACACAACATCAACTAAGAATTTTAAGGAGGATAATAAGAATGTGACATTTGATTTCCACAATACAAACCTGGTCAGAAAGGTTAAAGGTCACGGCCAGGGATTGCCAGGTAACTCGAGATACCACTGAAGGTTGTGGCTTTGCAAGAAGAATGACATAGTCTGAAAGCAGCATAGTAGGGGTAGTTTAAGCATGTTTTGAAGTATTAAGACAACTAATATACTATAATAATCTCAAGATATATATTTCTTTTTATATCAAAATATATTTTAGGTAAAATTATTTCCTTTTTCCAGCTTTTTAAACAATATTGTGTCGAATTACTCTGTTCAAGAGTTTAGAAACACCTATCGACACAGTTTGCATTACTGCATCGACCAAAATTCATAAATCATTCGACAAACCAATCAACACAATATAAAACAGTTTTTATATAAATTTACAAATACGCACTCATATATATACACTCAAACTCAATCTAGAGTATTACTAACTCCATCTCTTATTGAGTTACGCCACAGAGCCAAGGTAATTACTTAACCTTCAGCTCTGATACCACTGCAATGGCCGCGAAATTTTCAACCATGAAAATCAACATAAAACACAATGTTGACTATTCAAGTATCAAGAATACCGGGTCATTAATAGAAAGAAGTTAGTGGGTGAGAAGTAGAAAGATAGAACTAATAGAATAGAAGAAGATGTAGTACACAACTGAACAGAATCAGAGTAACCACGAATCTCACAGCGGAATGAGCAAAATATAATATATAACATAAATTTGGAATACAAATCCGAATTTGTATATACATACCATACCAGAGTATAACCCATATACATCACAGCGGAAATAATCTCTAAATAACTAGCGGTGAAGCCTCCTGCTTCGAGCTCCTCTAAGTGAATCTACAAAAATCTGAAACACTTGACTGCCCGTACAAATTTGGGCACCCAAGAGAGTTTAGGGTAAACACAAACAAATAAACTCTGGGTCAGTCATGGGACTGGTGTGAGTAAATTCCAACCATATTGTTTAACCTTGAAAATACTTTTTGAAGAAAAGGATAGTAGTAAGACCAGCCCACACATAAACATGGACGTTTTTTTACCTTACTATAACCCCAAAACATTTTTGATATCAAAATCCAACGATATTATAGTAATGTCTAATCAATCTAATAACCATCTAGCGGAACGTTTGCATCTCACGCTGTACATATACAGTATAAAATCAAAAACCATAGGGCACTTATTAGAGATTGGATTCCAACAGACAAGGTATGGGATCATCTTCCAATCAGTGTACTCTAGAGGGTATACACTGGCGTTCAACAAGAACGTCTTGCAACCCGACCACACATGACAGCCCACTCATTTAGCTTGAGTGTAGCGAATATATTGTCGTCCACGATTGTTGGCCATCCAACCGTAATCCGAAGATACAGAATCGAAAAGAAGACAAATATGAATTTTCTCTAGCTCGATGACAATACAACCTACTTGGGTATGGCCCAACTAGCCATGCTGCCCGCCCGATTTCTGTCATTTCCCGGTTGTGAGGCTAGAGGCTACAAATATATTTAGAACATCTGGTGACCATTCACTTTGAATGCCACATCCTCAAACCCGTCAATTCACTAATCGATTTCTGAAAATATCACGGGTATAAAAAGAAAAGAGGAACGAATACCTCCGCCACCAGACGTAATACCTTTAAGATATCATCGTACGTGATTTGTTAGGTATACTCTGTCATACACTCGTCCATACAAGTTGTCCTGGGACAGGACAAACAGAAAGCACCATTCTGGAACAGAACGACCCTTGCATTACACTCTGTCTTCAATTATCTTCAGTAAAATCTAATTCGCAACGCCTAGGCCTATACAAAGTGGTTTTCGGATAATAAGTCCAACCGGTCTCTCCGTACTGACAACGATGGTCAAAAGAACTTTGGTAGCTGGTGATTTAACTAACAAAGGAAAACAAAAATCCATCCAAATTTATAACTACACATCAACCAATCACTGGACCTTTTTAAATTAATTCCTTATTATACTATCATTTCCATTTCCCATTTCTCTACTTTCGTATCCTTTCAAGCTCTATTCTCTCTCGATTCTAGAAAAAAAACATTTCCAGTATCCTAATTTCTTTATTCGAGAAAATATCTCTTATCCTAGTTAGAAAAGATTTCTAAATATTCAAAAATCCTTGTTCTTTTTTATTCATAGAAAATATACCTTATTAATATCGAAAAATATTTCCATATTCCATTTCTAAATTCCTCATTGATCAACTCCTTTCATTTTCTATGCATAGAAAATATCTCTCATTTTATTTGGGGAAATACTTCAAAATCTTTTAAATTAACGCGATGTTATAAACATCGTTTTTATAATTTAAATCATTAATCATTTACTAACAAGCCATATTGCTAACCAATCTTCACTATCGAACCTCAACCATCCCTCTATTAATCATGAAGTCAATCAAGTCGGGGTATAATTACCTCTCAGACCTTAATTCAAGAACATTCTCAACTTTGAAATAGTCAAAGCTCACAACTTAAAACAAAACATTGCTTATGCGACTCTCAGATTCAATCTAAGAATCCACTTCTTTTACGGGAAAACATGGATTATACCGGTAGCACTATAATCATTATTTCCAAATATTTGATATATAAAACATTTATTTTAATGATAGCGTTACAATCGTTGTTTAGATTTATAGAACACTTATTATAAAAGTAGCGCTAAAATCGCTATTTGGATATACAAGATATTTATTATAACAGTAGCATTATAATCGCTGTTTCGATTTACAAAACATTTATTATAACAGTAGCGTTATAATCACTGTTTTCAAATATTTGGTATATAAAAATATAACTTGTTTACCGAATTCTCTTTTATAACTTATATTCCCATTCCACTTTACAAACTCGGTTTATAAGTCAATTTCTTGTTAAATCAATATCAAGTTTATGACTAAATATTGATTACAAATCTTATTATAACTTATTGGTTTAGAACTAAATATTAACTATCCTATTAGATTCTAGTTTCTACAAATAAATTACTTTAATATATTTGACATCGTCGAATTATAGTTCCAACTCCTAATTTTGTTATAAAGTTCTAATAACATTTCGAACATCGAAATAATGTCATCGTTTTTGAACCGATTCTCCAATTCCTCCTTTATAAATTCATTCTTATGTTTCCAAATTATTTAATAATAATTATTTCACTTATTCTCTAAATATCATTTATAATCAACTACTTATTTTAATGTAATTAAAACAAGTTATCATATACCATTTCAATCGAAATTCAATCTCCATTAAAAAAATAGATTTTTCCTTTCCTAAAACCCAAATTCATTTTCATTTCAACTAAATATAATTTACGGTTTTTGAATGATCAGTTATTTCAGGCCAGTGTAATCCCCATCTCAAACAAATAATCAACTACCAATTATTTGTCACGTCATATAATGTGATATATATGTAAAACAATAATATAAATGGTGAGGAATCCAGTCGGATTCCTCAAGCCTGTTTCCATGCATCCACAGACATTAGTTGACATAAATAACGCCAATTTCATGTTGGTATAATGGTAAACAGCATCAGTATTCAATCGACGATGTATATATTTAACGGTGTATCTTATTTCAACTAAGCAAATCATCTAAACAACCATCGCACACAACATTCAATCATTATTTAGAACTATTAAAATATTTTAAACTGAACAGAGTAGTGAGTTTACTCACCTTTGCGCGTTAACCGTTAAATAACGATTTGCGTTGGTCGATTAAACCAGGCGTCCAGTTCTACCATAAATTCAACGTGCTTCAAATTTCTCCAAAACGACTTCATAGCGATGCCAGCATCTGTGCGATTCCAAAGTGACGGACTGTTCGTCAAATCCTATTTTATAAACCGGCCCACTACCCGCTTTGAACCCACTTCATCTCTCCCGTGTTTAAATTGTTTGACACTGGTCCAAACTATAGTGGTCGATTCACTATTTTTTTCCCATCTGTTCGTATACCACTCTATAGCCAACCTGCACTTCAGTTCCTAAAATCCCGTCCATCCTTTACAAACGGAGCCTCCCCCATTTTCCACGCATCTTCAAACAGACCACAATACAACTCTTCATGTTCACACACAAACTCCTATAATATTTTACGAACGCCATTAACTTCGCGTCCCTTCCCGGTTTCACACCCTCAAGCAACAGTTAAAACCACATTCACCCATTCTTCAGACCCCTCAGAAACACCGTACTCAACACCACAATAAAACACCCCATGTACCCTCGTGTTTCACTTCATACACTACTTAGCGCAAGTCCATGAGTTTTATTACTTCACGAACCAGACAACAAGCTTCTTTTCACAAACTACAGCTCACAACATCTCCATGTGAAAGTCCACCCTGTTAAACTCCAGTCTCCTCAAAATGGTCTCACGCAAACATGAGAATCCAGACCCGTATCTTAGTTTTCCTCCCTAAATATAAACGTGTCGCTCCAGAAAACGTGTATGTCAATAACAGAGCTTCTCTTCATGGCTCTGCCAGTACATTGGTATCACGGCATGATATGGTATGGATTTACAGAACGTGAAGACCAGATTTTCGTGTATAGGATCTACCAGTAGGATAACCTCACTAATTTGATCTTAAACATCCATTCAAATCCGAGACTCAACCAGCAGGATAACTTCATTTACGTTAGACCATATTATCCACTCAAATGATTCTACCGCGTCTTCTTCCTTAATCAACCTTCTGTGAATAACAACTCTCCACCTCTGTCGTGCAATACCTGAGCTCCATGCTCCACCTACCTTCATGAGTCCACTGAAAACACATCCTCACCACCCTTATACCACTGACTAGCGTCAGTTCCTTTTATTTCTCCCTGCGTGGAATTTTCATCCCAAGTATGCTGCTCGAGTTCAACTGTTCAAGTACGCACTGAAACTAGAGGATATGAACATCACGATTTTTATGTACAGGACTGAAGTTGATTTAATTTTTTCATATAGGTTCAATGATGTTTAGTTTGAAGCTTTCGTGAAACAAGAAAATAAACAAACGAAGCAGCTTTTTCTTCATTTATTTTGTTTCAGGAGATTGCCTCTTTCCCTTGGTTGCTGGAAATTGGTACGATATATATATATATATATATATATATATATATATATATGTATGTGTGTGTGTGTGTATGCGTGCGTGTGTGTGTGTACACGATGTAAGATAAGATTAACGTTAGTTTCATTTGTACAACTATAGGGTGGCCAATTTCTCCCTTAGCCCTTGCGTTTTGCACTGTACATTATGGGTCGTCTTGGAGTTTTCCTTCCACAGTTGAAAACATAGCACCTAGGTCTGAATCATGGAAACAGTCTGTGAGAAGAAAGGGTGACGTACGAGACTTGGAGATTAAGTAATATATATATTTATATAAAACCCATCATTATTTCTAAGCTAAGGATCGGAACAGTAGGCTACTTATATATATATATATATATTATCAAACCATGCCTTCGTTGATCATTTGTTTCCACTATAATAGGTATGTTAAGAAATTAGATTTGATTGTTTTGAAAACCTAGGGTCTGCGTTAGAAGAAAGGATGTACACTTCCTCAGCAATGAAGAATTGAACATACAGTAGGCGGTAGGTTATGTTTTTATTTTATAAAGTTTGACGTACCCTGCTACGAAGAATTCCGTTCACATACGGACTGCTATGGACAAAAATAAAAACACTATCGTGTCAAGCGATGTGTCACGATCCCAAATATATAATAAAATCGGCAAGATAGCTTATTTTGTGGAACCACAAAATGTTGATATAGGGTGTAAAATACTCCAAATAAAAAGTTGCTTATTTTCCAAAATAAAAATTACAGTAAAATTCTAAAAATTAAATATAACTACGTCTCAAAATATTTTATCTAAATTCGAAACCAATATTTAATTACATTAAATAAACCGTTATGGTCCATAAACGATTTTATAGCGACTATTTGAAAATTTGATTTGGATATAACTCACAACTTATAATGCGAAATCTCCATTTTTCACTTCCGCTAGAAATATATAGTTTAATAGATTCCAACGTTTCTTGTTTCGATGAATTCCGACTAATAACGGATCTTGTACACTCAGTTGAAGTTAAAAACGTTAAATTACGAACTACCGCGACCTTACGAGCTCGATTATAATTTATATTAAAATTAATACGTTCAACTGTCGTTTAAACAATATATATTCGTTATTCTAGCTTAAATTCAAATTCCATTAAATATCTTATACTGTCCAATTCACATAAAACGGTTATTTAACCATTTCCGATTATTTCGAAAATTAAATGTATCATTCCACGATTTGTATTTACTAAATAATCAAAATTATTTAATTCAAACCATATAAATTATCTAACCAATACATTAAAACAATTTAATAAATTAATTATTAAATCGCTAAAATTCTGAGATGTTACAGACAGGTAATTGGAATGTTTTCCAATTATAAATAGAAGATATTTTCTATGTATAGAAAATAAAAGAAGGCGATATATGGAAATGTTTTCTGAATAGCGTAAGAGGCCAAGATGATTTAATTCATGAAATATTAACTAACGGGGCCAGTGATTGTTTGATGTGATGAATAAATGATTGTTTTTTTCGATAGTTAAATAACCGACTATCGAAGTATTTGCCAATATCGTTATCAATATGGTAAGACCGGTTCGATTATTATCCGAGAACCACTCCGCATTGGCAGTCGCGTTGCGAATCAGATTATATGAAGATAATTAAAGATGGAGTAAAGTGCAAAGGCTTTTTCTGTTAATCCTAGGTAGAAATTGCCTAAGATGGATTAATGGAAATTGTGCTTTCGGTTTCGTTCAATCTCAGAATGAACATATATGGACGAATGTCTAACAGAGTATTTCCAATGATCACATACGTTGGTCTGTATAAATTTATATGGTGGCGGTGAATTTATTCTCTTATCATAATATCCAGATTTATATTTGTGCAAACCAATTAATGATTAACAGATCTGAAAATGTGGCATTCAAAGTGATTGTGTTATCAATGAATAGTAAGTAAGCATAGCCTTAGGCCTCAACAACCGGGAAATGACAAAATCGGGCAGGCAGCATGGCTATGTGGGTAGCTCCCAATTAGGGTATATTATCACCTATCTAGAGATATTCATTTCATTTTTTATTCTATTTGATGTTGTCCCATTCGGGAAAATGGTTGTTGATCCCAACCGTTGGTGAAATACATTCAATACACTCAAGTGAAAAGAGTGGTCGGTCATGTGTGGCCCGATTACAAGATGTTCTATTTGAACCCAGTGTATTCTTCTCTAGAGATACACTATCGGAAGGTGGTTCCATACCTTGTCATAGTTGGAAATTCATTACCCAATAAGTGCTCGCGGTTTTGATTATAGATTATATATGTGGAACGTGAGATGCAAACGTTCCACCAGATTGTTATTTATTTGATTTAGACACTATTATGATATCAAATGAGTTTTGTTATAAGGATTATCGTATTTTAATCCGAACTTTTGAAAGTTAAATCAAGTGTTTTGGATTCTCATAAGGGAAAAAACCTTTCCGTGATATACGGCGTGGTCTTATGAGATATCATTTATTTTCTCAATCTGTTTTAAATTGTTTACTCATGCCAGTCCCATGACTGACCCAGTGTTTATTTTGTTTTGTTTTACCTAAACTCTTGGGTGCCCAAATTTGAACGGTCAACCTAGTAGTTCAGGATTTTACAGATTTATCTAAAGGAGTTGGAGCAGGAGGCTTCAGGGTTAGATATTTAAAGTTTATTTCCGCTGTGGTCTAAGTGTTGTACTCTGATAATTATATGCTATACAATAAAAATGTTGTATTTCAAAAGTTGTGATATATAATATTTTCTTCCGCTGCGATGTGAGATTCTGTGTTGTTATTTCTGTTCTTCTTCTACCTTTATCTTCTAAAAACAAATGATTTGTATTTCTGTGATATTTGGGTTGGACGTGTGATGTATGTGATCAACTCAGATAGCACGGATTTGCAAGCCATTACAAGTGTGGTTTTCCTTTATTCATTTCTTTATTCATTTTTTTTTTGCATTATTTATTTCTTTCTTTGTAAACCAATTACCATTCTACATCTGTGAAGGGTTGGTTTTTACAGCACCCAATCCAAACGATTCATCATCTTTCATATTTGTCGATCTACCTTTACTATGCTTAAACTACCACTACTTCTCTTAATACTTCAAAACAACCCTTCTTTTTAATCCTACCCTAATTCTCCAAATAGCACTTACTTCCAACAATTATCCCTATTTTTTAACTATTGTGAAGGGTTGGTTTTTGCAGCACCCAATCCAAATGATTCATAATCTTTCATATTTGTCGAACTACCCCTGCTATGCTTAAACTACCTCTACTTCTATTAAAAGTTCAAAACATCCCTTCTTTTTAATCCTACCCCTAATTCTCTAAATAGCCCTTATATCCTAAAATCACCCCTATTTTTTAACTACTGTGAAGAGTTGGTTTTTGCAGCACCCAATCCACATTATTCATCATCTTTCATATTTGTCGATCTACCCCTACTATGCCTAAACTACCCTTACTTCTCTTAATATTTCAAAATAGTCCTTCTTTTTAATTCTACCCCTAATTCTCTAAATAGATCTTACTTCCAACAATTACCCCTATTTATTAACTACTGTGAAGGGTTGGTTTTTGCAACACCCAATCCCAATGATTCATCATCTTTCATATTTGTCGATCTACCCCTACTATGCTTAAACAACCCCTACTTCTCTTAATACATCAAAATGGCCCTTCTTTTTAATCCTATCCCTAATTCTTTAAATATCCCTAATTTCCAACAATTACCCCTATCTTTTAACAACTGTGAAGGGTTGGTTTTTGCAGTACCCAATCCTAATGATTCATCCTCTTTCATATTTGTGGACCTACCCCTATTTTACTTAAACTACCCCTACTTCTCTTAATACTTCAAAAAAAACCTTGTTTTTAATCTGACCCTTAATTCTCTAAATTGCCTTTACTACCACCAATTACCCCTATTTTTTAACTACTGTGAGGGTTGGTTTTTGCAGCACCCATTCCAAACGATTCATCATCCTTCATATTTGTCGATCTACACCTACTATGCTTAAACTACACCTACTTCTCTTAATACTTCAAAAAAACCCTTCTTTTTAATCTTGCCCCTAATTCTCTAAATAGCCCTTACTTCCAACAATTACCCCTATTTTTTAACTACTGTGAAGGGTTGGTTTTTGCAGCACCCAATTCAAATGGCTCATCATTTTTCATATTTGTGGATCTACCCCACTATGCTTAAACTACCCCTACTTCTCTTAGTACTTCAAAACAACCCTTCTTTTTAATCTAACACCTAATTCTCCAAATAGCCCATACTTCTAACAATTACCCCTATTTTTTAACTACTGTGAAGTGTTGGTTTTTGCAGCACCCAATCCGAATGATGCATCATCTTTCGTATTTGTCGAATTACCCCTACTATGCTTAAACTACCACTACCTCTCTTAATACTTCAAAACAGCCCTTCTTTTTAATCCTACCACTAATTCTCTAAATAGCCCTTACTTCCAACAATTACCCCTATTTTTTAACTACTGTGAAGGATTGGTTTTTACAGCACCCAATCCAAATGATTCATCATCCTTCATATTGTTCGATCTACCCCTACTATGCTTGAACTACCCCTTCTTCTCTTAATACTTCAAAACAGCCCCTCTTTTTAATCATACCCCTAATTCTCCAAATAGTCCTTACTTCCTAAAATTACCCCTATTTTTTAACTACTGTGAAGGGTTGGTTTTTGCAACACCCAATCCAAATGATTCATCATCTTTCATATTTGTGGATCTACCCCTACTATACTTAAACTATCCCTACTTCTCTTGATACTTCAAACCAACCCTTTTTTTTTAATCCTACCCCTAATTCTCTAAATAGCCCTTACTTCCAACAATCTACCCCTAATTTTTAACTACTGTGAAGGGTTGGTTTTTGCAGCACCCAATCCAAATGATTCATCATCTTTCCTATTTGTGGATCTACCCCTCCTATGCTTAAACTACCCCTACTTCTCTTCATACTACAAAACATCCCTTCTTTTTAATCCTAGCCCTAATTCTCCAAATAGCCCTTACTTCCAAAAATTATCCCTATTTTTTAACTACTGTGAAGGTTTGTCTTTTGCAGCATCCAATCCAAACGATTCATCATCTTTCATATTTTTCGATCTACCCTTACTTTGCTTAAACTACCTCTACTTCAATTAATACTTCAAAACGTCCCTTCTTTTCGATCCTACCACTAATTCTCTAAATAGCCCTTACTTCCAAAAATAATCCTTATTTTTTAACTTGTGCAAAGGGTTGATTTTTGCAACAACCAATCCAAATGATTCATCATCTTTCATATTTGTGGATCTACCCTTACTATGCTTAAACTACCCCTACTTGTCTTAATACTTTAAAACAACCCTTCTTTTTAATCCTACCCCTAATTCTCTAAATAGCCCTTACTTCCAACAGTTAACCCTATTTTTTAACTACTGTGAAGCAGCGCCCAATCCAAATGATTAATCATGTTTCATATTTGTCGATCTACTCCTACAATGCTTAAACTAACCCTACTTCTCTTAATACTTCAAAACAGGCCTTCTTTTTAATCCTCCCCCTAATTCTCTAAATAGCCCTTACTTCCAACAATTACCCCTATTTTTTAACTACTGTGAAGGGTTGGTTTTTGCAGCACCCAACCGAAACGATTCATCATCTTTCATATTTGTCATTCTACCCTTACTATGCTAAAACTACCCCTACTTCTCTAAATACTTCAAAGCAGCCCTTCTTTTTAATCCTAACCCTAATTCTCCAAATAGCCCTTACATCAGACAATTACCACTATTTATTAACTACTGTGAAGGTTTTGTTTTTGCCGCACCCAATCCAAACGATTTATCATCTTTCGTATTTGTCGATCTACCCGTACTATGCTAAAACTACCTCCCCTACTTTTATTATTGATTTCCTTTATTCATGTTTTTGAATTATTCGTTTCTTTGTAAACCAATTATCATTTTGTGAAGGGTTGTTTTTTGCAGCACACAATCCAAATGATTCATTATCTTTAATATTTGTCGATCTACCCCTGCTATACGTAAACTACCTCTACTTATCTTAATACTTCAAAACAGACCTTCATTTTAATCCTACTGCTAATTCTCTGAATAGTCATTATTTCAAAAATTACCCCTATTTTTTAACTACTGTGAAGGGTTGGTTTTTGCAGCACCCAATCCAAATGATTCATCATCTTCATATTTGTCGATCTACCCCTACTTTGCTTAAACTACCATTACTTCTCTTAATACTTCTAAACAACCCTTCTTTCTAATCCTACCCCTAATTCTCTATGTAACCCTTACTTCCAATAATCCAAATGAAAGGTTGATTTTTGCAGCACCCAACACAAATGATTCCTCATCTTTCGTATTTGTCGATCTACCACTACTATGCTTAAACAACCCATACTTCTCTTAATACATCAAAACAATGCTTCTTTTTAATCCTACCCCTAATTCTCTAAATAGTCCCTACTTCCAACAATTAATCAGATTTTTTAACTAATGTGAAGGGTTGGTTTTTGCAGCACCCAATCAAAATGGTTCATCATCTTTCATATTTATCGTTCTATTCCCACTTTGCTTAAACTACCCTTACTTCTCTTAATACTTCAAAATAACCCTTCTTTTTAATCCTCCCCCTAATTCTCTAAATAGCCCCTACTTCCAACAATTACCCCTATTTTTTAACTACGGTGAAGGGTTGGTTTTTGCAGCACCCAATCCAAACGATTCATCATCTATCATATTTGTCGATCTACCCCTACTATGTTTAAACTACCTCCCCTACTTTTATTATTGTTTTCCTTTATTCATTTCTTCATTCATTTATTTTGCAAATCCTACCCCAAATTTTCCAAATAGCCCTTACTTCCAACAATTACCCTAATTTTTTAACTATTGTGAAGGGTTAATTTTTGCAGCACCCAATCTAAATGATTCATCATCTTTCATATTTGTCGATCTACCACTACTATGCTTAAATTACCCCTACTTCTCTTAATACTTCAAAACAACCCTTCTTTTTAATCATAACCTTAATTCTCCAAATAGGCCTTACTTCTAACAATTACCCCTATTTTTTAACTATTGTGAAGGGTTGGTTTTTGTAGCACCCAATCCAAACGATTCAACATTCTTTCAAATTTGTCGATCTACCCTACTATGCTTAAACTACCTCCCCTACTTTAATTATTGTTTTCCTTTATCCATTTCTTTATTCATTTTTTTGCATTATTGATTTCTTTATAAACCAATAATCATTCTGTGTAGGGTTGTTTTTTGCAGCACCCAATCCAAACGATTCATCATCTTTCATATTTGTCGGTCTACACCTACTATGCTTAAACTACCCCTACTTCTCTTAATACTTGAAAACAAGCCTTCTTTTTAGTCTTACCCCTAATTCTCTAAATAGCCGTTACTTCCAATAATTACCCTTATTTTTAACTACTGTGAAGGGTTGGTTTTTGCAGCACCCAATCCAAATTATTCATCGTCTTTCATATTTCTCGATCTACCCCTGCTATGCTTAAACTACCCCCTACTTTTATTATTGTTTTCCTTTATTCATTTCTTTATTCAATTTTTTTTTGCATTATTCATTTATTTGTAAACCAATTATCATTCTACTTCTGTGAAGGGTTGGTTTTTTCCGCACCCAATCCAAATGATTCATCATCTTTCATATTTGTCGATCTGTGAAATTGCGAAATTTCGCACCAGGCAGGTACGAAATAACTTGCAGGGTGCGAAATTTCGCACCAGATAGGTGCCAAATTTCGCACCCTGTAGGTGCAAAATTTCTCATCAATAGGTGCGAAATTTCGCACCCCATGCCATGTGCGAATTTTCCGTAGCCGAGGGCTGCAGGTGCGAATTTTATGTAGCTGGTCCCCATTTCTACCTAACCCTACCTAACCCCTACCTAACCACTTCCTATAAATACCCCACGGCCTCACACTTCAAAAGGGTTGGATTCTTAAGCTTTGAGACCTCTATAGAGCTTCATTAATGGCATCTCCGCTTTGGGGAAGTAGAAGGGCAAAATTGTCCATTTTTCTCATTCTTACAAATATGACTATTGTAACTTCATGTATCATGGAAAATGAATGTAATGAGAAGATCTCAACCGTGTAATCTTTCAAGTGATCAATAAAATTCCAACGACTCTTCAAAGTGGACATAAGCCCTCACTGAGGCCGAGCCACTATAAATTTCTTACGTTATTTACTGCTTTATGTTATTGTCTGTGCGACCACATTTATAATTTCTAGTAATTGGAATCTTTGGTGTTTACGACATTTTTTGTCGTCAACATTTGGTGCTTTCATTGAGAAAACTCAGATATTGCGTCTTTCTCGCACGTTACCATCTCGACTTCGATGGGCTTAAGATTCCTTGCTCGACCTGCCATCGAGTCCGCTTACGATGATAAAGAAGTCAAAGAACGCAATGGTCGGCTCCTTAGCCACGGCCGAGGCCGGTACATCTCAGCATCCTTAACCGGCAGACGTCCCGACCACTAATGAAAGCGAACCTCTAGTTGCGGACCCCGAAGCGCTCGTAACCCAAGCGCAAGTGCTCGCTCTTGATGAAAGATATGAAAGTAAAGCTGTCGAGCTTAATCAAGAGCTAAGGAATAATATCGACCTTATGCGACAACTTCAAGAAAGCCAGCGCGTCGTCGCCAGACTATAATTAGCTCGGAACAATGCCCGACCTCGACCACCAATATCGGAAACTTCCTCTTCCGAGTCGAGGGGCCCGCACCAAAGAAGGAGGTTCAGTCTCATCAACAATGTCGTCGCCGAACAAACGCCCTTGACAACGGCAATGGGTATGCCAATGGTAACGGCGACCAGACCACGGTTACCTATAGCGAGAGCGCCCAATATCGGGACCGTTCTCATTTAGTTATCACTTAAGGACCCGCTCCTTCTAACCAACCTCCTCCTCGACAAGACTCAACAGCCGCCCATCGAGATGGTGAACCTACTATTCCGGCGGCCCGTACCATTCCAGAACAGGATCCACGCAACCTCGCTTCGCACCATCATGCGCACCAAGATCCCGTTATAAATGTCGAGGACATGGAAGAAGACGATACGGACATCCACCCCAGAAGATGCCCTCGCACCAGAACTCTGGAACATCGCCAAAACCCATGGGTTCCGATGGCGGACCCCCATCCGACCTACCTTCCCGACAAGGTCCGGAGGATCATGAGGGAGATGCGAGGAAATGTGCATGATTCATGGGAAGCGCACACTAAGCGCAACCCTTTCACTAGAAGAGTGAATGAAGCTGAATGGCCGCGACGTTTCAACATGCCGTAGATGCCTCTCTACGACGGCACCACCAATCCTTATGCTTTCTTGAACCGTTATGAATGGAAAATGGACTCAAGCAGAGGCGACGGTCCAGTCAAGTGCAAATGCTTTCCAGTCTTCCTCTCAGGGACGGCTCTATTATGGTTCTCTCGCCTTCCTCTTAATTCCATCAACAACTTCGGCCAATTAGCGATACAGTTGGTCAAGCAATTCAGGATGCACATCCCGACTCCGAAGAATGCCTTCACCATTTCCAACCTATACCAAGGGCCAGTGGAGTCACTCAAAAGCTACCTTTCCAGGTTCAATATCGCTCTCGCTGAGGTCAAGGATCCTGATCCGTGCACCGTACTCTTTCAGCTAGCTAAAGTTGCCCTTCCTACTTCTGAATTTGGGGCATGGATTGACCGAAAGCAACCAAAGAGCCTCGATGCTTTCTATGAGAAAGCAGGGCTCTTCTTATGCCAAGAAGAAGCGAGATGGAACTGCCTCTCCAAGACCAGTCTCCCTAATAAACCACGAGCGGACACTACAAATAACCGCCTTAGGGGGCGAGAAGCAAGAGAACCCTTCAATCCGAACAAGGGGGCAGGACCAACAGGTAGAGACCAAACAATGGTGGGCCAGGTGGCCGAAGCAACAATCAGGTACCAACCGAGCAAAGGAAGACCGACCCTTACCAAGCCTACGAGACATACACTTCCCTGAACGAAGATCCGAAAACTATCTACTTAGAGATGTGTAACACTTTACCATACAAGAAACCTTGCGTCAGCGAGTCAACCGACTCCGAGAAAAACTCAGGAAGATAATGTCAATACCACGATACGTATGGGCACAACACGAATGAATGTCGCCAGCTCAGGGATGCTATTGAAAAGCTTATCCGTGAAAAGCGGCTTGAACAATCCATTCAGGAGCCCTCCCCCCCCCCCCCCCCCCCCCCCGAAGCCAATCCAAAACCTCCAGTGCCAACTCCTTAGATAGACGCCAAGACAGCCCCAGGACCATCTAACGTAAGGCGAGGAATCGTGATCAACACTATATGCGGCGGGCATGGCCCCACGCATGACAGCTTCCGAAAGATGGACGAATATGTGGGTTCCACTAAACACGCAACCAACGAGGCTTGCTCCGCTCCCGATGAGTCCGTCCCGGCCAAGCTCCGAAAAACCATGCGGGGCGACATTATTTTCCATGAAAGGGAGTTTACGGGAATTGAAATCCCGACCACCGATCCTTTGGTCATCACAGCCCAAATTGGTGCTGCGATTGTTCGAAAAATATTGGTCAATTCAAGGAGCTTGATCGACATCATTTTCAAGGCATCCTACGACCAAATGAAGTTAGAACCAAGAGATCTCAAACCTTATCATTCCACGATCCACGGCTCCAATGGGGAATCTAACTATCCAGTAGGAGTCATTGACCTACCCGTCGAACTCGGTACATGGGATCGAAGCCGAGTCCGAATCCTCACCATCGTGGTTATCGACATCATCTTGCCGTACAACGTCTTCCTTGGACGCCCCTTCCTTACGGAATTTCGCGTCTTCTTAGCACCATGGTCCCTCCTAATGAAATTCCTGATGGAAAATGGAATTGGAACAGTTAGAGGCGACCAAGTCAATGCTAGAGAGTGTTAAGCAATAGAACTGAAGAACGTGCGCAATAAGGACAAGGGCAAAGCAGTGTCGTCAGACTTTTGCGCCAAGACTGCCTCCGCATAGCAATCAGCGGCGTCTGGGCCTTGGCTCGGGCGCCACTCCTATCTTTTCGATGACCTCGATCCAAGGAAAGACGAAGAGCCCGAGTACGAGAGAGCAACTCCAGTCGAGCCCACAGTAGGTGTTCCTGTCAGTCCCGACGATCCGTCGCAAGTATTAAAGATAGGGTCGCACCTCCACCCAGCAATAAAAGATGATCTCGTGGATTTCTTAAAGGCTAATTAGGACATGTTTGCATGGACTCAGTCCGATATGAAAGGCATAGACCTCGTAATTGCCTGCCATTCTTTATGCATAGACTGTAACACCCCGTATTTCCAATAAAAGTGATGTTCACAAATTAAAGAACAATTAATTACAGATATAAGAATTAAGGGAAACGGGTTGCGCCATTGTATTTGGCTCGGAATTCTAGTTGAGACAGAATCCGAGTTTGCGTGAATTGGACTACGTATGAAGAAGTTATGGCCATCCGAAGTTTCAGAAAATTCAAAACAGATTCAGAAAATTCAAATTTCGAAAATTCAGCCCAAACAGGTTGGGCGGGAAAAATTTCCGCCCAGACCAGGTCGACCTGGGGGTCGACCTGCCCACCAGGTCGACATGGGTGTCGACCCTAGGGTCGACCTAGGGTTCGACCTCCCTGGTCGAGCCCAGGCGACCTGGGTGCACCTGAATGGGTTTTTGGGCTAGGTTTTGGGGGCTGTGACGAAATCTGACGGCTCTAATCTGTCCTAGGGTCTATCTAAAGGCCTAAAACGACTAACTACACCTATAAATACATCCTAATACTACCCCTAAACATCATTAAAAATAGAAGAGCTTCTGTCATGCCGTCGCCATGGAATTCAGCATAGCCGCCGCCAACTAAAGAAGAAGATAGCTAATCCAACTCGCTTCTAATCTAATTCTACTCAACTCTAAAGTAAATCAAGACTCTATTTCTTCTATAATTGTGAGTATTATAGTCTTAACAAGATTATTATTATTTTAATTAGGTTAAGTCATGAATGGATTATGAGTAGATGATGTGAATTGTCGTATACGTTATCATGTATGTTATTAATCCTATGTTATGTGGTGATGATATCCTATATGTCGTAAATCATGCTATGATGATGTTATGTATGTTGAAAGTTTCTATGCTAAGTTGTGATGAATCATACATATTAGAAAGCCATCTATGCTAGTTAGTTCATGTTAATTAAATCATCATGTTTGGGCTATGTTGATCTATATGAAAAGTTACATACGCAAGTTAAATTGATTAGAAAAGTTATGAATATATGCCATGACATCTATTATGACATCTAGAATTATGCTATGACATATCCTATGCTAGTTCACACCATCATTATGTTGCCTAAAAACCCCATATGCAAGTTTATGTATAGATTTGGGCTATGATCATATCATGTAAATTGTGACATTTAACAAGTTGATACCTTTTGATGCTTAACATGAGTAGTTTATGCAAGTTTCACCCCTATTATGATTAGACTTATTTTTATTGTCTATATGTTGTGGTAATTTGTCCTTGTGCTATGTGTTAGACTATTCAAGTCTAGCCTATATTATGCGTTGAATAAGCGAACATATAAACGTGGGGTAGGGGTAATATTAAGGATTTAATAATAAGATGTTGGGGTGCAATTGATATGATTTTACATACCATCAGTGGATGACCATAATTGAGTCAATTATGGGCATCAATAAAAGTGGACTTAATTAATAATTTGGATAGGGAATTATTAAAACTGGGGTAAAAGATTGAAAGTTGTCAATCAATGCTTAGGACACGAGGTTGGACTCGTTTATGACATAAACCTGCCCGAAACCGCCAGGCAAATCCAGTGGTCACAAATGTCAGCCCAGTGTGAGAGGTCCTAGGCCTAAACTAAAGCATATCAGTTGTAAAGACATGAGGTTAGACTCTTTTATGGTGTAAGACTGCCCGGACCCGCCCGGCAAATTCAGCTGCCATAAATCCCAGTCTAATGTGAGAGGTCTTTATAAGGTTGTGGCCTGAATGAATTAAGAAATACTTAACCATATAAACATGTAAGGTGGGACATGGGGGTTAAGTAGGTGCCTTGGGTGGCGTGAGGAATATAGTGGGTGCCCTCAGTGGCATGTGAAATACGATTAGTAAGACTTAACCAAACACACATGTAAATGAACATGACTAAGAGGGTTAAGTGGGATATATTAATGACAAGCTTAGGTGGGTAGCTTGTGGGGACCCATTTCAACCAGTATCCCAAACGCATCTTTGTGGGCTCGACCCAAGTCGAGGACAGGACACGCATACTGAGTTTGACTATAAGAGGCCAAAACGGGGAGCGGTGGCAACGCAAGTCCAACGGGTTTCATATGCGTGTGTGGACCCGGGCTGGTAGGTAAGACGTTGTTGCATCGTGTAGGTATAAGCCGTGCATTCTCAAGTTGTATCAGGTTGCCACTTTAGGGGAGTGATACACCCCACTGTGGGGCCAGCACGGGTATCTACGAGTAGGGAGCCAATCGAAAGTGGGTAGTGGGGTACACCTAGTGGAGATAGGGACAGACGGAACCTATGTAGTCAGCTAGGGGTATGTAAGGCTATTTATATTGTTTCTGTGTGAAGCAAGTGGGATCAACCTTTAGGGTGACTGGTGCGGTGCAGTGTAGTAATGTGCGGTGCAGTGTAGTAATGTGCGGTGCAGTATAGTAATCGTTCGTTAGCAATTAGGTGTGCCTTTACCGTTATCTTTAACGTTATCTTAAACACTATCTTTATCTTCCAAATAGTTCATAGACATTTACTTGTCTTCTAGCTTATGCCTTAGTCTAGTTATTTTGATAATAGTATTATTAGAATTATCATACTCGCCAGACTTTATGTCTGACCCCCTCCATTTCTATCCTTTTCCCCCTCCAGGTCCTCAGGTTGGGCCCAGCTCTAGTGGAGCTTGATTGGATTGCTTCATCTCTTTGGAAAGCTTGGACCCTTGAAGTAAAGTCCAGCTTGTTATCTTCTTTAATGGCTATTTGTGAAATGGGATTACGTATTTTGTTTTATGAAGATGGATAATGTACTTGACTCTGATTAATGGTTTTGTGATGTAATAAACATGTTTCTGCTGCAATAAAATGAAGTTTTAGATTTCCAAGTACTACTTATTATCTGTCTTGTTGTAATTATTCTATTCTATACTCACTTATAACCTCCATGGAAGTTAATGCATTCCCTTTGTGAGTGACATTAATGGACGTCGGGTGTTACACGTGGTATCAGAGCTTAAGGTTACCAGAACAGATAAAAATACTTCAGAAAAATAGTTATTTTTTTTTGAAGAAGTGCTTTCAAAAACATGTTTTAGTGAGAAATTTAAAGAGGATGTTTTATGAAAAACATAATCCCCAAATAGCCATATATCTTTATCTTTCGAATTCTCCATTTTGAATCCTTCCTTTTTCGTTTCCGCATGGCTGAAGATCTTAACCTACCTGACGGTGTAACTATACCAGGATGGTATAGGAGGCTGTTAGAGGCTAGGGCCGCCGCAGGTCCGGCCAATGTTTCTCCACCACCAGTTGCACCCATTCCTCCTCCTCCTCCTCGCGTAGATACTTTTGCAAAGAAGTGCAAGGAATTTAAAGCTATGGGTGGAAAACCCTTTCAAGGGTCAGAAACGTTTGTGGAAGCTAGAGATTGGCTTAAGGAGGTGGAAGAATTGCTAGAAATCTTTAAAGTGGAAGAAGGGAGGAGAGTAAGATTAGCAGCTTGGCTAATGAAGGGAGAGGCCACGTTTTGGTGGGAGGTCACTAATGGGGAGCGTCCTGTTGACTCTTGGGCGGATTTTAAACGTAGGTTCGAGGCGAAGTTTCTCTCTAGGGCGGAAGAAAATCTATATATGGAAAGGTTCTTGACATTGAAGTAAGGAAGCTCGTCAGTGAAAGAATATGTCAACAAATTTAATCAGCTAGCAAGGTTTAGTTTGGACTTAGTAAACACGCCGGAGAAGAAGACTCTAAGGTTCGTGAATGGCTTGAATGAACCGTTGCAAGGGTTGGCCATGACCCACATCCCTATGGGGGCCACCTTTGAGAAGCTAGTAGAAATGGAGCTCATGCACGAGGAGAAAAGCGCTAAAGTTGATAAGGCACCCGAGAAGAAAGGGGATCAGAAGAAACCACAACAGCAAAACAAGAAGGGTGGTAAAGACAATAATGGCAAGGGAAAGAAGAAATGTTTTAACTGTGGTACCCCAGGACATCTCAGCAAGGACTGCCGAAAGAAAATGAAGACTGACTGCATTCATTGTGGCGATGCGGGACATTTAGTGAAGGACTGCCCAAGGAAGCGGCAGAGGGCAGGGGCTACCTCGGGGGGGCAGGTGCAGGCTCTTATAGCACCAGGGCAGGCAAGGGGACAAGTTCAGGCTCTCGTGGTCCCACCGCTGCAAGAACGAGGTAGAACTATTTTTGTTGAAAGCTTAGTTTTTCTGTTTGATCATCCTGTCCATACCTTATTCGATTCGGGCGGATCGCATTCGTTTATCTCTACATCATTAGTTGAATCACTGCACTTAAACACCAGTTTAGTAGAGGATCCCTTAGTTGTTTCGAATCCAATTGGGGGCTCAACTCATTTGTCCATGATGTGTTTGGATTTGAAAATTTCTATACTTAGCGTTGAGTTTAGATGTGATGCTTATGTGTTGGGCTTCACGGGCTATGGGCTAATTTTAGGAATGGATTGGTTATCCAGAAATGGGGCCGTTCTTGATTGTGAAAGGAGAGTAGTAAGGCTCGTGACTCGCCTTGGCAACACTCTCGAAAACTTTTGTAATCCCATAAATTTCGTTATGCTAAGTTATTTAGAATCGCTTGACGCATCTGAGGAAAATCTACGATCTGTTAGAGTGGTCCGAGAGTATTCGGATGTGTTTGAGAAGGTGAAGGGCTTACCTCCGAAGCGGGAGATAGATTTTCGAATATATCTTGTGGATAATGCAAAACTAGTATCTTTGCCAGTACGCCAAATGGATCCACGTGGAAGGAGGGAACTCGATAAGCAAGTGAAGGAGTTGCTTGAGAAGGGGTTCATAAGACGTAGTATATCGGGGTGGGGTGCTCCAGTAGTATTTGCCACAAAGGCGGATGGGTCCCTTAGACTCTGTGTGGACTATAGAGAACTTAATAAACTTACTAAGAAGAACATACACCCACTGCCGAGGATTGACGATCTCTTCGATCAGTTAGTTGGCGCCTCAGTGTTTTCGTAGTTGGACTTAGCCACTGGTTTCCATCAGTTGAGAGTGGCTGAGGATAGCATTGATAAGACTGCCTTTAGGACTCCAGATGGTTTCTATGAATGGCTAGTGATGCCCTTCGGTTTGACAAACGCCTCTGCATACTTTGTTGATTTGGTGAGTAGGGTGTTTAGGGAGTACCTTAATAAATTCGTGGTAGTCTTTGTAGACGACATCTTGATCTTTTCTAAGGATGAGGAAGAGCATGACCTACATCTTAGGGAAGTGTTGGAGACTCTTCGAGCGCATAGCCTTAAGGCTAAATTTTCTAAGTGTCACTTCTGGAGGAAGGAAGTACGGTTCTTAGGGCACATGGTTTCTAAAGAAGGGATAGCCGTGGATCCCGCGAAGGTGGTGGCCATCCAAGATTGGAAGGTCCCTAAAAATGCTACCGAAGTAAGAAGTTTCTTGGGGTTGGCTGGCTACTATAGGAAGTTTATCAAAGACTTCGCAAAGATATCAGCTCCATTGACACGCTTGACGAAGAAGAACCTAGTTTTCACATGGGACGTAGATTGTGATGATGCGTTCCAACGTTTGAAGAGAGCTTTGACCTCAGCCCCAGTCTTAGTGCTGCCAGACGGGAGTAAGCCATTTACCGTATATACTGAAGCTTGTAGGACAGGACTAGGCGCAGTCTTAATGCAAGAGGGTAGGGTAATAGCCTATGGTGGAAGGCAGTTGAGAGCGCATGAGAAAAATTATCCCACGCATGACCTAGAGTTTGCCGCTATCGTTTTCGCGCTTAAGTCTTGGCGCCATTATCTTCTTGGCGAGAGATTCGAATTATTCACTGACCACAAATCGCTAAAATACTTATTCTCTCAGAAGGACTTGAACTTAAGGCAGCAAAGGTGGATGGAGTTCTTAGCGTCCTACGACTTTGAGATAGCATATAACCCTGGAAAGGGTAACGTGGTGGCCGATGCCTTAAGTAGAAAAAGATTATCCTTAAGTCCTTTGTTTGTTGAGCGGCGAAATTTAGAGTTCATCCCTATGTTTGATTTTAGACCTTCCGTTGACTTTGTACCCGGTTTGCTAGCATCCTTGGAGGTCAGACCTACGCTTTTGGGACGGATTGGCGAGGCACAGCGAGACGGCCCGTAGTTGGTTGAGTTAGTAGAAAAGCTCAAAGGAGGGGAGTCATCAAGCCATCTCCGTAGGTATACCCTAGATGATAAGGGTTGGTTACGTAGGGACGGTAGACTTTGTGTATCAAAAGACGATGACCAAAGGTAGACTATTCTTGACGATGCACATCGTTCGAAGATGACCATTCATCCTGGCGGGGACAAGATGTACAAAGACATGAAGCGAGTTTTCTTTTGGGCCGGTATGAAGAGGGACGTAGCCTAGTATGTCGCTAGATGCTTGGTGTGACAACAAGTAAAAGCGGAGCAAAAGAAACCCGGTGGGTTACTTCACCCATTGGAGGTTCCACTATGGAAGTGGGAAAGCGTCTCGATGGACTTTATTGACGGATTACCGAGATCGAGAAAGGGTAATACGGGGATTTGGGTTATAGTAGATAGACTTACGAAGAGCGCCCATTTCATTCCCGTGAAAAGTAAGAGGACTGCTCCATGGTTAGCTTCTGTATGCGTCCGAGAAATAGTTCGTTTGCACGGTGTTCCTTCCAGCATAGTGAGCGACCGCGATCCTATTTTCACTAGCGAATTTGGGAGAACTTACAAGAGGCGGTAGGGACTCAGTTATATTTGAGCACCGCATATCATCCTCAGACGGACGGCCAGACTGAGAGGGTGAATCGCATTCTAGAGGACCTTTTGAGGCTATGTATCCTAGACTTTGGGGGTACATGGGAAGAGCATCTTCCATTGGTAGAGTTCGCATATAATAATAGCTTTCAGTCTAGCATTGGCATGGCACCTTTCGAAGCTCTTTATGGACGACCTTGTCGTTCACCTACATGTTGGTGGGAATCTACGGATAAGATCTTACTTGGGCCCGATATGATTAGAGAGACTTTGGAGAAGATCGACTTGCTTCGGAGGAGGATGAAAGCAGCGCAAAATAGGCAGAAATCATATGCGGATAAGAGAAGGACGGATCTTGAATTTGAAGTTGGGACATGGTCTTTGTCAAAGTGTCTCCATTACGAAACGTAGTTCGCTTTGGGTCTATTGGGAAGTTAGCACCAAGGTTTGTAGGGCCGTTTCCTATTAAGGAAAGAATTGGACAGATGGCGTATAGAGTGGAGTTGCCGGAGAGACATAGTGGTGTACACGACGTATTCCATGTGTCACATTTGAGGAAGTGCATACACGAGACCGCGGAAGTGGTAGAGCCGAACTTGCTTAGAGAGGTGGAGATCGAGCGTGATGCGACGATTCGACAAGCTCCTACACGCATTCTTAGGTCAGAGATCAAGAAGCTGAGAAATCGAGAGGTCAGACTAGTCAAAGTACAATGGTGAGACGACGAGAGCAACGCTACTTGGGAGATAGAAGATAAGATGCGTTCACGATACCCTTTTCTTTTTGAGGGTATGTCTTTTAATTTCTCCTTTATCGCTTATCTTGTACTTATCTTATCTTTAGTGTATCCTCTCGCTAGTATTCTTGACCTTTAGTTAGGATCATCCTATGTTTGAAACATGTGTTTGAGACATGTTATGTATGATGAATGCAAAGTGGATGCAAGTATTTGCTAGTGGTTTCTCGTGGACGCATATACACACACTATTAGGCACTAGATCGGATCAGTCACTTCATACTGCATATTGCATATAAATGGTTGTATTTAGTAAAATGGATGTATAATGGTTGTACTATCATATGGATACCGCATTTTGGTGAATGGTTGTGCACGCATGTAGAAATAATATGTGGCATTAGGGAACTTTTGCATACATAATGGACGTATGGCACTATCATGGTTTGCATTAAAGGAGGTCAACTGAATCAGTGGACCGCCTGATTTTGCATTAGATAAGGACATATACACACACTGTGCATTTAAACATGAAAGCATTAGAAGTCTATAAGGACAATGGATGCCTGTGTTTGATGGTTGAGTAGATGGTTGTTTGGATGTTAGGATATGCATTCTCCTTATCTTGGAGATTTCGGGGGCGAAATCCTTTAAGGAGGGGAGAATGTAACACCCCGTATTTCTAATAATAGTGATGTTCACAAATTAAAGAATAATTAATTACAGATGTAAGAATTAAGGGAAACGGGTTGCGCCATTGTGTTCGTCTCGGAATTCTGGTTGAGATAGAGTCCGAGTTTGCGTGAATTGGACTTCGTATGAAGAAGTTATGGCCATCCGAAGTTTCAGAAAATTCAAAATAGATTCAGAAAATTCAAATTTCGAAAATTCAGCCCAAACAGGCTGGGAGGGAAAAATTCCTGCCCAGACCAGGTCGACCTGGGGGTCAACCTAGGGGTCGACCTGCCCACCAGGTCGACATGGGTGTCGACCCTAGGGTCGACCTCCTTGGTTGTAACAACCTGAAAATCTGGGCCAGTTTAAAATTTTTATTTTGGCAATTTTAGTGAATTTTGATTATTTAAAATGAATTATTTTAAATAATATCGACGAGAAATTTATTTTGAATATAATTCGAACGTATATATTCGTTTGAATCGACGTTAGAATAGAAATATTTATTTATATATATAAATAGAATTGAAAATGGCGCGGTAGTTCGATAATTCGATTTCAAACTTCAATTGAATGTACCGGGTGCAAAATAAACCGGATTTTAGTGAAACCAAAAATAATGGAATCTAACTGTGACTATCTTTCCAACGAATCTGAAAAATCGAGATTTCATAGCAGGGATAAAAAGACATGTCCAGTTGAAAATTCAGAATAGTCGCTATGGAATTCAGGCCCTTAAAAATAGGAATTTTGCAAACGACCTCGGATTTCGACGAAACCACTTTTGTTGGATCCGGGATGTAAAGTTTTTGCTAGATTCCGAATTTCATAATTTTTCGAATCAATATGTGAGGGTGGGAAAAGAAAACGTGTTTGACCAGTTTCAGTTGATTTTAATCGACTGGAAAATGGCCAATTTTCCAGCGGTCTCAGAATTGGACGAAACTAGTTTTATTAGGACCGTATCGTCAAATACGAAGCTAGAAAATATTTTTCTGCAATTTATAGAGTTCGTATGTGGGCCCGGTAAATTGAAATGAGCGTTCAAATTCAATATATAGAGTTATATGTTGATTTTGACGAAAACTGATCGTAACGATCGAATTAGCCTACGAAACATATCCCACTGTGTTCGGAATGGGGGTAATTAGCTATGAACGACACGCAGTGAGCTTGATTTCGAGTTCAAAAATAAAAGTTGCTTTTTAGAAAATTTAATAATAATATATATATTTATTTATATAATATTCCCCCTCCCCTTCTTCTTTCTCTCTCCCAGTTCATTTACTTTCAGAAGGAAAAAAAATCGATCTACCCCCCCTCTCTCGCCGCGATGTCGGAGCACCCCACCCCTCTCTCGCCGCGATGCCGGAGAAACCCCCCTCCCCCCCCCCCCCCCCGCCGTCGTTTTCACCTGCCGTAGCCCCCCTTTCCTCCTCCGATCTCCTCGCCTTCTCCCCCCCCCCCCCCTCCTCGTGCTTGTTTGCGAACAAATTATACAATTGTAAACAACTGTAAAATTCGTTCGTCTTTCCTAAACAACAAGGATTGTTGTAGAGGGTGTCGAACTCTGGGACCAAATTATTTTATTAATAAATCCAATCAACTTATCCCTAACTTTTGATTGGTCGAAACAAAGAAAATAGCAGAAATTAAACAAAAGGGAGTTTTAACAATAAGTGAAAGCAATTAGGGAATAATTGCATAGATCAGATTCATAATCATCAATAGCCAAAAGATTAACCAGATCTAGTACATATTTCAGTCACAAACATGAATCAACGATAATATGTTTTTAGAAACAAATATGTAAATAACAACAAGCATAGCCTATGCTGGAGCTCAGCTCTACAACCATAGGCTATCAGGACAGATTCGCTATTTTATTTCTAAAACCCTAAATATTAAATCTAAATCTGATAAGTGTTAGATCGAACTCGAATATACCCTGTGAAGGAGCATAGCTCTTAAACGACACAGGGTATGAAGGTTCAGATCCAACGCTTGGTTCAGATCCAGATGTACATACATGAAGTTCTAATCTCTTTAGCTATGTGATTCATATTGAATCATATCTGTTAGCGTCATCACCCCCTAATCAAAGGGGATTAGCTAGACATAGCTAAAGAAGAAGAGAATAAAAAGAAAATAACAGACATGAACATAAATAAAATGCAAATAAAAACTAAATAGAAGAGAGAAAGAAGAGTTTTATTCCAAGCAAAGGATTACAGAATAAAACTAAGTGTTTTTTACAATGAATGAGATAAAGTGTATTTATAGCTGATATGACAAAGGCTACTTGGCAAATTCCACAATGTGGGACTAAAGAATTAGCCCAAATAACACATAAGCTAGTGTGAACGGGGTTGTAGAGTAAGAAGCCTTATAAGTGAGCCAGTGTGAACGCGTGCAGTGCATGAATGAGAAGCCTTGCAAAGGAGCTAATGTGAACGCTACATGAGTCTTTAGTGAGCCAAATCTACCCAACTGAACTCTATTTGCAATCGTTCTTCAAGCTTTAAACTCTTCAAGCTTAAGTAATTTTAACTTCTCTCTTTTTCAGCAAATTCTTCATGCTATATTCGTCAAATGCTCTAAACCATGATTCTTGTCACAAATCTGAAAACACAGCTATAAATACATTATATAGATTATTTAGAAGATAAAATAAGATAAATATGCGGATAAAATATACACATTTACGTGTATATCAAATACCCCCACACTTATCTTTTTATTCATCCTCGAATAAACTAAACTAAGATATGTCACACTTTCGTAGGAAACACGATTGCATTTAGCGTATGCAACAAGCCGTTAAACCTCTGGGTGTCCCCAGTAGGACGAGTGTTGTCTCGTGAGGGTTTTCAGCGGATACTACCCACAAAATCAAAAGCGTCTTATGTACGCAGATTAATCAAACAATATATTTAAGGTCTTTCACATTCCAAGGATTTCACCTAACTTCAATAATAACGGTTTAGCCCCAAATTGTCCATCCCATAATTAGTGCAAAAATGAACAAAATTTTTCAAACTGAATCGTAATTCCTTGATAACACTGTAATTGTCTTGAAGGTTAAGAGCGTGGTGTCAACCAAAGTTCTACACATCGACAATGTGCACCCAATCATTTCTTTATTCACATTTTTTTTGGAATGATTTTGCACCAATGTAACTGTAATGTATTGGATATGAGTTATGCATAGATGAAGGAAAATTTGTAAGTTCTAAAAAGATTCTATATAAGAGGGCAAGTGTATTAGTTGAACTTCAAATTACAAAAGATAAAGTAATACTAAGGCAGATATGAACATTTTTATTTCCTTTCATCTCCTCTACTACAATCCTCACTTCCAAGTATGGTAGAATGGATGTGGATGGAATGGAATTGAATGCTTTATAGTCAAGAATGATGAATGACTATTTTATTCAGAGAGACTCTCTCTTTATTTCAATTATTTTCTTTTTCTTTTTCTTTTTCTTTTTCTTTTTCTTTTGCATGATGAATGATGAATGGAGATGGAATGATGACGTACATGATTTCATTTGATTCCTCCTCTACTATCAGCACTTCATGAAAGGAAAGTTTTGTGCTGTAACACCCCGAAAATTCTATAACTGTGAAATTAACAAATTAAAGTATAATTAATTTCAAATCAAAGAACTAAGGGAAACGGGATACGCCATTGCGTTCATCTCGGAAAAATACGCGAAATAGAGTCCGAGTTTTCGAAAAACGGAGTCCGTATGAAGAAGATATGGCCTTCGGAAATTTTGAATTAAATTTAAAATTCAAACAGAATAAAATAATTAAAAATCGGGCCCAATGGGCCAGGGCGGATAAACACCCGCCTAGGCCACCCAGGTCGACTGGGCTGTCGACCTGGGCTACCCATGTCGACAGGGCTGTCGACAGCCCTGTCGACAGGGGTGTCGACCTGGTCGAGCCCAGTCAACCTGGCTGGCCAGGTCTGTGTTTGGTCGAACTTCTGTGGTCTGCTTTGTCATTAGGGCTAGGTGGCGGGTTTTTATTGGTCTCTCTATCTAATGAATGGCTATGATCTAACCTAGCAACATCAAGGGTCCTAATCAATTCCTAACCTCTATATAAACAACCCTAGACTAAACCCTAATCTATTCATTCAAATTAAGAACATAGCCTGTGCACTCTAAGGTTGTGTCGGGTTGCCACTATGGGACTTGATACACCCCATGGTGGGACCAGCATAGGTAACTACAGACATCGGGGGCCGTAAGACACATGTAACTTTGCGAGTAGGAGCCGATCATCATAGAATGGATCACATCACCCTGATTATGGGGTGCAAATTGGAAACTAGTATATGGGTTCAGAGATTAACATGGGGTACGATAGTATATTCGACCCTAGATAACTTAACCAAGTTTATTGTGCTTGCCCACTTCTTTTGTATACTTATCATACCCAGTTCTTTATTCATAGACAAAATAGTACTAGACTTACTCAGGCTTTATGTCTGACTCTACTTTTCTTTCGTCTTATTTCTTCCGTTCCCCCCCCCCCAGGTCCTTAGGGAGGGAACACAGCAGCTTGATCAGCCTTGACATCCAGCTGGAAGAAGAGAAATGTATTGCTTGGACTTTCCTGTTTTGAACTATGGCTTTGGACAATCCACTATGGGGCTTTTGCAGTTTATCTATGTTTTATTCATGCTTCTTTAAATAATGTACTCAAGACAGATTATGAAAGTGTTATGTTATGTTTTTGGAAAGGATGTTGTTGTAACATGACTTTATGAAATAAAGTTTGTTGTTCTTCCGCTGTTTACAAATATGTGTTCTTATATCTGTCTTGTATATCTGTGACTTGTACTTATAAACCTCCACCAAAATTAGGGCATTCCCTTTGAGAGTGACCCTAACGGAGGTGGGGTGTTTCACTTGGTATCAGAGCATAGGTTTACCAGATAAGATAAAAAGTTTTGAAAAATTATTTTCAAAAAGGAAATTTAAAGAAGCATTTTTAAAAGAAAAATATTATTTTATTTTAAAAAGGCAAAGTCCACTCCCCAAAGCCATAGGAACTATCTCTTATCCTTCGTTTTGAATCTATCCTTTTTGTTTCAGCATGTCCCAAGATCTTAACTTGCCAGAAGGGGTGCCAATACCTGGTTGGTTTAGACGGTTCTTAAAAGCAAGGGCCACTCAGCCAGGTCCTACCGTTCCTCCTCCCCCAGCGGAAGGAAATCATCCAGCTGCAGCAGCACCTTTTCCTCCACCTCCTCCTCGGGGAAACACGTTTGCTAAGATATGTAAAGATTTTAAAGCTATGGGAGGAAGGGATTTCCATGGAACTGAGTCCTTCGTAGCAGCTAGAAATTGGCTGAAAGAAACTGAGGACCTATTCATCATCTTTGAGGTAGAGGATAGGCAAAAAGTACAACTGGCGGTGTGGCTATTGAAGGGCGAGGCTTCCTACTGGTGGGAAGTCACTAATGCTGAAAGACCAGTGGAGACGTGGGAGGACTTTAGGGCAAGGTTTGAGACTAAATTTCTCTCAGATGCGGAAAGAAGTTTGCAGTTGGAAAAATTCTTATTTCTTAAGCAAGGGGACAAGACACTCAGAGAGTATGTGAATCAGTTCGATGAGCTGGCTAGGTTTGGGCTTGACCTAGTCAACACCTCGCACAAGAAGGCTCTCCGTTTCGTCAAAGGGTTGAATGAGACATTACACAGTTTGGCCATGACCCATATACCCATGGGAGCCACGTATGAAAGATTGGTGCAAATGGCATTGCTGAATGAAGAGGATAAGGGCAAGAAGAAAGAGGGTTTGCAGCCCAAGAAGACAGACTTCAAGAAGGGCGGGAAAGGCAACAAAGAGAAAAGGAAGTGTAATTTCTGTGGCAAAGTGGGGCACTTAGTAAAGGACTGCCGGAAAAAGAAGGCCAAGGAGAATGGTGGGTGCTTTTCTTGCGGTGAGACAGGCCACAGGGCTAAGGACTGCCCAAAGAAACGAGGACAGGGGCAGAGGGCTGGATCCACCCCAGGGGCACAGGTCCATGTGCTAGAAGCGCCACCTCTGCAACAACGAGGTATAAATACTTCTGTAGAAAGTGTAGTTTATCTTTATGATCACCCCGTTCGCACTTTATTTGATTCCGGCGCATCACACTCCTTTATCTCGTCTGCTTTAGTAGAGTCTCTGCACCTAAAAACTAGTATGGTAGAGGACCCCTTAATTGTTTCAAACCCAATTGGGGGCCCAGCTCATTTGTCTATGATCTGTGTGGGATTGAAAATTTCTATTCTAAGTGTCGAATTTCAATGTAGTGCCTTTATTTTGGGCTTTTCGGGGTATGGTTTGATTTTGGGTATGGATTGGCTATCCAGTAATGGGGCCATCCTTGATTGTGAGAAAAGGGTTGTTAGGCTCCTAACCCAGCTCGGTAATACTTTGGAAATTTCTTGTAATCCCTCGTATGCGGTTATGCTTAGTTATCTTGAATCGCTAGATGCCTCTGTTGAAAATTTGCAATCAGTTAGAGTGGTCCGGGAATATCCGGATGTCTTCGAAGAGGTGAAGGGCTTGCCTCCGAAGCGGGAAATAGACTTCCGCATATATCTTGTAGATAATGCAAAGCCCGTCGCGTTGCCCGTTAGACATATGGCTCCACGAGAAAGGAAAGAGCTCAGTAAACAGATTAAAGAGCTTCTAGAAAAGGGGTTCATTAGGAGGAGCATTTCAGAATGGGGCGCTCCGGTGGTGTTCGCTACAAAGGCGGATGGTTCACTCCGTCTATGTGTTGACTATAGGGAGCTCAACAAGCTAACGAAAAAGAATAGGCACCCTCTCCCTAGAATTGACGATTTGTTTAACCAGCTTGTAGGAGCGTCTGTTTTCTCCCAACTCGATTTAGCAACCGGTTTTCATCAGCTAAGGGTGGCTGAAGATAGCATCGATAAAACCGCATTCAGAACCCCAGACGGCTTCTTTGAATGGCTTGTCATGCCTTTCGGCTTGACAAATGCACCTGCTTACTTCGTGGACCTGATGAGTAGGGTATTTAGAGATTTCCTCAACAAATTCGTAGTGGTCTTCATAGATGATATCCTTATCTTCTCAAAGAGTGAAGAGGAACATGCTCAGCACCTAAGGGCAATCTTGGAAACTTTGCGAGTCCATCAACTAAAAGCCAAGTTCTCCAAATGCCACTTTTGGAGAGAAGAGGTGAGGTTCCTTGGGCACATAGTATCCAAACAAGGGTTAGCGGTGGACCCTGCTAAGGTAGTAGCGGTACAGGATTGGAAGACACCAAGGAATGCAACTGAGGTCCGAAGTTTTCTAGGACTAGCAGGTTTCTATCGGAAGTTCATAAGGGATTTTGCGAAAATCTCAGCTCCGCTCACGAAATTGACCAGGAAGAATCTAGCGTTCAATTGGGATTTGGATTGCGAGTTTGCTTTCCAAAGACTGAAAAGGGCTCTTACAAAAGCCCCAGTTTTGATGCTGCCAGATGGGAGCAAGATGTTTACTATTTATACGGATGCATGTGGGACAGGGTTAGGTGCCGTCTTAATGCAAGAAGGCAGGGTAGTAGCTTATGGCGGGAGGCAGTTGAAGGTGCACGAAAAGAACTACCCAACCCACGATCTTGAGTTAGCCGCCATTGTCTTTGCACTCAAGTCTTGGCGACACTATCTCCTAGGTGAGAAGTTCGAACTTTACACTGACCATAAATCGTTGAAATATCTTTTCTCGCAGAAGGATCTTAACTTGAGGCAACAAAGATGGATGGAGTTTCTTGCCTCGTACGATTTCGAAATCTCCTACACTCCGGGCAAAGGCAACGTAGTGGCAGACGCGTTGAGCCGAAAGAAATTGACCCTAAGCCCATTGTTTGTTGAAAGACAAAGCCTAGAGTTTATAGCCAGCTTCGACTTTAGGCCTTCCTCCGATTTCGTACCAGGCTTGCTAGCATCTCTCGAAGTACGGCCAACTTTAGTAGATTCGGTAGGGGCAGCACAACGCGAAGGCCCTCAGCTTGTGGAAATAATTGATAGGCTAATTAGGGGTGAGACTTCAAGTCACCTCAATAGATACTCCATTGACGATAGGGGTTTGCTAAGGCGAGACGGAAGACTATGCGTCCCACAGACGAAAGATTTAGTAAAGAAGGTTCTCGAGGAAGCGCATCATTCCAAGATGACGATACACCCAGGCGGAGATAAAATGTACAAAGATATAAAAAGGACTTTCTTCTGGAACGGCATGAAAAAGGACGTGGCAGAATTCGTTTCTAAATGTATGGTGTGCCAACAGGTTAAGGCGGAACAGAAAAAGCCTGGCGGACTGCTACATCCTCTGGAGGTCCCGCAGTGGAAGTGGGATAGCATCTCAATGGACTTCATCGATGGGCTGCCTAGGTCTAGGAGAGGCAACACTAGCATTTGGGTAATAGTGGATAGGCTTACTAAAAGCGCCCACTTTTTACCTGTCAAAAGTAAAAGAACCGCCTCATCCCTAGCATCACTTTACCTTGAGGAAATCGTTCGACTCCATGGAATACCATCTAGCATTGTTAGTGACCGAGACCCCATCTTCACCAGCGAGTTTTGGCGGAGTCTACAAGAAGCAGTAGGAACGCAGTTATGCTTAAGCACAGCCTATCATCCCCAAACCGACGGCCAAACAGAGAGAGTGAACAGAGTTTTGGAAGGCCTTTTAAGGCTATGCGTCCTCGACTTCGGAGGGACATGGGAAGACCACCTTCCTTTGGTGGAATTTGCCTACAACAACAGCTATCAAGCAACCATCGGAATGGCGCCCTTCGAAGCTTTATATGGAAGACCGTGCCGATCGCCCACTTGTTGGTGGGAGTCGACGGATAAGCTCATACTTGGACCAGACATGATCCGAGAGACTTCAGAGAAAGTGGACTTAATACGAAGAAGGATGAAGACGGCCCAAGACAGGCAAAAGTCCTATGCCGACAAGAGGAGGACCGACCTTGAATTTGAGGTTGGAGACAGAGTTTTTCTCAAGGTATCACCGTTAAGGAACGTTGTTCGTTTTGGAACCACAGGAAAACTTGCACCAAGGTTCATAGGGCCATTCCCTATTATCGAGAAAATTGGGAAAATGGCTTATAGATTAGAGCTACCCGAGAAGTTGGCTGTAGTCCACAACGTTTTTCACGTTTCACATCTCCGAAAATGTCTGCATGAGTCTGCTGAAGTGGTAGAGCCAAATATACTCGAACAGGGCGAAGTGGAACGCGAAGCAACCATAAGAAAAGTTCTAACCCGCATCTTAGGAACGGAAGTGAAGAAGCTACGCAACCGCGAAGTCAAGCTCGTCAAAGTTCAGTGGAGCGACGCCGAGGGAGACGCGACTTGGGAAACTGAAGCTAGAATACGTACTGCCTACCCTTTTCTGTACGAGGGTACATCCTTGATCTTTCCTTTTCCTTAAGTTGCGCTTTTATCTATCTTTTTAGGTATATTTCCTCGACCGTATCTTTTAGATAGAATCTTTTTGGATGGAAACATATAGTTGAAACATGTTATGGATGATGGTTGCAAGTGGTTGCAAGGGATTGCTAGTGGTTGCTCGTGGTTGCATATACACACACAATCTAGGTTTTAGATCGGCTCAGTCACTTCATATTGCATATGCATATATGTTTGCATTCGTATGTGATTGAACTTTAATGTGTTGTCATGTGGATGTTGCATTTGTATTGAATGATTGTACACTCATGTAGAATCAAGAATAGGAAAATTTGCATACATAATGGATTCATGGCACTTACATAATTCACATTAAGGAGGTCAACTGAATCAGTAGACCGCCTGATTTTGCATTAGATAAGTACATGTACACACACACTTCGCATATGATCATGAAGCATTAGAAGTCTTTTAAGGACAATGGATGCTCGTGTTTGATGGATGAGTAGATGGATGATTGGATGTTAGAATATACATTCCTCCTAACTTGAAGATTTCGGGGACGAAATCCTTTTAAGTGGGGGAGAATGTAACACCCCGAAAATTCTATAACTGTGAAATTAACAAATTAAAGTATAATTAATTTCAAATCAAAGAACTAAGGGAAACGGGATACGCCATTGCGTTCGTCTCAGAAAAATACGCGAAATAGAGTCCGAGTTTTCGAAAAACGGAGTCCGTATGAAGAAGATATGGCCTTCGGAAATTTTGAATTAAAATTAAAATTCAAACAGAATAAAATAATTAAAAATCGGGCCCAATGGGCCAGGGCGGATAAACACCCGCCTAGGCCACCCAGGTCGACTGGGCTGTCGACCTGGGCTACCCATGTCGACAGGGCTGTCGACAGCCCTGTCGACAGGGGTGTCGACCTGGTCGAGCCCAGTCAACCTGGCTGGCCAGGTCTGTGTTTGGTCGAACTTCTGTGGTCTGCTTTGTCATTAGGGCTAGGTGGCGGGTTTTTATTGGTCTCTCTATCTAATGAATGGCTTTGATCTAACCTAGCAACATCAAGGGTCCTAATCAATTCCTAACCTCTATATAAACAACCCTAGACTAAACCCTTATCTATTCATTCAAATTAAGAACATAGCCGCCATGTTGCTGAGGAACGACTAAGAGTAGCCGCCAACTAGAGAGAGGATTAGGGAGGAAGTTCTAAAGCCTAAAGCAATTCAAGAAACCTAAAGCCAATCAATTCAACATAGGAATCATATCTCTTAATTTGAGAATTCGCCGCAACCATTGTAAGTAGAGTATTACTTTGGTATGAATAAACAATTGTGTTGATATGTATGCTTGAATTGCGGCAGTAAAAGTAATTCATACTTATGCGTTCTTTTCAATTTGTATACGTTTGGATATTCTTGAATTATGTTATAAAGAACTACATGCGGTAGTTCTATGCAAGTAAACGTTTGGAATATTTTGCAAATTTTGTAATCTATGTTGAAGCTACATGTATGTAGTTGATTGAAATTCATGCAAGTTTGGGGCTTTGTTATTATGCCATCATGATGTATAGTTGTATGTAATTAAAACAAGTTTGGTTATAGTTCATATGAAATTATGTTGAGAATTAGGCATCATGTATTAAGCCATGCTTTTGCACTAGAAAACCTATTTGCAAACTTATAAATATGGCTAGGCTATGAATGATATTTGGCATAATTGAAATCTATGATTAAGTCTATCTTGTTTAAAAGAATTATATGATGACATATGTGAGACATGGCTAGGTTAGACTCAAAAATCCCCTTTTTGCAAGTTTAAAGCAAACACCATGATTAGGAATATTTATGCATAAGTATGTTTATACTGTTGTTATGTGATTAGACTTAAATCATGATTAAGTTGAACTATGCTTTTGTGTTAGTAACAAAGTATTCCCTTTGTAAACATGTAGAAACCTTATGAACATGACTTGTTTATGTTTATGCCATGTTTATGCTAAAAGTATTTATGCCATGCTTGTGTTTGACATTATGCTATGCTTATGCTAGGAATATTTATGACATGCTTATGTTTGACATTATGCCTAAATAAGAATATAGGTTCATGTTGTAGTTAAACCTATACAAGTTCACATGCTTTGATTCATGTCACCTAGGTTACCACTATGCAAGTACACCAATTTCTATTTTGTATTTCCAACGTCGTATTGCAAGTTCATGCGCTCACCTTCCCCGCTTTGTGTATACGCCATAAGCCTCCCCTTTTCGCATGGCTAAATTGGGCTTTAAAAGGCTAAGCCCAATATATATATGAACGGACGTGTAAAACGGGGGAAAATAACGTTGGGTTAAAATTAAGTAATGAATGAAAATATGAAATAGAAGGGCCCAAATTCAAGTATGGGTTGGGCCCATGGTTGGTGTAACCTTTACACCATTAACTTAATAATGGGCCGCAAATATTTACATATAAGAAATAAAGAAGAATGACAAGATATGTAAATGTAGAAAATACGATGTGTTTAACCCGAGGTTGGATTGAGTTGTGATGTAAACCTGCCCGGAACCGCCCGGCTGTCCAGTAGTCACAACAATACCTATCCAATGTGGGAGGTTAAACATGGAGCCCAGCAAGGACCCGAGGTTAGACTGAGTTGTGGCGTAAGACTGCCCAGAACCAACCGGCAACAGGCAGCCACAACAATACCTGTCTAATGTGAGAGGTCGGGGCCTTAATAAGACAATTAAGGCTGAGTCAGGATTGTTAGGATTAAGTGAACTAAAGACTTAATCAAAATGGAACATGCTAACTAAACAGACTGGTGGGGTTGGGTTAGGAAACACTTAACCAACTTAGCATGTTGGCTAGAGATAGAAAACCTAGTAACGGGGGACCCTTTTCAGCAGTAACCCTAAAAGGAGTATCAGGATACCCTGAAACTAGGCAGGGTGGGGCACGATTACTGGGCTGATTGTAAGAGGTCAAAGCGACGGCGGTAGTGTAGCAGTGTAGGTTCTAACGGAGTGCGGGCGTGCACACACTCCGGCGCAGAAAAATAAGGCACTGGACACCAGTAGCATACCTGTGCACTCTAAGGTTGTGTCGGGTTGCCACTATGGGACTTGATACACCCCATGGTGGGACCAGCATAGGTAACTACAGACATCGAGGGCCGTAAGACACATGTAACTTTGCGAGTAGGAGCCGATCATCATAGAATGGATCACATCACCCTGATTATGGGGTGCAAATTGGAAACTAGTATATGGGTTCAGAGATTAACATGGGGTACGATAGTATATTCGACCCTAGATAACTTAACCAAGTTTATTGTGCTTGCCCACTTCTTGTTTATACTTATCATACCCAGTTCTTTATTCATAGACAAAATAGTACTAGACTTACTCAGGCTTTATGTCTGACTCTACTTTTCTTTCGTCTTCTTTCTTCCGTTTCCCCCCCCCCCCCCCAGGTCCTCAGGGAGGGAACACAGCAGCTTGATCAGCCTTGACATCCAGCTGGAAGAAGAGAAATGTATTGCTTGGACTTTCCTGTTTTGAACTATGGCTTTGGACAATCCACTATGGGGCTTTTGCAGTTTATCTATGTTTTATTCATGCTTTTTTAAATAATGTACTCAAGAAAGATTATGAAAGTGTTATGTTATGTGTAACGACCCCGATTTTCGGCGGCTTTGGTTATCGACGTAAGCTCGACGTCGATAACCAAAACATTGAAAAATCCCGGTTGTTAATGAAAGAAATTAGAGGGTGAGGAAAGATAAGGTAGAACTTATAGAATAGAAGAAGAAGAACATCATCATCAGAGTAAACACGAATCTCACAGCGGAACGAATAAAATATAACTTAACTTTTGAAATACAAACAGTTATATATACAATAGCACTTATCAGAGTACAACACTTACAACCACAGCGGAAATAATAATAGCTATAGAATCCTGAAGTCTCCTGCTCCAAGCTCTCCAAGTGTATCTGTAAAATACCGACTACTTGACTGCCCGTACAAATTTAGGCACCCAAGAGTTTAGGGAAAACAACAAAGTAAACTCCGGGTCAGTCATGGGACTGGTGTGAATAAACTCAAATCATTTAAACAGGTATATGATATCTCATAAGACCACGCCGTGAATACGGAACGGGTTTTTCCCTTATGAGAATCCAAACATCTTTGCAAAGCAATATCATTCTGATATTATAATAATGTCTAAGTACAAATAAATATCAGTCTAGTAGAAACGCTTGCATCTCACGTTCTACATATATAATATACAATCAAAATCGCAAGCACGTATTGGATGATTGGGTTTCCAACTATGACAAGGTATGGAATCACCTTCCGATTAGTGTACTCTAGGAACGATACACTAGAGTTCAACAAGAACATCTTGCAACTCAGCCACACATGACCGACCACTCATTTCGCTTGAGTGTATCGAATGTAAATCACCAACGGTTGGGATCAGAAACCGTTCCCGTATATATATGGGACAGCATTGATAGATTTAAGAAACAAATGAATATTCTCTAGATAGGTGATTATACACCCTACTTCGGTGCGACCGACTTAGCCATGCTGCCTGCCCGATTTCTGTCATTTACCGGATGATGAGGCTAGAAGCTACGCTTTATCATCACATCAGATTCACTTCGAATGCCACATTGTCAAATCCATCAGAATCACTAATTGACGTCTACAACAGTACATTACGTGTTAGCTAAAGAAGTTTCCTTCTTCGCTTCCACTCTTGGTACGGTTGGAGAAATCAATGTACGCAATCGTCTAGAAATACTCTGTCAGACATCCATCTTCATTCACTTAGAATGTCACATCGTCATACCCGCCAAATCGCAAATTGACTTATCCAAAAATAACACGGGTATACAGCTAAGAGAAACGAATTCCTCCGCCACCAAACGTGAATACGTTTGAACAGATCAACTTACGCGATCCATTGGATATATTCTGTCAGACCTTCGTCCATACAAGTCGTCCTGGGACTGGACAAACCGAAGGCACTATTCTGTAAACAGGATAGCCCTTGCATTTTACTCCGTCTTCAATTATCTTTGGCATATATGATTCGCGACGCTTATGCCAATACAGAGTGGTTCTATGGATAATAATCCAACCGGTCTCTCCATATTAACAACGTTAAAATGGTCAAAACTTCGATAGTCGGTGAGTTAACTATCAAAGAAAAACAAGTGTGCAAACAACGATATTATTTCCAAATGGAAATTATATCGAACAAACATCATTTAACATTAATCTCTTTAGTTCATTTATTTACTTATCTCCTGTTTCCCTATATTCTAAATTCTTAATTTTCTTTTATCAGAAAACATTTCTGATTCTCGTTTGGAAAAAATTTCCAAAACTCCTTTACGATCAAACCTTACCATTTCTTAGTTAAGAAGGAAATCACTCAAGTTGGGGTATAATTACCTCTCAGACCTTAACTGAACAACGTTATAACTTCGAAATGGTCAAAGTTTATCTTTTAATCTTTAACTACTTCTTTACGTCTTTCTAGGATTCTATTTACGAATCCATTTCTATATTGAAACATTTGATTATAACGATAACGTTATAATCCTTACTTTCGAATAATCTAACTTAACATTCTAACTTTTATTCCTTAATGAATAATTAACCTAACCACTAATTTATTTGTAAATAAATCTTGATTTAAAAACTGGAAAGTAAATAATACTTTCCCGAATTCGATATAATCGAATTCGACATAAAACTCCCTTTCGAGTAATCTCTATTTGATTAACTCTTCTTCGAATAATCTATATTCGATAACTCTTCTTTCAAATATCTCATATTTAAAAATCTCACTTTCGAATAAACTATATTCGATCATCTCTTTTTGAATAACTCTCGTTCGATTAATCTCACTTTGATTAAACTATATCTATAACTCCTTTCGATGAAACTAACATCGATAACTCCTTTCGATGAAACTAACATCGATTACTCCTTTCGATGAAACTAACATCGATAACTCCTTTAACTTTATTCGAATAAACTATATTCGATTAACTCCTTTAATTCGATTCGAATATACTATATTCGATAACTCCTTTTTACTAACTCTAATCGATTTATTCTAATTCGATTAACTATATTTAATTACTCTATTGGTTAAGCCTAACTCTAACTGGTTAACTCTAATTGATCAACCCTAACTGATTAACTCTATTCGATTAACTCGAATCGAATAACTATATTCGATTAATTCATTTGAATTATCTCCTTGGATTAATTCCTTTGAATTAACATCTTTATATTTGATTTCACAAATATTTCCCTTTATATTTGATTTGTAAATGTTTTACAAATCCTTCTCCTTTGATTTCATTTGTAAGTGTTTTACAAATATCTCCTTTAATTTCATTCTTTAAATAAATAATCCCTTTTTATAACTTATTTATTTCCTACTGAATGCCCTATTAATAACTTAATTATTTCCTAAGTCAATATCTCTTTATCTTATCCTATTTATTAAATAAATCAATATTCCTCCTTTATTCTATTTATTTAACCAATGAATATTTTCCTTTATCTTTCTATTTATTTCCTAAATAAATAATCTCATTTACATCATTCTATTTATTTTCTATAAATAAATCCTTTTACTTTTATTTATTTTATATAAATAAATATTCCACTTAATCTATTTGTAAATGGTTTTACAAACATTTCTCTTTCAATTACATTTGTAAATGTTTTACAAATGTTTTCCCTTTCCATTTGTCTTTACAAATATTTTCCTTTTGATTTCATTTGTAAGTGTTTTACAAATATCTCCTTTTCATATTTTATTTATTTTCTAAATAAATATCCTTTATGATATCTTCTTTATTTTCTAAATAAATATTCCTTATATCTTATCATATTTATTTAACAAATAAATATCTCCTTTTCTCTTTTCTATTTATTTAACAAATAAATAGTTCACTTTATAAATATTCCATTTATAAAGGTTTTCCTTCATTAATGATTTTACTTAACGTGTTTTCTATTTATAAATATTCCATTTATAAATATTTCTATTTATAAATATTATATTTATAAATATTCTCTTTTATAAAATCCTCTTGATTTTTCAAAATTCTTTTATTTCAATATACATTGAAATATTTTCTTTTCTACATCCCAGGGTCTCTTATGACATTAAAAATATCGAATAACAATGATCAATATCATTCTAACCATACACAATCAACAGATTATATATGTCACATCATATATCAACATATATGAAAAACAGTAAAATAAATGTTGAGGAACCCAGTTGGGTCCCTCCAACCTGTTTCCCTGCATCACAGATGTTAAACACCACAATCATAAAATATTCTGATCAACAGAATCCATATATAACTATATAACTGTTTATATTATATATATATATATAATATTTCATTAACTGACTAGTAGTTCAATCAAACAGTCAACACACAATCAAACAGACAATTTCTAACAGTTCTAAGAATACAACATGAAATTATAAACTGTTCAGAGTTGGTGAGATTTACTCACTTTTGCGCTTTAACCGATGAATGTCGGTTTACGTTCATTGATTCAGTCGAACAATTTATTTCTCCATAAATTGTAACGTGCTCGGATTGACTCGCGGTCAGTCCCATTGTGTTGCTCCCGTCCATACGATCCCGACGCAACTTACGGTTCTGAATTCTGATTACGTATGGATTTGTTATGAATTTTACAAATTAATACACTTCAAATAAACAAACTTGAATTTAAATTAAATAAGGGCCTTCACCTTTTATATATACCCCGGCCCACTATCTCCTTCAAAGCCCAACTACCCTTAAACCCGTCCGCTCCCTTTACTTCTCTTCTTTCCCCAAATCTCAGAAATCGGTTTCAGTAAATCGAAACCAATCACACCGTTTGACCACGACTCTGACCCTCCCCCGACGTCACCTGGGCCACCCATTTCCGGCGCCACCTCCACCCGAGAACTCCCCATCTCCTCCTCTACCCATTCCCCACCTCTAAGTATCACTCGACGCCTTGAAGACCATCGCGACCTGCCCTAGCATACGCACAAACCAGTGCTCATCCAACAACGATACCCCCAACCGATCCATGAAAACAAGATTTGATCGTACCAACAAACTCCTCGCCTTGATCTCCTACTGCTCGCCACTAGCACCCCATCTCCGGCTTCACGAAAGCGATTCCGACCTGCTACAGAACTTCGCCTCCCCTGAAAAGGTGCGACACCATTTGTGGTCATACACCGCCGAACTTTGCCAACCTCCTTCTCTTCGAGCTACGTACTCAACTCCACCATCCCCTAAGCACAGAACCTCCTACATCGCTCCCAATCCCCAACCCTAGGTCGTACGAACGAACACAGCAAACCCAAAAAGAATGTATCGAACCCAATGATACCCGCCTCAAATCGCAGAGCACACCATGGAGCTTCCGAATAAATTAGTTTGGGGATTTGTAGTATTTATTTTGAATTTCTTTGATTTTTGAGAGGATGCACTTTACTGTATATTTTTCAGAAGAGGTTGCGGCGCCTTTTTGACTAAGGAAAAACTGGATTAGGTTTTAAGGAAGGTAAATGAGGGTATTTATAGCCAATAAAAATATCTAGATATTTTTATATTAATATTTTAATATTTTATATTCATTTCTGAGTTCTAAAAATCCGTGTGATCACACACGATGCCCAAAAATCACGAAACCGGACATGTAGCTAGAGTTCGACATTACGGTCCCAACGAAACTGGTTTCGTCGAATTCCGACTTCGTATGCTCACACAGCGTATTTTTAACTGTCAGAATACTGACAGTTTCTCACTCTAAAAATCCCTACGGTCACACACTGACTCTAAAAATCACGAAACTTGATATCTAACAACTATTTGATATTGCGGATCCAACAAAACTGGTTTCGCCGCATTCCGACTTCGTTTGCAAAACCGGCTATTTTTTAAACCCCTAAATAGCCCTTTTTTAAATATATAAATATATTTAAATAAATTACATTAAATATTAATAATTTAATATTATCGTATATATTCACAGTGGGACACCATACAGCTCCAGAATATTCCTGTATGAATTTACAACTCGATATTACATCGTCAGAGTTATATCGATGTTCGTTTTCTATTTAAATCCTTATATAAAATATAATTAAATCGTTATGGTCAGGGCGCTGCATTTCTTAGAATTTGATTTGGACATAACTCAAAATCTATATGACGAAATCCCGATTTTTCTCTTCCATTCGAAAACTATTATCTAATCGGTCCCAACGGTTCTTGTTTCACAGAAATCCGACTTAAAACGAACCCTGTATATTCAGTTGAAGTTCAAATCGCCAAATAGCGAACTGCCGCGCCATTTCGAGCTCTATTATAATTATATTATAAACTATACGTTCTAACGCCGTCGATTCCATATATAGGTTATATATTCTGAATCGAAACTCAACCACATCTCGTATACTAATCAAATTTACACTCTATTGTGAATTCTACTATTTCGACTATCTCAACATTATAATATATTATTATATTATAATTATAAATTAAATATTCAATATTATTTAATTAAACGATCATTAACTTCTCTAAATCACCAATTATATAATTAAATAAATTAATTATATATCTCTAAAAAATGCGGGTCATTACATTCTTCCCCACTTAAAATAATTTCGTCCTCGAAATGGCTAAGTTAGAGGACGACCCTATCTATTGGAATTCCTAAGTTTTGTTTACCCCTTATTTCTGATTTCAACTGAACCAATTAATATCGACTATAATATTAATTCCTTCCGACTAACTAAAATTTTCAAAAATTCTGAAAATTTTCTAACGCCTTAACTTTTCGAAAAATTTCGCCAGCACCTCCTTTGTACTGGTCAACATCTCAAATTTCAACTCGCCTCTCTGGGCCTTCTTCACCCCAAAAGAAAATCAAAACGCCAAGCGGCTTGCCAATTCGGCTAATAAAATCTCATATCCAATATATTATAAACTGGTACCTTTTGTCGGGCATATCCACTATGTCCTTTGCATCTGTTACCAATTCTGCAAATACCGATATCAATCCAATCCATTTATCCAAATCATTTGCCTATACCCAGGTCAAATATCATTTCAAACTCGAGTTTCATTCTTGATTCCCAACTCTTAACCGGATTATCAAATTACACTTTAAATTCAAATCTCACAAATCCAAATTGTCTCGATATATTCTAATTCAATTTTCAGTTACCACTTAACTGATTTCAACTCAATTCCTACTGCTTTACCACATTTCAATTAAATTTGGTTTTAATTCAACGAATCTTTCCATGGGAATTTTAAACAGTTTACCATATCGAAAATCAAACTTTCCCTTTCAGGCTTCAAAATACTTGCTTTTCTCAAATCAATTCAAAAACAAAACCTTTGGTAGTAATCCGTCACTTACAACTCGAAAATGAACACCGATGATGTCATGATCATCATCGGAATCTATTTTCCAGCAATCGAAGTGAGTTCAATACTATAAAACCATTTCTAAACATTTCCACTTTGAAATTCATTTCAAAATATAATTTACACTGCTTGTAAAACAATTTAAAATCTCCCAGGATCTTAAAATTCTCTTATACTTAATCCAAATCCATCTCCAAACACTTATTCCAATTTCCAGAGTTTGGATTTCAATTCTGATTTAAAATTTTAGATTTAACTCCTCTGATTTCACATCTTTCACTTATATGAATTCTGGTTGGTTATATATAACTATTTCACTTTAAAATCTTACTCGATTATAATAACAACCAGTATATCCAATATATTAAAATTTTGATATATATACCTTCTCTATATCAAGATATACCTTGGGTAAACTTATTTTAATTTACCCTCCTTTCAAAACATATCGTGACGACCCAACGTATTCAAGTGTTTAGTAACTCCTATCGATACAGTGGATCAAACTGATCGACCAGAACTCATAAACAACTCAACCAATGAATCTCCCCAATATAAAACAAACTTTTATATCAAATACAAATACGCACTCGTATATATACACTCAAACTCAATCTAGGGTATTACTAACCCTATCTCTACCGAGTCACGCCACAGAGCCAAGTAATTCTTAACTTAAGCTCTGATACCAACTGTAACGACCCCGATTTTCGGCGGCTTTGGTTATCGACGTAAGCTCGACGTCGATAACCAAAACATCGAAAAATCCCGGTTGTTAATGAAAGAAATTAGAGGGTGAGGAAAGATAAGGTAGAACTTATAGAATAGAAGAAGAAGAAGAACATCATCATCAGAGTAAACACGAATCTCACAGCGGAACGAATAAAATATAACTTAACTTTTGAAATACAAACAGTTATATATACAATAGCACTTATCAGAGTACAACACTTACAACCACAGCGGAAATAATAATAGCTATAGAATCCTGAAGTCTCCTGCTCCAAGCTCTCCAAGTGTATCTGTAAAATCCCGACTACTTGACTGCCCGTACAAATTTAGGCACCCAAGAGTTTAGGGAAAACAACAAAGTAAACTCCGGGTCAGTCATGGGACTGGTGTGAATAAACTCAAATCATTTAAACAGGTATATGATATCTCATAAGACCACGCCGTGAATACGGAACGGGTTTTTCCCTTATGAGAATCCAAACATCTTTGCAAAGCAATATCATTCTGATATTATAATAATGTCTAAGTACAAATAAATATCAGTCTAGTAGAAACGCTTGCATCTCACGTTCTACATATATAGTATACAATCAAAATCGCAAGCACGTATTGGATGATTGGGTTTCCAACAATGACAAGGTATGGAATCACCTTCCGATTAGTGTACTCTAGGAACGATACACTAGAGTTCAACAAGAACATCTTGCAACTCAGCCACACATGACCGACCACTCATTTCGCTTGAGTGTATCGAATGTAAATCACCAACGGTTGGGATCAGAAACCGTTCCCGTATATATATAGGACAGCATTGATAGATTTAAGAAACAAATGAATATTCTCTAGATAGGTGATTATACACCCTACTTCGGTGCGACCGACTTAGCCATGCTGCCTGCCCGATTTCTGTCATTTACCGGATGATGAGGCTAGAAGCTACGCTTTATCATCACATCAGATTCACTTCGAATGCCACATTGTCAAATCCATCAGAATCACTAATTGACGTCTACAACAGTACATTACGTGTTAGCTAAAGAAGTTTCCTTCTTCGCTTCCACTCTTGGTACGGTTGGAGAAATCAATGTACGCAATCGTCTAGAAATACTCTGTCAAACATCCATCTTCATTCACTTAGAATGTCACATCGTCATACCCGCCAAATCACAAATTGACTTATCCAAAAATAACACGGGTATACAGCTAAGAGAAACGAATTCCTCCGCCACCAAACGTGAATACGTTTGAACAGATCAACTTACGCGATCCATTGGATATATTCTGTCAGACCTTCGTCCATACAAGTCGTCCTGGGACTGGACAAACCGAAGGCACTATTCTGTAAACAGGATAGCCCTTGCATTTTACTCCGTCTTCAATTATCTTTGGCATATATGATTCGCGACGCTTATGCCAATACAGAGTGGTTCTATGGATAATAATCCAACCGGTCTCTCCATATTAACAACGTTAAAATGGTCAAAACTTCGATAGTCGGTGAGTTAACTATCAAAGAAAAACAAGTGTGCAAACAACGATATTATTTCCAAATGGAAATTATATCGAACAAACATCATTTAACATTAATCTCTTTAGTTCATTTATTTACTTATCTCCTGTTTCCCTATATTCTAAATTCTTAATTTTCTTTTATCAGAAAACATTTCTGATTCTCGTTTGGAAAAAATTTCCAAAACTCCTTTACGATCAAACCTTACCATTTCTTAGTTAAGAAGGAAATCACTCAAGTTGGGGTATAATTACCTCTCAGACCTTAACTGAACAACGTTATAACTTCGAAATGGTCAAATTTTATCTTTTAATCTTTAACTACTTCTTTACGTCTTTCTAGGATTCTATTTACGAATCCATTTCTATATTGAAACATTTGATTATAACGATAACGTTATAATCCTTACTTTCGAATAATCTAACTTAACATTCTAACTTTTATTCCTTAATGAATAATTAACCTAACCACTAATTTATTTGTAAATAAATCTTGATTTAAAAACTGGAAAGTAAATAATACTTTCCCGAATTCGATATAATCGAATTCGACATAAAACTCCCTTTCGAGTAATCTCTATTTGATTAACTCTTCTTCGAATAATCTATATTCGATAACTCTTCTTTCAAATATCTCATATTTAAAAATCTCACTTTCGAATAAACTATATTCGATCATCTCTTTTTGAATAACTCTCGTTCGATTAATCTCACTTTGATTAAACTATATCTATAACTCCTTTCGATGAAACTAACATCGATAACTCCTTTCGATGAAACTAACATCGATTACTCCTTTCGATGAAACTAACATCGATAACTCCTTTAACTTTATTCGAATAAACTATATTCGATTAACTCCTTTAATTCGATTCGAATATACTATATTCGATAACTCCTTTTTACTAACTCTAATCGATTTATTCTAATTCGATTAACTATATTTAATTACTCTATTGGTTAAGCCTAACTCTAACTGGTTAACTCTAATTGATCAACCCTAACTGATTAACTCTATTCGATTAACTCGAATTGAATAACTATATTCGATTAACTCATTTGAATTATCTCCTTGGATTAATTCCTTTGAATTAACATCTTTATATTTGATTTCACAAATATTTCCCTTTATATTTGATTTGTAAATGTTTTACAAATCCTTCTCCTTTGATTTCATTTGTAAGTGTTTTACAAATATCTCCTTTAATTTCATTCTTTAAATAAATAATCCCTTTTTATAACTTATTTATTTCCTACTGAATGCCCTATTAATAACTTAATTATTTCCTAAGTCAATATCTCTTTATCTTATCCTATTTATTAAATAAATCAATATTCCTCCTTTATTCTATTTATTTAACCAATGAATATTTTCCTTTATCTTTCTATTTATTTCCTAAATAAATAATCTCATTTACATCATTCTATTTATTTTCTATAAATAAATCCTTTTACTTTTATTTATTTTATATAAATAAATATTCCACTTAATCTATTTGTAAATGGTTTTACAAACATTTCTCTTTCAATTACATTTGTAAATGTTTTACAAATGTTTTCCCTTTCCATTTGTCTTTACAAATATTTTCCTTTTGATTTCATTTGTAAGTGTTTTACAAATATCTCCTTTTCATATTTTATTTATTTTCTAAATAAATATCCTTTATGATATCTTCTTTATTTTCTAAATAAATATTCCTTATATCTTATCATATTTATTTAACAAATAAATATCTCCTTTTCTCTTTTCTATTTATTTAACAAATAAATAGTTCACTTTATAAATATTCCATTTATAAAGGTTTTCCTTCATTAATGATTTTACTTAACGTGTTTTCTATTTATAAATATTCCATTTATAAATATTTCTATTTATAAATATTATATTTATAAATATTCTCTTTTATAAAATCCTCTTGATTTTTCAAAATTCTTTTATTTCAATATACATTGAAATATTTTCTTTTCTACATCCCAGGGTCTCTTATGACATTAAAAATATCGAATAACAATGATCAATATCATTCTAACCATACACAATCAACAGATTATATATGTCACATCATATATCAACATATATGAAAAACAGTAAAATAAATGTTGAGGAACCCAGTTGGGTCCCTCCAACCTGTTTCCCTGCATCACAGATGTTAAACACCACAATCATAAAATATTCTGATCAACAGAATCCATATATAACTATATAACTGTTTATATTATATATATATATATATATATATATAATATTTCATTAACTGACTAGTAGTTCAATCAAACAGTCAACACACAATCAAACAGACAATTTCTAACAGTTCTAAGAATACAACATGAAATTATAAACTGTTCAGAGTTGGTGAGATTTACTCACTTTTGCGCTTTAACCGATGAATGTCGGTTTACGTTCATTGATTCAGTCGAACAATTTATTTCTCCATAAATTGTAACGTGCTCGGATTGACTCGCGGTCAGTCCCATTGTGTTGCTCCCGTCCATACGATCCCGACGCAACTTACGGTTCTGAATTCTGATTACGTATGGATTTGTTATGAATTTTACAAATTAATACACTTCAAATAAACAAACTTGAATTTAAATTAAATAAGGGCCTTCACCTTTTATATATACCCCGGCCCACTATCTCCTTCAAAGCCCAACTACCCTTAAACCCGTCCGCTCCCTTTACTTCTCTTCTTTCCCCAAATCTCAGAAATCGGTTTCAGTAAATCGAAACCAATCACACCGTTTGACCACGACTCTGACCCTCCCCCGACGTCACCTGGGCCACCCATTTCCGGCGCCACCTCCACCCGAGAACTCCCCATCTCCTCCTCTACCCATTCCCCACCTCTAAGTATCACTCGACGCCTTGAAGACCATCGCGACCTGCCCTAGCATACGCACAAACCAGTGCTCATCCAACAACGATACCCCCAACCGATCCATGAAAACAAGATTTGATCGTACCAACAAACTCCTCGCCTCGATCTCCTACTGCTCGCCACTAGCACCCCATCTCCGGCTTCACGAAAGCGATTCCGACCTGCTACAGAACTTCGCCTCCCCTGAAAAGGTGCGACACCATTTGTGGTCATACACCGCCGAACTTTGCCAACCTCCTTCTCTTCGAGCTACGTACTCAACTCCACCATCCCCTAAGCACAGAACCTCCTACATCGCTCCCAATCCCCAACCCTAGGTCGTACGAACGAACACAGCAAACCCAAAAAGAATGTATCGAACCCAATGATACCCGCCTCAAATCACAGAGCACACCATGGAGCTTCCGAATAAATTAGTTTGGGGATTTGTAGTATTTATTTTGAATTTCTTTGATTTTTGAGAGGATGCACTTTACTGTATATTTTTCAGAAGAGGTTGCGGCGCCTTTTTGACTAAGGAAAAACTGGATTAGGTTTTAAGGAAGGTAAATGAGGGTATTTATAGCCAATAAAAATATCTAGATATTTTTATATTAATATTTTAATATTTTATATTCATTTCTGAGTTCTAAAAATCCGTGTGATCACACACGATGCCCAAAAATCACGAAACCGGACATGTAGCTAGAGTTCGACATTACGGTCCCAACGAAACTGGTTTCGTCGAATTCCGACTTCGTATGCTCACACAGCGTATTTTTAACTGTCAGAATACTGACTGTTTCTCACTCTAAAAATCCCTACGGTCACACACTGACTCTAAAAATCACGAAACTTGATATCTAACAACTATTTGATATTGCGGATCGAACAAAACTGGTTTCGCCGCATTCCGACTTCGTTTGCAAAACCGGCTATTTTTTAAACCCCTAAATAGCCCTTTTTTAAATATATAAATATATTTAAATAAATTACATTAAATATTAATAATTTAATATTATCGTATATATTCACAGTGGGACACCATACAGCTCCAGAATATTCCTGTATGAATTTACAACTCGATATTACATCGTCAGAGTTATATCGATGTTCGTTTTCTATTTAAATCCTTATATAAAATATAATTAAATCGTTATGGTCAGGGCGCTGCATTTCTTAGAATTTGATTTGGACGTAACTCAAAATCTATATGACGAAATCCCGATTTTTCTCTTCCATTCGAAAACTATTATCTAATCGGTCCCAACGGTTCTTGTTTCACAGAAATCCGACTTAAAACGAACCCTGTATATTCAGTTGAAGTTCAAATCGCCAAATAGCGAACTGCCGCGCCATTTCGAGCTCTATTATAATTATATTATAAACTATACGTTCTAACGCCGTCGATTCCATATATAGGTTATATATTCTGAATCGAAACTCAACCACATCTCGTATACTAATCAAATTTACACTCTATTGTGAATTCTACTATTTCGACTATCTCGACATTATAATATATTATTATATTATAATTATAAATTAAATATTCAATATTATTTAATTAAACGATCATTAACTTCTCTAAATCACCAATTATATAATTAAATAAATTAATTATATATCTCTAAAAAATGCGGGTCATTACATTATGTTTTTGGAAAGGATGTTGTTGTAACACGTATTTGACTTTATGAAATAAAGTTTGTTGTTCTTCCGCTGTTTACAAATATGTGTTCTTATATCTGTCTTGTATATCTGTGACTTGTACTTATAAACCTCCACCAAAATTAGGGCATTCCCTTTGAGAGTGACCCTAACGGAGGTGGGGAGTTTCATGTGCCCTAGTTACTCTAATTCTATAACCTTAATTCAACACACAAGTCTGGATTGATGTTATACAAAAAGCTGAAAGGAATGATAAGCAAAGTTTCGTAAGATAGATAACCCATATAAAATAAGATGTGGTATACGGTTATCCTACCTTAAAACAAGTACGAAGTGGGTGGTGTAATATTGGTATAAAAAGTGATGTTTTTGACCTTTAAACAAAGGTTCTTGAGTATACCAATATAAGATAAACTTGTCGAAACATGGATCTAAATCGACTAAAACTTGGGTTTGAATAATCTGGGGTATTGAAGAAGAACGCTACAATGAGTCATTTCTCCTTAATTAGGCCAAGTGGATTTTAGAACTTACGATTTTGAAAATTTGAGTGGAAAAGAAAATATTATGCATCAAAACTAACTCAGAAAATCCAACAAATGTAGGTGCAAAATCCTTTTATTTCATGATTTTTTTTATTTTTATTTTTTTTGATTATTTTTACTTGCACATTCTAACATGTATAACAAAGGTTGACACGCTTACTCCAGAACACGACTAACGTCTGCACTGTCTCAAGCTAGCATCTTAAAAAGACACATTACGATTCAATGAACAAATAATGTTTATTCTCATCACCCAACAATTCAACTTATCAAACAAGAACCAAGGTGTTATTTATGAATTTAAGTTAATCCTTGTTCAATGAATGACCTAGTTTATAAAATTTGATTGCTGATGTAATGTAAACTCCCCCACACTAGAGTGTGACTGTGTCCTCACAGTTATTAATCATACATATCTTAGTGAAAGGGAAATAAAATAAGAGGGTCAGCACGGCTTACCGGATGTGTGTGCAGAAAATACGCAGTCATCGAATAGATGAACCGGTCCATAGTGGACCAATGGATCAGCCTCATTAAGCTTATGAGACACGGCTGAAGCACAGAAAACCAAATAATAAAGGATTGTATATTACGTGACAGATTTGGAAAAACAAATTTGGTTTTTTCAAAAGTTTGAGTTGCTAATTTTAAAATTTTGAGCTTACAATTGATCCGAAAATCGAATTGAATTTCTATAGCAACTAAAGAGAAGTCAGTGAGCTGGGGTTCAGTAAAAGTTTCAAAAACAAAATTCGATTTGTTTAGATGATGTATAAATTAAGAGACGTGCACATCACTCTCACCCCCACACTTGTTTTGAGAAATATTGTTCAGTTTTGCTTTGGTACTTGAAATTTTGTTCACTAAAGGATCATTCATAAACCTAAAATCAAAACCAAACAAATGAATTTTCAGTAAATTTCGAAATCGTATTTTCTCAAAAACAGTGTTATTCCAGAAAGAGTTCATACACCGCAGAAATTTATCATTGAAAAACAAGTGATCATAGTGAGGTTCATTTGAAACGATCAGGTCGCAAGGAGTTTCAACAATTTCAGAAAAATCGTCATCATGTTTGAGATCACATTCAACAGTTTCATTATTTTCAACCTCAAGAATTTCAAAGTATTCAAATGTTTCATTTTCAATTTCATACCCAACAACATCATCGTCAATCAGTTTAAGAAGTTTTCGCTCATCAAAATCGTCCTCACATAAACAGTTGTTAACAACTTTATCATTTTTGTCATATTGATAATCTAAAGTTGCTAAATTTTCAAAATTTTCATAATTTCAGAGAGGAAGATCGAATAGAAGATTGACGTCTTTGTTTTCAAAAGAATTTAAATTCAAATAAATCACAGAGCTTTCAACAACTTCATTGAGATTTTCATCGATTTCAAAAGTTGTCAGTTGAAAATCATTAATTGTGGGCAAAGGTGGATTATCGTTCGATTTGTCACGCATTTGGATTTGATTTTGTTTCTCATGAAACTTCAAGTAGTCGTCAATTTCATTTGTTTTCTCAACAAAATCAAATTTATAGTTATTTACACGGGAATTTTCAAGTTGAAATTGTTGAGAACAAAAGTTTTCACTAGCACCACAATTGAAATTATTCCCATTGCCAAAATCATTTGAAAAATGATTTACATTTCCATTTTGAATTTGAAATTCATTTTGGAATTCAAAACTGAATTGACAAGGGTTATAATCAAAATCTTTGGAATTTGAAGGTGAAATCGGATTTTGATTATTTCGAAAACATTCACTTGAATTGTTGCACATGTATGAATTACACCATTCATTTATTTCTTGATTTTGTTGTATGCTCAATTCAAGTTAAGATTCAATACGTGTTTCAAGAGTTGAGGGTTGATCATCATTTTGAAAATTTGGTGGTGTACAATCAGGAGTATTTTGAAAATTTTGAAAAGTCAGTGGCATAAAATCCAAATTGTTTGTACAAAAGTTGTTATTAAAATATCCATATGAATTTGGTGTAAAATTATATGGATTATATTGATTTTCACAACTATCGTAAAATCCATTGGAAAAAGGGAATTGGAACATTTTCAAGAAGCTTCTAAAAAAAAATTTAAAATTAACAAATTTGGATTGTATGAATACAAGTCTGGGCCAGGTTCGGACAGGGATTATCAGTGTGCCACGAATCACCGTAGAAACACAACTGAAGGTTTAAGAACCTGTTTGAGTTCTAGACTCTACCGTTCCTTAGACACCTCAGAGAGTATCAATCCTAATTGTCAATTTAACAAATATTTTGTCAAATGAGCTTTGGGGGATCCTCAATTTGATTTCAAAAATAAACTTTCAATTAATCCCACATTCATTTTAAAATTTTAAACCACACATCAACAGGCAAAATGTTTAGTCATAGAATGAACAGTCTCAGAACAGTCACAGAACAGGAAATTGCAAAAATAAATTTTTTTTTACAAGCAAGCCCATCTCCTGCAGAAGATTTTTACAAGCGATTTCTATATACTTTTCTTTGCAGCAGCAATCCCTGTAGAGTTAGAAAATACTCACCTTGATCGGCAGTCCGTCTAGTGCAGTTGAGTCACGCTAGCGCGTTCACACCCCACTTGGTGTGCAACCGCTCCAACCCTGAATCGTCCGCTGCTTTCTGTATTTGTTGCCTCCTATTATTTTCTTGACTGCGCTGCGGCACGGGTTCGGGCTATCATAGAAACAAAAACAAACTAACACAAAAACTACTATAGCCCAAAAACAAATCAAATGCAGACGAGGCCCAAATTGTACTAATTAAACTTGAACACCAGAAGAAAATAACCGTTCTAAAGCCTACTAACCCCAGACCCAAAAAATAACAACTATCTTTACTACTAAAGCCTTTGCCAAAATACTTAATTTATCCCTTTCAGAAAAATCAGAAGATCATTAAATTAAAACACATGGAAATCAAATTAGAAAATAAAAAATACGTGATTCGAAATCGGAAGAATCACGAATCGAATTGCGGTTTGAAAAACGTTTGATTACAGAAGAAGATTGGTTGAGGTTGCGGCTTCAGGATGAGATGGAAGTTTCAGTCGAGGATCGGAATTCTTGAACGGAGGAGGAGGGCGACCAGGTTGATTGGTTTGGGGAATTCGGAGTTGCGAGTTTGGGGTTTGCAGTCGTGAATTGGGGTTCGAGGTTGGTTTGGGTTGTGGCAATTTGGGGTTTTGGAAGTGGATCGGATTGTGGAGAGAATAGGGTTTGCCCGGGGTAGGCTGATGTTGAAGGACTGATGTGGTTTTGCAGTATGTGAAGATGGTGGTTATGATGAGTTGGTTGAATGAAATGGAGTGTCTGAAATTGAAATCAAAAGCTGTTGTGTTGGTGGTGAAGAACTTGACCGAAGTAGATGCTGGTTTGGTGTATTCCGAGGAGAAGGGGCGGTATGGAAGAGCGAGATGATGTTATGGTGTTTGTGCTGCAAGTTTCTGAGATGCACAGTGTTTTGTGGTAATCATGGTTTATGGGGTCTGTTGATAGGAATAGTGATTGAGGAGGGAGGAGCAGTGGGTGTATGTAAGGGACTGTTGTGAGAAGTATTGAATGGTGGGTGTGAAGTTTGAATGTGAAACAATGTGGAGTATGGTGTGCATGTATGATGGACGGAGGTGGGTTGTGAATGGGAGTGGAAGGATGCAGGGTAATTGTGTGAAAGGCTGAAGTGTTTGAAGTGGGAGGTGCGTTCAAGATTTGTTTGCTGAGAAGTTGAGGCTTTGTGGATCAAGAAGGATTGTATGGCGATTGAGATCTATAATGGAGAAATTTTTTACAAAAAGGAAAGTGATCAGAGAAATAGAAAGAAGATTGCAAAAGGAATTTTTTTCTTCTTTTATTTTGTAATGAGAAAAATTTGTACAGAGATAAGAAATTTATAGAAAAATTGGAAAGAACTGAATGAATGAAAACAGGAAAGAAATAGCAAGAAAGAAATTTGGAAAGGGGTTGAAAGTGGAAAGAAATAAAAGGGGAGAATAAATTGGAAAAGAAAAATTGGCAAGTGGTGAAAGAGGAAAGAGATCCAACAGAAAAATTGGCAATTTTTTTCCTTTTTGGATGATTACGGTATCACTAAATAATACCAAATCATACCAATAAAGAATTTTCTCTATATATGAAACTAAATATAAGGAAAAAAATAAAAAATTATTTTTGTTGTTTTTCTTTTTAAAATAAAGGAAAAATAAAGAGAGAAGAACAAAACAAAATAACTAAAAATATAACTCAAAGGATTTAAAAATAAAAATTATTTTGGTCCCCGGCAACGGCGCCAAAATTTGTTTGCAAACAAATTATACAATTGTAAACAACTGTAAAATTCGTTCGTCTTTCCTAAACAACAAGGATTGTTGTAGAGGGTGTCGAACTCTGGGACCAAATTATTTTATTAATAAATCCAATCAGGTTATCCCTAACTTTTGATTGGTCGAAACAAAGAAAATAGCAGAAATTAAATAAAAGAGAGTTTTAACAATAAGTGAAAGCAATTAGGGATAATGACATAGATCAGATTCATAATCATCAATAGCCAAAAGATTAACCAGATCTAATACATATTTATGTCACAAACATGAATCAACGATAATAGGTTTTTAGAAACAAATATGTAAATAACGACAAGCATAGCCTATGTAGGAGCTCAGTTCTACAACCATAGGCTATCAGGGCAGATTCACTATTTTATTTCTAAAACCCTAAATATTAAATCTAAATCTGATAAGTGTTAGATCGAACTCGAATATACCCTGCGAAGGAGCATAGCTCTTAAACGACACAGGGTATGAAGGTTCAGATCCAACGCTTGGTTCAGATCCAGATCTACATACATGAAGTTCTAATCTCTTTAGCTATGTGATTCATATTGAATCATATCTGTTAGCGTCATCATCCCCTAATCAAAGGGGATTAGCTAGACATAGCTAAAGAAGAAGAGAATAAAAAGAAAATAACAGACATGAACATAAATAAAATGCAAATAAAAACTAAATAGAATAGAGAAAGAAGAGTTTTATTCCAAGCAAAGGATTACAGAATAAAACTAAGTGTGTTTTACAATGAATGAGATAAAGTGTATTTATAGCTGATATGACAAAGGCTACTTGGAAAATTCCACAATGTGGGACTAAAGAATTAGCCCAAATAACACATAAGCTAGTGTGAACAGGGTTGTAGAGTAAGAAGCCTTATAAGTGAGCCAGTGTGAACGCGTGCAGTGCATGAATGAGAAGCCTTGCAAAGGAGCTAATGTGAACGCTACATGAGTCTTTAGTGAGCCAAATCTACCCAACTGAACTCTATTTGCAATCGTTCTTCAAGCTTTAAACTCTTCAAGCTTAAGTAATTTTAACTTCACTCTTTTTCAGCAAATTCTTCATGCTTTATTCGTCAAATGCTCTAAACCATGATTCTTGTCACAAATCTGAAAACACAGCTATAAATACACTATATAGATTATTTAAAAGATAAATATGCGGATAAAATATACACATTTACGTGTATATCAGTGCTGAGCGCGAAATCCTAACCCCGAGCACCCCCCTCGCAACAGCAGCCCGACTCCAAGATCCCCCACCCTGCTTCTCTTCTTCTCCTCCTCAGGCCAGATCGAAGACCCCCTTCTTTTTAACGACTGTTAGTTTCCCGTTTATATTTATTTTAATTTATCTTGAAATTCTGATTTTTATATATAAAAAGCGGAGAAAAATCTGATTTTTGGTTAGCAAAAGCTGAGATTTTTCTATAGAAAAGATTTGATTTTCATAGTATGAACATCATTATAAAAGGTGGATTTTTATCTATAGGTGTGGCACATAAAATTTTGATCTTTATTTGTATGAACGAGCATGAAAAGATTCGATTTTTATTTTGAATAGCGTTATAAAGAGATCGTATTTTTATATGAAAGTAAGAAGAAGAAAGATCGTATTTTATTATATGTGAAGATTAAAAATATGATTTTTATTATACGTGAGGCTTAAAAATATAATTTTATCGTATATAATGGAATATTAAGGTATGATCTTTATGGTGAAGTGAACAATATAAAAATCTGATTTTTTTAATGCGATGAAAATTCGATTTTTATATATTGAATAGCATAGTAAAAATTCGATTTTTATATATTGAATAGCATAGTAAAAATTCAATTTTTATATATTGAATAGCAAGGTAAAAATTCGATTTTTATATATTGAATAGCATAGTAAAAATTCGATTTTTATATATTGAATAGCAAGGTAAAAATTCGATTTTTATATATTGAATAGCAAGGTAAAAATTCGATTTTTATATATTGAATAGCATAGTAAAAATTCGATTTTTATATATTGAATAGCATAGTAAAAATTCAATTTTTATATATTGAATAGCATAGTAAAAATTCGACTTTTATATATTGAATAGCAAGGTAAAAATTCGATTTTTACATATGTAGAGAATACGGGCAAAGAAAGTGACAAGAGGCAGAACGACGAAGATTTCTACCTAAGAAGAGTCGTGGCGTTGGATTAGCTATTCTGTGAGAATTTCTCACTCTTCAATTTCTTTTTCTAGTTATATATATACTAGGATGCAGACGGTGCTTAGCAGCACCCGACACCCGTCATCCACAGACCATGGATGGCTTGTTTGTTTAATTGTTTGGTTGTGTAGTTGGTTAGATTATTTGGTTTGAATTGAATTGTTTGGTGAAATGAAATTGATTTGATTGATGTGTGAATGGCGTGGGCCTTCACTAGACCGGGGATAAGGCTAGGCCTTGTCCCGTTTCTAGTATCGTGCCGTTATGCCGCCGAAATTTTCTAAAAATAAGTTAGAAAAATAAAGATAACATTTTATTTAATAAATAAACCAAATAGAATATTCATAGGTTGAATAAAATAGTTTGATCGTTAAAAATATAATTTTTAATGTGAATGTGAATAAATAAATATTCATTTACAAACCGGACGGTTTGTTTATGTACACCTATTTGAAGGACATTGATTGGGACGATAAATTTTACACATCGCCCAACTGCACAAATAAAAATCTGTGTTTGATTGCTTGAAATCCCACACGGGTATTGGGATGATATTTGACGTACACTAATCCCGATTGTTTAGTTGTATGTCGATCGATTGATTGACAGGCTGTTATAAGCGTTAAATATTTATATTTGATGCTTATACAGTGTAGAATGCACTTTGGATGATGGTTGATTATTCATCGTTGTTGATATATACATGTGTTGTAGAAAATCCATATAATTAACATTATATGATAATTGATTGGGCCTCATTCCAGTTTTAAAATAGAAATATTTGAAAAAGAAATATTTGAAATAGAATATTTGAAAATAGGAATATATGAAGCCGTATTGATTAGATTGACGCCATTTTGACGTGAACGATAGTTATATCGATTGTATTCATTTTATAATGAATATCAAAAGTGATTTCAAAATCTGATATTTTGAAAAGAATTGAATATAAATAAATTCGAATTGAAATTGAATATAAATAAATTCGAATTGAAATTGAATATAAATGAATTCGAATTGAAATGGAATAGAAAAGAATTTGAATTGAAATTAAATATAAATGAATTCGAATTGAAACGGAATAGAAATGGATTCGAATTGAAATTGAATTGAATTGAAAACGAATCGAAATTGAATTAAAAATCGATTTGAATTGGAATCAATTTGAAATGAATTTAAAACGAATTTAAATTGGAATATTCAATTTTGATTTGAAATTGAATATGAAGTTGAAACCGTTTTGAAAATGAATTTAAAACGATTTATAAAGCAAGTTTTGAATTGAAACCGACGAAGTATATATTATATATATAATATATATAATATAATGGCCTGAATAGAACGCGCCGCGCCGCGGCAGTTCGCGAATTTCAACCATTGACTTCGAACGGATATTGCGGGAGATCCGACCGTCGGATTCTCCTGAAACCAGAACCGTTGGGTTCGTATCGAAAAGAGCTTTCTAACAAATATTAGAAATTAGAAATCTAATGATCGGATTTGGAAATCAAATTTGAAAAAGGTCGCTGTAAGTGCAGTTCGATGGCCGTTGATGGAAATCGACTGTATGGGCCTTGATAAAATTATTAAAAATATTAATAATTTGTGTAAAATCATCAAAAGTGATATGTGAAGAATTGGGATGAAAAACTCCGTATTTGAAAAGATAAAAATAGATTTTTATCAAAATGAACTAGTTTTGAACTAGAATTATTATTCTATTTAATTTTAAATAAATAAATTGAATTTGAAATGGTTTTAAAAATAACCAGAATTTCCAATGATAGCATTGGAATGGATTTGAATCGAAATTGTCTTCGGGATATTTCGATGTTGGATTTCGTGATTATAAAAATGTCGTTATGGAAATTTGAAAGATATAGATATGTATATCGTTATTTCCAATACGATATCTGTTGGTCGTAGAATTTGATATTGAATATAAGCTGATATATTTTCTATTCAGAGCTTTGTATTTAATATCAAATGTGATTTGGGTTTGTCGTGAATAGTTTCTTCATCAACACTGTTCTTGAACCCAGTTGAGAAAAGATTAAATCTTTCATTTAGATTTAATGAAGTGTAATAATTAAATGATATTTAATTGGAATTGAACTGGCATTGATTTTTGGGTTTATCATGAACAGTGTTTTAGATAACACTTGTTCTTTCACCCGGCAATTAATGGAATGTGATCTTGGGGTTTATCGTGACCAGTGTTTTTAAATGACACTGATTCTTTAACCCCGTTAAAGATTAAAACTAAGTGGAGTTTTAATGAATCTTTAATTAGATTGAAATGATCGAGGATGGAGTATCACCAGTTTTGTTCCAAGCGATAGTTAAATCTTTAATTAGATTTGAACGTGAAATGGTAATTGAATTTACCGATAACACCGTGGTGTTAGATATGAAGTAAGACCAGTTTTACTTCATGAGATGAATAGGTTGGGATTGGGAAATTAAAACAAATGATTACTTCGGTAAGGTTCGTTAATCCCGACGAGTTAAATCGAAATTCAAAAGAAGATTAAAGAATAAATACAAGGAATTTATCTTGGATAAAATTAATGGGAACCTTTCCCTATGAATGTGAAATTTAGAAACTAACTGTCGGTTAGCCAAGCAGAATGGTTTTCTGGATATTGATCTGATGTTGGTTTCGGCCTTCGGGGTTAATATTTGGGAAATTATTCTCTTGATTAACTTACGGTTAGTGACTGATGAATTGGAATGAGGCATATGTTGTGTTTGTGTAACACTTATTTAGAATATACGCGAGTTATTCGGAAAGACCGGGTTTATCCCACTCTGAATAACTGATACGACGATAAGTCAAAGATGAAGACGGCGGTTGAAGACCGGAAGTCTTCACATCGTTTGGGTGATTACTAATGATCTTGATTGGGCTGTACACCCAAGATGAGGGAATCAATTGGTGGTCGTCCAGATGAGCTTGGAGATCGATGGATATGCGAGGAAAGTGCCTCCGGTTTCGTCCAGACCCAGAACGGACTTGTAAATGGACTATGTATCTGACATTGGATTTCATTCTGTGTGACTGATATCGGTTGCATAGAGTGGTTTGTCTGTGTGGCATGCTAAGATGCAATTGATCGAGGCTTCTGTTGAAAAGCAAAGTCTTGTGGTGATGATCAAAGCACAGCCTGTATGGCACAACTTTGTGTAACGTGAATTCGCGAGCCTTGCATCCCGGTTGTGAACCAGAAACGGGAGAGGACATCAGGGAGGGCATGCGTTTCCTTCTAGCTAGGGTGGTGTCAGTGACCTACCATCCCTGACATTTATATACTTTTCACCTGTATGGTTGTTGCTATTGCGAGGTGCCTCGGTTTGATCAGACGATCCGGGTCCGATGGAGTTATTCGTTGGCTCATTTACGCCCCAAAGGGCGGGGAAACGTAGTGTTCAGGCATAATAATCCACATCGGTGGACCGGCCCTGACGATCCAAGGGGCAGTTGCGGTTGTTCCTAAACATGGGCTAGATTGTCTAAAATTGGTAGAGGACGATCCCTTGCCTCGGTTCACAGACGGAAATCCAATTTCAAAATACGTGACATTGCAGTTTTAATTGTAGAACTAGTATGGCAACATGATATATGGTACCCATGCCGCCTATGATTGATACTTATGATTTGAAGTTGTTTTATACACTATGCACTTATAATAATATCAAATGATTTGTTTTAAACGTATCAAGCATTCTTTGGCTGTTATAAGGGAAAACCCTATCCCCCGGCTTGCGTTGCATTGTGTGATAGGACCTGGGTCATATAACAGCTTCATTTTTCTTTATTTAGCATTGCGCTGTTTGTTTTATGCACTGGTATTCTTGGGAGGAAACCCGTTCCGTGTTATACGGCGTGATCCCTTGATTTATCTAACTTTGAAATAAAGATTAATAACTGTTTTAGTTCTCACACCAGTCCCATGACTGACCTAGAGTTTATTGTTTTTACCTAAACTCTGGGTGCCCCTATTTTGACATGGGCAGCTAGTAGTTTTGGTTTTGCAGATTTATATTCACAGGATCCTGGTTTACAGCTGGAACGATATCTGGAAAGCTTTGTATCCGTATATCTCTTCTAGTTGTATATTGTATTATTTTCCGCTACTATGTATTTAAATGTAATTTAAATCTCTGATATTTCTGTGTAATATTTATTTGTACTCTGTATATTCTTGTAATCTGATGCATTGTTGTAATATACAATGAAATGTTCTTCCGTCTGCGTTCTGTTTTGGCTTGTTCTCAAAACGATAAGGGGTTTCAAACGGTCTGGGTCGGTTTAGCAACTGCTTCGGATCGAGCGAGATTCCCGATCGTCACACTGGTCGAGCCCAGGCGACCTGGGTGCACCTGAATGGGTTTTTGGGCTGGGTTTTGGGGGCTGTGACGAAATATGACGGCTCTAATCTATCCTAGGGTCTATCTAAAGGCCTAAAACAACTAACTACACCCATACATACACCCTAATACTGCATCTAAACATCATTAAAAATAGAAGAGCTTCCGTCATGCTGTCGCCATGGAATTCAGCATAGCCGACGCAAACTAAAGAAGAAGATAGCTAATCCAACTCGCTTCTAATCTAATTCTACTCAACTCTAAAGCAAATCAAGACTCTCTTTCTTCTATAATTGTGAGTATGATAGTCTTAACAAGATTATTATCATTTTAATTAGGTTAAGTCATGAATGGATTATGAGTAGATGATGTGAATTGTCGTATATGTTATCAGGTATGTTATTAATCCTATGCTATGTGGTGATGATATCCTATATGTTGTAAATCATGCTATGATGATGTTATATATGTTGAAAGTTTCTATGCTAAGTTGTGATGAATCATACATGTTAGAAAGCCATCTATGCTAGTTAGTTCATATTAATTAAATCATCATGTTTGGGCTATGTTGATCTATATGACAAGTTACATATGCAAGTTAAATTGATTAGAAAAGTTATGAACATATGCCATGACATCTATTATGACATGTAGAATTATGCTATGACATATCCTATGCTGGTTCACACCATCATTATGTTGCCTAAAAACCCCATATGCAAGTTTATGTATAGATTTGGGCTATGATCGTATCATGTAAATTGTGACATTTAACAAGTTGACAACTTTTGATCCTTAACATGAGTAGTTTATGCAAGTTTCACCCCTATTATGATTAGACTTACTTTTATTGTCTATGTGTTGAGGTAATTCGTCCTTGTGCGCTGTGTTAGACTATTCAAGTCTAGCCTATATTATGCGTTGAATAAGCGAACGTATAAACGTGGGGTAGGGGTAATATTAAGGATTTAATAATAAGATGTTGGGGGTGCAATTGATATGATTTTGCATACCATGAATGGATGACCATAATTGAGTCAATTATGGGCATCAATAAAAGTGGACTTAATTAATAATTTGGATAGGGAATTATTAAAACTGGGGTAAAAGATTGAAAGTTGTCAATCAATGCTTAGGACACGAGGTTGGACTCGTTTGTGACGTAAACCTGCCCAGAACCGCCCGGCAAATCCAGTGGTCACAAATGTCAGCCCAATGTGAGAGGTCCTAGGCCTAAACTAAAGCATAACAGCTGTAAAGACACGAGGTTAGACTCTTTTATGGTGTAAGACTGCCCGGACCCACCCGGCAAATCCAGCTGCCATAAATGCCAGTCTAATGTGAGAGGTCTTTATGAGGTTATGGCCTGAATGAATTAAGAAATACTTAACCAGATAAACATGTAAGGTGGGACATGGGGGTTAAGTAGGTGCCTTGGGTGGCATGAGGAATATAGTGGGTGCCCTTAGTGGCATGTGAAATACGATTAGTAAGACTTAACCAAACACACATGTAAATGAACATGACTAAGAGGGTTAAGTGGGATATATTAATGACAAGCTTAGGTGGGTAGCTTGTGGGGGCCCATTTCAACCAGAATCCCAAACGTATCTTTGTGGGCTCGACCCAAGTCGAGGACGGGACACGCATACTGAGTTTGACTATAAAAGGCCAAAACGGGGAGCGGTGGCAACGCAAGTCCAACAGGTTTCATATGCGTGTGTGGACCTGGGCTGGTAGGTAAGACGTTGTTGCATCGTGTAGGTATAAGTCGTGCATTCTCAAGTTGTATCGGGTTGCCACTTTAGGGGAGTGATACACCCCACTGTGGGGCCAGCACGGGTATCTACTAGTATGGAGCCGATCGAAAGTGGGTAGTAGGGTACACCTAGTGGAGATAGGGGCAGATGACACCTATGTAGTCAGTTAGGGGTACGTAAGGCTATTTATATTGTTTCTGTGTGAAGCAAGTGGGATCAACCTTTAGGGTGACTGGTGCAGTGCAGTGTAGTAATGTGCGGTGCAGTGTAGTAATGTGTAGTGCAGTATAGTAATCATTCGTTAGCAATTAGGTGTGCCTTTACCGTTATCTTTAACGTTATCTTAAACACTATCTTTATCTTCCAAATAGTTCATAGACATTTACTTGTCTTCTAGCTTATGCCTTAGTCTAGTTATTTTGATAATAGTATTGTTAGAATTATCATACTCGCCAGACTTTATGTCTGACCCCATCCATTTCTATCCTTTTCCCCCTCTAGGTCCTCAGGTTGGGCCCAGCTCTAGTGGAGCTTGATTGGATTGCTTCATCTCTTTGGAAAGCTTGGACCCTTGAATTAAAGTCCATCTTGTTATCTTCTTTAATGGCTATTTGTGTAATGGGATTATGTATTTTGTTTTATGAAGATGGATAATGTACTTGACTCTGATTAATGGTTTTGTGATGTAATAAACATGTTTCCGCTGCATTAAAATGATGTTTTAGATTTCCAAGTACTACTTATTATCTGTCTTGTTGTAATTTTTCTGTTCTATATTCACTTATAACCTCCATGGAAGTTAATGCATTCCCTTTGTGAGTGACATTAATGGACATGGGGCGCCAGGTGAAGGAAGAATACCAAACTAAGGGGGAACGACTCGCTCTATACCTAGCTCAAGTCCAGGAACTACTCACTCACTTTGACCACTTCGTCATCACTCACATCCCGTGTGAGAAAAATGAGAAAGCCGACTCACTGGCCAGGCTAGCTAGTTCTGAAGATCCGCAGCTTTTGGGGTTTGCCCCCGTCGAAGTGCTCAACTCCCCCAGCACCAAGCCAACACAAACCAGTGCCGTCATGAGCGCCGGACCTGAACCAGAATCATGGATGACATCAATCAAAAGCTACCTGCAACAGGGGATCCTCCCGGAAAGCCGCAAAGAAAGGCGAGCGCTCACCCGCCAGTCGGCCCATTATCTTCTTATGGTCGGGGTACTCTATCGAAGGGGCTTCTCTGTCCCCTTACTTAGATGCATGGCCCATAATGACGCCATCAAGGTTCTAGCCAGCATACATGAAGGGGAATGCGGTGACCACACTGGGGGACAAACACTGGCCAAGAAGGTACTCCAATATGGCTACTACTGGCCCACACTAGACCAAGACGCAACTGATTATGCTCGCAAGTGCGACAAGTGCCAACGCTTCTCAAAGATCCCGAGAGCCCCACCAATAGAACTGACGTAAATGAGTAGCACATGGCCATTCGCCATGTGGGGAATCGACATGACTGGGACTCTTCCCATGGCCCGAGGCGGGGCGCGACATGCTATCTTCGCTGTTGATTATTTAACCAAATGGGCAGAGGCCGAAGCCCTCTCTACAATCACCACGAAGAAAATGATCAACTTCGTTGTACGCAACATCATCACCCGATACGGGGTCCCTCAAGCCATCATTTCCGACAACGGCACTCAGTTCGAAAGCACAAAGTAGAAATTCTTTTGTCAGCGGCACAACACCAAAAAAAGGTTCTCGACCGTGGCTCACCACCAGGCTAAAGGGAAAGTGGAGACGGTCAACAAAGTCATAAATTGCATCATCAAGAAGCGCCTCGAGAAGGTTGGAGACATGTGGGCGGATGAACTTCCTCTAGCCCTACGAGCCTACCAAACCACCCACAAGACAGCGACCGGGCACACTCCCTTCGCCCTCGCCTACGAGTCCGAATCCGTCATCCCCATTGAGCTCGAGCATCAATCTCATCGAGTCACCTACTTTGATCCGAAGACGAACCAAGACTTGCTTTAGGGGTCACTCGACTTGCTAGAAGAGAAAAGGAACAAAGCCGATCTCTGAGCCGCTGCCCAATGACAACGAGTCGCCCGGTACTTCAACTCCCGAGTCCTCCACAAGGATCTCAACATCGGAGACCTCGTCCTTAAGCACGTGTTTCCTCCTCCAACAGGCCTCGCTCCTCGTTGAAAAGACCCGTACTCTATACTACGAAGGCCCAGTGACAAAACTTTCAAGCTTGCGACTATGGACGGAGCTGAACTGCCAAAGGGCTTGGAACATTGAATATCTTCACCGCTACTTTACATAACTTAGTATATGATTGTTTACGCCTTCCAGCGATGTTTTGTTAGCACCCAATCCAAACAATTCATCATCTTTTATATTTGTAGATCTACCCCTACTATGCTTAAACTACCCCTACTTCTCTTAATACATCAAAACAGCCCTTCTTCTTAATCTTACCCCTAATTCTCTAAATAGCCCTTGCTTCCAACAATTACCCCTATTTTTTAACAACTGTGAAGGGTTGGTTTTTGCGGCACCAAATCCCCATGATTCATCACCTTTCATATTTGTCGATCTACCCCTACTATGCTTAAACTACTCATACTTTTCTTAATGCTTCAAAATAGCCCTTCTTTTTAATCCTTCCCCTAATTTTCTAAATTGCCCTTACTTCCAACATTTACCCCTATTTTTTTACTATTGTGAAGGGTTGGTTTTTGCAACACCTAATCCAAATTATTCATCATCCTTCATATTTGTCGATCTACCCCAGCAATGCTTAAACTAACCCTACCTCACTTAGTACTTCAAAAAAGCCCTTCTTTTTAATTTAATCCCCAGTTCTCTAAGTAGCCCTTACTTCCACAAATTACCCCTATTTTTTAACTACTGTGAAGGGTTGGTTTTTGACAAATACTTATCGATTAGAAGGGCTTAAGCATAGTAGGGGTAATTTAATCCAAATTCATCATCCTTCATATTTGTCAATCTACCCCTACTATGCTTAAACTACCCCTACTTCTCTAAATACTTCAAAACAACCCTTCTTTTTAATCATAACCCTAATTCTCCAAATAGCCATCACTTCCAACAATTACCCCTATTTTTTAACTACTGTGAAAAGTTGGTTTTTGGAGCACCCAGTCCAAATGATTAATCATCTTTCACATTTCTCGATCTACCCCTTGTTTGCTTAAACAACCCCTACTTCTCTTAGTACTTCAAAATAGCCCTTCTATTTAATCCTACCCCTAATTCTCTAAATAGCCCTTACTTCCAAAAATTACCCCTATTTTTAAACTATTGTAAAGGGATGGTTTTTGCAGCACCCAATCTAAATGATTCGTCAACCTTCATATTTGTCGATCTACCCCTGCAATGCTTAAACTAACCCTGCTTCCCTTAGTTCTTCAAAAAAGCCCTTCTTTTTAATCCTATCCGCAATTCTCTAAGTAGCCCTTACTTCCACAAATTACCCCTATTTTTTAACTACTGTGAAGGGTTGGTTTTTGACAAATACTTATTAATTAGAAGGGCTTAAGCATAGTAGGGGTAATTTAATCCAAATTCATCATCCTTCATATTTGTCGATCTTCCCTTATTATGCTTAAACTACCCCTACTTCTCTTAGTACTTCAAAACAACCCTTCTTTTTATTCATAACCCTAATTCTCCAAATAGCCCTCACTTCCAACAATTACCCCTATTTTTTAACTACTGTGAAAGGTTGGTTTTTTGGAGCACCCAGTCCAAATGATTCATCATCTTTCATATTTCTCGATCTACCCCTTCTTTGCTTAAACAACTCCTACTTCTCTTAGTACTTCAAAATAGAACTTCTGTTTAATCCTACCCGTAATTCTCTAAATAGCCCTTACTTCCAAAAATTACCCCTAGTTTTTAACTATTGTAAAGGGATGGTTTTTGCAGCACCCAATCCAAATGATTCATCCACTACTACAAAATATGTCATTTGCTTCGCTTCATTTGCTTCGGTTGTCCTTACAACAGAAGCAATAGTGCTATTTTGCTTCTGTTATCCTTGCAACCGAAGCAAATGATAAAAGCAAATAGTGTTATTTGCTTCTGTTATGCTTGCAACAGAAGCAAATAGTATCATTTTCTTCCGTTGTCCTTACAACCGAAGCAAACGCACCGAAGCAGCTACTGTCATTTGCTTCTGTTTCATAGAAACCGAAGCAACTAGAGTTATTTGCTTCGGCTTCTTAGCAACTGAAGCAAATGCAACAAAGCAAATATTATTATTTGCATATGTTCCTTTGGAAATGAAGCAAATACAAATTATTTTAATCAAAGCTAATGCATGTACAAATAATCATACAAAATAACTTTATATGTTACTTTTCATGGTTGATTAACAATTAATAATTTATAATTGCTAATCATTATTTTTTATATTTAATAATTTACCATATATAGTAAATTACTATTAACTAGGAAATTGTATGTACTGCTTAATAATTACATTAATGAAATAGGAACTAATGTAAATAAATAATATTTAATAATTAATGTTTAACATTTAATACTTAATTAATATTTAAGATTTCATAATTGAAAATTAATGCTAATTAGTAATCAATAATTAATAGTAAGTAGTTAATTATTAATGATTAAGTCTAAAATTTACTAGTTAATAATATTAATAGAATATAATACTTATGTAGTTATATTTTGAATTCTATAATTAATTTTAAATATTTATCGATTAACAATGACTACTAAAAAATTAATAATAAATAAATAAAAATTAATTGAGAAAAATATCTAATATTTCATTATTAGTAAATAAAATATTAATAAACGATAAGTAACATTAGGGTTTTAATATTTCCTAATAATATTAAATAACTATATTAATATTAAATATTTAAAAACTGAATTTTTTGAATTTTTTAAAATAAACTTAAAAAACTAATGTTCATTTATACCGTTCTTTCCGAAAATTGAAGAAACGTGGAACGAAGACAAGTAATAATAATTAGTACCAGTAAATAAGTAATTAATTAGACATTATACTTTTGCTCATGGTGGTATTCAAAATCCCTATTTTGTTTGTATTAAAAGGCTTCTTTAGTAATTAATATTTACTATTTTATAATTATAATTATAACTTGCAATTATGTTTAATATTTAAATTTAAAACATTAAAATTAATAAATATTAAACTATTTTAGTAAATGACAATATTATGATTGGGTATTTGCAACATTCATAAAACGATAGTTGTAATAAAGGATTTTTAACAACTAATTTTTCCCAACAGTTGTAACAACGGGTTTTAATAACTGGCTTTCCTAAAGTTATGATAAATGTATTTTTAAAATTTAGTTTTCTTGGAGATTGCAATAAACACATTTTTGAGAAATATTTGCTCTGGTTAGTCGTAATAGAGATTTATAACGTACTATTAGTTTTCATCATTGTGTATATTGATATTTTTCCCAAATTTTATTAAAAGATTGAAAATTTGATATATAAATTTATTTAGTTATGACTTTTTTCTTAAAAATAATATATTCGATAATCGATATTTAATAATCAATAATAAATCACAAAAAACAACTTATATATGTCATTATTTACATTTTATTATAATTAATAGTTATTAGTAAATAATTTATAGTTACTAGTTATTTAAATAATCAATAATTATATTCTATATTTAACGATGTATCGTAATTAATTATTGATAATTAGTAACCTATAGTTTATATTTATTAATTATATTCAATAATTAATAAATATAATCAATAACAAAAACTAGGTAATTAATAATGATAATTGATGCTTGAAATTTAATATTTAATTTTATTTATTATTAAATATTTAATAATTACCATGATAATTATATTTAATATTTATTGTTTCATAAAACGTAAAATTTTGGAATTCCCTAAAATAAACCTAAAGGTGATCATAAAATTTAAAAATAAAATTGTGAAACTTCCATAAAATTGAAAAAGTATAGAAAATAAATAGAATTAAATCTAAATTGTTATAGCATGTATGTATAAAAATATGTACCGAGTCGCTTAATTCTCAGACTACATACCAAAGCCGCACCAAGTAACTCAAACGACCGGATCCGACATCGGAACCAAAAAAGAAGGAAACCTGCTTCATTCGATTCACACGCCGTCATTCCTCTTCCACTTCTTCCTTTCATTTTAATGCTGTCCGAAACCTTTGAGGGCTTTGTTTGAAATTTTCATGAAATCACAATGAATCGCTTTAATTTCTCATAATCTAGCACCTTTGTTGGGTTTTCAAGCATTTACGCAATAGAAGCGCTGCTCTCTGACAACTAGATCCGATTAGAACTGTTTGGTTTGATGTTCTCTTGCATGTTGTTGAGTATGCTGGAATCGCAAGTTTTGAGATCCCTAAAGCTCTCTGTAATTTCTTCGCTGAATCAAGAAACATGAATTAAGCTCTCATGGGAAAGGTAGCTACATTTCCACTTCTCCACTCTCTTTCGTTCTTTCTGATTCTGTTCTTTTTTATTCTACTCATTTTCTATTTTACTTTTTGTTGCTTGTTCTGTGAAAAGGTTGGATTATTAGCTCTTTCGCCATGTTCAGATAGCCTAGGGTTATGGGTTTTCGATCTTGTGTCCAGTTAATTCTCGAAAAATGAAAATCAGTGTTTAGCACAACTCAACAGAACTCTGTTTAAATCCGTATATGTTAACAAAGTATGTCTGCTGTTATATTCTCATTGCCTTATCGCAAAAAAAGAGTCGAGAAGATTGAAGCTTTTTTATACTTTGGTATTACTGTCTTTTGTCCTTCTAAAAGGAGGGGGGGATTATACGTATAATTTGAACAAATTTGTTTACTGTTAAATTACGTAACAGCTTAGTTTTTAGTATACTTTTGGCTTGTAACAGTTTAGTGTTTAATATGCTTTTGCCTTGTAATCTGAACATGTAGCTGCTATGTACTTCCCATGTTTAGGTTTCTATGAGACAGAAAACCAATTTCAGATGAATACCTAGACGTTTAGGGGAGTTGACGTACCCACTATGGGTCGGATGAAGGCATGCCGATAGAATCAAAGTTGCTTCTGTTTCTGGCTAAAACAACAAGATGGTGGGGGCGATGCTCCATTAATGATTTTGTTTGCATGTGAACTCAACTGAAGCTGATTGCATGATATCGCTGATATCGTAGCTTGGGGTGCACGACTTAGGAGGAGAAGACCATACACTAGTCTAATAAGGTAATCAATGTTGACGTTGCTCTCATGTTATAGTTTTATTTCTTGCTTGTTTAGGTTGGGTTTGATAGATTATAGAGAACTAGTGGGTTAGAACCAATAGTAGGAAGAGCTGTTGCGATTTTTTTTTTTGCCTCTTTTTGTTCGAAATGGAAGTTCTTTATATATAATATAATATAATAATAATAGTTTAATTTTTGTTGGTACATTAGCAAAAAACCATGTGAGGCTATTAATAACTGTATGTGTGCATCTATATACATGTTCGTGTTCCACATATAAGGTGAGCTGACATGTTAAGATTTGTGTTCCATACATATTTCACTAAACGCAAAATATATAACATGCTCACTTTTTTAACAATGGAAACATATGCATAAACTGTTCACAAATAATTCTCCATCTGCTAGTATACCAACATAAATAATCTACTCATAAAAATATAAATCTCGTAGCAAAAACTACTGAATCAACCGTTGATATTTCAGCTATTGATGGGATACATACCGTCATATATGAATGTTACGTGGGTGATTACGTTATTGTCAACATTAGGATATTTTTACATTAAATACCTCAAGTTTAACGGTTACAACTTAGTTTCTTCCCTTGTTTTTTTTTAAATTGGTGCTGCTGCTGTGGTAGCCAACTGAGACGACCGCCCCACACCAGCCTGCATTTCCTCCGAAGGTGCGCTATACACATGCCCGACTAGCACGGAACGGTCGCCAAAGGAAAGAAGAGAATGAACTAACAAGGAACCTGTAGAATGTCTCACAGCGCATGGAACAAAATATAATAATAACATAATATTGACATAAAACAGGCGAGACAGTGCATAAGCTGAAAACTAAACCAACATAGCAGCGGAAATCCAAATACAGCTTATGATCCAAATACCCGCATCATCACCGAAATACTTATATTTTACCTTATCATTAACTAATAATTGATGTGGTGGAGAACAAAAGCTTATTTGAGAAGCTGAAAGTTGAGATGAGATGCCACAATCATTGTGGGCAGTCAAAATTATTGTGCGGTTGTTATCCTGTCACTCTTGGACAACTTATCATTTACAACTAAACAAGTATCCTTCGACTTACTGCATTTTTGCATTTTCTTTATGTTTAAGATAAAAATATAACATAAACCGAATGTCTTTTTTTTTAATGCTTTAAAAACCTTAAGAAATCAATATGAACCAAATAATATCAATTTACACATTAAGTCTTTCTAATTAGTGAAGTACGACAGCTATTTTTTTTTTGTTACTTTTTTCCTTTAAATAAATGAAAGCATTATTAACCTATCTTACTGTCAACACCAAATGAAAATGAGTGTGTTGTTGGACACTTCTCCAAGGCACTTAAACTACCAAACTAAATGAAGATTGGGTGTGACTCTAAACGCACTTACACATCGGAAACATTATCTAAGTTCAGCCGAAAGAAAGCACATAAGATGCCAACACTATTGATAATCGGAAAATGATGTCAGTGGTCCTTATACCGTACACTTAATAATCGTGCTTATCGATGCATCCTATAACCTCACAACACTACGTAGCTGCAGTTCAGCTGTCTTTGTGCTAGACAGGTCTGTTCATATGTACTATTAAAGAAACCAGGGAATAATAATAGTAGTTGCAGCAGCAGATGCAATTTCATCCTTATCTACGAACACTATATGCAATATATGCTAGCAGTAAAGTTACAAGAGAAGTGTTACTCAGTAAATAACAATATGCTCAAAAAAGCAGAGTTGAAAAACCATGTAGAAGTTCACATTATTGATTATGAACCTTTATCCTTATAAATTGTGGTAGTCAATAAATGGCATGTGAGAGTATATCACAAATTTATAATAAGCTCCACTATGGTAATGAATGAAGAAATTTTTATTTTAGTTTACTGTTGGACAGTATTGATATATGGCCAGATTCTTGCATTGAACTATTGAAGAATATATTATAAGTTTTCAAATTTACTTGTAGCTAGCAATAGTTTAATTTTGATCACGGATATTCTCAATGCTGCCTTCTATGTTGCGTTCTTTCTCTTGCTTTCTCCTTTCTCATGTATATGCCTTCCCCTCCTATTTCTGTTGTATTAACGGAAACAAAATTTTAAGATAATTCCGGAACCGGACTAGAGTGGCCATGCTGTAAGTGTTGTGAGATGCATTAAGTGGTAATCAATTGCATTTCAACAGCCTGATTAGGAACCCACAGAATAACAATTTTCTTGTTAGGATTATAGATGAGCACTTCGAAAATTAGGTACTTGTGACTAGCTTATCATCAAATTTCCGAGATGATGCCGCAACACAATAGACAGCACAGATGGTTAAAACTGCAGCTTTGTCCTATCATATTTTATTATTATCTTCCAGTCCTTCCTGCAAATGATGTTATATATGAAAATGAAACTACTTACATTACCAATTCAAAGTTGTTTGACTTGTTATTTCATTGACTATATACAAGCTACATCCAGCTTATAACATGGAAAAAGAAAAAGTTTATCCCTACTATTTTTACATAGTGAACCAATGATGGATGTATTTATAGAACCACTGATGAATGATGATATTTAATGAATCATTTATCATGTTTTCTCCATCTCCAATATTTGCGATTTTCTCGGAAAAACTCCATGTAATTCAATGATTGCCAGGCCAAACAAAAAATGAAAAACATGAACTAAGAATTTAACAGACACCAAACAAAAAATGGTACACATATCAATTCAATGATAGCGATTCATTGATTGCCAGGCCAGCATCATTTCTGAGCGCTCAGCCTGGAAACACAATTTAAATAGAGGCAAAAACTTTAGTTAAGTGTAACACTGGCTGCTAGTTATAAGGTAAAACAAGCAGCTGTAAAACACAATTTTGACAAAACTTCCCTAATCATATTACTCAATACACACCCAGATTTCTGAAGACGCAGTCTTGACAAAACTCCAACCATAGTTTTGCACAGAAGTCACAATTTTTTTCTGCGCACACCCAGATTTCTGCAATGAACAGAAGTCACAATTTTTACATGAATGTCTATTTATTTACATGAAACTGCATACTCATGGTTTTATGTCTATTTACAGAATGTATGTTTCAGATGATTAGAAACTGCATATATATGGAAATACTGCAGCAGATCTATTGCAGGTAGATTATTTGTTCCGTTATGTCTTTGCTTTTGCATTTTGTTTGTTTTCAAATTTTATACTGCAGCAGATATCTCTCTCTCTCTCTCTCTCTCTCTCTCTCTCTCTCTATATATATATATATATATATATATATATATATATATATATATACTGAAAGAATTGCATTTTCTTGGTTTTAGAAATTTTGCAGGTACTCAGCAGATTATTTGGTGTGTCGTTCAAAGTTTGCCTTTTGTGAGAAAGGTTGCATTTTGTAATAATGCATTTATCACATCTTTCTGAAGCCGTGATTTAGTAAGTTAAAATTCGTAGTTTGGCCATTGTTCATTCTTGTAGCAAGACCGGATTATATTGTATTTGGTTCTTTGTTGTAGAGACTGGATTATTAAAACTATGTATGAATTATTTGTTTTCTAATTAATATGTTGTTGCTATTAAATGTATAGATTAAAATTATCAATGAAATTATTTGTGAATTGTTCAATTTGTATTGTTGTATAGTACTAATATTATTAATTGTCTGTTTTGATATATTGAGAGAATAATGGTGGTTTGTATATATTGGGGTAATATTTATTTGCTAGAGCTTTTTTTTTGCTTCGGTTGTAGTTACAACCGAACTGAAGCAATAATAAGAATCATTTCATGCTCCTGCTCTTTGTTACGTCGGTTATAGATGTTCGAAGCAATAAACCATTTTTTGCTTTGGTTATTTGTTAGAAGCAACAAATCATAATTTTTAGCATCTTCTACATTTGCTTCAGTTGATAAACAGAAGCAAAAAGTAAAAAAAAAAAAAAAAAAACGAAGCAACAATTATATATTTGCTTCGGTTCATTGTCTGAAGCAACAAATTTCTGGCCTGTTGCGTCTGTTGCAATTGCTTCGGTTGCAGAACTAAAGCAATAGGGGGTAAATAACTGAAGCAACTGACCTGTTTTGTAGTAGTGATCATCTTTCATTTTTGTCGATCTAACCCTACTTTGCTTATACTTCCTTTACTTCTCTTAATACTTCAAAACAACCATTCTTTTTAATCCTCCACCTAATTCTCTAAATAGCCCTTACTTCCAACATTTACCCCTATTTTTTAACTACTATGAAGGGTTGATTTTTGTAGCACCCAATCCCAATGATTCATCATCTTTCATATTTGTCGATCTACCCCTACTATGCTCAAAATACCCTTACTTCTCTTAATACTTCAAAACAACCCTTCTTTTTAATCCTCCCCAAATTCTCTAAATAGCCCTTATTTCCAACAATTACCCCTATTTTTTATCTACTGTGAAGGGTTGGTTTTTGCAGCACCCAATCCCAATGGTTCATCATCTTTCATATTTGTCGATTTTGATAAATATGAATTAGGGGTAATTCATAAATATGATCTACCCCTACTATTCTCTAAATCATAGTATTACCTATGCTTTTATTATTGTTTTCCAGTAATTATCATCTAAATGATAGTTACAAATAAATATGATGAATCGTTTGGATTGGGTAGGATTTAGGGAATTAGGGTTGGTAAGGCATAATAGTGGTAATTCTCTAAATAGGGGTAGGATTAAAATAAGTGTTAGATCGACAAATAATAATTAGGCATAGATAGACAAATAATAATTAAGGGTTCTTTAGAGGGTAGTAGAAAAAACAACCCAATTATGAAGTTTTGCAACATCCAATCCAAATGATTCATTAAACCAAATGAATAACGCAAAATAAATGAATAATGAAATGAATAAAGGAAAACAATAATAAAAGTAGGGGTAGTTTAAGCATAGTAGGGGTAGGATTAAAAAGAATGGTTGTTTTAAAGTAGGATTAACCTACCGCTAAAACCATGCTAAGATATTTAGGGGTGATTGTCGATCTTTTGGATTGGGTGCTGCAAAAACCAACCCTTCACAGTAGTAGAATGATAATTGATTTACAAAGAAACGATTAATGCAAAAAAAATTGTTTTCCTAATCCAATAGTAGGGCTACTTTAGAGAATTTGGGGTAGGATTAAAAAGAAGGGTTTGTTTTTGTTGAAGTATGAGCATAGTAGGGGTAATTAACCCTTCATATTTGTCGATCTATCCCTACTTTGCTTAGACTACCCCCACTTCTCTTAATACTTCAAAACAGCCCTTCTTTTTAATCCTCCTCCTAATTCTCTAAATAGCCCTTAATTCCAATAATTACCCCTATTTTTTAACTACTGTGAAGGATTGGTTTTACAGCACCCAATCCAAATGACTTGTCATCTTTAATATTTGTCGATCTACCCTTAATTTTTTGCATAGAAGGGGTAATTGTCGATCCAGCCCTTCTGTAATTGCCCGCAAATCCGTACTATCTGAGTTGACTAAATACAGCACACGTCCAACCCAAATTTCATAGAGATACAAATCATTATTGAAAGAAGTTAGAGGATGAGAAATAGAAAGAAAGAAACTTAGAATAGAAGAAGAAGAACAGAAACACAACACAGAATCTCACATCGCAGCGGAACAAAATATAATATATGTAATAGATTTTGGAATACAAAATTTGAACTGTATATACATAAGATTATCATCAGAGTACAACACTTACAATACAGCGGAAATAACACTAAATAACTAATGCTAAGGCCTCCTTCTCCAAGCTCCTCCAAGGATATCTGAAAACACCTGAACTACTTGACTGCCCGTACAAATTTGGGCACCCAAGAGTTTAGGGAAAACATAGAAAATAAACTTCGGGTCAGTCATGGGACTGGTATAAGTAAACAATTTTAAAACAGCTTGAGAAAATAGACGATAACTCATAAGACCAAGCCATATAACATGGAACGGGGTTTTCCCTTATGAGAATCAAAAATGGTCTTTATATCAGAACTCTTTTGATATTATAGTAGAGTCTAAATCAAATAAATAGAAATCTAGTGGAACGCTTTTATCTCACGCTCCGCATATATATAATATACAATCAAAACCGCAAGCACTTATTGGATAATGCATTTCCAACTATGACAAGGTATGGAACCACCTTCCGATAGTGTATCTCTAGAGAAGAATACACTGGGTTCAACAAGAACATCTTGCGACCCGACCACACATGACCGACCACTCATTTCTATTGAGTGTATCGAATGTATATCACCAACAGTTGGGATCAACAACCATTTCCTGATAAGGTACAACATTAATATAGATTAAAGAAGCAAATGAATATTCTCTAGATAGGTGATTATACACCTTAATAGGTGCGACCTACATAGCCATGCTGCCTGCCCGATTTTTGTCATTTCCCGGTTGTTGAGGTCTGAAGCTACGATTACTACCTTCCATTTAGAACAATCACTTTGAATGACACATTATCAGATCCGTTAATCTTTAATTGGGTTTGTACAAATATTCTGGATATTATGCTAAGGGAATAAATACGTTGCCACCATATGTATATTTGTACAGTCCAACATATGTGATCATTGGAAATATTCTGTCAGACATTCGTCCATATACGTTCATTCTGGGACTGAACGAAACTGAAGGTACAATTTCCATTAATAGAAAAAGTCCTTGCACTTTACTCCGTCTTCGATTAGCTTCATATAATCTAATTCGCAACGCTACTGCCAATACGGTGTGGTTCTCGGATAATAATCCAATCGGTCTCTCCATATGGACAACGATTGTCAAAAATTTTGATAGTCGGTGATTTAACTATCAAATGAAAAATGTCTGTGTACACAAAACGATCATATTTCCAAATGGAAATTCAATCGATCAATCATCATATACATATATATATATGTATATGTATATATATGTATGTATGTATGTATGTATATGTTCACATTTTCTTATTCTCTATATTTAGAAAATATATGTTATTAACATTGGAAAACATTTCCATCTCTTATTCACGCATCACTACCATTCCACAACTCTTAGTCCCTAAGTGTAAACTAGTAAGAGAACAATTCTCTAAGTATTAATCCCGAAGGCCGAAACCAACATCAGATCGATACTCAGAAAACTATTCAACTTAACTAATCTCTAGTTAGTTTCTAATTTTGCTTAACTCTATTTCTTTAACTCTATTTGATTTACTCTATTTCTTTTAAATCATCGTTCACTTTAAAATGTATATCTCCCAGGATTTTATTTATAAACTTCCTTTTCGTTTGTAATATTCTATTTTAAGTTCGTTTCATTATCGAATTCTATATATTAATATATAGATCTCTAGTTATCAGAATTTCTTAAAAATATTCTAACTCCTTAAATTTCCGGAAAAATTCGCCATAACCTCCTTTGTACCGGGAGCATCGGGAAAATCCCCAAACCGCCACACAGGCCTTTCCATTCAAAAGGAAAATCAAAAAGCCAAGCGGCTTGCCGATACGGCGCATAAAATCTCATATTCAAATTAAATACATAATTTTTTGTCGAGCATTCTATTTATATATCTTCATTAACTTTATTCCAAACCTGTCTCATGTATATCCATACCTTTCTGATTCATTTCAACTTAATACACTTGTTTTAACTCAACTCATTAATTAATTCATTAATCAACTCTTTTGCTTATTTCACTTTCATATTTGAATATAACATGCTCAAAAATATTTTAACTTACATATAAACTAGTCAACTTCCATTTTCCAATTCAGGTTTCATATTCGATTTGAATATGAAGTCACGAGTTTAATTTACTTATTCAAAGTCAACTTGATTCAATCGTTTTAACTTAATTTGTTAATTAGTTTGCTAATTAACTCTTTTTCTTATTTCACTTGATTTGTAAACATCATTTATAAATTAACTTGTTCATTACCTATCTTAACCCAAGTCTTCATTTCAAACCTATTTGAAACTTAAATCCTTTTTATTTACAAACACCATTTATTTTATTTGTTTATATATTAATCAAGTCTCGCTTTCAAATTCATTTGAAATAAATATTTCTACTTTGGAAAAATAAACTTCCCTTTTCAATTTAACACTTGTATTTATATTTCTAAATTTTCCAATGATAATTCATTTCACCTCATTTATAAACTTCGTTTATAAATGAACTACTTGTTCTAATTATTCAAAACAAGTTAATATTTCTAATCCATTCAAAAACACAAATTCTTTTTATAAAAATAGAATTTTCCCTTTTAAAACTCAAATATCCTTTTTCATGATATTTTTATAAATCAACATTAGGCCCAGTGATACTTAAACATACGAAACACCCAATTATAAATTACAGGTTTTCTAACACATCATATAAGACAGTATATATGCAAACAAACAAACAAACATATAATATATTTTTGAGGAATCCAGTTGGATCCCTACAACCTGTTTTCCTGCATCCACAGGTTAGTCAACATAAATAATACCCATCCTGCTTCGAGGCAGGATATCGTGGTATAGAAGGTCATCCACTAATATATATTTGTGGGGTGCATAGGGAAATCATCTGCTAATGGTACTGCGGGCATCCGCTAATGAGACTGCGGGAACCATCCACTCACCAAACCAATATATATATATATATATATATATATATATATATATATATATATATATATATATATATATATATAATAGTCAAGCCTAAATAACTAATATATATTTTAAACAGTCACAACAATATTTCAACGCATACAAACAGTCAACAATTTATTTTTAATGCTAAAAATAAATTAACGAATGAGATTTACTCACCAGGGTTTTTAATTGTTGAATATCTGATTTAAATTCCATAGCTCACACTATTTTATTCTATTGGATTCCGAACTGCAATTGCAATTAGCAAAAATTCCAATAAGTGTCATATCCATTCGGTACAGCTCCTATACGTAGACAACGATAAAGCGAATCAACCCAACCAACTGTTTTTGATTTTAGACCTAGGATGAATAGGATATCTTATTTTTTTATATACAAGTTTAAATATGTATGATTAAAAATTATAAATTTATTTAATTAACTAAACCGAATTTATTAAATTTACCTTAATTACCATCTGCTATCACACTTCACAAAACTGACTCAAACATACCCACTACCGTAACCTTCTCCCTCTGACAGACCTCCGACCAAGTTCAGACATGCACTAGTCCTCTCCAAGTAACTCATTTGTTCTTCACTGTCACCAAATCTTGAGTTCACCGCAAACATCCCCTCGAATCTGAACAAGGACATAATCGCTTTTCCCTTCTGTAGACCTTCCTCTCAACAGGTCACACTACTCATGCAGTCATTTCCATTTGCTGCTTCACGATCCAGTACTCTCCATACTTCACTGTTCGACGCACTGGAACCACCAAGGCCCTCGCCGATTGCCTCCTTTCAACTCACGTATGAAACCTGCATTCAGTGCCACCTTCTATGAATCGCGAAATCAACCAACTTCGAAAACAAGTGATAAATTTGTCGACAACTCAAGATCGTGCCTCGACTTCATCTGCGGCCTCGACAAAAACCAGCCTAATCGCTCTGCCCTAATTTCGAGGTCCAGAAAAACGAGGCGCATCGTTCCTTGAACATATCAGCGTGAAGCCCTTGCGTTCACGATTACAACGAATGCAAGATCATGGATTTTCATTGAGTGTCTTATTTTAAAGAAATTCATGAAGGATCGATTGAGGTGAAAAGCTATGGTTTTTCCTCTTTTGAAGAAATGAAGTATACGAGAAAAGTGAAAAAGGGAAAATGGTTAGACTGGTTTAAATAGGTGTGGAATGGAACAGATTGAGTATAAACGAGTGAAGGAAGAGAAGATAGCAGGCCATTCAATTTGTGGAGTGGAAGAGGAGAATGTGTTTCCCCTTTTCCCCTTTTGATTTTCTATGGACGAGATAAATCATCTTTAGTTTAGTTTAAATAAAAAGAAAACTAGGGTGAACAATTGATTTTAATTCGATTCGCGTTGCATTAGTGATTTTAAATTTCCCTATGATTCCGAACTCCTTTCTGAACCCAACAAGTGGCATTCCTAGGGCTATACCACTATTCTGAACACACTGGGATAGGTCACGAAGTCCAATTCGATCATATGGAGAAGGTATTAATTTAAATTGATATAGTTAAATTTCAAAACAACAAATCCTTCGATAATAAATTTTTATTATTATTCCAATTCAAACAGAAGTTTGTATCGATCATCTGAACTGATTCGATTCAGCTTTAAAATTTTAATTTAAATTGTTACCGTTTTCGCATTACGATAATTTAGTATATTCGATATTAAATCGAAATCGATTATTAAACAACCCCCACTCCAAACGATTCATCATCTTTCATATTTGTTGATCTACCCCCACTATGCTTAAACAACCCCCTACTTTTATTATTGTTTTCCTTTAATCATTTCTTTATTCATTTATTTTTCATTATTCATTTCTTTCTTTGTAAACCATTTATCATTCTACTTCTGTGAAGGCTTGGTTTTTCCAGCACCCAATCCAAACGATTCATCATCTTTCATATTTGTCGATCTACCCCTACCATGCTTAAACTACCGCTACTTCTCTTAATACATCAAAACCGCCCTTCTTTTTACTCCTACCCCAAATTCTCTAAATAGCAATTACTTCTAAAAATTACCCCTATTTTTTGACTACTGTGAAGGGTTAGTTTTTGCAGCATCCAATCGAAATGATTCATCATCATTCATATTTGTAGATTTACCCCTACTATGCTTAATTACCTCCCCTACTTTTATTATTGTTTTCCTTTATTCATTTCTTTATTCATTTTTTTTGTATTATTCATTTCTTTGAAAACCAATTACCATTCCATGAAGGGTTGGTTTTTGCAGCACCTTATCCAAACGATTCATCATCCTTCATATTTGTCGATCTATACCTACAATGCTTAAACTACCCCTACTTCTCTTAATACTTCAAAACATGACTTCCTTTTAATCCCACCCCTGATTATCTATATAGCCAATACTTCCAATAATTACCCCTATTTTTTAACTACTGTGAAGGGTTGGTTTTTGCAGCACCCAATCCAAATGATTCATCATCTTCATATTTGTCGATCTACCCGTACTATGCTTAGACTACCCCCCTACTTTTATTATTGTTTTCCATTATTCATTTCTTTATTCGTTTTATTTGCATTATTCATTTTTTTCTTTGTAAGCCAATTATCATTCTACTTCTACTGTGAGAGGTTGGTTCTTGCAGCACCCAATCCAAAGGATTTATCATCCTTCATATTTGTCGATCCACCCCTACTATGCTTAAACTACCCCTACTTCTCTTAATGCTTAAAAACAGCTCTTCTTTTTAATCCTAACCCTAATTCTCTAAATAGCCCTTACTTCCAACAATTACCCCTATTTTTTAACTACTATGAAGGGTTGGTTTTTTGCAGCACCCAATCCAAATGATTCATCACCTTTCGTATTTGCGGATCTACCCCTACTATGCCTAAACTACCCCTAGTTCTCTTAATACATCAAAACAACCCTTCTTTTTAATCCTACCCCTAATTCTTCAAATATCCCTTACTTCCTACAATAACCCCTATTTTTTAACTACTGTGAAGGATTGGTTTTTGCAGCACCCAATCCAAATGATTCATAATCCTTCATATTTGTCGATCTAACCCTACTATGGTTAAACTACCCCTACTTCTCTTAATACTTCAAAACAACCCTTCTTTTTAATCCTACCCCTAATTCTCTAAATAGCTCTTACTTCCAATAATTACCGCTATTTTTTAACTACTGTGAAGGGTTGGTTTTTGCAACACCCAGTCCCAATGGTTCACCATCTTTCATATTTATTGATTTTGATAAATATGAATTAGTGGTAACCCATAATTATGATCTACCCCTACTATTCTATAAATCGTAGTATTACCTTTACTTTTATTATTGTTTTCCAATAATTATCATCTAAATGATTGTTACAAATAAAGATGATGAATCATTTGGATTGGGTAGGATTTTGGGAATTAGGGTTGGTTAAGCATAGTAGTGGTAATTCTCTAAATAGGGGTAGGATTAAAATAAGGGTTAGATCGACCAATAATAATTAGGTGTAGATCGATAAATAACAATTAAGGGTTGTTTAGGGGTAATTGTCGATCCAGCCCTTTTTTTAATCCTACCCCTAATTCTCTAAATAGCCCTTACTTCCAAAAATTACCCTTATTTTTTAACTACTGTGAAGGGTTGGTTTTTGCAGTACCCAATCCAAACGATTCATCATTTGTCATATTTATCGATCTACCCCTACTATGCTTAAACTACCCCCCCTCCCACCCCCGCTTTTATTATTGTTTTCCTTTATTCATTTCTTTATTCATTTTTTTGCATTATTCATTTCTTTGTAAACCAATTATCATTCTGTGAAGGGTTGGTTTCCGCTGCACCCAATCCAAACGATTCATCATCTTTCATATTTATCGATTTACACCTACTATGCTTAAACTGCCCCTACTTCTCTTAATATTTCAAAATAGGCCTTCTTTTTAATTCTACCCCTAATTCTATAAATATCCCTTATTCCAACAATTACCCCTATTTTTTAACTACTGTGAAGGGTTGGTTTTTCCAGCACCCAATCCAAACTATTCATCATCTTTCATATTTGTCGATCTACCCCTACTATGCTTAAACTGCCCACTACTTTTATTATTATTTTCCTTTATTCATTTCTTTATTCATTTATTTTGCATTATTAATTATTTCATTGTAAACCATTTCTCATTCTACTTCTGTGAAGGGTTGGTTTTTCTAGCACCCAATCCAAACGATTCATCATCTTTCATATTTGTCGGTCTATACCTACTATGCTTAAACTACCCCTACTTCTCTTAATACTTCAAAACATGCCTTCTTTTTAATTCTACCCCTAATTCTCTAAATAGCCTTTGCTTTCAACAATTACACCTATTTTTTTAACTACTGTGAAGAGTTAGTTTTTCCAACATCCAATCCAAATGATTCATCATCTTTCATATTTTTCGATCTACCCCTACAATGCTTAAACTACCCCCCACTTTTATTATTGTTTTCCTTTATTCGTTTCTTTATTCATTTTATTTGCATTATTCATTTCTTTCTTTGTAAACCAATTATCATTCTACTTTTATAGTGAGGGGTTGGTTTTTGCAGCACCCAATCCAAATGATTTGTCTTCCTTCATATTTGTCGATCTACCCCTACTATGCGTAAACAACCCCTACTTCTCTTAATACTTCAAAACCGCCCATCTTTTTAATCCTACCCCCAAATTCTCTAAATAGCCCTTACTTCTAAAAATTACTCCTATTTTTTAACTACTGTGAATGGTTGGTTTTTGCAGCACCCAATCCAAATGATTCATCATCTTTCATATTTTTAGATCTACCCCTACTATGCTTAAACAGCCTCCCCTACTTTTATTATTATTTTCCTTTATTCATTTCTTTATTCTTTTTTTGCATTATTTATTTCTTTGTAACCCAATTATCATTCTGTGAAGGGTTGTTTTTTGTAGCACCCAATCTAAACGATTCATTATCTTTCATATTTGTCGATCAACCCCTACGATGCTTAAACTACCCTTCTTCTCTTAATACTTCAAAACAGGCCTTCTTTTTAATCCTACCCCTAATTCTCTAAACAGCCCATACTTCCAACAAATACCCCTATTTTTTAACTACCGTGAAGGGTTGGTTTTTGTAGCACCCAATCCAAATGATTCATGATCTTCCGTATTTGTCGATCTACCCCGACTATGCTTAAACTGGCCCCCTAATTTTATTATTGTTTTCGTTTATTCATTTTCTTTGCATTGTTCATTTCTTTCTTTGTAAACCAATTATCATTTTACTTCTACTGTGAGGGGTTGGTTTTTGCAGCACCCAATCTAAATGATTCATCTTCCTTCATATTTGTCGATCTACCACTACTATGCCTAAACTACCCCTACTTCTCTTAATACTTCGAAACAGCCCTTCTTTTTAATCCTATCCCTTATTCTCTAAATAGCCCTTACTTCCAACAACTACCCCTATTTTTTAACTACGTTGAAGGGTTGGGTTTTGCAGCACCCAATCCAAATGATTCATCGTCTTTCATATTTGTCAAACTACCCCTACGATGCTTAAACTACCCCTACTTCTCCTAATACTTCAAAAAAGTCCTCCTTTTTAATCCTACCCCTAATTCTCTAAATAGTCGTTACTTCCAACAATTACCCCTATTTTTTAACTATATGAAGGGTGGGATTTTTGCAGCAGCCAATCCAAATGATTCATCATCTTTCATATTTGCGGATCTACCCCTATTATGCTTAAACTACCCCTAGTTCTCTTAATACATCAAAACAGCCCTTCCTTTTAATCCTACCCTGAATTCTTTAAATAGCCTTTACTTCCTACAATAAACCATGTTTTTTAATAACTATGAGGGCTTGGTTTTTGCAGCACCCAATCCAAATGATTCATAATCCTTTATATTTGTCGATCTACACCTACTATGCTTAAACTACCCCTACATCTCTTAATACTTCAAAACGGCCCTTATTTTTAATCCTCCCCTAATTCTCTGAATAGCTCTTGCTTCCAACAATTACCGCTATTTTTTAACTACTATGAAGGGTTGGTTTTTGCAACACCAAATCCCAATGGTTCATCATCTTTCATATTTATCGATTTTGATAAATATGAATTAGGGGTAATTCATAAATATGATCTACCCCTATTATTCTCTAAATCATTATATTACATCTACTTTTATTATTGTTTTCCAATAATTATCATCTAAATGATTGTTACAAATAAAGATGATGAACCGTTTGGATTGGGTTGGATTTGAAGAATTAGGGTTGGATAAGCATAGTAGTGGCAGTTCTCTAAATAGGGGTAGGATTAAAATAAGAGTTAGATCAAAATTAATAATTAGGCATAGATTGACAAATAATAATTAAGGGTTGTTTAAAGGGTACTTAAAAACATCTCAATTATGAAGTTTTGCAGCACCCAATCCAAATGATTCATTAAACCAAATGAATAATGCAAAATAAGTGAATAAAGAAATGAATAAAAGAAAACAATAATAAAAGAAGTGGGTAGTTTAAGCATAGAAGGGGTAGGACTAAAAAGAAGGGTTGTTTTAAAGTAGGATTAACCTACTGCTACTATGCTTAATCTACCCCTGCTTCTCTTAATACTTCAAAACAACCCTTCTTTCTAATCCTACCCCTAATTCTCTAAATAGACCTTACTTCCAACAATTACCCCTATTTATTAACTACTGTGAAGGATTGGTTTTTACAGCACCCAATCCAAATGATTTATCATCTTTCATATTTGTAGGGGCAGTTTAAGTACAGTAGGGGTAGATCGACAAATATGAAAGATGATGAATCATTGGGATTGGGCGCTGCAAAAATCAACCCTTCGCAGTAGTTAAAAAAAGGAGTAATTTTTGGAATTAAGGTCTATTTAGAGAATTAGGTGTAGGAATAAAAAGAAGTGTAGTTTTGAAGTATTAAAAGAAGTAGGGGTAGTTTAAGCATAGTAGGGGTAGATCGACAAATATGAAAGATGATGAATCATTGGGATTGGGTGCTGCAAAAACCAACCCCTCACAGTAGTTAAAAAATAGGGGTAATTATTAGAAGTAAGGCTATTTAGAGAATTATGACGAGGATTAAAAAGAAGGGATGTTTTGAAGTATTGAGAGAAGTAGGAGTAGTTTAAGCAAAGTAGGGGTAGATCGACAAATATGAAAGATGATTAATCATTTGGATTGGGTGCTGCAGAAATCAGCCCTTTACAGTAGTTTTGTAACACCCCACCTCCGCTAGGGTCACTCTTTCGGGGGGCACTAGCTTCTGGGGGGCGTTAGAACTGGTTAAGCATGCATAATGATATATCAAGGCAGAACAGGAACATAAATATATATGTAAAACAGAGTAAGTGAGAATAAAACAGCGGAATATCTCAAACCATCTCAAAATAAGTCTAGTACATCATAAAGTCATCTGCCAAAATAAATATGTCTAGTACAACATAAACAGAAATACTGAAATACATAGTGCTATCCCCAAAAATAAAAGTGATGAACCATAGCGAGCTCAATATCCAGACATACATGAGCTATCCAGCGAACAAGCAAGCGATCCAAGCTAAGCACCACTGTTCCCTCCCTGAGAACCTGGGGGGGGGGGGGGGAAACAGAAGAAAAGAAGCGAAAGAAAACAGGTCAGTCAAAAAGACTGGTAAGCCCTACTACGATCAGTCTATAAACTAATAAAGCTAACATCATGATGGAAACTGAGATGAATATGCTGGCAATAGATAAAGGTGTCATCACATAAAGAAGATTAAGCTTTGCACCATAGTGTACTAGCAAACTAACATAACAGGTATTGATCCCTCAGCCCAAACTTTGGCCCAATAGCATGAGGTGACCTTAATGCAAGGTCCAGCCCAACGGTCTAGTCGATCGGCTCCCTATAAACCTAACATGTCAAGTGTTGGTGTCCATACGGCCCACATATGGTTGTAGTCAGACTGTGCTGGGTCCACCTTTGGGTGTATCAAGCCCTCGGGTATCAACCCCAGACACCTAAGCAATAATGCACAGTCTAAACCTAATGGTACCCGTGCCTCGAGTTTGTCCAACACCGAACTACGTGCACGTCCGTAGCCCGCCTGGACCCGCACCGCTGTACCACTCAGCCGTCGCTTTGGTCGCTTACATCAGTCCAGTAATCGTGCCCCGCCCTAGCCTAGCCTCTAGGGTTGTGAATGATACCAAACTGGGATTACTGCTGGAACAGACCACGCTGCTAGGGTTTTCTAAGAGGGTTAAGTGTGGTTTAACCCCTCACTAATCATGGATTAAATTAGCTAAGTGTAACCAACAGTTCACCACTTAACCCCATTTAATCCCTCGTATCCCCAAAATTGGTTAAGTATTAGTGGGCCATGACTTAACCCTAATCATGAGGCATTAATTTAATTGTACCTTAACCTCTCACATTAGACTTTGTTGCGGTTACTAGTTAAGCCGGGCGGGTCCGGGTAGCTTTACACCACAACTTGGTCTAACCTCGGGTCCCAGGTACACATGACCAACTTCTCACATTGGGTCCTATTGTTTGTAGCAACTAGTTAAGCCGGTCGGTTCCGGGTAGGTTTACGCTACAAACTCAACCCAACCTTGAGTTGGCCACACATGTTTTCTAAGTGTCATGTCCACTTTATTTCAAACCATAATTACAAGTTTAACTTGGGTAGACCTAACTTAATAGGTAAATTCCCAAGGGGTAGACCTAACTTAATAGGTAAATTCCCAATCTTATATTTTCATGTATTTTAAGTTTTACCCAAAAACCCCCCCAACGTCATTCTATCGCTTACATATTCGTCATAACGCATAAAGGATAGAAAGAGGGAACTTGGCACAACATACATGAAGAATCTTACATATCATAATAAGCATGCATAACATGTTGGACTTGCATAACTTAGCATGGTGAACTTGCATAAACATGCATAACTTGTTGAACTTGCAAATCATGACTTAGTGAACTTGCATAAACATGCATAACTTGTTAAACTTGCAAATCATGGCATAGTGAATCTGCATAAGCATGCATAACTTGTTAAACTTGCAAACCATGGCATAGTGAACTTGCATAAGCATGCATAACTTGTTAAACTTGCAAATCATGGCATAGTGAACATGCATAACTTATCAAACATGTGTAACATGGCATAGTGAACTCGCATAAGCATGCATAACTCATTAAACATGCATAACATAGCATAGTGAACTCGCATAAGCATGCATAACTTATTAAACATGCATAACATAGCATAGTGAACTCGCATAAGCATGCATAACTTATTAAACATGCATAAATCCCAACTTTCATCACATATTAACTTTAGAGTTTCTAAAATGAAGGTAAGAGGGCTTACAACTATTATGAAGACACAAATCCACTAATAAAGATTAAAAAGCCTTTTATGCAAGCATATAAAAACCCAAAGCAAAGCTCCAACTAACAAAAATCCCAAAAACTCTAGCTTAGCAAATAAAGCTTGCAACTTGATGATGTATGCAAGCTAATGATCATTCATACAACTTAGAAAAGCTTGTATGAACATCAAAATCTTCCTAGAATTGATTTTTGAAGAGGGTGGAGGCTAGGGTTCTTAGGTGGAGGCCATTTGAGAATTCAATTTGACATAGTTTGGTTGCTAGAGTGAATAATGAGGGTTTAGGGTAGGATTAAGGGCTTATTTATAGAAGATTAGAGTGTTTTTAGCCCTAGGATTAACCCTAGGTTAGTTTAGGCCCGTCAGATTTAGGAATTCTCTAGAACCAAGCCACAAGACCAAGCCCAAATCAAAATGGTGCGCCAGGCAAAACTGCCTGGCCACCCCGTGTCGACAGGGCTGTCGACAGGGCAGTCGACACCCTAAGACCCCTGTCGACATGCCTGTCGACATGGGGGTCCTGGCGGGAATTTTCCCGCCTGACACCAATTAGCCCTAATCCTTGTTTAAAATTTAAATCTGTTTTTACTATGGAAATTTCTGAAAACTTCAATGGGCCTTAACTAGGTCATACGGACTCCGATTTTCGAAAACTCGGACTCTATTTCCCGTATTTTTCCGAGACGAACGCAATGGCATAGGCCGTTTCCCTTGATTCAGATTTTTGAATTAAATTCTGCCTCGATTTATGTTATAACAGGTTATTGAAAATACGGGTTGTTACAAGTTTAAATATAGCGGTAATTGTTAGAAGTAGAAGCTATTTAGAGAATTAGGGGTAGGATTAAAAAGAAGGGTTGTTTTGAAGTATTATGAGAAATAGGGGTAGTTTAAGCATAGTAGGGGTAGATCGACAAATATGAAAGATGATGAATCATTTGGATTGAGTGCTGCAAAAACCAACACTTCACAATAGTTAAAAAATAGGGGTAATTGTTGGAATTTAGGGCTATTTACAGAATTTTAGATAGGATTAAAAAGAAGGAATGTTTTGAAGTATTAAGATATGTAGGGGCAGTTTAAGAATAGTAGGGGTAGATTGACAAATATGAAAGACGATGAATCGTTTGGATTGGGTGCTGGAAAAACCAACCCTTCACAGAAGTAGAATGATAAATGGTTTTCGAAGAAAGAAATACCCTACTATGCTTAAACTACCTCCCCTACTTTTTATATCTGCCAATCCAATAGGGGTACTTTAACTTCAAATTGCAGCACCCAATCCAAATGATTCATCATCTTTTATATTTGGTTTGGGTGCTGCAAAAACCAACCCTTCACAATAGTTAAAAATAGGGGTAATTGTTGGAAGTAAGGGCTATTTAGAGAATTAGGGGCAGGATTAAAAATAAGGGTTGTTTTGAAGTATTAAGAGAAGTAGGGGTAGTTTAAGCACAGTCGGGGTAGATCGACAAATATTAAAGATGATGAATCGTTTTGATTGGGTGCTGCAAAAACCAACCCTTTACAGAATGATAATTGGTTTAAAAGAAATGAATAATGAAAAAAAATGAATAAAAAAATGAATAAAGGAAAACTATAATAAAAGTAGGGGAGATAGTTTAAGCATAGTAGGGGTACATCGACAAATATGAAAGATGATGAATTGTTTGGATTAGGTGCTGCAAAAATCAACCCTTCAAAATAGTTAGAAAATAAGGGTAATTGTTGGAAGTAAGGGCTATATAGAGAATTATGGGTAGGATTAAAAAGAAGGGTTGTTTTGAAGTATTAAGTGACGTAGGAGTAGTTTAAGCATAGAAGGGGTAGATCGACAAATATGAAAGATGATGAATCGTTTGGATTGTGTGCTGCAAAAACCAACCCTTCATAGAAGTGGAATGATAATTGGTTTACAAAGAAGTGAATAATGCAAAAAAAAAAATATGAATAAAAGAAAACAATAATAAAAGTAGGGGGTAGATTAAGCATAGTAAGGTTAGATCGACAAATGTGAAAGATGACGTTTGGATTGGGTGCCGCAAAAACAAACCCTTAATAGACGTAGAATGATAATTGGTTTACAAAGAAATGTATACTGCAAAAAAATGAATAAAGAAATGAATAAAGGAAAACAATAATAGAAGTAGGGGAGATAGTTTAAGCATAATAGGGTTAGATCGACAAATATGAAAGATGATGAATTGTTTGGATTGGGTGCTGCAAAAACCAACCATTCACAGAAGTATAATGATAATTAGTTTACAAATAAAGAAATGAATAATGTAAAAAAGTGAATAAAGAAACAAATAAAGGAAAACAATAGTAAAAGTAGTAGGTAGTTAAAAAATAGAGGTAATTGTTGGAAGTAAGGGCTATTTAGAGAATTAGGGGAAGGATTAAAACGAAGGGCTGTTTTGAAGTATTAAGAGAAGTAGGGGTAGTTTAAGTGAAGTAGCGGTAGATCGACAAATATGAAAGATGGTGAATCGTTTGGATTGGGTGCTGAAAAAACCAACCCTTCACAGTAGTTAAAAAATAGGGGTAATTGTTGGAAGTAAGGGCTATTTAGAGATTTAAGGGTAGGATTAAAAAGAAGGGTTGTTTTGAAGTATTAAGAGAAGTAGAGGGAGTTTAAGCATAGTCGGGGTAGATCGACAAATATTAAAGATGATGAATCGATTGGATTGGGAGCAGCAAAAACCAAACCTTCATAGAATAATAATTGGTTTACAATGAAATGAATAATGCAAAAAAATTAATAAAGAAATGAATAAAGGAAAACAATAATAAAAGTAGGGGAGGTGGTTTAAGCATAGTAGGGGTAGATCGACAAATACGAAAGATGATGAATCGTTTGGATTGGGTGCTACAAAAACCAACCCTTCACAGTTGTTAATAAATAGGGGTAACTGTTGGAAGTACGTGTTATTTAGAGAATTAGGGTTATGATTAAAAAGAAGGGTTGTTTTTAAGTATTAAGAGAAGTAGGGGTAGTTTAAGCATAATAGGGGTAAATCGACAAATATGAAAGATGATGAATCATTTGGATTGGGTGATGCAAAAACCAACCCTTCACAGTTGTTAAAAATAAGGTAATTTTTGGAAGTATTGGCTATTTAGAGATTTAGGGGGAGGATTAAAAATAAGGGTTGTTTTAAATCATTAAGAGAAGTAGAGGTAGTTTAAGCATAATCGGGGTAGATCGACAAATATTAAAGATGATGAATCGTTTGGATTGGGAACAGCAAAAACCAAACCTTCACAAAATGATAATTGTTTTACAAAGAAGAGAATAATGCAAAAAAATGAATAAAGGAAAACAATAATAAAAGTAGGGGGTAGTTTAAGCATAGTAAGAGTAGATCGACAAATATGAAAGATGACATTTCGATTGGGTGCCGTAAAAACAAACCATTCACAGAAGTAGAATGATAATTGGTTTACAAAGAAATGAATCATGCAAAAAAAATGAATAAGGAAACGAATAAAGGAAAACAATAATAAAAGTTGGGGAGATAGTTTAAGCATATAGGGTTAGATCGACAAATATGAAAGATGATGAATCGTTTGGATTATGTGTTGCAAAAACCAACCCTTCACAGAAGTATAATGATAATTATTTTACAAAGAAAGAAATGAATAATGTAAAAAAATGAATAAAGAAATGAATAAAGGAAAACAATAATAAAAGTAGTGGGTGGTTAAAAATATGGGTAATTGTTGGAAGTAAGGGCTATTTAGAGAATTCGGGGGAGGATTAAAATGAAGGGATGTTTTGAAGTATTAAGAGAAGTAGAGATAGTTCAAGCATAGTCGGGGTAGATCGACAAATATTAAAGATGATGAATCATTTGGATTGGGAGCAGCAAAAACCAACACTTCACAGAATAATAAATGGTTTACAAAGAAATGAATAATGCAAAAAAATGAATAAAGAAATGAATAAAGGAAAACAATAATAAAAGTTGGGGAGGTAGTTTAAGCATAGTAGGGGTAGGTCGACAAATATGAAAGATGATAAATTGTTTGGACTGGGTGCTGCAAAAACCAACCCTTCACAGTAGTTAAAAAATAGGGGAAATTGTTGGAAGTAAGGGCTATTTAGAGAATTAGAGGTATGATTAAAAACAAGGGTTGTTTTGAAGTATTAAGAGAAGTAGGGGTAGTTTAAGCATAGTAGGGGTAAATCGACAAATATGAAAGATGATGAATCATTTGGATTCGGTGATGCAAAAACCAATCCTTCACAATAGTTAAAAAATAGGGGTAATTGTTGGAAGTAAGGGTTATTTAGAGAATTAAGCATATGATTAAAAAGAAGGGATGTTTTGAAGTATTAAGAGTAGTAGGGGTAGTTTAAGAATAGTAGGGGTAGATCGACAAATATGAAAGATGATGGGTGCTGGAAAAACCAATCCTTCACAGAAGTAGAATTATAAATGGTTTTCAAAGAAATAAATACCCCTACTATGCTTAAACTACCTCCCCTACTTTTTAGATATACCAATCCAATAGGGGTACTTTAACTTCAAATTGCAGCACCCAATCCAAATGATTCATCATCTTTTATATTTGGTTTGGGTGCTGCAAAAACCAACCCTTCACAATAGTTAAAAAATAGGGGTAATTTTTGGAAGTAAGGGCTATTTAGAGAATTAGGGGTGGGATTAAAAATAAGGGTCGTTTTGAAGTATTAAGTGAAGTAGGGGTAGTTTAAGCATAGTCTGGGTAGATCGACAAATATTAAAGATGATGAATCGTTTGGATTAGGTGCTGCAAAAACCAACCCTTCACAGAATGATAATTGGTTTAAAAGAAATGAATAATGCAAAAAATGAATAAAGAAATGAATAAAGGAAAACTATAACAAAAGTAGGGGAGATAGTTTAAGCATAGTAGGGGCACATCGACAAATATGAAAGATGATGAATTGTTTGGATTAGGTGCTGCAAAAATCAACCCTTCAAAATAGTTAGAAAAAGGGGTAATTGTTGGAAGTTAGTGCTATATAGAGAATTACGGGTAGGATTAAAAAGAAGGGTTGTTTTGAAGTATTAAGAGAAGTAGGGGTAGTTTAAGCATAGTAGGGGTAGATCGACAAATATGAAAGATGATGAATCGTTTGGATTGGGTGCTGCAAAAACCAACCCTTCGTAGAAGTGGAATGATAATTGGTTTACAAAGAATTGAATATTGCAAAAAAAATTGAATAAAAAATGAATAAAGGAAAACAATAATAAAAGTAGGGGGTAGATTAAGCATAGTAAGGGTAGATCGACAAATATGAAAAATGACGTTTGGATTGGTTACCGCAAAAACAAACCCTTCATAGAAGTAGAATGATAATTGGTTTACAAATAAATGTATACCGCTAAAAAATGAATAAAGAAATGAATAAAGGAAAACAATAATAGAAGTAGGGGAGATAGTTTAAGCATAGTAGGGTTAGATCGACAAATATGAAAGATGATGAATCGATTGGATTGGGTGCTGCAAAATCCAACCATTCACAGAAGTATAATGATAATTAGTTTACAAAGAAAGAAATGAATAATGTAAAAAAGTGAATAAAAAAATGAATAAAGGAGAACAATAGTAAAAGTAGTGGGTAGTTAAAAAATAGAGGTAATTGTTGGAAGTAAGGGATATTTAGAGAATTAGGGGGAGGATTAAAACGAAGGGCTGTTTTGAAGTATTAAGAGAAGCAGGGGTAGTTTAACCGAAGTAGGGGTAGATCGACAAATATGAAATATGGTGAATCATTTGGATTGGGTGCTGCAAAAACCAACCCTTCATAGTAGTTAAAAAATAGGGGTAATTGTTGGAAGTAAGGGATATTTAGAGATTAAGGGGTAGGATTAAAAAGAAGGGTTTTTTTGAAGTATTAAGAGAAGTAGAGGTAGTTTAAGCACAGTCAGGGTAGATCGACAAATATTAAAGATGATGAATCGATTGGATTGGGAGCAGCAAAAACCAACCCTTCATAGAATAATAATTGGTTTACAAAGAAATGAATAATGCAAAAAAATGAATAAAGAAATGAATAAAGGAAAACAATAATAAAATTAGGGGAGGGGTTTTAAGCATAGTAGGGGTAGATCGACAAATACGAAAGATGATGAATCGTTTGGATTGGGTGCTGCAAAAACCAACCCTTCACCGTAGTTAAAAACTAGGGGTAACTGTTGGAAGTAAGGGTTATTTAGAGAATTAGGGGTATGATTAAAAAGAAGGGTTGTTTTGAAGTATTAAGAGAAGTAGGGACAGTTTAAGCATTGTAGGGGTAAATCGACAAATATGAAACATGATGAATCATTTGGATTGGGTGATGCAAAAACTAACCTTTCACAGTACTTAAAAAAAAGGGGTAATTTTTGGAAGTATTGGCTATTTAAAGATTTAGGGGTAGGATTAAAAATAAGGGTTGTTTTGAAGTATTAAGAGAAGTAGAGGTAGTTTAAGTATAATCAGGTTAGATCGATAGATATTAAAGATGATGAATCGTTTAGATTGGGAGCAGCAAAAACCAACTCTTCACAAAATGATACTTGGTTTACGAAGAAGTGAATAATGCAAAAAAAAAAAAAAAATGAATAAAGGAAAACAATAATAAAAGTAGGGGGTAGTTTAAGCATAGTAAGAGTAGATCGACAAATATGAAAGATGACATTTCGATTGGGTGCCGCAAAAACAAACCCTTCATAGAAGTAGAATGGTAATTGGTTTACAAAGAAATAAATAATGCAAAAAAACTGTATAAGGAAACGAATAAAGGAAAACAATAATAAAAGTTGGGGAGATAGTTTAAGCATATAGGGTTAGATCGACAAATATGAAAGATGATGAATCGCTTGGATTAGGTGTTGCAAAAACCAGCCCTTCACAGAAGTATAATGATAATTAGTTTACAAAGAAAGAAATGAATAATGTAAAAAAATGAATAAAGAAATGAATAAAGGAAAACAATAATAAAAGTAGCGGGTAGTTAAAAATATGGGTATTTGTTGGAAGTAAGAGATATTTAGAGAATTCGGGGGAGGATTAAAACGAAGGGCTGTTTTGAAGTATTAAGAGAAGTTGAGATAATTTAAGCATAGTCTGGTTAGATCGACAAATATTAAAGATGATGAATCATTTGGATTGGGAGCAGCAAAAACCAACCCTTCACGGAATAATAATTGGTTTACAAAGAAAAGAATAATGCAAAAAAATGAATAAAGAAATGAATAAAGGAAAACAATAATAAAAGTAAGGGAGGTAGTTTAAGCATAGTAGGGGTAGGTCGACAAATACGAAAGATGATGAATCATTTGGATTGGGTGCTGCAAAAAAAAACCCTTCACAGTAGTTAAAAAATAGGGGTAATTGTTAGAAGTAAGGGCTATTTAGAGAATTAAGGGTATGATTAAAAAGAAGGGCTATTTTGAAGTATTAAGAGAAGTAGGGGAAGTTTAAGTATAGTAGGGGTAGATCGACAAATATGAAAGATGATGAATCATTGGGATTGGGCGCTGCAAAAACCAACCCTTCACAATAGTTAAAAAATAGGAGTAATTGTTGGAATTAATGCCTATATAGAGAATTAGGAGTAGGATTAAATAGAAGGACAGTTTTGAAGTATTAAAATAAGTAGGGGTAGTTTAAGCATAGTAGGGGTAGATCGACAAATATGAAAGATGATGAATCATTGGGATTGGGTGCTGTAAAAACCAACCCTTCACAGTAGTTAAAAAATAGGGGCAATTGTTGGAAGTAAGGGCTATTTAGAGAATTAGGGTATGATTAAAAAGAAAGGATGTTTTGATGTATTAAGAGAAATAGGGGAAGTTTAAGCATAGTAGGGGTAGATCGACAAATATGAAAGATGATGAATCATTGGGATTGGGCATTGCATAAAATAATCCTTCACATTTGTTGAAAAATAGGGGTAATTATTGGAAGTAAGGGGTATGATTAAATAGAATGGCAGTTTTGACGTATTAAGAGAAGTAGGGGTAGTTTAAGCATAGTAGGGGTAGATCGACAAATATGAAAGATGATGAATCGTTTGGATTGAGTGCTGCAAAAACCAACCCTTCACAGTAGTTAAAAAATAGGGGTAATTGTTGGAATTAAGGGCTATCTAGAGAATTTTGGGTAGGATTAAAAAGAAGGGTTGTTTTGAAGTATTAAGAGAAGTAGGGGTAGTTTAAGCAATGTAGGGGTAGATCGACAAATAGGAAAGGTGATGAATCGTTTGGATTGGTTGCTGGAAAAACCAACCCTTATAGAAGTAGAATGATAAATGGTTATAAATAAAGAAATACCCTTACTATTCTTAAAATACCTCCCCTACTTTTTAGATCTACCAATCCAATAGGGTACTTTAACTTCAAATTGCACAACCCAATCCAAATGATTCGTCCTCTTTTATATTTGGACTGGGTGATGCAAAAACCAAACCTTCACAATAGTTAAAAAATGGGGGTAATTGTTGGAAGTAAGGGCTATTTAATGAATTAGGGGTAGGATTAAAAAGAAGGGTTGTTTTGAAGTATTAAGAGAAGTAGGGGTAGTTTAAGCATAGTCGGGGTAGATCGACAAATATTAAGAATGATGAATCGTTTGGATTGGGTGCTGCAAAAGCCAACCCTTCACAGAATGATAATGGGTTTAAAAGAAATGAATAATGCAAAAAAATGAATAAAAAATTAATAAAGGAAAACATTAATAAAAGTAGGGGAGTTAGTTTATGCATAGTAGGGGTATATTGACAAATATGAATGATGATGAATCGTTTGGATCAGTTGCTGCAAAAACCAACCCTTTACAGTAGTTAGAAAATAGGGGTAATTGTTGGAAGTAAGGGATATATAGAGAATTAGGGGTAGAATTAAAAAGAAGGTTTGTTTTGAAGAATTAAGAGAAGTAGGGGTAGTTTAAGCATTGTTGGGTAGATCGACAAATATGAAAGATGATGAATCGTTTAGATTGGGTGCTGCAAAAACCAGCCCTTCATAGAAGTAGAATGTTAATTGGTTTACAAAGAAGTGAATAATGCAAAAAAAATGAATAAAGAAATGAATAATGGAAAACAATAATAAAAGTAGGGGGTAGTTTAAGCATAGTGAGGGTAGATCGACAAATATGAAAGATGATGAATCGTATGGATTGGGTGCCACAAAAAGAAACCCTTCACAAAAGTGTAATGATAATTGGTTTACAAAGAAATGAATAATGCAAAAAAATGAATAAAGGAAAACAATAATAGAAGTAAGGGAGATAGTTTAAGCATAGTAGGGTTAGATCGACAAATATGAAAGATGATGAATCATTTGGATTGGGTGCCGTAAAAACCAACCCTCCATAGTAGTTAAAAATAGGGTAATTGTTGGAAGTAAGGGCTATTCAGAGAATTAGGGGTAGGATTAAAAAGAAGGGCTATTTTGAAGTATTAAAAGAAGTGGGGGTAGTTTAAGCATTTTGATGTATTAAGAGAAGAGGGGGTAGTTTAAGCATAGTAGGGGTAGATCGACAAATATGAAAGATGATGAATCATTTGGATTGGGTGCTGCAAAAACCAACCCTTCACAGTAGTTAAAAAATAAGGGTAATTGTTGGAAGTAAGGGCTATTTAGAGAATTAGGGTAGGATTAAAAAGAATTCCTGTTTTGAAGTATTAAGAGAAGTAGGTGTAGTTTAAGCATAGTCGGGGTAGAATGACAAATATTAAAGATGATGAATCGTTTATATTGGGTGCTGCAAAACCAACCCTTCATAGAATGATAATTTGTTTACGAAGAAATGAATAATGCAAAAAAATGAATAAAGGAATGAATAAAGAAAACAATAATAAAAGTAGGGGAGGTAGTTTAAGCATAGTAGGGGTAGATCGACAAATACGAAAGATGATGAATCGTTTGGACTGGGAGCCGTAAAAACCAACCCTCCACAGTAGTTAAAAAATAGGGGTAATTGTTGGAAGTAAGGCTATTTAGAGAATTAGGTGCAGGATTAAAAAGAAGGTTTGTTTTGAAGTATTAATGGAAGTAGGGGTAGTTTAAGCATAGTAGGGGTGGATCCACACAAATGAAGGATGATGAAACATTTGGATTGGGTGCTACATAAACCAACCCTTCACAGTAGTTAAAAATAGGTGTAATTGTTGGAAGTAAGGGCTATTTAGAGAATTAGGGGTAGGATTAAAAAGAAGGGTTGTTTTGAAGTATTAAGAGAAGTAGGGGTAGTTTAAGATTAGTCGGGGTTGAATGACAAATATTAAAGATGATGAATCATTTATATTGGGTGCTGCAAAAACCAACCCTTCACAGAATGATAATTTGTTTACGAAGAAATGAATAATGCAAAAAAATGAGTAAAGAAACGAATAAAGGAAAATAATAATAAAAGTAGGGGAGGTAGTTTAAGCATAGTAGGGGTAGATCGACAAATACGAAAGATGATGAATCGTTTGGATTGGGTGCTTTAAAAAACAACCCTTCACAATAGTAAAAAAATAGGGGTAATTTTTGGAAGTAAGGGCTATTTAGAGAACTAGGGGCAGTATTAAAAAGAAGAGTTGTTTTGAAGTATTAAGAAAAGTAGGGGTAGTTTAAGCATAGTAGGGGTAGATCGACAAATATGAAACATGTTGAATCATTTGAATTGGGTGATGCAAAAACCAACCCTGCACATTAGTTAAAAAATAGGGGTAATTATTGAAAGTTAGGGCTATTTAGAGAATTAGGTGTAGGATTAAAAAGAAGGGTGTTTTGAAGTATTAAGAGAAGTAGGGGAAGCTTAAGCATAGTATGGGTAGATCGACAAATATCGAAGATGATGAATCATTGGGATTGGATGCTGCAAAAATCAACCCTTCACATTAGTTAAAAAATTGGGGTAATTGTTGGAAGTAAGAGCTGTTTAGAAAATTAGGGGTAGGATTAAAAAGAAGGGTTGTTTTGAAGTATTAAGAGAAGTAGGGGAAGTTTAAGCATAGTAGGGGTAGATCGACAAATATGAAAGATGATGAATCACTAGGATTGGGAGCTGCAAAAACCAACCTTTCACAATAGTTAAAAAATATGAGTAATTGTTGGAAGTGAGGGCTATTTAGAGAATTAGGGGTAGGATTAAAAATAAGGCATGTTTTGAAGTATTAAGAGAAGTAAGGGTAGATTAAACATAGTAGGGGTAGATCTACAAATATGTAAGATGATTAATCGTTTGGATTGGGTGCTGCAAATAACAACCCTTCATAGAAGTAGAATGATAATTGGTTTACTAAGAAATAAATAATGCAAAAAATTGAATAAAGGAATAAATAAAGGAAAACAATAATAAAAGTAGGGGAGATAGTTTAAGAATAGTAGGGGTAGATCGACAAATATGAAAGATGATGAATCGTTTTGGATTGAGTGCTTCAAAAACCAACCCTTCACAGAAGTAGAATGATAATTAGATTACAAAGAAAGAAATCAATAATGTTAAAAAATGAATAAAGGAAAACAATAACAAAAGTAGGGGATAGTTAAAAAATAGGGGTAATGTTGGAAGTAAGGGATATTTAGAGAATTAGGGGGAGGATTTAAAAGAAGGGTTGTTTTGATGTATTAAGAGAAGTAGGTGTAGTTTAAGCGAAGTAGGTGCAGATCGATAAATATGAAAGTTGGTGAATCATTTGGATTGGTTGCTGCAAAAGCCAACCCTTCACAGTAGTTAAAAAAATAGGTAAATTTTTGGAAGTAAGGGCTATTTAGAGAATTAGGGGTAGGATTAAAAAGAAGGGTTGTTTTGAAGTATTAAGAGAAGTATGGGTAGTTTAAGAGTAGTCGGGGTAGAATGACAAATATTAAATATGATGAATCATTTATATTGGGTGCTGCAAAAACCAACCCTTCACAGAATGATAATTTTTTTACGAAGAGATGAATAATGTAAATAAATAAATAAAGAAATGAGTAAAGGAAAACAATAATAAAAGTAGGGGAGGTAGTTTAAACATAGTAGGGATAGATCGACAAATACGAAAGATGATGAATCGTTTGGACTGGGTGCCGTAAAAACCCACTCTCCACAGTAGTTATAAAATAGGGGTAATTGTTGGAAGTAAAGATATTTAGAGAATTAGGGGTAGGATTAAAAAGAAGGTATGTTTTGGAGTATTAATAGAAGTAGGGGTAGTTTAAGCATAGTAGGGGTAGATCCACAAATATGAAAAATGATGAAACATTTGGATTGGGTGATGCAAAAACCAACCCTTCAAAGTTGTTAAAAAATAGGTGTAATTGTTAGAAGTAATGTTTATTTAGAGAATTGGGGGGGGGGGGGATAAAAAAGAAGGGTTGTTTTGAAGTATTAAGAGAAGTTGGGGTAGTTTAAGCATAGTCGGGGTAGATTGACAAATATTAAAGATGATGAATTGTTTATATTGGGTGTTGCAAAAACCAACCCTTCAAAGAATGATAATCGGTTTATGAAGAAATGAATAATGCAAAAAAATGAATAATGAAATGAATAAAGGAAAAGAATAATAAAACTAGGGGAGGTAGTTTAAGCATGGTAGGGGTAGATCGACAAATACAAAAGATGATGAATCGTTTGGATTGGGCGCTGCAAAAACCAACCCTTCACAATAGTTAAAAAATAGGGGTAATTTTTGGAAGTAAGGGCTATTTTGAGAATTAGGGGTAGGATTAAAAAGAAGGGTTGTTTTGAAGTATTAAGAGAAGTAGGGGTAGTTTAAGCATAGTAAGGGTAGATCGGCAAATATGTAAGATGTTGAATCGTTTGGATAGGGTGATGCAAAAACCAACCCTTCATAGTAGTTAAAAAATAGGCGTAATTGTTTAAAGTAAGAGCTATTTAGAGAATTAGGGGTAGGATTAAAAAGAAGGGTGTTTTGAAGTATTAAGAGAAGTAGGGGAAGTTTAAGCATAGTATGTGTAGATCGACAAATATGAAAGACGATGAATCATTGGGATTGGGTTCTGCAAAAACAAACCCTTCACAGTAGTTAAAAAACAGGGGTAATTTTAGGAAGTAAGGGCTGTTTATAGAATTAGGGGTAGGATTGAAAAGAATGGTTGTTTTGAAGTATTAAGAGAAGTAGGGGAAGTTTAAGCATTGTAGGGGTAGATCGACAAATATGAAAGATGATGAATCATTAGGATTGGGTGCTGCAAAAACCAACCCTTCACAGTAGTTAAAAGATATGAGTAATTGTTGGAAGTAAGGGCTATTTAGATAATTAGGGGTAGGATTAAAAAGAAGGGTTGTTTTGAAGTATTAAGAGAAGTAGTGTTAGTTTAAGCATAGTAGGGTAGATCGACAAATATGAAAGATGATTAATCGTTTGGGTTGGATGCTGCAAAAACCAACCCTTCATAGAAGTATACAGATAATTGGTTTACGAAGAAATGAAAAATGCAAAAAAATGAATAAAGAAGTGAATAAAGGAAAACAATTGTAAAAGTAGTGGGGTAGTTTAAGCATAGTAGGGTAGATCGACAAATATGAAAGATGATGAATCGTTTGGATTGGGTGCCGCAAAAACAAACCCCTCACAGAAGTAGAATGATAATTGGTTTACAAAGAAATGAATAATGCAAAAAATTGAATAAAGAAATAAATAAAGGAAAACAATAATAAAAGTAGGGGAGATAGTTTAAGAATAGTAGGGATAGATCGACAAATATGAAAGATGATGAATCGTTTGGATTGGGTGCTGCAAAAACCAACCCTTCATAGAAGTAGATTGATAATTTGATTACAAAGAAAGAAATGAATAATGTAAAAAAATGAATAAAGGAAAACAATAATATAAGTAGGGGGTAGTTAAAAAATAGGGGTAATTGTTGGAAGTAAGGGCTATATAGAAAATTAGGGGGAGGATTTAAAAGAAGGGCTGTTTTGATGTATTAAGAGAAGCAGGTGTAGTTTAAGCAAAGTAGCGGTAGATCGACAAATATGAAAGTTGGTGAATCATTTGGTTTGGGTGCTGAAAAAACCAACCTTTCACAGTAGTTAAAAAATAGGTGTAATTGTTGGAAGTAAGGGCTATTTAGAGAATTAGTGGTAGGATTAAAAAGAAGGGTTGTTTTGAAGTATTAAGAGAAGTAGGGGTAGTTTAAGCGAAGTCGGGGTAGATCGACAAATATTAAAGATGATGAATCGTTTGGATTGGGTGCAGCAAAAACCAACCCTTCACAGAATGATAAGTCGTTTGCAAAGAAATGAATAGTGCAAAAAAATGAATAAAGAAATGAATAAAGGAAAACAATAATAAAAGTAGGGGAGGTAGTTTAAGCATAGAAGGGGTAGATCGACAAATACGAAAGATGATGAATCGTTTGGATAGGGTGCGGCAAAAACCAACCCTTCGCAATTGTTAAAAATTGGGATAATTGTTGGAAGTAAGGGCTATTTAGAGTATTAGGGGTAGGATTAAAAAGAAGGGTTGTTTTGAAGTATTTAGAGAAGTAGGGGTAGTTTAAGCATAGTAGGGGTAAATCGACAAATATGAAAGAGGATGAATCGTTTGGATTGGGTGATGCAAAAACAAACCCTTCACAGTTGTTAAAAAATAGGGGTAATTGTTGGAAGTAAGGGCTATTTAGCAAATTATGGGTATGATTAAAAAGAAGGCTATTTTGAAGTATTAAGAGAAGTCGAGGAAGTTTAAGTATAGTAGGGGTAGATCGACAAATATGAAAGATGATGAATCGTTGGGATTGGGTGCTGCAAAAACCAACCCTTTATAGTAATTAAAAAATAGGGGTAATTGTTCGAAATAAGGTCTATTTAGATAATTAGGGGTAGGATTAAAAAGAATGGTAGTTTTGAAGTATTAAGAGAGTAGGGGTAGTTTAAGCATAGTAGGGCTAGATCGAGAAATGTGAAAAATGATTAATCATTGGGATTGGGTGCTGCAAAAACCAGCCCCTCACAGTAGTTAAAAAATAGGGATAATTGTTGGAAGTAAGGGCTATTTAGAGAATTAGGGGTAGGATTAAAAAGAAGGGCTGTTTGGAATTATTAAGAGAAGAAGGAGTAGTTTAAGCAAAATAGGGGTAGATCAAAAAATATGAAAGATGATTAATCATTTCGATTGGGTGTTGCAAACATCTATCCTTTACAGTAATTAAAATATAGGGGTAATTGTTGGAAGTAAGGGCTATTTAGAGAATTAGGGGTAGGATTAAAAAGAAGGGTTGTTTTGAAGTATTAAGAGAAGTAAGGGTAGTTTAAGCATAGTAGGGGCAGATCGACAAATATAAAACGATTCATCCAACAATCACCCAATCAATGATGAATCGTTTGGATTGGGTTCTGCAAAAACCAATCCCTCACAGTTGTAAAAAATAGGGGTAATTGTTGGATGTAAGTGCTATTTTGAGAATTAGGGGTAGGATTAGAAAGAAGGGTTGTTTTGAAGTATTAAGAAAAGTAGGGTTAGTATAAGCATAGTAGCGGTAGATCGACAAATATGAAAGATGACGAATCGTTTGGATTGGGTGATGCAAAAACCAACCCTTCATAGTAGTTAAAAAATAGGGGTAATTGTTGGAAGTAAGGGCTATTTAGAGAATTAAGGGTATGATTACAAAGAAGGGCTATTTTCGTGTATTAAGAAAAGTAGGGGAAGTATAAGAATAGTAGTGGTGAATCGACAAATAAGAAAGATGATGAATCAATGGGATTGGGCACGGCAAAAACCAACCCTTCATAGTCATTAAAAAATAGGGTTAATTGTTGGAAATAAGGTGTATTTAGATAATTAGGGGTAGGATTAAAAAGACGGGTAGTTTTGAAGTATTAAGAGAAGTAGGGGTAGTTTAAGCATAGTAGGGGTAGATCGACAAATATGAAAGATGATGAATCTTTGGGATTGGGTGCTGCAAAAACCAACCCTTCACAGTAGTTAAAAAATAGGGGTAATTGTTGGAAGTAAGGGAAATTTAGAGAATTAGGGGGAGGATTAGAAAGAAGGGTTGTTTAGAAGTATTAAGAGCAGTAGGAGTAGTTTAAGCAAAATAGCTGTAAATCAACAAATATGATAGATGATTAATCATTTGGATTGGGTGCTACAAAAACCAGCCCTTCACAGTAGTTAAAATATAGGAGTAATTGTTGGAAGTAAGGGCTATCTAGAGAATTGGGGTAGGATTAAAAAGAAGGGTTGTTTTTAAGTTTTAAGAGAAGTTGGGGTTGTTTAGGCATAGTAGGGGTAGATCGACAAATATTAAAGATGATGAATCATTTGGAATGAGTGCTGCAAAAACCAACCCTTCACAGTAGTTAAAAAATAAGGGTAATTTTTGGAATTAAGGGTTTTTTAGATAATATGGGGTAGGATTAAAAAGAAGGGTTATTTTGAAGTATTAAGAGAAGTAGGGGTAGTTTAGGCATAGTAGGGATAGATCGACAGATAAGAAAGATGATGAATCGTTTGGATTGGGTGCTGGAAAAACTAACCTTCGCCGAAGTAGAATGATAAATGGTTTGCAATGAAAGAAATACCCCCACTACGCTTAAACTACCTCCCCAACTTTTCTGATCTACCAATCCAATAGGGGTACTTTAACTTTAAATTGCATCACCCAATCCAAATGATTCGTCATCTTTCATATTTGGATTGGGTGCTGCAAAAACCATTCCTTCAATGTAGTTAAAAAATAGGGGTAATTATTGGAAGTAAGGGCTATTTAGAGAATTAAGGGTAGGATAAAAAGAAGGATTGTTTTGAAGTTTTAAGAAAAGTAGGGGTAGTTTAAGCAATGTCGGGGTAGATCGACAAATATGAAGGATGATGAATAGTTTGGATTGGGTGTTGCAAAAACCAACGCTTCACAGAATGATAACTGGTTTACAAAGAAATGAATAATGCAAAAAAAATGAATAAAGGGAAACAATAATAAAAGTAGAGGAGGTAGTTTAAGCATAGTAGGGTAGATCGTCAAATATGAAAGATGATGAATCGTTTTGATTGGGTGCTGCAAAAACCAACCCTTCACAGCAGTTAAAAAATAGGGGTAATTGTTGGAAGTAAGGGATATTTAGAGAATTAGGGTTAGGATAAAAACAGTTTTGTTTTGAAGTATTAAGAGAAGTAGGGGTAGTTTAAGCATGGTAGGGGTAGATAATTAAACATGAAAGATGATGAATCGTTTGGATTGGGTGATGCAAAAACCAATCCTTCACAGTAGTTAAAAAGTAAGCGTAACTGTTGGAAGTAAGGTCTATTTGGAGAATTAGGGGTTTGATTAAAAAGAATGGCCGTTTTGAAGTATTAAGAGAAGGTGGGGTAGTTTAAGCATAGTAGGGGTATACCCACAAATATGAAAGATGATAAATCATTTGGATTGGGTGCTGCAAAAATCAACCCTTCACAGTAGGTAAAAAACAGAAATAATTGTTGGAAGCAAGGGCTATTTAGAGAATTAGGGGTAGGATTAAAAAGAAGGAATGTTTTGAAGTATTAAGAGAAGTAGCGGTAGTTTAAGCATAATAGGGGCAGATCGACAAATATGAAAGATGATTAATCATTTGGATTGGGTGCTGCAAAAACCAACCCTTCACAGAATGATAATTTGTTTACAAAGAAATGAATAATGCAAAAAAAAAGAATAAAGGAAAACAATAATAAAAGTAGAGTAGGTATAAGCATAGTAGCGGTGAATCGACAAATATGAAAGATGATGAATCAATGGGATTGGGCGCGGCAAAAACCAACCCTTCATAGTCGTTAAAAAATAGGGGTAATTGTTGGAAGTAAGAGCTATTTAGAGAATTACGGGTAGGATTAAAAAGAATGGCTGTTTCGAAGTACTAAGAGAAGGAGGGGTAGTTTAAGCATAGTAGGGGCGGATCGACAAATATGATGGATGATGAATCCTTTGGATTGGGTGCTGCAAAAACCAACACTTCATAGTAGTTAAAAAATAGTAGTAATTGTTGGAAGTAAGGGCTATTTAGATAATTAGGGGTAGGATTAAAAAGAAAGGCTGTTTTGAAGTATTAAGAGAAGCAGGGGAAGTTTAAGCATAGTAGGGGTAGATCGACAAATATGAAAAATGATGAATCATTGGGGTTGGGCGCTACAAAAACCAACCCATCACAGTAGTTAAAAAATATGAGTAATTGTTGAAAGTAAGGGCTATTTAGAGAATTAGGGGTAGGATAAAAAGAAGGGTTGTTTTTAATTATTAAGAGAAGTAGGGGTAGTCTAAGCACAATAGGGTAGATCGACAAATCTGAAAGATGATGAATTGTTTGGATTGGGTGCTGCAAAAACCATACCGTCATAGAAGTAGAATGATAAATGGTTTACAAAGAAATGAATAATGCAACCAAAATGAATAAAGAAATTAATAAAGGAAAACAATAGCAAAAGTTGGGGGGTAGTTTAAGCATAGTAGGGGTAGATCGACTAATATGGAAGATGATAAATCGTTTGGATTGGGTGATGCAAAAACCAACCCTGCACAGAAGTAGAATGATAAATGGTTTACAAAGAAAGAAATGAACAATGTAAAAAATGAATAAAGGAAAATAATAATAAAAGTAGGGGGTAGTTAAAAAATAGGGGTAATTGTTGGAAGTAAGGGATAGTTAGAGAATAGGGGGAAGGATTAAAAAGAAGCGTTGTTTTGATGTATTAAGAGAAGTTGGGGTAGTTTAAGCAATGTTGGGGTAGATCGAAAAATATGAAAGATGGTGAATCATTTGGAATGGGTGCTGCAAAAACCAACCCTTCACAATAGTTAAAAAATAGTGGAAATTGTTGGAAGTAAGGGCTATTTAGAGAATTAGGGTAGGATTAAAAAGAAGGGTTGTTCTGAAGTATTAAGAGAAGTAGGGATAGTTTAAACATAGTCGGGGTAGATCGACAAATATTAAAGTTGATCAATCATTTGGACCGGGTGCTGCAAAAACAAGCCCTTCACAAAATGATAATTGGTTTACAAAGAAATAAATAATGCAAAAAAATGAATAAAGGAAAACATTAATAAAAGCAAGGGAGGTAGTTTAAGCATAGTAGGGGTAGATCGACAAATACGAAAGATGATGAATCGTTTGGATTGGGTGCTGCAAAAACCAACCCTTCACAGTAGTTAAAAAATAGGGATAATTGTTGGAAGTAAGGGCTATTTAGAGAATTAGGGGTACGATTAAAATGAAGGGTCGTTTTGAAGTACTAAGAGAAGTAGGCGTAGTATAAGCATAGTAGGGGTAGATCGACAAATATGGAAGATGATGAATCGTTTGGATTGGGTGATGAAAAAACCAACCCTTCACAGTAGTTAAAAAATAAAGGAAATTGTTGGAAGTAAGGGCTATTTAGAGAATTAGAGTATGATTAAAAAGAAGGGATGTTTTGATGTATTAAGAGAAGTAGGGGAAGTTTAAGCATAGTAAGGGTAGATCAACAAATATGAAAGATGATGAATCGTTTGGATTGGGCGCTGCAAAAACCACCCCTTTACGGTAGTTAAAAAATATGAGTAATTATTCGAAGTAAGGGCTATTTAGATAATTTGGGGTAGGATAAAAAAGAAGGGTTGTTTTGAAGTATTAAGAGAAGTAGGAGTAGTTTAAGCATAGTATGGTAGATCGACAAATTCGAACGATGATGAATCGTTTGGATTGGATGCTGCAAAAACCAACCATTCATAGAACTAGAATGATAAATGGTTTACAAAGAAATGAATAATGCAACAAAAATGAATAATGGAAAACAATAATAAAATAAGGGGGTAGTTTAAGCGTAGTAGGGGTAGATCGACAATTTGAAAGATGATGAATCGTTTGGATTGGGTCCCGCAAAAACAAGCCCTTGACAGAAGTAGAAAGATAATTTGTTAACAAAGAAATGAATAATGCAAAAAAATGAATAAAGAAAAATAATAATAAAAGTAGGGGAGATAGTTTAAGCATAGTAGGGGTAGATCGACAAATATGAAAGATGATAAATAGTTTGTATTGGGTGCTGCAAAAACCAACCCTGCACAGAAGTAGAATGATAATTGGTTTACAAAGAAAGAAATGCATAATGTAGAAAATGAATAAAGGAAAATAATAATAAAAGTATGGGGTAGTTAAAAAATAGGGGCAATTGTTGTAAGTAAGGGCTATTTAGAGAATTAGGGGGAGGATTAAAAAGAAGCACTGTTTTAAAATATTAAGAGATGTTGGGGTAGTTTACGCAAAGTATGGGTAGATCGACAAATATGAAAGATGGTGAATCATTTGGAATGGGTGCTGCAAAAACCAACCCTTCATAGTAGTTAAAAAATAGGGGTAATTGTTTGTAATAAGGGCTATTTAGAGAATTAGGGTTGGATTAAAAAGAAGGGTTGTTTAGAAGTATTAAGAGAAGTAGGGGTAGTTTAAGCATAGTCGGGGTAGATCGACAAATATTAAAGATGATGAATCAATCGGATTGGGTGCATCAAAAACAAACCCTTCATAGAATGATAATTGTTTTACAAAGAAATGAATAATGCAAAGAAATGAATAAAGAAATGAATAAAGGAAAACATTAATAAAAGTAAGGGAGGTAGTTTAAGTATAGTCGGGGTAGATCGACAAATATGAAAGATGATGAATCATTTGGATTGGGTGCTGCAAAAACCAACCCTTCACAGTAGTTAAAAAATGGGGATAATGGTTGGAAGTAAGGGCTATTTAGAGAATTAGGGGTACGATTAAAAAGAAGGGTTGTTTTGACGTATTAAGAGAAGTATGGGTAGTATAAGCGTAGTAGGGATAGATCGACAAATATGAAAGATGATGAATCGTTTGGATTAGATGATGAAAAAACCAACCCTTCACAGTTATTAAAAAATAGGGGTAATTGTTGGAAGTAAGGGATATTTAGAGAATTAGGATATGATTAAAAATAAGGGATGCTTTGATGTATTAAGAGAAGTAGGGGAAGTTTAAGCATAGTAGGGGTAGATCGACAAATATGAAAGATGATGAATCATTGGGATTGGGCGCTGTAAAAACCAACCTTTCACAGTAGTTAAAAAATAGGTGTATTTGTTGGTAGTAAGGTCTATTTTGAGAATTTGGGGTAGGGTTAAAAAGAGGGGTAGTGTTGGCTAGCTTTTGGAGCAAGCCACCAAAGTTCACATATAATGAAAACACGAAGCCTCATTTGTCAGAATCATCGGAAAACCTGATCGTGGTCATCTTGTTGCCTTCGGCTAGTGGTCCCCTATCACGACCCCAGTTCGTGATCACCTACCACGACATGAACGCTCGTCACAACCTGATGCTCACAGACAAATAATGAAGGCGGTGACCTGGTCTTCCACGACCCGAAGTGCCCGGATCCCACGACACATGTCCACAACCATCATGTTGACCATTTCTCTATCAAGATGTAGTTCGATCCGAGAGTCTTGGTATTTGTGCCACGTGTGACCACGAACCGCCTGCAGACATTAGCTATAAATAGCCCCAAACTTGGCATTTTTCAGGATCTTTTGGCAGTTCTGAGTGTTGTTTCGACCATTACTGTCTTGTCATCATTTCTTATCAGTACTACCTCGAAATTATTGAGAGAATCATAATTGTAAAAGTGAGATTGAGCGAAATCGTTGATTGTACTAGCATTCAACGTATAATCAATACCATATAAAGTGGACGTAGGCTCGTTAACACTGAACCACTATAAACTTCTCTGCAAATCTGAACAATTTGGGTGTTAGAGCCAAATGTTTGTCTAGCATTTTGGTGCTTTCACTGAGAATCGAGGTCTCAGCATTGTTTTAATCAAAAAATGATCAAACACCAAATACGATGCTCTAAAGAGTGCGTCGCCCGTTCAGTGGCAAGGTGCTAAGAAAGCACGTTTCCAAATTAGGGGAGAGACACTATAAAAAGCATGTATGAAGAAATGTGAGACCGCAATTCGCAAAAACAAAGCAATAAGAGAGAGGAACACACAATTTTTAGAGTGGTTCGGTCAAACGTGACCTACGTCCACTATGCAAACATTTTCCATTATCACTTTCATGATTCCAAGTACAATGCCGTACAAATCTCCCTCAATTTACAATGAATCTCTCATTTCTCCCTCTTTGATGTGAATCGCACTTGAATTAGCTAGTGGATCGGTTAGATCTCCCCAAGTATTGATTGAAATGGATGAAAAGCCTTTAATGCTTCACTTTGGAGGTAGATCTCTTCGATTCCATAGCATTTTGATAGTAGATCCAAGTTTCTAAAGAGAATTCAATGGAGACTTGTGTTGCTTAAGTGGAGCTTGAATGGATTTCCATGGATGAAGCTTGAGAATGCCTTGGAGAAATGATTTTAGCAGCCCTTCGGGGTGTTCGAATCTCTCCCTTCAAGTGTGGAGAAAGGGGCTATTTATAGTTGTCGTTGAGGGGTAGTGGCAGTCTTGTAAATATATGGTGTATGGTTGGTGCTAGGTTGGCGACGAGTTGGCGCTTGGTTGGCATATGGAACCGGCCTAAGATTGGAGCGATCAGCAGTGAAGAGTGCGGACCGACCAGAAAAGATGCAAGGCAAACACTATTCAAAATGGGGTATATTAATTACAACATTGCCATCCATTCTTTTATATCTTTATTGCTCGTTCAAATCAGGGTTGCTCGAGCTCTCCCGCATGGATGCTTGGAACCGACCAGCATGAAACTCCAGCACTGACCGGGGTGAAGTTCCAGCACCGACCAGGGTGCTAATGAACTCGACCGCTCAGTTTTACTCTTCCTTGATGAAGACAGCTCGCTCCAAAGTACAGCAGAAGTGAACGATCAGGAGGAACGGAGACCGACCGACCATCATGGAGGCTTTCTGCTCGACCAGAGGAAGGTGATGCTCGTCTCGACCGACCAGGTGGTGCTCCTCTCGACCGACCAGGTGGTGGTGCTTTATCCGACCAGTCCAGGTGGTGCTTTTTCCGACCAGTCCATGTGGTGCTTTTTCCGACCAGTCCAGGTTGTGCTCCTCTCGACCGACCAGGTGATGGTGCTTTTCCCGACCAGTCCTTGCTCGACCAGAGGCGCTAGTGACCGACCAGGTGGAGGATGCTTGAACCCAGGTTGGTGAGCTTGTATTGCTCGACAAAATGCTCGAATGAGATTTTGGTTGTTATCATTTGCCCCTCGAAGCTTGTATTTTTCGCTTGCGAGAAATGCAGGCTTCGAAATGAACAGGTTTTATGTTGAGATTCAGTCGTAGCATTTTGTTTGCATTGGCAAATCCTGCTTTGACTCGCTGATTCCAGACGATCCAATTTTTGAACTTGTTGACTGGACTTATATGTTCAGTAGCACTTATTCTGTAATGAAAACTAGCACTTGCACGATTTTGGACTTATACGTTGTTATTGATCGTCCACATCAATAACAGGTTAGTTAATCATTAATGAATGATGTACAATAAATTGAATGTCATATCTACGCAGAACTGCTTTATTTAACAGTTGTGATTTGTCAAACGCTGTTTGCATAGACATGGTATTCGAGTTTGAATTCGTAATGGCACTTGAGTTCTGAATTGCAGATTTCAAGTTACGCCTTTGCTATGAATTACGTGATCTCCTATGCCGGTTTACGTTTTATGAGACGTGTACCTGATCGGATCAATACTTTGCTTTGTGCTTCTGATGCCAAGGCGATTGTGGCCATTGGATGGATCAGAATTTTGAATTTGATCAATTAATTTTGAGACTTCTACTTGGAGAAGTAATTGTATCTTTCTGCCTTTGCTTGAAAAGGTCTTATGTAAGGTGCCCCCGCCAAGGGAGGACTTTGGGTTTGATGCCCCCTGCTAGGGGAGGACTTTATGTTGGATGCCCCCGCTAGGGGAGGACTTGGGATTTGATGCCTCCGCTAGGGGAGGACTTTATGTTGGATGCCCCCGCTAGGGGAGGACTTGGGATTTGATGCCTCCGCTAGGGGAGGACTTTATGTTGGATGCACCCGCTAGAGGAGGACTGGGGATTTGATGCCCCCGCGTGGGGAGGACTTTCGCCGTTGCTCTCACGAAGAGGGGCTAGACTTTTTTTTGCCCCCGCATGGGGAGGTCTTTCGCCGTTGCTCTCACGAAGAGGGGCTATACTTTTTTATGCCCCCGCATGGGGAGGTCTTTCGCCGTTGCTCTCACAAAGAGGGGCTAGACTTTTTTATGCCCCCGCATGGGGAGGTCTTTCGCCGTTGCTCTCACGAAGAGGGGCTAGAATTTTTTTTATGCCCCCGCATGGGGAGGTCTTTCGCCGTTGCTCTCACGAAGTGAGGCTAGACTTTTTTGTGCCCCCGCATGGGAGGTCTTATAGTTGAATTCGTGGGACAGACGCCAGTTCCTTTACTGGATGCTTTGGCATGGCAAACGATCTCGATTTAGGAATCTGGGCCATAAGTAGTCGCTTGTTCCTTCATGGGTTGTTCAACTTAGTGAGTCACCTCGATGTATCGTGTGATCAACGCTTGCGGGACCTCGCTAAGGAAGCTGCGACTTATGAAGTCAGATGTTCCGCTATGGGTCCTCGACCTGGTGAGCCCTCTTGATGTATCGGGTGATCCATGCTTGTGAATTGCACCACATCAGGAGACAGGGACTTAATCAAGCTGTCAGGGAACTGACATTTTTTGTGAAGCTTGGAACCCATGAGGTAGACTTTAACAGTCGCGTTGGATGTGCTTAGTTGTGATAAGCAATTGCAACCGGATTGAGATGTCGTGCTCTTTTGGGATTTGCGGGGTTTGTGTCATTCCGTGGAGCGAACATTGGCCTTGTACTGGAAGCACTTGATCATGGCAAGTGTTCATGATTGAGCGCAAGTTGCCCCTTGGAACTTACAACCTGCGGCGTTGATTTTTAGATATGCTTGTTTACCTCTCCACCGTCTCATCTTTGGCCATCCCTTCTAACCACCCTTCAAGATGGTGTTTTTATGATCGCACTTAGATGTGTTGACACTTTGTGCATTCCATGCTTGAATAAGTGTTGTGGAGTTCGCCATAGTGCATCGGGTTTCGAGGAAGCGAGCATTTGTCCTATAACCTGTACTAGAGAATCGTCTTTTAGCAAGTCTTGAATTAACGAAGATCTTGTAAGTAAGAGATTCACACAAGTATGCAGGACTTTATCCATAGAGATATTGTTCAGTACAATCCTTATGCAATATTACAAGTTTTTTACAAGAAGTTCTAAATGTAACAGAAAGCAAGATGTAAAGTAAAGCAAGTAACAAAGCAGTAAGTAAGGAAAGGCGATGATGATCGCTTATTTCGAGTTGTTGAAATGAGATTCCCATCAGCCCTCAGTTGATGATTGGCCTGTTATTGGGTTGAACCGAGAGAGAGCCTTGCCCCTGAGGAGTCTGAGCGGCTTTTGAGGATTGTAGATTCTTGATGTACTGTTGTAGTTTGCCATTCTGAATCATTTCCTCAATTATGCTTTGGAGAATTCTGCATTCATTTGTATCATGACCCGGCAGCTTGTGGAGTCGACAGTACTTTCCAAAGTCCAGAGTTTTCTGTGTAACCTTGAACTTTGGTGGCTCCGGATAGTGTTCGGTATCCTTGGTGGCAAGGAAAATGTTTTCTATGGTATCATTCAGAGGAGTGAGTTCTGATGGGTTGTAGAAGCGAAACTTCTTGTTTGCCTTGCTGTTTTTCCCATCATTGTCTCGTTTCTGCCCCTGGATATCGTGCTGATTAAGCTGGATGTCAGCGCTTTTGGGAGGATCAACAGTCTGATGAAGCACAGGATGATCTCCCACTCTCATATACTCCTCGGCTTTCTTCTGGAACTTTTCCAGCGTGTTCGGCTCCTTCATTTTGATCCATCGACCGAATTCGCTATTCTTGTCTATAGCGCCGATTAGAGATGCTAAGATCATGCGGGGGTCAGGATTCCCTACTTCAGTTAAAGCGGTATTGAACCTCTTGAGGAAAGCTTTAATTGACTCTCCAGGATTCTGCTTCATTGATGTGAGGGAGATGACATCCTTAGAATTTGTTGCCTGCAACCTGAAATGCTCTTTGAACTTATGAGTTAAATCATCAAAGCGATCGATGGATTTGGGCGGGAGCCTTGTAAACCATAGCGATGCGACGCTTTCTAGATAGAGCGAGAAGCACAAGCACTTAATCTCATCCGTCGCTTTAGCCACATTCATGTGCCACTCATATCTGTATAGGAAGTGATTTGGATCAGCAGTCCCATCGTATGGAGGCAAGTTAGGATGTGCGAACTTCTTCGGAAGCTCAGCTTTGCGAATTCTCCTGGTGAATGGGTTTCTGCTCGGAGAAAAATCCCATTCCCTTTCGCTATCTTTGCGGGTTAGGCCGTCTTTCATCATCCGCTTCACCACGTCCTCGATGTCCCCTTTTGAGTAGCGTCGCTTGGGAGAGCGGACCCCGATTTCCTTTCCGGATGCTTGATCGCGATTAGAGTGTATGGGTCCTTTTCCTTCAGCAAGGGAAGGTGCTCCCCTTTCAGGACTTGTGACTCGTCGGGCATCTCGATTGGAAACGCTTTTGGCTTTCAGCTTGGAAGCATGAATGTCGGCTCCGTTGAACCCTTCAATTTTATTATTGCAATAATGATCGGAAGTTGATGAACTTGTGCTTCCCTCAAGGTTGACATGAGCCTTTTGAGGAGGAGCGGGATTGGCTTGAGCGTTTAGGAGAGCGCTCACTTTATCCATCAAAGTTTGATTAGCATCCACAAGAGTTTTGTTAGCATCCAACAAGGCTTTACTGGAAGCTTCAATCCGTTGGTGTAGATTAGCGACAACGACATCTAGCTCGGCCCTTGTTACTCCAGCTCCGGTTATGGAATTTTGACCAACCTCGAAGCGGTTAGTAAGAGGTGTAGCTTCGTTGTTAGCAACATTGTTGACGTCGTCGTTGTTGTCGTTTTCTCCAACGGTTTTACTTGCGGTTTTCTTGGACTTAGCAATTATCTCGGACATGGATTTGACTTTAGAAGATAGCTCGTCGATTGGCCCAGATCTGAGATTTGCGAGATTTATGGTTCAAGCAAGCCTAGATCTTTCGTGCAAAGTTCTTAACCTTGTTGAGTTTGGGAGAAGTGCGAATGCGGCCCCACGGTTGGCGCCTAATGTTTTAATCAAAAAATGATCAAACACCAAATACGATGCTCTAAAGAGTGCGTCGCCCGTTCAGTGGCAAGGTGCTAAGAAAGCACGTTTGCAAATTAGGGGAGAGACACTGTAAAAAGCAAGTATGAAGAAATGTGAGACCGCAATTCGCAAAAACAAAGCAATAAGAGAGAAGAACACACAGTTTTTAGAGTGGTTCGGTCAAACGTAACCTACGTCCACTCTGCAAACATTTTCCATTATCACTTTCATGATTCCAAGTACAATGCCATACAAATCTCCCTCAATTTACAATGAATCTCTCATTTCTCCCTCTTTGATGTGAATCGCACTTGAATTAGCTAGTGGATCGGTTAGATCTCCCCAAGTATTGATTGAAATGGATGAAAAGCCTTCAATGCTTCACTTTGGAGGTAGATCTCTTCGATTCCATAGCATTTTGATAGTAGATCCAAGTTTCTAGAGAGAATTCAATGGAGACTTGTGTTGCTGAAGTGGAGCTTGAATGGATTTCCATGGATGAAGCTTGAGAATGCCTTGGAGAAATGATTTTAGCAGCCCTTCGGGGTGTTCGAATCTCTCCCTTCAAGTGTGGAGAAAGGGGCTATTTATAGTTCTCGTTGAGGGGTAGTGGCAGTCTTGTAAATATATGGTGTATGGTTGGTGCTAGGTTGGCGACGAGTTGGCGCTTGGTTGGCATATGGAACCGGCCTAAGATAGGAGCGATCAGCAGTGAAGAGTGCGGACCGACCAGAAAATATGCAAGGCAAACACTATTCAAAATGGGGTATATTAATTACAACATTGCCATCCATTCTTTTATATCTTTATTGCTCGTTCCAATCAGGGTTGCTCGAGCTCTCCCGCATGGATGCTTGGAACCGACCAGCATGAAACTCCAGCACCGACCGAGGTGAAGTTCCAGCACCGACCAGGGTGCTAATGAACTCGACCGCTCAGTTTCACTCTTCCTTGATGAAGACAGCTCGCTCCAAAGTACAGCAGAAGTGAACGATCAGGATGAACGGAGACCGACCGACCAGCATGGAGGCTTTCTGCTCGACCAGAGGAAGGTGATGCTCCTCTCGACCGACCAGGTGGTGCTCCTCTCGACCGACTAGGTGGTGGTGCTTTTTCCGACCAGTCCAAGTGGTGCTTTTTCCGACCAATCTGGGTGGTGCTCCTCTCGACCGACCAGGTGATGGTGCTTTTCCCGACCAGTCCTTGCTCGACCAGAGGCGCTAGTGACCGACCAGGTGGAGGATGCTTGAACCCAGGTTGGTGAGCTTGTATTGTTCGACAAAATGCTCGAGTGAGATTTTGGTTGTTATCAAGCATATTGGATTGTTGCTCTATTATTTGGTTGTTGAAGTCCGAAGAAAACATTCCAAAACCCCACTGTTTCGATTTTTGAAGATTTCAACGAGACCCAGATATCATGGCTGGAAAGAAGTCTAAGGAAGTACGAGCTTCGCAAGCAAATGAAGCCGCAAACGAAGCCGTGGAAGAAAGCGTTCAGGAGCAGGTCGAAGTTTCGTCACTGGATCGTGGTGAGGAGGGGGCGACACGACCCACTGATGGTGTCACGACCCGAACAGGCGATGGTGTCACCACCCGCTCCCAAGACCACGTCACGAACCCTTTTGCGCATATAACCATGACCCAACATCAGGGGGCCACCACGAGCCATCAGTATAGGGGGACCACGACCCGAAATGACAATCTGACCACAACTCGACTAGGAAAATAGATAATGGCTCAAAACTCTAGTGCTGGTACCTCCGCTCCACCTGGCTCAGGATCTTTACGTATAAGAGAGAATGTTGATGATCAGTTCAACCCTTCTGCCCCATCTACTGAAGGAGATCTTTCTCGCATTATTGAAATATTGGGTAGAACCAATGATGAATTAGCCGCTCAAAGGCTAGAAAGCTCCGTGCTACGACAGAATTTGACTGCTATGGATAGGCGAATTGATGACCTTATAAGGCAGAGGACTTCTCCGCCAGCTCGTTCGCCTACCCCAGAGTACTCCTCTTCATCAGGGGAATCTCCAAGACCTCCACGACGACCGTTGGAGAGGGTTGAAAACATAGAACAACTTCGATTTGGATCTCTCCCTTCGCGAGAAGAAGAGGCACTCAACTTGGGGCCCGTGAACCGCAATCTGAATAATCCTGCTGCACGTCCCAGAGTGCAAGTTGTTAATGATCCTGTAGAGAATCAACCACCGCATCCTCAACGTCGCATGATTAACCGCGGTAACAAGGGCAGCGAAGCCCTGTCCGAGCTCCAGATTTCGCGGTTGTGCCCAAAAGAGACGTTGGAGGATCCCGCAGAGCAAGGAGCGCCGATCCTGAATCTACATTGACCAGTGCAAACCTTGAAGTATTGGTCTGACAAATCATGGCAAACAGCCGTGGGCAGACGAAAGAAGACTAGGGAATTGACCGCAGCCATACTCCTTTTACTGATGATATCTTGGATGCTACATTCCCAAGGTGCTTCAACATGCCTAGATGAACCTCGCGGGCAGAACTGATCCGATCCAGCATTTAATGAGATACTCATGGTCCATGACTGTCGCTGTAGCCTCTGACGCAGTAAAGTGTAAAGCATTCCCTATATTCCTGGAGGAGGTAGCGTTACTATGGTTTACCCATTTACCAGCACGATCAGTATCCAGTTTCAAGGAATTGAGTGAAAAAATTGTGAATCAGTTCCACCTTCATGCTCAGAGGACTAAGAACATTATTGAGCTATCCCTCATTAAACAACGTCCTGATGAGACTCTAAGATCGTACTTGGATCATTTCAATCTAGCTATCACGGAAGTTAAGGATCCTCACGAGCAAACTATTTTGATGGCCTTGATCGATGGGGTGGACAAAGATACCGAATTTAGAAGATACTTAGCCGGCAAGCCACCTGTAACAACCCGTAAAATGCGAGCCAGTTTGAAATTTTTATTTTGGCAATTTTAGCGAATTTTGATTATTTAAAATGAATTATTTTAAATAATATCGACGAGAAAATTTATTTTGAATATAATTCGAACGTATATATTATACGCGTCGTCGTTAGAATAAAAATAATTATATATAATTATAAATAGAATAGAAAATGGCGCGGTAGTTCGAAAATTCGATTTCTAATTTCAAATGAATATACAGAATTCAATATAAGTCAGAATTGAACGAAACAAGAAATATTTGAATCTGTATAACTATATCTTTGTAACGAAGTTAACAAACTGAGATTTCATCTTAGAAATGATAAGATATGTCCAGTTTAAAATTTGAAATAGTCGCTGTGGAATTTATATATATTTTTATATATATAAGGCCCTTAAAAATAGCAATTTTGCAAACGACCTCGGATTTCGACGAAACCAGTTTTGTTGGGTCCGCGGTGTCAAGTTATTGCTAGGTTTCAAATTTCATAATTTTTCGAATCAATATGTGAGCGTGGCAAAGGAAAACGTGTTTTGACCATTTCAGTTGATTTTAATCGACTGGAAATTGGCCATTTTTCTAACGGTCTCAGAATTCGAATAAACTAGTTTTGTTAGGACCGTATCGTCAATACGAAGCTAGAAAATATTTTTATGGAATTTTTAGAGTTAGTATGTGACCCCGGTAATTTGAAATGTGCGTTTAAAATTCAGTATAATGATTTAAATGTAAATGCAACGGAGACTGATCGAAACGGTCGATTCAGCTTGCGATATATATCCCATTGTGTTCAGAATGGGGGTAAAACGCTATGGACGACAGGCGGTGGGCCTCGTTTTGAGGTCGTATGTAAAAGTCAACTTTTAATAATAATAAAATAATAAAATAAAATAAAAAAAAAAAACAAAAACAAAAAGAAAACCCCTCCCCCTTAAAACCCGTTGGCCCCCCCCCCTTATTCTAAATACATCAGAAAGAAAAAAAAAATAAAAATGAAATCGATCGCCGCGCCCGATCGCCTGACGTCGGAGGCCGACCACGCGAGCCCCAAATCGAAGAGCGGCATCGTCGTGGACCCCCATGGCCTCGTCTCCGCCAGCCAACCCTGGCCACCCACCACCTGCGACGACCTCCGCCTGAACCCCCCCCCCCCCCCAGTCGACGCAGACCGCGTGAAGAACCCCCCCTCCCTCGCGATGGTGCGGTAGTCTCTCCCCCCTCTGTGAGTATTTTGTAATTTGTTTTCAATAATTTAAAACTGTTTTTTTTTAGGGAAAAAAAAACTGATTTATAAAACCGATTTAAAAACAAATTTCTGATTTGTTTTAGAATCTAAAAACTGTTTTTTTTATTTTATTTTATTAGGTTGCATAAACTGACTTTTTATTAGGTTTAAAACTGTTTTTATAAGTGTTTAAAACTGATTTTAAAATAAAAGAAAAAAACTGATTTTATAAGATTTTAAAAACTGTTTTTTTTAGAAAAAAGGTTTGAACTTTAAGATTGAAAAGATCGGGTTTTTAGAATAGGAAAGATCATATTTTTAAAATAGAAAAGGCGAAATTTTTATTGGGTAGATGAAATAAAAATTCGATTTTTATATATTGAACTTTGAAATAAAAATTCGATTTTTATATATTGAACTTTGAACTAAAAATTCTATTTTTATATATTGAACTTTGAAATAAAAATTCGATTTTTATATATTGAATAGCGAAGTAAAAATGGGATTTTTACATATGTAGTGAAAGCGGACAACGAAGGTGACAATAAGGCGAAACGACGAAGACTTCTGCAAAGGAAGAGCCGTGGAGCTAGGATAGCTATAAGTGAGAATTTCTCACTCTTCAATTTATTTTCTAGTTATATATATATATACTAGGATGCAGACGGTGCTTAGTAGCACCCGACACAACCGTCCACAAACCATGGACTTGTTTGTTTGGTTGCATAGATTAGTTTGATTATGTGATTGAATTGAATTGTTTGAGTGAAATTGAATGATTTGATTGATGTGTGAATGGCGTGGGCCTTCACTAGACTGGGGATAAGGCTAGGCCTCGTCCCGTTTCTAGTATCGTGCCGTTATGCCGCCGGAATTTTCTAAAACATGTTAGAAAAATAAAAATATCATTTTATTGAATAAATGAATTGAATAGAAATTCATAGGTTGAAATAAAATGTTTTATCGTTAAAAATATAATTTTTAACGTGAATACGAAAATAGTGAAGTGAATAAATAAATATTCATTTACAAACCAGATGGTTTGTTTATGTACACTTATTTGAATGACATTGATTGGGACGATAAATTTTACACATCGCCCAACTGCACGAATAAAATCTGTGTTTGTTTGTTTGAAACCCCACACGGGTGTTGGGATGAAATATGAATTTCACTCATCCTGATTGATTAAATATGTCGATCGATTGATTGACAGGCTGTTATAAGCGTTGAATATCTATATTTGATGCTTATACAGTGTAGTGCACTTTGGTTGATGGTTGATTATTTTTCAATGCTATTATATACATGTGTTGTATGGAAATCCATATAATTAATTTTATATGGTAATTGATTGGGCCTCATTCCAATTTGAAAAATAAAGAAAATTTGAAAATAGAAATTTATGAAGCCGTGTTGATTAGATTGACGCCATTTTGACGTGAACGATATTTATATCGATTTTATTCATCTTAAAAATGAATATTGAAAAGTGATTTCGAAATCGAATATTTTGAATTGAATTGAAAACGATTTCGAAATGAATTGAGTTGAAAACGATTTCGAAATGAATTGAATTGAAAACGATTTCGAAATGAATTGAATCGAAAACGATTTCGAAATGAATTGAATTGAAAACGATTTCGAAATGAATTGAATTGAAAACGATTTCGAAATGAATTGAATTGAAAACGATTTCGAAATGAATTGAATTGAAAACGATTTCGAAATGAATTGAATTGAAAACGATTTCGAAATGAATTGAATTGAAAACGATTTCGAAATGAATTGAATTGAAAACGAATTGAAATGAATTCAAAATTGAATTGAAATTTGAATTGAGTAGAAATGAATTTTGAAACGAATTTATAAAGAAGAATTCAATTTTGATTTGAATTGAAAAGGAAGTTGAAATTGCTTTTGAAACGAATTTAAAACTATTTATATAATTCGTTTTAAATAGGAATCGACGAAATATATATTATATATATTATATATATAATATAATGGCCTGAATAGAACGCGCCGCGCCGCGGCAGTTCGCGAATTTCGACCATTTGTTTCAAACGGACATTACGGGAGATCCGACCGTCGGATTCTCCTAAAACCGGAACCGTTGGGTTCGTATCGAAAAGAGCTTTCTAAAGAATATTAGAAATTAGAAATCTAACGGTTGGATTTGGAATTATGTCCAAATCAAATTCGAAAAAGGTCGCTGTAAGTGCAGTTCGATGGCCATTGTTGGAAATCGACTGAACGGGCCTTGATAAAATTATTAAAAATAGTAATAATTTGTGTAAAATCATAAGAAATGATTTAGAAAGAATTGGGATGAAAAACTCCATATTTGAAAAGATAAAAATAGATTTTTATCGAAATAAACTAGTTTTGAACTAGAATTATAATTCTATTTATTTTTAAATAAATAAATTGAATTCGAAATGGGTTTGAAAATAACCAAAATTTCCAATGAATGCATTGGAGTGGATTTGAATCGAAATTGTCTTCGGAATATTTCGATGTTGGAATTCGTGATTATACAGGTGTTGTTATGGAAATTTGAAAGATATATATTTATATCGTTATTTCCAATACGACATTTGTTAGTCGTAGAATTCGATATTGAATATAAGCCGATATATTTTCTATTCAAAGCCTTGTATTGAATATCGAATGTGATTTGGGTTTGTCGTGAATGGTGTCTTCACTAACACTGTTCTTGAACCCAGTTGAGAAAAGATTAAATCTTTTTATTTAGATTTAATGAAGTGTACCAATTAAATGATATTTAATTGGAATTGAATTGGTATTGATTTTCGGGTTTATCGTGAACAGTGTTTTAAATAACACTTGTTCTTTAACCCGATAATTAATCGAATGTGATTTGGGTTTGTCGTGAATGGTGTCTTCACTAACACTGTTCTTGAACCCAGTTGAGAAAAGATTAAATCTTTTTATTTAGATTTAATGAAGTGTACCAATTAAATGATATTTAATTGGAATTGAATTGGTATTGATTTTTGGGTTTATCGTGAACAGTGTTTTAAATAACACTTGTTCTTTAACCCGATAATTAATGGAATGGGATTTCGGGTTTATCGTGAACAGTGTTTTAAATAACACTTGTTCTTTAACCCGATAATTAATCGAATGTGATTTGGGTTTGTCGTGAATGGTGTCTTCACTAACACTGTTCTTGAACCCAGTTGAGAAAAGATTAAATCTTTTTATTTAGATTTAATGAAGTGTACCAATTAAATGATATTTAATTGGAATTGAATTGGTATTGATTTTTGGGTTTATCGTGAACAGTGTTTTAAATAACACTTGTTCTTTAACCCGATAATTAATGGAATGGGATTTTGGGTTTATCGTGAATCGTGTTTTAAATGACACTGATTCTTTAACCCAGATAATGATTAAAACTAAGTGGAGTTTTAATGAATCTTTAATTAGATTGAAAAGATCGAGAATGGAGTATCACCAGTTTTGCTCCAGGCGATAGTTAAATCTTTAATTAGATTTGAATGTGAAATTTAGAAACTAACTGTCGGTTAGCCAAGCAGAATGGTTTTCTGGATATTGATCTGATGTTGGTTTCGGCCTTCGGGGTTAATATTTGGGGAATTATTCTCTTGATTAATTTACGGTTAGTGACTAATGAATTGGAATGAGGCGTATGTTGTGTTTGTGTAACACTTATTTAAAATATACGCGAGTTATTCGGAAAGACCGGGTTTATCCCATTCTGAATAACTGATACGACGATAAGTCGAAGATGAAGACGATGGTCGAAGACCGGAGGTCTTCACGTCGTTTGGGTGATAGCTGATGATCTTGATTGGGCTGTACACCCAAGAAGATGGAAACAGTTGGTGATCGTCCAGACGTACTTGGAGATCGATGGATATGCGGGGTACTAGGTGCCTCCGGTTTCGTTCAGACCCAGAACGGACTTGTAAATGGACTGTGTGTCTGACATCGGATTTCATTCTGTGTGACTGATATCGGTTGCATAGGATGGTTTTCCTGTGTGGCATGCTAAGATGCAAATGATCAAGGCTTCTGTTGAAAAGCAAAGTCTTGTGGTGATGATCAAAGCACGGCCTTTGTGGCGTAGCTTTGTGTAACGTTTACCTCGCGTGTTTCACACCAGGTATGAACCAAAAACGGGAGACGGACGTCAGGGAGGGCATGCGTTTCTTTCTAGCTAGAAGTGGCGTCAGTGGTTTTACACGCCCTGACGAGTTTGACTTATGTGGTTGTTGCTGTTGCGAGGCGCCTCGGTTATATCGGTTTCGGCCGAATGCATTCTGGTCGGCTGACGGACCAGACTTACACCCCATAGGGTGGGGAGACGCATGTTCAGGCATTTTAATCCACATCGGTGGACCGGCCCTGAGGATCCAAGGGCCCACCTGAGTCTGGGTCCTGAGGGGCGGGCTAGAGCGTCTCGAATCGGTTGAGGACTATCTTTTGCCTCGGTTCATAGATGGAAATCCAATTTCCAAATACGTGACTTTGCGATTTTGATTGTTTAACCTATATATGGCGACATGATATATGGTACCCATGCCGCCTATGATTGATACTTATGATTTGAAGTTGTTTTATGCACTATGCACTTATAATAGTATCAAATGATTTGTTTTAAACGTATCAAGCATTCTTTGGCTGTTATAAGGAAAAACCCTATCCCCCGGCTTGCGTTGCATTGTGTGATAGGACCTGGGTCTTATAACAGCTTCATCTTTCTTTATTTAGCATTGCGCTGTTTGTTTTATGCACTGGTATTCTTGGGAGGAAACCCGTTCCGTGTTATATGGCGTGGTCCCTTGATTTACCTTTGAAAATAAAGATTAAAAACTGTTTTAGTTCTCACACCAGTCACATGACTGACCTGGAGTTTATTGTTTTAACCTAAACTCTGGGTGCCCCTATTTTCGACACGGGCAGCTAGTAGTTTTGGTTTTGCAGATTTATATTCACAGGATCCTGGTTTACAGCTGGAACGATATCCGGAAAGCTTTGTATCCGTATATCTCTTCTAGTTGTGTATTGTATTATTTTCCGCTGCTATGTATTTAAATGTAATTTAAATCTCTGATATTTCTGTGTAATATTCATTTATACTTTGTATATTCTTGTAATCTGATGCATTGTTGTAATATACAATGAAACGTTCTTCTGTATGTGTTCTGTTGTGGTTTGTTCTCGAACTATCCGACGCTTTCCTTTACGGGGAGGTTGCGGGATTTTACAGTTGGTATCAGAGCTTTGGTTTACAAAGCTCAGAGAACAAGGCACATTAGAACCATATGAAAGAATTCATCAGATATTGGATTAGTGATATCCAATTAGAATGACTCGTTAGAGATGAGATCAGTAGTATCCTAGAACGAGTGTGAAGAGTATATTTTTCAAATGAAAACAATTTTTGTTTTGAAAATTTAAATCAATTATTCGTATCTGATTATCTATTTATATTGAGTTGGACAGTCCAGTATATAAAGATTTTGCGTATACGTCTGATCCGCGTGTATTCGAAGTTTTAATATATTGGATAGATATAGAATCATACTCTAGTGGCCCGAAGATGATTCTGATGGTTGAGTACTCATCGTCAGAATTTATATTCGTGTGACGAAGGTGTGATATCTATATATTTCCATTAGACTGGTGTGAGAACCCAAAATTAGATAGGGCTTATTGTTGTGAATTGGCATCAAAAACATGATTTTTGTATATGTATCAAAGTTATCAATTTGAAACTCTAATCCACTAATTGATTGATGTTTGTGTTGTTTGTTTATTTGTTTGCTAATTTTGAACCATTTAGCCTAATTAAACCAAATATTGAATTATATCGAAAATTGGTTGCGTTTGCTTGCATATACATATGTATCATTGAACAGGTCATAGCAAGGAGGCTAGAGCCGAAGAATAAAATTTGTTTGCCCGACAAATAGGTACATGTTTACTACATAATTTCCTGTTTTGTTTGGGTGATGATGATTTTGTGAGCCTATTGGCTAGCCGCTTGGCTTTTTCTTTTTCTTTTTGAGATCTGAAGGACCGGGGAAGCTATTTGAAATTCCCCGATGCTCCCGGTGCAGGGGAGGTTATGGCGAAATTTTTCAAAAATTTAGGGTGTTAGCCAAATTTTTGAGATTTTGAAAATTCTCAGAAACTGAAAAGTTAGAGAATGCAAGCCAGATCGAGCGTAGAGTTGATTAATCAAACCACTTTCGACTTTGTTCCTTTTCGGGGACGAAAAGTTTTAAGTGGGGGAGATTGTAACAACCCGTAAAATGCGAGCCAGTTTGAAATTTTTATTTTGGCAATTTTAGCGAATTTTGATTATTTAAAATGAATTATTTTAAATAATATCGACGAGAAAATTTATTTTGAATATAATTCGAACGTATATATTATACGCGTCGTCGTTAGAATAAAAATAATTATATATAATTATAAATAGAATAGAAAATGGCGCGGTAGTTCGAAAATTCGATTTCTAATTTCAAATGAATATACAGAATTCAATATAAGTCAGAATTGAACGAAACAAGAAATATTTGAATCTGTATAACTATATCTTTGTAACGAAGTTAACAAACTGAGATTTCATCTTAGAAATGATAAGATATGTCCAGTTTAAAATTTGAAATAGTCGCTGTGGAATTTATATATATTTTTATATATATAAGGCCCTTAAAAATAGCAATTTTGCAAACGACCTCGGATTTCGACGAAACCAGTTTTGTTGGGTCCGCGGTGTCAAGTTATTGCTAGGTTTCAAATTTCATAATTTTTCGAATCAATATGTGAGCGTGGCAAAGGAAAACGTGTTTTGACCATTTCAGTTGATTTTAATCGACTGGAAATTGGCCATTTTTCTAACGGTCTCAGAATTCGAATAAACTAGTTTTGTTAGGACCGTATCGTCAATACGAAGCTAGAAAATATTTTTATGGAATTTTTAGAGTTAGTATGTGACCCCGGTAATTTGAAATGTGCGTTTAAAATTCAGTATAATGATTTAAATGTAAATGCAACGGAGACTGATCGAAACGGTCGATTCAGCTTGCGATATATATCCCATTGTGTTCAGAATGGGGGTAAAACGCTATGGACGACAGGCGGTGGGCCTCGTTTTGAGGTCGTATGTAAAAGTCAACTTTTAATAATAATAAAATAATAAAATAAAATAAAAAAAAAAAACAAAAACAAAAAGAAAACCCCTCCCCCTTAAAACCCGTTGGCCCCCCCCCTTATTCTAAATACATCAGAAAGAAAAAAAAAAAAAAATGAAATCGATCGCCGCGCCCGATCGCCTGACGTCGGAGGCCGACCACGCGAGCCCCAAATCGAAGAGCGGCATCGTCGTGGACCCCCATGGCCTCGTCTCCGCCAGCCAACCCTGGCCACCCACCACCTGCGACGACCTCCGCCTGAACCCCCCCCCCAGTCGACGCAGACCGCGTGAAGAACCCCCCCTCCCTCGCGATGGTGCGGTAGTCTCTCCCCCCTCTGTGAGTATTTTGTAATTTGTTTTCAATAATTTAAAACTGTTTTTTTTTTAGGGAAAAAAAAACTGATTTATAAAACCGATTTAAAAACAAATTTCTGATTTGTTTTAGAATCTAAAAACTGTTTTTTTTATTTTATTTTATTAGGTTGCATAAACTGACTTTTTATTAGGTTTAAAACTGTTTTTATAAGTGTTTAAAACTGATTTTAAAATAAAAGAAAAAAACTGATTTTATAAGATTTTAAAAACTGTTTTTTTTAGAAAAAAGGTTTGAACTTTAAGATTGAAAAGATCGGGTTTTTAGAATAGGAAAGATCATATTTTTAAAATAGAAAAGGCGAAATTTTTATTGGGTAGATGAAATAAAAATTCGATTTTTATATATTGAACTTTGAAATAAAAATTCGATTTTTATATATTGAACTTTGAACTAAAAATTCTATTTTTATATATTGAACTTTGAAATAAAAATTCGATTTTTATATATTGAATAGCGAAGTAAAAATGGGATTTTTACATATGTAGTGAAAGCGGACAACGAAGGTGACAATAAGGCGAAACGACGAAGACTTCTGCAAAGGAAGAGCCGTGGAGCTAGGATAGCTATAAGTGAGAATTTCTCACTCTTCAATTTATTTTCTAGTTATATATATATATACTAGGATGCAGACGGTGCTTAGTAGCACCCGACACAACCGTCCACAAACCATGGACTTGTTTGTTTGGTTGCATAGATTAGTTTGATTATGTGATTGAATTGAATTGTTTGAGTGAAATTGAATGATTTGATTGATGTGTGAATGGCGTGGGCCTTCACTAGACTGGGGATAAGGCTAGGCCTCGTCCCGTTTCTAGTATCGTGCCGTTATGCCGCCGGAATTTTCTAAAACATGTTAGAAAAATAAAAATATCATTTTATTGAATAAATGAATTGAATAGAAATTCATAGGTTGAAATAAAATGTTTTATCGTTAAAAATATAATTTTTAACGTGAATACGAAAATAGTGAAGTGAATAAATAAATATTCATTTACAAACCAGATGGTTTGTTTATGTACACTTATTTGAATGACATTGATTGGGACGATAAATTTTACACATCGCCCAACTGCACGAATAAAATCTGTGTTTGTTTGTTTGAAACCCCACACGGGTGTTGGGATGAAATATGAATTTCACTCATCCTGATTGATTAAATATGTCGATCGATTGATTGACAGGCTGTTATAAGCGTTGAATATCTATATTTGATGCTTATACAGTGTAGTGCACTTTGGTTGATGGTTGATTATTTTTCAATGCTATTATATACATGTGTTGTATGGAAATCCATATAATTAATTTTATATGGTAATTGATTGGGCCTCATTCCAATTTGAAAAATAAAGAAAATTTGAAAATAGAAATTTATGAAGCCGTGTTGATTAGATTGACGCCATTTTGACGTGAGCGATATTTATATCGATTTTATTCATCTTAAAAATGAATATTGAAAAGTGATTTCGAAATCGAATATTTTGAATTGAATTGAAAACGATTTCGAAATGAATTGAATTGAAAACGATTTCGAAATGAATTGAATTGAAAACGATTTCGAAATGAATTGAATCGAAAACGATTTCGAAATGAATTGAATTGAAAACGATTTCGAAATGAATTGAATTGAAAACGATTTCGAAATGAATTGAATTGAAAACGATTTCGAAATGAATTGAATTGAAAACGATTTCGAAATGAATTGAATTGAAAACGATTTCGAAATGAATTGAATTGAAAACGATTTCGAAATGAATTGAATTGAAAACGAATTGAAATGAATTCAAAATTGAATTGAAATTTGAATTGAGTAGAAATGAATTTTGAAACGAATTTATAAAGAAGAATTCAATTTTGATTTGAATTGAAAAGGAAGTTGAAATTGCTTTTGAAACGAATTTAAAACTATTTATATAATTCGTTTTAAATAGGAATCGACGAAATATATATTATATATATTATATATATAATATAATGGCCTGAATAGAACGCGCCGCGCCGCGGCAGTTCGCGAATTTCGACCATTTGTTTCAATCGGACATTACGGGAGATCCGACCGTCGGATTCTCCTAAAACCGGAACCGTTGGGTTCGTATCGAAAAGAGCTTTCTAAAGAATATTAGAAATTAGAAATCTAACGGTTGGATTTGGAATTATGTCCAAATCAAATTCGAAAAAGGTCGCTGTAAGTGCAGTTCGATGGCCATTGTTGGAAATCGACTGAACGGGCCTTGATAAAATTATTAAAAATAGTAATAATTTGTGTAAAATCATAAGAAATGATTTAGAAAGAATTGGGATGAAAAACTCCATATTTGAAAAGATAAAAATAGATTTTTATCGAAATAAACTAGTTTTGAACTAGAATTATAATTCTATTTATTTTTAAATAAATAAATTGAATTCGAAATGGGTTTGAAAATAACCAAAATTTCCAATGAATGCATTGGAGTGGATTTGAATCGAAATTGTCTTCGGAATATTTCGATGTTGGAATTCGTGATTATACAGGTGTTGTTATGGAAATTTGAAAGATATATATTTATATCGTTATTTCCAATACGACATTTGTTAGTCGTAGAATTCGATATTGAATATAAGCCGATATATTTTCTATTCAAAGCCTTGTATTGAATATCGAATGTGATTTGGGTTTGTCGTGAATGGTGTCTTCACTAACACTGTTCTTGAACCCAGTTGAGAAAAGATTAAATCTTTTTATTTAGATTTAATGAAGTGTACCAATTAAATGATATTTAATTGGAATTGAATTGGTATTGATTTTCGGGTTTATCGTGAACAGTGTTTTAAATAACACTTGTTCTTTAACCCGATAATTAATCGAATGTGATTTGGGTTTGTCGTGAATGGTGTCTTCACTAACACTGTTCTTGAACCCAGTTGAGAAAAGATTAAATCTTTTTATTTAGATTTAATGAAGTGTACCAATTAAATGATATTTAATTGGAATTGAATTGGTATTGATTTTTGGGTTTATCGTGAACAGTGTTTTAAATAACACTTGTTCTTTAACCCGATAATTAATGGAATGGGATTTCGGGTTTATCGTGAACAGTGTTTTAAATAACACTTGTTCTTTAACCCGATAATTAATCGAATGTGATTTGGGTTTGTCGTGAATGGTGTCTTCACTAACACTGTTCTTGAACCCAGTTGAGAAAAGATTAAATCTTTTTATTTAGATTTAATGAAGTGTACCAATTAAATGATATTTAATTGGAATTGAATTGGTATTGATTTTTGGGTTTATCGTGAACAGTGTTTTAAATAACACTTGTTCTTTAACCCGATAATTAATGGAATGGGATTTTGGGTTTATCGTGAATCGTGTTTTAAATGACACTGATTCTTTAACCCAGATAATGATTAAAACTAAGTGGAGTTTTAATGAATCTTTAATTAGATTGAAAAGATCGAGAATGGAGTATCACCAGTTTTGCTCCAGGCGATAGTTAAATCTTTAATTAGATTTGAATGTGAAATTTAGAAACTAACTGTCGGTTAGCCAAGCAGAATGGTTTTCTGGATATTGATCTGATGTTGGTTTCGGCCTTCGGGGTTAATATTTGGGGAATTATTCTCTTGATTAATTTACGGTTAGTGACTAATGAATTGGAATGAGGCGTATGTTGTGTTTGTGTAACACTTATTTAAAATATACGCGAGTTATTCGGAAAGACCGGGTTTATCCCATTCTGAATAACTGATACGACGATAAGTCGAAGATGAAGACGATGGTCGAAGACCGGAGGTCTTCACGTCGTTTGGGTGATAGCTGATGATCTTGATTGGGCTGTACACCCAAGAAGATGGAAACAGTTGGTGATCGTCCAGACGTACTTGGAGATCGATGGATATGCGGGGTACTAGGTGCCTCCGGTTTCGTTCAGACCCAGAACGGACTTGTAAATGGACTGTGTGTCTGACATCGGATTTCATTCTGTGTGACTGATATCGGTTGCATAGGATGGTTTGCCTGTGTGGCATGCTAAGATGCAAATGATCAAGGCTTCTGTTGAAAAGCAAAGTCTTGTGGTGATGATCAAAGCACGGCCTTTGTGGCGTAGCTTTGTGTAACGTTTACCTCGCGTGTTTCACACCAGGTATGAACCAAAAACGGGAGACGGACGTCAGGGAGGGCATGCGTTTCTTTCTAGCTAGAAGTGGCGTCAGTGGTTTTACACGCCCTGACGAGTTTGACTTATGTGGTTGTTGCTGTTGCGAGGCGCCTCGGTTATATCGGTTTCGGCCGAATGCATTCTGGTCGGCTGACGGACCAGACTTACACCCCATAGGGTGGGGAGACGCATGTTCAGGCATTTTAATCCACATCGGTGGACCGGCCCTGAGGATCCAAGGGCCCACCTGAGTCTGGGTCCTGAGGGGCGGGCTAGAGCGTCTCGAATCGGTTGAGGACTATCTTTTGCCTCGGTTCATAGATGGAAATCCAATTTCCAAATACGTGACTTTGCGATTTTGATTGTATAACCTATATATGGCGACATGATATATGGTACCCATGCCGCCTATGATTGATACTTATGATTTGAAGTTGTTTTATGCACTATGCACTTATAATAGTATCAAATGATTTGTTTTAAACGTATCAAGCATTCTTTGGCTGTTATAAGGAAAAACCCTATCCCCCGGCTTGCGTTGCATTGTGTGATAGGACCTGGGTCTTATAACAGCTTCATCTTTCTTTATTTAGCATTGCGCTGTTTGTTTTATGCACTGGTATTCTTGGGAGGAAACCCGTTCCGTGTTATATGGCGTGGTCCCTTGATTTACCTTTGAAAATAAAGATTAAAAACTGTTTTAGTTCTCACACCAGTCACATGACTGACCTGGAGTTTATTGTTTTAACCTAAACTCTGGGTGCCCCTATTTTCGACACGGGCAGCTAGTAGTTTTGGTTTTGCAGATTTATATTCACAGGATCCTGGTTTACAGCTGGAACGATATCCGGAAAGCTTTGTATCCGTATATCTCTTCTAGTTGTGTATTGTATTATTTTCCGCTGCTATGTATTTAAATGTAATTTAAATCTCTGATATTTCTGTGTAATATTCATTTATACTTTGTATATTCTTGTAATCTGATGCATTGTTGTAATATACAATGAAACGTTCTTCTGTATGTGTTCTGTTGTGGTTTGTTCTCGAACTATCCGACGCTTTCCTTTACGGGGAGGTTGCGGGATTTTACACCACCCCTGACCAGAGAAGTGTTCTATGAGAAAGCCAATATACGCCTACGTTAGGAGGAAATATACACCAACTGAAAAAGGAAGGCTGTAGACAAAGAGGACATCCAAAGCAATGTGGCCATCAAGCAAACAGGAGATAGCTCGGGAAAGGTTGAAGTCAATGTCGGGAACAAAAACCAAGGCGGTGGTCGCCATTCAGGGAATAATAATAATAATAACAATAATGGTAATAATCGGAAGAGGAATCGGGTGAACGATTCCCAGAGAAGAACTCGTCCCAGGCCATTTGAGAATTTTACACCATTAAATGATACATTGGAGAATATCTTCTTGGATACATACAACGTCCTCCAATATAAGAGGCCTGCTCTGAGAGATTCGACAGAGAAGGAACGTAAGACTGGAAAATTTTGTCTATTCCACCAGACTCACGGTCATACCACCAATGAATGCCGCCACGTGAGAGATGTAGTTGAAAAGCTACTCCAAGAGGGAAAGCTTAATGAATATAAGGTGACTCCTAGAGACATGGGGCATGCCGTACAGGCCCCGAACCAAAACCAAAACCTACGTGCTGCAAGACCAACTGCTCAGCAGAAAGGAAAGAATATCGTTATTAACACCATAGTCGGAGGACTTCATCTGGCAGGACCTAGCTTTAGGGCGATGGATCAGTATGTGAACGCATCTAAACAACACCTCGAAGTAGGAGAATGTAGCAATCCTGAGGATAATGCTCCGATCAAGCAACAAAAGACAATGTCAGACGACGTCATTTTCCGCGATAGAGATAGCATCGGTGTACATTCTCCAACTGAAGACCCACTAGTGATCACAGCCACTATTGGTCCAGCTATAGTCCGCAAAGTTTTAATGGATAGTGAAAGTTTGGTTAATATTCTATTCAAGAAAGCTTTTGACCAAATGAAGCTCGAGCCGAAAGATTTGAAACCATGCGAGGGTTGGATCCATGGATTTAACTGATCTTCAACCGCTTCAATTGGATACGTAGAAATGTCAGTCACCCTCGGGGAAGGAGAACGCCGGAGAGTGAGAATCCTCCCCTTTGTGGTTCTAGACATTGATTCACCGTACAATGCCTTCTTGGGCCGAACGGCCCTAACAGAGTTCACGGCTTGCATTGCACCCTGGTGTTTGTTATTGAAGTTCCCAACGGATGCTGGAGTAAGCATAGTCAAAGGAGATCAAGTCGTTGCACGAGCATGCTACATTGCAGAGCAAAAGTTGCTCCGCAAAGGAAGAGATGTAGAGACAAAAGGCGCTTCCTCCCCATTAAGAGAGGAAACGTCATAGCAACTAAAGAAGACAACCGTAGGAGATGTGCCAAGAGTACTGCCCTAGGACATAGATTCCAGAGAGGATGAAGAACCTGGGGGCGGAATGGTAATTCCTAATGAAACGACTGTGGATGTACCAATCAATGATAGTGACCCAGAGAAGGTCCTGAAGATTGGATCCCAGATAGATCCTATTCGAGCTAGATAATTAACAGATTTCTAAAAGGCTAACTTGCATGTGTTTGCATGGACCCATGCTGACATGTGTGGGATATCTCCCTTGATTGTGAGTCATTCGTTAAGCATCAACCCGAAACATTCTCCCGTTAAACAAAAAAGGAGAATGCTTGGTCCAGAGAGGTCTGCTGCCTTGAAGGAAGAAGTAGAAAAGTTGTTAAGTAATGGATTCATTAGAGACTCAACCTACCCGGAGTGGATTTCAAATCCGGTCTTGGTAAAGAAGGCCAATGGAAAATGGCGTGCCTGTATTGACGTTTCAGATTTGAATAAAGCCTGACCAAAGGATAGTTTTCTGTTACCAAGAATTGATCAGCTGGTGGATTCAACGGCAAGTCACGAACTTCTTTCTCCATGGATGCCTATTCAGGATACAACCAAATTCCTATGCATGCTCCGGACCAAGAGCATACCAGCTTTATTATGGATTTAGGGCTATATTGCTATGTAGTGATGCCTTTTGGTTTGAAAAATTTTGGTGCTACATGTCAACGGTTAGTGAACAGAATGTTCTACAACCAAATCGGGAAGACAATGCAAGTATATGTTGATGACATGTTGGTAAAGTCCAGACAATCATCCGACCATACTGCCAACTTAGCAGAGATGTTTTGTATTCTCCGAAACTATGGGATGAAACTCAACCCTATGAAGTGCTCATTTGGGGTTGCCTCTAGGAAATTCTTAGGATTCATCGTCAGCTCGCGTAGGATTGAAATTAATCCAGATTAGATTGCGACAATCATAGATATTCAAGAGCCTAGACAAATAAAAGATGTGCAAAGCCTAAAAGGGAATGTAGCTGCATTGAGTAGATTCATCCCCAAAGCTATGGACAAGTGCATTCCATTCTTCGAGCTGATAAAGCGAGGAAAGGGCAATTTTGAATGGACTACTGATTGCATAGGAGCATTCCAGAATCTCTTGAATCATTTGGAAAGACCTCCGATACTGTCTAAGCCTGTGGATCACGAGGATTTATTCGTGCACTTAGCAGTGTCATCACACGCGATAAGCTCAGCCTTGGTAAGGGAAGAAGATAAGGTTCAGAGACCAGTGTACTATTTGAGTAAGAAGTTGGCGGCAGCTGAGCGAAATTATCAAAGAACAGAAAAACTTGCGTACAGTTTGCTGATTGCATCCAGGAAGCTTCACCATTATTTCCAAGCTCATCCCATCACTGTGTACACTGATCACCCGCTCAAGCAAGTTCCGCAGAGGCCGGAAGCATCAGGAAGACTACTCAAATGGAACATTGAGTTGAGTCAATTTGATTTGAACTTTCAGCCCCGTCGGTCAATAAGGGGGAAAGTGCTGGCAGACTTTATAGCAGAGTTCACTATCCCGGAGGATGATGCAGTAAACGAAGAAGCCGGTCCAACAAAATTACTTCTCGATCCAAGTGCTTGGAAACTATACACTGACGGAGCTAGGAATGACAAACGATCTGGTGCTGGAGTGGTGCTTGAAACTCCCGAGAAATGGCTAATATACTATGCTCTCAGATTGGAGTTTCACGCCACTAGCAACGACTATGAGTACGAAGCCCTAATTGCTGGGCTGAAGCTCGTAAAGGAGTTAGAGATCACGAAGCTAGACATCTTTTGCGATTCCAAGATAGTCGTGAACCGAGAAATGGCTAATTGCGATTCCAAGATAGTCTCAATTGAAGTGCTACAGTCCCCTAGTATAAATCAGATGGAAATTGATCCGGTACTGGAGACTGAGCCAGAAAGGGTGTCATGGATGACCCCTCTGAAGAATTTTCTGATGAATGGAACGCTTCCGACAAAGAAAAGCGGGAGGCGTGCAGTTATTCGAAAAGCTTCTCGATACGTTCTGCAAGGTAGAGTCCTATACAGATAGTGATTCTCAATGCCTTTCTTACGGTGTATAGCGCATGACAACATCAAGCACGTACTGCAGGAAGTACACGAAGGTGAATGTGGCGATCGCGCTAGAGGACAAACGCTGGCGAAAAAGATATTGCGGTATGGTTATTTCTGGCCTACCATAAATAAGGATGTGGCAAAGTATGTGCGATGCTATGATGCATGCCAGAGATTTTCAAAGGTCCCCAGGGCTCCTCATGGCCAGTTAAAGACCATGATGAACCCATGGCCCTTTGCTGTGTGGGGGATTGATATTATTGGAAGCCTACCCATAGCGAAGGGCGGGGCAAAGTTCGCCATTGTGGTCGTGGATTACTTCACTAAGTGGGTCGAAGCAGAGCCATTGACCACGATCACAACTAAGCAAGTGATCAACTTTGTCGTCAGAAACATCATATGTCGATTCGGGATTCCAAAGGTCGTCATAATAGACAATGGAACCCAGTTTGATAGCATTGGGTTTAGAAATTTCTGCCGGAAATACCACATTGAGAAAAGGTACACCTCTGTGGCGCATCCGCAATTGAACGGACAAGTCGAGGCGGCGAAAAAAGTGATAAAATCCATTCTGAAGAAAAGTTTGAAACGGGTCAAAGCCATGTGGGTCGACGAGCTACCCTTGGCGTTATGGGCCTATAGGACAACGTACAAGTCGGTGACTGGCCACACACCCTTTTCCTTGCCTTCGGAGCAGAAGGAGTCATCCCGGTCGAGTTAGAAGTACCATCTCACAAAACCATTTACTATGATCCGATGACTAACAATGAATCGCTCCTTGAATTCCTGGACATGATTGAAGAGAAAAAGGATGAAGCAGACATGCGTGCCTTGAGATACAATCAATAGGTCACTTGATATTACAACAAAAAGTTTCGAGCACGAACCTTTGAACCCGGAGACTTGGTTCTGAAACGTGTCTTTCCACCCTAGTACACATAGGCCCGAAATTGGAAGGACTGTTTTCCATTCTACGAAGGCTTGATAATGGAACTTTCAAGATAGCGACCGTGGATGGAGAAGAAATCCCCAGATTGTGGAATGCCCAGCATCTGCGGCATTATCTGACATGAAACTGTCAGTTTTATTCTCTTGTTTTTTAGGACCATGTAAAAAGGCATGACTTTCCTAGAACAGTCTGGTTACTTGAGCAAAAGATTATAAAGTGGACGTAGGTCATGATTCGACCGAACCACTGTAAAAACATCGCGTGTCATTTACCTTTATTGCACTATTACTTATCTGCCCTTTTATCTTTATTAGGAAATTTGCTATAAACCATGCAAAAATCTCAAAAACACATAATTCAAAGTGCCTTCCATCAGAATGGAAGGTGACTAAGAGCCAGAACTTTGAGGGTGCAATAAAGTAAATCACACAACTGTTGACACTCTAACTCTCAAGATTCGAGAGAGAGCATAAGGGATGCGAAGACAACGTCCACAATGCGTGAAGGTGCACCATGATAAAAACCGCCTTGACAGCACTCTATCCCGCTGAATGATCGGGAGAGTTTAAAGGCGCTAGAGACTTAGCGCCCCCAGAATTTCTGCCCCACTGATGGATCGGTGAGCAGACTAAGAATCGAGCTCAAACTCTAACCCGCTACAGGATCGAGAGAGTATAAAGGTGCTAAACACTTAGCGCCAAAAGAACTCTTACCCCGCTGAAGGATCGGGGGAGTATAAAGACATGATGACAAATGCCACCAAAAGGGGTTCTACCCTGTCATGCGACTGGGGGGCAGCATACATATAACTCTAATCAATCCTTAATAAGCCATGGCCAGGCATCACATTAATGATTGATTGGGGGCATATACATACATATACTTTTGTGCAGTACAGAAATTTTAAAATTTTTACTGCTTGAATGACTTGTAGTTCGATTTTAACTTAGTTACGATCTAAACGTTTGTGACTAAGTGTGATAAGTTAAACTTGCATGTACACAATGATGCAAAAGAAACAAACTTTTATTTACCAAATGCAGGTTTACAAAAAAAAGCTAAACAAAAGTGAGGTCCATTCTCACAACCACATTTCTTGGCCAATGGAAAGCCTAAAAGCAAAATATGGACTAACAACTACGTCCTACTTATGCTTGGGGGACGATTTTGATTTCTTCTCCTTCTTTTGGTTTTCCAAATCCTCCTTGTCAGCATTCGATCGGTCACCCTTCTTCCTCTTCCTCTTGTCCAAGACGGGTGATGGCGGAATGTCAGAAGATTGGAAGGAAAGCTGTTTAGTTATCGACTTGAGGTGGAATTTTATGACCAACCCAATTTTGGTATCAACCTCTGAGATAGGAGGAACACATAAAGGCTCTTTCTCCTCTCTTTTTAAAGCTAGTTGCTTGTCCCTCTTGGCCTTCATGTCAGCCAGGGTCTCCTTGTCATCATCCTTAGTTTCCTCTGTGATGGTGACCTCTTCTTCATCATCTCCATGATGCCCGTCCATATCCTTCAAAGCATTAATGGTCTCAGCATCTTTGGGAACACCAGTGCTTGGTGCCAAAATGACCTTCTCGATTGTTGCACCTTCGATCTGCTTTGGAGTCTCAGAGATGTCAGCACCAGCACCTGAGGGGACATTAGCTTTCTCTGCCTCTGTTTTCTCTTCAGCATCCTTCTCGGCTAGCTCGCCACCTATATCATGAGAAGAAAATGTTACTAATTTGGGAGAGAGTGTGGTCTTCTCAATTGACCGTTCTACAAGGTGACGGCAGGTTACGATTGCTTTGACAATTTGTGGAGAAAATATGGAGATACCTTCAGCTGACTCTTCACCCAGACTCGTAACAGTAGCTTCGATAGTAGGAGGAGTTGGAGCCAAAGGGAACAACGGATCATCAGGATTATATTCCTCGGCTTCAAAAGTCTTAGGTTCCACTGCTGAGCTTGAGCCTTTGTCGATCTTATCCTTACCCTTAAGCTTAACCTTCTCTTTCTCAATCTCCTCTTGGATCAAACGTCTTCCCTTCTCCAAAGCCTCAGGCTCTTCACCTTTGAGAAGGGTCTGCATAAGCATCTTTTCATCAATGTCCTCGTCTTTCAATCGTTGCTTCTCGCCCTCAACGATTGCATCCCATAAGTTGGCCAGAGTAACATGATAGTCCCGAATCCAAGAGATGTCTCGAGTCTTAATAACCTGACCGTAAAAGTCAAATAGTAGCTCTTTGAAACTTTCTATCTCCTTTTCAGCAGTAGCAAGCTTATCAGCAGTGGCAGAGGCCGATTCAAGAGCATTGTTGGCTTTACTTTCAGCAAGAGCTGCCCGTCCCTCAGCATGAGCAAGCCTGTCGGTTAGGCTTGCATTTTCCTTCTCGATCCTAGCTAGATCATTCTTTAAACTCGCCTTCTCTTTCTCCCAAGAAGCCTTCTCAGCAGCGAAATGATCCTGTGCCGTTTTCAATTCAGTATTGACTGTCCTGAGATCCTCTACTTCCTTCTTCAAAGCCACACGCTCTTGGCTATTTTATTCAAGCTCATCGTGAAAATGCTTCCTGGCACTTTCCAACTTTGACTTATAATTCTTCGCATCCCGCTGAGCTAAAGCGAGTTGAGCCTGTGTATCCTCTAGATCTTTTTCAATTTTGCCTCTGGCCCTAACGTCATTGTCAAACTTCACTCTGGCTCGGGCTGCTTCCATTTCCAGGTGACGGACGACATCAGAAAGATGGTTGGCATGCTTCTTTATCACCCTATATTGCTTAGCCACGTGACTCACCTGCCCTATGACCTCTGTATCCCTCTCCTTGGGAACCGGTTCGAGATCCGGGATGAACATCATCCTTTCAAAGAAAATATTAGGAAACTGCCTTCGCAAACGTTCCAGCTTGGCCTGATTATCGGGAATACAGACCACATCCTGAACAGTGGTGGTATCCAAGCTATGCTGACCAGAAGGGACCAGAGTTGTCTTCTCCTTCTCTACGATCTTACCCAAATCCTTGTTCTTGTCTTTTGACTTGTGATGCTTCTTAGAAGATTTGCTGCGAGATGGTGTACTTTTCGGAGGAGTCAAGTCTTTGGGAAGCTAATTGCCCCCTGCCGGTGGCAATTGGCGACTGTTTGACTTCCCAGGATCCTCCTTCGAAGGGGAGCGAGACCGTGTAGAATGAGAATGATAAGAATCACAGGGTCAATGACTATCTCTCCCCCGACTATCACTACTAGCATGCTCAGGATCGTCAAGGAGCCTTGGTGTGTTCTCACGGAGAGAACGATAAGAATATGACTGTCTACGAGGCATTCTCCCTACAAAGGAAATAAGCATATATTAGAACTATGAATAATGATAGTGTAAAAGTGTTGTGACAAGTGGTGCACGTGATTTGTGCATCCCGTGTAATCCCCTATAACAGACCAGAGCCCGGAGTTAGGCTCGTCTTTGTGGTTTCTTTTTCCTTGACCAGAACATTCATTTCCTCAGAGATAGGAAAAAGTGGTTCCCCTCCAAAGTCTTCTTGTGTATAGACACCGTCTGGTAAGGGGATTTTGTTTAACTCTCCAAATATCACCTACTCTATTAATTCCTCATGAGCAACAGGCTCAACTGGTGGTGGACTACTTGGAGGAGATTTCCCCTTAGAGGCTGGGGCTTCTTTTAGCTCATCAACTCGGACCTCATCTCCTTTGTATACATTCAAATCCTCATCGTACTGATCGATCATTGGTGAAGGACTTTTGCGTTGTTCGGTTGTTTTCGTTAACCCCGAGGTTCCATCTCCCTTAGCCGGGGGCACGTACTTGTAAGGCTTGCCACCTGCACCGAGCCCAAACCTTATGTCCAAAAGACGATATTTATGAAGGTTCTCGTCGGTGATACACTTCTTGACTTTTAAGAATTTCGATTTACTTGCGAGGAAGCGGGACTGGCGTTCTTCATATATTGAGCCTTTCGTTCTTGCAAAGTTGTGATCTGCACGGAATAAAGGAACATATTAACACTTTAATTATGCAATCGGAGCATGCATCGAAAGATATAAAGCATACTTGATTGTAGCCACTTCCTCGTGCACCTGGCTTGATGCTTTATGTAAAACCAATCAGATTTGGCATCTCCTATGTTGTTGTGACTATCCGATAAAACCAACCTGCCGGCAACAGACTCAAAGAAAGGAAAATTTGGAGTCCCCATGGAACGATATTTGAAATGGTAATAAAATTTCAAATCTTTGAGAGTAAGCTCAGTCAGTAGAACCTCTTCATATGCAACATATAGGGTATACAGAGCCGCATAAGCGTTAGGATGGAGCTGCATGGGGGCAATGCATAATTGTCTTAGAAGATCAACAACAATTGGAGGAAATAGAGGAATGACGCCTATCCAGCACATGAGTCGACTGACAGTCATATACCCTTTGGGGGCAGAATGAGGCCTATCTCCATCTTCTGGAATTTTAACATCGTCCCAAGGGATCCCATGCCTTAAGCATATCTTCTTAAGTTTTATATCATCCAATTTGGAAGCTAAAGAATCAGTGAGTTTCTTTTCTTCCACTTCCTTAATGCCTGGAATCTCGTCAAGAGCTCGATCATCCTCGTTTTCAAGAGATGTACTTTAAGAAGTCGTTGATTCTATATCAGTATCTATCTCATAATCGGAGTCGGAATTCTCCCAATCTGAATCTGATGGAATCACATTAGGATCATGGTGCTTTGGTGGCTCTGGTTTTGTATCTTTCTCTGGCATCCTGGTCGATTGACTATCTGACATAGCTCTGTTGGTGATTAAACATGAGGAAATTAGAACACAATTACCCATTCCCCATGTGTGTAAGTGCATGTGTGTGCATGTGCATACAATAAGAAAAGCATGAAATTAATCAGATAAGTAGATAATGTCCATTGTTTGTTGTTAAGTTATGCTGCTGATTAATCGAGGAATTCATCTTGAAGGCTCTAACCTAACTGTCCAATATATTGTGATTACTATACACTGCGTAAGTTAACATGTGTCTAGGATCATCGACAAATCCGGTTCGTTGAATTCTTGGGATCGTGGGACTCATGTCGGATCGTGAAGAGCGGAATGTCCACCAGTCTCGCCAACGGATAGACTTCGGGTTGCGGGATAGTTCGATTCATGGTATCTGATCGGATCGTGAAACACCTCCCACGATCCACCTTGATGTCCAGTACCATGACCTGATCCCATTCTGATATCGCGAGCCGATCCTCTGTCCAGAATCCGCACTATGACTTCTTCTTTGGTCCCTCCACCTTACTCTTACCACGACCCAAGCCATAGTCTCGTTCACGAACCGACCCAACCTGCTCCTTTGTCCTCCTCATTTCTCCTTTCCATTCATGAACCCGTATAATCGAACCCGTTACCGCCGTTGTTATACCCAAAGTCCTTGCCATTATCACCGTGTTAGTGAAAATTCAAAGGGAATAAAGAGGAGCGAAAGAGAAACCATACAAAATAAGAAAGGAGCCTCACGTCGTTACCTTTTAATCGTAGAAAATTCTTTGTTTTTGGTAAAAATCAAATTAGGGTTTCAATTGAAAGAATGGGTGGCGGCTGCAAAAGGAAGAAGAAAGGGGAGAGTGGAAGAAGGCCCGGCTTATATAGGAATAACGATGATCCTTGGTATCCCCTTTTTTGTCCCATTCGGACCATGGAAGCTGGTAGGCCGCGGGCGACCGCCCATCATGACTCTAGATAAGGCCCGTTCCGCCAATTATTCACGATAAGGGTTAGAAAGTCCGTTGCAGTTGGAAAATAGGCATGTTCGAACTTTGCTAAATGTCCAATTCCCTGAGCTATATGACGTTTCGACGATCTGAACCCGATGAACGTTCACTAAAGTGGAAGACCCAGAGATACTTACAAAAATTTAAAATCTTACCTGACATGTTGATTGCGATGTCCTCTGGAATTCAAGAGATGAAAATCACCCAAGAAAAGAAGAAATGATTGAGGACTAAACTTGATATTTATACCCGCCAAAGAACGCGACTCCTTGAAGCAGTATGATGTTTCAGACAGATATGACTTTTGATTCACATCGCTTCATGAAAAGATAGCTCAGTAATTTCGAAGCATGTTCCATCCTTGATAAAACGTACTTCGAGGGGGCAAAATGTTGGCTAGTTTTTGGACTAAGCCACCAATGTTCACATACAAAGAAAACACGAAGCCTCATTTGTCATAATCATCGGAAAACCCGATCGTGGTCATCTCATTGCCTTCGGCTCGTGGTCCCCTATCACGACCCCAGTTCGTGATCACCTACCACGACCCGAATCCTTGTCACGACTTGATGCTCACAAACAAATAATGAAGGCGGCGACCTGGTCTTCCATGACCCGAAGTGCCCGGATCTTACGACACCAGTCCACAACCTTCATGTTGACCATTTCTCCATCGAGCTGTAGTTCGATCCGAGAGTCTTGGGATTTATGCCACGTGTCACCACGAACCGCCTGCATATATTAGCTATAAATAGCCCCAGACATGGCGCTTTTTCCGGATCTTTTGGCAGTTCTGAGTGTTGTTTCCACAATTATTGTCTTGTCATCATTTCTTATCAGTAATACCTCGAAATTATTGAGAGAATCATAATTGTAAAAGTGAGATTGAGTGAAATCATTGATTGTACTAGCATTCAACGTATAATCAATACCATATAAAGTGGACGTAGGCTCGTTAACGTTGAACCGCTATAAACTTTGTGTGTTTTTTCCTACTTTTTCTTCATTTTCTAGATATAATTCTCTACACATCTAAACAATTAGGGTGTTAGAGCCAAATTTTGGTCTAACAGGTAGTTTTGAAGTATTAAGAGAAGTAGGGGTAGTTTAAGCATAGTAGGGGTAGATCGGCAAATATGAAAGATGATGAATCATTGGGATTGGGTGCTGCAAAAACCAACCCCTCACAGTAGTTAAAAAATAGGTGTAATTGTTGGAAGTAAGGGCTATTTAGAGAATCAGGGGGAGGATTAAAAAGAAGGGCTGTTTTGAAGTATTAAGAGAAGTAGGAGTAGTTTAAGCAAAGTAGGGGTAGATCGACAAATATGAAAGATGATTAATCATTTGGATTTGGTGCTACAAAAACTAACCCTTCATAGTTGTTAAAATATAGGGGAATTGTTGGAAGTAAGGGCTATTTAGAGAATTAGGTGTAGGATTAAAAAGAAGGGTTGTTTTGAAGTATTAGGATAAGTAGGGGTAGTTTAAGCATAGTTGGGGTTGATCGAAAAATATGAAAGATGATGAATCGTTTGGATTGGGTCCCATAAAAACAAACCCTTAACAGAAGTAGAATGATAATTGGTTACAAAGAAATGAATAATGCAAAAAATGAATAAAGGAAAACAATAATAATAGTATGGGAGATAGTTTAAGCATAGTAGGGGTAGATCGACAAATATGAAAGATGATGAATCGTGTGGATTGGGTGCTGCAAAAACCAACCCTTCACAGAAGTAGAATGATAATTGGTTTACAAAGAAAGAAGTGAATAATGTAAAAAAAATGAACAAAGAAATGAATAAAGGAAAATAATAATAAAAGTAGGGGGTAGTTAAAAAATAGGGGTAATTGTTGGAAGTAAGGGCTATTTAGAGAATTAGGGGAAGGATTAAAGAGAAGCGCTGTTTTGAAGCATTAAGAGAAGTTGGGGTGGTTTAAGCAAAGTAGGGGTTGATCGACAAATATGAAAGATGTTGAATCATTTGGAATGGGTGCTGCAGAAACCAACCCTTCACAGTAGTTAAAAAATAGGGGTGATTGTTGGAAGTAAGGGCTATTTAGAGAATCAGGGGTGGGATTAAAAAGAAGGGTTGTTTTGAAGTATTAAGAGAAGTAGAGGTAGTTTAAGCATAGTCGAGGTAGATCAACAAATATGAAAGATGATGAATCATTTGGATTGGGTGCTGCAAAAACCAATCCTTCACAGAATATTAATTGGTTTACAGAGTAATGAATAATGCAAAAAAATGAATAAAGAAATGAATAAAGGAAAACATTAATAAAAGTAGGGGAGGTAGTTTAAAAATAGTAGGGGTAGATCGACAAATACGAAATATGATGAATCGTTTGGATTGGGTGCTGCAAAAACCAACCCTTCACAGTAGTTAAAAAACAGGGGTATTTGTTGGAAGTAAGGGCTATATAGAGAATTAGGGGTAGGATTAAAAAGAAGGGTTGTTTTGAACTATTAAAAGTAGCAGAGGTAGTATATAACAACCCGTATTTTCAGTAAACTGTTATAACATAAATCGAGGCAGAATTTAATTCAAAAATCAGAATCAGGGGAAACGTGCTATGCCATTGCGTTCGTCTCGGAAAAATACGCGAAATAGAGTCCGGGTTTTCGAAAATCGGAGTCCGTATGACCCGGTTAAGGCCCATTTAAGTTTTCAGAAATTTCTATGCTAAAAACAGATTTAAATTTCGAATTAAGAGCAGGGATTAGGGCTAATCGGGGTTAGGCGGGAAAATTCCCGCCAAGGGCCCCAAGTCGACAGGCATGTCGACAGGGCCCCCAGGGTGTCGACAGCCCTGTCGACAGGGGGTGCCCAGGCAGTTCAGCCTGGTGCACCATTTCTGATTTGGGTTGGGTCTTGTGGCTTGGTTCTGGAGAATTCTGAGATCTGACGGGGCAAAACTAACCTAGGGTTAATCCTAGGGCTTAAAACACTCTAATTCTCTATAAATATACCCCTAATCCTACCCTAAAGCCTCATTAATCAACCTAGCAACTAAACTATGTCAATTTGAATCCTCAAATGGCCTCCACCTAAACTCCCTAGCCTCCACCTTCCTCAAAGTTTAATCCTATGAAGATATGATGATCATACAACCTTTTCTATGTTGTATGAATGCTTAATAACTTGCATACTTCATTAAGTAGCAAGTTTGATTTGCTAAGTTTGTGTTTTTGGGATTTTGCAAAAGGGTTTTCTTATTTGAGGCTTTGTTTTGGGTTTTAAAAGGGCTTCTTCATCTTATTTGGTGGATTTGTGACTTGTTTATATTTGTAAGCCCTCTTACCTTCACTTTACAAACTCTAAAGTTAATGTGTGGTGAAAGTTGAGATTTATGTGAGTTTATTTGATTATGCATGCTTATGCGAACTCACTATGTCATATTTTACATGTTTCATAAGTTATGCATGCTTATGCGAGCTTACTATGCCATGTTTTATATGTTTCACAAGTTATGCATGCTTATGCGAGATTACTATGCCATGTTAAACATGTTTCACAAGTTATGCATGCTTATGCGAGTTTATTATGTCATGTTCTACATGTTTAATGGATTATGCATGCTTATGCAAGTTCACCTTACCATGTTATACATGTTTTATGGATTATGCATGTTTATGCAAGTTCATCTTACCATGTTATGTAAGTTTAATGGATTATGCATGCTTATGCAAGTTCACCTTACCATGTTATGCATATTTAATAAGCTATGCATGTTTATGCGAGTTCACTATGACATGATTTGCAAGTTTAACATGTATGCATACTTATTATGATATGTGAGTTCTTCATGTATGTTATGCCAAGTTACCTTTTATACCCTTATGCGTTATGACGAATATATAAGCGAGATAATGACGTTGGGAGGGTTTGGGTAAACTTAAAAATACATGAAACTAAAAGATTGGGAATTTACCTATTAAGTTAGGTCTACCCCTTGGGAATTTACCTATTAAGTTAGGTCTACCCAAGTATATGTTAACTTGTAAATATGTTTTGAAGTGGACATGACATTAGATAACATGATATGGCCAACTCGAGGTTAGACCTAGTTGTGGTGTAAATCTTCCCAGGTAACCACAACGTGGGGTCTAATGTGGGTAGTTGGTCATGTTGCACCATAAGACCCGAGGTTAGACCTAGACGTGGTGTAAATCTTCCCAGGTAACCACGGATGTCTAATGTGAGAGGTTGGGTGCGTTAAGTAATTAATGCCTCATGATTAGGGTTAAGTCATGGCCCACTAATACTTAACCAATAATGGGGATGCGAGGATTAGATGGGGTTAAGTGGTTACACTTAACTAATTTAATCCAGGATTAGCGAGGGGTTAAAACCACACTTAACCCTCTTAGAAACCCTAGCAGCGTGGTCTGTTCCAGCAGTAATCCCAGTTTGGTATCATTCACAAGCCTAGAGGCTAGGCTAGGGCGGGGCACGATTACTGGACTGATGTAAGCGACCAAAGCGACGGCTGAGTGGTACAGCGGTGCGGGTCCGGCGGGCTACGGACGTGCACGTAGTCCGATGTTGGACAAACTCGAGGCACGGGTACCAGTAGGCTTAGACTGTGCATTATTGCTTAGGTGTCTGGGGTTGACACCTTAGGGCTTGATACACCCGAAGGTGGACCCAGCACAGTCTGACTACATCCATGTGGGCCGTATGGACACCAACACTTGACGTGTTAGGTTTATAGGGAGCCGATCGACTAGACCGTTGGGCTGGACCTTATACTAAGGTCACTTCAAGTTATTGGGCCAAAGTTTGGGCTAAGGGATCAAGATCTGTTTTGTGGGTTTGCTAGTACACTGTGGTGCAAAGTTTAATCTCATCTATGTGATGTCACCTTTATCTATTGCCAGTATGTTCATCTCAGTTTCCATCATACTGTTAACTTTATTAGTTTATAGATTGATCGTAGTAGGGCTTACCAGTCTTTTTGACTGACCTGTTTTCTTTCGCTTCCATCCTTCCGTTTCCCCCCCCCATAGGTTCTCAGGGAGGGGCTACATCTGTTTAGTGGATCTTTGGCTTGCTTGTTGGATAGCTCATGTATGGATCTGAGCTAGCTGTGGCTTATCTTTTATTTCTGGGGATTAGTACTGATGTTTTACCATGCATTTTGTTATCACGTATCTAGACTTATGTTGTATTTTGGATCATGACATTTTGATATTATGTACTTGACTATGTGGGATTTTCTGAGATGATGATGATGGGTTTTTATCTGCTACCACTGCTTTACTTATATTTACTTATATTTATTCTGTCTTGCGATATCTCTGTGCATGTTTACCTTCACAATGACGCCCCTCCAAAGCTAGTACATTCTAAGGAGTGATCCTAGTGGAGGTGGGGTGTTACATAGTATAACCATAGTAGTGGTGGATTGACAAATATGAAAGATGATGAATCATTTGGATTGGGTGATGCGAAAACCAACCCTTCACATTAGTTAAAAAATAGGGGTAATTGTTGGAAGTAAGGGCTATTTAGAGAATAAGGGAATGATTAAAAAGAAGGGTTGTTTTGATGTATTAAGAGAAGTAGGGGAAGTTTAAGCATAGTAGGGGTATATCGACAAATACAAAAGATGATGAATCATTGGGATTGAGAGCTGCAAAAACCAACCCTTCACAGTAGTTAAAAAATAGAGGTAATTATTGGAAGTAAGGTCTATTTAGAGAACTGGGGGTAGGATTAAAAAGAAGGGTAGTTTTGTAGTATTAAGAGAAGTAGGGGTAGTTTAAGCATAGTAGGAGTAGATCGACAAATATGAAAGATGATGAATCATTGAGATTGGGTGCTACAAAAGCCAACCCTTCACAGTAGTTAAAAAATAGGGGTAATTGTTGGATATAAGGGATATTTAGAGAATTGGGTGGAGGATTAAAAACAAGGGATGTTTTGAAGTATTAAGAGAAGTAGGATTAGTTTAAGCAAAGTCGCGGTAGATCGACCAATATAAAAGATGATTAATCATTTGGATTGGGTGCTACAAAAACCAACCCTTCACAGTAGTTAAAATATAGGGTTAATTGTCGGAAGTAAGGTCTATTTAAAGAATTAGGGGTAGGATAAAAAAGAAGGTGTTTTTTGAAGTATTAAGAGAAGTAGGGGTAGTTTAAGCAAAGTAGGGGTAGATCGACAAATATGAAAGACGATGAATCGTTTGGATTGAGTGCTGCAATAACCAACCCTTCACAATAGTTAAAAAATAGGGGTAATTTATGGAACTAAGGTCTATTTAGAGAATTTGGGATAGGATTAAAAAGATGGGTTGTTTTGAAGTATTAAGAGAAGTAGGGGCAGTTTAAGAGTAGTAGGGGTAGATCGACAAATATGAAAGATGATGAATCGTTTGGATTGGGTGCTGGAAAAACCAACCCTTCACAGTACTTAAAAAATAGATGTAATTTTTGGAAGTAAGGGATATTTAGAGAATTAGGGGTAGGATTAGAAATAAGGGTTGTTTTAAAGTATTAAGAGAAGTAGGGGAAGTTTAAGCATAGTAGGGGCAGATCGACAAATATGAAAGATGATGAATCATTGGGATTGGGCTTTCATGGTTGTTAAAAAATATGAGTAATTGTTGGCAGTAAGGGCTATTTAGAGAATTAGGGGTAGGATAAAAAAAGGACTTTTTTGAAGTATTAAGAGAAGTAGGGGTAGTTTAAGCATAGTAGGTGTCGATCGACAAATATGAAATATGATGAATCGTTTGGATTGGGTGCTGCAAAAACCAACCCTTCGTAGAAGTAGACTGATAATTGGTTTACAAGGAAACGAATAATGCGAAAAAATGAATAAAAAACGAACAAAGGAAAACAATAATAAAAGTAGGGGGTAGTTTAAGCATATTAGGGGTAGATCGACAAATTTGAAAGATGATGAATTGTTTGGATTGGGTGCCGCAAAAACAAACCCTTGACAGTAGTAGAATGATAATTGGTTTACAAAGAAATGAATAATGAAAAAAATTAATAAAGAAATGAATAAAGGAAAACAATAATAAAAGTAGGGAAGATAGTTTATGCATAGTAGGGGTAGATCGACAAATATGAAAGATGATGAATCGTTTGGATTGGGTGCTGCAAAAACCAACCCTTCATAGAATTAGAATGATAGTTGGTTTACAAAGAAAGAAATGAATAATGTAAAAAATTGAATAAAGAAATGAAAAAATGAAAACAATAATAAAAGTAGGGGGTAGTTAAAAAATAGGGGTAATTGTTGGAATTAAGGGCTGTTTTGAGAATTAGGGGGAGGATTAAAAAAAAGGGCTTTTTTGAGGTATTAAGAGAAGTAGAGGTAGATCGACAAATATGAAAGATGGTGAAAGCAGATTTAGTTTCGTCAAAACAGCCTTTCTTTTTAATCCTACTCCTAATTCTCTAAATAGCCCTTATTTCCAACAATTACCCCTATTTTTTAACTACTGTGAAGGTTTGGTTTTTACTGCACCCAATCCGAACGATTCATCATCTTTCATATTTGTCGATCTACCCCTACTAGCTTAAACTACCCCTACTTCTCTTAATACTTCAAAACATCCCTTCTTTTTGTAACGTCCCGCATTTTTATCGGTTTGTATTTGAATATTTAAATCAGTTTAAATATTGAATTCGTAATATAAGTGGAATTATATATTAATTAAAACGAAGTTGAACGTATGAAAATATATATTAAATATAATCGAGCCTGTAATATCACTGCAGTTTGTAATTTAACGTTCTGAACTTCAATTAAGTGTACAGGACCTGTTATTAGTCGGATTTCTTCGAAACAAGAACTGTTGGAATCTGTTGAACTGTATTTTTCTAACGGAAGTGGAAAGTGGAGATTTCGTCATATAGATTGCAAGATATGTCCAAATCAAATATTCAAAAAGTCGCTATGAAATCGTATATCGACCGTAACGGTTTATTTAATATAACTAGATATCGGATTCGAATTTGGACAGGATTCTTTTGAGACATAGCGATAATTTAATTTTTAGAATTTTACGGAAATTTTTATTTAATTAAATACACAACTTTTTATTTGGAATATTTCGCACCCTATATCGATATTTTGGGGTTTCACAATATAAGTTAAACCACCGATATTATTATATTTTTGGGATCGTAGCACCTCACTGGACACGACCGTATTCTTATCTCTGTCCGTAGCGAATCGTATGCGGTAATTCAGTATAATTACTTCATGTGCAAGTTAGCGGAATAAAAATAAAATACAAGTTTTATATATTAGAATTCCTTAACACTTAGGGCTCGTACACCATCCCGTAAATCAAGAAAATACACACTACCCTATGACTGTGAATCCTACCTCTACGTTTAACCTTCCATACCCTATGAAAAGATAACTCCATTCCTACCTAAGACTTCATACCAAAGTTTTGAGGACATTCATATGTTTTATATAGGAAATGCTAGTTAAGTCATTGTCCAATTTAATGAACCCACGTTCTTTTCCAACTGTTCAAAATAAAGTAGTCCACCTACCAAATAAATAAAGACTAAACAGAACAACTACCCTAGCATTTAGATTACAAACTTCACTGCAAAGGAATAGCAAAGCCTATTCTACATGTTTCCATACCCTATTTTCTTCATCATTAAGCAACGAACCATACTCATATCACCTACCTTATACCCTAATACTTCAGTGTTAAGGAATCCATACTTATAAATACCTAGTAATATCCGCAAGTCAAATGGAACAAAAGACGGTACGAAAATGTCGAAAAATAAAATAAAATTCAATTAAAGAAAATCGCGTGTGGGTTTTTGTGATGAAGATGAAAGATGGGTTGGCGGAGCACTGTGTAGCGGATGGAAGAGAGGGTTATGGGGAGGCAGTACGTCATGGGTTTGTGTGTGGAAAAACAGCAGAGAAATGGTTCATGGGCAATTGTAAGCGGAGAAGTGGAGATACATGACCATTTCCTGAGATGAAAACAAGGAGTAGCGGTGTGTGTATATACTGGAAGAAGCCGTGGCGGTTTGATGCATGTTCGCACTATTTTCCGTGCTGTCCTAGAGGAGTAGAAGTCGGCTTTCACTACAAGAAAAAGCTCAAATAGTGACGGCTAAAAACCGTCATTAGCCGTCGCAAGTCGTCGCCTGCCGTCACCAAATGCCGTCACAAAAAATGTGGACACTAAGCAAATAGCGTCGACCATGGTGACGGCTGTGGTCACCACTTTTGCAACGGTTGGCGACGGCAAAGTTGCCATGCGGACAAGCAGTTATAATTCATAACAACGAAGCCGTCACAAACCGTCATCTTTTGGCCATAACTAGCCGTCGCCAACCGTCACTATATCTTGCAAATACGCCATCGCCAACCGTCGCCATTCATGGCAAAACTGGGTAAAAAACCCTCGCAAGCCGTCGCCAACCGTCGCCCTACGTGACCAGAAACCCGTCACTAGCCGTCGCCAGCCGTCGCCATACTGTAACTTTTTTTATATATTCCAGCAGCTAACAAGCCATCAACCCACACAACTCAAAATGCTGTTCATCTGCAACTCATATACACTCAATTTCACATTCCATCAACTCAAATTCACATTCAATCACCTCATCAACACTATAAATCAACTCATACCATCAACACGTCCAAAAAAACAAAAATAAAAACGATAAATTATCACTAAACCATCAACACGTCCACATCAAACAATCCATGTCCAAAATACCATCATCGATCGTCTCCACAAAATATCACAAACATCTCAAGTCCATCACCATAGTTTACATTTACAAAACAAGTCCAAGATAAAACAAAAAAAAACAAGTACCTACCTACTCATCATCCTCGTCCTCATCATCCTCATCCACGGGATCACTCGGAGGCATCACACCATGCTCCTGAAGATATGCAGCAATCCGCGCATCCAGCACGGTCTCGAGCCTGTTCTTCTGAAAATCTTCTAAGGCTGCAACCTGTTGTCGAAGCATGTTGATCTCCTCCTCATCCTGACGCCTCGTATAAGAGGCCTGAGTCCCCGCTATCTGTAATTATATTAAAATAGTTAGAAACCATTGTCAAAAGTTTTTTTATATACTATACATGCTTTATACAATTATTGTAATAGAGTTGTCAATATAAATGCACACCTCTATGTTCCCGAAGCCGTAGTGTCTACCCCTGGTAGGTGGGTTGATGATTCTGTTCCAGATGAGATTGCACTCCTCCACGTCCGGCTCTTGGCCTAACTCCGTCGCTCGAGCATCTAAGGCCAAAATGTATTTGTCCTGCGAAATACAAATTATTAGAAATATATTTGTGTTATACAAATTATTAGAAATACAAATTATTAGAAATGCTAACCATCGTTTCGCAGGACTTAAGGTCCGAACATGTATATGAGGTGTTACCCTCCTGATCTGTCCGCTTGACGGCATGAGTCTGGGTAAACACCTCAGCAAGTGTAGGCTCCCGCTGGAGAGTCGACATCTGAAATGATAAAATATATATTTGGAATCAATCGATATGATTTAAAAAGTTTAGAACTATTTGTAAATGTGATTTATCTTTCGTACCAATTCGCAACGATGCTGGGAGAAGGACTTAGACCCAGCCCGATGCAAAGCAGGATTTTTGATCCTGTTTGCTCGATTTCTCTCTGAAAGCTCCTGTATATTTAATTGTATGATTAATTGGTGGATATACAAAATAAAATTTTAAAACAAGCTTAAGTAATTTACACTAGCAGCTTCCGTGGCCACAATTTCTGGAAATCGGCGTAGACCCCCTCGCTCATCCACTGAGGACTCTTTGTTGCTTTCCTTGTATATATTGCCTGAATAATTTTTCCTCAACTTCTGGTTCCATGCGGTGAGGAAAACATACATATCTTCTTCCCGGACCCGTACAGAACACTATAAATTAACAAACAAAGAGTATTACATATTTTATATAATTTTGCAAATGAGAAATATATTTATACTTACAAGAACCTCCGCGCGTGAGGATGGCATTCCTAATCTGCATAGGAATATCATCCCTGTGAGGCCACGCCTCTGTCCACCTAGCGAATTTTGCTTGTCTAGACACACGTAAAACAAGCTCTCCTGGAATAATATCAAACCCCCTGCAGAAAGTACGATATTAGCATTTAATAATTTTTGAATACTAAGCATTTATGAAATTAAAAACTTATCCTGCAGACTTGGGCACGAGCTCTACGACCGGACGTGTATCCGGTGCTGTATCGCTCGCACCTGCCTCTGAACTGTGGGTAGGTCGGCGTCTAGGGGGCATATCTGTCACGAAATTAAAAACTCATATATCATTATGCGCATCCGTTATCAAATAAACTCATACAACATATATTATCAAATGCAACTACAAGAATCATTTACATAAAAGAAGAAGAACCAGATAATAGATAATCGTAGCACATCATATAAGTTCACAACATAGCACATCATATAAGTTTACAACATAGCACGTCATATAAGTTCACAACATAGCACATCATATACAAATAATATTATTCTTCTTCATTTTCTGATTCAGTCTCAGTCTCATACTCTATATCGTTGTCCTCTGTACTCTCAAAAGCTTCTATTAATTCATTTGATCCATCATTTAAAGACTCTAAATGGACATCATTAGCAATTATTATTTCATCGCTTTGATTTGCATCCGTTTGATACGTTGCATCGTCTGGAATAGCAATTCCTTCAAATGTAAATCTTGCCTTTGTTTTAATTACAGCAGACCAATCTGCTTTATCTCTTTTTAAGGACGGATACGGAGCAAAGTAAACTTGTAATGCTTGCTTTGCCAATACAAAAGGATCATACTTATAGTAATGCGATGTGTGCTTTATTTCTATAAGCTTATAATCTTTATGCACGTTGATTCCAGTACCAGGAACATTGCTGAACCAGTTGCACTTGAATAGAACATCTTTTTCAACGGGTTGTACATAATATGTCAACTCTAAAATCTGTGTCAAGACGCCATAAAAGTCTTTAATATGCTCTTCGGGATCGTCACTACCTTTGACAAATACACCACTGTTATATGTTAATCTGTCAGTACCTTGGTCTTTGGTGTTGAATTTAAATCCATTGACGAAGAATATTGGATAACTCTTAACATTTCTTTTTGGTCCAAGCGCAAGATGTTGCAAACCCTCGTCGTTGATGCAGTTTATTGGATCAAAAACGTACTTCGAGAACCATTTAGCAAAATCTTTACTGAGATAGCCATTTGGATTTTCTGATTCGTAAATACTGCAAATATAAATGATTTTATTACTAACTAACAATTGATGTACACATATAACTGTAATAAAGTTAAAAATTTAGTACCTAACAAATGGTGCAACTTCAGCACAATTTAGAGGAACATGTGTGCGTGCTACATGGTGATCTCTATCATCTAACCATATTTCTACACATTTTCCAGAAGATCGTCCATGTTGTCTAAAAACAAATAACATTGTCGGACAAAAATTGGGTTCCACGGTTTCATCATTACGAGGACCACTTACAAATGATAGGTTCACATGATCACTGAAGTAATGAGAAAAAAGAACGAAGCTTCTTCTTCAAGATAAGATTTGCAAATCGAACCTTCAACTCGTGCTTTTTGTCGTACTTTTTTCTTCAGATGATTCGAATACCCAAAATAAAATTAATTCAATTTATATGCACTAATGTCACTTTGAATTGTAAGCATGAATTTTACCTTTCAAAAGGATACATCCATCCTTATTGCACTGGACCTCGAAGAATAGCTTCGGATGGAAGATTAATAGGTAAATGCTCCATTACATTAAAAAATCACGGTGGGAAGATTTTCTCTAATTTGCAAATCAATACCAGAATTTCGACTTCAAGTTTACGGAGACGATCAATTTTTAACGTTGCCGAACAAAGTTTTTATAGAATAAGCTTAACTCTGTTAAAACACCCCACACTTTTACAGGCAATAATTCTTTGAACACCACTCGTAATAAATATTCCATCATGATATGACAATCATGACTTTTCATCCCACTCAGTTTGTTGTTTTTATAGTCAACACATCTACGAAGATTAGAAGAAATCCCATCCAGACATTTCAGTCCCTCAACCCATTTCAGTACAAGTTTTCTTTGTTTGTTGTCTAGTTCATAGCACGCTTTGGGTTTTTTATTGTCATTGGGCTTCATAAGAAGTTCTGGACGTTTACAATATTCTTCTATGTCACGTCTCGAATGTATATCGTCCTTTGTTTTTCCTTTGACATTCAAAACAGTATTTAACACGTTATCAAATGCATTTTTTTTCATTGTGCATAACGTCGATATTATGTCGAAGTTTGAGATCTTTCCAATAAGGTAGCTCCCAGAATATGCTTTGTTTATACCAATTATGAATGTTAGATTTACCCAGAATTTCTGTCTGCTCTCCAGTCTCATGGATCTTCAGATAATCCTTTACAATATCGTATATTTCTTCACTTGTCCAAATTTTGGGTGCTTGCAAAGTCATTCTGTTGTTAGCTTTAAAGTTTTTTTATCTCTTCTAAAGTATGATTGGTATGCAGAAAACAACGGTGATAATCAAACCACGAATGCTTCCTTCCATTACCGTAAGAAAAATGCTTGTGATTCTTCCATGCATAAAGGACAAGATAGACGACCGGCGGTACTCTAACCTGAAAGCATCCCATATGCATGAAAATCACTAATCGTCCATAACAAACAAGCGAACATACGAAAATTCTTTTTTTTTTTGAAATGTCGTAGGTTTCAACTCCGTCATCCCATAGTTTTTTCAACTCTTCGATTAATGGTTGTAGATAAACATCGATGCCTTGTTTTGGATCATTAGGACCTGGAACGACAACAGTGAGAAACATATATGGAGTTTTCATACACATCCACGGAGGTAAATTATAAGGAGTAACGATAATAGGCCAAGATGAATATTTACTACCAAACTGAGAAAATGGTGAAAACCCATCTGTACATAAACCAAGTCTGACGTTACGGCTCTCTGCGGCAAATGTTGGATACGTCCTATCATAATGTTTCCATGCTTCTCCATCCGATGGATGTGTCAAAGTTCCATCTTCTTGTGTTCGCACACTATGCCATCGCATATGACATGCAGTGACTGAGGATGCATATAACCGTTGTAGTCTAGGGATGATGGTAAATAATGCATTCTTGCATACGGAACTTCCTTACCTTTCTTTTTTCTAGGTTTATACCTTTCCCCGCCACATTTCTTACAGTTTCTAAGATTAATATCATCTTTCCAATACAACATGCAACCTTTAACACAAGTACCTATTTTTTGGTACGGCAAACCAAAAGCCGACATAAGTGTTTTCACTTTGTAATGACTATCGCACATCAGATTATCGGGTGTCATATGTCTTTTCGCAGCTTTTACAACCGCGGTAAATGCAGCTTCTATAAGGTTAAATTTTGATTTCATGGTAATGTACTCAGCGGTTACTGATAATTAAGTTCCACTTTCACAACCATTCCACAGTGGCCGCTTAGCTGAAGCCAATAAATCATATATTTTTCTGGCTTACATGTTCGGTTCTTCTTCAATATTGACGTCATCGTCGTCAACTTGGCCGATAGGGAACATTGACCGTGCTGCATCTTCCGCTATATCTTCTATTGGATTCGTCGTAACTAATTCAACCTCCGACGCTACAGGATTTACTGTAGCCGCAACAAGTTCTCCGTGACGATCCCATAAATAATAATTTGGCACAAAACCTGATTTGTACAAATGTACTTTAACGATGTCTGGTTTATAAAACCTCATCAGTTTACACTTACTACACGGACAACGAAGCTCCTCGTAATTTCAATTATTCGATACTGCAAATCTAACAAATTCATTTACACCATTAAAGAAATCTTCTTTTACTGAGCCTTTCATTCCAATTCTAACGTCATACATGCAACTACGGTCAATGTAATAATCGGACATTTTTCCTGATTCAAAAATATATGTCAGTGATTTCGATAACACATACATATGTTGTTCAAAGAATTTATTCAACACATGAACATTTTTTGTGGTTCGTACATACAATAAAAGTGATGGTTTTAACATACGACAATTTATTTCAAGGTCTAGCTATTTTTAATAGCTCCTACACATGTTAAAAGTGATGGTTTTAACATACTAGAATTTATTTCAAGGTCTAGCTATTTTTAATAGCTCCTACACATGTTAAAAGTGATATTTCTAACATTCTAGAATTTTATCCAACACGTGAACATTTTTACTAAGATATATATATATATATTATAAAGATAAGATTTTTATAACTAGAATATTTTTATAAAGCTATATAGATAATAATGAAAATATTTTTAGAAAGCTATATATATAATAAAGATGATGTTTTTATAATGAAAATATTTTTAGAAAGCTATATATATATAATAAAGATGATATTTTCATTGTTCTAGCATTTTATCTAACATATGAAAATTTTATATAAGCTATAAACAAAACAAAAAAAACATATGTAAATATTTCAGGAAATTTCGGCAGCATAACGGCAGGGTAATTAAAACTGGCACCGTCCCGATGTACGGCTCCTCGCTCTACCTTAAAGCCTCGCAGCTTTTGACAATGGGGAAATTTCAATAATCTAGTTCGTACGCAGAAGAATCCTGTCCTTAAACTAATCAATTTCAATTCATATCCTCATCCTACAATCTATTTTCACTCAATCACTCTGGAATAGGGTTGCCAAACCCATATTTAATCAATATTTCCATGTCATGATCCTTTCATACCACTACAACCAATCATTCACAATCACATCCAATTGCATACCACTACAACCAATAATTCACAGTAACATCCTTTCATATTTACTCCATTTAAAATAAATATCAATTGATTTTTATAAATTCAACATCAATAATTGATTATTATCTATAAAATAACGGTTCATAAACACATACATATGCACAAAATCGATTACTAACCAACAATATTCGCTAATAAACACATACACATGAATATTTTTAGTGGTTCATACATACAATAAAAATGTGATTTTTATTGTTCAACCAGAATCAACAATCAACCATTCATAATATTCACCAAATTTCATATCACAACTCAAATAAGTCGTCCATGGTTTGATTATTATCTATGAAATAATGATTCATTAACACATACATACGCACAAAATCGACTAACATACAATATTAACTAATAAACAACTAAATTCAAATTTTAGGGTTTTCATTCATAACTAAATCAATAATAATTCAACAATTATAATATAATAACACAATATACACTTAAATAACCACTAATTAATTAAATTAGGAAATTAGGTTTAGAAATCATACCTAGAATTGAGATGAGTGAGGAGTGACGGCTGGAGAGGGTGCAGGCGTCGGTCAGCGGCGGCCAGGGGTGGAGCTCGGCGTCGGTGGTGGGCTGGGGTTTTGTTTTTTTTTCCTCGTCGAAGGGTTGAGAAATTTTAGGGGAAATGGGAAATGATCGAGCTGTACTGTAGGTTCCCGGTATATCCTTTTTTTGGCGACGGTTGGCGACGGCTGGCGAGGGCCGCTTTTTTAACCGTCGCCAGTATCCGACACCAAATGCACCCTCTCTTGTAGTGTTTGGGAAGTTTAATGGGGTGGATGCTGGAACGTTCTAATTGAAGGAGAAAGGTCCTGTACAAAGTAGAGGACGTGTGTGTGTGCATGGCGGCTCTTGGGGTGCATTCATTTGCATGAAGATGACAGTGAGAAAATGAAGAGGAGGGGGAAATCCATGGTACAGGCGGTGCGTGAAGTGGTGGTGAGGGCGTGCTATATATACTGATGCATGGGGTGTATAACGCTTGATGGGAGGGAGTTGTTTGAGGGGTAATGTTCAGCTTTACATTTCAGTGATTTGTTTCAGGAAATGGAGTTTGGTCTAGTGTATGTTTTTACACTTGGTTGCATGTTGTGGGAAGTGATTGATATGTACATGCGTGAGGGGAGTTAAAACATGGTGATGATGGAGTTTTGTTGCTGTAGGTTAGGCTGATGAACGGTGATGAGTTCGGATGGTGCGAGCTGCGTGTTTATATGACTGTTGTACAGAGATGGAGCGTGGTCTGTTGTGAAGTGTGCAACTCGAATGTGCACAGGGGAGTTTGGAAAAATGATATAGAGGGTGTTTGACAAGGCGGAAGTGCGGATCTGTGAACGACAGTGATGAGGAGCATGTTTTGCGGACTGGGATGACAGTAGTAAGGTAGTTTTGAAATGAGAGAAAGGTGTGGCTAGTGTGGTATCATCAGAACTCAGAAGTAACAGTGAAGATGGGAAATGAGGCTTAGGGAATCACGGCAAATGGAGTAAATAACATAAGGCGCAATATACACTTTATAAATGGGAAGATCAGAGAGAGATACGTGAAACAATAAACGGGTGAGAAAATATATTAAACACTGATTGAAAATATCTTTGCAGACTGACTTGTAGTATGAAAGTTTTATTTCATCGGATCTATTAGAATCATCAGAATATTCGGAATCATCAGAACGGGTTTATTAGAATCATCAGAATAGGTTTCGAGCTGGCCATCCAGAATATTCGGAAGAATATCCAAAAGCTAGGCACCTACTGAGTAATGTCATCCATATTTCTAATCTTCGGGTGGCCATGTTTTGAGAAAAAAAAAGTGGCAAGAAAAGCCATAAGGTGGAGCGCAACAGACCTATGAAGTAGATAGCTACATAGGCCTCCTCCCTCTTAAGAGTGATGCCATCATTTTTGTGCATGCCAAAAATCAGTATAAGTGATATTGGGTGTGTATGGTTCGGCTTTGGGCATCATGGGCGTATAGAAGATACAAATGTTTGCAAATATGGTGCTCAAAGGTTCTGGGATGGAGGAAGCGACGTGTTATAATGGGTACGGTGTAATGAAAGGAGCTGTAGGAGGTATGGGCTTCAAACGTTAGTTGAGGGGCTGACCGAAAACAACCGAAATTCAAACAATCCGGTTCGGTGGAACCATACGGTGGCAGACTACGTTATAAAGCTGGTGCGGGACCATTTGGAGATTGCTTCAATATTAGACAAATTAAATCGTTGGATCAGATCTATCAACTGACGCAAATCGTTATTTAACAGTTAACACGTAAAGGTGAGTAAATTCACTGACTCTAGTCTATTTTAAAATATTATAATATTTAAAATGTTGGTTAAATGCTGTGTGATGGTCGTATAGGTAGATTACAACTAAATTAGTTAAAATATGTATATCGTTGCATACGTGGGGTACTGATTCCATCTGTTAAAAATATTTCCTAGTATGGAATCAGTGTAAATTGTTTGACTGACATCTGTGGATGCGGAAACCGGTTGGAGAAATCCAACCGGAAACCTGGATATTTATATGTACTATTTGCACTGTTTGAACCATGTTGAATGGAAATTCAACGTTATGTTGATTTAATAAATAGACAATATCGATAAAGAAAATAGAAACAGTCGACCATAAACCCACCTTTTTGTTAAGAAGTTGATTGGCCGTCAGGCAAATCAACGAAGTTAATTATAAAAATTATATTTTTATAATTAAAGCGAAGTTTAAATTAAAATAGAAGTTCTATTATAAACTAATATTTTAGAGTTCGTTTTTATAATGTAAATGAAAACGATTGAAGCAGAAATTATCCTACGATTAAATATTTGGATAATTATTTTAAGACAAACAAATTTAGAAATATTATTAGATTAAATATATTAATCTAATGGTAAGAAGTAATTAAGTCAGTTAATGAATTTACTGATGGAATGAAGTTGATTTAAATCAACTATTTAATTGGAAAATGATTATTAGATTAAATGGGTCTTCAATTAATCTAATGATAATAACTTGACAATTTATTTAACATTAATAAGATTTCTCATTAATTATCTTTGTAATTAATGGAGTTTAAATGATGATTGAACTAGTATAATGTTTCAAATAAAATTAACAATGTCAGAAGACAAAGAACGTAAATAGATCTTGGTAAAGAAGTTATAAATAGAACTGTGAAATGAAGTTAAAGTGAAAAGCTAATGTTTAATATAGATAGTCATAAACAACCGGGTTTCATAGTGAGGATATGAAATTATAAAACCATATTCCAAAATAAAACAAGGAAATACTATTTTATGAATATTATAAGTAATAAGGGATTAGAGTACGAACTTAAAACTGTTCTAAGGTAAGAACTTTGTCGATCAAGGTCTGAGAGGTAAATAAGATACCCCAACTTGAACGACTTCACTATTATCGAGGAATAGTATCAGTCTGTAAACGGGAAAAGTGATGTCAAAATTAGTTACAAAAGGAATATAGTAGCGTATTGCAAGTTTTAGAACTATAGCGATAAAATAATGCTGTTGACTAGGCTTAAGCGTGACTGTTATGTCGAGATTAGTTATAATTGAGAATATTACAGCGTATGACAAGTTTTGAACTGTAACGATAAATTAACGATGTTAACCAAACTTAAGCATGATTTTTATATATAGCAGCACTTCCTAGGAAATGTAACAGTTGGTTTGAAATCCACTTAGTCTAAAGTAATAAGTAACGACGTTGGTTCAAAGAAATATGAGATAGAGTTAGAAAGAGAATTAGAGAATCGTTTCAGAGAACGATAACATCATTTCGATGTTTGGAATATGGTTAGAACTAAGTCACACTATTAGGACTTGGAACCATAATTTGACGATGTCAAATGAATTATTTTAGCAATTATAATCTGATAGGATAGTTAATATTTAGTTTAAACCAACGAATTATAATAGGATGTGAAATCAATGTTTAGTTATAAACTGGATATTGATTCAACAAGAAATTGACTTAGAAATAGAGTTATAAAGTGGAATGGAATTATAAATTATGAAAGAGATTTCGGTAAAACAAGATAACGGTATTTATTACTTGAATAATGAATTATTTGATAAAGATGTTCAGATTTCTATAATAAGGGATGGTATTCACATTTCAAAGTGAGTAATGTTTTAAAAGTGAACGTTGGGCCGATTAGAAGGTCAAAATGAAATTGGAAATCATTTCCAATGTAAATAGGGTAGAATATCCAAGTGTAGAAAATAAAGAACGTGAAAAGAATGGAAATATTTCAAATGTTGAGAACGTATATTTTCTGGAACATAAGAGAATAAGAGTTTATAATAACTGGAAATATTTTCCCAAGAAGTGTGTAAAGAATAAAACGGGGTTTGAGAAATATCAGGTAAGATATGGGAATTTGAATAATAAAACGAATGTAAAATAAAAAGTACCCGTGTTTATGTGATGTCTAGTTTTACATTTGAATGAATGTTTGTTTTTACTTCGATGGTTAAATAACCGACCATCGAAGTGTTTTGACCATCGTTGTCAATACGAAGAGACCGGTTGGAGATATTATCCGGAAAGCACTCCGTATAGGCATAAGCGCTGCGAATTATATTATGCTGAAGACAATTGAATACGGAGTAAAATGAAAGGGTCGTCCAGTTCCAGAAATGGTGCTTTCTGTTTGTCCAGTCCCAGGGCAACTTGTATGGACGAGTGTCTGACAGAGTATACCTAACAAATCACGTATGGTTGATCTCTTAAAGGTATTACGTCCGGTGGCGGAGGAATTCGTTCCTTTTAGCTTTTTATACCCGTCATATTTTTGAAAATCGATTAGTGAATTGACGGGTTTTACAATGTGGCATTCAAAATGAACGGTGATCAGATGTTCTGAAGATAGACGTAGCCTCTAGCCTCACAACTGGGAAATGACGGAAGTTGGGAAGGGCAGCATGGCTAGTTGGGTCATACCCAAGCAGGGTATATTGTCACCGATCTAGAGAAAATTCATATTTTTTTCTTCTTTTTGATTTTGTATCTTCGGATTACGGTTGGATGGCCAACAACCGTGGGTGGCAATATATTCGATACACTCAAGCTAAACGAGTGGTCGATCATGTGTGGTCGGGTTGCAAGACGTTCTTTTGAACCCCAGTGTATACCCTCAAGAGTACACTGATCGGAAGGTGCTCCCATACCTTGTCTGTTAAGATCCAATCCCCAATAAGCGCCCTGCGGTTTATGATTTTATACTATATATGTGGAATGTGAGATGCAAGCGTTCTGCTACTTGATTATTTATTTGTTTAGACATTATTATAATATCACTGGATTTTGATATCTAATTATTTGGGTTATAGTAAGGTCGTCCATGTTAGTTGGGCTGGTCTTACAATTATCCTTTTCTTTCAAAAGGATTTTCAAAGTTAAACAGTATGGTTGGAATTTACTCACACCAGTCCCATGACTGACCCAGAGTTTATTTTGTTTGTTTTCCATAAGCTCTTGGGTGCCCAAATTTGTACGGGCAGTCAAGTGTTTCAGGATTTTACAGATTCACTTGGAGGAGCTTAAAGAAGGAGGCTTCACCATTACTTATTTAGAGATTATTTCCGCTGTGATGTATATAAGTTATACTCCGATATGGTATGTATATATACAAATTCAGATTTTGTATTTCAAGATCTTGTTATATAATATATTTTATTCGTTCCGCTGTGAGATTCGTGTTTACACTGATTCTGTTCAGTTGCGTTCTTCTTCTTCTATTCTATTAGTTCTATCTTTTCTACCTCACCCTCTACCTTCTTCTATTAATGTCCCGGTATTTTCGATGCTCGAGTAATTGACAGTGTATTTACGTTGATTTTCTGGGTCGAAAATTCCGTGGCCATTACACTTTTTAATCCCACCCCTAATTGTAACACCCCACCTCCGCCAATACCACTCTTGCAAGGACATTTGCTTTGGAGGGGCGTTAAACAAGGTAAACATGCATGCAGATATCACAAGACATAACATATAAGTAAAACAGAGTAGTAAAGCAGCGGATAAAACTTAGCATTTCAAAACAATAGTCATGTTACAACAAAGTACTTGGTCATTATTTTCCAACAACAAAGTCTAGATAAAAGCATAAACTGAAAAACTGAAATACATAAAGTACTGTCCCCAAAATGAAGTGATAAACCATAGCTAGCTCAATGTCCAAAACCGTACATGAGCAAATCCAGTAAGCAAGCTGTAAAGATCCAAGCTAAGCTCCAATGTTCCCACCCCGAGAACCTGGGGGGGGGGGGGGGGAACGAGAGGCGAAAGAAAACAGGTCAGTCAAAAAGACTGGTAAGCCCTACTACTATCTGTCTATGAACTAGTAAAGTTAACTGGCATGAGAAGCTGAGATGAACATAAGGACAACAACATACTGGCATGATGATTAACTAACAAGATAGATAAAGGTGTCATCGCATAATTAAGGTTAAGTTTTGCACCACGGGTGTACTAGCATTCTAACATGTCAAGTAAAAACAAGAATTGATCCCTTGGCCCAAGCTTGGCCCATCATCATGAGGTGACCTAAATTAAGGTCCAACTACACGGTCTAGTCGATCGGCTCCCTATAAGCCTAACTCGTCAAGTGTCGGTGTCATACGGCCCAAACATGCAATGTAGTTAAACTGCGCTAAATACACCCTAGGGTGTATCAAGTCCTAGGGTGTTAACCTCAGACACGAATCAAGTATGCGCAGTCTAGATCTACTGGTACCCGTGCCTGATTCTCCAACTCCGGACTATGTGCACGACCATAGTCCGCCTGGACCTACACCGGCGTACCTACTCAGCCGTCGTTTTGGTCTCTTACATGTCAGCCCAGTAATCGTGCCCTACCCTTTCCTAGTCCTAGGGTCTTATGATACTATCAAGAGGGTTACTGCTGAAAAGGACCACGCGACTAGGGTTTCCTTAACGCGTTAAATGTGGTTAACCCGATCCAAACGTGGATTAAATTGGTTAAGTATACCCAAGGTTCGTGACTTAACCCCGATTAACCCATCCAACCCAAATTGATTAAGTATTAAGTGGACCATGACTTAACCCTAATCAGGAGGCATTAATTAACTTAATGTGCTTTAACCTCTCACATTAGACTTTGTTGTGGTTACTAGTTAAGTCGGGCGGGTCCGGGTAGCTTTACACCACAACTTGGTCTAACCTCGGGTTTGAGCACAACATGACCAACTTCTCACATTGGGTCCTATTGTTTGTAGCCACTAGTTAAGACGGGCGGGTCCGGGTAGATTTATGCTACAAACTCAACCCAACCTCGAGTTGGCCACACTCATATTTTCTAAGTGTCATGTCCATTATGTTTCCAAAACATAATTACAAGTTAACATATCACGTTATGTTATAAAAACCATGTTTTTGTCATAATGTTGCCCAACCCCAACGTAATCCCATCGTTTACATAATCGCAACAACGCATAAAGGGTAAAATAGGGAACTTGGCATAATCATGACAAAAAGGTGTTGAAGCCACAAGTTTATCATGGTGGCATATGAGATGTACATATGGTCATATACTTGCATATTGCATCATTTGGCTTCAAAAGCATGCATAAAACCAAACTTAGCATATGAGTGATACATGGTGATAAATGACATGTAGAAGTTGCTAGAAGTTCGCATTTAGCGTCACATGCAAGTTATCATAAGGGGTATGATAGCTTTCATGTTGCCAAAATGCAACCTTTAATATAAAGCTTAGAGCTTTATGCTCACAACATCAAGTTTAACTTGCATAACATGATAACATGATCAACCCAAACTTGCATAACATAGCAACATGTGTCATACATAATGGTTAAACCAACTTGCATAATGATCATCCAAACTTGCATATAATGATCAACCAAACTTGCATATAATGATCAACCAAACTTGCATATAATGTTCAACCAAACTTGCATATCATAATGATCAACCCCAAACTTGCATCATTCATTTAACTTCAGAGTTCAAAGAAAGAAAGTAGAAAAGGGCTTACAATGCTATGAAGACACAAATGAATATTTATTATAAAGATTGAGACGAAGCCCTTGTGCAATCACCAAAAAGACCCAAATATGAATGCTCCAATGAAAAACCCTTGCGCCAAATCAAATAAAAATCCTTGTTTTGAAATAGAAATGTTGCAACTTGACTTGAATGCAAACTAAGAACACTCATACAAGTTTGAAAGCACTTGTATGAACTCACAATCTCTCATAGAAATAGGCTTAGGAATTTTAGCATGAGAGTGGAGGCCATGAGAGGAACAAATTTGACATAGTTTAGTTGTAGGATTGAATAATGGTGGTTTAGGCTAGGTTTAGGGGTCTTTTTATAGAGGATTAGGATAGTATTAGCCATAGGATTAACCCTAGATTCAATCCAAGCCATCAAAGCATGTCTTGGGGAAGAAGTCAAGTGTAGGAACCATCTAGGGCCTTTAGATTAAAACTGAACCATGAGAACCATTCAAATGCAAAATCTGCATTTGAGCGAATCGGCCCACGGGTTGATAGACAAACTCCCTGGATTAACCCCTAGTCGACCCAGCAAGCTTGGGTCGACCTCAAAAATCGGCCGGTTCGGTTATTCCCCTTTCCCAATTCGCTGTTTTGAACATTTTTGCATATTTATTTATTTAATTTTCAATTATATATATATATATATATATATATCAATATATTAATATTTCTCTGCGCAACCCATTTTACTTAATTAAGTATACTTTAATTTGTGAATTTTTATGTTCAAATTACGGGGTGTTACATTCTCCCCTCCTTAAAGGATTTCGTCCCCGAAATCTCCAAGTTAGGAAGAACGTATCCTACTATCCATCATCCATCTACTCAAAACATCATCCACGTGCAGTCATTGTCCTTAAAGGATTCTAAATGTTGTATGATCATATGCAAAGGTGTGTGTATATGTACTTATCTAATGCAAAAATCAGGCGGTTACTGATACAATAAACCTCCTTAATGCAAAGCATGTTAGTGAAATGAGTCCATATGTATGCAAATTCCTAACATAATTTATAATCTCTACATGAGTGCACATAACATTCATCCATATGCAACATCCACGTGATAGCATAACAAGTTGAATAAGTATAAGCACTCATGCATATGCAACATGAAAGTGGGTGAGCCGATCTTAGTGCCTAATGTGTATCATGCATCCACGAGTATCCACGTGCAAACACTTGCAACCACTTGCAACCATCAAGCATAACATGTTTCAAATACATGTTTCATCCAAAGGGTTTCTAACTAAGGTTCTCATGATATGATTAACGAGATAACAAGATAAACAGGATAAACGTGGATAAACAGAAAGATATGCTAATTAGGAAAGAGGTCGAGAATGTACCCTCAAAAAGGAATGGATAAAGCCCACGCATCTTCTCCTCGGTTTCCCAAGTTGCATCTTCTTCGGCTTCACCCCACCGAACTTTCACCAATTTGACTTCTCGATTCCTCAGTTTCTTGATCTCTGTTCCCAAGATACGAATCGGAGCTTTTCTCAAGGTTGCTTCTTTCTCTACCTCAATGTCTTCAAGAATGCTTGGTTCAACCACCTCAGCGGACTCATGAAGGCACTTTCGGAGATGCGAGACATGAAAGACATTATGCACTCCGGCTAGCTTTTCGGGTAATTCCACCTTATAGGCCATCTTTCCAATTCTCTCTATGATAGGGAAGGGTCCTACGAACCTTGGTGCCAGCTTCCCAACTGCTCCAAAACGTACCACATTTCGCAAAGGAGAAACCTTCATGAAAACCATGTCTCCCACTTCGAATTCCAAATCTGCCCTTCGCTTGTCAGCATAGGATTTCTGTCTATCTTGGGCCGCTTTCATCCTTCTTCTTACTAATTCAACTTTCTCGGATGTGTCTCGTATCATATCGGGCCCAAGTATAAGTCTATTTGTTGTCTCCCACCAACAAGATGGTGACCTACACGGCCTCCCATATAAAGCTTCAAATGGTGCCATCCCTATGCTGGCTTGATAGCTATTATTATAAGCAAATTCTACAGGAGGAAGCTGGTCTTCCCAAGTACCACTGAAGTCAAGAACACAAAGCCTCAAGAGATATTCTAGCACTCTATTCACCCTTTCGGTTTGGCCATCCGACTGGGGGTGATAGGCTGTACTCAAATTCAATTGCGTACCCATCGCTTCTTGCAAACTGTTCCAGAACTGGCTAGTGAAAATTGGGTCACGATCGCTAACTATGCTAGAAGGAACTCCATGCAACCGCACTATTTCTCGGAGATAAATAGACGCCAGCCCTAATGCGGTCCTCTTGCTCTTTACTGGGATGAAGTGAGCACTCTTCGTAAGTCTACCAATAATGACCCATATGCTTGTGTTCCCTCTCCTTGACCTAGGCAATCCATCCACAAAATCCATAGAAATACTCTCCCACTTCCATTGTGGGACCTCCAATGGATGTAATAGCCCACTTGGTTTCTTTAACTCGGCCTTCACTTGTTGGCACACCATGCACCTTGAAACATACTCTACCACATCTTTCTTCATTCCATCCCAAAAGAAACAGCGCTTCATATCTCTATACATCTTATCTACTCCCGGATGTATAGTCATCTTCGAGTGATGCGCTTCTTCAAGAACTCTATGGACCAAATCTCCCACCCGAGGAACACATAATCTCCCATCCCGCATTAGCCATCCTTTATCATCAACAGTATATCTGGCAAGGTGACTAGACGTCTCACCCCGAATCAACTTGTCCATAACTTCGACTATCTGTGGATCTTCCCTCTGCGAATCCCCAACTTGATCAAGAAGTGTGGGTCTAAGCTCAAGGGATGCTAATGAACCCGTCATCAACTCAACAACCGTCGTGAAATCAAAGGTTGCCAAGAATTCCAAGTTCTTCATCTCAATGAACAAGGGGCTTAAAGTCAATCTCCTTCTGCTTAGTGCATCCGCCACAACATTACCCTTGCCAGGGGTATCAGCTATCTCGAAGTCATAAGATGCCAAAAATTCCATCCACCTTTGCTGCCTTAGATTCAGATCTTTTTTCGAGAAGAGGTATTTGAGTGACTTGTGATCAGTATACAACTCAAACCTTTCGCCTAGAAGATAATGGCGCCAGGATTTGAGTGCAAAGACGATCGCCGCTAACTCCAAATCATGAGTGGGATAGTTCTTCTCATGAACTTTAAGTTGCCTACCCCCATAACATATCACTCTTCCCTCTTGCATCAGAACAGCTCTTAACCCCGTGCCACATGCATCTTTGTACACGGTAAACATCTTACCACTATCGGGTAATGCCAAAACTGGAGCTGAGGTAAGGGCTCTTTTGAGCTTTTGAAAAGCAAGCTCACACTCCAAGTCCCATGCAAAGACTAAGTTCTTCTTCGTCAACTTAGTGAGAGCGGCCGAAATCTTAGCGAAGTCTCTGATGAACTTCCTATAGTAGCCCGCCAAACCGAGAAAGCTTCTTACTTCGGTCGCATTCCTAGGAGTCTTCCAATCTTGAACCACAACCACTTTCGCGGGATCCACCGCTATGCCTTGCTTAGAAACTATATGTCCAAGAAACCGAACTTCCCTTCTCCAGAAATGACATTTGGAGAACTTGGCTTTCAACTGATGCGCTCTAAGCGTATCCATCACTTCCTTGAGATGTCTGGCATTTTCTTCCTCGTCCCTTGAGAAGATCAGAATATCATCCACGAAGACAACAACAAACTTGTTGAGGAACTCCCTGAACACCCTACTCATCAAGTCTACGAAGTAGGCGGGTGCATTAGTCAATCTGAATGGCATGACAAGCCATTCAAAGAATCCATCCGGAGTCCTAAACGCAGTTTTATCAATGCTATCCTCAGCTACTCTAAGCTGATGGAATCCGGTGGCTAGATCGAGCTGAGAGAAAACAGAAGCACCTACAAGCTGGTCAAAGAGATCATCAATCCTCGGTAACGGGTGCCTATTCTTCTTTGTCAGCTTGTTCAACTCTCAATAATCAACACATAGACGAAGCGAACCATCCGCCTTAGTAGCGAATACCACCGGAGCACCCCATTCAGAAATGCTTTGTCTAATAAAACCCTTCTCAAGCAGCTCCTTGATTTGCTTACTGAGCTCCCTTCTCTCACGAGGGGCCATGTGCCTAACGGGGAATGATACTGGCTTGGCATTATCGACTAGATAAATGCGGAAATCTATCTCTCATTTAGGGGGTAACCCCTTAACTTCTTCAAAGACATCATGATAGTCTCGGACCACCCTTACAGATTGCAGATCATCGATGGACGAGTCGAGAGATTCAAGATAGCATAACATGACGGGACCTCTAGGGTTACAAGAAATTTCTAGGGTATTACCGAGGCGGGTCATGAGCCTCACCACCCTATGTTCACAATCGAGAATGGCTCCATAACTGGACAACCAATCCATGCCCAAGATTAACCCATATCCCGTGAATCCGAGAACATAAACATTACACGTGAATTCTACAGTCAAGATAGAAATCTTCAAATCCACACAAATCATAGATAGATGGGAGGAACCCCCAATTGGATTTGAAACACAAACGGGATCCTCAACTAAGCTAGTACTTAGGTGCAAACTTTCAACAATGTCAGAAGAAATAAAACTATGCGATGCTCCAGAATCAAATAAGGTGCGAACAGGATAATCAGAAATATAAACAAGACTTTCTACAGAAATGCTACCTCGATCCTGAACTGGAGCGACGTTGGGAGCATGCACTTGCCCTCCAGAAGGCCCTGCACGCTGATTCTGCCCTTTCTTCTTGGGGAAATCCTTGCTAAAATGTCCGGTCTCTCCACAATGAAAGCATTCGCCCGACTTCCTCTTCCTTTTCTTACAGTCTTTAGCTATGTGCCCTACATTCCCACAGTAGTGGCATTTTCTTGGGTCCTTTGCCTTGGCCTTGTTGCCCTTGTTGTTCTTGTTGTTTTTGTTGTTCTGATTGCTCTGATTTCCTCCCCACTTGGGGTCTGTCTTCTTGGCTTGGGTCTCACTAGCCTTCACTTCCTTCTTGCCATTCTTATCGTCTCCTTGAAGCAATGCCATGTCTACTAGACCTTCGAAAGTGGCTCCCATAGGTATATGAGATAGGGCTAAACCTTGTAGTGGCTCATTCAACCCTCATGCAAAGCGCAAAGCCTTCTTCTGGGGAGTATTAATCATGTCCAAACCAAATCAGGCGAGCTTGTTAAACTCATTCACGTACTCCCTCACTGTCATGTCTCCTTGCTTCAAAGATATAAACTTCTCCAATTGCAAATTCGCCTCAGCTGATGATAGAAACTTAAGCCCAAATCTTGTCCTAAAGTCGGCACAAGTCTCTATAGGCATCGTAGCATTGGTGACCTCCCACCAATAAGCAGCTTCTTCTTTCAATAACCATGCTGCCAATAGAACCCTTCTATGATCTTGCACATCAAAGATGGCGAAGAGATCTTCAGTTTCTTTCAACCAATTTCTTGCCTCCACAAAAGTCTCCATCCCAATAAAGTTCTTGCCACCCATCGCCTTAAAGTCTTTGCAAATCTTAGCGAAATCTGCTTGTGGGTTCTGAGGAGGAGGAGGAGGAGGAACCTCAGCTATACTGGGGGTATTTGCTGGGCCCACATCGTTGGCCCTAGCTTCCAAGTATCTCCGGAACCATCCGGGAATGGTCACTCCCTCGGGAAGGTTAAGATCGGCCATACTGAAAAAGGAAAAAGATAGATTCAGAACGAAGAAACGAAGAATAGTGCTATGGCTTTTGGGGAATAGCCTTTGTAAAATAACTAGACTTTTCTTGGAAAATACTTAATTGGTTTTGAAAATAGTTTTTCAAAAGGTAAGTTTCAAAAACACTTTTGCTCAAATCTTGTAAACCTTATGCTCTGATACCAAATGTAACACCCCACCTCCGCCAAAGCCACTCTTGCAAGGACATTAGCTTTGGAGGGACGTTAAACAAGGTAAACATGCATGCAGATATCACAAGACAGAACATATAAGTAAAACAGAGTAGTAAAGCAGCGGATAAAACTTAGCATTTCAAAACCATAGTCATGTTACAACAAAGTACTTGGTCATTATTTTCCAACAACAAAGTCTAGATAAAAGCATAAACTGAAAAACTGAAATACATAAAGTACTATCCCCAAAATGAAGTGATAAACCATAGCTAGCTCAATGTCCAAAACCGTACATGAGCAAATCCAGTAAGCAAGCTGTAAAGATCCAAGCTAAGCTCCAATGTTCCCACCCTGAGAACCTGAGGAGGGTGGGGAAACGGAGGAAAAGAGACGAAAGAAAACAGGTCAGTCAAAAAGACTGGTAAGCCCTACTACTATCTGTCTATGAACTAGTAAAGTTAACTGACATGAGAAGCTGAGATGAACATAAGGATAACAACATACTGGCATGATGATTAACTAACAAGATAGATAAAGGTGTCATCGCATAATTAAGGTTAAGTTTTGCACCACGGGTGTACTAGCATTCTAACATGTCAAGTAAAAACAAGAATTGATCCCTTGGCCCAAGCTTGGCCCATCATCATGAGGTGACCTAAATTAAGGTCTAACTACATGGTCTAGTCGATTGGCTCCCTATAAGCCTAACTCATCAAGTGTCGGTGTCATACGGCCCAAACATGCAATGTAGTTAAACTGCGCTAGGTACTCCCTAGGGTGTATCAAGTCCTAGGGTGTCAACCTCAGACACGAATCAAGTATGCGCAGTCTAGATCTACTGGTACCCGTGCCTGATTCTCCAACTCCGGACTATGTGCACGACCATAGTCCGCCTGGACCTACACCGGCATACCTACTCAGCCGTCGTTTTGGTCGCTTACATGTCAGCCCAGTAATCGTGCCCCACCCTAGCCTAGTCCTAGGGTCTTATGATACTATCAAGAGGGTTACTGCTGAAAAGGACCACGCAACTAGGGTTTCCTTAACGGGTTAAATGTGGTTAACCCGATCCAAACGTGGATTAAATTGGTTAAGTATACCCAAGGTTCGTGACTTAACCCCGATTAACCCATCCAGCCCAAATTGATTAAGTATTAAGTGGACCATGACTTAACCCTAATCAGGAGGCATTAATTAACATAATGTGCTTTAACCTCTCACAACTTGGTCTAACCTCGGGTTCGAGCACAACATGACCAACTTCTCACATTGGGTCCTATTGTTTGTAGCCACTAGTTAAGCCGGGCGGGTTCGGGTAGATTTATGCTACAAACTCAACCCAACCTCGAGTTGGCCACACTCATATTTTCTAAGTGTCATGTCCATTATGTTTCCAAAACATTATTACAAGTTAACATATCACGTTATGTTAAAAAAACCATGTTTTTGTCATAATGTTGCCCAACCCCAACGTAATCTCATCGTTTACATAATCGCAACAACGCATAAAGGGTAAAATAGGGAACTTGGCATAATCATGACAAAAAGGTGTTGAAGCCACAAGTTTATCATGGTGGCATATGAGATGTACATATGTTCATATACTTGTATATTGCATCATTAGGCTTCAAAAGCATGCATAAAACCAAACTTAGCATATGAGTGATACATGGTGATAAATGACATGTAGAAGTTGCTAGAAGTTCGCATTTAGCGTCACATGCAAGTTATCATAAGGTGTATGATAACTTTCATGTTGGCAAAATGCAACCTTTAATATAAAGCTTAGAGCTTTATGCTCACAACATCAAGTTTAACTTGCATAACATGATAACATGATCAACCCAAACTTGCATAACATAGCAACATGTGTCATACATAATGGTTAAACCAACTTGCATAATGATCATCCAAACTTGCATATAATGATCAACCAAACTTGCATATAATGATCAACCAAACTTGCATATAATGTTCAACCAAACTTGCATATCATAATGATCAACCCCAAACTTGCATCATTCATTTAACTTCAGAGTTCAAAGAAAGAAAGTAGAAAAGGGCTTACAATGCTATGAAGACACAAATGAATATTTATTATAAAGATTGAGACGAAGCCCTTGTGCAATCACCAAAAAGACCCAAATATGAATGCTCCAATGAAAAACCCTTGCGCCAAATCAAATAAAAATCCTTGTTTTGAAATAGAAATGTTGCAACTTGACTTGAATGCAAACTAAGAACACTCATACAAGTTTGAAAGCACTTGTATGAACTCACAATCTCTCATAGAAATAGGCTTAGGAATTTTAGCATGAGAGTGGAGGCCATGAGAGGAACAAATTTGACATAGTTTAGTTGTAGGATTGAATAATGGTGGTTTAGGCTAGGTTTAGGGGTCTTTTTATAGAGGATTAGGATAGTATTAGCCATAGGATTAACCCTAGATTCAATCCAAGCCATCAAAGCATGTCTTGGGGAAGAAGTCAAGTGTAGGAACCATCTAGGGCCTTTAGATTAAAACTGAACCATGAGAACCATTCAAATGCAAAATCTGCATTTGAGCGAATCGGCCCACGGGTTGATAGACAAACTCCCTGGATTAACCCCTAGTCGACCCAGCAAGCTTGGGTCGACCTCAAAAATCGGCCGGTTCGGTTATTCCCCTTTCCCAATTCGCTGTTTTGAACATTTTTGCATATTTATTTATTTAATTTTCAATTATATATATATATATCAATATATATATATTTCTCTGCGCAACCCATTTTACTTAATTAAGTATACTTTAATTTGTGAATTTTTATGTTCAAATTACGGGGTGTTACACTAATTCTCTAAATATCCCTTACTTCCAACTATAACCCCTATTTTTTAACTACTGTGAAGGGTTGGTTTTTGCAGCACCCAATCGAAATGATTCATCTTCTTTCATATTTGTCGATCTACCCTACTACGCATAAACTACCCTTACTTCTCTTAATACTTCAAAACAACCCTTATTTTTTAATCCTACCCCTAATTCTCTAAATAGCCCTTACTTCCAACAATTACCCTTATTTCTTAACTACTGTGAAGGGTTGGTTTTTGCAGCACCCAATCCAAATGATTCATCATCTTTCATATTTGCCGATGTACCCCTACTATGCTTAAACTACCCCTACTTCTATCAATACTTCAAAACAACCCTTCTTTTTAATTCTACCCCAAATTCTCCAAATAGCCCTTACTTCCAGCAATTACCCCTATTTTTTAACTATTGTGAAAGGTTAGTTTTTGTAGCACCCAATTCAAATGATTCATCATCTTCCATATTTGTTGATCTACCCCTACTTCTCCAAATAGCCCTTACTTCTAATAATTACCCCAATTTTTTAACTACTGTGTAGGGTTGGTTTTTACGGCACCCAATTCAAATGATTCATCATCTTTCATATTTGTCGATCTACCCTACTTTGCTTAAACTACCCCTACTTCTCTTAATACTTCAAGACAGCCCTTCTTTTTAATCCTCCCCCTAAATAAATAAATATCCCTTACTTCAAACAATTACCCCTATTTTTTAACTAATGTGAAGAGTTGGCTTTTCCCGCACCCAATCCAAATGATTTACCATCTTTCATATTTGTCATTCTACCCATACTATGCTTAAACTACCGGTACTTCTATTAATACTTCAAAACAACCCTTCTTTTTAATCCTGCCCCTTATTCTCGAAATAGCCCTTACTACCAACAATTACTTCTATTTTTTAACTACTGTGAAAGGTTGGTTTTTGCAGCACCCAATCCAAGTGATTCGTTTTCCTTCATATTTGTCGATCTACCCCTACTATGCTTAAACTACCCCTACTTCTCTTAATACTTCAAAATAGCTCTTCTTTTTAGTCCTGTCCCTAATTGTCTAAATAGCCCTTAATTCCAACAATTACCCCTATTTTTTAACTACTGTGAAGGGTTGTTTTTTGCAGCTCTCAATCCAAATGAATCATCATCTTTCATATTTGTCGATCTACCACTAGTATGCTTAAACTACCCCTACTTCTCCTAATACATCAAAACATCCCATCTTTTTAACCCTAACCCCAATTCTCTAAATAGCCCTTACTTCCAACAATTACACCAAATTATTAACTGCTGTGTAGGGTTGGTTTTTGCAGCATCCAATGCAAACGATTCATCATCTTTCAAATTTGTCGATCTACCCCTACTATGCTGAAACTACCCCCGTACTTTTATTATTGTTTTCCTTTATTCATTTCTTTTTTTTTTTGCATAATTAATTTCTTTCTTTGTAAACCAATTCCCATTCTACTTCTGTGAAGTGTTGGTTTTTGCAGCTCCCAATCCAAACGATTCATCATTCTTTCATTTTTGTCGATCTACCCCTACTATGCTTAAACTACCACTACTTCTTTTAATACTTCATGACTACCCTTCTTTTTAATCCTACCCCTAATTCTCTAAATAACCCTTACTTCCAACAATTACCCCTATTTTTAAACTACTATGAAGGGTTGGTTTATGCAGCACCCAATCCAAATGATTCATCATCTTTCATATTTGTCGATCTACCCCCACTATTCTTACTACCACTACATCTCTTAATACTTCAGAACAACCCTTCTTTTTAATCATACCCCTAATTCTCTAAATATCCCTTACTTCCAACAATTACCCCTATTTTTTAACTACTGTGAAGTGTTGATTTTTGCATCACCCAATCAAAATGATTCATCAACTTTCATATTTGTCGATCTACCTCTACTATGCTTAAACTACACCTACTTCTCCATATAGCCCTCACTTCCAATAATTACCCCTATTTTTTAACTACTTTGAAGGGTTTGTTTTTGCAGCACCCAATCCAAATGATTCATCATCTTTCATATTTGTTGATCTACCTCTACTATGCTTAAACTACCCCTACTTCTCTAAATAGCCCTTACTTCCAATAATTACCCCTATTTTTTAACAACTGTGAAGGCTTTGTTTTGCAGCACCCAATCCAAATGATTCATTATCTTTCATGTTTGTCGATCGACCCTACTTTGCATAAGCTACCCATACTTCTCTTAATACTTCAAAACAACCCTTCTTTTTAATCCTACCCCTAATTCTCTAATTACCCTTACTCCCAACAATCACCCCTATTTTTTAACTACTGTGAAGAGTTGGTTTTTGCAGCACCCAATCCTAAAGATTCATATCTTTCATATTTGTCGATCTGCCTCTACTATGCTTAAACTACCCCTACTACTCTTAATACTTCAAATCAGCTCTTATATTTTAATCCTACCCCTAATCCTCTAAATAGCCCTTAATTCCAATAGTTAACCCTATTTTTTTACTACTGTGAAGGGTCGGTATTTGTAGCACGCAATCCAAACGATTCATCATCCTTCATATTTGTCGATCTACCACTACTATGCTTAAACTAACCCTACTTCTTTTAGTACTTCAAAACAGCCCTTCTTTTTAATCCCACCCCTAATTCTCTAAATAGCCCTTACTTCCAACAATTACCCCTGTTTTTAAACTACTAAGAAGGGTTGGTTTTTGCAGCACCCAATCCAAATGATTCATCATCTTTCATATTTTTCAATCTACACCTACTTTTCTTAAACTACCACTACTTCTCTTAATACTTCAAAACAACCCTTCTTTTTAATCCTCCCCCTAATTCTCTTAATAGCCCTTACTTCCAACAAATACCCCTATTTTTTAACTACCGTGAAGAGTTGGTTTTTGCAGCACCCAACCCAAACGATTCGTCATCTTTCATATTTGTCGTTCTGCCCCTACTATGATTAAACCACCCCTGCTTCTCTAAATACTTCAAAACAGACTTTCTTATTAATCCTACCCCTAATTATCTAAATAGCCCTTATTTCTAACAATTACCCCTATTTTTTAACTACTGTGAAGGGTTGGTTTTTACAGCACCCAATCCAAACGATTCTTCATCTTTCATATTTGTCGATCTACCCCTATTATGCTTAAACTACCCCTACTTCTCTTTATACTTCAAAACAACCCTTCATTTTAATCCTACCCCTAATTCTCTAAATAGCCCTTACTTCCAACTATTACCCCTATTTTTTAACTAATATGAAGGGTTGGATTTTGCAGCACCCAATCCCAATGATTCATCATCTTTCATATTTGTAAATCTGCCCCTACTATGTTTAAACTACCCCTACTTCTCTTAATACTTCAAAACAACCCTTATTTTTTAATCCTACCCCTAATTCTCTACATAGCCCTTACTTCCAACAATTACCCCTATTTCTTAACTACTGTGAAGGCTTGGTTTTTGCAGTACCCAATCCAAATGATTCATCATCTTTCATATTTGCCAATCTACCCCTACTATGCTTAAAATACTTCTACTTATTTTAATACTTCAAAACGACCCTCATTTTTAATTCTACCCCAAATTCTTTAAATAGCCCTTACATCCAACAGTTACCCCAGTTTTTTAACTACTTTGAAGGGTTTGTTTTTGTAGCACCCAATCCAAATGATTCATCATCTTCCACATTTGTTGATCTACCCCTATAATGATAAAGTTATCCCTACTTCTCTTAATACTTCAAAACAAGCCTTATTTTTTAATCCTACCACTAATTCTCTAAATAGCCCTTACTTCCAACAATTACCCCTATTTTTTAACTATTGTGAAGGGTTGGTTTTTGCAGCACCCAATCCCAATGGTTTATCATCTTTCATATTTTTTGATATATCCCTACTGTGCTTAAACTACCCCTACTTCTCTTAGTACTTCAAATCAGCACTTATTTTTTAATCCTACCCCTCATTATCTAAATAGCCCTTACTTCCAACAATTACCCCTATTTTTTGCTACTGTGAAGGGTTGGTTTTTGCAGTACCCAATCCAAATGATTCATCATCTTCCATATTTGTTGATCTACTCCTACTTCTCCAAATAGCCCTTACTTCTAATAATTACCCCAATTTTTTAACTACTGTGTAGGGTTGGTTTTTACGACACCCAATTCAAATGATTCATCATCTTTCATATTTGTCGATCTACCCCTACTTTGCTTAAACTACCCCTACTTCTCTTAATACTTCAAGACAACCCTTCTTTTTAATCCTCCCCCTAATTCAATAAATATCCCTTACTTCAAACAATTACCTTTATTTTTTAACTAATGTGAAGGGTTGGTTTTTTCTGCACCCAATCCAAATGATTTACCATCTTTCATATTTGTCATTCTACCCATACTATGCTTAAACTACCAGTACTTCTATTAATACTTCAAAACAACCCTTCTTTTTAATCCTACCCCTTATTCTCTAAATAGCCCTTACTACCAACAATTACTTCTATTTTTTAACTACTGTGAAGGGTTGTTTTTTGCAGCACCCAATCCAAGTGATTCATTTTCCTTCATATTTGTCGATCTACCCCTACTATGCTTAAACTACCCCTACTTCTCTTAATACTTCAAAATAGCCCTTCTTTTTAATCCTGTCCCTAATTGTCTAAATAGCCCTTACTTCCAACAATTACCCCTATTTTTTAACTACTGTGAAGGGTTGTTTTTTGCAGCTCTCAATCCAAATGAATCATCATCTTTCATATTTGTCGATCTACCACTACTATGCTTAAACCACCCCTACTTCTCTTAATACATCAAAACATCCCATCTTTTTAATCCTAACCCCAATTCTCTAAATAGCCCTTACTTCCAACAATTACACCTAATTATTAACTGCTGTGTACGGCTGGTTTTTGCAGCACCCAATGCAAACGATTCATCATCTTTCAAATTTGTCGATCTACCCCTACTATGCTGAAACTACCCGCATACTTCTATTATTGTTTTCCTTTATTCATTTATTTATTATTATTTTTTGCATAATTCATTTCTTTCTTTGTAAACCAATTCTCATTCTACTTCTGTGAAGTGTTGGTTTTTGCAGCTCCTAATCCAAACGATTCATCATCTTTCATATTTGTCGATCTACCCCTACTATGCTTAAACTACCACTACTTCTTTTAATACTTCATGACTACCCTTCTTTTTAATCCTACCCTTATTTCTCTAAATAACCCTTACTTCCAACAATTACCCCTATTTTTAAACTACTATGAAGGGTTGGTTTATGTAGCACCCAATCCAAATGATTCATCATCTCTTAATACTTCAGAATAGCCCTTCTTTTTAATCATACCCCTAATTCTCTAAATATCCCTTACTTCCAACAATTACCCCTATTTTTTAACTACTGTGAAGGTTTGATTTTTGCATCACCCAATCCAAATGATTCATCAACTTTCATATTTGTCGATCAACCTTTACTATGCTTAAACTACCCCTACTTCTCCAAATAGCCCTAACTTCCAATAATTACCCCTATTTTTAACTACTTTGAAGGGTTTGTTTTTGCAGCACCCAATCCAAATGATTCATCATCTTTCATATTTGTTGATCTACCTCTACTATGCTTAAACTACCCCTACTTCTCTAAATAGCCCTTACTTCCAATAATTACCCCTATTTTTTAACAACTGTGAAGGGTTTGTTTTGCAGCACCCAATCCAAATGATTCATTATCTTTCATGTTTGTCGATCGACCCTACTTTGCATAAGCTACCCATACTTCTCTTAATACTTCAAAACAACCCTTCTTTTTAATCCTACCCCTAATTCCCTAAATACCCTTACTCCCAACAATCACCCCTATTTTTTAACTACTGTGAAGGGTTGGTTTTTGCAGCACCCAATCCAAATGATTCATCATCTTTAATATTTGTCGATCTACACCTACTTTGCTTAATTTATCCCTACTTCTCTTAATACTTCAAAACAACCCTTCTTTTTAATCCTACCCCTAATTCTCTAAATAGCCCTTACTTCCAACAATTACCCCTATTTTTTAACTACTGTGAAGGGTAGATTTTTGCAGCATCCAATCCAAATGATTCATCATTTTTCGTATTTGTCGATCTACCCCTACTGTGCTTAAACTACCCCTACTTCTCTTAATACTTCAAAACAACCATTCTTTTTAATCCAACCCCTAATTCTCTAAATAGCCCTTACTTCCAACAATTAAACCTATTTTTTAACTAATGTGAAGGGTTGGTTTTTGCAGCACCCAATCCAAATGATTCATCATCCTTCATATTTGTCGATCTACCCCTACTATGCTTAAACTACCCCTACTTCTCTTAATACTTCAAAACAACCCTTCTTTTTAATCCTATCCCTAATTCTTCAAATAACCCTTACTTCCAACAATTACCCCTATTTTTTTACTACCATGTAGGGTTGGTTTTTGCAGCGCCGAATCCCAATGATTCATCATCATTCATTTTTGTCGATCTACCCCTACTATGCTTAAACTTCCCATACTTCTCTTAATACTTCAAAACATCCATTCATTTTAATCATACCCCTAATTCTCTAAATATACCTTACTTCCAATAATTACCCCTATTTTTTTACTGCTGTGAAGGGTTGGTTTTTGCATCTCCTAATCCAAACGATTCATCATCTTTCATATTTGTCGATCTAACCCTACTTTGCTTAAACTACCCCTACTTCTATTTATACTTCAAAACAGCCATTCTTTTTAATCCTTCCCCTAATTCTCTTAATAGCCCTTACTTCCAAAAAATACCCCTTTTTTAACAACTATGAGGGGTTGGTTTTTGCAGCACCCAACCCAAACGATTCGTCATCTTTCATATTTGTTGTTCTGCCCCTACTATGATTAAACTACCCCTACTAACCTAAATACTTCAAAACAACCTTTATTTTTATTCCTACCCCTAATTCTCTAAATAGCCCTTATTTCCAACAATTACCCCTATTTTTTAACTACTGTGAAGGGTTGGTTTTTACAACACCCAATCCAAACGATTCATCATCTTTCATATTTGCCGATCTACCCCTACTATGCTTAAACTACCCCTACTTCTCTAAATACTTCAAAACATCCCTTCTTTTTAATTCTACACCTAATTCTCTAAATATCCCTTACTTCGTACTATTACCCCTATTTTTTATCCATTGTGAAGGGTTGGTTTTTGCAGCACCCAATCCAAATGATTCATTATCTTTCATATTTGTCGATCTACCCCTACTATGCTTAAACTGCACCTACTTCTCTTAATACTTCAAAACAACCCTTATTTTTTAATCCTTCCCCTAATTATCTAAATAGCCCTTACTTCCAACAATTACCCTGATTTCTTAACATCTGTGAAGGGTTGGTTTTTGCAGAACCCAATCCAAATGATTCATCATCTTTCATATTTGTCGATCTACCCCTACTATGCTTAAACTACTCATACTTCTTTCAATACTTCAAAACAACCCTTCTTTTTAATTCTGCCCCAAATTTTCTAAATAGCTCTTACTTCCAATAATTACCCCTATTTTTTAACTACTGTGAAGGGTTGGTTTTTGTAGCACCCAATCCAAATGATTCATCATCATCCATAATTGTAGATCTAACCCTACAATGCTTAAACTACCCCTACTCCTCTAAATAGCCCTTACTTCCAACAATTACCCCTATTTTTTAACTACTATGTGGGGTTGGTTTTTACAACACCCAATCCAATCGATTCGTCATCTTTCATATTTGTCGATCTACCCCTACAATGTTTAAATTACCCCAACTTCTCTTAATACTTCATAACAACCCTTCTTTTTAATCCTACCCCTAATTCTCTAAATAGCCTGTACTTCCAACTATTACCCCTATTTTTTAACTACTGTGAAGGGTTGGTTTTTGCAGCACCCAATCCAAAAGATTCATCATCTTTCATCTATGTCGTTCTACCCCTACTATGCTTAAACTATCCCTACTTCTCGTAATACTTTAAAGCAACCCTTATTTTTTAATCTTGCCCCTAATTTTCTAAATAGCCCTTACTTCCAACAATTGCCCCTATTTTTTAACTACTGTGAAGAGTTGGTTTTTACAGCACCGAATCCCAATGGTTCATCAACTTTCACATTTGTCGATCTATCCCTACTATGCTTAAACTACCCCTACTTCTCTTAGTACTTCAAATCGGCCCTTATTTTTTAATCCTACCCCTAATTATCTAAATATCCCTTACTTCCAAAAATTACCTCTATTTTTTAACAACTGTGAAGGGTTGGTTTTTGCAGCACCCAATCCAAATGATTCATCATCCTTTATATTTGTCGATCTAAACCTACTATGCTTAAACTACCCTTACTTCTCTTAGTACTTCAAAACAGCCCTACTTTTTAATCCTACCCCTAATTCTCTAAATATCCCTTACTTCCAACAATTACCGCTATTTTTTAGCTACTGTGAAGAGTTGGTTTTTGTAGCACCTAATCCAAATTATTCATTATCTTTCATGTTTGTCGATCTACACCTACTTTGCTTAAACTACGCCTACTTCTCTTGATACTTCAAAACAACCCTTCTTTTTATTCCTCCCCCTAATCCTCTAAATAGCCCTTACTTCCAACAATTACCACTATTTTTTAACTACCGTGAATGGTTGATTTTTGCAGCACCTAACCCAAACGATTCATCTTCTTTCATATTTGTCGTTATACCCCTACTATGCTTAAACTACCCCTACTTCTCTAAATACTTCAAAACAGCCTTTCTTTTTAATCCTACCCCTAATTCTCTAAATAGCCCTTATTTCCAACAATTACCCCTATTTTTGAACTATTGTGAAGGGTTGGTTTTTGCAGCACCCAATCCAAATGATTCATCATCCTTCATATTTGTCGATCTACCCCTACTATGCTTTAACTACCCCTACTTCTCTTAGTACTTCAAAACAACCCTTCTTTTTAATCCTACCCCTAATTCTCTAAATAGCCCTTACTTCCAACAATTACCCCTATTTTTTAACTACCATGTAAGGTTGGTTTTTGCAGCGCCCAATCCCAATGATTCATCATCTTTCATATTTGTCGATCTACCCCTACTATGCTTAAACTTCCCCTACTTCTTTAAATACTTCAAAACAACCATTCTTTTTAATCATACCCCTAATTCTCTAAATAGCCCTTAATTACAACAATTACTCCTATTTTTTAATTATTGTGAAGGGTTGGCTTTTGTAGCACCAAATCAAAATGATTCATCATCTTTCATATTTGTCGATCTACCCCTACTATGCTTAAACTACCCCTACTTCTATTAATACTTCAAAATGGCCCTTCTTTTTAATTGTACCCCAAATTCTCTAAATAGCACTTACTTCCAAAAATTACCCCTATTTCTTAACTATTGAGAAGGGTTGGTTTTTGCTGCACCCGATCCAAATAATTCATCATCTTTCATATTTGTTGATCTACCCCTACTATGCTTAAACTATCCCAACTTCTCTATATAGGCCTTACTTCCAACAATTACCCCTATTTTTTAACTACTGTATCGGGTTGGTTTTTACAGCACCCAATCCAAATGATTCATCATCTTTCATATTTGTCGATCTACCCTTACTTTGCTTAAATAGCCCTACTTCTCTTAATACTTCAAAACAACACTTCTTTTTAATCCTCCCACTAATTCTCTAAATATCCCTTACTTCCAACAATTACCGACAACATTTCCGGGTTGGTTTTATTTATAGGTGGGTTATATATATTGCACCAACCCAAACCCACATATTCTCAAATTTATGCCTAAAATTCATATTCACATACGTTCTAATTTTTGTCCTAAATCACTATTTAGACATGTCCCATTTCATACCTAGATTATTTTTATACTTGTAATCAAATTTCATATCTTTAAACACAATTTGGTCAATATAGTCATGCACTTACTCAAGCCATTTTGTAACAACCCTGAAAATCGGAGCCAATTTGAAAATTTTATTTTGGCAATTTTAACGGATTTCAATTATTTAAAATGAATTATTTTAAATAATAACGACTAAAAATTTATTTTCGACGAAGTTCGAATGTATATATTTATATTAAATATAAAACGAGCCTGAAATGGCATGGCAGTTCGAAAATTCGATTTCTAATTTCAATTGAATATATAGAATTCAATATAAGTCGGAATTGAACGAAACAAGAAATATTTGAATCTGATTAACAATATCTTTCTAACAAAGTTGAGAAACTGAGATTTCACTTTAGAAGTTGAAAGATATGACCATTTCAAAATTTGAAATAGTCGATGTGGAATTTCTATATATTTTATATAATATATAGCCCTTAAAAATAGCCATTTTGCAAACGACCACCGTTTTCGAAGAAACCACTTTTGTTGGATCCGGGATGTCATATTATTGCTAGATTCCAATTTCCATAATTTTTGGGATCAATATGTGAGCATGGCGCAGTTAAACGCGTTTGACCAGTTTAAGTTAAATTTAATCGACTGGAAATTGGCCATTTTTCAAACGGTCTCATAATTTGACGAAATTATTTTTGTTAGGACCGTATTGTCAATACAAAGCTAGAAATAATTTTTTTGGAATTTTTAGAGTTAGTATGTGGCCCCGGTAAATTAAAATGTACGTTAAATTCAATATTGACTAAAATAGTAAATTATATTGAAATTTTGACGGAAACGGGTCGAAACAGCCGAATTGGCTTACGATACATATCCCATTATGTTTGTAATGGGGGTAATTAGCTAGGGACGATGGTCGTTGGGTCTCGTTTCGAGTTCGAATAAAAAAGTTGCTTTTTGGGAGAAAATTAAATTAAATTAATAATAAAATAAAATGGGCCAAGCCCTTATCCTTATCATGCCCGGTCAAACACCCTTTCCCACCCTCTATCGTTCATTCACGAAATTGAAGAAATAAAAAAAACGAACTGCGATTGAAGACCGGAGCCCATCGCCGCCTGCCGAGGCGCCCCTCCGCCACCGTTGGTCGGGTTTCCCCCTTCTTCTCCAATGCACGACGCGGCCCCCTAGATTTGAAGAACCTTGACCCTTTCTCCCCCCCCCCCCCCCCCGATCTGAAGCAGCGCCGTTCCCTTCCCCCTCAGGTCCGCCACCGCCATCTCCCAAACGCCCCACCTCCGCCACCGCCATCCCCAACCCCGGCGCACCCTTGCCCAGCCCCTCCGACGATGAACGCCCCTCCTCCCTTCTATTTTAACTGTAATTTATTATTATTATTATTATTCGTTTAATTAGTTTTATTTCTTTATTTTTACCTATCCTTGTCGAAATAAAATTCCAATTTTTATGTGTGAGAATTCGCAGTAAAAATCGAATTTTTATATATTGTTTTGTGAAGTAAAAATCGAATTTTTATATACTGTTTTGCGAAGTAAAAATCGAATTTTTATATATTGTTTTGTGAAGTAAAAATCGAAGTTTTATATATTGTTTTGCGAAGTAAAAATCGAATTTTTATATATTGTTTTGCGAAGTAAAAATCGAAGTTTTATATATTGTTTTGCGAAGTAAAAATAGAATTTTTATATATTGTTTTGCGAAGTAAAAATAGAATTTTTACATATCGAATAGCGATGTAAAAATAGAATTTTTTTTTACATTATAGAAGTAGCGATTAAAATTCTATTTTTACATTATAAGAAGTAGTGATAAAAATTCGATTTTCACAGATATGAAGTAGCGAATTAAAAATATGATTTTTATATAATAGAAAGTATGAAAATGTGATTTTTATATATGTAGTGAATACGGACGGCGAAAGTGAAAAAGGCGAACATGATGAAGATTTCCTGCATAAGAAGAGTCGAGGCATTTGGTTTAGCTAATTGGTGAGAACTTCTCACTCTGAATTTTATTTTCTAGCTATATATATGCTAGGATGCAGACGGTGCTTAATAGAAGCACCCGACACCATTGTTTGAACCCTGTTTGTTTGGTTTGGTTGATTGATGTGGTTTGGTTGAATTTGATTGTTTGGGTAAAATGAATTGATTAGATTGGTATGTGTATGGCGGGGCCATTATTAGACCGGGGATAAGGATAGGCCTAATCCCGTTTCTAACATCGCGCCGTTATGCCACCGAAATTTTCTAAAATATGTAAGAAAAATAATATATACATATGTTGTATGAAATCCATATAATTAACCTTATATGGTAATTGATTGTGGCTCATTCCAATTTGGAAAATAAAGAATATAAAAATAGAAATTCCTGTGTTGTGTAAAAATAGAAATTCATGTGTTGAATAAAAATAGAAATTCACGTGTTGAAGAAAATATTCATTTGTTGAATAGAATAACGAAGTTATTGAAATATATAAAGCCGTGTTGTTAGATTAACTCCATTTTGACGTGAACGATATTTATATCGATTATATTCGTTTTTATAATGAATATAGAAGAGGAAAAGATTTCAAAATATATTGGTTTGACAATATTATCATTTATATAGTAATGATATGGAATATTCAATTTTGATTTAAAATTGAATACGAAGTTGAAACCGTTTTGAAAACGAATTTAAAATGATATGTAAAATGCAGTTTGAATGGAAATCAACGAAATATTTAATATATATATATATTATATATTAAATGGCCTGAATAGAACGCGCCACACAACGACCGTTCGTGAATTTCGACCATTGACTTCGAATGGACGTTACGGGAGATCCAACCATCGGATTCTCCTAAAACTGGAACCGTTGGGTTCATATCGAAAAGAGCTTTCCAACGAATATGATAAATTTGAAATCTAACGGTTGGATTTGGAGATACGTCCAAATTAAATTTGGAAAAGGTCGCTGTAAGTGCAGTTCGACGACCCTTTATTGAAATTGACTGTACGGGCCTTGATAAAATTATTAAAAATATCAATAAATTGTGTAAAATCATAATAAATGATTTGAAAGAACTGGGATGAAAACTCCATATTTGTAAAGATAAAATTACATTTTTATGGAAATGAACTAGTTTATAACTAGGAGGATAATCCATTATTTTCAAATAAATAAAATGGATTGAGAATGGGTTTTAAAATAACCAGAAATTCCAATATATGAATTGGAATGGATTTGAATCGCAATCATCTTCGGAATATTTCGATGTTGGATTTCGTGATTATACAGATATTGTTATGGAAATTTGAAAGATATATTTATATCGTTATTTCCAATACGATGTTTGTTGGTTTCAGAATTTGATATTGAATATAAGCCGATATATTTTCTATTCAGAGCCTTGTATTTAATATCGAATTGGATTTTGGGTTTGTCGTGAATGGTATCTTTAATAATACTATTCTTAAACCCAATAGAGTTAAGAAAATTAGAAACTAACTGGGGATCAGTTAAGTTGAATGGTTTTCTGGATATTGATCTGTTCTTGGTTTCGGCCTTCGAGATTAATATTTAGGGAATTGTTTCCTTACTAATTTACGGTTAGTGACTGATAGAACGACATGTGTTTTTGGGTTTATTGTGAACTGTGCTTTAAATGACATTCGTTCTCTAATCCAAGTAAAGATATGATTAATTTCTTGAATTTGAATAATCATTAAGGAATAATTATTGAGATTAAAACTAAATTAGAGTTTTAATGAATCTTTAATTAGATTGGAAAGTGAATAAGATAACTGAAATTATCAATTCAAGAAAATGGTCGAGAATGGAGTATTACCAGTTTTGCTCCAAGCGAAAGTTAAATCTTTAATTAGATTTGAACGTGAAATGGTAATTAACATTTACCGATAACACTGTGGTGTTAGATATGGAATATCACCAGTTTTATTCCATGGGATAAATAGGTTGGGATTGAGAAATAATATAAATAATTACTTCGGTCTGGTTTGCTAATCCCGACTAGTTTGGATAAACCTTTAAACGGTTTGAATTGATATTCAAAGAAATATTAAAGAATAAATTTAAAAGAATTTGTCTTCGATAAAATTAATGGGAACCTTTCCCTAAAAATGTGAATATTTGAATAAAAGAATATTCTGGTGTTAGACCCAAAAGTGGTTCTAACACCCAAATTGAATTGAAACAAGATAAAACGAGATAAAAATAAAAATGAACACACAAGATTTATAGTGGTTCGGCGAACAAATGCCTACGTCCACTTATTCTTTACTATATTCAATAATTCAGTTGCAAATACAATGAAAGATTCACTCACAACTCACTTTCGTTCACTCAATTGACTAAAACAAGAAATAAAAGATGATTTGGATTTTCCGGGAGTAATGGGGTTCGGATGTCGAAGGTGATTGAAATCTTTTTGTGCTGAAAAAAGACCCTTCTCTTTGTCTCCAGGTGGGGTATTTATAGGTGAGAATTTGCTTGAGACTTCATCCGGGTCGGGCCACGTGTCATCCATCGCATTCTCTTCGGGTTCGGATGAACTATCAGGTTGACAACACATCAAAGAGATGAACGTTAGGGGTAGGAATCAGTCATAGCCGGTCCGGTTCTCCAGGCTATTTTATAGGAGATTAACCTGGATCATGGGTGCGGGTCGGAGGAGTGCAGGTTGGGGGTCGGATCGGAATACCCGATCCGAACCAGAGTGGCTTGGACTTCTCTCCTTCTCTAACCTACTCCGCTTCGCTCCAGCGTCGTGGCAAGCAGATGGCTTTCCGATCCATTTGAGATTTATTCGCCTTCCGATCCGATTGGATATGCTTTGCTAATCTATCCAGTAAGAGATCACCGATCCGAACAGAGAGTTCTATCCGATCCGAATCGATATGCTGCTCTAACCCGATCCGAACAGAGGGCTCCATCCGATCCGAACAACTGCAGCTATCAATCTGAATTGTATGCATTCCTCCAATCCGAACTGAAATCTTATACTTAAACATGTCCTTCGATGGTTGATTTCTTGACTTTGTGTTGCCTAGTTCACAAAGTAGGCCAACATTTTGCCCCCTCAAAGGATGCTTCTGTTGTACGAAGCGTGCTTTGATGTCGTTTTAACTGCTAGTCCTTGAATCAGAACAGTCAGGAGGAATGCACAGATTTCTTATTCGGTTCGGGTGTTAGAAGAACGCACATTTTCTTCATTTCTGAGCAAACTTGGGAACTCTTCTCGCCATGTAATGCTTCTTGCAGGTATGCTCCTCCTTTACTCTCCTTCTCTTCAATTCGAGTCGGATGCTAAATTAACGTGTGAAATTTCCACTCGGTTCGGATTCCGATCCGAAGCGTTTTCGTGGATTTAGCTCTTAGACATTGGGCCTTTAGAGAGAGTTGTGCTTCTGGGCCTTCATTCCGGTCCGAGCGGGTGAGAAAGAACAAGAATACGAGGAGTCAACATTACCCCTTATATAAACTCACCACCGTCTTCATTCCTTCCTTCTTCTTTTTTGCTGCCGCTCCCACCCATAGCATTGAAAACTTTAAAAACCCCAATATTCCGAAATCATTCCTTGTAGATTTCTCAAATCAAGCACATAGGTAGCTTTTTAATCTCGAATAACTTCGTAGTAAACGTACTTGATTTCAATTTGCGGTCGATTGGAATGGTTTAGCCACAGAGCTTTGCTCGAGCTCCACGTCGTCACTGGTGGATGCGCCGTCACTTCGAGGCGTTGCGGGGCTGGAGAGGGCAAACACTTGTCCTTAACGATAGCTTTGACGATAGAACAGATTTGTTTGCGAGTAGGGGGGAAAGAGGAAGAAGATGAGGAGCGCGGTGACAAATTGGAGCTGGTTCGGGTAGAAGACGAAGGAGCGGAAAGGAAGGAGAAGGATAGGGGATCGGTTCGGGTTTAATACTTTAGAAAGACAGGAAGAAAAAAAAAACGTCGGTTCGGGTCGGAGAAGTGAATGGGATAAGAGTTTGAAGTAAATGGTCCGGTTAAGCGATACTGGTTCGGTTCGGATCGGGTCACCCGATCCGATCAGATCAGTCCTGCTTCTGAACCCGTTGCTTCCCTTGTCTTGAATTGACCTTGCTTTAATGAGGCATCCGAACCGACTTTTATCTGTATTTGTATTGAGCTAATCATCATATGCATATCCGAACCGAACCGAACGCATCAAATTTGGCACATAAAGACTACCCAACTAATTCAACTAACACTTATTCTAGACGAATATGCTTCGCGGACAGTTAGGATAGTGCCTTGTGAACATAAACGAGAATTAAGAACAACTCTGACTATCACCTTCTCTTTAAAGCTTCGTCTTACATTGCTGCACTTTTATTTTGTATTTCCCACATTTGCTGCACAAACTTTAGTTCACACACATACACAAAAAAGGGGGACACGGGATAATTTACTCTAATCCGTGCTATTGCTTCTTCAATAGTTCCATGACAATGAGGCCCAGACGCTCTTCTCGTCTAGCTGAGAGAAAAGAAGCTCCGGAAACTTCCAACAAAACCACCCTTGAGGATATATCTTCTTCATCTGACCCAGAATGGGACAGTGAGGGTCCGGATTACGGAGTTGGTCATCGGGAAAGCGACGAAATGTCTTCAGAAAATGAAGTTTCCCTGGGCTTTGAGGAGGAAGGAGGGATCGGTGACAATCGAGCACCCGACGAATTTGACTCGGCCATTATATTGGAGTCACCTCCAGATTCCGTAGAATCGACAATCGACAACGACCGACTTGTTCGAATTTGCTTGAAGTATGGAATAATGAAGAGAGACACTTTAGTGCCCTCACGTTCTGACCGTCCCCATAACCCTCCAGAAGGATATATGACGGTTACTCGACTGATGTGCATGGTTGGCGCCATTCCTCCATTCTCGCCTTTCATCGTTGACTTCTTAAGACAAATGCGGATTGCCCCCATGCAGTTGCATCCCAATTCATATGCCTATCTGCATACCTTATTCATAGCATATCGTGAAATTCTAGGCGTAGAGCTCACGTTCGATGATGTTCATTTCTTCTATAATTTCAAACATCGGACTAGAGAAACCCCTTCTTTCTGTTACTTTGAATCAGTCCCAAAGAGGAAGATAATCTCTACGCCGTTTAGCAGTAAAGCTGGAGATTCCAGACTAGAGTGGTTTTATATAAAGCAACAGTCTGGATGCGCCAGGAGATGGACAAAATCAAGTAAAGCATTGATTTTCTGAACCCGGACCCTATACACTTGAATCATCACTCTGACCTGTTTTCCTTTTTTGTTTGTAGTCGACAATCCCAAACAGATATCAGACCATGTGTTCTTTGATCGGATGCACCGTCTTCTCAATGGCGACCAAAAATTCCTGACTATCGACGAGGTCCTTAAAGATGAGTACCTTCATTTTCACGGGCTGCTATCCGTTTTCCGTAGCATCGGTCATGGGACGGTTCCTTATGCATATATTCCTCCAGTGGAAACAGTTCCAGAAATAGGAGAAGGCTCGGGAATTCCTGCAGCTCCTCTTCAAACTTCACCTTCTCCCTCTTCCACACAAGATGACGAACTGGCTAATTTGGCCGAAAAACATCGTGAAGGGTATATTGCCCCCGAGGAAACTACTTCTCTAGATAAGTCAAAGTCTCCCCAAGAGTCGCCACTTCGCGCTTCCGAAGGGGATGTCCCTAGCACCGACGAGCACATATTTCAGGGTTTGGGGGATCTCCCCTTACCCGAGACTATATATACTTCAGAAGATTTCAGGAAGGACCCTTTAGTCTTCACTTCTTCTGAAGAAACTACTCCTGCTAAGGCCAAAGAGCCTGCCCGCACCAGTCTAGCTTCAGACTCGGGTTGGTTGGGGGGACACACACACCACTTAGGATGCACTTTATACCACAGCATTAGCATTCATTGCACTTCTTTCTCCACGAATCCATTGATTCTAATCTTCACTTATTTTATCGTGCAGGTACAATGTCTCGGTCTTATTATGATATAAGAAAGCTTCGTCGCAGCATGTCCAATCCTCCTCAGGATGTCGAGCATGATCGCCGGGATGACCGTGGTAGGGAGGAAAGAAGACCTTATGATCCCCATCGATCTCGGCCCTCACGCTCCCGCTCACCAGTTCGACCGGAACAAGAGAAATACAAGAGCTATCAAGGTCGTAGGGAGGAGGATAGACCACAATCTAGGGATTCCACTTCCTCCCATGAAAAGCGGAGTAGAGAGAAAACTCCTCCAAAGGAGACTGGGTCTAGAAGTAAGCAAAAAGTCCCTGCTACTAAACGACCTAGGACAGACAAGGGTTCTACAGAATCTTCTTCAGGAAGGGACACCGAACTAACAATCCTCGCTCCTCCTCCACCAGATGCGGGAACTGCAGTAAGGCTGGCATATTTAAAAGAGCAATTTCCAGAGCACTACTTCGAGACTCTGACCTTCCTACCTACCCTTGAACCTATTTCTTCTAATTGGGCAGTGGAGGCCAAGGCAAAAATCGATTTGGTGGAAAAACAATATACCGAGATGTTCAAGTATTCCCGCAATCTTTCTAGAATCATCCGCACTCTAATGACAAATGCTGACTCGATGCAAAAGACTGCAGAGGAGGATGCTAAGGCCCTAAAAACCTTAGGAAAAGATTTAGAAGATACTCAAGCTCAACTAGCTATCGCTCAGAAGAACGCTTCTAACTTCAAACAACAGTTTGAGGACATGCAAAAGCGCTATCATGACTTACTTGAGTCCCACACTCAGGAGCGTTCTGAGTTGAAGAAGCAAGCTGACGAGGCCAAATCAGAGGCTGCTAAGACACGCCTTGCTTATGCTGAGCTTGAGCAGAAAAACGCCGAGTTAGCGAAAAGGGGTGCTGAGTTAGAAAAGAAAAACGCAGACTTGGCTTCAAAATTGTTGGAGGCGGAAAACAGGGCTGCTCTGGCTGAGGGCAATGTGGAATGCGCTATTAAATCTGCGGAGGAAACTCGCAAACAACTATCAGAGGCGGAGGCTGATATTCAGGGCTTCGGCGAGCTAATGATAGAATTCTTCGCGCACATTATTCGTCGTCGAAACATTTCCTGGATCGAGGACTATCCATCCACTCTGGTTCAAGTGTGGAATCAAATCGTCGAGTGGGAAAAAGAAGAACTTAAGGTCGATTCCCTCGATGAAGATAAGCTGATGGAGAAGTACTTGAGAGATGACGAACCGGAGCGTCTAGCTGAAGGGCGCCGTCTAATTGCTGAGGCCATGGAAGAAGAGAGGCGGAAGTCTAAACAGAAAACCATTCCTGAAGCTGGTTCCTCTTCTTCTGCTCCTGTAACTCCCGAAGTAGAAGGGTATGATCCCGAAAACCCGGGAATTCCCCGAACAACTTTGCTATCTCCCATTCCTGAAATAACTCCAGAGGTAGTAGTCACCCCCGCTGAAAAGTCTTCAGAAGGTATTCCTATCTTTTCTCCTCAATTTGTGAAGGCTACTATTACCTTTGGCTACATGACTGAACGTTCGATGAGAAATCCTTTGCTCTTGCCTGAGTTGATAACCGATGTTTCTCATTTTGTAGGCGTTGAATCATCCGCAAAGACAGATGTAGCTCAAGGAGCTACCGCTGGGACAAAACCCGTTGATAGGGTCAAAGAAGGGGAAGACAAGGCTGCTTCAACAGACCTGGGGGAAAGAATTGAGCCAACTAAGGTCACTACTCCCCATGATGAAGAAATGATTGCAGCTTTAAAAGACGACGGAGGAGACGAGGGGCATGATGAGGAACCGGAGGTTACAATAACCGGGGAGTCAAAAAGCGCCGATGACGTTACCTTGGCGGCCATGAAGGCCGATCAAGACAAGCGCTTGCAATTAAAGGCTGAAGAATTAGACCCTGAGGTCCTCAAGCCCCTCGCAGTTGTGGATGCAGGTTCAAGGTTAGTTGTTAAGCTCTCAACTAGATCTATTACCGAAGAACTTGCTAAAAAATCTTCTCTTGATTCCAGTGCCCCGCCCTCCGGGAAGAAGTCTGCTGGCTCCAGTACTACATCTTCAGGGAAAAAGAAATCAAAGCGAATCTTGACTGAAGCCGAGAAGGAAGCAAAGGATGCGGAAAAAGCTGCCAAGAAATCGAAGGCTCATCCCAAACCCAAATAGTGGGTTCCCTTGTATCTTTTTAGCATCTTTGTAAACCAATAAGTGCTGCTACACCAGCAGCTTCCGCACTTTCTTTTTCAGTTATTTCCCTGTACAAATTCATTCATTTGTAAATAAAAATAATTCTCCTTTTGCAACGTTTATTTGTTAGCAGTTCTGCACTTAGGTAAAAATGCATATCTACAGTTATGAAACAAAGTTGTGGAGAGGGGAGATATGTGTATGTATATGTGTCCCCAGTCAATCTCCATAAGTTATTCAGTGCTTAACCATGAAATCTGAATGCTCCCGATTCTCTAACGGGATAGCATTTCCTGTGTCATCAATACCTGTTGTTTTTCCTGGCATTTCTTTTATACTCTCTCTCATTCTCTTGAGAGTTAGAGTTTGAGTTCAGTCATTTGTTTATTCCCCGGTCGTTCAACGGGAAAAGATTTCTTTCTCGGCGCTCGGTCGGAGACGCCTTTATACTCTCTTTCTCTCTGGAAAGTTAGAGTTCGGAGTTGAACCTCTTTCTCAACGCTCAGTCGGAGACGCTTTTATACTCTCTCTCTTTCTCTGGAGAGTTAGAGTTCAGAATGTCGTTTTTTCATTCTTTTATGTCTTATTGCACAAATAATCATTGTGCCTCTTTTTATGTCCAAACTGTTTCAACCTTTTTTAGGCTCTGAGTTATCCTGTGTTTTATAATCACAACAGAACAACTAATGAATGTAAATGCATAAAAGTAAATAACACACAATATTTTTATAGTGGTTCGGCTAAATCGTAGCCTACGTCCACTTTATAGTCCTTTATTCATATTGTCAGATTTTCCCAAGGCAAAGCATGTCTTGTTACAGAATCCACAGTAAAAATAACAAAAAATATAGCATTTCTAATCCAAATATCGCATTAAGTGTTGGGCATTCCATGCTCGAGGAACTTCTTCGCCATCTACGGTCGTTAACTTGAAGGTTCCTTTTTCAAGTTTCCGTTGGATGACAAAGGGTCCTTCCCATTTTGGGCCGAGGTGAGGAAGGGATGGAAAAACTCTCTTTAGCACCAAATCTCCTGGTTCAAAAGTCCTAAGACGAACTTTCTTATCATAATAGCGTGCCATTTGACGCCGATGTCTCGCTGCACGCAAGTCTGCTTCGTCCCTTTTCTCTTCGATTTCATCAAGAGACTCAAGTAAAAGTGCCCGATTCGTCATCGGGTCATAATACGTCACCCTGTGGGAAGGAACTTCCAGTTCAACTGGAATTACTGCTTCTGAGCCAAAGGAGAGAGAGAAAGGGGTATGACCGGTAGCCGTTTTAAACGTTGTTCGATATGCCCACAAGGCTAGGGGCAATTCATCAACCCATTTTGCCTTTGCACGCTCTAATCGCTTCTTGAGGATGGATTTTATTACCTTGTTTATCGCCTCTACTTGCCCATTAGATTGTGGATAGGCAACTGCAGTATATCGTTTGTCTATCTTATATTTCTGGCAAAAATTTCTGAATTCAGAGCTATCAAATTGGGTCCCGTTGTCAGTAACAATCGTCCTTGGGATTCCGAATCGGCATATAATATTTCTGACCACAAAACTTATCACCTTTCTTGTGGTGATCTTAGTCAAGGGCTCAGCTTCCACCCACTTTGTGAAATAATCCACGGCTACTATGGCATACTTAGCCCCTCCTTTAGCAATCGGTAAAACTCCAATGATATCGATTCCCCATGTGGCAAATGGCCAAGGACTCACCATCGATTTAAGCTGGGTTGACGGTGCCCTGGGGATTTTGGCGAATCTCTGGCACTTATCGCAGCGTCGTGAATAATCAGCTGCATCTTTGTTAATCGTAGGCCAGAAGTATCCGTACCGCAATATTTTCTTTGCTAAAGTTTGACCTCCTGTATGATCTCCACACTCACCTTCGTGCACTTCTCTCAGTACACGCTTGATGTCGTCGTGTGCGATACATCGTAACAGGGGCATAGAAAATCCTTGTCTATAGAGAGTATCGTCTTGCATAACATATCTGGCAGCTTTGCGAACTACAGCTCTTTTCTCACTTTTCTTCGATGGGAGTGTCCCATTCTTAAGAAAACTCTTGATTGGAGTCATCCATGACTCCTTCTCTGGTTCTGCTTCAAGAACGAATTCAATTTCCATTGACTCAAAGCTTGGCGACTCCAACGTTTCAATTGGAATTACCTCAGTCTCTTCTGGATCGTCGGAACTAGCCAATTTTGCTAGTCTATCCGCTTTCTGGTTTTCTACTCTGGGAATATGTGTTATGTTGTACCGCTCTAAGCTATTTAATAGCTCTTTTACTTTCCTGAGGTAAGCGACAAGTCGAGGTCCTCGAGCCGCGAATTCCTCTCGCACTTGACAAACAACAATCTTAGAGTCACAAAATATGTCCATCATTTTTACTCCGAGATCTTTAGCGAGTTTCAGCCCGGCAATCAGGGCTTCATACTCAGAGTCATTGTTTGTTGCCGAAAATTCTAATCGCAGGGCGTAATATAACGACCGTCCCTCAGGAGTGACTAAGACAATTCCAGCTCCGGATCTTCGGTCATTTTTAGCTCCATCTGTATATAATTTCCACGGATTCATCTCTAGCTTATCCTCGGATTTGACCACTCGGTCATTGATTATTTCTTCCTCTGGAATGGTGAACTCCGCAATAAAGTCTGCTAGAGCTTGCCCCCTGATTGACTTTCGTGGTTGAAAATTCAGATCAAACTGGCTTAGTTCTATGTTCCATTTAATCAACATTCCCGACGCTTCGGGTCTCTGCAACACCTGTCTTAACGGCTGATCGGTGTATATGGTTATTGGATGGGCTTGGAAGTAGTGACAAAGCTTTCGGGATGCAATCAGGAGGCTGTAAGCAAGCTTCTCGATCTTTGGGTAGTTGCGCTCTGCCGCTGCTAATTTCTTACTCACATAGTATACTGGCCTTTGTACTTTGTCTTCTTCTCGAACCAGGGCTGTGCTGACAGCGTGAGCCGAGACTGCTAGATAAACAAATAGTTCTTCGTGATCTACGGGCTTTGATAAGATTGGCGGTTTCTCTAACAGCTCTAACAGATTTTGAAAGGCCTCGACACAATCGGGAGTCCACTGGAAGTTCTTCTTTCCCCTTTTTATCAAATCAAAAAACGGAACACATTTATCGGTGGCTTTGGAGATGAATCTACCCAGCGCCGCTACCTTCCCTGCCAGACTTTGGACGTCTTTAATTCTCCTTGGTTCTTCGATATTTCTAATCGCCGCTATCTGGCTAGGGCTGATCTCAATTCCTCGGGAACTCACAATGAAGCCAAGGAACTTTCCCGACGCCACTCCAAATGAACATTTTAAAGGATTCAATTTCATACGGTATTTCCGCAAGATACCAAACATTTCCGCTAAGTCTTGCGTATGACTGGGAGACTGCTTTGATTTAACAAGCATATCATCCACATAAACTTCCATAGTTTTTCCTATTTGATCATAAAACATTCTATTTACCAACCGCTGATAAGTAGCTCCAACGTTTTTTAATCCGAATGGCATTACAACATAACAATATAGCCCCAAATTCGTAATGAAACTTGTATGCTCTTGGTCTGGTACGTGCATAGGAATTTGATTGTATCCAGAGTATGCATCCATGAAAGAGAGAAGTTCATGACCTGCTGTCGAGTCTACAAGCTGGTCAATCCTGGGAAGTGGAAAACTATCCTTTGGGCAAGCCTTATTTAAATCCGAAAAGTCAATACAAGTTCGCCACTTTCCGTTTGGCTTCTTTACCAGGACGGGATTCGATATCCAGTCGGGATAAGTCGAATCTCGAATAAATCCATTTTGCTTCAATTTCTCTACTTCCTCTTTAAGAGCAGCCGACCTCTCTGGGCCCAGCATGCGTCTCTTTTGCTTCACAGGCGGATGCTTCAGATTTACATTCAATTTGTGACTGATAATGGAAGGCGATATCCCACACATGTCAGCATGGGTCCAGGCGAACACATCTAAGTTTGCCTTCAAGAAGTCCGTCAGCTCTTCAGCACGACGTGGATCCAATTGGGAACCAATCTTCAAAACTTTCGTCGGATCAGCTTTATCAACAGGAATTTCCACTGTCGCTTCATTAGGAGTTGCATTCCTAGCCTCTGGTTCCTCGTCTTTTCTAGGATCCAGGTCTTCTGGCGTTCCTTTGGGCAACTCCCTTGGGTTCAATCTCTCTAATTGCTATGCCGAGTCCCACTTTGAGGGAGATGAGGCATCCTTACTCTCAGCATTAACTCCTTTCATCAACATCTTCAGTTCGGCCACATAGCAGGCCCGTCCAGAAACCTGATCCCCTCTTATTACTCCAGTCCCGGCTTCGGTTGGGAACTTTAGTAACAAGCACCAAGGGGCGATACAAACTCTAAATTCAGCGAGGGCAGGTCTCCCTAAAAATGCGTTATATGGCGAATCTACGTCCAATACTACAAACTGAAGCATTCGCACTCTTCTACGTTCTCCTTGCCCTAGGGTCACGGGCAACTCTATATATCCCATGGGAGCTGTCGTCGCTCCGTTGAAGCCTCTAATCCATCCTTCACAAGGTTTCAGATCTTCGGGCTCAAGCTTCATCTGATCAAATGACTTCTTGAACAAAATATTAACGGAACTTCCGTTGTCTACTAATACCTTATGGACCAAGGCCGGCCCAATAGTGGTAGTAATAACCAACGGATCATTGGTGGGAGATTGTATCCCCGTGTTGTCTCGGCTGCGAAATACCACGTCATCGAACATGGTTTTTTGTTGTTTTATAGGGGTGACATCTTCCAAATCGTCACCTTCATTCACATCTAGATGCTTGGCAGCATTCACATATTGGTCCATTGACCTAAAACTTCGGATTGCCGGGTGAGGTCCGCCTACTATGGAGTTGATGACGATCCCTTTACCTTTCTGCTGCGCGGTAGGCTTAGGAGCAGGTAGGATCTGTTTTGGAGCCTGCTCTCCTTGCCCCCTGTCCCTCAGGGCAACCTTGTACTCTTCCAACTTTCCTTCACGCAGCAGCTTTTCAATTACATCCCTCAAATGCCGACACTCATTGGTCGAATGTCCATGTGTTCCGTGAAACAAGCAAAATTTCCCTGTCGCCATTTCTTTCTCGGTCGAATCACGAGGTGGCGGTCTTTTGTACTGCAACACATTGTACGTATCCAGGTAAATATTTTCCAGGGTGTCATTCAATGGCGTATAGTTCTCGTAGTTCTGGAATCGGGGCCTTTTGTTAGGGTCGCTTCCCCTATTTCTGTTTCTCCTGTTACCGTTCGAATTACGGTTATTGTTGTTTCCCCCGTTTCCAGTATTGCTGTTTCCACCCTTGTTTCCTACATTTACTTCAACCTTGCCAGAACTTTCCCCAGACTGCTTCACGGCAATATTACTCTGCACATTCTCCTTTGAAGCTGACTCAGACTTTCTTTTTCGGTTTGCCCTGGCTTCCTCTCGTCTCAGATAAATATCGGCTTTTTCGTAGAATATCGCCCTTGTGGGGGGTGTTTTCCCATAAAGGTAGTCTCCAAACTCGGATTCAGGATCGACTCCTTCCTTCAATGCCATCAGAATAGTGGGCTCGTGCGGGTCACTGACCTCAGTTACAGCTTGGTTAAAACGATCTAGATATGCCCTTAAAGACTCTCCCGGTGCCTGTTTGATTCTCGACAATTCAATAACACTCTTGGACTTTCGGGCATGTAGTCGGAACTGGTTCATGAAACGCTCGCTTAGTTCTTTGTAATTAGAAATTGACCGAGGAGGAAGTCGGGTAAACCAAAATAATGCCACATCTTCTAGGTAGATTGGGAATACTTTGCACTTCACTTCATCAGGGGCAGCAGCGGCATTCATGAGCCACGAATACCGCATCAAATGCTGTCCTGGATCAGTCCTTCCGTTATATTTGTCCATCTGTGGCAAGTTAAAGCGTCGGGGAAACTGGAAGTCTAGGATATCGTCAGTGAACGGAGTATGGCTTCGCTCAATGCCATAGTCTTCATTTGTATAATTCCGGCTCTCGGACATAATTCGGCGAACCATTGCCTGCACATCGGCACCCGTTAGGGGCTGCTCAGGTTCCCTGGCCCTAGTGTCCAAGTTCCTTCGGGGCTCTTGCTCAGGAGATGCCCTTCTTCTTCGAGCTGCCTCTGCTCGATTCCTTTCCCTGTGTTCCCGGTCGATCTCGGGAAGAGGGGACTGGAGTCTTTGCCCCCGAGTGGGGCTATCGTTTCCTAATGCTCGTGCGATATCCTCGCGAGATCCCAAAGATCCAAACGTTAGCTGCTCCAGGTTCTGAGGTCGTTCGAGTGGCCTTCGTTCACGGGGCCTCTCTTCCTCGGAAGATGAAGATTGATCTACGGGCGTGTGACGAACCGGTGATGGAGTTCTCTGCCGGCGGAGCTCATTGATCTCCCGACTCATGAGCCTCATATTTTCCTGCATCATGAGATTAGTGCGTTCATGGACTCTCATAGCTTCCCTCGTGCTCTCAAGCATATCAAGCAAGCGCGAGAAATCTCCTTGAGTGATGGGAGCAGATGGATTGACCTGATCTCCAACCCTGGCAGCTGGAATTGGAGCATTCGTGGGGACTCGAGTAGATGTTCCAGCTTCACCAAGCATCGGGTCGGATCGGAGGTAGGAAGTCGGGTCGGATCGGAGCTGGGGTGCCGGGTCGGATCGGTGTGCAGCGAGCAACTCAGGTCGGTTCAGATTGGGGGAGTGCACTGCTTCAGAGTCTCCTACCCGGATCGGATCGGAGCTTTCCCCTTGCTGTCGGTTCGGATTTCCTGCATTGATTCTTCCTGCTGCTGAACTCTGCCCCCGAGACCTTGTTACAACAGCATGTTGCTGATCTTCGCCAGCTCCATTTCCTTGAACAGACTGAACTTCCTTGCCTTTTCCTTTGGCCATGAGTTTTTGACAATTACTTCAACGAATGTAAGAAAGCGGAGAAACTTAAGGATTCACTTCTTTGAACTCAACGGTCCAAAAAGTAGAAAGAGATCCCGGAAAATAAAGAATTTAGATGAGGATTCTCAGTGAAAGCACCAAAATGTTAGACCCAAAAGTGGTTCTAACACCCAAATTGAATTGAAACAAGATAAAACGAGATAAAAATAAAAATGAACACACAAGATTTATAGTGGTTCGTCGAACAAATGCTTACGTCCACTTATTCTTTACTATATTCAATAATTCAGTTGCAAATACAATGAAAGATTCACTCACAACTCACTTTCGTTCACTCAATTGACTAAAACAAGAAATAAAAGATGATTTGGATTTTCCGGGAGTAATGGGGTTCGGATGTCGAAGGTGATTGAATTCTTTTTGTGCTGAAAAAAGACCCTTCTCTTTGTCTCCAGGTGGGGTATTTATAGGTGAGAATTTGCTTGAGACTTCATCCGGGTCGGGCCACGTGTCATCCATCGCATTCTCTTCGGGTTCGGATGAACTATCATGTTGACAGCACATCAAAGAGATGAACGTTAGGGGTAGGAATCAGTCATAGCCAGTCCGGTTCTCCAGGTATTTTATAGGAGATTAACCTGGATCATGGGTGCGGGTCGGAGGAGTGCAGGTTGGGGGTCGGATCGGAATACCCGATCCGAACCGGAGTGGCTTGGACTTCTCTCCTTCTCTAACCTACTCCGCTTCGCTCCAGCGTCGTGGCAAGCAGATGGCTTTCCGATCCATTTGAGATTTATTCGCCTTCCGATCCGATTGGATATGCTTTGCTAATCTATCCAGTAAGAGATCACCGATCCGAACAGAGAGTTCTATCCGATCCGAATCGATATGCTGCTCTAACCCGATCCGAACAGAGGGCTCCATCCGATCCGAACAACTGCAGCTATCAATCTGAATTGTATGCATTCCTCCAATCCGAACCGAAATCTTATACTTAAACATGTCCTTCGATGGTTGATTTCTTGACTTTGTGTTGCCTAGTTCACAAAGTAGGCCAACATCTGGATTGGAATAAGGCGTATGTTGTGTTTGTGTAACACGTCTTTACTATATACGTGAGTTATTCGGAAAGGCCGGGTTTATACCCATTCTGAATAACTGATACGACGATATGTCGAAGATGAAGATGGTGGTTGAAGATCGGATGTCTTCACGTCGTTTGGACGATTCCTGATAATCTTGATTGGGATGTACACCCAAGAGGAGGGAATACGTTGGTGATCGTCCAGACGTACTTGGAGATCGACGGATATGCGAGGTACAAGGTGCCTTCGGTTTCGTTCAGACCCAGAACGAACTTGTAAATGGATTGTGTGTCTGACATTGGATATCATTCTGTATGATTGATGGATATAGTATATGTTGGCCTACTTTGTGAACTAGGCAACACAAAGTCAAGAAATCAACCATCGAAGGACATGTTTAAGTATAAGATTTCGGTTCGGATTGGAGGAATGCATACAATTCAGATTGATAGCTGCAGTTGTTCGGATCGGATGGAGCCCTCTGTTCGGATCAGGTTAGAGCAGCATATCCATTCGGATCGGATAGAACTCTCTGTTCGAATCGGTGATCTCTTACTGGATAGATTAGCAAAGCATCTCCAATCGGATCGGAAGGCGAATAAATCTCAAATGGATCGGAAAGCCATCTGCTAGCCACGACGCTGGAGCGAAGTAGGTTAGAGAAGGAGAGAAGTCCAAGCCACTCCGGTTCGGATCGGGTATTCCGATCCGACCCCCAACCTGCACTCCTCCGACCCACACCCATGATCCAGGTTAATCTCCTATAAAATAGCCTGGAGAACCGGACCGGCTATGACTGATTCCTACCCCTAACGTTCATCTCTTTGATGTGTTGTCAACCTGATAGTTCATCCGAACCCGAAGAGAATGCGATGGATGACACGTGGCCCGACCCGGATGAAGTCTCAAGCAAATTCTCACCTATAAATACCCCACCTGGAGACAAAGAGAAGGATCTTTTTTCAGCACTTAAAGAATTCAATCACCTCCAACCTCCAAACTCCATTACTCCCGGAAAATCCAAATCGTCTTTTATTTCTTGTTTTAGTGAATTGAGTGGACAAAAGCGAGTTGTGAGTGAATCTTTCATTGTATTTGCAACTGAATTATTGAATACAGTAAAGAATAAGTGGACGTAGGCATTTCTTCGCCGAACCACTATAAATCTTGTGTGTTCATTTTTATTTCTATCTTGTTTTATCTTGTTTCAAATCAATTTGGGTGTTAGAACCACTTTTGGGTCTAACATTTTGGTGCTTTCACTGAGAATCCTCATCTAAATTCTTTATTTTACGGGATCTCTTTCTACTTTTTGGACCGTTGAGTTCGAAGAAGTGAATCCTTAAGTTTCTCCGCTTTCTTACATTCGTTGAAGTAATTGTCAAAGACTCATGGCCAAAGGAAAAGGCAAGGAAGTTCAGTCTGTTCAGGGAAATGGAGCTGGCGAAGATCAGCAACATGCTGTTGTAACAAGGTCTCGGGGGCAGAGTTCAGCAGCAGGAAGAATCAATGCAGGAAATCCGAACCGACAGCAAGGGGAGAGCTCCGATCCGATCCGGGTAGGAGACTCTGAAGCAGTGCACTCCCCTAATCTGAACCGACCCGAGTTGCTCGCTGCACACCGATCCGACCAGGCACCCCAGCTCCGACCCGACCCGGCTTCCTACCTCCGATCCGACCCGATGCTTGGTGAAGCTGGAACATCTACTCGAGTCCCCACGAATGCTCCAATTCCAGCTGCCAGGGTTGGAGATCAGGTCAATCCATCTGCTCCCATCACTCAAGGAGATTTCTCGCGCTTGCTTGATATGCTTGAGAGCACGAGGGAAGCTATGAGAGTCCATGAACGCACTAATCTCATGATGCAGGAAAATATGAGGCTCATGAGCCGGGAGATCAATGAGCTCCGCCGGCAGAGAACTCCATCACCGGTTCGTCACACGCCCGTAGATCAATCTTCATCTTCCGAGGAAGAGAGGCCCCGTGAACGAAGGCCACTCGAACGACCTCAGAACCTGGAGCAGCTAACGTTTGGATCTTTGGGATCTCGCGAGGATATCGCACGAGCATTAGGAAACGATAGCCCCACTCGGGGGCAAAGACTCCAGTCCCCTCTTCCCGAGATCGACCGGGAATGCAGGGAAAGGAATCGAGCAGAGGCAGCTCGAAGAAGAAGGGCATCTCCTGAGCAAGAGCCCCGGAGGAACTCGGACACTAGGGCCAGGGAACCTGAGCAGCCCCTAACGAGTGCCGATGTGCAGGCAATGGTTCGCCGAATTATGTCCGACAGCCGGAATTATACAAATGAAGACTATGGCATTGAGCGAAGCCATACTCCGTTCACTGACGATATCCTAGACTTCCAGTTTCCCCGACGCTTTAACTTGCCACAGATGGACAAATATAACGGAAGGACTGATCCAGGACAGCATTTGATGCGGTATTCGTGGCTTATGAATGCCGCTGCTGCCCCTGATGAAGTAAAGTGCAAAGCGTTTCCAATCTACCGAGAAGATGTGGCATTATTCTGGTTTACCCGACTTCCTCCTCGTTCAATTTCTAATTACAAAGAACTAAGCGAGCGTTTCATGAACCAGTTCCGACAACATGCCCGAAAGTCCAAGAGTGTTATTGAATTGTCGAGAATCAAACAGGCACCGGGAGAGTCTTTAAGGGCATATCTAGATCGTTTTAACCAAGCTGTAACTGAGGTCAGTGACCCGCACGAGCCCACTATTCTGATGGCATTGAAGGAAGGAGTCGATCCTGAATCCGAGTTTGGAGACTACCTTTCTGGGAAAACACCCCCCACAAGGGCGATATTCTACGAAAAAGCCGATATTTATCTGAGACGAGAGGAAGCCAGGGCAAACCGAAAAAGAAAGTCTGAGACTGCTTCAAAGGAGAATGTGCAGAGTAATATTGCTGTGAAGCAGTCTGGGGAAAGTTCTGGCAAGGTCGAAGTAAATGTAGGAAACAAGGGTGGAAACAGCAATACTGGAAATGGGGGAAACAACAACAACCGTAATTCGAACGGTAACAGGAGAAACAGAAATAGGGGAAGCGGCCCAAACAAAAGGCCCCGATTCCAGAACTATGAGAACTATACACCATTGAATGACACCCTGGAAAATATTTACCTAGATACGTACAATGTGTTGCAGTACAAAAGACCGCCACCTCGTGATTCGACCAAGAAAGAAATGGCGACAGGGAAATTTTGCTTGTTTCACGGAACACATGGACATTCGACCAATGAGTGTCGGCATTTGAGGGATGTAATTGAAAAGCTGCGGCGTGAAGGAAAGTTGGATGAGTACAAGGTTGCCCAGAGGGACAGGGGGCAAGGAGAGCAGGCTCCAAAACAGATCCTACCTGCTCCTAAGCCTACCGCGCAGCAGAAAGGTAAAGGGATCGTCATCAACTCCATAGTAGGCGGACCTCACCCGACAATCCGAAGTTTTAGGTCAGTGGACCAATATGTGAACGCTGCCAAGCATCTAGATGTGAATGAAGGTGACGATTTGGAAGATGTCACCCCTATAAAACAACAAAAAACCATGTTCGATGACGTAGTATTTCGCAGCCGAGACAACACGGGGATACAATCTCCCACCAATGATCCGTTGGTTATTACTACCACTATTGGGCCGGCCTTGGTCCATAAGGTATTAGTAGACAACGGAAGTTCCGTTAATATTTTGTTCAAGAAGTCATTTGATCAGATGAAGCTTGAGCCCGAAGATCTGAAACCTTGTGAAGGATGGATTAGAGGCTTCAACGGAGCGACGACAGCTCCCATGGGATACATAGAGTTGCCCGTGACTTTAGGGCAAGGAGAACGTAGAAGAGTGCGAATGCTTTAATTCGTAGTATTGGACGTAGATTCGCCCTATAACGCATTTTTAGGGAGACCTGCCCTCGCTGAATTTAGAGTTTGTATTGCCCCTTGGTGCTTGTTACTAAAGTTCCCAACCGAAGCCGGAACTGGAGTAATAAGAGGGGATCAGGTCTCTGGACGGGCCTGCTATGTGGCCGAACTGAAGATGTTGATGAAAGGAGTTAACGCTGAGAGTAAGGATGCCTCATCTCCCTCAAAGGGGGACTCGACATAGCAATTAGAGAGATTGAACCCAAGGGAGTTGCTCAAAGGAACGCCTGAAGATCTGGATCCTAGAAAAGACGAGGAACCAGAGGCTAGGAATGCAACTCCTAATGAAGCGACAGTGGAAATTCCTGTTGATAAAGCTGATTCGACGAAAGTTTTGAAGATTGGTTCCCAATTGGATCCGCGTCGTGCTGAAGAACTGACGGACTTCTTGAAGGCAAACTTAGATGTGTTCGCCTGGACCCATGCTGACATGTGTGGGATATCGCCTTCCATTATCAGTCACAAATTGAATGTAAATCCGAAGCATCCACCTGTAAAGCAAAAGAGACGCATGCTGGGCCCAGAGAGCTCGGCTGCTCTCAAAGAGGAAGTAGAGAAATTGAAACAAAATGGAT